>OY763903.1:10820000-12070000 GCA_963667235.1 Nomada lathburiana
CAAAACATTGCATCCGCACGGCAGTAGTCAAGAATTCGAAGATATGAGAGCTTGGTAATAAATCTTTAGCCAGGACTTAAGTTTCGAAGTAAATCTTGCCACGTTTTAGCAGTAAGTCCAGAGCTCACTGTGGAAAGGGATCAAGAATACCGACTTGCAGGATAACAGCTTGCATGGTCTCGACGACACTGGCGGCTGCGTAGTCCAGAAAAGGTGCTAAATCCACTTGTGACGAGTTTAAAATCGACTCTATCGCCCATACTGATGTGCCTCGGCCTTAATCCGCTGTAGAGGCACGCAATCCACGCTTCTATAGAGCTGTGAACGCAGCTCTCAGGTTCAAGTATTCTGGAGAGAATAGTTGTTGTCTGTGGAGGAGTTTGGAGAAAGATTCTTCGCGATGACCGATGGGTTACCATCTATGATATAATGAAAATAAAAAAAAAGTATTTCTAATCTGTCGAATTAAAGAATTCTAAGCTGAAGTACTGATTTCCGCGTTCGCGTGAAGTTCGCGCAGAATGTGAATGATTCGTTTTATATATCATATGCACTCGTACGTGGTATTTACGTACTACGGGAATTATAGCAAAATACCAAATGTGATGGTTCAAATTGGTTAATTGCATTTTACAACAAATGGCCGGAACAAATTTAGCAGTAAATCACAGTCGAATAAAACAATATAATTCGTATCGTTGAATTTGCATTAATATCGCGTTTCCGAAAGATATTGCATACCACAACTACATCGATAATCACGTAATTATTTAGAATGTAATAAATTGTTTTTCAGTCGTGCGAAGATTAACCAATTGAATAATTATTTCGATTTCAGGCAGAATGTTATTTCTGGTCACTTACGGCGAATCAAAAATCAAAAATACTTGATTAATGACCGGTTGGTGGGGTAGAATGATTATCGCGAAAGGAAATACTTGGATAAAGAATTGCGATGGACCGATGGAGTGAGATAAAGTTTGGACGGACCGGTAGAGGGAACAACGTGATTTAGATATCGTCTTCTTGCGGTAATCAATTTCCATTAACGAAGTCTTGGTACAGTTAGACGGAGAGAGAAGGAACGAACTTCGGACGAGGATGAGGGAAACGAAAGGTGAAATGGAGATAAAGAAAACCCGAATGGCTGGAGACAAATCTAAAGAGGCGACGTCGTAATCGAGTTTCACCCTTTTTTTTATCTAAACAAATGAGAGATATGAAATTGATACTCTTCAATTTTTCAAGATAAACTAATATGCAGTTTTACGTTTTATCGTTGTAAAATAAAAGAAAAAGAAAAGTAAATAGCGTTTGCATAATTATTCAGCAGATACGATATTGCTTCTATCGAATTATAAAAAAACAAATTATCTGTTGAAAATCGTGAATTCTATTCTATTGCGTGGGATACATTCAATATCAGGTAACTTCGTGATTCTTACGAATTCCGGCATATCCTTGGACGCAGATACGTTCAAAGATATGTATACTTTAAGAAACTGCAAATATCCCCTTAATTGAAATGATAATACAGATGTTAATGAACGTCATCAATCAACAACGAAGCGGTTCAAAAAGTGAAGCGTTTCGCAGAAAGTTTCATCGGTTCTATCTCCTTCCGGATTCTTTGAGATAGCAATAAACAAATCTAGGATAACGAGAGAAGCGTCGGAACGTCCCCGATCCTTTCCTGGGGTAGTCGGTGAGCCGGGAAAATTGAAAAACTTCCCGGTAAAATTGTCCCGCCACTAGAACTTGCACTAAACTTAACCTGCCCTCGCGCCGCTCAATACATTCTAAAAACTAATTAAACTTTGGACATACACAAGAAGAGGCCCGACCACAAGTTTCCGTCGAACGATTCTCCGGGGCGGATTAAGCGGGCGGAGTTCTTGCTCGCAAAAATGCTTGCAGCTGAAGGCTTCGAGCAAATGCAATTACGGGGCTGAAATAATCACGCTGTCGACACGTTTTCAATGCCGTCCTTATCGCGAGCGAATAATTGCTGTAAGACAAAAAAAAAACAAACGAAAAGAAAGCTGCAGGTAATTATTATAGAATGATTTAGTGAAAACTTTACAGACTTACTTGCAAAAGACATTTTAATTCACTGTTGCTTAACAATCTACCAAACTTAACTCTGTTATGCTACTCGAATGCTTCGGGTGTTACACCGGTGGACAAAAGCGCAACGACAAATCGTCTGAATGAAAATCTATAATATTCATCGCCGCAACTGGCGCACGACCATAAACGAAATTCATTCGAGCAATTCATCAGTTTTCTTTTAAACAACAAGCCGCCGGCCCATCGACGATCCAACCTCTCAATTAAATCTATCACAAAATCCACAACCAGCCGGATGAATCCCTATGTATATAACTACAGCAACCGCGTAGCTACGGCAGTAACAACGGACGTCGAGCCGGCCACCGTCGCGTCGCGTCGCGTCGCGTCGCGTCGGTCACCTGGATCGAGAAGACGGTGCACGGAGGCCAGCGTCGATCGGTGAAAAGCGAGCGGCGTAAACGGCCAGACCCGCGGGGTGGAATACGGCAATTAAGCAAAAGCTAGGCCGCGTCGAGTGGCAAAATATTTGCAGAAACGCGGGATCACAGTTCGGAAACTCGTTGGTAGCCGTAACTGGAATGTGAGATATGGCTGGAACTCGATCGACGTCCAAATGAAGCAGGCTAGAGAGTCGGCAAGTGCCTGGTCGGATATTATAGACCTGTGAACGAGGCTGAGGGGTGGTTTCCGCGTTAAATTGAAACGCTCGAAGGTAACGTCTAATGAAAGCATACGCGCGGAGCTAATATCCACCCCACTAGAATGTAATAATTTCGGAATGGTACTTCAGAGAGAGGCCGTACTTCTCTCTGCAACAAAGGTTTAAGCACGCGTGCAGCTATTCGGTGCCGCGGGCTCCCGCGTTCCCAGGATCCACCCGCCGCCCATTCGACCCTGCTCCGCCGCCGTGCTGGGCCAGGTACCTGTAGGCGATTTATTAAAAAGTTCATTCGAGTCGAGTCGTGCCCGTGCACTGGGCGCGCCGGTTCAGCTATCAGGGTGACTCGTTGCGAGCAGAAGAAATGCAGAACGAAGGGCAGACGGGGAGGTCAGAATTCGCACCACGATCTGCGTCTCTGTAAAATTGTAATTGGCTGCTTGCCCGTGTTTCTGGCGCCGCGATTCTGTTTCCGCGGCGCAACTGAAACTATTCGTCGCGATTGAAGTCGTCTGTCTGTTCTAATGAAACTGAACGGCAGCTTCGTGGGGAAAAATTCACGGGTGCGCCGTGAACTGCTACCGTTAATTCAAGAGAGGATACATCCGTACTGCGAATATATTATTGCAATCATCGGCGCGTTCCACGAATATTATATATACAGTATACGCGTTATCATTCGTTTCAGCGTAAAAATTGTTGGATAAATTGTTCACCGATTAGAGAAACAGAACAAGTGGAAGAAGTCTGCTATTGAAACACGCGGAGGCTCAACGAATATCCAGATTAATGTCTATCCGACGAAAGCTTTCGACGATCAACTGTAATCGTGTATAGGGAGCCAGGCATTTTCGGCAGGCCGGCGTTGAAAAGAGTTATCAAGAGTTCGAGCTGGAGAAGCGTACGCGTAGAATGAATTTCGCTGGAGGACCATTTCACTGTGATCGTACACGTCTAGTACGTGTGGGGCTGTTTGTATACCTGTGTGCGGGCGCGCGTTCGTACTCTCGTCCGAGGCTCGGTGTTAAAGAGTGGGGGCACGAGAGCATGTGGGTGCTGTAAGCACAAATTGCCACAAATTGGAGAAAATTGAATGAAGCTTACGGCTTAACGAAGGCACTAAATCCTTGTGGAACGACCTATCTCAACGTGCAGCCCATTTTCGTGATAAGTGAGTGGATGCCGTGCGTTTAAAATGCTCCATAGACAAATCAGGACCAGGTGCACCACGATGACGTATTACGCGAGCCTCGAAGGAACGTCGATGATTTCTCGGCGATATTCGTCGTTTCTGTCTCGAGCGTTGCTCGTCGCGTTCCAAAACGGGACCATTAAACGAAAGTGTACACCTTTCTATACAAGATTTCTAACAGTCCATAATTTCCTCAATAAAGGGGAATTACTTAAACTAATTATACCCTCTTAACCCAGAAACCGGTTACAGCAATCACAGTTAAGGCACCGGCGGTTGTAGGCACTAATAGTTACGCTGGACACCCATAACGGGCTTACCGCTAATATTTTAAAACGACTCGCGGACGGCTTCTACCTGTCGTCGCCTGATTCCAAGCGGTGTTTGCTCGGAATATCTCAGTCAACGTGGAACACCTTCGAACTCCTATAGAAACTTTTATTCAAGTGGCTTCTCCACTTCGTTAAAGACGCGTCGAGTTCACGAACGGTCCTGGAGGATCGAAATCGAACGGGGCGAACGGGGCGAACGGGAAACGAGCACGGGGAAAACGAAAATGAGAGGGAGGATAAAGAGTAGTAGGGATAGACGGGATACAGTTCTCTGTTTGTAACGAACAGGAGACACTGACGAGAACCGTGGAGGCGTGCTAGACGCGGAATATGTCTGGCATATGTGGAGAACCATCGTACACTCCCTCGGGATTGTTATGGGGGCATTCCGGCTTCTGGTATGTAATATCAGAAATTCCTGTCTACCTGTGTGTCGCCTGTTGCCCGTGCACGTTGTTCCAATTCGAACAGGCGGGGCACACGGTGCGTCGCGAAAGTGGTATTACTTCTGCTGGCGTGCATGCCCAGGAGGGTGAGCTTGAGCATCCGCCCTCTGATTCGTCGAATATTCGGAGGACGAAACTATACACGTCCTACGCCGAGAAAAATTAACTAGACAGCGGTTTCGTTTGACGGCACAAATCCGCCTACAAAGGAGCGGCGCATTCGTTTTCTAATTTCAACCTTGCGCTCTGGTATTTCGCGAAAGAATTACGCAGCTATTATTTTCCGTGGCCGCGACAGAATATCTTAGTTATCAATTAATCATCGTCGAATAAATTAAATTGTCGGTGATTCAAGTGAATCTTGCGTCGGCGGACAATTGATGTACAATTGAATCGTTTTATCCGTTGAATCTTCGCCACCGAGTAGATACCGTTAACTTTAAACAACGTCAACGAATGCAAAGGGCTCTCGGCGAGGATGTCTTCCGGGATACGTGAACCGTGTTACACCTAAAACGGACCACGGTCTCGCAGCACGGAAGGGTAGTTTTAGCCAGAGGCATCGGTTGTCTGCATTCGACACATTGTCAATTTGCTGTTGCTCGTCTCGCCTGTTTAAAATCGATCGCGTACAGGCACATATGCCCCTGCGTGTTTCCGCCGCCCAAGTGTTTCGTTGCCGCTGTTGCCATTCATCTCCTCCAACATCGTTAAAAACGAAAAGCATCGGCAAGAGAAAAATGAATAGCGTTACCTGAACGCACATCCTCGAATGTAACGTGCACACCTGATCCAATCGATCGAAGCCTATCCAAACTTTCGCGTAGTTCGAAATTCGTCGAAATTACAGGTATAAATAAAAACAGCATTCCTGAATTAAACTGGTGCTGTTCCTCATTGTGAATGCTTCTTCTCTCGGGAATTCATATTTCGATACTGGCGCATCGAATGCAGTCGATAGTGTGATAGAATCATGATGTAACGATAATTAAATGATAATCAGCTTGTCGCAGAGGGCGGATGCAACCGATGACCGAGTATAAAAATGTGAACCAGCGAATATTTCATATACGGTTGCATCGCAGTCGAGGATTCCTGTGGTTCGCGTGTGAATCGCGCCGTGCATTCCTCGGTTATGTCTGTTTCGTTAAACCGGAGAATTCAAGCGTATTTTTGGAAGCGTACGAAACCGAGTGAAACCGCTGGTTACACCCACTTTCCATGGGCCGACAGCGTTTGTTCGTCCACCGATATCGCTGGACCTGTAGCAATTGTGTACCCAAAGTTACACCGAAATTCGAAGTAACTATGCAGAGCGTCGCATTGTGTATGGTGTCTGTAGTGATCTTTAAACGCGTTTTCCTCAAAACCACTTTTTCCAACTTCGCGGGACAAATAGGAAAAAAATTATTGCATTTGATGATTCCTTAACCGTAGACTAGATAACATTCTCGGTAAGATTTCTGATTTCCACGGAAGATCGTTACGACGAAGAAGCTGGAAGCAGTGTAGAAATTACAGTGCACACTTGAAAGCACTCGAAGGATCGAAGAAGCTAGTTAATTTCAGTATCTAATTCCTTTTTGCACGCTCGCTGAAGTGGCTACCTTCAAGGTAGGGCCGGGATACTAACTACGCGTTGCAAATTATTTTCATATTAATGCAAGAATTCTGAACAGTTGACCGACGAGGCGTTTCTGTCGTGTTTATTAAATTTCTTTGACATCCACCCTTCTAAAGCAATATGGTGCCTTGGTATCTGTGCGTAACGTTTCTCGATGATCTGTTTCTCGAAGGGGGCGGAATATTCACGTGAAATTTTCATCAACTCGCGCGAAAGCTCACCAATGCACTGAACGTTGTGCAGCGTGTAAGTCGCGCGGGTGATTCTCGATGAGAACAACGATTAACCGTATCGATCTCGCAATAAAATCGAATTTCGTTTTAGTTGCGAACGCAGGTATAGTATTTCAGTCGAAATAAAACTGTCCCCTGTGACAAGCATGAATTTTCGCTTTGACGTTCCGCGAATATAATGCCTCGATATTCTTTTTCCCATTTTTTTTTTGCAATGGCATTCGCTGCACGCGCAGCGCAACGGATACTTTTCATAATAATTAATCTGTAATACACGCGTTGACACTCGTATTTGCTTTCTGTTCTAAATCGCTTAAACTCTTACATCGACTCCGTAGCAGTGTCTTCCGACTGTTCCATTAATCACATGCGGAAGTACCGAATGGGGTAACGCAATTCCCTCAACCCAGCCAGTAATACATCCCTAAGAAAGCATAGATCATAGAACACTACGTCAGACTATGCTCAAGAAGATGCTCTGGGCCGTTGATCAATACCACGTCAAACACGCGACTACATAGTAGTATCAGACAACAATGGCACGGCACACGCCGCGGCGGGCCGTACCCAGAAGTCAATCTACTTCCTTCTAACGCGCCTACAATCGTTCGCCGAAACCTGCCGCCACGCATAACAACCCTCCTATAACGGTGTCCCGAAATGTTCCGCAAAATCCCCACGACGATACATGTTTCACCCAGTGCCGCCGTCGATGAGATCGTTAATTCCCGATCGTCGCGATGAGCGCCCCCCCTAGAACGGGCGCGTCACACACCCCCGAACGGTCCGAACTCGTCGCCGGACAGCGACGTGAACGTCAATCGAAAGAATGGGGCCGTGCGCAGTGGCCGAGCGAAGTGTTCAGTGGCATATTGTTCCTGACGTTCAAAGCGGCGCGGCCCGACTTCCGTCTTCGCCCGCCACCTTATAAAAAAAGGGGGTAGCTATTGAATTAAAAGGACGTAGCGAATAAAGCGGCCGGGATACGCGGCAGCGTACCAGCCACGGCGCAGAGGGAACGAGCTTGGAACGAGGAAGAGAGGGATGAAATGCACGAGCGGTGGAGGGTAGAGCTGTCGCTGTGGTAGAACGAGGACAGGGGAAACGTGGAAAAAAAGTTGGAGGAAACGAGAAGGAATTCTCTTCTCTCGTCCGCCCCGTCTGGCCTCGGCGCGCACCCTGCAACCCCCTGCAACCCCCTGCATCCACCGGACGCCGTGCTCACCGGCCATAAAAATAAAATTTCAATAAATCTCCGGCAGGGGGTAAGCTAGTGGGGTATCTAGAGGGCGGGCTACTCGCTCATTGGAGCTGCGTCCGTGGCGGTTGCCGCCTACCACAAAACAGAGACAGCTAGACTACAGTAACCTGGATAGAGTTTACCTCGGATATGGACAGCCTCGCCAACCACCGTAGTCCACGAGCTAAACTCTGCCACTACCGCTTCTCGATTTCTTTCCGCCGATTTTTCTTTGTTTTTTTTTCTCCATCTCTCTCTCCATCTCTTCCTCATCCCCCTCCTCTTTTGTTGGACTACAAGCACGCGCATCTTTCCTCACCGTTTTCTTCTACTTCTTGGGTGTTAAAATTCCTTCCTCCCTTTCCTCATATTTTGCTGCGCCTCGTGCGCTGCTCTGCCCTCCATCTCTTGGTTCTCCAGTTGCGCACACCGGCCCGCAAAGTGCTACCGGAAGTACGCCTATCGTTCTAATACCGCACTCCGTCAATCGTTGCGTTATGTACACAGCGGACGCTCGACGGAGGCGGCAATTCCGATTGCGCAATTCAATTTCCTCCGAGTGTATGAATTAAATAATCCGCGCGACAACGGTACGCCGCAAAGTCTCCCTATAACGCAGCAACCCCTATTCTAATGCAATCAACCCCCGAGTCTCAACATCTGACCATTCACGAAAACCGTCTCTCCGATTAGTCTCCGCGCGCCCAAATTTGTTATATCCGCAATCGAACAATCTCAGACACCGTTGCGGGAGGTAACCGTCCTATGCTGGTATCGTTTTCAGGTTCCCCCGCAGGTAGCTACGTTCCTGACGACGACGGCGGCGGCGGCGGCGGCGGCGAGTCTGAAGCACAGCAGCGATTTAATATCACGCCCACAAACCTGGTGTGGGAGCGAGATGAGCCTGGCACAAGCATCGGGGTAGATAAGGACACTGTTAGGGGGGTGTTTCGCGCGACAAAGAGAGTGGGATATCAGCGGCGTTTCTCAGCGGTGGGGGAGCTCGGATATGGCAGCCAGGCAGTCCGCTGTTTGCCTTGCTGGGGCACGGGCCGTTCCTCAGACACGTCTCATCGAGTATACAACATTCGTGTTCCATTCACGGCAAATTCGTGGTATCCCCGAAGTGGTACACGGTTAGTAGAACGCTACATTCGAGGGTGGTTCGCGGTGACGCGCGAAATTTTTTTCCAACCGAGCTCTATCTGTGTGGGGGTTGCGATCCCCGGGAACGGTATGCTCAACAACATCTCCACCAGCGGTTCCATACACGGTATCACCGGTAAGTAGCTGCGGAAATGTGCAAACGCACTGTTAAAGCCCGGATGGACCTCGCGCGCCCTCCTATTTGGAAAATTATTGAAGGAGTCTCTCCGTCGGTTCCACTTGGCGGAGTTGTTTTCAAGCTTATCTTTGAAGTTTTGCGCCGATGGCTGGCTGTGGTTTAGATGTGAGCAGTGGGGAAAATGTTCTTTGTGTTGTACGGGATTGAAACCGTTGAGATTGAAGGAGGTATTTGGCTATTTCATTTTTGGATTGTTGATTGAACGAGGAGGCCAAGTTTTGGCTGTCGAAAATGGAGGACGGACTATTCTGTGCAGAATCGAAGGTTGATGATTCTTCTCGCATGTACAATTTGTTATTAATAAATGTTTCTCGTTTGTAGGGACGTGTTAAAGAATTAATTACAAAATTAACGGGGGGTGTCAAGAAGGGAAGTCTTCCTTTTTTACTGCGAAACGCTAGGCGGTTCGAAAGCATGGCGGGTTGTATCTCTTTAGCGACGGTCTGCGGATAATTTGTTTAACACCTTTGATACCACACATTTTCCATCGTGTCGCATGTTAAAGGACACCCTTTCACTGTAAATCATTTGATCGTTTTAAAAATTATTTAATTATTTTGCAACTAGTTGCGCTCTGTTAATTTAGCAGTCGCCATTTACTGAACGATAGACTAAGTCTTTTGGCGATTATCACTATCCTGTTTTCCTGAATAAAAACTTTCGTTTATTAATCGTTGGTATGAATAAAAAGTACAGGATACTACGAATTGTCGCGCTATTTGCTTTTAAAGTTTTCCAATAATCCGCGAAAAATACGTATGATATTAATTAGCAAGTGGTTTGTTAAAAAATAAGAAAATCTCAATTTTAAATAGTTATTTCATCATATTTCTTTTGTCTCAAAACTTTAAGCTATGCACTGGTGCAACTTTATCCGTCGGCACGTGATCTTCCGCGTATTTCCCGCGAATCGAGAAACAATGATGAATCAAACGACCCGATAATAACTTTCATGCAGAAATAATTGTTGATCGCTAACTGGTGTAATATTCCTTTTATAAAAATTCATTTCCCTCTAATTAGTATACCCCATTAAAAAGTAACAACATGCAAATCATTCAGAATATTTTGCTAAGAATCCATTCACTTAATTCCAATTGCTCCCTACTAAAAGCTGCACAAATCAGGTACCAAATTAAATCACACTGCCTTCTCCACTCTTGTATCTCATCAATCAAACATCAATCAATGCTTCTATTATTTCCTAACGGGTACACGAAAAAATGTACAGACAGCAGAAATGTGCATCATATAATTTCATCTCCGTCGATTTCATTCGTCCATTTCTCACCTTTCAACGATCATGCAGAAATTGTAAGCAGCGTGTATCGAAGGTGCCGATCATCCCGGTCCGATCGTCGAAAGTCACCAGTATTCGCGGGAAAAGAAAAGGGGAAAAGTTTGCCGAACGATAAGAAGGAAAAAAACTTCGTTCCGATAACACGTGGCGAACGCTTGTTCGCTTCTCTCCCGCTCAAGGAAACCGCTTCTCAAGTTTGATGACCTTAATTACCTGAACGCTGATTACATTAGGCGAGAAGTTAACGAACGATTTAGAGTTGGAGCTAGTGGTAGAAACCGAGCGAAAGCCCGGCGTGTAGGCCTGATTAAGGAACAATTAACCTTCCGTTTTTGCCTAAACGATCAACCGTATCGCTCATTGGTAGCCATTCATTAATGGACTCGCGTTTAGAATATGTAACAGTCATTGCGCCTGCTCTTTTCGTTTTCTTCTACGAATCGTCCAGTTGTACCCGCAAAGCTCTGGAACGTCCGGTTCGAGGTGAAGAAACGTGACAACGGGGAAGTAATCGTATCAGTTACGTTAATTGCATCGGTGCAACGTCGATGTACCGAGACAATACATCGTCCGCGACTCCAGACGTTCGAGTGAACGCGTCCGTCACGTCGTTCCCAAATCCGGTAATGTGATTTATGAATTTATTAATCAGACATTTCGAAGCGGATGATTGTCAATCATCGGTATTTTAAACGGCCGTTAATGCATGGAGAGTGTCGTTGCTACGGTCGTTTCCGTCGATATGACATTAAATTATCACTCGTTTGATGTCTCCTTCCCGGTATCTGGCGAAGGAATAGAGGAGAAAAGAAAGATATACTAAATAAGAAGGAAAACGGAGGAAGAAGATAAGCAAACCTAGATTCGTTGCCTTAGGTTCTACACTTTTAATTCAATCAGAGGACCCGATAATACGATCACGTGGAATAGGATTAAACAATGATTCTTGGCGTTAATGAGAGGCAAACGGCAGGCGAAGCAAACAAAAGGTTGTTGCACTAATCCCCAAGAACCGGCGAGCTTGCAAATAATCATACCCTGTTTGCAAATTTTCATTCGACCTTCGCTATGCAATTAAGCTGATTGAATTTGCTAAATCTCGTGTAAAAGTCTCGCGTTCATTTCTACACCTGTTCTTCTTCTTTCCACACTTTCGAAACGGTAGGATTAAAGCGCAGTGTAAGGATTAAAGCGTCTATGCAGACTGCGCGTCGAAGGATCGAGGGGATAAGGCAATGTATATATGTTCCGTTCTGTATGTGAACGACGCTCTTCTTTTCGGCGACTCAAATTGATCTTGATCGAGATGAATTAAATTACACGGGTCATGGCGCGTATCCCGCAGCGACAATTCCATTCATCGCACACTTTTTCAGTTAAAACACTCGCAGCTACGAGACGAAAATTCTCCCTCTCTCGGAGCTTTTCTCTTTCCCGCTCCTCGGCTGCCTACCTCTTTTTTTCTGACAGAAATGAAAAAACCACGATGAAGAGATCAAAGGAACCTTCCGAATATCGGACGGACGAGCGAGGGTCCTCGTAAATACCGGGTCCCGACCAGTAAAATCAAAATAAAATCATCAGGACCCATAAAAATAAAACGAAAATACAGACCAGCCATAAAGTTCATTCATACAAAGTTTCCATTGAGTAAACGGTTGCTGCACGCTGGTGGTCGGCCAGCGGCGTGTCTCATTCTTCGAAGGAACGTTGCTCTTCGACACCTAGAGGATCTCACCCACTGTTTTTTTTATGATCCTTTCGTGTCATTAACGGCGTCAACTTTTTTTTTTTACCCTCGAACGTGCATCATTCATGCCCATTCTCACAATATTGGCAGATCTTTCATTCTCTTCTTCACATCAGAACAGCCCATTTCCCCCTCCGATTTTCGATCAAACTCGAAATAGTTTTACTCGGTATAGCATAGCAGGGTGGTACCGAAACGTCATGAAGAACGATTCATCGAAATGTCGCGTAGTGGTAGTCGATATTCATCGAATATACAAATTACATTAACGCGTACACGGTGCATGAAATATCGGGTGCCGATAAAAAACGATCGGATTTTCCCTCGAACATTTGCATAACCTAACGAAATCCGTCGAGCCGGCTTTCTCACGGAAATATGCGCCGCACAGAATTTTCCCAACTATTTCGACGATGATTCCGGGGCACGGCGAAATTCCAGACTATTAACGTTATTATGCGTGCGCGGTCGCATTAAGCATTTTGAATACGCGAGCACCAGCCGTACGAAATGAATCACTATTAGCGAAACCGGATTATATAAAATATCGATGCAAAACTGCAGGCCCGGTCAACATGTTTATGAAACCAATAAAATTCCTTGGCCGTTATATTGTCGTTTCGCTGCGATACCTGTGACTCAATTAAACGCCCGATACACGACGCGTTCATTTTCGAGAAATCGGGAGAAACGATTCCAGAGATAGCCCGAATTTTCATTGCGGATATTGCGAATTAATATTTCGAATTATCCCATCGCAACTTTCCTCGCATGCGATCAATTCGATACTTCGGCCCGGTGGTGGCGGGCGTATTTCTTCCATCGTTCGATCGACAAACCGAACACCCCGTGCCGATACACTGCATTTCGTTCTTGTCCCTCCTCCGTTGAATTCACGAACATTAAACATTCAATATTCCATTCCCGTTGCTCATGCCGTATGTATATACGTCCCATTTCGACCGCTCTTCGGACACTCGGTCCACAATGGCGAGACCGCGACTTCCGGGCCCGGGTTCCTCGAACCCACCCGCGAACACATACACGTACGTGCGTAGATATCGCCAGGATGGGGGGGACAAAAAAAGTCCGTAGATCGTTTCGAAAAGGTTTGGAACTAATTTTCAACCCATTACGTAAGCGACTTTGACAAAGCACAACGACGCGCGATGGCCGCGCAATCACGAGCGTTTCGTGGCGGGCGTTTCAGCCGTTCCTCCCACGCATTCTAGAAATTTTCTACGACCACGTAGCCGCGGCTGTTCGCGCGCGCGGACACGTGTTCGTGCGTGCACGAGACAAAAGTTGGATGTGTGTGTTTGTTCGCCAGAAGCCGGGGGCCGGTGACGATTCTCGCACCTTCGTGCTAAGTGGTCCGTGTTCCCCTCACCACCGGCCAGCCAGCTTCTGCTCCTATACAAATTTAAACTACATAGAGCAGAAAAGGGAGTGAGCGTGAAGAGGGGCCCGTGGTGGACGCGGGGCAACAGAGAACTGTAATGGCAGGTTTTTTTCGCGTTTCGCGTTCGCAGGAGCGAAGGATCTACATGTGCAGGATTTGAAGAGGCACGAGAAGTTGGACGGCGTGCTTGGAGTGAATTTGGGCACCGGACTGTCTGCCGGCGGTGGGCTCACGCTTCATCAGGAATTACTCATGACCATGCCCGGGGCCGGTAAGCCTGTCACCGCGTTCGAATTGCTCTAGTTTCTTTAACCTTCTTTCTTTTCCTTCACGCCGCCTTGCCTTTATCGGCGAACCCTGTACCGTGCGACACGACGGACAGTAAATTTCGCGGTTCGCGTGTGCGCTCGTTGTCACGGGGAAGGGGGTGAATGAGAAAGCTGAATCGAAATCGATCGTGTTAACGGGGATGAAGTTGCAAGGATTAAGTACAAAAGAAGATTTGGAGAAGTGGATATTTTACAGTAAATATTAAGTTGCTTAGCGAGTTAAGCGAGGGTGATAAAGGCAAGGCGGTGGGGGTTGCAATCGACGAAACGAGAGAATTGAAAATTCGTTCCCTCTTACTACAGGGAACGCAGTGGGAATGGGGCAGGGCGATGACAAGCCTGTCAAGCAGAAACGGCATCGAACAAGATTCAC
Source organism: Nomada lathburiana (assembly GCA_963667235.1). Classification (NCBI taxonomy): domain Eukaryota; kingdom Metazoa; phylum Arthropoda; class Insecta; order Hymenoptera; family Apidae; genus Nomada; species Nomada lathburiana. Next base: position 10,834,298 of record OY763903.1, read on the forward strand.
GCCGGCTCAGCTGAGCGAGTTGGAGAAGTGTTTCAATCGTACACACTATCCGGACATTTTCCTCAGGGAGGAGATTGCTGCGAGAATCGGCCTCACGGAAAGTCGGGTTCAGGTAAGCGCAAAACTATTTTATCCGTGGGAAAGCTTTTGAGGACAAAATTGAACGAACACGTAGTTCATACTTTTTGCGACAGCGTCTACGATGGGAAAGTTTGGGGGTGGTTGCTTAAATACAACGAGATACCAGACAAATAATTTCGTAACGTAATTGAAACGACGGCACGCGCGTCTAACTGTATGTTACCGTTTGGACAGCAAGGGATGCTCCTAATAGGCAGAACTAGATGAAACCGCGAGTGTCTCCAAATCAATTCCGCCGGCCTACCGCGGCTTTTCGGATTAAAGTGAAACTTGGAGTAGCGTTAAGCTTTCACCCTACGGGGTCCCGAATTTTGGCGGACTCCAGGTTGCCGTCAGGCAACCACGAAACTTTCTGCAAACTTTCCCCACTTCCAAGCGCGGAACAAACTCGAAGATCACGAGAATGACCACGGTACATTGCCCGAGGTACGTGTTTATTGTGAATTGAAAAGCCCCAGATATACAACTTCGTTGCAAGAACTTCGCTGATTGGCTGATCAAATATATAATGAAGAAAAAACAAACAAAAACAGCGCGCGGACAGTCAGAAATTAGAAATCCCGAATTACAGACTGCCAAAGCAATTCGAGGGTCGTCGTTCAAGAACGAATCGTTGACCACAATTCAAAGAGGAAATTGATAAAACCGATACCCAAAGTGTTGACCAAAGTGGCGGCGTGCACTTTTTCATCCCCGGTCATCAGCTAGCTGGAGCTTTTTTAAGCCTCCGGGGCACGTCTAGAAAAACGAAGCTAATAGAAATTCATGAAAATTTTATTCGCAACTTGGAAGCGTCAGTCAAGCCTGGCGTCGAGCTGCATATCAAACAGTCTCGCTCGTCTTCTTTTCTCGTATCACCACCAGCCCCTGCGCATATGTAAGAACCGTATGTGTGCGTCGCGTCTATAAATTTCCAAATATTTCTCATATGCACCGCGACGATTATGAAGAAGTCCGTTCGCGGATGTTATATATACATGTTAATCTCGCTGATCTGTGACAATATGATCGACGTGGTCCAAAAATATCCTGCCGGGCACAGTTCAGTCATTTAAATTCACAGACAGGATTTACTTATTTCCGTCTAGCAGATTTTTATCCACGACAACCTTCATCCCTCCCGAATATAATATCCCGTACAGTTTCTTTCATTCTGCCGTCTAACAACTGCTCTTTCCTCCGATTCTTCATCATTCTTCCCACTCGAGAAACGTCGCAACGCTTTCAAGCGTAAAGCTACTTTCCGTCCTGGTTCCCGAACATCGAGCATAATTATTAAAGAACGAGGGAAATCACTAAACAGAGGAATCGGCGCGGGGTAGGGCCGAGGGGGGTAGCGAGAGAGTCGTCGATGCGAACGAGAGCTCGTCACGGTGCTCCCTTCCAGACGCAGGTAGATATGCGTTCGAAAAGCGGCGTGGACGATCCGAAGAGAAATGAGAGGAAAAGAGAGACATAGAGATCCGTTGGACGGTGCTCGGGGTGGCTGGTTGCCTAATTGAAAGAGGTTTTCCGTGGGCGAGGGTAGACATCAGAGCGAACGAAGCGTTTCCAAGGAAACACGGCGGCTGACTCTCGTGTGGAGAGGGCCTCAGGCACCAATGGGGCTGCTAGGGAAAGGCGCCGGCGCCCAGCGTCGCTATACTATCGAGCGTCGCTATCAAAGATTTCTTGACTAGCCATGGCGGACCCGCCGCTCAACATTTTCGCGAGGGCTGGGCCACCCCCGTTGCTGTATCAAACGATACCGCGTGCACACGTGGCTCGTGCGCACCCTGTACACCTTCAAGTGTATCGCAACTGTCTCTGGGCATCGCTTGTTATTGGTTCTTGAAGATTTCGTTCCTCGCTTGAGGATATTGAAACGGTTGAAAGTCTTAGCTGATAGCCGCGGGAGTCCTTTGAGCTTGGGCGCCGGATTCCTTGTTTCCCGTTTTGATATTTATTTTCCGCGGACGGAATATTCGAAGGTTTTTCCCTTGAACGCGACCTGTATTGGTCTTCGATCTTTTGTGCTGCCGACAACAAGCGTCTGGGTTTTCTTGAGCACACGAAATCCGAAAGTCGGGGTGTTTGTAAATTTACCTCGGTTGAAAATACGATAAATTTTATTATATATATAAAATTTATTGTACAATAAATACAGTATTGTCCGCGGCAGCAATTAGTCCCTTTCAATCGGACGAAACAATTTACGGCTGGTACGTAGTTCCGTGAGCTACGAAATGTATTAGGATGAACGGTGTTCTTCGTCCGACTAAAAATTAACGAAGGTTCGGTTTTAATACGATGATCGCGCCGGCAGAAACGAGAGCCACGGAAAGCGTTTCTAATTATCAACAAAATACGTGAAAACAGTGTAATGAAATATTACGATTTATCGATCTGTTGTAATTTATTACTACCCGAAGCCAGATGCAATTGCTACTTCGTCTCTAATTGCTGTTAATTAACAACTATTATATTGCTTGCGCGATAACGAATTCGTCGAAGCTGCTTTACAATCAGCAATTACTTCGACGCGGCATCACCTAGCCGATTCCGAATTATGCGAAACATTTAATTACGTTTTAACGTGATAACGATTTCAATTCAACCACTCATTCGGCGTGGCCGGATTCCACGGCGATCAGCCTGTCTGAGATACACTTCGGCTGGCAATTTTCGTTCGCGCCTGAAATTTTAATGAAGACGAGGCGGGCTCGTGTGAAAAACCTCTACCCCAATCATCCTAAATAAAACAAACAAAAGCCACTGACTTTATCGTTGAAAAATTCACGCGCCTCTTCGCTAACCTTTTACGCAGTTTAATTAGTAATAATGGATACAATGAATTTTACATTAGGTCGGCTTTTATTATTTCGAATAATATATAAGAGCACTTTATTTATCCTTTCCTTTTTCCATTCATTTACTTTCATTTCGTTGCCGGGCTCGTGCCCGCGCCACGTGCATCGTCGACGTTCCCGACGCGTCGTCGCGTGAAAATCAAGCCGCGAGAAAGTAAAATAAGTAATGGAAAAATAGAATAAATACATACGGGAATCTCTTCCAGCAATTTCGTGCGCGTTCCCTTCCAACTATTCTCATCGGTGACAATTCACAAATATCTCTGCGCTCCAAATGTTTCGCGAAATCGTAAAATCGCTGGACACCGGAGCCCGTTCCCCAGCTGCTGAAAAAACATTTGGCATCGCCAACACAGAGCGGCGATATTCGCCAAAAATTAGTCGTCGCGAAACGCCGATTCGACGACCGTAAATAATTTCGCAGGCTCGGTGAAAGCATCGAAAAATGCTATCCCCTGAAAGCGTCGAAAGGGTTTTTCATCCCTTCTCAAAACCCTCCGAACCAGAGGTTAATGGCACTTTTTTCACTGTCCGCGCGCGCGCGCGCACAATTTCGTCTGCGCTTCGAGGCACGATTTTTAGATAGGTATTCACGATCAGGCCGTTCCTTACCGTCAATCATTTCTAGAATATTAATCAACCGCTCTCGATGCTTCAAATAAAACTCAATCATCCGTCGTTGCAGCGACGAACGTGTCCACCGCAAAACGTGATCGGCCGTGCGCTCGTTCCGCGTGTATGTGTGCCCGCGCCGTTCAGACAAAAAGCTTTTTTCAGCCGGACATTTATCGCGAAACCGACAGTCTATTTTCGGGAACATGTATTGGCGCTTTACAGTTTTAATTACGCGTATTTTAATCCGCCCAGGAGACATTTTCTGTTTCCAGCACGGCTGCCGCGGAACGAGCTTTATTAGACCTGCACACAGCCGATTTAAATTTAATCATAATGAAGAGGCGATTAAAATTGCAATCGTCCACGGAATAGAACCCATAGCGGCGAGCAGTTAACGTCTGCTAACAGGCATTTAACTTAACTGCCTCAGGTAACTGCTCGTTTCTAGGCTGAAGGGTCCTTTCGATTACTACTCCCCGGAAATTTTATGGGGCACGACCTTTCGTCGATGGCCACGATCTGTACGAAAGCTCGGCGACGAAAAATAAAGTCAAACAAAAAAGATAAAAAAAAAAGACAGGGGGAGAACTACAGGGCTGAGGGCGAAACGTTGTCTCTGTACTACGCTCATTGTATTGGTCGAACGTTTTACGCCCTTTCGTTTGCACATTAACCGTCGCGATCTTCCCGAAACGTGGATTAACGCTACTAATGGACGCAGCCACGAATGAAAAGGAAACGACGCTCGGTTTTATGGACCGGACCTTCATGTTTGATGATTTCAATGGTGATAACGTTGGGCACACGAACCCAGCACGTAGGGAATTGTTCTTACGGTTGCAAAAAAACGGGCAGCTTCTATTCCCTGATAGACGTTTACGAGCCCCTGAGTGCATTTAAGAACCTTTGATATTTATCTGTTTGTTGCGTTTCGTGGTAACAGAACATTTGATCTGTAACGTATATTCGGTTGCGTACTTTTGTTGTGAAAAATTGAAGTTAAAGTATTGAAAATCTTTTCCTCAATCTCTTCCCTCTGATTCATTTTGGCGGACAATCGAAATTCGAATATGTCACCGCAGTGCATCTCGACTGCTAAAAGTCACATATGCCGTTCTGGGAGACGGTCCATAGTAGGGAATGTTGGGTATTGCTTTCAAAGTATCCCACGGGAGCTGGACGAATGGCAGTGTCATTCGACCATCCTTTGGGACAAACAAGTGACTGTGCCGAGGGTAAATGTAGTTCGTTATTGTCTTGTCCTGAGAAATGGGAAATAGTTTCGGTGTACAGCAGTGGTAGAGCTGCGAAGTTTTCCACGCGTTGCGCTGAATTTTCTTCAGATCACGCGTTTTGCGCTTAAATTCATACTGACCATTAGAAATTGATGTTTCGATAAGTACAAGTTTTCAATTGCATCGTTCACACAATTTCACTTGACGAACGCCGGAAAAAAGAATCATAAAAAGAAGAGAAAAAATGAAATAAAAGGCGAATAGGGAATTGTGGCCTCGTATCGGCGGGCATTGAATCGCGTATCGAATGGCCGGCATGATCGATATGCAATTTCCATCTACAAAATTTCAGCCCGTAAACTATCAGTGATCATTTACCTGGATGCGTCCAGCGTATAACCAGACACGTGTACACGGCAATCGAGTGTTTTACGACGGCACATCAAACATGCCCGCGTCAAGTTTCGCCGCAACGCGAATCATTCACGATCACGGTTTCGCCCCGTGTTAAATCACTGCCACATTGTTTCTGGACCGTTTGGAATGTATGAACGCCATCGAACGAATATCGAATACGCGGCGATGACGAGACATGCGTCGAAAATAAATCAATGTCCTGGCGAAATAAGAATACACGGGAACAACAGACATTCGTCTAACATTAAGCTAGCATTAAGCGTGAAATTTATTATATGTGTGCGGCGCAGTGCAAACGAATGGGATAAAAGCTCATTTAAAATAAATATCCTTTGCTCCGTTACCTTCGGTTCCCATTTTTAGAAACGAAATTTCTACAAATTACTCGAACAAGATTAATTACACGTATCTAATTTTACAACCTCCCGTTATTATCGGTACTATTATTATGATTATCACTGTACCAAGTATTACGTCAGTTGTTTCATTCCAAATGCAACAAAAGCGACGAAACCCACGGACAAGCGACATTCCTCGAAATGTCTCGATGAAATAGTAAAAGTTCAAAGGGAACGATATATACCGTCTAGTAGCCACCCCCAGCGTGACAAACGCTTTAGCCTACGCAGCCCGGCGAAGATTCAACGCGTCTGCTATGCAACAGTCTATGCATTTTAAGGGAGGGGTGATTTTTAATGCCGTATAAATATGCATGGACCGCGATATTAGCTCTTACGTGTCTCCGGCCGAAAAATATCACGCCTGTTACTGTACGCACACGAGTGTGGCCACGCACACAGACGTGCCGGCGCGTTATGAACACGCGACGAGAAAAGCATCCCCGTGTACACATGCAGCGGCATGGCATGGTGGAGAATTGGGGTTCTCAATGGATAAACTATGTCGCCGCGATGACCCTAGGGAGCATCATCTAACGCCCATTTTGTTATGACGTCTACCGGTTCTGAATAATTTCACACCCGCGAAAATACGCAGCCGCCAGGGGGGTGAGACCAATCGGCAAACCCTTGGAACTTAGATTTTCGTGGTCGACCCCCGGTCGGATGAAAGGCGTGTTGCGGTTTAAACATCCTGAGATTTCGATGAATCGCCAAATACTGGTTTAAGACGCGACGGAAAGATGTGCTTGCAATTGAACGAAACACTGATCGAATATATCACGAGGGGAACGATGCGATTCCGCAAAGAAACGATTGATAGATCGTTCACCAACGAACCAACGACGCTATACAGATTTTTGCGAGCGCACTTACTTCGCGAGGTAAATCCAGTTCCACGAGCAATTCGGGCTAATTTCACGACAGGCATCCTAAGCCAACGATATTGCGCCAGTGAAATAATAATAAAGAACAAACGGATCAGGTTTACGGTTCGCGGCGCATGCGAGAGTCGCGAGTATGCTTTTTTTATCGGTAGTTCTGGAACCTTTATGAGGTAGCTTGCACTACGGGAAAGATGGTGCATTTTCATCTTTCTTGTTTTTTAATCGCACAGCTGGCAGCTTCACACGGTTTAAGAGATGTTACTTGGGAATGTACGAATTCATAACCCGGCAATTTATTTTTATTCGCGATGAAATCGACCGCGATTGAATAATCGTACGAGAAGTTAATATAAAATCGGCGCGGCTAGAGTCTCGATGGTGATCCTCGAATTTTAATTCTGCGTGGCGTTAGATCACGACGAACCACTAATGGCCCAACGAAAATGTCCCTCCTGACGACGTAACGCAGCATGAAACAGTAGGCGGTCCGGGTAATGCGTCTTACCACCCTCGGACAGCATCCCGACCACCGTCATCAATCAGGCCTCGCATCGCACCAACTTATGTAGTATTTATTTTCATTAAATATTTTTGCCGCTCGCGTGCATCAGATTCTTCTTATCCCCGCGAAGAAGGGAATACTGCCGATCCCGAAGAAATCGATTGGAAAAATCGTAAGAACGAGACAATGGCAACTGACTAAATACATAATTGCAACCGTGTCGTGCTTCGTGAATAATAACCCGATGCCGATCGAAATCGTGGTTCAATATTACCCGCAACGATTTCGCAATGCTCCATTATTTACACGCTGCTAAATACATTTAGCCAAATACACAAATCATCCGAACAATCCCCCGTATCGAATAACGCAAATGGAACATTTTCAATGATCAATTATCTTTTTATAATTGTCGCAATTTTCGATACCCGCCATTTCCATTGGATGCACGTCGCGTTCGAAGGGAAAGCATCGATCGTTTCCAAAATAGTAACGTCATTGTTCGAAATTCAACGCAAAGAAGACTGTCTGACGGCGATCGTCCGATTCTACTTCGGATGTTCGACAAGTCCAGAGAATACACGGTTCGTCTCGCTACGATCGAGCGCATCGAGCGAATTCATCGTCGGGGGATGCGAGAATGGCTGGCTATGAATTAAGTTTTCATCGTGGAAACGCTTCCATCCTCCGCCGGCCGAAGGAAAATCTCGAAAGAAAAACGTTGCCTGAGCTCCGGACGATTCCAGGCATTTTTCCGCGAAGCGAGTCGAACTATTCTTCAATGGCGTGCTGAAAGCTACTTCTATATATCTTAGGGTCTTGGCCAGATCCCGCCGCTTGCCTTGATGGCAAGCTCAATTTATATCAGCGCCCGTTGAAACCCCCTTTACGAGGTCTCGCCGCCTGTTCCACCTCCTAAACCTCACCCTAACCTCAGGTCACCCCTGACTTTCCTGGCCGAACCTTGCTTCTTGCCACCTACGGACCCCCTGAGAGCTCGAAAACTCTTTTGTCGAGTTAAACTAAGCTATTCGCAATTGCGCCAGGGAAATGGAATTCTCTCGGAATTCTGACGCCGAGGGAGGAAATCGCAGTCGGAGACGCAGGGATATTTAAACTTTTCTATTAAATAGTTTTCGCCAGAACTTTTTCTTTCTTATTCGAGACGGGGTTGAAACGTGTATGAATCAATTTTGTCCATTGATTTATCGCCCCGCCCACGAGTTTACGTGCACACAATGAATCTCAGTCGAGGGTAATCGTTTATGCAAATTCGACGTCAACTTGGTAGGCAGCTGGACTGTCGGGTAAATTCACTCTACATCGGCAGGGAAAAAGTAAATCTCGGTTAGTGAAGCGTACAATTAACTGTACACAGTGATACCGCAACGAATTTCAACGTTCGCGGTGAGCAAAGTATTCACAGCAGCGAGAAAATATAATCGAACAGTGATCGAAATTCTCTCGTGGGCGCAAGAATGTGTTGCAACTTTTCCTGATAGTATTTTCGATCGTACGATCTGATCGAACATCGAGTCCAGTCATCGCCGGGGTACTGATACTGATTATTCAACAGCGTTCGCGTTCGTTTCCACCCTCGGCGTGATTCCAGGTGCTTCCTGGGAACAGCTGCCCCGGCGCACGCGCCTCCGCAACAGCGATGCGGTGATTGATCAATTTTTAAAAAGCAATGTTCCTAATTGACCCGCCGGCTCGTCTCGAACTGAGGCATTATGGCCACGTAAGGCATCACACAAGCCACCTTAGTCATCGAAAGGTGTGTTCCGTGATTCGAGCCAGCCAGTTACATCTCGGACCCTTTAGCATTCATTGCTCTTTCATTCACTGACATTTAAAACTCGTTAATCATTTCGAATATATAGGTACTTCTGTTAATATAGCCTTCGTCAAACGACGCTGCCGGTTTGTATGCTGAATTTTTGATTGGCCCATTAGTATTTAATAGTCGCATTGTAGTAGCAATTTCGTGTAGAACTATTATCGATTTGACATACTCTAATGGCACGTAGTGCTCGATTTTTAAGGTACCTATATGAATTGATGATTGCTAATCTATCACGCCAGGTATGCAATTAGCGCAGAAACATACATGGAAGTTACCTTTGTTCGCGTGCTATCATAGAGAACGATGCTTCCATTTCCTATCATACCGCGGCCTGTATCGTGATACGTGTGAATTAACACAATTTCATAGGTATCCATGAACGCTGGTGATCATTCAGCCAGGCACGCTTTACATAAACGTAGATCGATTCGACGGCAAAAATATCATGATGTTCTATCGCGAACAAACTAAAATTGAAATTGAAAGACGCTGACGGTGCTGCTTTATATTCGAGGCAACGAGGAGAGGTCACTTTAAAATCACAGACTAGGAGATCCAATTGTGTCCCTCCTACTAACTTCTGCACGTAGTCTAACACTTTTCAGTCGAATTATTCCAAAGAAAATGTTGCCACTCCGTCGCCGGTCATCCAACGCCTAGTACCCGATATCGTCTACGTAAGCTTTCGTTTTGCGTGCAGTTATTTCGTAACAGGAGTCATTAGCATTCACCTGCGTTAATTAACGGAAGTTCTGCCGCACGTATATGCAGGATGCATCAGCTACACCTGGAGGAGGGTATATGCACGTGATAATGCGCGATATAATACGTCGACAGTTCCTTGCGCTTTTTCCCTCTTCCAGCTTGTATCGTTGATGCTCACGTGGCGTGTAACAGCAAATTATCCACGGGCTTTTAGCTGTCGTTCTGGTGTAGTTGTACCGTGAAATCGGCGCAAACCACACCCACAGAATGCGGAAGAAACATGGACAACTTGCCAAGGGATCGAACGAGGGGGAACAGATTTTGCATAGATTTCTTCGACCCACGATGGGGAGAAAAGCGAAAAGTTTTCATTCGACTGGCAGAGCAAGTTCGCCTTAATCTTATGACGTTTCGACGATCTATATGCGCCAGATTTGGATGGATAGCATTATCGTGAAACGCTGCGCCAATGGATGATCTACAGACACCGATTCGATCCCAATGCACTTAACACCCATCCAGCTCTAATGCTATTCTCTCGTCACGACCGTTCATCCTTGAACGCCAATGGACGTGCCAGATGTTCCTAAGCTTCGCCAAATGCACCAAGATATCCCAAGATAATAGGGCTCGAACCGCAACAAAAAAAGAACTCAATCGTGTATCATAGGACGGACCGATCATAAAACACGATACATCCTATTAGAAGTCCTATTAAAAGTTCACCCGTAAAAATTGCTTAAATCATTATCCTGTCCTGCAAGTATTTCAACTTTGAAACACGTACATGTACATCTACGCTGCTCGTCCACAACCGCCAAACATCATCGAAAGTTTTAAAGGGAATCGCGGAGGGTAACCATCGTTGTATCGGTAGTTTTCACTCTCCCGGAAGTTCACGGGTCCATAATAAATTGCCTGGGTTGGAGAAATCCGGCGATCGCTTTCTGGCAATACCTGGAGTACACTGGAGCGTGTAAAACCCATATATCCAATTAGATTCGTATAATCCCTGCATGTTAGCAGAGGGTGTCTCCACCCTTCGTGCTGGCTGGCTGTTTCGTTCTCTGTTCCCCCTAGAAGCAACCTCGGTTGCTCTCGCAGGTAACACGTTGGCTACGTGTGCATCGGAGGCGCAAGCGCGCATCGTCCTCTAATGCTAAAGTACTAATTTATGGGCACATATGAGATGACTATAGCGCGCTTTACCGTGCCAGGAAAGGGACTGTAGCCCATGGTGCAGGGCGGAGGGAGGTTGGCGGGGATGCAGGACGAGGGTATATCGGAGAGCACAGGGGTGGGCTTTGCATGCGATATCAATAAATCAAGTCCCCGGGACCCAGGCAGCTTAGGGGGCCACTACGTGGCCAGAATCAACAGCTCATAACGTCGGCTAATAGCTACTCGCCGTGGGGTCGAAGATATTGTCGTAACGCCCAGGGACATCTTAACGTCTTGTGCCGAATTTGCTTTCGCATGGACGCGAAAGAATCGTCGAAAAGAACGGGCGCTCGTGGCGGGGGTTGCTTTATAATTGTACAGACGATATATATATATGTGAACTTACATTTTTGCAGCTGAACCGTTCGGCGGTGTTTCAACCTGGTCGTTGCGTTTTCAGGTGTGGTTTCAAAATCGTCGCGCGAAGTGGAAAAAGCGGAGGAAGTGTGGCGCAGATTTTCGTCCCCCGTCAGGGCCGCTATTGCCATCCCACAGCTTGCCACCATTCGGTCCGATGAGCTCCGATCTCTGCAGCGCAGGAATGTTCGGCGGCCCTCCTGAAAGATGGGGCATGGGGACAGGTCAGTCATCGATGATTCTCTGTCATTTATGCGCATACGTCAATGGGCTGAATTGTCAACGGCAGAAATCAACGAATCACATCGATCCCTAAAATTGCATCCAATCAACCATTAATGTGTCGCATTACCCGACTGTTTGTCGTAAAGTGTGGAGGTCACGTGTACACTCCAAAGCGAAGGGTGGAAAAGCGATCAACGGAAGATTATTCAATCGCAGCAAATTGCTCGGTTTTACATAAATTATATTCAATTTCTCGTGTCACCTGGCGCACACGTAATCTTATTACCAGCGTTTCACACGTGGTTTACGCGAGGGGAAACGTTGTCTTAAATATCTGGACCGCGGGCAAATACTGTACAAAATTTCGCTTTTGATTTAATTTCATGCGTTCATATCGTCGGACAGCTAACCGACGATCTGGGTATCATCCGTTTCCCTTTCCCCTATATTATTCCCCTTCATCGACGAACCCTTCGTCGCCTTTTTGCGAATGACTCCCGCCGCACAGCTTGTTAATTGAAACCGTTCGTTTCGCAGGTCTTGGACAATTGGGACAGGGAGGCATGGGAATGGGTGGTTTCGGGCATAGTTTAGGGCAACTTGGTCAGCAAAGCACAGGAAGCCTTGGTTCGAGTTTGGGTCTCGGTAATTCTGGACTCCCGATCAGCAGTCCGTCGCAGGCTGTCTATCAAGCCAGTTATGGGCTGAATTCCCTTGGTGAGTTAATGCGATACACAGATTATACGTATATAGCTACCTAAGTTACTAGTCGCAGAGATTCTTTGGAAGAAGCCAATCCTGGGTGTATAAGTTTGTCGTGCAAGTTTCCTCAGTTTACAAAACTAATTATTGTCACATTACTGGGCGATAATACTGGCATGATAGAGACGACGGACACTAACCGTACGCCGAGAAAACCGGATATTCTTTATTCACCAGTATAGTAAACAGAATATAATAATCTGTCTCTAGAGACGAAGCCAAGAGGATCAATCGTATTTATGCAATTTTAAAGGACAACTTAACGTGCTGTTACACGCGTTTCTATGAGGTCGTTGAGTAGAATATTCCCGGGATAATAAAATTTTATGTGTTAGTCTTTAAAACGTGATTTAGACCGGCATCGATCGCAAACGAATCTTTTAGGAGAGGAATATTTTCTAGCCCGAGAAAGAGACGAATATTAACGTAGACGCTTATAGGTGGTTCGATAATCGTCTTGCCAAACTTTTGGACCGTGGTCCTCTAAAAAAGACGACGTGCAAACAGTATCGAGGAACCCGGTACCTCTTTGACGAAGTCGTTAAACGTTACGGTGCATTATCGCTCGAAGGGGTTATGCGCCTGCATGTAAGGAATTTGAGACAGAAACATAAACTTCGTCCTCTCCTCTGTTTACGCAGGCAAACTTCGAGCCTGGTCTCGCACCTAGGTGCGAGATCTTTCGCTGTATGTTTACCATAACATCCCGATGCAACCTGTCTTGGTTGAGTTACGCTTCGGCTTATCCAGGGACCTTGTACCTTCGAAGATGCTTCGGAAGACGAGACGTGTGTGAAATTCTTTGTCTCACGAAATTCTACCCATCATACGAGTTCGGTCTTTCTCTCGAATATACGAATGATACGGTCGAAACATTTTAAAAGAACATAGGCGCGAAGATGCTGAGGAAATGGAAAGGCAAGTTGAACGATCGACCAGTTCTCTCCTCGTTTTGTAATCCCTGCTACGTGCGACGATTGGAGAGGAAAGAAGAAGTATCGGAAATTGTATGTAGATGAACTGAGTTAATTCTTGGAACTTGCCGGGAGATTTTCCTAAGAATGCGAACGAAAGATTATATCTGCAATAAGGTGTCGAAAATATTGATATGTCGGTGATGGAACTTTTCTAGCGAGCTAGCGTCTTCGCTTATCCGATTATATATCCGTTCAATAATTCATATTGAAAAACATAATATTCAATACTGCCGTCGCCAAACTTATATTGACACCTATAAATTGATTAACTTCGACGGATATACCTGGAACCGCCATGTCCCGGGGTCACCAACTTCTAAGATCCCTTTTTGTGATACATATAGATTTTTTGGCCAGCGAATAAGCAATCCAGTTACCGTGCAAGTATTGTTTCAGAGCTAAACATATCCATAGGTATATTTCCAATCCTAGAACGATCATTGGCGAGCAATGCGTATAACGAAAGAAAGCAAAATAATGCATAGATTTTCGTAGTCCCTTCTGAAAACGATCAACGTTATATCAGTAATATATAATCCTTGCGATTTTCATTTGAATATTTGTCTCTCACAATGACAACGATCAAGGGAAGCAAAGTACCATCGAGCTTGGGCAATTCATTCCAAAAGCCAAGGGGTTAAACCGCGTGACGAAATCACCTTTACGTGTAGCATAGTTTCACAATGTACGCACTAATGTGAGTGTATCTCAAACGCGAACACGTACCTGTGTACATACGTAACACGTACAAGGTGTCAATTATCACGTATTATCGCCGCGGGGCAGGTAGCCTGAACCGAAAGGAGAAAAAAATTGCTGTTCCACAGGCGTAATTCAACGTCGGTGTGGTTCGCATGGTCTCGGTTTAAAGTGGACGCCAATACTCGAGAGTCTGGCTATAGTCAGTTATCCGCTTTTACTCGTCGGTAATGCTTAGGGCAAACACCTTTTAGAGAAACGTCTTATTTTTTCTTTGGTTTTCGATGATGATTAGCATCGAACGGTAGCATGTACGAGGTTTGCCGGGTTTCAAGCCGATTACGAAGCTCTATTTTGTTTATTCTCGTCTAGCAGCGGCGTTCGAAAGAGCGTCTACGAGGTGTAAATTAAGGTGGCCGAAAATGCCCGAGTTACGTGTCACGCGCGACCCTCTGAACACTTTCGAAATAACGATACAAGAATAAGTAGCCTTCGCGTTTTCCGAAGGGCCGAGGAACGGGGGTAACTTTTCTTTGTTGAACAACAAACGAACAAATCGACGGTCTAATACAATACGTGGTAATGTCGCGTTCGTCGATGCAATTAGGCATGCCATTCTTCGTTTGCTAAATTGGGCGGGCCCGATGGTCCTCCGCAAACTTGTACTATCGCCGCGATAGAGCCATAAAACGATCCCTTTTCTCCGCTTTCGGTCGTCCTGCCCACAAACGTGGCGCAAGAAAAGGCGGAAACGACTTTACGACACCCGGTAGCGCACCCCACGCACTTCGTAAGCCTACCGTATTAATATCTCCTGCGAAGAAAGGAAACCTACTCCCTTGCACCTGCGGTATCGCACCTGTATATTGCCCTTTCGCTACCTGAGACGTCTAAGGGACTCTAGTCTGACTATTCGACGCAGGGCTAAACAACTAAATAATAAAGGTTTAGAATAGGAAATACGGTGATGTCCGTTTTTTTTTTGGTTTTGCTAATTTTAAGCTCGCCCCAGCCCGAGTAAATACAGACAAATATTGATGCAAATAATATTGCATTTATCAACAAGCACTTGGAATTTTGATGTTCTGACTTCCAGGGAGTGTGCACGTGTCAGCGTCCCGGGGTTCACCTCCGGGAGGATCTAGCGTGGGCGGAGGACAGGGTGGTGGGCTGGGATCGGCCTTGAACTGTGGCCAGGGCTCGCCTGGAACGACTTCCGGCAGCGGAGGCGGCGGCGGCGGCATTTCCTGCGTGGCTGCCGATGTGAATGCAACCGAGGCGTCGGATTGGAGAGGCGCTCACAGCATCGCGGCGCTCAGGCGTCGTGCCTCGGATTCGTCCCAGCAGTATAGTCCACAACCACCGCCACCACCAGGACCACCGCAATACGCCCAAGACTTGGAGTACAATTCTGTTTACTGAGATGCGCCGAGTTTTGCTATCAATTCAATGATAAGTTCGATCAGGGAAACGTTCCACGGGGTTCCACGTTCGTGGCCGGCGGTTCTGAGCAGTCAACGTGCAGGGTAGAAGATCGAAGTATCCACGAGATGGAACGACACACTGTTCGCGGATGTTTCTCTCTGTACATTTACAATTTCAGCGGTATCTACGACGGTCGTCATAATGGCACGCGATTCTCTCTGTCGAGGCGTTCTCGATGATAACGTGGATTTGTTGTTTCGTTAGTTTCAATCACGAACTGTATACGGGCTGAAGCGGAAGAATTTTGTTGCTATGTCGCTGGCACTGACCGTGTCGAGACGATGGAGTTCGAGTAATTAAACGATGGTGTAACATTGGGACATGAGAAAAGAAGTTGCAGCAACAACGAATTTTTATCGTCTCTATGATGATTGAAGAAAACGACGCAATATTGATGTTGATTTTCATTTTTGCTTGGCTGGTGAATTTACAATTTTGCGCGATAGTCTATTCTAATCGAGTGGAAAGAATCAAGTGATCGTAGAATTTCGCTCGGCTTCAATGATTGCAGTGTGCAAGCTGATTTGGCGGCTATTTCATTCTTTTTGTTTCCTACGACACGTGCGATCGTGATGTATGAATAACGGGAAAAGTGAATTTTTAGACTGTGCAAGTAAATAAAAAACAATTGCGTAAATTCTCAGAGATATGAAAGACGTACGGGCGAAAGTACGAAAGAGAAAGGCTTCGGCAACGGAAAATATAACGCATGAGGTTTACATCTTCAAGAGGTTCGGCGTCATATTGAAGCTGTGCAACGCTGAGAAAGTGTGGTGGTTGTTACTTCATACAGGCATATATTAACTTGATTACCGCTACACGTTGGATGATTTGGTTTGTTTTATTATATTTGTGACGGGGTCAATTGCAAATTTCAAAGTATTACATTGAAACCCGATCATTTTAATTTCTTCGGTGTTTTTGTAACTTAACTTCACCCTTGTTTCGGCGGGTTTCTTTTCCCTTCAGTTCCTGTGTCCAGACGGGATTTAAATGAATTAATCAAACGAGAATTTGTTTGGGAACAAGAAAAACTATTTCATCAACTGCTTTATGTTCGTTCGAAGGATTTTTGCGAATCATAGATAACAAGTTCGCGTGCTGTGGCACGACGTAACGGAAAAGTATACGACAAGTTATTATAGTATTACGTATGGCATTGTAAATATAGTAAAATAATTGGCGTAACAAATATGAACGATTATAATTATTACTATTAAATTTAATAACATTACTGTTAACTTTCTGAAATTGTTTAGTTTGCTTATGGTTCCTTTTACAAACCTATATCTAGAAACCAAAGGATATCACATTTTCATTATTTTCTGCAAACCCGTTTCACATGTACCTACCTATGTACTTGATCATCGATTAAGCGAAATGACCACGAAACTGTTCGACGATTGCTTTAAGCTTTAATTATTAATTTAAGGCGAACGGCAAAAAGAAGGCTAGTTTTTCTTTGTTCGACTTTGTATTTCGAAGCTAGAATGCGCACGAGGAAAGAACACCACTGTGTGCGTGTAACGTTATGTTTCGCATGAGAAGAAATGATTAAATCGCGGGGGGTAGCACCTTCGCAATAATTGCATTTCACGGATAGCCTCCAAGATGCGCTGAAAGCATAGATCGTTTTGTTGTTGTACACCGGGGCGTAAGTTTTGTAAATAGGGTATACGTCTAATATTAATAATTGAGTATTGTAAGCGAACACGACATCCCATTTACGAGTGAACGTGCGCGAGTATACTTGGACATTGTGATATTTTGGGCTCGCTGTTCCATTTTTTTTTTTTTTTCGACAGCGACTAGCCGTACACATGATATTGCAAGATAAATATGCGGTACCGCAGTAGTGATCGCGAGGGACGACAAACGTCGATTATTCTAGTTACGAATTTATGGTAGTCATAGGTAAAAGTTAGTGATAAATATGAAATGATCGATATGCAGTTGTCAGTGTATTACTACGAAATGTATACGATTTTTAATGTACAAAAAAAAAGGTATAGCCGCGAGACGACGATGGTTTTCTCGAAATTTCATCCTGCTGGTACGATTTGTGTTCAGGATGAAGTAATTTATACTCGAACTGATCCTAGCTGCTCCGTTGTTTACCCGTTTGTTCATATTCTATTCATCGAACCCCGCCCCCCAATCCCCCTGAGAATATTTTCTATGCTACCCTACTTGCACATTTTTATACATACATAATGAAGAATGTACGCAACGTTTACGTAGTGTCATTTCCCTGGTTGAATGCGCGCCAAGTAATAATATTTATTTATCGCATGCATGCCGTGGATAATATGATTTCACCGGTCGAATCTATCGAAATGTCGTGCTTGTTAGCGATTGAATTAAATTGTGTGAATGCTTTACAACGACAATTGTTCAATTACGTACTTTCCCCGAACGTTCTCTTTTCTTCTTATTCTTGGCTCGTAAGTTTTACAAGCAATGAAACATATTTGATAGAATGCGTCGCTAAAGTATGGACTGACTTTATGCATCTTTAACACAAATCATTATCGTCAATGACCTTAATTAGTGATAAATAGAAGAATTTTAATTTTTATCGTTGTATAGTTGTGTATAGAAGACAACTAAGTGTGTAAAATAAATCATTATCAAAAAGTGAAACATTTAATGTGCCCATTTTAACATTATCACCAATTGGAACCTTTATTTCGTTACTGCGAATAGTATAAACACCATTTTTATTTGAAAATATACATTTTCATACTGAAGAGTGTACATTTGTTATATTTATGACACTGTACATAATATAACGCCAGCAGCATGCTTAAACGAAACGTATTAAAAAAGACAATTGTAAATTGAAAATAACTAAAGACAAACTAGAAGATATAAAATATAAATCAAGTCAGACAGGTGTATTGTAAGTTTTAATTGTTAAATACATTATCAGGTACTAGGAAAATACTGTTTATAGTGAACACATCTGAATGGCTGAATATTTTTGGAACATTAATTAGAAACTATAATACATGCTCTAAATAGCCATTTAATTATATAAGAAAATGGCCATTGTAAAGGAACAATATAGATATTGTATATTTAGTTTGTTTTTTTTTGTTCATTCCTTCGAAGGGATATGTTAATGTTTTACAATATATAAGTCTATAATATAATTTGTAATAGGATATTGACATTTATATAATATAAGTTTGGTCACTTTCCAAGTATTATTTGCAAGGCCATTTTTTTCAGGTAAGTTACAACTTCGAAACAAATGTTTTTAATGTTAATTATTTTATATCTCAAACACACACCGGATACACTGATTTTTTACGTTATTAGTTCTAATAAATTGGATACTTGGAACTTGTGATATGCCGCCTACCAATTTATACGGACTTGCATTATGTATATATAAATGAATAAATTTATATATAATAAATAAACCTTTAGGAACATCGAATGTGTTCAAAATAATGCAATCGTCTTTGAAATGCAAAAGGTTATACACGTTACCTGTTGCACATCTTCTCGCAATAATCTGAATCCTGATTTCGATCATTCACAAACTCATAAATGCGCACTAGTTTTCAAACCATATAAATAGTTGTACTAAACTCAACAATTCTGCTACAAAAAGCGAAAAATGAAAAGCTTCGACAGTTCTTTGGTAACACTAATTACGCGGTGGTCAAGAACGTAAATATTTGGCGAAATCGAAATCCGATTAATTGATCGCATCGATTAATCGAATATCGATTAGTCGAATATCGATTAGTCGAATATCGATTAGTCGAATATCGATACGATCGATTACGTTCAATTAGTGCGAATAGTTTTTGATATTTCTTATAACACTGTGACACTTGTACTTAACATATTAAGTAATGTCGTGTTAGAAGGCAACGATTGTGAGCTTTAATCGAAGTACCTTCTAATTTGTACACATAGTTAGGAATATATTTATATCTTGAAAACACAGATTAGAGTCTACACGGAGGAAGCATAAATTGAAAAAAAGACACCGCGTTATTTAAGAAAGGTAGTGTTTCAAGTCATCATTAGTTCGTTAAAAAATTTCGATAGGATTAAATAACTTTCGTTAGACTGTTATCTGGATATTCATCCTCCGAGGTTTCTGGTTCCGTGTTCAATTTACTAAAGTCTCGCGGATTTGGCCGTTTCTCCGTTATCTTGAAGTTTTTGCTTCTTCTGTTTTCCAATAGGTTTGAGAGTTTAAAGTTTTCTAGCCTCTCAGCTTCCCAGCGCATTCGCTTGCGCATTATTAACAAACATCCTGTTTATAAAAAACAATTGCATTAGATAATATCCGGATAGTATTTATCCTTTCGTATACTTGTACTCGAAAGTACTGGCGTCGAGATACTTTGTCGTTATTTTCATGTCTTTTTGGATTCTATAACTTTACGAGAAAGAAAAGCATTGTGTGTATGGTATGAAATCTAGTTGCTACATAATTTTTAAGCATCGTGCACTATGGTCTATTCAATACTTACATCGTTTTGTTCGAAATTACCGAAGTTAAATAGGATAACGCATAGGGGAATAACACAAAACATTGTTGAAATGAAAACACGTATATTTTCTTTCACAAGATATGGACATCTAAAATAAATAATCATATACAAGAGGTAGAAAATAAAAAATGCAACTTCTCAATAACTGGATCACGCGCCAAGAAATCCATTGAAATCTGATTAAGACATTTCAGTTCTGAGTGAAATATATCATACTTTAGTTCGGAGTACAATATAAAGATATTATAATAAAACTATAAGCAATATTTATATGTTTGAGCGATCACAGGAAATTTTAAATAGTATATACACAATAAGTACATAATTGACTAAATACTCTATCATTTAAGTGGAAGTCAAGCGAAGATATTTGGAATATTGAATAAATAGAGTTTAAGTGTATAGACATCTTTCACACGAATACGATTACGATTTTGCTTCGGCAAACAATAAAAAAATCCTTGTAGAACTGGAGGAATAATAGCATGATAAAAAAACAGAATAAAAAAGTTATAAAAATTACAAATTTTTATAACGTTGTAAAAATCATAAATACAATTATAATAAAAATAAAATTGATTAAAATAGGAGTGAGTCATCTAATCACTAACTTATACATTTATGTACAAAAGTTTTGCACTGGTATAGTTTCAAAAACACATGTTAATATCTTCAAAGTGTTTAAACGTAATAGTTGCCTTTTTCACAGATCGATTTTTTATAAAATAATAAAACATTGATGTATTATATTAAATATATGCAAAGCCATGGCGAAAGCTTGGCAAATTTGATGCAGCAAATGGTTAAATGTCTTCGAAAAATTAAGCAAAAAAGAGCATGTCTGCCGACATTAAGTTTCTGAAGGCTATTCAACAGTCCTCCTCTAATCGTTAAGAAAGTTGCATTTCATTAAATATCATACGATCGATTAATCGAATGAACTACTTTGAATAGAATCACTACCGAACACTCGATTTCAGCTAAACTAATTAACATGCGTGCACAGCTATTACTTAACAACTCAAAATTAGTCAAATGATTATTCTTATTCGACTAGTTTTGAGAATTCAACAGCAGATTCATCATACTGAAACAATCTACCTCTTTTCTGACACCTTGCTACAACTGCAGCAATTGCTATACAGAGGGCAATAAAAATGACTGCTGCTGTAACAAGTGATAAGACTAATGTTGCTGTTGTAGTACCTCCGGAAGTATTGCTAATATCACTGTCCGTTAATGGAGCTCGTTCGTGATGAGGATTTGTGCGTACCACAGAATTTCCAGTTTGCATTGATGCATTTATATCTGTAAAAGAAATATTATGCACATTCCATTAAGACAGTTCAGATAATTATTAGGGACATATTTCATATTGGTTACGAAGAATTTAATATAGCCTTACTTTGCCAAAACTTATAAGCAATCTGTATATCTAATTCAACTACATATATTTCCGAGCCATTCTCAGACACAGCTATATCGTGCGGCCTACGCATGTCTTGCCCTGGTCCGAATTGTGACAGTATCTTGCCGGAATAAATATCGAGAACGAATCCTCGTATGTGCGTACTGGAATTCGTATCTGGTCCATTGACTAAATACAACCGTTCTTTAGCATATGCTACGCTGTATATTCTTGAGCCAATAGTGGAATGTTTATATTCCCTTTGGAAAGTTCCATTTGTTGCATAGAAAGACAAAATTCTACCGTTCTCCCGATCGGCGACATATATTAAGTTTAATTCATTAGCGAGCGCTAAAGCATGAGGTACATAGAAAGCATTTAGTGGAGGTTTTCGTTCGTACATTCTACCTAAAATACAAAATATCATTATTGCATTATATTTTCACTTGAGTCGACCTTACATATATATTGAACATAAAAGTAGAATACCTCCTACTCCCCAGTGCCGACCCCATTGTAAAATTCGTTCTCCATTTGCATTAAATTTAATGACTCTAGAATTGCAGTAACCATCGCTGACAAAAAAGTCACCATTACTTTGCACAGCAACAGCGGTCGGTTTACAAAATCTCTTATCGTCATTGCCAGGAACAAAAGATTCTCCAAGAACAAGCGAAGGTTTTGGAATATAATTTTCGAATATATTATCAGAATTATGATTACTGATATATTCAGTTTCCTGGTTGTACTGCCTCTTCGTCAATCTTTCCATATCTTTCATCACTTCTATATCCTTAGCATCGAACTTGAACACCTGATGCAATGCCACATCGGTAACCCAATAGTTTCCCTGCGAGTCTATTGTTAAACCATGTGGCAAATAAAACATACTTTTACCCCATTCCAGTAACTTTCTTCCAGACTTATCTAATAAAATTATAGTGTTTTCTGGAATTGGTCCTCTGGTTCTATCGAATCTGTTTTCATTATCAAAGGTATTACTGTCCCAAATTCTTGAGGCTCTATGGAATATCCCAATGTTGTGATGTGGATCTATAGATACTGCTGATATCTGGCCAAATTTTATATCACGGGCCCACTCTGAATTCCATATAATATCTGCGCATATCAAAATATAAATATACATAAATATGTACACTATAGTTGGTTAATTAATTCCAAAATTATTTGACTAACTTTTGTCGAATGTATCTTTGGCTTCTGCTTCTGTATTTGTCGTAACCTTGGATGAGGGTCCATTTGGATACAATACTGGCACTTGATCCAATTCCGATGTTAAGGATTCTCTATCTCTTTCATCATTATCGTTATACTCAGAGTATTCGCTGAAGCTAAATTTCTTATCAGGTAAATGTATCTGTCTGTGCTGTAACATTAAATAAAGTCATATTAGATTGGTACTCGATAGGACATTAATATTACAAACTTAAAAAATGTAAACTGTTTCGAAATGTAATTTACTTTATTTATTTCTCCAATACACAAAAAAACAAATTTAATTATAAATTTGTAGAGTTGAATTTGATTTATTTCAAGATCAATTGATATTTTCATGGGTATATATATATTGCTTTATTTACCTGAGGATTCAAATAATCCTGGAAGTCCCCTTTGGCAACACTTAAGATAAATAAAATTGAAATGCAACAGGCAATGTCATGTTGATACATCATTCTTATTAAACGACACACACATTAGATTTCCGTATTCTCGATTTATTTTGTTTAAATTATTATTTATTATATGCTCAAATATCGATCGCGCGGCATAGTACAATCTTAAGAAATTAGTAAATCAGTAAAGATATGGGTCATCCCAAAGCTTGCGAAGATCTTTCACGCCACGCGTATGGTCATTGACGTATGCAACAGGGAACTCGAATAGCCATCTGACGGCCATCTGTTGGAATACATCAAGTAAACTCGATTATACATGAGTTTACGAGAAAGATTTTGTAATCTTTAGCGCTCTTTTTATACTATTATCACATAAGTGCATGTAAGCATATTGTTTATAATACAAAGATGTTGACATATAAGTAGAATGCACTAGATAAACTAGGCCAACTTTTATTTGTACAATATCAATTCTAAAGCATTTGTTCTGTGCTAACATAGGGTATTGATTACTTCCTCCGACGATTAGTTATACCACAGACGAGTTACAGAATAGATATATCACCCAATGCGTTTCTTCAGCATTCTCCAAAGGGGGCTGCGAGCACCCTTACCAATTTGTGGACATTCTCCACCGACGAGTTATAGGAATTCCTATAATTTGTGAATTAATTCACAAATCAGCCAATGTATTTTATGGGCCCAAATTCCTGGAGATTATAGAAAACAATGTTAATGGTCTCAATCGTAGACATGTACATTAAATAATTTTAAAGATGAGCTCCTGTTTTTTGCCTCAAGTAAAAAAAAAATAAACAAAGCATGGGTCATTAGCAGATCGCATATGATCACGTAGCAACATCCTATAAGTTCATTTTAAGCACACGATTATTAATCTAGCGCCTCCAGAAGTTGAGATAATTGAAAGCACCCGGCCATAAATTAAAGCTGGAGGTGAAAGCTACAATCTCCAATAGGAGTGAACATTATTCCCAGTGAAGTTAAATTGTTATAAACAATTAAACAATTGAAATTATTATTACGGCCACCTGCATATAGTTACAGCAACGGGGTATTTTTTATCCTATAGCTTATTCTCTTCCCTTTCATTTGACTACCCATTTTTTAAAAAACAACCAACAGGAGACGAGAGAATAATTTTTTGGCACAGAGTATTTGGCACCATCTCGCGTTTGCGGCCTTTTTCGCAGTTTGCCGCGGCTTCAAAACCGAATTCCTGGATTACATCGTTCATTTAAACAATTGCGTTTTTCTCAGCTTCTAGATTGTATTTTTTAACCGGACCGGTCTTAAATTAAAGATACGAACCATAGCTATCTTTTCCAGCAGTTGCAACAATATGGCATTTATGGTTTAAAAGTTATTAACAATTGAAGAATCGGCAATAATGCACTCTGGGTTGTTCAATTGTTTATAACAAATGAACTACACGTGGAATAATGTTCACTCCTACTGTAGATGGTAGCTTATACTCCAAGCTTTCATTCATGTCATGTGGTCATTGTTGTATCTCTTCGGCAAGTCGATGTAATCGCATTTGTTTATAATTTCTTTAAACAAATTCAATTATCTCGCGTTCTACTGGGCCGATTTCAATCAACAACGTCTCAAATGAAAGGGAAGAGAATATGCCACAAGAGAAAAAATACCCCGTTGCTGTAACTATATGCAGTTGGCCGTAATAACAATTTTAATTGTTTAATTGTTTATAACAAATGAACTACACGTGGAATAATGTTCACTCCTACTGTAGATGGTAGCTTATACTCCAAGCTTTCATTCATGTCCGGTGGTCATTGTTGTATCTCTTCGGCAAGTCGATGTAATCGCATTTGTTTATAATTTCTTTAAACAAATTCAATTATCTCGCGTTCTACTGGGCCGATTTCAATCAACGACGTCTCAAATGAAAGGGAAGAGAATATGCCACAAGAGAAAAAATACCCCGTTGCTGTAACTATATGCAGTTGGCCGTAATAACAATTTAAATTGTTCAATTGTTTATAACAAATGAACTACACGTGGAATAATGTTCACTCCTACTGTAGATGGTAGCTTATACTCCAAGCTTTCATTCATGTCATGTGGTCATTGTTGTATCTCTTCGGCAAGTCGATGTAATCGCATTTGTTTATAATTTCTTTAAACAAATTCAATTATCTCGCGTTCTACTGGGCCGATTTCAATCAACGACGTCTCAAATGAAAGGGAAGAGAATATGCCACAAGAGAAAAAATACCCCGTTGCTGTAACTATATGCAGTTGGCCGTAATAACAATTTTAATTGTTTAATTGTTTATAACAAATGAACTACACGTGGAATAATGTTCACTCCTACTGTAGATGGTAGCTTATACTCCAAGCTTTCATTCATGTCCGGTGGTCATTGTTGTATCTCTTCGGCAAGTCGATGTAATCGCATTTGTTTATAATTTCTGTAAACAAATTCAATTATCTCGCGTTCTGCTGGGCCGATTTCAATCAACGACGTCTCAAATGAAAGGGAAGAGAATATGCCACAAGAGAAAAAATACCCCGTTGCTGTAACTATATGCAGTTGGCCGTAATAACAATTTAAATTGTTCAATTGTTTATAACAAATGAACTACACGTGGAATAATGTTCACTCCTACTGTAGATGGTAGCTTATACTCCAAGCTTTCATTCATGTCATGTGGTCATTGTTGTATCTCTTCGGCAAGTCGATGTAATCGCATTTGTTTATAATTTCTTTAAACAAATTCAATTATCTCGCGTTCTACTGGGCCGATTTCAATCAACAACGTCTCAAATGAAAGGGAAGAGAATATGCCACAAGAGAAAAAATACCCCGTTGCTGTAACTATATGCAGTTGGCCGTAATAACAATTTAAATTGTTCAATTGTTTATAACAAATGAACTACACGTGGAATAATGTTCACTCCTACTGTAGATGGTAGCTTATACTCCAAGCTTTCATTCATGTCATGTGGTCATTGTTGTATCTCTTCGGCAAGTCGATGTAATCGCATTTGTTTATAATTTCTTTAAACAAATTCAATTATCTCGCGTTCTACTGGGCCGATTTCAATCAACAACGTCTCAAATGAAAGGGAAGAGAATATGCCACAAGAGAAAAAATACCCCGTTGCTGTAACTATATGCAGTTGGCCGTAATAACAATTTTAATTGTTTAATTGTTTATAACAAATGAACTACACGTGGAATAATGTTCACTCCTACTGTAGATGGTAGCTTATACTCCAAGCTTTCATTCATGTCCGGTGGTCATTGTTGTATCTCTTCGGCAAGTCGATGTAATCGCATTTGTTTATAATTTCTTTAAACAAATTCAATTATCTCGCGTTCTACTGGGCCGATTTCAATCAACGACGTCTCAAATGAAAGGGAAGAGAATATGCCACAAGAGAAAAAATACCCCGTTGCTGTAACTATATGCAGTTGGCCGTAATAACAATTTTAATTGTTTAATTGTTTATAACAAATGAACTACACGTGGAATAATGTTCACTCCTACTGTAGATGGTAGCTTATACTCCAAGCTTTCATTCATGTCCGGTGGTCATTGTTGTATCTCTTCGGCAAGTCGATGTAATCGCATTTGTTTATAATTTCTGTAAACAAATTCAATTATCTCGCGTTCTGCTGGGCCGATTTCAATCAACGACGTCTCAAATGAAAGGGAAGAGAATATGCCACAAGAGAAAAAATACCCCGTTGCTGTAACTATATGCAGTTGGCCGTAATAACAATTTAAATTGTTCAATTGTTTATAACAAATGAACTACACGTGGAATAATGTTCACTCCTACTGTAGATGGTAGCTTATACTCCAAGCTTTCATTCATGTCCGGTGGTCATTGTTGTATCTCTTCGGCAAGTCGATGTAATCGCATTTGTTTATAATTTCTGTAAACAAATTCAATTATCTCGCGTTCTGCTGGGCCGATTTCAATCAACGACGTCTCAAATGAAAGGGAAGAGAATATGCCACAAGAGAAAAAATACCCCGTTGCTGTAACTATATGCAGTTGGCCGTAATAACAATTTAAATTGTTCAATTGTTTATAACAAATGAACTACACGTGGAATAATGTTCACTCCTACTGTAGATGGTAGCTTATACTCCAAGCTTTCATTCATGTCATGTGGTCATTGTTGTATCTCTTCGGCAAGTCGATGTTATCGCATTTGTTTATAATTTCTTTAAACAAATTCAATTATCTCGCGTTCTACTGGGCCGATTTCAATCAACGACGTCTCAAATGAAAGGGAAGAGAATATGCCACAAGAGAAAAAATACCCCGTTGCTGTAACTATATGCAGTTGGCCGTAATAACAATTTTAATTGTTTAATTGTTTATAACAAATGAACTACACGTGGAATAATGTTCACTCCTACTGTAGATGGTAGCTTATACTCCAAGCTTTCATTCATGTCCGGTGGTCATTGTTGTATCTCTTCGGCAAGTCGATGTAATCGCATTTGTTTATAATTTCTGTAAACAAATTCAATTATCTCGCGTTCTGCTGGGCCGATTTCAATCAACGACGTCTCAAATGAAAGGGAAGAGAATATGCCACAAGAGAAAAAATACCCCGTTGCTGTAACTATATGCAGTTGGCCGTAATAACAATTTAAATTGTTCAATTGTTTATAACAAATGAACTACACGTGGAATAATGTTCACTCCTACTGTAGATGGTAGCTTATACTCCAAGCTTTCATTCATGTCATGTGGTCATTGTTGTATCTCTTCGGCAAGTCGATGTAATCGCATTTGTTTATAATTTCTTTAAACAAATTCAATTATCTCGCGTTCTACTGGGCCGATTTCAATCAACAACGTCTCAAATGAAAGGGAAGAGAATATGCCACAAGAGAAAAAATACCCCGTTGCTGTAACTATATGCAGTTGGCCGTAATAACAATTTAAATTGTTCAATTGTTTATAACAAATGAACTACACGTGGAATAATGTTCACTCCTACTGTAGATGGTAGCTTATACTCCAAGCTTTCATTCATGTCATGTGGTCATTGTTGTATCTCTTCGGCAAGTCGATGTAATCGCATTTGTTTATAATTTCTTTAAACAAATTCAATTATCTCGCGTTCTACTGGGCCGATTTCAATCAACAACGTCTCAAATGAAAGGGAAGAGAATATGCCACAAGAGAAAAAATACCCCATTGCTGTAACTATATGCAGTTGGCCGTAATAACAATTTAAATTGTTCAATTGTTTATAACAAATGAACTACACGTGGAATAATGTTCACTCCTACTGTAGATGGTAGCTTATACTCCAAGCTTTCATTCATGTCATGTGGTCATTGTTGTATCTCTTCGGCAAGTCGATGTAATCGCATTTGTTTATAATTTCTTTAAACAAATTCAATTATCTCGCGTTCTACTGGGCCGATTTCAATCAACGACGTCTCAAATGAAAGGGAAGAGAATATGCCACAAGAGAAAAAATACCCCGTTGCTGTAACTATATGCAGTTGGCCGTAATAACAATTTTAATTGTTTAATTGTTTATAACAAATGAACTACACGTGGAATAATGTTCACTCCTACTGTAGATGGTAGCTTATACTCCAAGCTTTCATTCATGTCCGGTGGTCATTGTTGTATCTCTTCGGCAAGTCGATGTAATCGCATTTGTTTATAATTTCTGTAAACAAATTCAATTATCTCGCGTTCTGCTGGGCCGATTTCAATCAACGACGTCTCAAATGAAAGGGAAGAGAATATGCCACAAGAGAAAAAATACCCCGTTGCTGTAACTATATGCAGTTGGCCGTAATAACAATTTAAATTGTTCAATTGTTTATAACAAATGAACTACACGTGGAATAATGTTCACTCCTACTGTAGATGGTAGCTTATACTCCAAGCTTTCATTCATGTCATGTGGTCATTGTTGTATCTCTTCGGCAAGTCGATGTAATCGCATTTGTTTATAATTTCTTTAAACAAATTCAATTATCTCGCGTTCTACTGGGCCGATTTCAATCAACAACGTCTCAAATGAAAGGGAAGAGAATATGCCACAAGAGAAAAAATACCCCGTTGCTGTAACTATATGCAGTTGGCCGTAATAACAATTTTAATTGTTTAATTGTTTATAACAAATGAACTACACGTGGAATAATGTTCACTCCTACTGTAGATGGTAGCTTATACTCCAAGCTTTCATTCATGTCCGGTGGTCATTGTTGTATCTCTTCGGCAAGTCGATGTAATCGCATTTGTTTATAATTTCTTTAAACAAATTCAATTATCTCGCGTTCTACTGGGCCGATTTCAATCAACGACGTCTCAAATGAAAGGGAAGAGAATATGCCACAAGAGAAAAAATACCCCGTTGCTGTAACTATATGCAGTTGGCCGTAATAACAATTTAAATTGTTCAATTGTTTATAACAAATGAACTACACGTGGAATAATGTTCACTCCTACTGTAGATGGTAGCTTATACTCCAAGCTTTCATTCATGTCATGTGGTCATTGTTGTATCTCTTCGGCAAGTCGATGTAATCGCATTTGTTTATAATTTCTTTAAACAAATTCAATTATCTCGCGTTCTACTGGGCCGATTTCAATCAACGACGTCTCAAATGAAAGGGAAGAGAATATGCCACAAGAGAAAAAATACCCCGTTGCTGTAACTATATGCAGTTGGCCGTAATAACAATTTTAATTGTTTAATTGTTTATAACAAATGAACTACACGTGGAATAATGTTCACTCCTACTGTAGATGGTAGCTTATACTCCAAGCTTTCATTCATGTCCGGTGGTCATTGTTGTATCTCTTCGGCAAGTCGATGTAATCGCATTTGTTTATAATTTCTGTAAACAAATTCAATTATCTCGCGTTCTGCTGGGCCGATTTCAATCAACGACGTCTCAAATGAAAGGGAAGAGAATATGCCACAAGAGAAAAAATACCCCGTTGCTGTAACTATATGCAGTTGGCCGTAATAACAATTTAAATTGTTCAATTGTTTATAACAAATGAAGTACACGTGGAATAATGTTCACTCCTACTGTAGATGGTAGCTTATACTCCAAGCTTTCATTCATGTCATGTGGTCATTGTTGTATCTCTTCGGCAAGTCGATGTAATCGCATTTGTTTATAATTTCTTTAAACAAATTCAATTATCTCGCGTTCTACTGGGCCGATTTCAATCAACAACGTCTCAAATGAAAGGGAAGAGAATATGCCACAAGAGAAAAAATACCCCATTGCTGTAACTATATGCAGTTGGCCGTAATAACAATTTAAATTGTTCAATTGTTTATAACAAATGAACTACACGTGGAATAATGTTCACTCCTACTGTAGATGGTAGCTTATACTCCAAGCTTTCATTCATGTCATGTGGTCATTGTTGTATCTCTTCGGCAAGTCGATGTAATCGCATTTGTTTATAATTTCTTTAAACAAATTCAATTATCTCGCGTTCTACTGGGCCGATTTCAATCAACAACGTCTCAAATGAAAGGGAAGAGAATATGCCACAAGAGAAAAAATACCCCGTTGCTGTAACTATATGCAGTTGGCCGTAATAACAATTTTAATTGTTTAATTGTTTATAACAAATGAACTACACGTGGAATAATGTTCACTCCTACTGTAGATGGTAGCTTATACTCCAAGCTTTCATTCATGTCCGGTGGTCATTGTTGTATCTCTTCGGCAAGTCGATGTAATCGCATTTGTTTATAATTTCTGTAAACAAATTCAATTATCTCGCGTTCTGCTGGGCCGATTTCAATCAACGACGTCTCAAATGAAAGGGAAGAGAATATGCCACAAGAGAAAAAATACCCCGTTGCTGTAACTATATGCAGTTGGCCGTAATAACAATTTTAATTGTTTAATTGTTTATAACAAATGAACTACACGTGGAATAATGTTCACTCCTACTGTAGATGGTAGCTTATACTCCAAGCTTTCATTCATGTCCGGTGGTCATTGTTGTATCTCTTCGGCAAGTCGATGTAATCGCATTTGTTTATAATTTCTTTAAACAAATTCAATTATCTCGCGTTCTACTGGGCCGATTTCAATCAACGACGTCTCAAATGAAAGGGAAGAGAATATGCCACAAGAAAAAAAATACCCTGTTGCTGTAACTATATGCAGTTGGCCGTAATAACAATTTTAATTGTTCAATTGTTTATAACAAATGAACTACACGTGGAATAATGTTCACTCCTACTGTAGATGGTAGCTTATACTCCAAGCTTTCATTCATGTCATGTGGTCATTGTTGTATCTCTTCGGCAAGTCGATGTAATCGCATTTGTTTATAATTTCTTTAAACAAATTCAATTATCTCGCGTTCTACTGGGCCGATTTCAATCAACAACGTCTCAAATGAAAGGGAAGAGAATATGCCACAAGAGAAAAAATACCCCGTTGCTGTAACTATATGCAGTTGGCCGTAATAACAATTTTAATTGTTTAATTGTTTATAACAAATGAACTACACGTGGAATAATGTTCACTCCTACTGTAGATGGTAGCTTATACTCCAAGCTTTCATTCATGTCCGGTGGTCATTGTTGTATCTCTTCGGCAAGTCGATGTAATCGCATTTGTTTATAATTTCTTTAAACAAATTCAATTATCTCGCGTTCTACTGGGCCGATTTCAATCAACAACGTCTCAAATGAAAGGGAAGAGAATATGCCACAAGAGAAAAAATACCCCGTTGCTGTAACTATATGCAGTTGGCCGTAATAACAATTTTAATTGTTTAATTGTTTATAACAAATGAACTACACGTGGAATAATGTTCACTCCTACTGTAGATGGTAGCTTATACTCCAAGCTTTCATTCATGTCCGGTGGTCATTGTTGTATCTCTTCGGCAAGTCGATGTAATCGCATTTGTTTATAATTTCTTTAAACAAATTCAATTATCTCGCGTTCTACTGGGCCGATTTCAATCAACGACGTCTCAAATGAAAGGGAAGAGAATATGCCACAAGAAAAAAAATACCCCGTTGCTGTAACTATATGCAGTTGGCCGTAATAACAATTTTAATTGTTTAATTGTTTATAACAAATGAACTACACGTGGAATAATGTTCACTCCTACTGTAGATGGTAGCTTATACTCCAAGCTTTCATTCATGTCCGGTGGTCATTGTTGTATCTCTTCGGCAAGTCGATGTAATCGCATTTGTTTATAATTTCTTTAAACAGATCAATTATCTCGCGTTCTACTGGGCCGATTTTGATGGTACTTCTCATGGTATTTTGGTAATATTCCGCTCTCATCGAATTCATTCATGCGAGATTCATTCGCTTCATTTAAAAATAATCCTCTCTTTTTCTTATGCTCCTGGTATAACCTTCCCCCCATCTTTTTCCTCTAAACATCCCTTCATCATTTTTTACTATACTTACTAATATATTTTTTGTGTGTGCCGGTTTCATGAACAAAACATGAAGAACATGCCGCGGCACTTCTCATTGTGCGTAAGGGCAAGAAAGAAGATAGAAGCACTCTTGCCACATAATTTAGTTATGCTTTAGCTATAGTGAATTTATTTAGAACAATCGTGTAATTGATTGATATCTATATGTATTACATATTTTATTTTGTATTTAGTTCATATTGTAGAACTTATATAAACTTTAATATTACTTTTACCACAAGTTCTACTGAATGTGCTGAATATAAAATCAAAGATGTAATAAATAGTTTACATATGCATAAGTTACACAATTGCTGTAGTTTGAATTTGTAAGCTTCTGCACATAAACTATGTAAAGTTTAGTATAAGTTTTATCCGTATGATGTATTGTAAATTAACTGCATCGAATAGTTTATAAGTATTAATTTACTTATGTATATAGTATTTTGTACATTATATAAATGTTAGTTTAGAATTCATACAAGATTTAGTTGTACGATGTATTGTAAATAGATATAAGGGAATAGTTTGTAAGTATTAGCCTGTGAATTTGAATTGCAACATTTTTGCAACTTGTATCTTCATTAATTACGTTAAAGAAATCTTCAATTAAAGGAATTCTACTGTTCTTTTAATTTTCACACCTTACCAATCCTTGAAAGAACCTAATTCTGATTTCTTATACAAGAAGTACCGTGGACGAACTTTAAATGCTAAGTTCTAAAGCGAGAAACATGTCAAAATGACCCTACACGTTATCCCATTAAGCGCTCAGAAATTCCTGGAATTCGACGTCATTTCTTAAAATTGCTAAGATTCGAATACCTCCACGCATGTCTTATTCTCCTGATACAAATCAACGAGATACAGCAGATATTTCTGCCAGAAATATCCAGAATAATAAGTGTACATAGAATCTATGTACTACGTGGCACTATGTGGTACTATGTAGCAAATAACACCTCGCGAAAATGCAACAAAGTTGTAACCAACGCCTCGGGAAAATATAAGATAGTTGCAAACAACGCCTCGCGAAAACGCAACAAAGTTGCAAACAACGCCTCGCGAAAATGCAAAAAAGTGGCAAACAACGCCTCGCGAAAATGCAACAAAGTTGCAAACAACGCCTCGCGAAAATGCAAAAGAGTGGCAAACAACGTCTCGCGAAAATGCAAAAAAGTGGCAAACAACGCCTCGCGAAAATGCAAAAAAGTGGCAAACAACGCCTCGCGAAAATGCAACAAAGTTGCAAACAACGCCTCGCGAAAATGCAAAAAAGTGGCAAACAACGCCTCGCGAAAACGCAACAAAGTTGCAAACAACGCCTCGCGAAAATGTAAAAAAAGTGGCAAACAACGCCTCGCGAAAATGAAACAAAGTTGCAAACAACATCTCGCGAAAATGCAACAAAGTTGCAAACAACGCCTCGCGAAAATGCAAAAAAGTGGCAAACAACGCCTCGCGAAAACGCAACAAAGTTGCAAACAACGCCTCGCGAAAACGCAACAAAGTTGCAAACAACGTCTCGCGAAAATGCAAAAAAGTGGCAAACAACGCCTCGCGAAAATGCAACAAAGTTGCAAACAACGCCCCGCGAAAACGCAACAAAGTTGCAAACAGCGCCTCGCGAAAACGCAACAAAGTTGCAAAAATTCTCGAGAAAAATTTGCAACAATGTTGCGCCAAAAATTTTGCAACAAAGTTGCAAACAGCGCCTCGCGAAAACGCAACAAAGTTGCAAAAATTCTCGAGAAAAATTTGCAACAATGTTGCGGCAAAAATTTTGCAACAAAGTTGCAAAAATTCTCGAAAAAAATTTGCAACAATGTTGCGCCAAAAATTTTGCAACAAAGTTGCAAACAGCGACACGCGAAAACGCAACAAAGTTGCAAAATTCTCGAGAAAAATTTGCAACAATGTTGCGCCAAAAATTTTGCAACAAAGTTGCAAATTTTTCTCGGGAATTTTTGCAACTTTGTTGCGTTTTTGCGAGGCGCTGTTTGCAACTTTGTTGCAAATTTTTCTCGAGAATTTTTGCAACTTTGTTGCGATTTCGCGAGGCGCTGTTTGCAACTTTGTTGCGTTTTCGCGAGGCGCTGTTTGCAACTTTGTTGCGTTTTCGCGAGGCGTTGTTTGCCACTTTTTGCATTTTCGCGAGGCGTTGTTTGCAACTTTGTTGCGTTTTCGCGAGGCGTTGTTTGCAACTTTGTTGCGTTTTCGCGAGGCGTTGTTTGCCACTTTTTTGCATTTTCGCGAGGCGTTGTTTGCAACTTTGTTGCATTTTCGCGAGACGTTGTTTGCAACTTTGTTGCATTTTCGCGAGGCGTTGTTTGCCACTTTTTTTACATTTTCGCGAGGCGTTGTTTGCAACTTTGTTGCGTTTTCGCGAGGCGTTGTTTGCCACTTTTTTGCATTTTCGCGAGGCGTTGTTTGCAACTTTGTTGCATTTTCGCGAGGCGTTGTTTGCCACTTTTTTGCATTTTCGCGAGGCGTTGTTTGCCACTTTTTTGCATTTTCGCGAGACGTTGTTTGCAACTTTGTTGCGTTTTCGCGAGGCGTTGTTTGCAACTTTGTTGCGTTTTCGCGAGGCGTTGTTTGCAATTTTTTGCATTTTCGCGAGGTGTCATTTGCAACCGTATTTCATTTTCGCTAGGCATTTCTTTGCAACCTGGTTGCAATATGTTTAGTAAGGTTGAGGTCTATTTTTACAAGTTCTCCGCTTGTGAACTTTGCATTTAAAGTTCCTGCACGGTAGTACTTGTTTAAGGAATCGGAATTAGGTTCTTTCAAGGATTGGTAAGGTGTGAAAGTAAAACGAGCAGTGGAATTCTTTTCATTGAAGATTTATTTAAACTAATCAACGAAGATACAAGTTACAAAAATGTTCTAATTAAATTTGCAAGCAGATACTTATGAACTATTCTTTTATATCTATTTACAATAAATCTAAGAACTAAATCTTGTATTAATTCTAAACTAACATTTGTGTAATACAAAAATAGTATAAACGTAAATAATCTAATACTTATAAACTATTCTATGAAGTTAATTTACACTATATCTTACAGATAAAACTTATACTGAAATTTGCGTATCTTATATGATAAAGCTTATTTTAAATTACAACGATTGTGTAACTTGTGCATATATAAATTATTTATTATATCTTTCATTTTATATTTAGCACATTCAGTAGAACTTGTAGTAAACGTAATATTAAAGTTTATATAAGATCTACCGAATAAACTCAATATAAAATAAAATATATAACAGATATACATAACAGTTAGTTACACAATTGTTCTAAATTAATCTTACGCGCTAAAAATTAAAAACTACTTTTATAAACCAATTTACTATAACTAAAGTATGTGGCAAGAATGATTCTTTCTTCTTTCTTGCATTTACGCATGATGAGAAGTGCCGGTCAATGCTCAATACTCCTTGCCTTGCGAAACCTGCACACACAAAAAATATATTAGTAAAGGTATGTAACCGGAGAGAGAAAGATTGTTAAGGGATATTTGGAGGAAAAAGAAGGAAGGGAAGACCAAATCATAAGCATAAGAGAAAGAGAGGATCGATTATTTAAAAAGGAATGGATCCAGTCTCGTAAGAGTGAATTTGATCAGAGCGGAAGTAAAGGAATTGGCGGAGAGCCATATAAGGGACTATGAAATGCGACATCAGGAACGAGAAAATAAAAGTGAAGAAGCAAGATATAATGGAAGGTTTAAATATATTAGAACAGCAACACTACTAAAGTAACTAAGTAAGAACGAAAGAGGGTGTAATCAGCAATCAATAGTGCAGGTAAGATGCGAAAGCATTAAAGAATGAAGAAATATTGGAGGAAGGAAAAGAATGAAAGATGTGACCTACACAGACAAAAATTTAAAACGTTGGAAAACCTATTAACAGAATGTATAGAGCTAGAGATACTAGGATATCAGAATGACTTAGGAATTTGAAATGAAACAAGGAGGAAAGGAAAAGAGGCATAAACGAGGGGAATTACACAGTGTAGTTGGAGGTGCACAAGAGGGTAGAGTGAGCAGCAGGGTAGCGTGCGTGTGGAAGTGAAGCAGCATGGATCTGACAGCAAACAGAGTAGCGTAGAACAGCGTGGAGCAGTGTGGAATGGCATAGGCTTCTGCAGAATAAATTAAGATATATTTACATTTAGTTATGCATAGTACCTTTTGTTATATCAAATAATAAATATTTTATATTACACTTACATCTGCCTTGATTGCATAAACCTTCCGATCCCGCAAAACTCATTTACTATAACTGAAGTATGTGGCAAAAATGATTCTTTCTTCTTTCTTTCATTTACGCACAATGAGAAGTTCTGGTCAATGCTCCTTACTATTTGCCAGCGAAACCTGCACACACGAATAATATATTAGTAAGTATGTAACAGGAGAGATAAAGATTGTTAAGGGATATTTAGCGGAAACAGAAAGAAGGTAGGGCCAAACTAGAAGCATAAGAGAAGGATAGGATTATTTGAAAAGGAATGAAACAACTTTGTCAAATGTGAATTTCATGAGAGCTGAAGTAAAAGAGTTGACGGACAGCCTTAAAGGAAGATACTAGGAAATACAATAGCAGGAGTGGAACACAAGAATACAAGGATATAGATATAACGATTACGCTACGATATGACGTTACGCTAGACGATCTGATGCGTAGAATAAGAGGTCGAAGCTTAGGAATTGGAAACAGAAAGATATACATATAATAGATATGCAATAAAGAGATGGCTAGTAAGAATATATAGTGCAATATGTAAGGTAGATATGGTATGAAAGAAAGAGTGGAAGAGAAGAATCAGTAGGCTACGATAGCAATCTAAGGTTAGATTATAATTGCACTAACAATAAGTACAAATTTCATGGCTACGAGGTCGAAATAAAGAAGAATACTATCGTTAATATGTACTTATTATACACACGAAAGTTTATTGAAAGAACAAAATATTCAAAGATGTAAATACCTTACCTAAGAAGCTTGGCAAAAATAGTGGACGCATCCTTGGTTTGTTATAAACAGCTAAACAATTAAATTATTACGGGCAAGTCGATAAAGTTACAGCAGGGAGACTGTTACAGGTGCATAGCTTATTTCTTTTCCTTTCATTTGATACCTCATATATTAAAAAATAACCACCAGGAACCGAGATAACAACCTTAGAAGTAATATCGCGTTTTACAAACTGTCGGTAACGATGTCAGTGACATGGAATGGAGCTCTAGATCCACATAGACAGTCGATAATCAATCAGACATGTGGCGCCATCTCGCGTTGTCGGCCTTTTTCGCAGTTTTAAACACCGCCAAAACCGAATTCATGGATTGCATCATTAATTTAAACAATTACGTGTTTCTCAGCTTCTAGTGCGCATTTCTTAACCGGACTTGTCTTAAATTAAAGCTACGGGCCATAGCTATATGCTCCAATAGGTGCAACACTATAGTATAAAAGTGGTATAAAATTTATTAACAATTAAAGAATCGGCAAAATTGCACTCCGGGTAACTGTAATTATCCCGGCTTCTGGAGGCGCTAGATCAATGATCGAGTGCTCAAAATGCAGGTAAAGGATACCGCTACACGACAATAAACGATTTACAAATGCTACATGCGCTCTTAATTTTTTACAAACAATTTAATAATTCCTTTGAGAACTGCACCGAACCTATACACGAGGGCCGATCTCAGGCCGAAACAGGTTGTTCCTTGAACCGAGAGCTTCAATTTGAGAGGTCGTTGATTAAAATCGGTCCAGTAGAACGCGAGATAATTGATTTTGTTTAAAGAAATTATAAACAAATGCGATTTCATCGACTTGCCGAAGAGATACAACAATGACCACAGGACATGAATGAAAGCTTGGAGTATAAGCTACCATCTACAGTAGGAGTGAACATTATTCCACGTGTAGTTCATTTGTTATAAACAATTAAACAATTAAAATTGTTATTACGGCCAACTGCATATAGTTACAGCAACGGGGTATTTTATCTCTTGTGGCATATACTCTTCCCTTTTATTTGAGACGTTGTTGATTGAAATCGGCCCAGTAGAACGCGAGATAATTGAATTTGTTTAAAGAAATTATAAACAAATGCGATTACATCGACTTGCCGAAGAGATACAGTAATGACCACAGGACATGAATGAAAGCTTGGAGTATAAGATACCATCTACAGTAGGAGTGAACATTATTCCACGTGTAGTTCATTTGTTATAAACAATTAAACAATTAAAATTGTTATTACGGCCAACTGCATATAGTTACAGCAACGGGGTATTTTTGCACTTGTAGCATATTCTCTTCCCTTTCATTTGAGACGTTGTTGATTGAAATCGGCCCAGCAGAAGCCGAGATAATAATTTTTAAATATTTTATCGGTAATGAATGTCGGTAATCAGCCATGTGGCGCCATCTCGCGTTTGCGGCCTTTTTCGTAGTTTGCCGCGCCTTCAAAACCGAATTCCTGGATTACATCGTTAATTTAAACAATTACGTTTTTCTCGGCTTCCAGCCTGTATTTCTTAACCGGACTTGTCTTAAACTAAAGCTACGAACTATAGCTATTTTCTCCAGCAGTGGCAACAATATAGCATTTGTGGTTTAAAAGTTTTTAACAATTTAAAAATCGGCAAAAATGCACTCCGGGTCACTGCAATTATCTCGGCTTCTGGAGGAGCTAGATCAATGATCAAGTGCTTAAAATAAAGGTAAAGGGTGCTGCTACGCGACAATAAACGATTTACTAATGCTTCAAGCACTGTTTCTTTTTTATAAACAATTTAAATATTGGTTAGAAGATTGCACGGTAACTATACACGGGAGGTATTCTACTGGGCCGATTGAATTCAACGACGCCTCAAAAGAAAGGGAAACGAATAAGCTACACAGTAAAAAATACCCCGTTGCTGTAGCTATATGCAGTTGGCCGTAATAAGAATTTCAATTTTTTAATTGTTTATAACAAATGAACTTTACGTGGAATAATGTTCGCTCCTGTTGGTGATGATAGCTTATACTCCAAGTTCTAATTTATGTCCGGGGGTCATTGTTGTACCTCGTCGGCAAGTCGATGTAATCGCATTTGTTTATAATTTCTTTAAACAAATTCAATTATCTCGGCTTATGCTGGGCCGATTTTGATCAAAGAAGTCTTAAATCAAAGCTCTTGATCCAAGGAACAATCTCCTTCTAGTTTAGAATAGCTTCCGTGTATAGATATCGTGCAATTCGTAAATAAATGTTTATATTATTTTTAAAGAATAAATAACGCAAGTAGCATTCATAAATTGTATATGGTCGTGTAGCAGCGTCCTTTGCCTTCATTTTAAGAACTCGATGATTATGTTCTTATATTCTCCTGATACAAATACACAGGCTGATTTCTCTATTCCTATATCTGGTCTGTACTATGAGGCCATGTGGACTGACTTTTAGATATGTTGGGAAACTAGATCTCTAAAATATCGACTGTGTCCAACATGCTAGAAAATACGAGCACGAGCTCTTTGCGTACATCTGCCAGAAAGCTCATGATCTGTTTAAAGTAATGGCATTTACGACTAAAAGTCTGCGGTATTTATATAAAATATACAATGCAAATACAACAACTACGTACTCGGCACTTCGCCTACCGATTGCTCGGATATCAGTCGTTCAAACGACACAAAAACATTATTATAACACTGAAAGTAAGTAAACGCAAAAAAATATAACCTTGTCAAGCCGAAACACGCGCTACCCCGCATGTTGTTAGTTGTAATATGCGTTAAGTAACACTTAACAGAGAATGGGATAGATGTTGCCCTCGTAAGAAATTAACAAAAAGATGAATGATATATAAAATTCGGTCTATTTCTGTAATATATTGATTACATGTAAAGAATTTTAACTACGTATGTCTTTACAGCACATAGGCCAAAAATAACAGGTAGTTTAACAAATATTCAATCAACCGGAGGAACTGTACAATCTCTGACACAGGATGTTTTAGATAATAAAAAGATAGACGAAGAAACAAAAGAAGAAGCAGAGGATAAAGAGAAGCGTGAACAATCTCAGAGAGTGCTTAAATATAGTTTCGCGTTTTTGGGTGTATTCACCACTGTCGGCCTCTCTTACATAATATATAATTTAACGAGAACTAAGTATGATGAACATGGAAAT
Source organism: Nomada lathburiana (assembly GCA_963667235.1). Taxonomy (NCBI): domain Eukaryota; kingdom Metazoa; phylum Arthropoda; class Insecta; order Hymenoptera; family Apidae; genus Nomada; species Nomada lathburiana. The sequence continues at coordinate 10,874,855 of OY763903.1, forward strand.
ATTATCGATGATGAGTACTCAAATTTACCATTTTATGAAAGAATATTTAAAATGCTCAAAAGGGAATTTAAATATTACACTAAGGTACAAAGTTTATGAAGTAAAAGTGAAGATAAATTGATTTATTTCATTCTTCGGCTGTATCTTTAAACTATCGATTGCTTTAGATGGTTCAAGAACCCAGCAGGGATAAATTGCTTCCAGATCCACTGAAATTTCCTTATATTCAGCCTCCTTATACATTAGTGCTAGAAATGACAGATGTGCTAGTACACCCTGATTGGACAGTGAGTAGCATGCCTTTTAAAATATATTTTATTATATATCACATTTATTTAGTTTTGTTAATTGGTTGTATAGTATGAAACTGGATGGAGGTTTAAGAAGAGGCCTGGCGTCGATCAATTTCTGGAGGCTATAGCACCACCGCAATTTGAAATTGTTGTGTATACAGCCGAACAGGGAATGGTAATAAGCAGTATCAATTGGCTGACATACTATTATTCATAATTTATACGTAATATGATGCATAATTTGTTTTATACAATCTTTAGACTGTATTCCCTATCTTGGATATCCTAGACCCTAATGGATATATCATGTATAGACTAGTAAGAGATACAACTCGTTTTGTAGATGGTCATCATGTTAAAGATTTAAATGCTCTTAACCGTGATCTTAGTAAAGTAAGTATTAAATTCTTGGATTTTTATAGAAAGTAAACACTATGTAATATATTTAATTGGATATGTTATCAGGTTATAGTAATAGACTGGAATTCAAAAAGTACAAAATTTCATCCTGAAAACACTTTGAGACTACCGCAATGGACGGGTAATGACGACGATACAATGCTGTACGATTTAGCTGCATTCCTTAAAAGTATGTCAAAGTGTCCTTAATAGTAATGCTCATAAATATGTTTTCCTTACATGTACGTTGCTTTAATCTAACATTGAACTTTACAGCTATATTAGCAACAAAAGTGGAAGACGTACGAGAAGTTCTCGATTATTACAGACAGTTTGATAATCCATTACAAATTTTTAGAGAAAATCAACGAAAGTTAATGGTAATTATGACAATGATATACATATATAGATATCTCTATCAAATAAATCTAATACGTATTATACGTAAAATTCTTTCAGTTACAAATGGAAGAAGAAGAAAGTAAAGTACAGCAGGAAAGTAGTAAAGTACTTACATCAAAGTGGAAACCATCCTTTAATCGAAACCGTTAAATTTCTAGGAAAACCAATGCTGTAAAATACAAGAACTTGTAAATTATTATTAACATGTTCGTTCGTTTTGTCAATACATATTGTGTAATTATTGTATAATTTTGCTATATAAATAAACAAGTAATTCATATAACGAAATAATTTGTCCTTTTTATTAAATCATATCTTACAAAAAATATTTAATCTCTATTATTATTATTATTATATCCTCTGCTTTTTGCGCACATTTCCTTTTCTGTTGGAACGTGCTGTCTTAACTTTTGGTAAAAGGTCTTGCAGTACATTACTATCATCCAAACAAGTTATATCTGGCTCTTGTGACACGCTTATTAGTTCCTGCGTATTTATTGGTGTTGGTACATTATCTAATTCTGCTTGGGATAAAACGGGTTCCCTTGTCTCCGCTGATTCCAGCCAACTTAAAACTTTTTGATGAGGTGCTGCTGCTAAAGGTAATAGTACTTGTTCATCGATGTCCCATACAGCTAAAAGTTCTGGCGCTAATATATCCATGTAAGTGTTCAATTTTTCGAGAGACTGCTTCCAATCTGGTTCGAAATCATCTGAATTAGATTCGTCATATTTCAGTCGCAACTGTTTATTGGTAAAGCCTATATAATTGAATACAAATATCATGAACATTACGTCTGAAATAATTTATACGGGAAAAATAATTTTCTGTTTACTTACTTTTAAAAAGATGTTGCATATTTGATTTGCTGGACACTGTATGTGGTACTATGGTATCTGTTTGAGACGATATTGCAGATTCCCATGCGTTTAATATACAACACGATTTTCCATTGATAGGTGAATACTTGTCTAACGCGACATCGTGTGTTATGCATTGATAATATATGTCGCCTATGGTATATATTTATATTAACACTTTCGAAGCCCAAATGCAATATCAAAAGCAATAGAACAATATACATACCAATAGAATTTTGACGGTATAAAAATATATTTTGAGTGTCATTTTGGATGATAAAGGTGCCAATATTAGACAATTCAAATCTATCTCTCAAGTATGGATCTAAACACATACCCTGCATTTGAGATTCGTTCAATGTGTCTTTAATGTGTGGAGGAGTGTGGGGAAAATTAAATGAGTGTGACGTTTCACTACTTGTCCAAGTATTTAGAATAACTGTAGTTTCACTGGCAAGTTGACTGGATAATACAAGAAATTCTTTATCTTCTCTGAAAATAATCAATCAATCATTTACGTGCTATTATTCAATATGTGTTTCCATTAAAAAGAAAAATCTTTTACCTATTTATTACTTGTCCCATAAGCGGTGGACTTTTAAATTGATGAGTCCATTTTTGTTGAACGCATTGTTTTGGTGAACGACTGTCGCACATTACAACACTGTGAGAAGTCCCTAAGTATCTACAAAAATTATTTCTACTGGCAATATCCAATGAAAGATGATCACATTTTGCTAACTGGGATTTTGGGCACAATGTTAAACCTGGTGTATCAAAGCGAATCTGCAATTTCAAGCGCATTTATAGTTTCTAAGTTCGCACGAATAGAATATTTCTTTTAATATACCATTGAAATAATTACTAACAATATTTTCATACGTACCCTAGCATCTAGGTAATGAAGGCAACATCTATCTCCAAATAAAATAATGTTGGGATCAAGTGGTTGAAATTTTAAACTACCCCATGAATCATCTACTACGGTAGATAACAGTATGGTATCGCTATTTATAGATCTCCTATAAAATCAAACGTAAAAATAAAATTCTTCTGCATAGAATAAGACATCCTCTAATTCTTTTTACTTACTTTTTTGTCAAATCCCATATCGTTACTTTTCTTTGAACATCGACTGTGCAATACCGATTTGTATTAGTTTGACATAAATCTGCGCTAATGTAAGGTACTTTCGATTTTTGTACATGTATACCAGTAAGATTGTATTTATTGTCATGCTCAGATAGTCTGTAAAAATCACAATGCTGTTTGTATCTACCCAAAATTACACCTAAAATAGGAATTCAATATTATAAGGATTAATATATTTTGTAAGTATGCTTTTTATAGAGAATACCTACATGTATCAATATTGACATTATGTTTCAATTCATACAATGGACCATTAAGTTCGCATTTAGCACCTTTTTGTAACGATGGTTTCCATAAATATTCTTCTACATTATTAATGGGTACACTTACTGAAAAAATTGAAATGTAAAAAAATATTTAGGTATCACAGAACACACGATTTTATTAAAATATGAAAGATATGTCATTGTATTGTAACAATACCTAACTCTCCCATAAATGGAAATAACAAGATATTGTTGTCGTGAAATGGCACTCTGTCTATACAACCACCAGTATAATACCAGTTATACGCCTTAAGAAAAACATCAGGAATATTAATTTAACTATATTGTACAAATCTTTTTTATTCTAAACAGTTTATAATATTTGATCCAATATTTCAATGAGATAAATATCCTACCCCATCAAAATAAGGGTCTGGATCTTTGTCCATTACTTCTGCTATATCTGCTATATATTTAGGAACTTTAGTAGTAAAAACATTTTTTTTTTTCCGGTTCCATTTAACATCCTTCTTTTGTATAAGTCCCAATTCTACAGAAATATTGTTACCTTTAGATATAAATTTCCTTGCACGATGATTAATAAGTTTATGATATATTATACTGTACCTTCCTTATGCTTCAAAACATATTGCTTCATTCTTTTTACATCAATACTAATGTGATTTTTAATAGTAATCAACTCTAGCGCAGGATCTTCTTCATTCAGTACTACAATTTATAAACAAATACAATTAAGTTTAATTTAATGAGTATTATCTAACTGAACCAACTTACCAGTTCTTGGCAATCTAGCAGGTGGTAATAGAGGCCTTGGTAAATCGCAATGATAAGGATATTCTTGACATTGTTCTATAACATTTTCTAAATCGGTATCGTCCACAGAAATACTGCTGTGTAGATTATATCCAGGTAGCAAATAATGGGGATGGTACTTCAAAAATGTTGATGTCGCCTTATCCCTTAAATTTGCTTCTGCACGTTTGTATGACTTTGATAGCAAAATTGTTGCGTCCTCCATTTTTTTACTATCTTAAACCTATAATAGTCAAGTATCATTTTATAAATGTAATTGCTAGTTTGTTTACATTGTTACGGTACTAACCTCTAGAAACCCAAACTATTCTGCATCGTAATATATAGCAAAATGACAAAAAAAAAGCATTTCACGTTTTATTAACATGTGTATTCTTAATAACAATTGCAGCATCAGTCCTTTAATATTAACAGCATCCACAAAGTGATGTTTATGAAGAATGTTAGTTTTACCGCGCACATGTTCTGTCAAAACTAGCATAAAGTATTTAATTACCTCGGAACCGAATAAATGTAAACGAATTCCATGTATGGAAACCCAATCTAGAGTCCAGCTTATCACTGTCCAGCGGCGGGCAACAACTCATTCTCTGCCTACTACTTTTAAGATATAATTAAACTTTGCAATTAAAAAAGTACAACTTGCATTTGGTCTATAACCCACGGAAAGTAATACGTGATGCCATCTCGCGCTTACCTCGAGCAGCTTCAAAACTAACTGTCTGGGTAACATCGTTAATTGAAACAATTGCGTTTTTTTTTTAAAGGGGATGTAGCTTTCTTTTCCAATAGGTTTGAGACTATGACATTTATGATTCAGTAAGCACGACCCTAGAGTCGTAATTTCAGCTAAAACTTGAGCAGAAAACGCAAAGATCCAATAGGCATGACCCATGGGGTCGTAGGTTCAGCTAAACGTTGGTCAGAAACTTTGCAAGTCCAACCCTTTCGATTAACTGTAAGTCGCGACAGCTGGTCAGTAAAGCATCATTTATTTGAAATACATTATAGCGAAAATAATGTATTATATATTTGTAGAAAAATAATTATTCTTCAAAAATCTTATATGGCACTTAATACTGATCGGTGTGAATTTTAGTTCATCATTTGTTTTTAAATATAATTATTATGACACTGCAAGGAGTCTTTTTATATAAGGATTCTCATGGGATAAAATTTCTGTCTTATATTTAGTTATTTCATTTTCCAGATCTGCATCAGATAATGATTTGTCTAAATTCTTGCATTTATCAACAAAATCAGCAATAAGGGTTTCTGCTTCCTGTAACATTATTAACAATAACATCATATTGCATAAATGAAAGACACTTTTCCAGTAACATAGAAATTAATTAATCCTGATTTAACGTTACCTTGATAATTTTCTGCTTCTTTTGGGGATTATCAGATCCTTCAAAAACAGAATCTTGATAATCTTCAAGTTCGGTTTGCTTACGCCTAGCAAACTAAAGACAAATATATGTTTAGTGGTAATATCAAAAAAGTTTATTTAATGGTAGGAATTAGAAAGATATATACCTCTATCACATCTTGCGGGAAATTAGCCATTTTAGCAACATGTATACCAAAACTTTGGTCACATATACCTGGTTTCACTTTGTAAAGCAAAGTTAATTTATTATCATCGACGAGGGCTGTAACGTGTTGATTTTTAATAGCAGATACTTCTTCTTCTAACTTTGTTATTTCGTGAAAATGTGTCGCAAAAAGACAATAGCATTTAATTTCCTTTGCTAAATACCTATACAAATCGATACTGATATATATCATGTAATAAAATGGATTCTAATCTACTGATATTAAAAATCTTACTCAGCGATTGACCATGCTATACCGCAGCCCTCATAAGTAGAAGTTCCTCTGCCCAATTCATCAATTAATACAAGAGAATTACACGTTGCTGTCTATTAAAATTGCACGAAATAGAAAATGTGAAATACTTATTATACGCACATGCAATGTATTCAATTATGCATGTTGGCTATTTTAATTTACCTTTAGTATAGCAGCACTTTCGATCATTTCCATCATAAATGTAGAAAGTCCTTTCAATTGAGAATCATCAGCGCCTACACGTGCTAATATACAATCCAGCAGTGATATCTGTGCTTTGTCACAAGGGACGAAGCTTCCAATATGTGCCATTAATGCAGCAACTCCAGCAGATCTTATATAAGTACTTTTACCTCCCATGTTGGGCCCGGTTATAATGCAAAAATGTGATTCCTCTATAATTCGAATAATTAAAAAAATTAAAAAAAAAACAAGTATCGCGTATTGTACATATAATAGTAATTACCCCTTTTAAAATTGACATCATTAGCTATGTAATCTACACCTTCTTGGACTTCGAGGCAGGGATGTCGAACTTGAATAAGATTAAACTGCCCTGCTTCACTAGGTAACATTTCAGGGCGAACGTATGGTTTATTAGCACTTATGGCAACCGAAGCAAATGACGTAAGTACATCAAGAGTCGCCAAAACAATTCCAATTGATTTTACCGGGCTACTATAACCCGCTATGTAATTGTTGCAATACAATAATAATAATGGTATAGAACTTATGACATCCAATTATTACTTATTAGTTATTTTAATAATAATAAAATAATAATACAAACCTGCAATTTCAATTATTTCTGCAACAACCTTTTTTTGTTCTACTGTATATTTGTCCCTAGCATTTACGTACTCGTCGTTCAAGTCGCTTAATTTATTACTTCGGAATCTTACTCCACTTTTATTCGAGTCCAATATAGTGTACTGCTTTTTATTCCTCAATACTTTTTCTTCCTTCAGCGTTACGCGGAAATAATATCCAAACTGTGGATTTGATTCTAGTTTTAGCGTTTTTCCAGCTTCGATTGAGAGATCATCGGCAACTTTACCCAATTGTACTTGCAGTTCTTCCTCCATTTCATCCATAACGTTTTTTAATTCTAATAATATTAGTCGATATAAGTTTGAGTAGAAAAATGAATTGAATTGCTGCATTCCACTAGTATAATTACCTTTTAGCTCGTTATCAAATTCTGGTCGTACCAAGAAATCACCCCTTTCAGCAGCATCCAAATCAATTGTTTGCTCAACCATCTGCTGATATTTGTCCATGTCTTTGATGAATTCACTCAGAGGATCAGTGAACATTGTTTTTAAAGCTATTGTATTTATATTAGAGATTTGTTCTACAAGTATAGGTAAATGTGACATACACATGTAAATTCTGAAACAGAAATGGAAAAAAAAAATATTATTAACACGATTTTTTCTCGAAAATGTGTAATATTTACTTACTTGTAACAGTCCTGTAACGTTGCTTTTTTTCTGGCCAATTTTTTTGCAAGTATTTGTAGATCTGGTATACGTCGTAAATGATCTTCGCTAAGATTTGACCGTAATTCGTGGTCATTGATTAATGCTTCAACAATATCGTGTCTTTCTTTTATAAGAGATAAATCTTTCAAAGGTTGCCGGACCCACTGTGCAAGAAGTCTGTGACCTTGAGCCGTTCTACATTTATCCAGAAGGGATAAAATGCATGTAGGTGTATTCCCACTTAAAATAGAATGAGTATCAATACGTGGTTCGATATTAAGTGCTTTGATAGCTGCTGAATCTAACTTCAAATAACGGGAATGTTCTATTTGGTCTATGTTAAATTGATTCAAGTTTCCTTCGTCCGACGTCAGCTAATAAAAAAATTATGTTATATTAAATATGTGGTGCAGAAAATATTTTTTTGCCTACCAGTATTCAATACTTACATCTAAATATTTTATGAGTGCAGAAATCGCTGACATAGCTAGGTTTAAATTGATTTCAGGTAAGGACTGCACATTTTGTTGTTGACCCTTTTTGAACTTTATCAAGGTATTTAAATCTTGTACAACTGATTCACTAGAAAATTCATTTTTCTTTCTGGTCGTAATCAGTACATTATTTCGTTCCATTAGCTAAATAAAGAAAGGAGGCATCACCGTTATACTGCAAAAATAGTCCAGCTTTTTTGCATCAAGAAATTGTTATGAATATCTACCTGTTTCAGATTCTGAAATTCATAGCTTCCATCACCCTGAATCAGTAAACATTCTTTTGGGGCAAGGGTTACAACAAGTGATTCTAAATTGGCAAATGATTCGTTGTCTTGAAATTCACAAACGGAAAATAATGTTGCTGTAGTATCTACGCAACTTAAGCCGACCGCCTGCAAAAAATATAGAGTTTAGAAATATTTCTTAGATAAACTTTCCCAGCAGAAAGTGCTTGCAGCATTGCTCATAATCACTCACTCTGGATTTTCCTTCCATTCCTAATTTTACTGCTATTACGCGAACGCTAACTGCAATATCATTATTACCAAACAGCACATCTTCAAATTGTGTTAAATTACCGGGGGAGCCTTTATATTCTAATACCCAATTTTGATTTTTGCCTGATCCTTGATTAACATATACCTCTATTCTGTATTGCCTCACTAATAATAGGTCGCGTATAAACGACTCAAAATGATTTTTATTCAGAATCACACCCTCGGTTTTGTATGGATCTGCAACAGGTAAAATAATAATACTATCATTGTCACAAAACATTTGGCACTATATCAATGTTTTAATAATGAATTTAAAAGCTTACCTGCTCCTATCATTTTACAAACTGAAGTAGTTTTAAAAACTTCCTCTGCAGCAAATAAAGCATCACTGCCATGCAATGTGTAATAATCTGATCTATTGAAAAACCTTACAGTGGTGTTAAGTTTCTGAAATTAATTATTATTCGATTATATGTACATTTTCGAACTATCGGAGATGGAATTTAAGCGCATTCAGCGTACCAATAAATCTTTCTATCAAGGAACTATATTACTGGAGATTATCTTTAAATACATCCTTGACCTAGTTATGTAAGCTAATATGTTTCTACATCGTCATAAATTTGTAAATTCTACAATTTCACGATACAGGAAACTATGTTAATTTTGTTCACATTCGAAGTGTTGCTTCCACTTTAGTATTTGATGTTAGATTACCTATCATTTAAATATATGTGCCACATAGATTTCAAATCTTAATTGGATATATAAAAAAAGAACACATTTCCACTTGATTGAAAATAGAACTACTCCTTACTGCAAAGAATCCCCTGATGATTTTACTGATTTACCGACACAATTCTTTAATGTGATAATTCTTCATGATGCAAATTTATTTTTGTAGCTATATTGATTCATCATTATAGTTATTGGAAATATAGATGCTTGTAACAAGAATTGTGATTATAGCCAAATCACAATTATTACGTTTGTTTCCAAGAAAATGAAGAATCTTGTTATATATCTGTAGGTCAATGTCTATCTGAGGTCAAAGTATCATGAACTGATATTAATGTAACGTGTATGGCTTCAAGGAAATCTGTAATATTATAATATGGAAAATACATGTCACTTTAAAGATATAGTATAGAAAAACTGCACACTACAGACTACAAAGAAATTTGTTGAGTGTATTGTAGCAGAGATTGATTTTTCAGTTTAATATCTGTTGAGGTGTTACAGTGCATGGTCCATCTAATATGGAACTTTTATTTTAGTGATCATGCTTACATTTATATGTCAATTTTCATACTATATACAAATGCATTAGTGTTCAATAGAATAAAAGAAAAACAATTGGGTAACTTGGAAAATCCAGAAATCCTAATAACACCCATTTTCATGATATTATTGTGGAAGCATCACACATTCTTCAGATGATAAAAGAGCATAGATCATATAACAGGAAGGTCAGTAATACATACACTAAGTAGGTCATTATAAAAATAATGTGTACAGCACTACATGTTTTTTACATTGTTTGTTTGTATAAATTATTCTTGTGAAACAAGCAAGACACATAGACAATATAAAATAAATTATAAGTATCATCTTTTCAAATAATACTTTGAGTGGGAAAACATTAAAATTCGTTTGTTTTAAAGTCAGGGATATAAATATATGAAATCTCATTGATGCACTCTAATACAAATCTTGTGGCCATCTGAATCATCACCTTGAAATTATACCTATTATGAAATACGAATAAATTAAAGCGCTGCAACAAGGATGTTATAGATTGAGAATGACATCAGTGATGACACACAAGATTAAATACGGAAAAGCATTCATATCCTATACTAGGAAATTGAAATAATATATTTACACAGTAACAGAATGAATAAAGGAATAATATTGTTATGTAATATGTTATAAAATTAGTAGAGAAATATATATCTCTTTATTCTTAGAATAGTCTGAAATAAAAGTTTCTTGTCGGAAATATTGTAATTTTGTAGTTATAAAAAATGTTTGGTGACCTGTATCAAATAAATAATAGGAAATTAAATAAAAATTTTATGACAGTTCCCAGTAAGATTCTGCAATTTAATCAGGAATTATAACTGTTTGTCAGCCACTTTCTTGACCCTTCACAGAAATTAGTTCTGCTACTGTGAATTATTCGTGTTGATAAGAGCGGATATGAACTGAAGAAAACCCACACAAAACATTATCATCTTGTAAGAATGAAGGAGAATGTTTTCAAAGATGTGGTCAATAGAAGGGGGAGCTAACATAAATGGAATTGCTGCAACTTGAGTGTAGTACATATCAATCTACACTGCCACTGAGATCATCTCAATCGTCAGTCCTGTTTTCTCAATTAAGTGGATTTTGGTCTTTTACCACAAGGTAATTAAATTTTTATTTTTTATATTTTTACTTAACTGTTTCGAATAATAAGAAGTATAAAGTCATTTGAAACAATGACAGTAAATTTATGTAGCCGTGTCTTTTATAAAAATGTAATTAAATATATTTTATATTTCAGAGACCAATCTAGTAATATGGTGGTACACAAGTTTTTCATTTTATCCTTAGTAATAACTCAAGCATTATGTGCTCCAAGTCCGTGCATAGAATCTTGTACTCATCAGAAGCAATATCAATCGCAGGCATCAAATATTCAGGACCATAGTGGTTTATCACAAATTGCAGCACATTCACAAGGTCTTGACTATTCAAGGCCTGGTACATGGTCTGAACATAATGATTATGATGTGGACAGTGGACATGGCAAAGTGCATGAAGAAAGGGGTCAACTTGTTGAAGGCCCAAAAACTGTAAGATACTATAAGAAAAATTATACTTCTTCTTATAGCACAGGGTATTCTAATGGGGCAGGATTATCAGAAATTAATCAACAAAGTAACAATGATAGACATGGTGTGCGTATACCTACTGCAGATGATATTCAAAATTCTCAAAGGACATACAGTCAAGTAGGAAGTGCAGAATCAATTACACAACAACAGAGAAACAACAGGATATATAATCAACACCTTGCTCAATCATCACTTAGAAGAACAAATGCACAAAGTGAAAGACTTGAAGATCTTGGAGAGTACAGTGGAAACATGCATACAATGCAACATGGTGCATCTGATGTGAATACACAAGTGTCACAGGGACCTCATAATACTAATACAGACTCTGGAAATTGGAGCAAAGTAGATTCATATAAAACAGATGGTGGACATGGACGTGTATTTGAAGAAGAGGGACAATACATGTCAGGAGCTAAAAAGGTCCGCTATTACAAAAGAAATTTCACTTCTAATTATAGTTCATCTGATGGACTTCCTATACCTAATGTTGCTAAAAGTGGTGTGCTAGATATACACAAGGAAATAGAAAAACTGCATAGAGAAATTGGAAAAGGATTAAGTCAATCATCTACTATTGGAACTATGGGATCCAGTAACATAGCACAAACATATATTAATGCACATGATTCATCTAGTGATCAGCTTCATGGTGTAAATAGTAACTATAGAGACCGAGACAATTACGAAAGCAGTTTATCTACGGGTCATCGTAATGAAGAACAACACTTCGTGGATAGTGCCAATCAACGTGTACTCTATAGCAATCCATCTCCAAATAATTATGATACAAATAGTTACAGTACATACGAAAGAAACGAAAGGCGATTAACAAAATTACAACCAAGCAGTCAAGTTATTAATCCCACATCGGGATATACTAGTGTACTCAGCACTGGAAATGCTGGTTATCATACAAACAGTTTCAGTGGAGTAGCCCCGCAACAACAGACAGATAATTTGCAGCAGGCAGAACTTTTGGATACACATCAATCTAAACTTGTTCAAAATCAAATGTTTCTTGATAATTTAAGGAGCAATGCACATGCTCAAAATAGTGGATATCATTCAGTTGCACCAGGACAAACTAGCAATTATAGGGAACATTGGAGTGCCAGCCATACGAAACAAACATCTGTGCCTCAGTATTCTTCTGACATTTCAGATACAAACCAACACATGAGTCAATACAACAGTAATCAATATGAACGTAGACATAACACCCACCAAGCAATGCAACATCAGGGCAGTTATACACATCAGTTTAGAGAAGATGGAATGAATTCTGCTAGAAACACACACTTGGGGAAACTGATAACAGGAGCACTTGATCTAAGCCAAGTAGGGCATGACACTGTCGACTGTGAACATAGCGCTGGGCACACTCACAGTCATTCCCAGTATCACACAAAATATAAACGAAGTGCAAATTACAACAAACAGGATGAAATAGAACAAGTAGGAAGCAAAGTTCTTGATGATGATTTCAGCCAGCACACTGGACAATTCGACGATTTTACACAACAAGCTTCTGGAAAACTTGAGCTTGATCAGGAATCACAGCAATCCTATCAACCTTGGAAGCCAAATCCTACTAATGAAAGACTGGAGGATCTAACTCAACAGACAGGTGGATTCGATGACCTTACACAACAAACTTCAGGAAAGCTCGAATTTGGTCAGGAATCACAGCAGTCTTATCAGCCTTGGAAGCCAATGTCAACTAGTTCGAAACTGGAGGACCTCACGCAACAGACAGGTGGATCTGATGACCTTACACAACAAACTTCAGGAACGCTTGAGTTTGGTCAGGAATCACAACAATCTTATGAACCTTGGAAACCTCAGAGTGCACACCAGAAACTGGAAGATCTAACTCAGCAAACAGATGGATTTGATGATTTCACACAACAAACTTCGGGAAAGCTTGAGCTTGATCAGGAATCACAGCAATCCTATCAACCTTGGAAGCCAAATCCTACTAATGAAGGACTGGAGGATCTAACTCAACAGACCGGTGGATTCGATGACCTTACACAACAAACTTCAGGAAAGCTTGAGTTTGGTCAGGAATCGCAGCAGTCTTATCAACCTTGGAAGCCAACGCCAACTAATTCGAAACTGGAGGACCTCGCTCAGCAAACAAGTGGATTTGATGATTTCACACAACAATCTTCGGGAAAGCTTGAGTTTGGCCAGGAGTCACAACAGTCTTATGAACCTTGGAAACCTCAGAGTGCAAACCAGAAACTGAAAGATCTAACTCAGCAAACAGATGGATTTGATGATTTCACACAACAAACTTCGGGAAAGCTTGAGTATGGTCAAGAATCACAGCAGACTTATCAGCCTTGGAAGCCAAAGGCTGCTAATCAGAAACTGGATGACCTCACTCAACAGACAGGTGGATTTGATGACCCTACACAACAAGCTTCAAGAAAGCTTGAGTTTGACCAGGAATCACAACAATCTTATGAACCCTGGAAACCTCCGAGTGCAAACCAGAAACTGGAAGATATAACTCAGCAAACAGGTGGATTTGATGATTTCACACAACAAACTTCGGGAAAGCTTGAGTATGGTCAGGAATCACAACAGTCTTATCAGCCTTGGAAGCCAACGTCAACTAGTTCGAAACTGGAAGATCTAACTCAGCAAACAGGACAATTAGATGATTTCACACAACAATCTTCGGGAAAGCTTGAGTTTGGTCAAGAATCACAGCAGTCTTATCAGCCTTGGAAGCCAAAGGCTGGCAATCAGAAACTGGAGGACCTCAGTCAACAGACAGGTGGATTTGATGATGTTACACAAGAAACTTCAGGGAAGCTTGAGTTTGGCCAGGAATCACAGCAATCTTATGAACCTTGGAAACCTCAGAGTGCCAACCAGAAACTGGAAGATATATCTCAGCAAACAGGTGGATTTGATGATTTCACACAACAAACTTCGGGAAAGCTTGAGTACGGTCAGGAATCACAGCAGTCTTATCAGCCTTGGAAGCCAACGTCAACTAGTTCGAAACTGGAGGACCTCAATCAACAGACACGTGGATCTGATGACCTAACACAACAAACTTCAGGAAAGCTTGAGTTTGGTCAAGAATCACAACAATCTTATGAACCTTGGAAACCTCAGAGAGCAAACCAAAAACTGGAAGATTTAACTCAGCAAACAGGTGGATTTGATGATTTCACACAACAAACTTCGGGAAAGCTTGAGTATGGTCAAGAATCACAGCAGACTTATCATCCTTGGGATTCCAATAGCGCTAATCACAAGCTACAGGTTTTTAACCAAAAAACGGATGATGTATCTACTCCCCAAGGACTTGATTCACATACTCTTAAACCAGCCGAAAAACCCAAACCAAAATCAAGATACTCAAGATATGGGTCTGTGATTAATGTACAAGTACCAAATCAAAACATACATACTACCAACAATCAAGGAACTCTAGACCTTAATGGTGCAGATGCACCAAGTATTTATGAATTACCCCCACATGTTGATACAGAAGATAATACAGACAGTGTAAGGAACCAAGATAGAAGAGGAGATCAAGATTTACAAAGCACAACCAATGGAGATGTGCCAAAAAATCTAAATGAACGCACTGAAAGTAATGGATATGATACTGAAGGAGGAAATGTAGATCAAGTAAATTGGTTCCATAAATCGAATAATGATGCAACTGTAGGATTACAATGGCATTATACCTATCACCCAAGTGATCAAAGACAGTTCGTACAACCAACAGATCAAAAGGATAAAGAGGGTATGCAGCAGCAATCGTCTGATCCAAATTTCTCCAACTTGCAACCGAATTTAGATCGAGAAACACAAAATCTATATACAATTCAACACTCAAATCAGCAATTGGGATATAATTGGCCATCTCAAAACCAAGCAGCTGGAGAAGGAGTCAAAACTACCAGGAGAAACCTAAGCCCCATTCAACAGCAAAATAAATTGACCAATCAAGATTCGCAAAAGAATTCCGGAAGTACTGAAAGCCCACATCAGTTGGAACCTAGAATTTTAGAAGCATATGGAGGAGGAGAATATGATCCACATCATAGCGATGATATATATTCAGGAGTGACAATCAATCCTAGTGCAACGCTTCCACCTACTAATGATATGGATCCATGGTATATTCGAGAGAAACCAAGGGAAGTTGTAACAACGGAAGAGTCAACCTTACCACCATTACCTGTAGAATCTTTAAATGTTGACGATGTTTCAGTTGATGAAGGTTCCGATACTAACGAAACAACAACTCCAGCTAATGTTTGGTCAAGAATAGGTAATAAAATAACTAGTACTTTTGACAAAGCTAGGGAAAGGGCCAGAGTCATCTTTGGATAAAGTATGACTGTATAAGTGAAACATTGTAAGAGTATAAGATTATTGTATGGAATAAAATTGTTCAATTTTATATAATGTACCATTACCCTTTAACATGTTAAGTTAAGATCTATAGGAAATGAACGTAGTATTACTGTTATAAGATTACCTTGTACTGTGAGTTATTATTTAAATAAACAAATTTATTTGTCAATACTCAATGTTTCCTTACTTTACGTAACGACATGAAAAATTTGATTAGATAATCTTAAGTACATTTATTTATTATTAGGCACGAAGGAATGATTTAAACTAATCAGTAATTTTTTAAGCGTTTACTTACTTCTGGTAAATTTTTAAAAAATCTAACAAAACTTTGTTGCGTGGGTGGATCTGAAATGTATTTAATATATTATTACTTATAGATTCGAAATGTTAGTAGAAAGTCATTGCAAACATTACATTACGTTCTACTAACCCATGCTAAGTTGCTGATTTGGTTGAACAGCCATCTTTTTCTTTGTGAACAATAACACTAAAATTTAATCTTTCAACTATGAGCACTATAAAACAATTATTAAGCAGTGTATGACTGTGTGTTGTTGTTGCATTCGTATCATATACACATTCTGGGGTTTCCCGCAAAAATAAATGGCGCCACGGATTTAATAATATATAGACTACGTACTCACTTAAAATTATTTGAAATATACTTGAAGGAGTCCTATTAATTAATTTCATTGGCCAACGAAAGTATCAAAAAATAGCAAGTTTGTATGCCCTCTTCTAAACTACATGATTAGTGCTATGTATTTTAGTAGATAACATCGTGCGTCGCCTTGGTTTAAATGTTATTAATAGCTGTAGCGGGCTACAATTTAACTGTTTATTTTTCTACTAGTAGATTCGTTGTTTTACTGCGATAAAAGCTATCTACTATCCACCACAAGATTAATTGCATTCAATAAGGTGAACTGTTCTTTGTGGTTTTACTTTAAAAAATTGATTTCCCGTAGCATCACCGGTAGGCGGGAAGTAATTATATATTAATTAGTATTCTATTTAAAATCTATAGTATTTATATTTAAAATATTACCTATTACAATTTATAATTGGGATGCATATTTATAATTATTGAATAAAATCAATATTTGTGCCAAAAAGAGATGTAGCGAAATTTGTAAATTTAAATCCATGTTCGTAAACATGCAAAATATGTATACCTGCGATTCTTTTCACGAACATTTTTTTAAAACTTACGGTGTTCAATTATTTTAGCGCTCAACAAAATGTAACATTAATAATAAATATCTTATAGTTTAAGCTTATAGAATTTATGCAATCTCTGTAAATTTTACTATTATTCGATGTACACTATAAAAATAATAGCGATCCATTTAATAATCCCGAAAAAGATCGCGGTATTTATTATTCTTATCATCATGATAACAGACCATTTATTATCTCAGAGTACCGATATAAATAATGTACGTACAAGATACTTTAAACATTCTGTGCCTGAATACGAGTAACGCATCGACCCATATAAATATCAATTATCTTACAATTTAAGCCCTATTACAAGATTGATTGAACGTCAACTGTGTGTACTACGTATCAGGCAATTCACTGTAAACGTTGTGAGCCTTGTGCAGTGTCTACATTTTCGGAGTAAACATTTTCATGAAATAGTCTATTATTTAAACAATTATTTTTGAAACAAATTTCAATATTTTGTTTTATACCCGAAGAACATAATTGTAGCAACGAATTTTTTCGCTACTTCCAAAATTGTTACTTGTGAACTCAGTGACCAGTATTGTATAATATTGGAGTGTATATATATTAAAAAGAATCATTTTTAGAGCGAATAGTTTGTATTTCAAATATAATACAGTTTAAATAGATACGGTAAGTGTAGGACTGCCTTTCAACGATTACCTCAAAACCGTCTTTGATCAATAAGGCATCGATGCAACATTAATTTCATATCTTTACATATGCCAAATCGATGTGAACTAACAATTGTAACACATATCCTGTTTAAATTATTACTAGAAATAAAATGGAACTGGAGAGCAAAGATGCCGTACTGGCTCCAGGGCAACGAATCCGTCCACCAGGAGGCACGAAAATAGCCTCGCAGCTTCTAAATGAACTTTATGGACTCGAGGCGACGAGCATAACAGAATTGAATGCATACGACGACAGAAACTATCATGTACTTTGCAAAGAATTCCATAGAAACCCTTACATAACGACCATCAACCATCACGGCTACGTTCTGAAGATCGTCAACTCTTTGGACTCGCGAAAAGGTCACGTAATCGTGGCGCAAAACGAAATGCTGGTCTTCTTAAACCAGCAGGGTATAAACTGTCCCCTGCCCGTGAAAAACACCAATGGACAGTATTATACCTTGGCCGATTTAACTGACGAGGGAAACACCGGTAGTTACGCCGTGAGGCTGCTGGTTTATCGACCCGGCGAACTACTGCACCGTGTGCCGATTACCAGCGAATTACTACGAAACGTAGGAAGTTTCACAGCTAAATTGGACAACGTACTGAAATCTTTCTCTCATTCAGCTTACGACGATCACAAGACCCTGTGGATGCTGAGTTCTGTTCCCAAACTGCGCCAATTTACTTACGCAGTAAAGGACGAATCCCGGAGGGAATTGGCGCACCAGGTGATACTTGCTTTCGAGAACGACGTCCTCCGGGTCACTTCTCAGCTTGAAAAGGGAATAATACACGGCGATTTGAACGAACAAAATATTGTAATGAACTCGAATGGCAAGGGAGTAGCTGCGGTAATTGATTTTGGAGACTCGCATCGCGCTTGCCTGATCTTTGAGTTAGCTATTACGCTGTGCTATATGATTTTGCAGGCTGGCGATGTAGCAATGGGCAAGCACGTAATCGAGGGTTACGAGGGTGTCAGGAAGCTGACGGATCTCGAGAAGAGAATTTTGAAAGTCGCTGTTTGCGCGAGAATTTGCCAGAGTTTGGTAATGGGCGCTTACTCTCATCTTCATGACCCACAAAACGAATACGTGCTTGTCACGCAGAAATCGGGGTGGGCCGTGTTGAAAACACTTTGGCTTCTTAGCCAGGATATGGCACTTCGAGATTGGGGATTAATGAATTGATTTTTTTAATACGCACTGAACGTATAATTGCAATGCAATTTTAATGTATTCCTCACGATTTTTGCTTAAGTATTTGGATAGCTGTAGATAATCTACGAGTCAATTAACACGCAATACTGTTTTACTGCCTGTCGTCGTAATCGAAATGCCTGAAAAATAATTGAGGTATTGTGCAGTGATATATCCTCTGGTTTTATTCGTATTTAGGCAGTTACATATTTACATAGATATAATGAACAATAATGCTCTTCGAATAATAGTGTGAAGTCACTTTACGTAACTACATTGTGGTATATACAAAAATGCAGGTATCGGAAATTAATTCAGAGGAAACTGTGTGTCATTACAGGCGGTAGTAGTAGACGATAATGAAAAATAAAAGAAAGTAGGATACCGTTCGTGATTAGTTGGATCGAGTAACAATTACCGTGGTTTTAAAAGCTAACTAAATATTTGTTGAAATATATTGGTAATGTACAGAATTTCTTCATAAATATAGCCTAAGATAACATAATTAGATCCTGCGTAATACACTCACACCTGCGCTGAAGTTGGTGAAATCATTTTTATCCGCGTGCGCTTTTACATTACTTACGTAGCTTGTAATATATATATATATATTTGTTTTATCTCGATTTCAATAATATACTAATTTATTTATATCTCATCTCATTTACGTCAGTTCGTTTTGGCAAACTGTCTAGCTGTGTTGAGGCAAATTCGTTGATAGCGAAAATCTGTTCACAATATCGTATAACACAGAGATGAATGAAACGTAAATGAATTATATTATTATGTTGAATTATATTGTACAATAACAATGATGAATGTTCTATATAAAAAACGGAGTAAAAATTTTATGTAACATTTACCGGCACTGAAGAGACAAATTAATTCTACAATAAAAATAAAATTATTGCGACCGTTTACATAACAGAGTGTGATCATTTTTTACCATCACATAATCAGAGGCACGCAAGAAAACATTTTCTTTTGAGCCATTTCGATTTAACAGTTGAACGTCATGTTAACGAATTTTCGCCAGAGGTTGTTAACAAAATAGTATATTACAGTACCTATATATTTTATTGCTTAGAATCTATTGGCTTACGTTCGGCCGACGAGGCGCTTATAAGCGCATAATAATTCATTTATAACTTATATCCTTAGTAACTTTTATACTTTATCATTCTTTAACTTAACATCGTCATGTTTAATAATTTATATTGTGTATCGTCGAACCTAGAGGTAACGTTGCAATAAATACAAATATATTCCTGTGGAAACATAACAAAATGCGTGTAACACACCTCTATTTGGAAGGGTTTCAACGGAATGTGTGTGAAGACATTTTTTGGTGTATCAAAAATCAAAGAGGAAAAAAAAAGAAAATGACAGGAAACGAATTTCTCGATTATCGCTAACATGCAACGAGAACGGTGAACATTGCGAAGTTACAAAAGAAGTATATACAACGCTTTTCAGTCTTCGATAAAAGTGACAAAAGCCGCGAAATTTTTCAAATGTGAACCGAGGGTCCGTCGATCGTGCGTCGTTCGAGAGATCACACATAAAAAAATAAAGCCTCGAAGAATGAATTTTTGTGCCGTCCATTACTGCGTGATCGAGATTACTGTTCCGTTCACCCCTTCCCACCCTATTTGTAACATTTCCGTGTCAAATTTGAACAAACCTTACAAATCACGTCCTTCGTAACACGAACGTACGACGATATTCGGCGACGTATCGTTCCACAACGACGATGTATCGTGATAGCTCCTCTCAAGATACAATTATCTTTCCCACTATTCCTTTTCTCATCGAACTTCAACAATATAATTTCTCAGCTTTTTGGACGAATGCCGAGAATCCCTTGTTCTCCACGGGGGGTATGAGCGCGTGCAATTAGGATTCGTGCCAAACTACACGTGATACACGTCCGAAAAATTATAGCTTTAATTAGCACACAATTAGGAATCAGATTCTTGGCGGTAGCAAGAGGAATCCGGTTTTCAGACGCGAACACGTTTATTCGAGGGCGCGGAGAAAGGATAGGGAACAATTACCAGCGGAAGTAATTTGGTCGATACCGTTTCTTCGATATTTCTTACATATTTTGTAGCTGCGTTCGATATACGACGAATGTTCGTAATTTCGAATGCTTCTTTTATTTTTTTATTTTTTTTTGTTTGTTTTTATATTTCCATTCTCTGAACGGACAAGCGTTTCAAGGAGAGTTTCGACGCATCTTCGCGAAGATTAATCTTCGTCCAGTTGCCTCGGCTATAACATTCTCCACCCGGCCACTCGCCGTCACATCAATTTCTATCTAAAACATTTTCTCTTATACCAACAATTGCTATCGATCTCTATCGCCTAGCGACACGATTGACAGCATTGCTTCTGATAAAGGGGTACCCTGCACATGTTCATCGTTTTCACTCTGCTACACAATTGCGAGTGGTCCTTGCAGTCATCTGATGGAATAATCATTCGCATATTATTATTTCCACAATTTCATTATACCTGATAACGTTTCGTAGAAGTTTTCATGGATTTTTACCTGATGTCTGAGGGCACGGCGGACCTCTACATGTTTTCATAACAGGCGGTCGCGGAATATCTCTACAGGCATTGCCGGCCGGTTTCTTCGTGCCAAACCAAACGCACTGTAGAATTCTGTATTTAATACCGTCCTCTTCGCAGGATGCTGTACACTATGGGTAAACAGTTAAACGATAGTGTTCAAGAACGTACTTTTAAACAGGCCTAATAATAACTGATGCTTTAATTAAGGATGTTAATACCTCAGACCATTCCCCAACCCTCCAGACACCTTTGCAAGCGTCATTGTAACATTCTTGTCTTTGCAGGGGTCTCGTAGTGTCGTCGCATTTATTAGGATCAAGCAGGGTGACGTTTTGCTGTCCATTTTCCATGTCCTCGATTAAACGGCAAGTAACGTCGCGCCTCTGCATCGCAGTTTTCCAATTGAAGCACCGTGAAGCTTCACACGGTGTCCATTCAGTCGTGTGCCATTGAGGACATTTACCGAATCCACAAGGTCTAACTTTCTGTGGCACCGGGTGTCCTGCATCCTCGCACAACGTCGCTCCAATCACTGTCCGAGGTGGTGTACGCGTTGTATTTCCAACTGGTTTCGCTGCACGTACCGTACACTGTGCTCCACGCATCTTGTTCGAGTATAAAGATATATCATTGTTTCACTTTTATGCAACTCATACTATTGACTCTTCAATGGAGGATTGTTTCAATTAATCTTAGTACTCACCTGAAATCCGCTTCCTCCGCAAGTTTGAGAGCACTTTGACCAATCTGTTGTTACCCACTCGAAAATCAGATCCTCTGTAGTGTCTGTAATTTTATTTTTTTTTTTAACAAATCATATAGCTTATAGCATATAGCACGGCAATTCAGTTTACTTTTTTTTTTTACCTAATATATTAAGGGACGCGAGCGTAGAATCGATGGCCACGTTCGATCCAGAAAACGCGGTAGCCGCCATCTCCAACGATTTATTTGCTTTCTGTGTTTTTTCGCTAATTGTGTGTTCTTTGGAATTCTTTGTATCCTCTGAAGAATTGTGTCCCTCCTCCCCATGCCGTGGTAGATTCTCCACATTCTTATCCATTTCTGTGGATTCTCGATTTTCTGTCAGCGTTAAATCGATCAAGTCTTCTTCCAGATCTTTCGGACTCTCAGATCGCGCGCTACCATTGTCGACTGTGTCATTCTCAACGTACACTCTTTTCTTCTTCATTTCTTCTTCAAAGATGTCACCATACTCGTCCGTCTGATTTACACCATCGGGTTTCTCGTTATCAGTGTCCGGTTTCTCGGATACTATGTCCAATGCTTTGAGCGGCACAGTAGGTGAAATATGTTCACTTTCAGAATTGTCTTGATTTCTTTCATCACTCATCTTATCACGAGACTCTTCCGACTTCTCTGTACTATGCTTGGTACTTGCCTCGGGTATATAGAACACTTCTAAACCTATATTATCCGTGGTGGTTGCCAAGTGCGCAGAATCTTTACTATGATTTTTGTGCGTGGAATTCCGGTGATTTTTAACTTCCGACGTATCGTGCCATTGTCTCTCGACATTCTTTAGAGATTCTTCGACGTAATCCATGTCGGATTTCGAGGGGGTCACCGGGTGATCTATGTTCAAAACAGGGGTGATTTTCACTGGATCACTGTGCTGCAGTCCAAACATGGAATCGTCTAAATCATAGGGATCAACGTCGATAAATATTCTTTCTTCATCCGGTCCAAAAGTTTCGTCAGGTATAGCGGTGTTGCGGTACAGATTGTCCAAGTTCTCCTCCACGTTTTGATATCTCAGACCGGAATTTCTGTCGGGCATAGTACGTTTTGTCGCTATTGGCTCTTGCCTTATATCATCGATAAATGCCACTGGGGCTGTTCTGTGAGATCTTCCCGCAGAGCTTCCGCTCTGGAACGGCCAGTATTCCTGTTGGACGATGGGCAAGTAAAAATTTTCTCTTAGAACGATAAATTGTTATAGATTCTTTGTAGGCCGGG
Source organism: Nomada lathburiana (assembly GCA_963667235.1). Lineage (NCBI taxonomy): Eukaryota > Metazoa > Arthropoda > Insecta > Hymenoptera > Apidae > Nomada > Nomada lathburiana. Next base: position 10,898,292 of record OY763903.1, read on the forward strand.
CAGAAAATTTGGTCAGATCGAAGCACACATGCGTTAGAATTGTTAATTTCGATAGTAAAGTTATTTAGATCGCCTCACCTTTAATGCCGATATAAAGTACGTTAAATGCGGTACGAGGGCAGAGGCACCTGAACTCGAAGGTGCAGTCGATTCCACGGACTCGTGGTATCCTGGCTGATATATCAGACGCAAATATCCACCACCATACAAAATTATTCCACATATGGGAAGCAAGAAAGTAAAGAATCATCGAAGAAATATTAGTATATCATGCGGTTATTTAAGCAGCGTTAGATCTGAATGGAAAAGTTGATCTGGATACCAGCAATATTTTTTAAATTGAATTCGACGACGATCTTACCTGATTCAACGAAGTGGCAGTGTGCTCTTTATGGTTCATCGTGGAATCCGGTGGCGTTGGGCTGGTTTTCTGCTTCTTCTGATGCGGTTTTCTCGTCGGTTTGCTAGGGAATGCACGCTCGTGACTCAGATCTTCACTGTCGATTGGAACAAATCTGTTCCCGTATGCGGCTGTTAGGAAAGTCGTTGAAATTACTCCGAATGCCCAGAAAGTATTAAATAAAGAGGATAGTATGAAATCGAGGCTAAAGGTGATTTTTACCTGCTCGATCGGTGTAAAGACTTTCGCCTGAATTCGCTGGAGCCGAGTCCAAATTCGCGTTACGCTGTCGATGGACGGAATTACTCAATCGCAGATACTCCTCGCTACTAATCTGTTCCTTCGAACGAAACTTCACAATCAACTGTGTCCGAGCCTGCGAGTTTCCCGCTGCAACAGATAGTTTTTACTTCATGGATTCTTCCTTTCGATATTATTAAAACTTATCTACTCACCTATACACGCGTAAATACCAGCGTCAGCGGATGTTATATCGTTTATCTTCAACGCGCCCTTTCTGCTAATCTTGTACTTTCTTGATTTCCTTAATTCTTTGCTGTCTTTAGTCCAAACAATCTGTGCTCTAAAACAAATATTTTGATTTTAATATAAATTTCCCACCGACATTCTACGGCCAGTACCAATGACGTATACAAAGTGGAAAACACACTTGTCGTATTTCCTAACGGGGCAACGAATTTTAATCGACGGCGTTCCGTGAAACACCTTCGCGGTGCCGCCAATCTTCAAGTCGACTTTCGCGTTCAGATCTGTCTGATTGTAAGTTGTGTTCTGACTGGTAATTATAGGCAACGAGCTGGCATCCATATCGTGACAAGCTCTGGTATTGCAGGGCTTCTCTGTAGCAGGCTTTTGAACCTTGCATTCACGATCCTCTCGACTCTGTTTGCGCCCTTGGGCCATTATTTGCTCGCAGATCACTTTGCGTTTCTTTACACCGCCCCCGCAAGTTTTCGAGCACTGAAACAACATAAAGTACTTTTCATCCCCGTCCCCAAAAAATCTTATTTCTTTTGTAACTGTTTCCGATATCGAATTAAGTTCTAATTTAATCATTATTGAGTTTCATTTTGTCTCCGATATACCGATACTCTCGTATAAATCTCTGAGAAGTAGAAATTTCATTCAATTAAGAGAAGTGTGGAGATCCAAACGATCGCGTCGTTTAATTCAGTGAACAGAGGGAAAGTACCTTGCCCCAATCGCCGGTGTACCATTTAATCGGGCAATCCCATACATTGCAGTATTGCCTGTCTGCTGGCGGTGGCTGCGGGCACATGTGGTTTGGCACAGGAACGGTCTTACCTGTTCCACGTGTCACCTCGTGTATGCACGTGACATCGCGAGTTTGTATACCGATCCCGCATGGGCTCATGCATGGTGAAAATTCGCTGAAATTCCATCTGCCAATAAGAATCAATTGCAATGATTGAATAATTTTTCCCAAAGTGTAGTTCTGCGTACAAACTAATCATCCATCAGACATTGCAACGAAAGTATTTTCTATATAACCAATTGATTTCTCCGATCGTTTGTTCATTTTCGTATAATTTACCTGGGTGGACAGGGATGATCGTTGCATACTCGTATCCTAGCTTCCGGTTTGGTTTCGGCGGTACACAGAAACGGCATCACAGTTTTACCGCTGTCGTCCCTCACGCAATTCACTATCAGTTCTTGAACACCTGAAACAATATCGCAGGGGCAGATAAGTAGTATAAGTCGATCATCGATTCGACCAGCGAATGAAACGTTTCCATTTCCGTTTGTGCTTGATAAGTCAACGTGAATCGCATGACTTCAATCTCTCGATTCTATGCGATTCAATCGGCTCAGTTGTCGTGCACCGTAAATTGTACCGCCACGACGAATTATCCTGACTAATTAAGCGCCCCATGCGGAACGAGCCTAGGTTCGTTTCGCTAATACCTACCGATCTGAACATCGATAATTCGCTGACTTACGTTTGCGGCTGCCTAGGAGCCGACTGTACATAGTATTTAGAGAAATCGAAACGGATAATTCGGTTAAAGCATTTGCCGAGCATCGATATTACCTACGAGGATGCACCGTCATACGGTATCGAGGTTTCGCCTATAAACTTGCATTCCGTTTTCGTTGCTCCATTAAATTTTAAGCCCGCCAGACCCGTCCCAGTTTTACCAATACCGTACAATCCGTAACATTCTCTTATACAATACAGGCTTACCACGTTTCGCTGGTTTGGCCACGTTTAATTTTCATATTACGAAACGAGTTACAATACAGAATTTCCCTTACCCCCGAGACAAGTGGCGCTGCAAGGGGTGTAACCGGCTTCCTTCCACGAGTAAGTGGTCTGCACATCGCTTCCTGGAGCGACCTTAATCCCAGCGTCGTAGCCGCTCCCGCTGGAACCCCCTGCGGAAGATCTGTAGGTGTCTGTCAGGCTTGGCTCAGCGTACCCGCTGTCGCCGACCGTGTCGATACCGTAGGCCAGGCTGTTTTCTATCAAGTTGCACGGCCCCATCGTGCATTTCTCCTTCTCGATCGGTTTCGGGCCGGAGCATTGTCGATCTGGTAAATCGGCGATCGTTCGACTGAACTCGAGAAATATTTTGCAGCGAACCTCTCGATGCCTGATTCCTTCGCCGCAGGTGACACTGCACGGTGACCAATCGTCCGCGATGAACCTAGAGTGTCGTTCGTTTCATGATACTGACGCGGAACGATCTTTTTCGAACGAAGTACGTTCGGGGTTCTTTTCAGAATTGAGGCTCGCCAGTTTTGTTTAATTTTAAGAAACTGATATTCAGATTTTCTGTGGTTCTGTATTCTATAATGAGATTCTATAAATTCGATAACAAGAGATCTCGTCTGTTTGATTTTAATGGAAGTTTTATAGATACGAGCTGTTTGTATATATGTACTATATATTTTCAGCTAACAGTAAAGTGGAATTTCATTTCCTACATTTTATAATATAATGAGACGGAAGAACTATTGTTAGAATTCGTTTCGATACTCGCGTTTCTCCTTCACTATTGTCCCCGGCCAAGCGACACGAACCTCGCGGCGCAGAATTTATGGATCCTTCGACTATATATTTGTGGTACACGAAGCGACCCGTATGTCTGTCCCGTCATCGATTAGATTCGATAAATAACTGCCGGTTATCCCGGGATCCCGTTTAAAACCGCGCCTTCCATTTGCTTTCGTTCCTCCATTCAACGCGATTCAATCGGGCCGCATTCAAACATACCCACAGTATCTACTTTTGTCCATCGAACAATGACTTCTTCCTGACAACGTTTCCAATTTGCCTTCGCCTAGCTTTGATCTATTTCGATTGCACGTGATTGCAGGTTTGACCGTTGCGCAAATAAACCTCGTACAATGCTCTGTGCTTACATAGGATAATTTCGATTTTACATTTTCACGTGCAACGGATAAAACCCGATACGTAATGCGTCTGTCGACATTAATAATTGCGCTAAAATTGTCTATCTGTTAAAAGGTGTGCGCGATGTTTCTTATCCGAAGGTAGTCTGGTTGACATTTGTGTAAAATTCGTCCGACGATCACGAAGGAAAGACAGACAAAGAAAGACGGAGGACAGTTCTACGCTAAGTTATGCATGCTAAGCCTACGATGGTTACAGTGGAATAACGCAGACAAGAAAGCTATAGAAACATTATTGTAGAAAAGAAAAAGAATGAAAAGGAACGAACGTAACAGTCTACGGTAACATTATCGTCATCGGTCTATGCTAATGCTTGCTCTACGACATTCGCGTGATGCGCTAATTGAATCACGGTAAATCTCTTAATCGTCATAAATGCATTAGGAGCAACAGCCAGGAAAAAGTTAGCTAAAAAACAGGGAGATTAAGCTCTCGGAATTTCAAGCGACGAAGAGATATTCAAGTTGGAAAACTGTTGCGCGTCAGCAGAAAATGGGTATGTCGCGACCGCTGTACTAATTAATATTCTCCGCAGACAATGGAAATTGCATTGTATCTTAGAGCAAGTGATAAATATATTTATGCTTGCACATAAATTATAAACAATTACACGAATCGCGAGCAAACGTCGCTAATTTTTCTCCTTTCTTAATCCGCATTCGCCATAAAAACGAAGCTTTTGCTGACGCGCTTAACGCATTTGATAAAAACAAAAAAGGAAACTAGTCCCGAGGGGAATCGTTCCTATTATCTAAACTTAGTTAAGGAGAGGGGTCGATGAACGAAAACGAGAAAAGGGAGCAACGATGAAAAGCCATCGCGGTAGGGGGTTGATAGGAGGACAAGGAAAGCAAATGCTTCTAAAACTCGCTTACCCCTGATTTCGTTCTAAAAGGAGAAGCGTCCTCGAACTTTGCAGCTTTGCGGTGAGTTACACAAGCGTGCGAGGAATCAACGAGAGTACAGAGCACACCGGAACAGAAAGGAGAGCATCGGTGATGCTGGTGGTCAACAAAGAGGAACAAAGAAAAAATTTCAGCGAGGGGCAGGACAAGGAAGGAGACAAACATCGGTTCGCTTTGCTCTATCTTGGAAGCGAGAAGCTTTGGAAATTCTAAGGGTGAGGTTGTCCGGGGGCTAGACAGTAAGAACAACTTAAGATGGGCAGAGAGAAAGAGAAACTAAAAAGAAAGTGGGAGAGCAAAAATGGGCAGGTGGGTGCGAGTGAGTGGAAAACCAAAGAAGTTAGAAGAAAAAAGAAACAAACACGGAGAAGAGAGACAGAAGTAAAAAGAGTTAAACTGATAGAGTAGAAAGAGACACAGTAATGGGATACCTCAGATACAACCAGCCACAGGCAAAGTAGATCGTATATCTGTCGGGACAGACCAATTGACGTCAAGACATGAATGCTTTTTAGAATGAAGATTTTCTATCTAGCTTGTACGAGTTTTGTTTTATTTTGTTCGGGGGGCAGCGCAACGAGATGCTTTACAAGACGATTTCTGTGTAACACTGTAGATATCCAGCTTCGAACCAGCTGGCCGAATATGTATGCCACTCACAATCAGTGTATTTGTATTCGCGTGTGCGCTTATCAATTTTCAGAGTATGTATGTGTATGCTTACGTGGATTCCGAGGGAATTGGCTGGTCGATCAATTTTTCTGACACCGGCGGAGGTGGGTACGGTTGCATCAGTGGCTGTGTCATTTCTTCGCCATCTGAAACGAGAGTTCATCGGTCAGATAATCGTCTTCGACGATTCGAGTTCGGGCCGGCCATCGATTGGAGTCGCCTTTGCGTTTCGATTCGTGCACGCGAGAAATCAGAGGGGCTTCTACCAACGAACCCGCCTCGAATGACACGGTGGAACGGCGTTTCTGTGCCGGGATGCAACTCATAAAACTTACATATTGGGCAGGGGATGTTTGTTTTGCACTCTTGCTCGGTGTGCGGTCGTTCGGAGGAGTCGCAGTCCTTTGAGATGACACCAACAGCATCCCTGCACTCAATTGTCCTCGTCCTCACACCGGTACCACAGCTCACGGAACACTATTGATCACACAGGGAAAAATAAGTTTCTGGCACTATCAGAGGCCGGTTCTTGAACAACGGAAAGCATAACTTGATAATCTGATTATTTTAATTCAATCGTGTGCGAACAATGGGGGCTACAAGTTTACGAAATTATGAATCTCGGGGGAACAATAAAGCACGCCGGGATCGTGGAAACGAAGTATGTTGAAACGCTCATGGAAATGCAAAGTTCCATTTTACACTCCGCTTCATTTTCGATCTTTTATTTTGGCAAATGTGAACTGCCTCAGTTCGAACACGTCTTTCACGACGAACGGGGAGCACGAAACGAGATAATACCGAAGTTGGTCCTGGATAAAGTCCATAGAAACAAGGAAACGGGAAAACGCGAAGGAAAAGCATAGAACGAGGGAACAATAAAGTTTCGCCACGGCGCGGCACACTACGGAATCTAATTTCGTATACTAACTGGTACTTTCAATGCTCTATTCTAATGTCCGAACGACTTAAAAGATCTCTGTAGAAGTGGAATCTGTCGGTAAACGGAAATACAAAATATCCTTGAGCTAAGAATATTTTTCATTCGGTTTCAGTTCTTCAGAGATAGAGTTTCAGAGAGCACATTACGATCCGATGGTATACGCTGGCGCAACATTTTTCAAGCATCGCGAAGCTACTTTCCTACTTTATTATCTACAGAATGTGCGGGTTTCACGTACACGCGACGTGACATGCAGAAATATCGAACAAATTTCCTCTCAGCGTGTTGCAAATCCGGAAACAAAGCACAGAGCCTGACCTCTTTGCTTCCTGTCACGGAAGACATGAAGTAATTGCTTTCGTTGATCGACAGTAACGCAGAAATCTTTCGTTTCAGCCCCCTCCTAACAATTTGCGAGCCCCGGTGAGCACGGCAACACAAAATAATGGAATGAATAGTTATCGATTACTTTTCCTTTCAGCTTTGAGGTAAAGAATTATTGTTGCACACTGTCTCGATGTCGAGCTACATTTACTATCGCGGCAAATAAAATCCTTTCGTTCCGGGAAACATTGGTATTCCCCTAAAAAAAAGTAATAGTAAAAAAAACTACTGAAAGTTCGCGTTCGAATTGATTAACCCCGATTGCAAGGGGGGACGATTGAATTCTTCACACTCGATACACTGACTTTTGTATCGCGCGTCCCTCTATCCAGCCCGATCAGATTCGCTTTTATGTCGAACCGAATCGCGGCGGAATCTCAAGTGGCAGGCACCATTTTCAGCGTGCCGGGCCTCACAGAGAAAGAGGCGTGAAAGCAAGAGAGCAGTACGTCTCGTTCATGGCGGCACGGTGGCCTCAAACTTCTCTCAAGCCAGAATAAAGTCTGCTGATCGGCGAAGGTAAGAACCGGGAACGGTCTGAGCGGTTTAGAAGTGCGAGCGTGGAGAAGGATGAACAAAAAGCCCGGATGCCGGAGCTATCGTTCAAGACGTCGAAGGTGGAAAGGTGACATGAACGGGAAAAGCGGAAACCCACTCGCCTTAGCCACTCTGCCTTTTCTTTCACCTCTGCTGTTGACTTCCATCCTCCTTCCACCTTTTCTCTCGCAACAATTACCATGCTTTCTTTTCCTTCTATTTATTTCCGATTTTCCGTTCCTTTTATTTCTTACCGTTCGTTCTGTTAATCGTTCGACCGAATTCACCGTTTACTGTGTCACGTTCCTTTCTCCCAGACTCCTTCGCGTGCAGTTCTTTGGCCCTACAAGCGATTCACCCTTCGTCGGAATTACTGTTTTCGCTTTCTAACGCCCCATCCTGCACCGCCGGTTCGCTTCACTATGCTTTCACTTTATCTCTCATGATTCTTTTTTCCTCTTACTTCCTTCCTCTGTTTTTCAACCGCCACCCCTGATCCAGCATATATTTTCTGGGTTCCCCTTTCCTTCGTTTTTACTTCGCCTCTGCCCCCCCCCCCCTTTCTTCTGAAGCATAGCGAAGGAGGAGGTACGATATCGAGGGAGTGCTTTAAGGAGCCCTGTGCTTTCAGTTCAATATTTGCATGGCTCCTGAGCTCACAAAAGAGAGAAATCTATCAATTCCTGTCTTCCGGTGGTGGTCCTATCACCCTCTCTTTTGCTCCATCCTTTTCTTTATCCTTTTCTACAGCCTGGGATGAAATCATTACCATGCTGACGGGTATAAGAGGGCTGCCTTTATGTATCGCCAGCAAAGGGATACCAACGTCATCTCCTCGCTCCTGGCAAACTGCACCGCTTCCTTCGTCGGTCCAAGCAAAGCTATTGTGGATCGATCAAGCATGAGATGAGCCGTAAATCATGCTGTGCACACTTTTGCTTACATGTGACTAGGGATATCTTCGTGCGATCGTCGAAGACGTGCAGTTTATCGTCTTCGTTATCGATGCTGATAAGCGCGTGATACTGTATCGCGTATAGGCTGGCATTTTTGCGTTTCATACTAACGACGAAAAAAAAAAAATAAAGATAAAAAAAAACATCGTTTCGTCATAGACTCAAGATTCTATCCGACAGTTGTAAATTTTCTTCCTGGCTTGAGTTTATGGACTGGGGCATACAGATAGGATACACGATGCGGACGTAGTCCTTTCGCGGCAAATATCGTTCTAATATACCCGTTTTACGACTTCTTTATTCTGTTTTGAGTGCGTGTAGCAAGGCGGGAGATCGTTGTCTCTATTGATCGAGGCACGAGCGTCGTAAATCATATGGACCCCTTTCCTCATCCACGTGACTCGATTCTTCGCCACCCCCGTGCTTGTTGGTTGTATATGCGTATTAAACTCTCGATATTCATCCGACGAATTCGTCGCGAAGATCAACGTCCAGTGATACTTCATCATCGTCCACTCCTCGTCGAACAAATTCTCCAAGTGTTCTTCAAAATTCAAGTTCTACGTGATAAATTTCCAATCCATGGAACGTACCCGTTACCATGTCAATCATAATACGTACACGTATGAAATGATTCTCTATTCGTCGTTCCGAAAGCATCGGTATAAAATTCGCAACATTGCGCGTCGCATGCTCGCTAAGGAAATGAAGAAACCAAAGAGCAAACAACACGGAGGCGAACCGGTAATCTCCGAGCGGAGTGGAAACGAAATTTAACTTTCAATTTGCAACCAGGAATGTTTTTCTCCCCTCCCCGTCTCCCTCGATATTTTTCTCGCCGAGATCCTCTTTTCTCTCTATCGGAGACGCGGATCTTAAAATATTCCGAAGCGAAAACGACGCAACGCCGCGATTCGTCGTTACCGCCTGCTGCCATTATGAGCCCGCACGATCCGAGAAATATTGCGGTGCTTTTTACGTATCGTGGAGTAACAGCAATAAATACGTATCTGGGATGCGCGAGTGCATTTAGCAGGCCTCATGAATAAGGCATACCTTCGCTCCGTGGATTCCGTCGGGAATCCCGTTGATTTTTCCCACTTCGCGTGTACCAGTTGGAAAGTTCGTTCGTTCGTTCCCGACGTAGGACGAGATGCGAAAGAGAAAAAGCGTCCTGGGGAACGCGACCTTCTCGTACAACTTGTCCCTTATTGTCGCGTCTCCTTGCACCTCTTATTGCAACCTTATTCTTGTTGCATCTCGAGGTTGCATCAGGAATAATACGGGACCACGAGAAACGAGTCACTTTTCTGCCCAGTCGTTGCATTCGGGAACGGTTTGCCTCCCCTGTTTGCCCGCGCGCCCGGCAGCTGAGATACGATGTTGTAAAATTTTATTGTTCCCAGAACTTTCTTAGCGTTTCCAGTTTGTCTCTGAATATAAACGAAACGGTCTCCCGCGTGGAGTTACGCAGCGAAGTTACTTTAATTTCCTCCGGGCGGAACGATGCCGCATCATTTACGTTTCCGATATGGTATGTACCTCGCTCTCCGCCGGAGCTTTCTCGAAAAATCGACACAGTGCCACTGTATTAATTGTCCGACGGATTGTCGCGCGTTTTTATCGAACGTTTATAGGATGTTCGGTAAGTAAGGATCGTGGTCAACCAGGAAATTACAGAACGAACGAACGAGCTCAGTGAAAGTTTGACAATTACTAGCACGCTCGTACATATGCATAAACGCGACAACGGAGGAAAAGTTTTCAATGCATCGAGTTGAAACAGAATCGAAATGAAATCCAGGGAGGCAGGCCAAGCGGAACTTAAATTTCCATAAACGCATGAAATCGGACGTTCCCGAAACCAAATGTCTGGAATGCTTCCAGCAGATATCGTGCTTTTCAGGGCGCAGTTGTCCGACCGGGCAAGAAACGGCAGCGAGAGAGCGAGAACAGAAGACGGATGGGTAGGAAAGAGTCGGTCATCGAGCATCGTGCCAAAACGAGCCCCGAAACTTCCATAGACGCCACAGAGTCGTTCGAACCCTCCAGAATGTGCGCACACTGTATCTGAATCGCATTTATTATCACGGCGAAACGCGTACGAATATCGTTGGAAATGCCGACGAAACGTGTACCGGCGTGGTGCACGATGCAAGCTGCAACGAAGACGCACTTGGCGGCGACCCTCTTGATGCCGTGTCTCGAATCGATCTGCAGTCGCGCGTGTACGTATGCAACCAGCGACGGTGTGCACGCGCGTCCGTGTGACATTGTAGATGCACGTGGTAGTCCACCACGAATGCAATCGGCAACGATGAATTCGTCGAGCAACGCGAGGCATTTTCCACGAGAATGCACCCCCTTGCCCTCTTCTTTGCACGCTTTCCACGCTTTCTTTCGCCTCTCCTCTCGAACCTCTTATCGCGCCGTTATTTCTCCTTTTTTCTCCTCCGTTTGTCTTTTGCTCGCTATGGCTGGCTTCTTGCCTTTCAATTCCCGCGAATGTCTCCTGTAGCCCCGTAAAGAGCTCCCAGTACACCTGCTGTCATTAAAAATTCCAGCAGCAGAGAGTCATCAGAAATTTTCACATTTTTCGGACATTTTTAGGTGCAATCTTCTAGGCATCCTTGCGCGCTTCGTTCATAATATATACGATAGTGTATCAAGTAACACCGCTCGATCGCTACAGATGGGGTTTCATTTTACTGAAAGCGCACCTTTGCCACCCTTGTCCGCTTTATTTGCGCCCTTTTGCCCCTCGTTTTTCCACTCGAACGTGAAACGACGTTGAAGTACTACGCGGCTTGCGGTCCTTCGAACGTGAACACCCATCCAAAAAGTTTGCAAATGCGACGACCGTCTTTTTGCAAGGGACGTCGAAAAACGATGAATGATTCGAGTGAAACAGGCCCAGGGAAATACGCGAAGGAGGACGAACGAGGAGGGCATGGAGAGGGTTATTTGACGACTAAATTGTCCTGTTTGATGTCGGTGGTTGATGCGGTCTGAAATGTCCTCAAAGAGTTTCGAGAGAGAGAGGGAGAGAATCAGAGAGACGGAGGCGTGATAAAACGGGGAAGGAGAGCCGTGACGGGTAGGCGGGGAAGATTTCGCGTAGAAACACTTCGCGAAGGAACGAAGGAACGGGCAAGTGTAATCACGACGTGCATTTATCGCGGAGGGTAGCTCAGGACCTTCGAATGGTGGCGCCGTGAAGGTGAATATCCACCCCAACCACCTGCTTCCACTTTTATGCGTTCAAATGTGTCGCCTTTCCCGTGGCGTTATTGGTGAATCCACGGTGGCAGTTATGCTTGGTCGAGTTCCACCGGTTTCGAGAAAATCGGATTTCCTTGAATTTCTGGCGAACACCCGCGCGCCCCGGTCTATGTGCAAGTTCTTTGGACTTGCACCCGACCCTTTACCGAGGCGCTAATGTCGTTAGACACGCGGGGATGGAGGGCAAAAATGTTTGAGCAAATTAAGTGCTTTCCGACCACCGAAGGACGGAACCGGATATGAAATTACTGGCGCGAAGGAAACTATTTCACGACCCGTTTCCCCGTTTGCTTCGAGAGGGGCGGGTGGAAAGTTTTAAAGGACTTTGAACGATGGTCCGCCGGCGTGCTAATTTTGTTGCACACTTTTCTTTCGCTGGCGTCAACGACGTTTCCGGCCTGAAAGCTACCCGTTTCTTTTTTATCGGACAGACGTTCGTTGAATTATTACTTTTAAGTTCACCGCGATCGAAAACTTCGATACCGATGCTCGGCCTCGTTATTCACGGCTTGGTTTAATTTTTGTCACGTCGTGGCTAATTATTTTTGTGCAGCTCATACCGGTTGCATGAGGGGCAAAGAAGAGAATATTTCTTTTTTCGGTTGCGAACGATTCGACGGGTATCGTTAAAAGTTCTCCGCCGATCGACGAGAGAAAGCGTGAAATAATGTTTCAGCGACTGTACGGGCCAACGTTAAACCGTAGCGAATCGCGATAACAAAACATTCGGCTCGCACAAAGCAAATTGTAGAACGAGTTTCATTTCCCTTTGCAACAATCAGCCCGACCTGTTTACTGTTCCCGGAGGAAATCGGATTTCCTGATGCGAATAGACAAGATATAACAGGATAGAGAAAGGTTACACGTTCGCGTGCCTCATCCTCGAAACCCGTTAACGTCCTTTTAAGAGACAAAAGGTCCGTCTAACTCGCGTAACGACGTTAGCCCCGACAGATAGAAATTATTCCACGGCGTTTATTCGACGTGAAATTCCGCTCGTGTGTCCTACGAAATCCAGCGATCTGTACGCGTAACAGTGGAATATTTAGTATGTTTTTTTTTTCGAGAAAAATTGGACTCAAATAAATGCAAAGTGTTTCGTCAAACAGAGGTGCATAATTTCTTCGATTTACTGACTACCTTATATACAAGACTCATCTCGAAACGATAATAAATACTGGCGCAACCCAACTCCCTGTAGGTCGAGAGACCGTCACACAAGGTAGCAATAAATATTCCTTCCCACCCTGGCATCTCTTGCAGCCCTAAATTCCAACGTGAAGCGAATGACTCTCGTCTGTCTGCGCGGGTAACTCTCCTTGTGCCCGTTTTACATGTTCACAGTCCGCGAGAGGATCGGAGTTCCGGTACCCGAGATTGCCCTGTACTTACCTCGCTCCATTTATTGGTCTCCCACATGGGGCATGAGATGGTGTTGCATGTCTCCTGGTTACGGAGTTTGTGCGTGCTACTGCACTTGTGGTCGGGCAGCTGCAACCATAAAGATTAAAGGTTCTTAGTAGCTTCAGTTTCTAGAGGAATCAAGATAATCCTATTATTACATTTACTTTCATTCTTCCCTTCTTAACTCGATTATTTCATTATTTCAAAGCTGACGCAAACACTCGTCCCTCTATATTTTTCAATATTGTACACTCGACGGGGGAATGTTTTATACTTTCTTCTCGGTACACATTACATCCCCTATTACCGTTCAAAGGGACATGTAAACGTTCCTCAGGAAACGATACAGAGGGACCAGCAGTGAAGAAGATGCAAATCATCGCGGTAGACGGTACACGCTGTCTAACCGTACGTATTTTCAACGTGTGTTTCTGGCTGCTCTCGTCGAGTCTCGGATGAGAGGATTTTACGGTGGTTGACAGAGAACCACGAGCAGCCCTTGCAGTTTAAACGAACCGAACTGGGTTAGGGTTCGTGGGTTTTGCCAGGCTGTTGTAGGCACGGGAATGAACGGACGAATGGATGGATGGATAGACACGTATCTGCGCGACATTTGTATCATAGAACCGTAGCGTGAGCACGTCGTGAAGCATCAAAGACGACGGAACTTATTAACCTATTTATACGACGAGTTCCCACTGTAGGCAGATCCGTCGGGATTTATATTAGCGAATTCGAGCCGCGACGTTTGGATTACGAGCCATAAAAGATTGGGCGCCGCAACGCGTACGAAATTCCGACGATAAAGCCAAACGAATTTTCGATTACGTTCTCGTTATCTTGGCTTCGTACGATCGTACCCCCCAAATATACTTCGTAACCATAAATCCCGCAGACCCGACGGGTTCGGCGAAACGTTGAACTTTCGCGAAACACCGAATGGAATCCCCTTGCGAGTTCGCGTACAGTGAAAATAAAATCTGATCGATTTCACGGCGACGTCTTCAATTTCTTCTGGGGACAACCAAGGGAAACACTTCTCTGTCGTTTATAGTGAAAAAGAAACGGCGTGGTGTCCGGATAGAAGTGTTGGAATTTAATATAAAAGGATTTCACGTATTTAAATGATCCCTGTATTGGTTTTTATTTACCTTCGTAGTCTCATTGCCGTTCTCCTCGGTGCAGAAAATAGTCCTGGTCCTCGATCCACCTCCGCAGCTGGCGCTGCACGTACTCCACTCGCCAGCTACCCATCTAGAAAAGAATCGTTTGAAATACTAGTAGTGCGGATAGTCAGAAGAACTGTCGATTGATATTAATATTGATAAATGAAATTTATTTTTCTCAAAAGGACGGTTACAGATTTTTAAATAGTTATTGACTTATTATTCGATGGGATATTAAAAACTACGAGAGACCTTTGACAGCGCTTTAAATTCATGTATGCTCTGAATAATTCTAACATTTGCATGCTTTTTTCCCCGAGGGATCGAATAGTTTCGTCAACGAGGAAAACCGTGCAACGATCAAACTCGACGGGAGTTTCGGTGGTCATTTTTAATATGCTCAAAAGTCTGCGGCAAAGAAGTCCCAATTACACGTTCTCGAAGAGCACTTTGAAATCGTTTAAAGGGGATCGACAGTTGGATTAGAAACGAGAGCCTTCCCTTCGACAGGATCCTCGTTCACCCGGAAATGCTCTTTGATACCATGATCGGACTCGGGGAAATTTCCACGTGGAAAAATTTCGCGCATAAATTTCAATTGAAAGTGGAATCGATCGTAGATAGATATTTACAACACAGAGCTAATTGCCTGCTATTTATACCGTGGAACGTTTTTTACGTGATCGAAGTTGCCTTCGATACGACCGATAGAATATCCGACTGCAGGAGAAAAATTGAAGCGGGCAGCTGCTCGATACTTTATGTAGCCCGGTCCTCAAATTAATAAAGTGAAATGTGGAAAAAATAAATAAACGTCGGGCAAGCAAGCACATTTAATTGAAAAGAAATATTTAAACGCCAAATGCTATTTTTATCCTTGCGAGGCGTTTAAAAACGATTTCTGTTCAGTTTTAAAAACAGGAAAAGAACAAAGAAAGAAAAGGAATATTGGTCGACTCGAGAAGCGATACCCGATAGAAACAGGAAAAAGCTTCTCGAAGCAATTGAAGTAACGTTAATCGCCGTGGACTTTTTTAATTTCCGCTACATCGCATGCTTGCTAGGGGAAAGTGTCCGTGAGTCGCCAGACGGATCCATCGATCGCGACGAGCATAAAACTTTTGCTCGATACCTGACGAGCTCATTCTTGTGTAACACGTGTATATACACAGACGTCACTACGCGTTCACCTAGCCTGCCGATCATTTTCTCTTTCGATGTTCAGGCGTAAAGGCCACGCTAATGGCAGGGGAAACAGATGCTGGATGAACGTGTCTCGTCCGATAAAGCCTTCACGTCTCGTTCCCCTCGAGTAATTTCTGTCTTGACGTTCATTCATTAAAACAGTTTAATAAAAACACACTAGCAAAAAGTCAACTAACCTTATAGTGTGGTTACCTTCTGAACAAATTTTTTCTAATCTTAATGATTGTAAACGGTGAATTGCAATGTATTTCATTCCACTGTTTTATGAAATAATAGGACATATAAGAACGATATAAATTGTTAAGAACTGTGCAGTCGAGCAATGCACAAAATGCAATGAAAATTAAGGTCAATACCGGCGCGCGCAATGACTTGAAGAATCATAAGCCGAAAGGTTAATGCGCGTAATCCTTTTACTTGAACATACTAAACACGTTTAATTACCCAACGTTAGTCAGCACAGATTAGACAGCGGGACGCAGTAACCGATTCTAGGTGATCGACGTTGGTAATCGGATCGCGAGATTAATCGTCAAATGTGCCGGAAAATGCTTAACAGAATTTAATTGGGCCTGTATCCCTAGCACGACATGAAATAATAGCCGCTGAAGTATTCGGTGGCTTAATACACAGTTGCGGGCAGGCAGCGGTTTTGGAATCCCGGTTCTCCTGGGGGACGGCTGAAACGCCGACCACTTGCCTGGCCTGGCTGAACCGAATTAAACTATATTCTCGACCGGGCCAATTAGCACCAATTTACCGTTGACGAGGTCTACTCCACCGGTGATTTATTAACCACCGTAGCCTGTAAAACGTTGCAACCGTTCTTTGCTACCCTCGTCGTCTTGATTTTTCAATTTCGAACACGTCGATCGACCGCTGCGTGCCTTCACTTTGCAGCCCAAATATTCGTGATTAACGAAGAACGCTCGTTAAATTATTCATGCCGCAATTATGACTATTGTAGTCCCTGCAACCTTATCTCGTGAATCGTTTATCGAATAGCCTTTTTCAGTTCCGACTATAATAGATATTTCATTAGAATTCAAAGGTAGCCACCGCAGCGGCTGGCATTTATTTTTTATTATAATGAGTTTAAAGCTTGTGTTACCTTTATCTTTAAGGGACATCTCCACTTTGTATAGAATAATGTATATAAATTGTGAATTACACGAGTGAAAGAGAATTATTAAAAATTGTGTCTCAGTCTGGTCTAATTGTGAATGAAAAATTGCCAATCTTTGAACTCTTGTAACTTTATGATACAAAGTCGTAGGGCATTCATATTGAGCTCATTTTAAAGCGTGAAGCTTCTACTCTTGCCCACCGCAAGACATTTTCCCCTGCGAAGTTTCCAATTCGTGTAACGAATGAGATAGTAAACATACATTTTCTCTTCCAAATTTGTCCAAATTCAAACGTCTGTCCGGACCTTGAGAAATATTTTTCATTGCTTAAATTACCGTATATTTAAAGAGTGAAGCGCCCTTTACAACGGCGGAAGAAAATCGGATCTATGATTTTTTTTTGTGCATTTTATCGCACTTTGTTTGAAACCGTGCAACCAGCCCATGGAGTGGCTCAGGCTATTCCAATCGCAGGTGGATCGCTTTTCATTCAGTGGGATAAAATGGCACAAAAAAGTCGTGGAGTAATCTACCTGCGCTCATTTTAAAGGGCAAAGGTTCTACTTTAACGTCCCTGAGCTGATTTTCTTGTAAAAAATGTTGTGCATCATATGGGAGCTGGTAAAGTGAGACTAGCCTTTCAAAATTTTGTTGCTAATTCAATCGCCTGCAGGTAGCTTGAGAAATTTTTCTTCCCGTACGATTTTTGTTGACCATTTTATCACAGTTCGAACAAAACCATATATGCCGGTGGATCGCTTTAATTTTGTTCAATAGCGTATAATGTCCAACGATAATAGCTTATTAAAGGTATCAATTATCTTGGTCAGTATTTTCGTTCGACGGGTAAGCAACACATCTTCGGAGGGCATCCTCATAAGGTCTAGCAGGTTAAAGGGGAAAAGGTGGCGTGAATCAGTCGCGTGACTCGCCACTTGTGGAAAGTTAAACGGGAGTTCGAGTAACCCGAGCCACTCGAAATCCTGGTTGGTGCAGCGTTAACCATGAAGTTCCTGGCTACGTGCATCATCCAACTGGCGAAGTTTCCTCGTTCTGGCTGCATATAATAACGTCGAAGAGCTACCCAGGGAAACCCGGGGATGCGTACTTGACAGAACCTTCGTAAATTAGCCGGCGAATATTCTTTGCTTGAAACGCTTAACGCGAGTTCCCTCGAACCGTGTGAAATAAAGAGGGAAGCGGGCAGCCTGGGCTTAATACGAAAGAATTTCTGGAGCATTAGGGGCGATTTGTTCCACGACGCTTGGCTCTGCGCGACTGAAGGAAGCGAAACACAGTCCATCTGTTTCCTTCGAGGCGGTTGAAGGTTTTCGGAAGCGTGACTACGAATTCACGCTTGAAACGGAAAATATTCTGGCCCGAGAGACGAAAAAAGTTCGCCTTCGTTTAGAGAATGTTAATAATAATTTTCTAAGGGGGCTGAGCTTAAGTCTGCTTTGTTATATTTTGTTCGTGGAATACGAATTGGGGCGGGGAAATAATTACAATTTTTCTTTATCATTCTATAGAGTTAAGCAAATGCTAAAATTTTAGCCGATCTCCAAGGAAAGTAAGAATGAACTGACGAGAATGTGAGGCAACTTTCGGGACAAATAAATGTCGATGCACGAGAGGCTCTCGAGTATATCGAACCGTAATTTCGGTCACAAAGAACCAAGCTCGATATACATACACACGCCTCTGCACATTTCAGCAACATCCTACGTTTTCAGCAAGGCTGTACATCCAGTAAGAATGGTTCGCGGCAAGTTCTTTGTCCGAACTTCGTCCCTGACGTAGTATCTGCTCGTCTGGAGAACGATTCTCATCGGGACGGGAGCTTTAAAGCGCCGCTTTTTACCCCCTTTCCTTTATCCAGACAAAGAACAGACCGTATCGTTCCGAGAACTAAGATTGTTTCTCCGAAAAAATATCCTCGGGACGTTTCCCCCTTTCCTTCTCGTTATCCCGTCCGATCGTTACACTTTATCGCGAACAGTTTCAACCCCCATTGGACGTCCGTGTTATGAATCATAGAAATAAGTTCGTCTTCCATGGATAACTATTTCTGCGCTTTGCTAAAAATTGCACGAAATTTAATTCGGACTAACTAAACTTGTTCTTGTTGCAATTAAAGAATAATGTTAATATAATGTTTTAAGGGAGATTTCGTAGTAGGAAGAAACAATCGTGACCTTTATCAACATGTTTGCAATATACCTATATTTTTCCATACATTGTAATTTTTCTTATTTCTGGTTTGAGAAATCTCCACAGGTGAGCAATAAACTGTTTCGAATTTCTGCATTACGCGAGTAGCGCAGTGAGAAGAAAGGCACACACCATGGACGCAGGATATAAACTTGTCTTGCCCCTTCTTTGCACCGGTCGTATCGTGGAATAGAACACGAAACAACAAGCATCATCGAGTGGAACAGAGAGTCGTTTCTACAACCGTGGGGAGATTCGCGTAAAAGTCAAAGAATTCCTTTAAATAACTTTTTCAGGGGCACCATCGCCGAGATCCTTACGATAGTCCGGCCGACTGGTATTTTATGATCTCCAGACCGTTTCGCGGATTCCGCTCTTACGGCGATTCTGATCGCCTTCAGCGGAGGAACAAGCACGCTTTACGTCTTGGCGATTCGTTCGTTCGTTGGAAAAACAGTCATATAGGTGGACGAATTGTTTGCCGGACAGTCAGAGAATTCTCGTTTCTCCGGCTTGCTCGCCACTGTTTTTTGATAAAAATGTCGCGATAAAAAATGAGAAATGCTAGTGACGTAAAATGGGTGTCTAGCATGGAAGACACGAAGAGGAAAAGGGCAGCGATGTACGTTTTCTTTTTTTTTGTTTTGGCCAAATCTTTCTGCTGATTAATGATGAGCGATGGGCTAACGGAAAATGGGGTCGAAATTTCGATGAAACGGGAGAACATCTTTGTAAGTACCATATATTATCTGACAACGAAATCGATATCTAGAACAGCATAAAGGAAAAAAAGTGATCGAAGCGAGGAAAGGCTTGGAATCGGATAAACGGAGAAATGAACTCCATTCGAAATACTTGTGTAACACCCGCCGCGAGAAGTCATGAACCGTTTCGATATGCAGCTAGCGATTCTCGCAGCCAAAGTGTTCGCAATCGGAGCTTTCAACGCGAAGCTAGGAGGGCTGTGTCTCCCCGTTGGAAGGGACAGAGGGCTTGTTTTTCCAGGTCTCTTTTAGAAAGAGGCCCGCCGGGCTTTTGCTCTTTCCCTCTCTGTTCGCCGACTAATGGCCGTTCAGTCCGCTTGAAAGCTCTGGCCCATCGTTCCCGAGCCCGTATTGCAAGCCTGCACAGCCGTAGTATCCATTTCTGTGCGGTTCCACGTGCACGCGTGCCCACACACACGCGCCATCACCTGCACAGGTTGTCTAACAATAATCGGGACTGCTTGCTTTGTCCGCGGTCCTGGCAAAGGAAATTGGTCAGAGAGGGAGATTGGCCGGCGTTAATCGCAAATGTGGGAGTTCCGATTTCACGAACAGCACGTGGAAAATACGAGAATTTCGAGCATCTGCACGTACGTGCTCGAGACGGATCAAACGTTTCCCGGTTTGGTTGTAAAACCCGGAACCCTCAGTCCGGGACCGGTCTCTGCGATTAGAAAAGCTTTAATGAAGTTGTTGGCCGACGACTTGATATCAGTACGCGACAATCTCAATGGTTGAGCTTTTCGGAGAACGTGGTTATTCCACGCCTTTGATGCGGTAAATACGTTCGCGTTGAATAATGCTATACAATATTATTAACGGTATCATTATTACTATTCTACTGTGAAAAAGAAGCAGCGGATAATTGCGTCACTATGGCTTCAAGAGCTCGATCGCCACCGTTCAAAGCTATCGATCTCTCGAATATAGATATAAGATCGTCTGTTTTTCTCAACGATATCAGTAGGAGAAAAGAAATGAATAGGAATCTCGATGTCGGAGCATCAACGTCGTCCTGGATAGAGAGCCGACTTTTTATCGTGGACGCGAACAAACACGCGATCCAACGACGCGTGCAAAAATCTACGAACAATCTGTCAAACGACGTAGCCTTTCCGTTTGATACAAAAATCCAATCCATCGGCTCAATATTCTTTGACGCGGGCGCCGTGTACACGCAGATCAGACACCAGGAAAGTACTCACTTTGCGGTGCAGGGGTGCGCGTTGCACTGCAGCAGGGTCTTCTCGGGCCTGTTGTCCGAATTGCAGTAGCTGTCGTCCACCACGCTGTCGTCCGGCCCGATAGTTTTGCATACCGCCATGGCTATTTTGAAACCTGACGGAAGATAATATTTTATTTTGCTATCGGCAGGCGGCGAGCGGTGATTCATTCATGGGTTGATCATTTCGTAGAAGATTGCAAGCTTTTCGTTTAATATATTGTAATTCATGTTTTGCTCTTATTAAATGCAGCAAAATATTATGGGAAATATTGATGAAACATCACGATGGACTCAATTGACGAATCGGATTGCAAAGGAAGTGCAGAGTCGAGGAGCTTGAGCAATGGTATCCTACAAATAAATGTTTATCGTTTACGGAGCCTTTCCTATTCATCCTGCAAGGTTTGCACATGAATATCTGTAACAGCAGAATCTAGCTCAATCTACTGTGCAATGCTCTCACACATATTCTCATTTGAAAGAAATACTACAATCCCTTTTGAATCGTGCCCGCTATTTTCCACTTTGCAAAATGGCATCGTCAATATAATTCAGGGCAATCATTTCAAGCACCTTCGGTTTGAACGAAGGGGTGGTTGCAGAAAAATGGATGAAAATTTAACGCTACGTGGTTCGCTCCTTTCGTTTCCAGTCATCGAAATGACCGAATCCCATTAATGACAGGAGACAAAGCAATCACGAGTGAAGGTGTAACGTCGTGATTGATGGAGGAATCAAGCGGTGTAAATAGTTCTTATTAATTTCGGCAAAGGGTAAGGGAAACGCTTAACGATTCGCGGGCTCGAAGTTCATTAGAATTCATTGCTCCCAGCGTCGATGCAAATGGACTAGCTCTAGAGAACTAATTGTAAGTGCTTGAAGCGAATGAACTTCGTAACCAACCACTCACCTCCGCCGCATGATTTCGAGCACGCGGATATCGATTCCAAACTCCATGAGTATCGCGATTGGCAGCTCGATCCGTTTCCGCCACAAACGCCACACGCGTCTGTGTTCTTGTTGCTGCCTACTCGCATGTCGCATCCGACTTTCTGAAACAGAAATTATTGCACGCTGATTAATGAAATGTCCCATTAACCTTCGTATTATTATTTATTATCATTAGTATAATTTTGGATTTAAATGAAGGACCAGCAGGGCAATATTTCTCTGGAATTCTTCCAAGAATTTTTTGTGTGCCTTTCGATGGCTCTTGAATTTATTATTCATTTCATTTTACGTTAAATTATTTCCTACGAAATTTGTCCCTGTGACACACTACGAAGAAAGATTTCTTCTATGCTTTTACTCTAATGTAAATGTAAAATTACAATCGATTCGAAATCGGTATTTAAACGATAACGTCCATGCTAAGTCCCCGTTTTATAGCAAATCAAAACGATAGGTCCTCGAGGGCGTATAATCTAAAGGCGATCCTGCGCTATGTCACACACCCCCGGGAGCAACTGCTTCGACTTGCAATAAACTAGAACTCTAACTCAGTCTCCAGATACCTTACTGCTCGAAACCCGAAACAAATTTCGTCCCATGGATCTACAATGCATACACCGGAATTTATTAAATAAACCCAACCGCGTGTGTCCACCCTATCGAATGTAAATGGGCAAAGAAAAAGAAGCAATGGTTATCGATTCCGTGGAGTGCCGGGTATCGAGGCTCTTCTTCGACGACGAGTTAAAAATGAATCAGTGAACTACAAAGAGCAACGCCGTACGGCACTTTGCAGAATCTGAATGCTGCCTGCTGCTGCACATCTCGAATTCCGTCCCGTACAAATTCACCAGCACCCTCCAGGAAAATGGAAGAAGAAGAAAAAAAGATAGAACTGAAAGGGAAGCTGACGTCGATTCGTGACCTGGCTCGGGCGGCAAACTGATTTGTCATTCAAGCTGCATGGAGGTTTGCTCCGAGGTCGGGCAGTACATTATTCATCCCTTATCCGGGCGAGAAGAGCGAACCAAACTGGTGGCAAAGGTGCAAGGTGAGGGGAAGATGAGACGAGGAAGGATATAGATGGGATGGGGGTAGAAAGGAGAGACACAGGCCTAACGAGATCATTTACACGACGAACTATCGTGGTGGGATAATCTAAGTTTTTTCTACTCCGCTGTAATCACTTGTTAGTATTGCACAAATTCCCGTTAATATAATTAGTTTTCCATAATCAAGTAATGCAGCATTTCTAAGAGCTGACTGAAAAACAATGGGACTCTTTACGATCATGACTTATCTATTTGCTGTGTACTCTACTGTAAGTGGGAATACTCAGCAATTAAAATAAACCTGATGAAAGAATATATAAAATACATGGATAATTGTTACTTATGAAATGACTCAATAACAACCTATACATATTTTATACACTATTTGTCGTAATATCCCTCGTGCAAGGTACATTATATACGTTTTGGCAATGCTGTATCAAGATTGCTGGGAAGTGGAGCACGCTTTGCGAGTTCCGTGCGGCTAATATTCAATTGCAGCCTTCGATGCGGCTTCGAGAAATTTCTCGAAAAATTCTGTCACTCTCCTGTCTTGCTTAGGTAACAATCGTAGAAACGCGTTGCGCGTATTTCCGCCGGAAACACGTCCGCTCTTTGCCAGCATTTAGAAACAGAATTTACACTTCAGCGAAAATGCTTCGACAGTTGTGGCTCGTTTCACGTGTGCAGAAAGCCGATCTCGAGTGCATCACGAGGAGTTCGAATGGGAGTTAGAATCGGGGATACGCGATTTTAGAAACACGTCGACATCAAGCTCCGCGAACTTTTTCCCCCAACTGTTTCACCGTTTAATTGTATACTGAATCGAATTTCGCGGCTCGCCATTTAAAACAGAAAAGCTTACTTCACAATTCTTCTTATTATTATTCATGATCTTTATAAATGCATAAGTAAATCGACTCTGTCATAAAAGGTTCAACGCGATTCTCAAATATCTTCGAATAATAGAGATCAAGGGAATGATAAGGATAAACGAAGGGCAAATTGAAAGTGACTCTTATCCTGAAACCCATTCTGGGCCCTTAAAAAATTCATAGAGGATCTCTCGGACGTTGGATCTCGACCGTGGGTCGACGATTTTTAGATTCTGCCAGGGACAAATATGTGAAAGGAACAGCCTGCCCGTGCACACGAATATATCACGTACACCTGTGTTTCTCTGTGTGTGCAAGCTTGTGTGCCACTGCCTGTGCCCACGCCGCAGACGCGCGAGCGCGCAAACAGAACGGAAGAGGCGCGCAATACGGTCGCTCAGGATTAGGTTTACTTTGCCCGAGAAGTGGAAACCTGCAGCGGGAGCCCCGTAATTGAAGGATAGGACCATCGAAGCAACCAGTTATTTCTCTAGGTAAACAAGCCAAGAGAAACGGCCAGCCGGTCGGGCGTGCAAAATGAAATATCGCGGAACTTAACGGCGCCGTTCCTTCGTTCTTGCAATCCTTACTGTCCGCGCTCGACCCGCGCAAATAACACCTCTACATCCAGTAAACACCTCGCCAATGGTCGCTTATGAGCTGAGGAATATGAACACTCGATTCGAAGGACCGCGGGATTCATGATACTCTTGGGTGAAAAATTTACGGATAAATGAACAGCAAACATGCGCACGTACTCCTTTCAGTGAAATTTCATACTTGGCGACGTGAAGAAAAAAAAAAATGGTAAAAAGAATTGGCGATTTTTTAACAACTGCAATTTCGTGATAAAAAATTGTACAACGGTGTACCTGACCTCATTTTAAAGGCTGGCGTTTCTACACCCGCATCCCTGAATTGAATTTTTGTTCAAATTAATGATCCTCGGAATTTATATATTCAGAGCATTTAGAGAACAATGAAAAATAAATCTGTCAAAAATAAATGGTAACAAGATACGGTCGAACGGGTAAATCGGCGATTTCCCCTTCGGCTATTTCGTTACGTAAATTTGACTGGTGTTCAATTATTCAAGCTGGCTTTCAAGGTTCCATTCGACAGTCGGTGCACCTTCAAGTTAGCCCATTACGCTCAATACACCATTTTCTCCGCCACGGGTTCCCATCCTTTCGCCCTCCTTCCCCAACTTCTCCAACTCATCCCACAGCTTCCTTTCTCTACACTCGTTTCTGCCTTTTAACATAGTTTCCCGAAGAATGGGATTTCCCGGCTGTAGACGGGCTCGATCACTTTGTCCGCCTTATTCGGACCGTTTTCACTGAAATGATGGAATTTATCGCCGAGCCTTGTATACCCCTAATTTCTAACGTGCCTTTTTATTCGTATTGAGCTCTCTTTTAGAACGAGCCGCAGAGGGTATCATGGGCTTTGTATTGTGCCCGGATGAGTTAGAGTTGCAGAGGATAGGGGGGATGATTTTACCAATATTCGACGACGATGGAATATATGGATCATGTGAAGTTTAGCAGACTGTAATTATGAAGTAACGTGGAGTACTGATAACTATTTTATTCGTGGAGCACAGCTCAATTACTTAGTTATTAATATGTGGTGTAGTAATGAATCGTTGAAATGATAATAATCGAACTTCTGCCTATTTATTTAGCGAAGGTGAAAACGTTCAGACACGAGTGGACTGAAACGCCGGTCGATTTGCGTTACAACTTATTCGAGACTCCGCATGGAAAAGGATAGGAGGCTAGGCAATTGGAGAAATTTCCGTGGACGAAAGACAAACTCAAACGAGTCGCGATAGTACAAAAGCGTCGCGCACTTATCGAGCGTGTCTAACGCGAGATGAGAGAACTCGTCGGTGCTTTAATAATGCAAAACCAGTTTACGTTTACCAGAGCTTGGTTAGTGCTTAATTACGCGGTCCTGTCTGCTGATTAGATATTGTCCTTCCAACTTCGTTGCCACTGTCGTCACTATGGAATCCCGTTAATTATTTCTTGACGCCCCCTTGGAGCATTTCAGTAAATCGTCGACCGAAGGCTTGTCTAGTTTCCTCTGTTGTTTTTGCCAAATACTGTCCCCCTTTCCTCATCTTAATCGGACCCCATGCTTTTTCAAAAAAGAAAAAAAAAATGGAGGACGAAGTATTTCCTTCCATCGCGTTTATTAGCAAAAATTCCGGTTCGAGTTAAAAAATGTACATTCGCAATGAAGCTCGCTTTTTAAAGGATACGGTAGTAAGAAAGTAAGATGATAGATGAAACGATAAATAATATCAATATTGATAACTGTCACCTGCTTCTGGGCATGGTAAAACTTTACGGTGACCTCGGCTACTTAAGGGGCTAATCGAAGAAGTAACCCCTCTCTCTTTTTCTTCCCCTCTCACTCTTTCCGTATATAAAGTCGCCGACGGTGTAAAGTAAGATCGAATTAACTTAATGGAGGAGAAGTGCGGGCGTCTCGACGCACCCAACGTAAATATTGGCCGAGCGCGAGAGGACGACGCCTCGTTAGCTGACATTTTTCCTCGGTCGGACAAAAATGCGGCCGCGAACGAATCGTGGATAGACACCGAAAGTTATAAATAAGTTTCAGCGAGTCCAGCGAGGGGGAGTGGAGAGGGGCAGAAGAAAAAGGGAATAGGCGGATAGAGGGTACTGTATGCTCCACCTGAGCAAATTTCTCGACCTCGAGTTTCAGCCAGAACTTTCTTCTTCCCCGCCAAGTTTCGACAAGAGATGCAGCAATTGCGACTTCATTCTTAAGCAACGCTTTCCAGCGTAATACCGTGCCAAGGGTCGGGTCACGATCGCATATTTAAAAGTTCGATCTCTGTCTTTAATTAATTATCTCGCAGCCGACTTGCTTCCGGAATTCCTGGCTGCGAATATTAACTAGGAAGTGGAAGTTGCTCGAAAGAAGGGGGCGAGAGTGGACGGACAGATCATTTTTGCTTGTCGGACGAAGGTACTGTTTTTTTTATTTTTTTAACTTTTTTTTTGTATGAAATAGTGCAGCTCGTTGTGAAATGCAAATACTTGTTTAAATATGCATGTATTTGGACCATCGTGTTTGAACTTGCGTACCTTTATGTTATAGATTTCTAGTTATGCGAAGTGTTTTATTTTTAGAATGTGAATTTACCCTGTGTAAATTACAAAGACGTCGCCGTCCAAGGAAAATTGGATTAAGAGAGTAGATTAAGAGAATAATTAATGAGACGGTTAAACTTTAAAGTGAACTTATATAATATTGAGTTTCCAATCGGGACGTCTTTTTCAGTGATTCTCGCTTTCTTGAAAAACCGATATTTTTTTTTTAAATAAACATATCGGTATTGTAATTGTGTAATATTGTTTAGATTAACAGGTTGAACAACGCGCAGCAATTATTAATTTGTTTTAATCGTTGAAAAGGTTACGCGCATAGAGAATACCTCGCGCGTCTGACCAATGGTCGACTTATATCACTTGCTCGCTGAGACCACAAATGGGAATATGCATACTTGCAACATAATCAATATAAATGATTTTCTACGTGACAAACGATCGTAAAACTGAGTGATATGAATTAGTAATATACGCATATAACATGGTATTTAATAAAGCAACATTTGCGGCCGTTATTATTGATTCGTACAGTAGAATTCATATTGGTTCCTATCGTATTAAATTAATTTACTAAAACAAACGGCAAAACGAAACAGGCGACTAGCATAGATTCTGATAAACGTATCTTTATTTTTTATCGTTGCTCTATAAACCTAAATTACAATCCCGCAAAGCAAATTTAATTAATAGTATCAATTAGATTGTTCTATACCTACGTTGATTGTATCCACGAGTACAGTAAATAAGCTATTTCAATATGTATACAAGTGTATTGTACCTGTATTAAATATTCATGAAGCTCACGCTAATGTGCCGTTAACCCAAATAATATTTGGGATGGGAATACTATTGGTATCACGATATTATTGTAACGAAATATGATAAACTTGTAGCAGAGTCGATTGTTTCATTCCGAAACCGAACGAACAGAATTATTCTCGTTGAACGAACGCGACAGCTTAAAAGTCGAAGTGGTTCCACGAACAAATTCAATATTTACGACGAATCGATAACAGTTCCGTTCATTTTGGGTGCAGTGTACGAAATTATGCAACACTGTAATATAACAAATTTAATCCAGTATTATAAACGTCCATCTGATTGGTCCATTATTGTTAATTAATTTAAAGATTGTAACGCCCTTCAATTAGTAACCGAGGTTTTAATCGATTCAAACAAATTGCGCGATGCTTTGACCGAGGAGAGCAGGACAGATCGATAGTACGAGAAATTCTTTCTGTTCGCCATCCATCCGATTTACATTCGTCCTATATTAAAACGAAACCCGAAGATAGCATATTACGATGCACAGATTACCGTAATCAGATCTAATTAATAATAATACTACTCGGCGATTTTCATTTATCCGTGCTCGACGTTGTAAATTTTCCGACGAGGAGTGCTTGGCCTTTCCAGATTATTTCCCAACTAATTTCAAGAATAATTTATGGAGTGCAATTTCACCTGGATGTTTCTGCAAGCTGCGCGAATCATCCAGTGACTTTCTCCTTAAATATTCATAACTCGACGTACTATGAATTATTTATGTGCATGCATCTTCAACGACAGGCGAAATAAATGAGTTAACTCGAAGCATTTCGCATGCCAGCATCCAGTTCCCCATTGAGGCCCCGTTTCCTTTTCGACCACAATTTTCGTCACTTCTCAATCGTTCTTTCGCACACCTTCCAATCAATTCGCGTAATCAAATTTGTATCGGCACACTCTCGTGCCACGATGCACTATGCTCGATTAAACGCGAGCCAGAAATCGCGTTCGACCGTGCGTAAAACCCAAGATTGAATGGGGCACGGTTTGGCAGGTCGAACTTTCGTGCAAAGTACAAAATATGGCGCATCGGAAGGGATACTGACAGGGCGCAAAAATTACACCCCCCCGGGAGATAAACGTTTCCGGTTTCCCTGGCGCCAACTTTCTTCCAATCGCATGAAACATGACTCGCTTATCAAATTGAATTCGAACTAGCCGAAAATTTGTTTTTAGGCTGTGCCAAACAACAGTTGCTACATTATGTACGTTACAATACTTTATGTTTTATGGGACGCGAATCGAACAAATGAAGCAATTCTAAAATTATTCGACGATTTTTAATGTTTAAAGATCTCCTTTCTCCCCTCACATTTCCCTTGAATATTACAAATGAAATTCTAAAGGCAATGCTAACGTTACTGGCTCATTGAAAATATTACCAAAATGGTTCTAACACTTTTAATATTCGAACCAAACAATTCTCACCCCTTTCGCCTTCCATCTTTCCATTAATATTATAAAATAAATTTGGAAGAAAAATTTCAACATCACTTACCATGCAATCACCGCCAATACAGACGTCCGTGCCCTCCATGTAGCATTTTGTACCGTCGTCCACTTTGTCCGCGAGTTGAACCACGATCGTCTCCTCGCTATCAAACTGCAAAACCTCGGTGGCGTCACGTGGAAGCGTCTTTTCGGCGGAAGTTTCCTGTCTGAGACGATTCTCGGTGTTCTCCACGGATTGTTCACCACGGCAGATCAAAGCACACGGCTTCGCCGGGTCGTAATGCGGATACCATTTCAGCAATTGTCCGCTGTATGGCACGTCGTCGAACGAGGCGCATTGTTCCGCTCGGAAATTGGTTGGGGTTTCGCAGGGCTGAAATAAAAAAAGAAACGAGTTTCACTTTCGAACAATTCGTTGTGGATTATTCGTGTGGAGGTGTTAATTAAATTTCGACTTAATGGTTTGTAAGTTATGATGGAAAAAAAAAGGTATATTGGGTGCACAGATTAATTATATTATTTATTACGATTGCGTTTCAGTGAATTAACTTTGTAAGGCAAAAGAAATATCCACGATTGTATTAAAGAATTGTTTAATTTCAATGCACGAAAATCTTTTAGCCACAGCGTTACGTTACAACAGTAACGTTCACATCGGTGTTTATTACGATAACGAAATATCGTTTTAACGATTCCAGGATTATTTGCAACCAGCGCGCCAGCATCTACCCACTATTGCCACTTTAATCGTTCGTAAAGCTGTTAAACGGAGCGTGCCAGCCAGCTTGGAAATCGTTCAGGATTTTCACAGGACCGAAGGCAAAGGCACCGATTTCGACGTACCAGATCATTAACCAATTAGGTCGAAGTGTTATCGATATTATGGGGTATCCAACCTCGAGCTTGATCGAAGACTCCTTTAACCGAACCAAACGATTGAGTATTCTCAACCAAACAATGAAACTTTGTTTCCTCGTGTAATTATCGACTGTTCATATTTTATCAGAAATTACTTAATCGCGACGATACGGACTTCAATGAATTTTCTCGGCCATTGGTTGCTCTCTTTCGTATCCCTTTGAAACCCGTTGTTCCATTTAGTACCATTAAAACGTTTTCCATCCAATCGCTTTGTTATATATATTTCTCTCTCTCAAGGTATGAATACGCACAACGGCGAGGTGAAGCGGCAGTCGGTGAAAAATTAATTCGCGGAGATGCGATCGTAAACGAAGCGCCCTCGTTTATAGCGTGAAACAAGATTAAAAGCTGTAGGTGTTTCGTTTGCGTTTCGCGATATTCGATCATTCACGGCCAACGACGAGTCAGTCAACAAACTCAGCCGTGTCGGTGGTCGTTAATTATCGACGTAATTAACGGTCTGGTAATCAGATCGGATATGACTCGAGGGCATTTCGATTGTACGTTTTTCCAGGCGCGTCGAGTTCACCTCTATCCTCATCGAAACGAACGACCCGCGATGTAAATTGACCAAATGGAATGGTTCATTACTGTCGATCGTTCCATTCATTGTTGCCACCATTTTTACAGCCGCTCGGCTTGAAACGAATCGAAGGAGGATTAAATTAATCGTTTTAGTCAATGATTAATCGTAGCCCCTTTCGTTTAAGCTGATAGGTTGCTCGGCATGGCTTCAACGAAATAATTCTTCACTTCGACAATTGCTTTTATTTCATTTGTTTCCCCCGGTTCATTTAATTTATTGTGCCTGCACTCTACTCAATGGACCCGTCGCTCTGCAACGGACGATGAAATTGTTTTGTATAATCACGAGCCGGACGGAACGTTGTTTGGAATGCACGTACTGTTACAAACTATCGAGTTCCCTCAAGATGTAATCAAGTTATTCATCGATAGATTCTAACGCGATGAGAAGTTTCAGACTCGTAGTGGGAACCGAACCGTGCTGTATTTCCAGTATACACAAATTTCGCGCCGGCAGTGAATCTGAAACTTCATTGATTCATACAAATAATAATGTATTATACAATGAGAGAGGAATAGTTTATGAACTCAATAGGTTTCACGCTGGACGAGAAATGTGTAGACTGATGGGAGCAAAGTTTGTTGTTGACAGAGCACTGGCAGGTTTATTTCCAACAAAATCAAAGAAGGTTATAGTTGATGAATCGAATATTTATATATAAATAACGGAAGTTATGTTTGATGTCATTTTAGTAATCTGTTTTATCGTCGTCGATATCACGGACACGAATAAACGGGCGCAGACGACGCGACAGGGGAGAAGCATGTTTATGAAATCGATGGTTCATAACCATAACGTTTCCAGTGGGACGACGAATGGGGAGACTGTCCACGGCAATATTTTTTATTTTATCTCCACGCCCGATCGTACTTTAGGCACGAAAAACCTCGATCCGTGTGCAATCTTTTTTCAGTTTTCATTTCATTTCTGTCGTCCACTTGCCAATTCACCTGATTCAATACATCCACTATTGTATCATATTAAGAAGCTATATTAAACGCGGAGAATTTCATGGGACATTTCGATTGGAAATTATTCTAGATGAAATTATATTCGATGCTCGTCAGAGGCAAATGTGAAACGTTATTCCTGGGGAATGTAATTCCTGGCGAAATTGACTCCATCAATGGAAAGCCTTTTTTCCCCTCGGAACACACAAGCTACGATAGCAGAACACGTCACACAGGCGCGCTGGCTTTTGTATTTTTTTGCCGGTTCGTTTTTACGCGGAAATCCTTCTCGTTTTATTTCACCTTCTACATCTGTCTCTCGCCAATCCATTCTCACCCCGTTACGTCGCGTCTGCCTTTCCACCTATAGTTTCCTCGTGGAACAGCGCCATCGTATTACTCGCCGATCCATCATTTCCTACGTCCCGAATGCAAAACGCTACTTACGGGACACCTGTTACTGACTGTCATTTTGGCCGATAAAAAATTCTATATATTATCTAATAAAAAGAACAAAAAAAAGAATATTGTTTCTGGTACCCTCCGCAGAGTATATTGTGAACGGGTGAATGTTTGTTTAAATCTGGAAATCGAAGTGCAGCATATTTGTATTGCATAATATTAGTTCGAAGGTTTAAGGTTTATTTCTGCGGATTAAGATAACATTAATGTAACCTACAGAATATTTTATGCATTTTCGCACAAAGAATTAATGTACCTGGAATTGCACCATACCGATAAACAGAATACGCAGAAACAATTTGCGGTTCTTTATTATCAACGAAACAACAGTCAGGGTAGCTTTGCGGATAGTTCGTTGGATGTATTTTATTTGGAAGCAACTCCACGTTCAGAGGAGGCAAGAGAAAAAAGGTAGTGAATGTTTCAGCGTTCGCAAAGGAGATCTTTTTATCCGCGGAACAGGGGTATACTATTCGCGGATTAAAATGTAGTACACGAACGTTAGCTGGTGCAACGTCCCGTAGATACAGCTACAAGCTCTATCTTTCATCTGTTATTCCAAAGAATTTCCGCACTGAGGGCGTTGTTATTTAGTCTGCGTCAGTGAAAGTAATTTTGCGCGGACTGAAAGGGGGTGACAGTCTCCCCCCTTCGGTCGTTCACATCTTCTACGTTTACGCAGACACAGCCCTGCTATTTTCATCTCGGCGTTAAATTCTTAATCCCTCAGGATTATATCACAATTACGACAATGGGATTCACCGGGTCTTACCCCGTGTTAACATACTATTACCACTGCTGTAATAATAATTATTCGACACAAACATTATACTACGACGAGAAATTCCAGGCGTAAAACGTCGACTTTTATATAAGCCTGAGAATTGTTCAAATTCTCCTGTACAGGAATGTTTTGCTTTCACATTTTTTGTCAACAATTGATTTTTGTATAATATCACCTTGTCAAAAGAAATTCATCGCGAACAAATTATTTAAATAATGCAATTTTCCCAGTTTGGAAGCAACTTTTATGTATCCAATTCAATTCGTAGATAACTTCTCTATTCAAATGAAAATTTCCACAAAAATTATCAAGCATCGCGAGGTCGGGGGATACATAAATTCAATCGAGACTTCCTTTTTTCGTCCAAAGCAACTGATCGAGAATGTCGTGGGACAGGCACTGGACATTGTTTCCTGTGCAGGCGACGTAATCGGCTAAAACGTCTGGCAAATCCCCGGCGGGGTTTCGAGGAAACGATGGATGTAGAAACGTTCTCGCGTAATGAGTAGTTGAGATTCCTTGTTAAGGAGCGTCTCAACTCTGCACTGCGGATTTTGCGGTGCCCAACCCGGTTTCGCCGTTTCGCATAGTTTCATCCCCCTACTGCGTTTCGCCCTTGAAGTCCCAGCATCGGGGACCAGACATCGTAGGTTACATCCTTCCCGTGAATCAATGGCCGAGGGTCTGTCCGCGATATATCGTGTATCGTGTACGAATTTCCAGCGTAAGGCTGCCTATGTATTCGCTGCACAGACTTTGGCGGATGAATAATTTTAAGGTGGAATTAAAAATTGAGGTCAGTCATGGAACATGGTTTTCCAGGACGCAGAAAGTCGTCGAAATAAAACGCGGAGAAAAGATGTTTGAAAACAGTTGATCTTGTTCGTGCTATGAATTTTTCAAACTGCAGTCTTTGTTCAGATTTTAGTGGTTTCGAAAAATTCAGCTCGCTTTATAAGGATTCTTTGAAGTGCTTATATACTTTTCTGATTGTAGCAGTTGGATATCAAGGTTTGGAAAACGCAAAAATATGCGTTTTTATCAGTAATGACGGATTATTAAAATTTGACCGAAAAGCGGTCGATGTTTGAACTGCCGTGACTTCGATGTCCGGTAAAGAATCGGTACCTGGTATCTCTCGGAAAGAGGGAGCACACCTTGGAAGGTTATTTCCTCCATCCGGCGACCAAATGACGTCTCCACGACGACGCGACGCGACGGTATAAAGGAAAGCACACGCTCGTGGACGCTGCTCGTTCTTACGATAACACACGGCCGCTCTTTTTCACGAGGACTCGTCGCGAAAAGAAGAAACGTACGACCGAGGACCTTCAGGATGCCCGGTTTCTGGAAAACGCTTGCGAAAATGACATCCCTGGAAGTATCCGGGACAAGTGGTCGTCGAGAATCTTGTTACCTTCGCGGGATCATTCGCGAAATTTGTGGAAATATGCTTCTCATTCGAGTCGCCTTCCCTCGGTTAGAATCTGGAAAATTTCTCGGTTGGTTTCATCAGAAAGCGAGTGGGAATTTTGAAAGTTTCATTCCAGCCGAGGTATGGGAGAATTTTCGCGTATCGAAATCGACCGTAAGAAATTTTCGAACAGTCTATTTCTTGAAATAGATACAGGTGCATAAGATATATGCAGGAATGGGTTCATCTTTAAAAGATCCCCTGTATTTTAAGACGAATAAAAATTCAGCGGCTGTGCTAGTCCCTCCACAGTCAAGCTTAAAATTCAAAATTAAACTTTCAAACCGTGTAATGTCTTCTTTTACGATCTCTGCACTTAACGCGAGATCCTGTATTGTTGATCGATTGCACGTGTACTGGGATCGATAGAGCGGCAAGGGTATAAAGGAGAAAAGGTAACAGCGGGAGTCAGCACGTTCCTCGATTATCCGTATTTACGAAATTCCGTGCACGTTACACCCGGTAACTTTTGTAACGGATTACTCGCCGAAAGTTTCTGCCGGACCGAGGGAGAAAGAGAGAACTCAGCCCAATAAAATACACCCGGCGAATCGTCAATGCAGTCAAATGGACTCGGATGGCTGACATTAGCTCAAAGGGCTGGCTACGTGTCTGTGCTGGCATTGTTCACACCACGATCATTCCTTCCATGTTTCATTGTCTCGATGAACGTTCGTTATAAAATCTCTCTCGTCGAGACTTACGGCAAACCGATATATCTTTCGGAAAATATATGCACGATTTTTATTCGCGGAGTGCTGAAGTCGCTTTGGCAAGGACAAGTCTGGGTGGAATTGAAAAACTTCGAGCGCAACGAATGGAACGAGGAAAATGCCAAGTCGGAAAGGTGCACCGCTGTTGATGCAGCTTCCTTGGGAAGGCAGGTTTATGGGCAGAGGTAGTCGATGCTGTTTAATGAAATGAACAGAGCAAATGATCTCTGGAAAGTTTTCCCCAAATATATGTACGCGAGACACCGCAAAACGAGTAAGAGAAATTACAAGCAATTACGTGGAACGCAATTTCGTGTTCATCAATCAGAATCCGATGCGCGCGACATTTCACGTTTCGATTGTTAGATATCGAGAAATTTTCCAGCGTGTTCTAACGATATCCGAAAGCGACACTTATTGCCGACAATTGAGGATCGAAACGTGTTAACCCTCTGCTCTCTATTAAAGCAGCCCGAGTGGAAAAGGAATGAAGCTGTAGAGGAGGCTGATCCCACGGTCAACACAATAAAAGGCAGTTCGATAACGAAAGCTTAAGACTTATTCGCGATCGGGTTAGCGCCAGCATTTTTTATGACCCGTTAAGCGTTTTTCAATCTCGGAGAATGGCCTTCTGATACGCCGTATTTTTTCCCTCTTTCTTTATAACGACAGTTCCAATGTAAAGATAAAATCACAACGAAACAGATTGCCTTTCATTTATCACAGAGCTTCTGTTTAAGTTTTTTAATGTTTTATCTATCATTGCAATTGTTTCAGATTTATCAGACTTTGTGTTATGTATGTACCTTATAATGTTTTACGAATGTAATTCACCGGCGCTGATACACAACTGTTTTAACGTTGCTTACAATGATCGGTCGGATGTGACGAGGCAAAGAGTAGCCCACATCGCCAGGCAAATAAGAAACGAAACGAAGATGCACCTGGCGGTGAACACTGCCAAGTTTGCATTAGGAAATAGCCACGTTAATTCCAAGGACAGATCCCTCGGATAACAAGAATCGCCGATGTAGTCGTACAACGGGCCGTTGGTTCTTTCAGACGCCCGTGGATTTCGAGGATGTTAATCCTCGCTCCTGGATTCGACTTGATCCACCAATTCCACCCGGTAGCCCCAGCTATTGCAAACAGACTCAACCATGTTCTCAACAGCGATGCGACGGTGACCTGATTCAATTCTACACGACCTTATTTCACGTAGTGCTCTTTGTTAATCGTTCACCGTAGTTTGCGAATGACTTTACGAAATATTGTCAATAGAATTGATTTATCGTGACAGTAGATTTCCGTTAGAAATTATTTTGACAACCTCTGAAGATCTTCTATGTTGTTCTATATTATTTTAACAACAATGTGATCAAGCGACATATGTTATTCAGGAAATTTCACCGCACGCACTACACTTTTCAGAATCCGCTGATCATTCGGACGTTCCGCCGCGTATATTCTGCGCAACAAGTTCAACTCCATTTTAGGTTGCGGTGTAATTGCCTCTGGTTTCATTGGATTCGGCCTGATTCAGGCTGCTTGGTACTCTTCGTTACCCATTGATATCAAATGGTGTGCTACATTTCAATTATGTCTATTACGTATCGTGCCCGTTAGTGTTTCCACTGGACTGCCCTATAAAAACACGCGACCTAACGATCGTAAAAAATTTCGTTTCACGTTTCACTCGAAGGATGCAGTAACGAGTCCTTTGGGAAACTTCGTTTGAAGAGGCAAATTAATTTTTACGATTCTTTCGTTTTATAGAACTCTTTTTCAAACTTTCATGGAAACGACCACGAAAAAAGGCTCTGCTTCAACCGATTCGAACTCCTTTCCGCGGGAATTTATTTTCCGGAAAATAAAATAAACTTCCATTTCGGCCCTCCATTCATTCGTTCGCTACAGAGAAATCATTTGTTTTTTTTTTTTTTTGTTGCCCCGCGTACTTATCCACTCTCGATTACCAGATCTCACCCCCGTTTTAATCTCGAAAGTTTCACGTTTTCGGATGAATTCTCCTTTTATAACAAACGATCCGATAAAATGTTCGCGAATGCATTTTTGGAAAGGACCTTGATCAGCTGAACGAATCTCTAAGTAAAGCACGCGGACACCGCTCGAAGGATACACATATTAGGGTCGCAAATGCAACTTTGTTATTGACCGGCTGGCAACTGGCCTTGGCTTCATGGAAACTGACCTGATTTTCCATCGCGTTCTTCGTCAGGTATTGACGTCAATTGACCTTTCAGGTTCCAACCACTGCACGTTTCACCGTGAGGATGCTTCGATATACGTTTATAGGCCGTGGATGCATGACTAATTTTAATGGATCGATGCTTGGTCTCCTCTGTTTCAATTAATAGATGCCCCATCAATGAGACGCCATTGAAGACAGTATAAATATAGTATAGCAGTTTGTAGAAATCAATTTCCAATAAATCCAATCGGCTCACTCGCACGATATTAAGCTCCAAACGTCAGCGAAATAAATACATTTAACATTGTACCGAACCACATTCTAATTATTCCTGGTCCCACTGAATTTGACCCGATTTAGCACAGCCGCTGCTGGTGTACCGGTGACGTCAGATGATCCTCCTCGAATCGACCACGAAATTAACGCAGCTTTAATCTCCCTCCTGCGGGAGGCAGATCGCTTTCCATTATCCCATAAACTATTAATATAATGAAATATTTGCCTCGAAATGATAATGCCCTTAGAAATTGATAATTCGAAACTGCCTCGTTATATCATCCCCCGTTAAGTTAAGTTATATCATCCCCCGTCATTTAATCGAAAGCTAACAACCAACCAGTTTCTTCTGTTAAATATTTAAATGCACAACTATTTCCAAAGCAATATTTCTCTACCAATTATTTCGATATCTGCATTATCTCCATTAAGAACTCGATGTCCAACGTGATATCCAGTCCAAACGGAACGAATTCACTCTTCTTATCGATGCCAGTTCTTTTTGAATCCCCGTTTAATTCGTACGCGTGGCTCCGCGCCGATCACTGATGATTCAGGTTTTGTCTACTCAAAGGCCAAATCCGTTGGCGTATGGGCACGTGGGGCTGTATGCAATCGGTCACGTACGCAGGTACGCACAAAGGGTTATTCACGTGGCGGAACGTCTCGTGCAAGGATATGCAGTGTGCGGTTCGTGGAATGCATTTCGGTGATTGCTATCAGACAGGAGACGGCTGTTAGTCAGAATGGAACGTCGATTCGGACCCTGATCCAGAATGTATCTACTTCACGTTCTCCTGTCCTTCCACTTCTTTTCATTTTTCTCCCTTTGTTCTTCGCGGGATGTCGCGTTAAGGTGACCACTGCAGAATTCTCCGTATACATTTTCACGGGACACTCCATTCACCGTGGGTCCACTAAAAATGCTTGTTTATCGATTCGTGGAGCGAAAATGTTTGACACTGTTCGTGGTTCGCATCCAAGGTAACGTGAAATAATATGGAATTCATTGTTCGTACACGGGGCTGAGTGTTCGGTAAAATATTTGCCGTTCTTGGCGGCGCGTGAAATATTACACATGCTCTAAAATATTTTTCCAGGACGCGAGTAATATTTTTAGATGCCAGAAATGTCCCGCGGTGCTCGCGGATTTCTTTGGAACGGAGCTCGTTCGTGCTCTTCCGTTACAGTGAAACACTTCCGCAGCGCACAAAAACGGTTCGCAAACATATTGCGGTTCTTGAGAAAAATTTTTTTCTTGCACGCTTTATGCTGCAATAAAATCGTAATGCTGTAATGGAGAAATCGAAATTCACGCCTGCTTGTATTTCTTTGAATTTGATTCGGAATATAAAAATGTCCTTTGCAAGATGTAGTTTGTTACGAGACTATGGAGATCACATTTGCTTCACCTTTGCTTCAATTTAATATAAGATCACCCATGCAAGTATAACTAATTCATTTCCAGATTATTGCCCTTGATAATCGTATTTATTTAAATTCCAAGATTATCTTCAAAGTTTAAAGTCAAATGCAATCGACTAATAATTATGGTAAATGATTTATTCGAAACCTTATACATTTTTCGAGACGACACACCACGATTTCGTTGAACTACACGTTGACACCACAGCATAGCGGCCTTGAAAGCCAATCGAACCAAACCGCAACCCTTGTCGTGACCGAGATTGTGGTTCCGTGGTATCCATACGATTAACCCGGAGTCCATTGCTGATGCCGCTTGTACACGTTAAGAAAGACAAAGACTACCGATTATCGACGCATCGACGAAAAATACGACCGGACAACGTTCACCACGCAGACGATGCTTCAACGTCCTGTCGATGCGCGAGAACGATGTTTCAAGAGATTTAGGACTCGCGAAGTCTTTGAAACGTTCATAATTTCACTGTCTGAATTCTTCTAACAATGATGCACCATTAGTAAATAAATTTTGCAATAATCTGTTTTCAGTAATCGTATTGTTACGCATAGGTTGCTGAAATAAATTGGCCTGACGTATGCTTGACTTTGTTTTAAGTGATTGTGAGGAAAACAGCAGCGACGTGAGTATTTTCAGAAACTGTTTTCGTGGTTCCAAATCGGGGATCGAGCAATCCCCTTTATTTCGTGAAAAAGAAAGGAAACGGAGCAAGCAAGATTTTCCATGTAAACGGGTCAGAAGTTCCTCGTCCCCGGTCTCTAGACGTATCAAACTCGATCGTAAAAAATTAATCGCCCGGAAAGCGGAAGTGTGTCGGCAGTAGTCTGTTCCCGTAGACGTTTATATGCGACGCGTCGATGGATTATGGAGGTTGTTGCACTGGTGGAAGTACAATCGACGATTGCGTAGAAAGAGTAATATCGATTGAAATAAAAGGGTTCGTTATACATTGTATTGCCGCGTCACAGAAACATATCACTCTGCATGCCCCTTGATTAATATATCTACGTACCTTTTCAACTTTCGTCGAATGTATTTATTTTCCCGAATATTCGCTCTACCAGGAATTAATAATCCTTCGCTTTAATTTAAATTGCCTTCGAGTCCATATTGTCGCTGCGACGATAATAACACCAGGGCAACCGGTATATCGTTTTCATTTCGTGAAATAATAATATCTCTGCCGGTGGCACGGATGGAATACTGGTCGCCACTTAATTAGATCGCTGGGGATTATGGCAACTAAACAAATTTTAGCATCCCTCTTTCCCTCTCTCTTTCGATTTAATCGCCGACGGAAGATCGTGATTTAACGATTTCAATCGGACCGTTGGATGTTTCGTCGTTATCGTGGCCACGGTCGATGACTAACAATAAAGTTCCAGCATTCTAATTGTCCGTATGAATCGGCTTAGCGAAATATAAATCGCGTAAAAGCCGTACGCGACGTGTACACGTTTAATGCTAGCTCATTCTATCTGCGACTAACCGCGAGAAATCGATATTTCGATATATTATTATCAAGGGGACGAGTTAGTTGCGGCTCATTATTCTAGAGCCCAGCGAACGTTGTCGCTATAAAATCACTGATAACTGAATTACTAACGCGATAATATTCGACGCCGAAACGTTGTACGTATGCGTTACACGCGACAAATTAGTTAATGCCCTCTGTATCATCATCGGCCTTTACGCTACTGATTTGCGCCGGTATTTTTGCGGCACCGCGGGCATGGCGGGGTACAATGTGGATTTAGTTTGATTGTTTTAATTAGAAAAGAAAAAAAAAACATTGCAATTAATTTTCACGAAATTGTGACGGTGAATGGATTTTCTGATTCTTTCCTTTTTATTGTATCTTTTACGTTGCGCTTGCTGTTATTTTATTTGACACTTTTTTTCCTCATCAAGGTATAGCATTTTATTGTTCGTGTAACTACGTTGCGTGTGTTGAATGGAAGGAAGAACACGTGACTTTTAGCTAAATTCGAGCGTAAATTCGAACACACAAGCTTGTCGTAATTTAAGGCTGACCGCACTTTGAGAGAAGTTTTAAGCACTATTAGTCCGACGAGATTCAACGAGGTTTAATGCGGAGAATCTAAGTATAATATAGCACACTTTATACGCCATTATTCCACGTAAATACAGCTTTAACTCCGTAGTTACGACATTTTGAAATCTCGCGCAATTCGCTTAGCGACTAACGAGCGAGTAATTTCGAGCATTCGATCGATTTAAATCGCTCGGCATCGTTGTGAATTAAATAAGCGAGGAAGTCTTTCACGTTATTACTAAGGGTGTAAATATCTGGTATAAAAAGAAATTGTACAATTGCAACGAGCTCAATTAAAATTACACGCATCATTCAAGATATCATAGAAATACTTTTATTGGTTACTTTTGACATTAAAGTTGATAGATATATTGATAATAAATTAAATTCTTCTGGTTTCGATCGCCGTTCAATGATCACTAATTTTAATTTACCCTTCAACGAAGATAGTGATAGCTGCCCGAACGTCGCTCAATTCATTGTTTCAACTTTTTCCATTTTCGAAATGAACGGAACCGGAAACGCCTATTTTCTCAGTAATAAGGTAAGTTGATTTTACCCTGCCAGCCCGACGGCTTCGTAAAAATTCCAATTTTATACGTCGCGACTAACCACTTCCGGAAACACGTTAATTCCCCTCTAAAATTCATGTACCAAATTTCCCGCTACTAATTAGGAATTACACACAACGTCCCGTAGAAAATCTTTAACGCCGTCTGAAAGATTCCTTTTTATTTCTATCCTCAACGTTCCTTTCCGAATATTTCTATGCAAATGATGCTAATTACAAATTATCCACCATGTATACTGCATGAACGAATACGATACGGTAATATTAAAAATTCCACTATAATATTTTTCATCTCAATGAAACTCTAATGAACCATTTACTATTATAGCGTATTTAATTTTAACATTGTAAAAAATCTCTCATTGCCTCTGGCGCTTATTATAATTTAAGCAATGATTGCCGAAAGGCAGATAAAAGAAAGTCTGCGCTCACGGGAAAAATTTAACAAGAATGATACATTCCTATATAATCCTTTCCTTTCATTTTCCTATCGCTTTGAAATCGCAATTCTCCTATTCCATCGCATTCTATGCATCATTTTATTAAAATATCAAACACCTTTCACGTCATTGCTCGCCGCGCAACGTAACCGGCTATTTTCTTACATCTTCGTAGGAAGGGAATTTCCCTCTGCCCATCCCGCGAACAAAATAAAGTGGGAACCATAGCCATGAAATACATACTGGCCCATTACCAGTGCTAACAGAGTACAGACGGGGGATTCGGAGACAGATGGAAACCGGAGGGCTGAAGATCTGAATTCACTGCACACCTCTTCGTTTGGTTATGCTAATGATGTTGTGGAGCATTTCTCCTTATATATATTTTTCAACCCCCGTGATTCTTTCGGCCATTTTGACCCTTCCTGGTCGAGTCACGACTTGCGTTTCTTCTCTGTTCTACGATCGCTCGTTTCCGCGTCGTCAG
The DNA here is from genome assembly GCA_963667235.1 of Nomada lathburiana. NCBI lineage: Eukaryota > Metazoa > Arthropoda > Insecta > Hymenoptera > Apidae > Nomada > Nomada lathburiana. The sequence continues at coordinate 10,940,620 of OY763903.1, forward strand.
TGTGACCAATTTATTGCAAAACGCGAGCGTGTGTGGGTTCTAGGTCGAATATTAATGTTCCCAAATGCGGCCAGCTCGTTTCGCAGCAATCCTCCCTCAGTGCTTTTTTTACTCCATAGCCGCACGATCCCTGAATCTCGATGCTCGGTCGATTCGATCGTTCTCTTGTATTGTTTATAGGATTGTTTTGAGCCAGAGAATGCCTGGATGCCCCTTGGATGTAGCATACTGTGACTGTATTTGCAATGCAAAGGGCAAATGGGAACGATAAACCATTGATTTTATCGAGTGTGCGTTCTTCCCGATATTTTTGTAGAATATTACGAAAACCATGGCCAATGGGTATATCGTAAGTAACGCAAATGGTAATGGAATAAAACGTGAACGGCCAGAGATTGAACTGGTTCCCCGACGTGTTTCGAGCTTCTAGTTTTCTGAAATATGCAACAACGGAGCAAGCTACACGAGCAGCTTTGATACAAACGTAACAATAATTTCAGCAGCCGGTAATTATCTCAACATCGCGGAGGCGGAAGGGACGCGTTACACGTGAGCTAAATGGAATTTACGTGGCGTGCAAGTTATATTATTTATAATTGCGCCTGGCGCGACGGAGAATTCGCATCGAATGCGATATGAATACCTCAACGAAGTTAAAATTGCACTGGCTGGTAGTTAAAAGCAAGTGAAAGTTGTTGCCTCAAATTACCCATATAATATCTCCAACACGAATATTCGATTTACACTCGCCGTTCGGCAAATTTTTCGATCGTGTTACCTTTCATTGAATCTTCACTTCTTCAGCCGAATATAATTCACGTATCAACGCGAATGCATACAGAAAATCGATAATTAGCAGACGTACAAAATACTGCATGCGAAACAGTTCTACGACCTGCTGACAGAACACTGCAAGTACATCGTCACGATGTGACACTGCTAAACGCGACGTTAACGCCACTATAAACTTTCAATTACTCTAATAAAAGTTATCGTTCCGTATCACCTACGATTTTATCTGTGATATTATTTCTCATTCAATCCCATGAAAAACTGTACCGTTCCTTCGACACGAATCGTATTGCACATTCGTGCTGCACCATTTCCACGATGAATTGTTCCGATTGAAACCTGAATAAACTACACCTGCACAAAAAACGTACCGACCCGTATTCTGCATTAAGAATTCATACGAAATTAGTCTTTTATCGGGTAAACGAATGTCGTTGCCGTCAGTTTGTATTCAACGTGCACACATGCTGTCGACACAAAGTGAATGAGAACTGAACCGCTGTGCTATCCAGTTTTCTTCTACTTGTGAACAGGTGTGCCAACGCATAGGGCATTCAAGAATGATTTACTAATTGACGAGAGCAAGCGAAATCGATTGTCTCTACTGGGTGTTCACCGTTAAAGGTCGCCACGATTTTTCAGGCGCTTCTGGTGACGTGAGGAAAAAAATACTAGAACGAAAACATCATCAGTTCGTCGACCGTCAACAGTTTGCAAAAATGAAAACTGCAGAAGTACTAATTTTTTCTGCGTAAAATAAATAGATTAATTTATAATATTTTCTTTCCCTATAGTGTACAATATTTCCAATAGAATGCGTATTATAGATACTTTACAGAATTGATACTACGTCCTATCGCATAGAGGAGATCGCGCTGTGTAATTTGCTTTTTTTTCGAGCTCGATCCGATTATTCTGTGCCGAGTTACAGCCGTTTAAAGTATCGTCAAAAATATGAATGAAGATTAATACAGTTCCCCTTTAAATTCCTAGAAATGCGTACGCTATTACTACTGTTGTGTAACCAATACGCGTGGGAACGTCCTTGCAAGGCCGCGAGGGTGCATTGTCGTAGCACCAAATTAATCTCGATTTCCTCATAAATTCTTCAGTTTTCCATTGGCGTAACTATCAAAATTTTTTTTCCCTCATTTAATTTAATTTTCTTTCTATTTACGTGCAGCCAAATCAAATATATAGAACGATTTTCAGTGAATCTCGAACCTCCCACGTGCCTCTTTTTTTTTTTCTTCTGTTTCTTTACTATATGATAAATTGCAGTAGCTCTTCAAAGGGGTCCTTACAATGTAGATTTTAGATTCTTCTTGTTGGGTTGCGCGAGTAAAATGCCGTATTATAATTTGTATTGTAACTGCGGGTAAGTAATAAAGTGCTGTGGATTATGTTAGTATCGCGTTTAGGGTTCATAAACCTCGTAGCAATGAAAATAAAATTGTAGAATGGCGTGCCTTTGCTATACAGGTGAGATTGGATCTCTGTTTAACAATTGCGACGTGCTTGGGAAACTTTTCCATTTTTATTCTAATTTATATCTTAACGTTAATGGGGGAAATGTCCACAGCTATTAACAATCGAGTTAAAATAAATTTCGTTCAGCCATACCAGCCGCTGCTTTTACAATACTATTTCTCACCGAACCGATTCAATTTTCCAAGAATACCGTTCACCAGAGAGGATCCGGTATACAAGCATTGTCTCCGCCTTCTTTTTGAGCGGGACGCGCGTCGATGAAAGAAGATAAAAATAATGGACGAAAGACGCTTCGAGTGAGGCGAGGATAAAGAATTTGGAGCAATTTGTGGCCGGACCATGAAAGGCTGGAAAATGGAAGTCACTTTGTATTCTCTCCTCTTCACTCGTTTTCTTCGCCCTTGTTTCTCCCTCGAGTCGAGGGTAGAAAATTCATATCCATGCAGCGCTCTAGCTTTCCCAAAAATAGTGATAACAATGAAACGAAATCGATCTCACTACGATCATTTGCCATCGGCGCGGATATATTTTCCGCGTTAAACACGCGGCGAATTCTCGGGCGACCAAATTGCTCATTCCATTGAATCGGCAGATCGGAGCCGGAAAATTTCCTCGGTCGGGAACAAGTCATTAATAAACGTCGAGGCTCGAATCAAAATTCTATCCAGTCCTTTTTATTTTTCGGTCGATTATCAGGCGGGGCATTACAGGCGAAAATGAAACGATTCTATCGATATTCCCGTTTCGTCCTTTTCCTCCTCTTTTTCTCTCTGCCGCTTTTTTTTTCTCGTACGCATGGATCTGGATATTGGAATTTAAAAATTCACTCTCGCCGTTATGTCGTCGCGCGGATTTAATATAACCAACAGTCCGGCCGTGTTCAAGCGCAAAGAACGAAATTGATACGGAAAGTGCGGGAATTATTTAACGTTCCCGTATCTGAATGCATATCAGTTTTTTATCCGCGACAAAAGGAGCGTACCGGGATACACACAGAGAATGTAATAGAACGAGGGACGGCCTCTCTCACACGATTTAACAGCCCTTGGAATTTTAAAGAATCGTCCCCTACAAAAGCCTCGTGGCTTTCCACTGGACGTCGCATGATTCCATTGCCTTCGTTTAAACTTGTTTTTAGCGAGGCACGCGAATCTTCCTCGCCCACGAAATATTTATATAAATAATTATTTTGTAAATAAAATGGTGCCAATAATTAATGTTATAATATATTCATAACGATTAGGTAACTTCGATTGAGACGAAGCTTCATAGTCGAATCAAACGAACAAAAATAATACAGTTAAACAAATAAAATGAACTGACAGGAATGAAATACGCTAAAAGCGGTATTGAAAGAACAGCAGTATCAAGATGTACAGAGCTTGATAAAGTATCGAGAAAAAGATCAGCTAACAGAGACAAGCAGATGGAAGGACGCAAATGTCAGAGCACTCTCTGGCAGCCTGAAAACGTGAATCCCTTTTGGCTGGATTTTAACGTGAAGTTTATCGTGGACGCTGGTAAATTATTGTCCGTCACGGTATCCCGGTGGACCTTGGCTCTCCGTTAGATAGAGAGATCCGCGATCGAGCCTGCACGCTATTAATATTGCGCGGAGCTAACGTGTCTTCGATTACTTTATAAATAACATGGGAGATATACATATACTATTGGTACACGCTGTATGCTATGTGGACTGTGTATACTGCCTGGTGTAGGTGCAACCTCTACCAAGAGGTTTTCATAAATTTTTCAATTTCGTGGCCGCCGGTCCACCTAATCCCTCCTTTCACTATCGTCCTTTCCTTGGTTTTGTATTAACCGCGGCTGGATACCGCTTCGCGAGCCAAATTTACATTCGAGGACGGATGAGTCCGCTGAAACGTATCGCTGCACAGGTTCGCCGTGGACGAATTAATTTTTTCTATTTATTCCCCCATCCCCTTGATATTTTCCTTCTTTCTTGCGACCACGGTCAGTTTACGTTTGTCCCAGTTGCACGCTTCTTCGTCCCGCCAAGCCTCCTTCATTGTTCCTTTTCCTTCTTCCCATTCATTTTCTTTTTCTTTTTCTTCTGTTATTAACGAGCTTCGTAAATCTCTCGGCCTCCAAGTCGACGATAAACCCCGCGTAATCTCGCGTTTTATTCTCCGTCGCGGCGATAAATTTGTTTCGTTAGCACTTTGATTTCGAATTGCAGCCGCGTTTAAATATTTCCATGCTCCCTCCTTGCCTTTGTTCTTCTATATCGTTGCCGCGCCCCGTTTATCGAATTGCCGCGCGATGCCTCTCGATTTCTGTTGGCGACGTTCCGAAAGTGTTACGTCGGACAAGCGTTTTCCCTTTTTACTGGTCAGAGGGCGGTTAATTTTCTTTTCTCGCGCCTGGTGCCCGACGCGCTGTTCATTTTCACGGACCGTTTGTTCGTGCGCGTTTTGAAAAATGATGCGATTATAGGCGGAAAATAAATTCATTCCGATGAATACGGGCCGAGCAACAGCTCGTTGCGTAACGATGCACGAACTGCAGCGAGGGCAGTCTGGCGGAATTGCACGCCGTTGCGGGGATGTGTCAATTACGTTTAACTCGATCCACCCGACAATTGTGCCTTATTTCAGGTGGCCAAAGTGACTAACAGTCGTTGGTTGAAATGGTTGTTTTGTTGGTTCGTTGGTTCGAAAAAACAGATCAATCTCTACCATAGATGATGCGCAAAAACTGACTTGCTTAAAAGTTTTATTATTATTTTTGTTTCTAAGATTATGTACCATTCAGATCGTAAAATATGCAATGTAGTAGAAACATGTTTTAAACGATTCTTTTTCTCAGACCGATACAAATGCCTGAATTTTTCTGGCCAATCTCTAAACACAGAAAACGCCGCACATCCAAGACTGCTCTTTTGTTTTCCGCTGCCAGTGAACCGAACGATTTTTCTCCGATTCTCCCAATCCCCGACTTGCCCCGTCGTCAATCGCCAAGATAGAAGTCCGGGCGAAGGCGATTCGAAAACCACCGTAAAAAATATACCACCGACTGATCCGTGGTGTATCGATAGAAATCACCACGGACTTTTGTCGTTCTCGACGTGGTGTGAATCAGGGGTGGCGGCGTCCAGCGTCGTCGGATTTGTCGACGAGTTAGCTGTCGGTCATACCACGACGGGAATGTGAGTGGACCAATCGTCCACGCCAGATTGGATGTGACATCATAAAAAAAAGCTCAGTAGCGAACGAGCACTTACGAGTCAAGGAAAATTGTCCATCAGACTGAATGAGGGATGTCTCGTGGAATCCGTGTCATTTCGTCGCGCGGAAAACGTGACGAAACTCTTAAACGATTCATCGTCGAACCGCTCCCGATGTTGCTACGAAATGAATGACCGACCTATCCGGCGCACGACACGGAGGGTCAAAATAAGTTGAACGGGTTGTCGATCGTTTCGATGCGTCGCCGTCGCGACGCGCGATGAATCGGGGCAAGTAGCGAGCACGTAATTTTTGTCCGATGTTCGATGGATTCTGGGATGCCCTCGAAGGCGTAATTTTACGGATATTTCGGGTGTTTTATGTATGCACACGTACGTGAATAGCGCATAGGCAAGAACTTCTGTATGGCGGAGAGTGAAAAGTTTCTGGTGTGGGGGGAATGGGTCGGTCGTTGTGCAATTTTCGCATCACAGTTTCTTTTTTTCAAGGTAAATGACATCTGCTTTGGTACTTGCTCTGCAGACGACACGAATAGTACGAGAATCTAATTTAAAGTGCAATCAAGGCTGCCATTAGGTTAATGAATTTGTAAAACTCGTGCACCTTCCAAACGGTTAATTTCCAGAACCCATTAAACCTCCTTGGCGTCCCTATTCACTAGAAATAAAAATACACTGCTGTACCAGTTGACAATTTTTTCCTTTCTTCTCGTTTATACCTGAAGCTTCCCTGGACCGTTTTACTGTTGTCATGAAACAGAGATCAGCAAGCAAATTAATTACAACGCTCATTTATTTCTTTCCCCTCTTTCACCGCCTCACGTTCGCGCGACTTTTGCTCGCTGAAATTCACTCCGACGGTTTCGCAGTTTCGATTCAATTTACTTCCACACCACCCACCTGGTTTCACTATTTCGAAAAGGTAATGGACAACACGTTCACGGGCCTCGGCTAGGTTGACCGTATGAAAGAGAATCGTTCGTTGCAACAAAGCCCCAATAAACCCCGTTTGCTGCCGGTTAAGTGAAAGAGATATTACGCGTTACGTATGCGGCGAGCGTGGCCGCGGAAAAAGGGCGGCAGGATCGACGTTGCCTTTGTGAAGGGTAGCTATCGATAGCTTTGTTGGCGGCGCATTTACGAACGTCGTGTGCAGGGCCACCCTCTGCTTGCAGGAGTGGCGGTGGCGCCGCGACGTCGGTCCTGGAGCGAAATGTCACGTCGCGTCGCGTCGGTCACACGGCAACGACGACGGCTAAGAAGTCGGCTTCTCACCTGGGACCAAAAGGGAAGACCGTTTCGCGAAAATTCCAGATGCAATTTTATGCCACGAGCGACGCGACTCCCATACGAGAAACGGGGATTGAGATTGCCCCCTAGATCGAATCACATGATGCCAAAGGCGTCTAACGCATCATCCTGTCTAAATTTCACCGATCCTCTGTCGAATTTAGTCGCTTTGTTCGACAGGAAAATTTCATCTGTCGATTATCGTGAGATATTTGATCAAATCGTGGAAGTAGCGTTAGTTAATAATATTTTTATTTCATATTGGATTTCCGTTGCCACGGTGTGTCGTTGATAATATTTGAGGGTCGCAATTGACGTTTTCCCTTGCCACGGATTTTATATCTAGAGCAGAGAATAATTGTTTGAATTTGTTTCGAGTGAACGGGGGGGTTTTACTGTCCCGGTGTCGCGTATTTGCATGCACGTAGACGTTCGAGACTAGTTACTCAGGAATTTAAGGAACAAATTACTGTGGAAATATGCGGACGTTTCGAGGAGTCGTGTCGCGCATCGGAAGTGACCGATTACCCATCGAACAGCGGTAATTACCATTGCGCAATATTCCGCAAGCCAGAAGTGCTTTACTTCCTTCTGCAATATTCATGATGCTGTTCGTTCTGCGAGATGAAATACAAACAACCAGATGAAACAACGAAGAATCCTCAACGGCCAACGAGAATGTCCATCTATTTAACAATGAACTCGTACAAACTAACGAATCGTCAAAGCTAAACCATTACGCGAGCCCGCACTTCACCGTAACACTCTAACGACAAACGGAACAGCCGCAAAAACCACTCGAACGATTTCTATCCACGCGCGAAAATCTCCCACACCCGAAGGACCGCGAACGAAAAAAAAAATCCCAACCAACGTCAAACGAATTAATCAGAATCATCGGACATACCGACGAAGGTAAACGGAATCGTTATGGAAAATAAAAACCCGAAACGGAGGTATCGAGATAAAAGCGCGATGCTTTTACCGCGATAGCGGAGAAGTGCATCGATTTCCAGCCACGAATCTACGATCCGCAACGGTGCAACTTTTCTGCGGTTTCGCTCGTCGGCTATCCCTTCGTTTCTTTATGTCTTTACGAGTTCGTCTGTCGTGGACATGCATATATAGGGGTGCGCATACAGGGGGCGGGGGGGAAAGAGGGTTGCACGGGGCGCAGACAATACGCAGCCCCCGTTCGTAAGCTTTCGGAAGGAACGGGAGAGGAATGTGGGAAGAAAGGAAAAAATGGTCTGGATAAATTCGACGGAGCATCGAGTTGGCAGATATCAATGGGGAGAACGGCCACGTGTGTTCGTGAACGGGGTCGAAACTCGGCCCAGATTCAGAATGTGGGTCGGGTCAGCTGCATCCGTGCATCCCCCAGGGTATGGCCGGGCGTTGCAGAGCGAGCACGTATTCGATGCACTTGCAGACTCGGGACACGGTCATACGTGACAGCCGCAGCTGACCGTCATGCGTCGAATTTGAATTGATAATGCGCGTTAATTTCTGACCGGCCCTGTTGGCATAGGGCCGTAATAACGGGGGCGAACAATTAATTACGGAATCGCGGCCCGAGCTGTTCTTTGACGTATGAAATGCTTGTCTGTCCGCTTGACAATGATGGGTCGGCCGTTTCGACTCTTCGCCAATGCTATCCCCGCGTGCGCGAGTGCGTATATGTGTGGATGTGACGGCGATGGTAATTATTTGTCGGGTGAATTGGTAGAATCGGGGGATTCATAGTTGGACAGATGCCTTTTGTTCGCGCGGTATTCCTGGGGATGGGAAGATGTTCGAACGTGGTGGATATTATTGCAACGTTGATAAAGTTTCGGACCCCTGTGGTATTGTAATTTGTAATTTAGTAGAGAGGTGAGAATAGATTCCAGGGAGCAGTGGCATCGGCGAATAATTCATTATTCTGTGTTGGTAACAATTAGTAAATTCGATAAAGAAGTCGAAGCTCAGCTATTTGTACTTTACGTTATATTGCCCACACCGTTTCCTACACGCGCTAATGGAAATATTCATGGTAACCGTCAAATATTTAGTGCACTCGCGCTTCTGCTTCGCTTCACACAAATATCAATGCACCAAGAACTTAATGTACACCATTTCGTGCGCACCAAAGCAAGAGAATTACCGGATATCGCATAAAAATTAATCACCCCATCGTTTGGGGATCCGCGAGCGGCCCGATACCCGGGAAAATAAAAAGTTCGCCGTGTGAACGTGGAAATCGCGACGGTTCGTCGAAAGTTTCTCGAAGGAGGATAAGGAAGGCACAGGTCGTCGAGGCGAATCCCGTTCGCCCGGCGTGTACGTAAACTGGGAGGCGAGCAAACGTTCGAGGGGTGATTCGAGGTGCGGCGTATCGCAGCGGAATACTGCGAGGCAGCTTCAAAAGTTGCCAGTTAAACGACGGAGTTAACTTCGTTTCGTTGTTTGCGTGAGCCGCAAATTTCCTTCAGTTACTCAGGCCCGTAGCCCGGTGCTGTTATAATCACGCGGATGTACGTGTTACTGGGGCTCGAGAAACAGACAGAGAACAGAGCCGTACTCGTTCGTCCCGTTTCTACTCGCGTGACAACTTACTCTAGCTGTACGCTTCATTCGTGATAAAGGATAGAGGGAAACACGCTACAACCGCTCCACAGGACGCGCTTCTATCTCTCACTGGTGTTCCCTATACACTCTGCGCTGAGTCTTGCTGCGGCAAGTCGCTCGAATAGAATTATATTGATAAGGGAGCCGCATTCGGGGATGTAATTCAATTTAGGCCAGTGTAAAGCGAGTTTAACGGATACTGTTGTACATCGCGCGAAACTTGTGCTTGTTTCTTTGTTACTGATACCCGTACTTCGTGCTTGATTTACATTTCTTTCCTTTTCTCTTTCGTTATTTGTTTATCGAGATTTCGAATATTCAGGGGGATGTTATATATCAAGGGGGGTATTCTTTAAGGGCGACGAGGATTCCTTTTGCAATGCTTTGAATGGATCTTGTTTCGGAATGTAATTAGGAGAAACGTTTTCTTGTACGACTTACCTCGAGATTGCAGATCTTGTATTTCGTGCTCCATGGCCTACCTTTGCACGGTTTCCTCCTGCAACGCCTCTGTTGGCGTGAAATCCCGCCGCCGCAGCTCCTGCAAAGTAGAGCGAGTATAATTGAAAATTATAAAAAGAGGTAACATACTAACAACGTGTTGCAGGTGAAATTTCTTAGACCAGTCTTTTCTTATAAAGGACCGATTATTGCGGGTAGAAAGAAGTTGCAAAATGTACAATATGTGCCTTGTTGTTGTTAAAAATTTGTTCTGTAGTTTTTTTTCCATTGATTTGTATTCCGAAAAAAATTGCATTGTTTTATCTTTCGACTTTTTAAAAAATACTATTATGTTTCTAGAATTTGTACAACTTTCTCCCTGCTCCAGTACGATCTCCACGGTTATGAAAGAATAATATGAAATTAGGACATGTAACCGGAAAATTCGAGGCAACGAAAGGAATTACGTCATACGGTTTCGTTGATCGCGAATGACTCGTTTCGCGAGTTTAAGTGGCACTTGTACTTCCGGAACATGCGGGTCTGTACACTGCAGCCTTGACGACGTCACGACTTTGTATCAAACGTGGTTGCGCTTTAAAACATAAAAGTAATGCTATACAGGGTGCACGTCGAACGAGCTTCGATTGAACGAGATCTTTAGAGAGCAGTGCTTGTACAAAAATTCTCTCTGCACTCACTATTTTAAGATTTTTGATCTAATCAACGATGGAGAACTACAAACTTCCAGAATACAGATTGGAAATTTGCTTTTCAGTTTGCTCTATTATATTAGTTTCCTGCTAACTCTTAAACAACCCTCTAGACGAAATAGTTTCAAATAAAATATTCCAATGTTATTCTGTATATTTTGTATTCGACTTGACTAACTTTGTTCTCGCCTATAACAAGTATCGTCCGTCTTACAGCTAGTTCGTGCAACGAATTTTTAGCAAAATTATATGCTAACGAGTTTCCGCGAGCGACGAAACAATTTTTTAAATAATTGTATCGAGAACACGAACAAAGATTTGCAGGACCCTGGCGGGTCGCGTCGAATGTACGGCGCCGTACATCATGCAATAAGCTTCTCCAAAGGGGCGAGTGCAGTTCACCAGCGGTAAGCGTCATAAATTATTTGCTGGCGCAGTCTGCACCGTTTCTGCACGGTTGAAAAACGAGCTGGCCGCTCCGACGTCCGCCACCGGAACTCCACCGTCGTCGAAATGAGTTCTGGAACGCTTAACATTCCAACGGCGTGTCGGCGTCGCGACGCGATACCAGACCTTTCGATTCGTCTTATCGTGCGATCAACGTGACGAGTCGCGACACGAAAACCTATTTTCGAGTGTTACCGCTTTGATCACGAATGAAGGGTGCTTATTTGACATTTATTTTATTAGAAAGGGCAACCATTATTAGCGAATTAGATTGCAAAATTTTTAGAGACCTTTAATATCTAATATCTAATATGTTTAGGAATGGCTACATATAAAAGGTTGTCGCCGGTTTAACGTCGGGAGCCGTTAATGATACACGATGCCTGTTCACTTTCCTTTTTGCACATCTAGTGTAAATTAAATTGAAACAGCGACACAGGGAAATCGGTGCATCTGCATGCTGTGCAGATAGAACGAGGTTCTAATTATTTCAGAGAATTATTTCCTATCATCCTAATTATTTCTGACATTCGAAGTCAGATGAATTAGAAATGGGGTTATCAGTTATCCGTGTCAGACGTATGAATTATATGATTACACGATCGGGGTCTTTCTTTTTACGACTTTCAAATATTTCACGTACATTTCGGTGCCATCCATTTTATTATTGAGTTAATTATAATTTGAAATTTAAATTGCTTACCTGGAACAACCGGACCATTTTGACCAAGGCGACCATTCGCCCCACGTGACGCTCTGCAAGCAGAAAACAATTTGTCACATGATTAAATTGTACAAATGAAACGCTCGCAAACGTGCGTGCGTGTTTATCATTTCGCGGAAAAGTTCGAAATTCAATTATTCGCCGTGGCGAATTAATCGGAGATCGTATTTGCGGAGCACCGTCACCTCGTTCGGCGCAACTTTTAACGAAATTGGAGGATCCGTTGCGAGCGAATAAATTCGTTAAAATGCCAGTCGATGCATGGAAATATTCGATAGGTAATTGGATCAGCCCTCATGAGATTGGGGAACAATTAATCCATGTAACGACAAATCTGCCCGCTCGCCAGTTTCTCGCCATTGTTAAATATTTCCCATTCACGTCGCGTTAAAACAAAAAAAATGACTCGAAATTTCTCCAACTTTATTTTATATCATTTATGGAACGCATGTGTAATTCAGCAAATACAAATAATTAAACTGTGTAGAAATTTAATTAAATATATCATCTTTCGGACAGAAGACCAAGAAAAATTGTGTGCATTCGCCGCTTCATTTCCTGTATTTCAGAACGTGTCTCGTGAATCGAAGAAAGCAAACCTAGCCGTAGATAAAGGAGCGACCGTAAGAACGTCGATATATCAAAGTATTTAGCGTCTTTCCACGGCGAGGAAACAGAAAAATCTCGTCTGTCGGGCGGGACGGTGTTCCCTTGCACATCGATATCCCTCTCGGAGCAATAAGTTCGCAGTGATACGTGATAAAAATTTTGGCGCCCTTGCAACGAAATGCTCGGCACGTTCCCAGCCGAACCGAGCGGATTTCGAAAATTCACTTTTACCAGTCGGCCCGAGTCCCGTCGAGTTGAATTTCTGTCTGGGTAGTTCGTGTTAGCGAAGGGTGGTGTTGAGACCCGATCAAGGACCCATAGAAATAAACCGAAGAAGTTAACAAATACCTGTTTAAGACTTAAATGAATTGCAAGGTGCAATTTATTTTTCATTTCTTGGCAGGAAAACAAAAATTGTTTCGAAATATCGATAATTTTCACACGGCCGATTAGGTCTCGATTAATACATGTTACGTTAAGTCGCACCCAAATTGCAGACACATTTATTTGTGGTAAAAAAAATATATCGTACGTAAAAAAAAAGTCTGTTCGCGATCACCAATTTTTCAACAAGTACGTCTCCATCACTTTTAGCTCGCAGTAACGAAGTTCGTTTAGTTATTGTCCTCAATTGTTTCAGGTTGGTGGTTTTCATTTTTTTACTGGGCCGGGCTGCGCCCCCCTTCCCCGGGTTGTGATGCAATTTCTACCCCTTAACGAGAAATTTGAACCGGCGAACAGTTTCTACGCACGGCTGCAAGGAATATATGAAATTGAAAACCGAACCGGTTCGCAATTTTTCGTTACAAAATTTGGGAAATTTTATTAAGGCTGTCGCAACACATTTATTTATAAAAACCGAAAAATAACGCACGGACACATTACAATCGCAACCAGTTCCGTTTTTAAACTTCATCGTACGGCAATGGTTTCTCCAACAGGAGAATGCACGTCTGTAATTAACCAGCAGAGAAATTCTGTCGCAACTATAAAAATTAAGAAATCACAAAAAACACTACATGGAATCATTAACACCATTGTTCCTAAAGCACGTGAAAGGTTCGAATAAAATATGAAATATCTTTCCGACGATTTTACCTCGATCATTCGCTCCCTTTATCCGTGCTACCCTATAATGAGCTGTTGTATCGGCTTTTAGTCCGGAGAAAGAGTAGCAGGGGGTCCACAATTAATCCCTTTTATCCGGCTACCGGCTTTATGGAGTGAGGGAGAAGAAGGGTGAACGAAAAGGAGAATACCATAGAAGAAAGCAGAACAAAATGGTAGGAGAGGGATATCATAGAAGGAAATAGATGGACGAGCCAAAAATCTAGGAAAAAATAATACAAAGGGAAAGTGAAGTTATGGAAAAAGTAGGATGAAAAAGGTTGAAATCTGGATTCGGCACTAAAGTAATCGAAAGGGTGAAAGAGCTCTCGTTCTGTTACCTTAATAACGTTAGGCTGTTCTCATATTTCGTAGTGGCACTTCTGTGTTATACATCTTTTTTTTCCTTCCTTTAGTACCCTGCATGATGGGGTTACGTAAACCGTTTCGCGATTGCGTTTAATTCTGATGCGAGTACGTCGATCGAGAGCAATAGGTGCGATAATTTCACGTTCGAGCAAATTATAACGGCACGAATTTTGTGGGTCGAGCTTGGTACAATTCCTATTCATTTTTACAGCGATTGACCTTTTATAGTGATTTATTTCTCTCACTTTTGTTCCTTGCTTTTTTGGGGACGATTAACGTATATCTGATAAACGGCCCCGTCTATCTTTTCCCTCGGTTGGCTCTGGGTTATTTCGCGAGCCTGCCGCAAAGTTTGCACGCTGCGACGGGGCGTCGCGACGCGGTGACAGCAGTCGCGGATACGTGGCGCGTTAACATTCGCGGAGTGGGTTCATTAAAAAAGCGCGGAACAAGCTCCGGGGCGCGCTCATTTGTTAAAAGTTCGCGGGCTTGTTCGCTGTTTGAATCGCTGATTAAAGAAGTGCCGGTCTCTCGTCTCATTTTTCACAACTCCTCCCATTTTTTCATACTTTTTGTGTGTATCTTTTTCATTCTTCACCCCGTGATACAGTTCGCCGCGCGTAAAGGTTCCGAAGACGAATTTACAATAATCTCGCGGATTTCTGTGTCTTGTCAAGAAGCGACAGTTTTTTATTCACCTACAAAATTCTCTTCTTCGCTTCAGACGGGTTCGTACGTCGGCCGTGCAGAAGCCATTTAGAAGCATAGCGCGAATTTTCCTTTCAATTCCTGTACCATCTATATAGATTTACAAATTGTTGCCAATTATTAATATGATGCCATTTATGCTCCACGTGCATCCTTACGTCATAATTAGAGCTTTCGACATCCCGCTCCACCGACTATTTGATCGAAGATTGTTTCAGCGCAAGTATCAGACGACTGAAACTTTTCGACCAGATTTGTCCAACCGATCACTGATTTCACTGGAACAGGCGAATGTCATGGTGAGAAGCAAAGTGGCTAGCACGATGTCGTACGTATATAGGGCGGTACGAAAACCCGCATTGCGGAATGAGAGATCGTCTATCGGCCTATTGGCCTGTCCTCTCTGCTCGTCCATTTCCATCTTCCAACATTTATCCTCTTTCTCTCGTCCTATTCGTCGGTCTGTTGCTGTGTCCGTCTCCGTCCGCCGCTCGGCGGTCCTTTTTTCGTTGCCAATTTGCGGCGAGATTCGCAGCTAAAGGCGATAGCGACGTGTGCGTGTCCGATAAGAATCGTTTTTCGCCTAGAACACGCTGTCCAGCCCGATCGATCGCATAAATCCACGATCGGATTCGTCGCTGGAAGATTTAACGACGTGGGAAGCCCGTTCTGTAGAACGTGTCACGCGATTTTTCTACATTCTTTATAGGTGGCTTTGATAAGGGTGATTGTTTTTTATTCTTCTTCGAAGCTTTCGGGAAAAAAGTCGCCCCTGTGGATTGAAAAGTTTTACCACGACAATTCTAATTCGTCGAATTCGATGTTCTCGCAGCTATTATTAATACTTTCTCACGGAGAGCAGGAGTTGCGCGTGATTGCGATATTGTGATAATTATTGTTAAATAGACAGCTGCGCACGGTAGAACAATCTTCGTTTCGCCTAACAGGTGCAACATACATTTTCGTTGTTTCAAAATATCCGCAAACTTGAATTCGCAATTGCCCTAACTGCGAGCTCGACGTAACGGCGATCTCGTCAGCCAAGTGTCAGTGGTTAACTCGAGGCTGTGTCGGCCGATACGCGTTACCTTTAGACGTGATCCAAATTCCGTTGAATTTCAAGCAGAACCGAACGCGATAGCGTGGCTCGTTTAAGCTCCTCTTCGCTCCGAAGCTGATCTCTCTGCGACGAAATGACTTCACGCATTCGCGGCCGCTCCTCAAAGCATTCCGCTAATTTACATGCATACAAGCCTATGCCAGCGTCGAGGGGGACTTTAATAAAATCAAGCAGAACGGAGATAAAAGCATCGACGGAAGGGTTACGAGAAAGGGGGTCGAGATCGAGAGAGGTAGACAGCGACAGAGAGACAGAGTGGAAATCGTGTTGCCAGAGAGTAACGGACCAGCTATTCCCAATTCCCACCCAATCTAAAATCAATCTTAGTTCGTGCTCTTAGACGAACTGGAAGTAGGATTCTAAAGGGAGCTACGGAAGGTGTGCCGGGGGTGAGGTTGGACCGATCACTTTTAAGCAGGCTTGCAAGTCTGCATTATTCAAACTCCACCGCCAACCAAACTAGAGTTCCAACGGCACCCTCTAAGAAACCCTCTTGTGTCTTTCTCCACGAAAGCGACCCCCATCCACCCAACTCCCTTTCTATCCGCGTTTCACCCGATTTCTACACCCTTCCATTTATTTTCCTTGCGGAAAAGCGCGGGCTCGCGATCTTGTAATTAACATCTGCACCTTTGTCGATGCTCTTGCGATTTTAGCGCTCCGATATTTCGAGGACTGTGATGATATTCGGGGGGGTCGCTACTTTTCATATACACGAGCCACTTCAGGCGCCTGTTCCGAATTAAAATATTCTCGAAAATTGCGACGAAAACTGCGACGAACACTTGAGCTGCTATTCTTTGTACGCCCATACATACACGCGCACACACGTACTCTACAACACTCTAACAGATCATCGCTATTTCGCTTAATAACCCACGTCACGCTTTTTCCCCCGAATTCAGCGTCGAGTGCACAGAAGCGTCTCTTGGAAACACTCGCTCCGCTTCCGCCTCCGCTGTTCTCGAATCTTTCAAAGGGGCGCTCGCGAAAAAGCAGCCGCACGAATTACGAGTTAAAGCGCGTTGCGCTCCAAATATTTGCGTTCGCGCCCCGCTCGGCCGCCTACGGGAATTTCAGCTAGCGCCATCGTCAGATTATCACCATCGCCGGAGAACAAACACCCGCCCGGGGCCCACGGTGCAACATAAATATTTCGCAATTACAGCGGTTCACGTGAATCCTTCGAATTTCATTCGCCTCCTCTCCTTCATTCTCCAACGTTCGCTTTTCTAAGCTTCTTTACGGTTCGTTGTCGCGTAAAAAAGTCGTGGAATGACGCGACGCTACGAACACTCCTGGGGAAGCATCTTACGGCTTCGGCCGCGTTCTGCTTTCTTTCGCTCGGCCCGGCCGTCTCGCTAATCTCTTCACTGCCGTTCTTCTCGCTGCGTCCCTTGATTTCTCCGAGGTGCCTGCCGGCTCCCCAGACGCAATAGCAGACGAAAATGAACACCCCAGGTATATTGTGAAGTATGCGGTTTGTTCTTGAGTGAAAGGAGTTGGCGTAACAGAGGGTGCTGACGTTACAAGTTTCATAGAAGGACGGGCTGAGTTTTTTGCGGGTGAAGGGACTTTATTGTTCTGATACGGACCTGAATTTTTGGGGTAACGATGCATTTCGAGGAAGTATGTAATGCCTGGGAAACGGGTTTGCTCGAAACAGGTACCGCGATAGATTCGTTTAGTTTCGAACTTCCAGCACGAGTGTGCATAGAATGAATTAAACTTTGCGCCAATTCAATTTCACGGAAATAATAAATTCGAACCGATAGAATTCTCGATAATAATCCTAACACAGTTGCCACTGTAGAACGCGGCGCGAGCTAAAATATCTCTGACATGATATTCCAGATTCTGCGGAATTTTTAGCAAGTTTAATTGGACTCGTTTGGATCATCGTTACTTCGCAAATTACGCAATTTAGTGGTGGAGAATATCTATCGAACTATTTTCAGACTCACTCGTTCGACAGAGTAACTACGTTATAAGTAACCAGGGATTATCAGATCTTATATATAACGCGGAGTACACCAAAAGTGGCATCGGATCTGAAAGAGTGGCGGTGTCAGGTTAAAAGGGGTGCGTAATAGGCTTAAAAAGGCTGATGTCTTAAGCGGGATAAAAAATAAGCCGCGGAAATAAATCTCGTGCCGGTGAAGGGTCCCAATCCGGACCGGTTATCCCAGCGTAACGATATTCGGCAACGCTTATGAGTTTCGGCTGTCTAAAAATATAATCTCGATAAGAGATAGCGCGGGCCTTGCTAAGACGTTTAAAAGGGTGTCGTCACCCTTCGGGGAATTTCATTCGGCGACGATAATGGAGGGATTTTAATGACAATGGTGGTATGAATACATATTGAGGTATAAAAAAGGACGAGTCGGGGCGTTTGTGAAAGAATGATAAGAGTTAATGCGTTTCCCTCTTGTATCGTGGAACGGGCCATAATTGGCTTATAGTAGCCAGAAGGAAAGAAAATACCTCTGCACACGTATTCAACGTGTCGGGCGAAGCCTAAATTGACAACAATTACAAATACATCGCCGCGATTCTACCTCTCGCGAACAATTGGTAATCGAACACGAGCGGAATCGTCGATAATGCCGCGAAGTGTTATCCTTTTCACGGCGTCGCGACGAGGGGTCCCGAACCCTGGGAATAGAACGGATGATCGGACTTTTAAGCAGGATCCTCGCGGTGTCTGCATTATTCACGCACCCCTCCTCGTCGACGCTTTCGTCCTCGCCACATCCAGCCAGGACTTTATTCTCCCGTGCAGGTGTCAATTTGTCTCTCAACCTCTCTGCCCAACCCTCAACTTCTTCGCCCTTCTGTTTTCGTCCGGAGTGTCTGCCCCTTCGATCTTTCGCTATCCGCCTTCTCGCCCGAAATGCTCTTCCTGCACGCCAGGATGGTACATTAGACTCCCAAATTATTTAAGCAACAGCAGGAGATCTGGCGTAACCACCCCCTCGTGCTATCTGCATCTCTCTTGCTCTCTTTAAGCACGATTGTCTCTCCGTCATCTTGGCGATTCCATCTGCAACCGTCCATTGGTAATGGCGGGGCCAGGATTCAATCCGGAGATCGGTATCTTTAGTGGGGTATTTTCGTGGCTATCTTCCATATAATCGTAGATCGGCTGGAAAAACTAGACGTGGGTGTCATTAGCATTGAACAGCGTGTCGATCATGTTACCTGTCTGCTCATTATCGATGAAATCGTTTCGAGCAGGATTCGTCTACGACGTTGGCCATAGCTTTTATCCCGTTAATGCGATGATACCGTTCTTCGGTGTCAGGTTTAATCGTTTTCCAAGGTTGTCAATTAGAATGAGAACCCTGTTGTCAAATATCCTTTCTTCGCACTAAGGAAACATATTTTTTACGGTTTCCACTGAAAGTACGTTCAGTGTAGCTTTATTTTATTTTCGTTCAGTATTCATTTATTTCACAGCCGCCTCTATTTTTTCATCAGACGAAAGTGAACATAAATCATATATACGACTTTTCAGTTGAATTTTTTCAATATTTTTGTATACCAGTTCGACAAAGGCGTGTGTCCACTTTCAAGCGAAAATTTCATCACAAAGAGTAGCACACTCGTGAGTGTAATTTCCAAGCAATCGAACAACGAATAGCACTCGACCGATGTAAAACACAAATTTCGGTGCTAAAAGTGGACGATACCGGCCTGCAGGGTTGGTCAAGCGTACGTTAAACGCGAAATGATTCTCCAACGAAGCGCTTTATGGGCCGATAAAGCTGAGAGGCCGTACTGTAAGTTCCCAGCACTCCTGATAGCATAGGATTACTGCTAATATTTATGATTATTCGCGGCTGCTCCCTGGCCTAGCTCATAATTTCATCCATGGAGTCTCATTTACTTTTTCCACTAGCTTCCTTGTCGTTCCGTTAATTCCATTTCTGTATTGGAATATCATCAAACAATATAGAAATAGTAATGACGGAGTTCATTTAAAATTTGCCGCAGAATTACACGAGAGCAAAGTTTGGTGTTTGGCCTCAAATTATCCAACGATTCACCGAGGTCTTCTGTCATCTGTATAAATACCTGTATCTCGCTCAGCGTTATCTGCAGGTATACATAGTACTCATGGAAATATTGTGCCGAGCGGCTTTCAAGTAATGGTTTTCGATGTTTCACAGCGAAAATCGACGGAGCACGGAACCCGGAGAAGGGAGAAAAAGTGAAACGAAGAAAAAACAAGGAGACAGATCTAGAACGGGGCAGGGAGCAACGAGCGGCGAGGGGGAGACAGACCCCGTGGGTTAATTTAACTTGTTCCCATCCGAGGCACGCTCGGTTACTCGAGGAGCATTGGGGGAAAAAATGGCTCCACTCCGGGGTTAATTTGTAAGCGGTGCTTCGGTTCAAGCTCGAATCGATGCTGAGCATGAATTCGCGGACGCTTGAAAAGCAGTCGTTGGAACGTGGCAGGGGAAAATGGGAAGGAAGGGGGCGAGAACGGTTTGGAAGTCGTCTCGAAACACGGCTCGCCAGTGACAGGGGGGGTTATTACACGTCAGTCACACCTCTCTCAAAATTGCGAAAGTTTTATAAGACACAACGATCCTCGTCCGATTGCGTCCCACGCGACTTATGACCGGGACCTTTATTATTGCGCCGAGTAGCCTTTGCGTTCTATCGCACCGCGAAAAAGAAATTGCTTCGAAGTCTCGCCACGGTTAGGGGTTGTTCTGTTTCCCGCGCAACCCTCGCGCGGTTAAATGGTCCCGCTTCTTTATTTTTCTGGCGGCACCGATGACGAGACTTGAATGGATGTTCGTTGCGCAGAGAGTTCGCGATATCATCCTTGATGTGCACCGTGCTGTAATTTACTTTTTATAAATTGATACGCCACGTACATTTTGTACAGGTTGTTCCGGGGCTGATGATATTCAGAGTTTCGAAGACGTACAAGTTTTATGAACATTGTTTTGCGAACGATGGCGTATGTTTGAAACATCTGTTAAATATTTTATACGTCTTAAAGTATACCTCCTTTATATAGAATCGTTTCTATAAAATTTCCCCCGGGCTTTCAAAGAACTGCTATTGCGTTTGTTTTAAATAGCGTCTATGTAACCGGAACGATACTGAAGCAGAAGGGAATCGTTAATTATAAGTAGAGTACTTTCTAGGGCTTTAAGATCGTTCAGACCGTCGTCAATATTGAAGGAAATCGGGAGGCAGGAAAAAGTGGTCGCATTATCGAGCCGCCATTGTTTAAGGCGTATGCATATTCAACGAGCGACCGTGTATAGAAATAGGAAAAGACATGCAGGATACGGCGGGCATATGCCGGAGAGGTTTATCGTTCGCTGATACCAACATCGTGCATATGAAAAGAGAGGGCGGGAAGCATTTGCAGATGAGAGAGAATCGACAGAATTGAAAGTAGCTCGGAGGAATAACCGTGCTGCGGAATGTCGAGAAACGCGATGGAACAAATGCCCAAGAAACGGAAATATAATCGCATCAAAGTCAAGTGCCCTTTAATGAAGCAATAATTTGGCTATATCTCCCTCGGCAATTTATTCGTTCGTTTCATAATACTCGAGGGGATTCCGCTAATAATTGATGGATTTATTTGTTCGTCCGTTCCCGATTGGAGTAGACGAAGAAAAATATTACAATATTATCGGTCGAAACGCAAGGAAATTGCATAGATTTCTCCATCGCGGGCTACTCCGGTTGCTGTTGAATTAGCAAATGTATTCCGACACTGACGTGTACACACTGCGTAGAATTCCAATTACATATTCCGTGTTGCCCAGATGCCGTGTGATTCGTGAAATTATTAGATCGCAGACCTAACAGACGAATCTGTTCCACAACGTCCCGTCCTACTGATTCTCGACCCGCGCCGAGTGTGGCGTATAATTAACCGTTCGAACGGGGGCTAATGAAAATTTGGAAAGGGAAACGAGCGTAATTGAAGGGCCGAGGGAGGACCGTCAACGAAGTGGTTTCGACGAATGATAGAGGAACGAGGGGGGTGGAACGATATAACGGCGTCCAAGTTTCGTGACAAGGGCCGCGGTCGGATGAGAATTATTCAAGGATTTTCCAGATAATGCAATAACGTAGCGGCGAGCACCGCCGTGAGAAATTAGCGGCATGAATTATGAATGAGGCCGACTTCGCCGGCCGTTTATCTTCTTTAATGTTTCTTGGCGTCTTTCGGTGGACGAGAGTACCGCGGTGTGTCGTAGTACTCTGTGATTTCTTGCCTCTTCGCTTCGCGTTTTCGGCACTGGCTATGAAAACGTGCCTTATCGACGTTTGCGAATTGCGAAAGTTAAATTGCTTTCCCGAATGGGAGAAAGAATTTTTGGGATTGCGATTCGCTGGGTTAATTGGAATATTAGAATCCTGGCTCGCATAGAAATAAAAGGGTTGGTCAAGATGATGGGGCAGGGAACATCATCTGAATAGGAAGCAGCAAGTGCCACTTAATTCTTACATCCACCTCCTCGCCAGGTCATTCATGTTTGCCAAAAATGCGGTGGATCAATATTCCCTAGCTTCTACGGCAACCCCTTCTACCTGGCTAAAAAATCTCTGCACAACGATTTGTCTTTGTATGCAGAAATAATTCATACGTATATAATTAATAGGCTCTGTGTTACAAGTTACTTACTACGCCTTTTTCTTTTAGAATGAATTTGTACAATCTTTTTGGAATCAGTTACTATAATTTCAAGGTACCAGTGGCGAGCAGTTGCCATTACGCGCGAATGTTCTTCATACACCGCAAGTAGCCTCAGCCACCTTTGAAATCGAACACCCGTTAAATGCAATTAGACAATTAGACGGGAGCACGATGGAGCAGTGAGTGCTTCGTCGACGCTTTTCACCCTTCTGTTCGCGAGGAGAGCCACTAGAGCCGGTCGACGGAGCCGCGTCGTCGATCCGTCGACGACGACGAGATAGGAATGTTCATTGTCAGGGCACGCACGCTCCTCTGTTCGGGTGCCGTTCGACGGTCGCTACCCTCCTTTCGTTGCACTTTCTTTGTGGTCGCCCAGTTTCTTTTTCCTTCTACGGTGCACCAAGAGGAACACCTTTCAATAAACGCCCCTTCTAGTCGAGATTGTTGTCGTTAATTAGGGAAAGCCACTTTGCTTTGGGCGAAAATTGAACGGAATCAAAGGTGAACGAATGTTACTTTAGGGAGTAGGCATTTTAACATCGCCGGTGTTTATATTTATATTTGGTGGAATTTAATTAATATTTTATCACTATATTGGCTGCTTTAGATTTTATAGCAAATCGATTATGGCGCAGAAAGTTTCAATCGTATTGTTTCCCTTTTCTCATTTTTCCCTGATTTCGAGTACTCCCTTTTATAAAGGCACTTGTTATCGTTTTCCTTTTCTTCTTTCCTTTCTTCATTTGCCTTCGTTAATTGTGGTTACTCGTTTACGTAATCGTCCAGTGAAACGCATTTAAATGTGCTCCTGTTGAATCTTTACGTTATATAAAATTCCAATAGGCAGGGGGAGACGTTCAATAGATAGCTCTCGAGCTTCAATTCGAAGCATCGATACCGCGCCGCGCGAGTGCCTTGTCGCTTGAAACCGCCAGCGAAAAATAAGAGATGGTTGAGCGACGTTTGTTGGGGAACAGCGATGAATAAATCACAATGCGGTAATTTACTAATTCAGCCAATTAAATTATGAAATTTAATTGGGAGAGCCGCGTAATTATCGTCTTCCGCCGATCGATTATTTACGTTTTAATGAAGCCACTCGCATTTCTGTCCGACGTGGTTACATTCACTGGATACAATTTAACAAAATTCTATTCTAAGCTCGTGAATTTACCGTTTGACGGAAGGGTGCAGGGTAGGGGAAAAAATGCTACCAGTTGGCGATACGTATAACATGAATCCTTTGTTAAACCAACCCGTTTCCTTGATGCTGGAAATTAGTTAAATGCACGCGCACATTTTATCTGGTATTCGCCAGAAATATTCCGGTGACTGTTACTTTTTTTTTTTTCGAACGACAAAGCATTGGGTAAGCACGAGCCGTGGAATACACCCCGTTTCCTCTTTCTCCTTGTTCCCATTTTTGTTTTCGGATCGGATATAATGAAGCCTCTCTGCTTGAAAAGACAAAAGCTCGCTTTTGAAATGATGCAATATGAAATACACGACACCGAGAGCACGGTTTAAACGCGTTGCTTTGTTTATCCTAAATATTCGCGATGGGAGTGCACATGTATTCTAGCGTCGAGTGTTGTTTTAATCAGTTCTCGTAGCGCGATGCGTTTCGAGGGGTGTTCTAATTACGAAACCGGGGGCAAAAATGAAACCGCATTACGTATAGCCGCGGACAATGAAGAGGTATGGCATAAAATTCATTTCATTTGTCAAACAAAAAAAAAAGAAGGAGCGACGTTGCCCGATGATAAAGCAATTACAAGTTCGTCGAGCAGTTTTGACGCGAGCACTTTTGCCCAGCGAAACAATCTCTGGCCACCGACAACTATTCCCACTAATAGCCATTCTGGCAATTATCCAAATAATTCGTGTTAACACGAAGCTCATCAAGACTTCCCGGAAACTTCGAACGTTCACTCTCCGGCACCCGGAATAGAATTACAACCAATCGAATAACTAACCGTCGCAAATTCCAATTACATTTTGCATTCCCCTTCAACTCATGTCGATATTCTCCCTTCCAGACTCATTTAAAATTACACAACCTCTAGGATTTCATTTTCAATCACGCGATTCCCCTTTCGTTTGATCCCGTTTTTCGTACACCTTTCCATTCAAAATTCTGCTGCGCACTGGAATACAGTATAGGCGAAACAAACTCGAATCATCGGATATTCCAAACTCCAAGTTCCACCGTAGGACAATCAGCTAACGCACGAATCGTCTCAATTTCAATTACACCTTTCTCCCTTTTTCTTCACTATCCCTGTATCCCGTGTGCCAGTGAAACTGCGCCGGTTTCTAGGTTGAATCGAGTTGCCAAATTTCCACCCCCCACACCCCGCCCCGAGCCACCGAAAGTTCGCTGATTCCGTATTCCTCGAAAGGAATTCCCGAAAATACAACCGGGACAAACGTTATTTCGATACCGTCGCGACATCCTAATTCGACCCCGCACGACTGTTCGCGAACTTAGTTTTACGCTTGTAACAAATGCAATCACTGGCGGAAGAAACACCGGGAGATATCCGAGGGAAATACACGGGTGCCTGGGATACAGTACGTCGTGCACGATTTCCTATACGGGATATGACCTTATTCGCCTTATCCGCTCGCATATCTCGTATCAAAGGTATTTTTATATGCGCATGCGAAACGCCGCAACGAATGCACGCAAGACACATACAGTTGTCTCAGAAAATCATCCTATTGTTCGCCGAATTTCGGCCTCGCGCATCTCCTTTTGGCTAGCGCGGTTGGGTTATGGGGGAATCTGATTGAGAACGGGTAGTATACAACGGACAGCACGTATACGTTGGAATAAAATTTTACGCGTACCAGATAAACGAAGACTAGTTTACTGGTGGAAGAATATAATTTGTAGATTTTATTCCCGGCGCTGTTCTAATTGGCATGGAACGAAACTGGGGACTAATTGATATGAATTTCGAAATAGATTTTTTATTACAACAAATGGGAATGATGAACGCAGTATTATTTGATCAATGGTGTTTGGTGAATTGCACGTGAAGAATTTGGTATTTTTAATAAGGGTCGTTATCGGTATAACGATATCTTTCAATTAATTTACTAATTTAGTCTACCGTATCGAAATCGGGGAACCGACGGGGCAACGATGCCTGATGTTACAGGTTCAATTAGCCGTGGCTGCACGGGGAAATGATATCGAAATACCGATCAGAAATCTCGTATTCACGCGCTCGAATATTGCTGAAGCTTCAGGTACGCTTTAAAATCGATGGAGAACAGAATAGCATTTCCCCGGTCGTGGAATAATTTTATTTGCAGTATATATGTATATATAAATTCGTAATACAGATTTTTATATGCGAATACAAACTAGATTTCGATGGGATAGCACGGTCATCTTGGAGGATAGAGCCTCAAATACAGGGAGTTCCATGTACCGTGACACCGAATTCATAAATTCTGACTTGTGCATTCAAAACGCGATAAACGTGAACGTTCGATGATATACGGTCGTTAAGCTCGAACATTTTAAATTTCTCGTAATCTGTTACGCCAGTCCCCGTTGCGAGGGGTGAGTGTCAATTAATCACTCAACTGTTATTTCTTTCTCCTCTCGTGAGCGTTCGATTAATTATTCAAATAATACTACAGCTTCCTACGGTCAGCAGTTGCTAAAACTAAAAGTGGGAAGCATCTGAAATAAATACTGATCATTGGCTCCCAAATTTCTACATTTCCTGACGTAACCTTCATCCGAAACGGTCTTTCTATTAAGAAATTTTTGCCCAGTCCATTTATTGCTCGAATAGCCCTTCACCTTTTTCTAAACGCGACGCTTATCTTAAAGTAGACGAGACACAAGTCAACCATCGTGAACATTTCGCGTCACCGTCGTCCTCGACATCGATAAAGTACACGCGTTAACTGATCACGGATAAAAAAAAATCACCGATAAAAAATCACCGTAAAGTCCCCCTAAGAGGGTTCCTTTTACCCCTCGCAAGGGATTCTCAATCCAACCCGTGGACCAAAAGAGCATGAACATCTGCGAAACGTTCGAGGGAAATCGTTCTAAGTGTCTGGTAGTTTGGTGAGTTTTACGCCCTGACGCAGAGGACTTCCGGTCGCTCTGGAAACAGAGTAAAACGGGGCGGAAGAGGGAGGAAGTCGACCGTCAGGGACATAGCGATCCCACCGGTGCCGGAGCAATAAAACCGGTCGCACATTTTTCGAGCGTTTCGCGACGTCAAGTTTTACGAATGAGCGCCGCGACGCTGGACGACGCGACGTCGCGACAACGGCGAACCCCCAGCCGATTCCGGTCGACTAGGGCTTTTAATCGCGACGACGCGATGCGGGATAATAGCGTCGGAACATTTACGCCATTTGAAGTCTTTGGTACGATATTTGGTGGATTAGCACGAATGAATTGTCGCGCGAATAAAATATTTACTTTCTTCTCCCATTTTTGCAATACTTTTCAACACGTCCGGTCTTTTTGCACGGGCTCTTCACCTGCCTTCTGCTCATTATCCGTATTATTTTTGTTAAAGTATAATCTCAAGGTTCATCTCGCTTGGAGGAATCGGAGGTTTCGGTGAGGAACATTTTTTTTTATATCTTTTATATTGAAGTGCAGAAGTTAAAGAAGAGATGCGGAGAAGGGTCAGGAAGTTTTAATTCGTTTTTCCGGTGGATCGGAAATTGGTTAAGCGGCCACCAGTTAAACGGGCGAAACTTTCTCAGCTGAAGGGTGAAAATTGTTGACCCAACTTACACACGAATGATGAGTGTACCCGTTCGTGCTTCACCACGTACAACTGCATTCGCCTCCGCAATTGTTTCGTCCCCGCATATTTAATCGACGCGCGTCCCTGATAATTGTAATTAACGGCACGAAGATAACCACGTGGAGAAAAAAGAACGACGTTTGCCGTGTGCAAGAGAAAACTCGCAATCCCTCGTGCGTGGGGTGTAATCCTCGCTAATGTAAGAATTACCTGCGTTTACGAGGATACCAATTTTACGATACAATTATACTCTGGGCGAAACAACGAATATTCCGGCTACAAAATATCTCCAAGTTAAGCGCGGCATAAATTAAAAGTAAAATTAATAATAAAGACAACGAATGGAATTACGCGTATTTGCATACGAGATATTTGTTTTTTTTACCACCTCGCCCCCTATTTTGTTTCACCGACAGCCGTAATCGACGCGATTTCCGTCGGAAAATCCGTCGTCGACGCTACGCCCCGGCGTAACCCGGCATAACGCGGCAAAGTTTACGCGCTGTAAGCGCCGTGAAGTTAAATGTTACGGTCTCTCCGTCTTTTTCCATCGCAAACAGAGCCAACGGAATTACGTGCGAAAACGCTGCGAAATTCTGGAATTTCTCGACGGCGGCTCGAGACAGGCGAAGGAAGCGGTTCGTGGCGAGGCAGAAGGGATTCTCTCCTTTCGTAATTTACGTACATTCGACGCGGGATTGAGCGTAGGCGCGTTTAACTTTCGTGTTTGCCGGTGCATTCACAGACGCCGACCAGAGTACGCGGCAAACGCCGTGGAAATATTTTTCTGGGGTTTTTCGGTTCACGAATCCTTGGACCTCTCGCCGTTTGGTTCGCGCAATGTAAGTGTCGAAAGGGCACGTCGTTATAAAAAGAAAAGAAGGAAGAAATCAGATCCCTCGGTGTATTTATTTTAAATCAAATAAATGTAACAGCGGATGATTCTAATTGATTAAGGATTTTTTTACTACACCGTCTTGGAGCAATAATAAGCTAAAAGAAATATTACACTAGTGCAACCTTCTTGAAACATTGTTAAGCGATTTCAATTCGACCATAGCTGCAATTCGATTTGAAGCTTCTGACATCCACTTTAGAGGAGACCCACATCGAAACACTAGACTGCGGTGAAATTTGAAAATGCAACGGGAAAACCATCGATCTCGCGGAATTTCGTGTCGACCGACATTCAAACCGCGTCCAAGAAGAAAATATGAAAAAGCGTTACACGTATATCGACTGCGGTGCATCGTGGTAACTCGTGTCTCGCTATACCGCAAGCCAGAACTAGGCCAACGTTGCTTCTCCGCTGTGACTGTGTTCCAGAAGCCTTAAAGGAAAGTGGAAATTCCTAGAGGAGACGAACCGTTGGTAAAAAGACGCCGGTATTCTGGCGCGAAACGTCGTCAGGATCCCACGATCAGTCGAGCAAAGAGGAAGATGTATTTAGCGAGCCCTGAGAAAAACAGTAATTACCAGCACGAATCCGGTTATGTACGTATCTTTGTACGCGTGCTGAGAAACTTGAGAGGAAAAACGGAGATGTCGAAGTTCGTACAGAGATAGCGATCAACAAGATTGGTTGTAAAAATAGAACGACTGGAGGAAAAGGCAGTGGATATAGGTAACGAATAATAAATATCAGTTGATCCCTTGAATAAAGTTAACTATCGGCTGAATCGGTTAATCAAGACGGACAAGACAGCTTAGAATAGTCGTACGTACGTTATAGAACGATCTAATCAAATTGAACCTTAGGCAAGAAGCACCCGCGACACGTGTACACGATTAAGAGCGAAATGGCGCAAAGCATATAGCTAAAAGCTGAAACTCGACGACTTGGGGGTGAACGTCCACGTGAAGAGGGGCTCGCGTGCAGATCGTGAGTTCGTTTCCGTGTCGTTTCGCGGCTGTGTCCCGGAAAAAAGAGAGATCGCGGAGAGTGCGTCCGTAACGTCATCTTGAGATTAGTCGAGGCTGAGCAAGACGCCGGAAGCCTCCGTTGACGAACTACCGGCTAAACAGAGCACGAAAGACCAACGTGGTGTGGGAGGAGGTGGCCTCGCCAGGCGTAAAAGACTTTTACACCGGTGTGCACCGTGTTTCGCCGAGAGAAGCGAAAGGAAGGAAGAAAAAAAATGGGACGAAAAAGAAAAAGGAGAGGAGGAGAAGAAGAATAAAATGTTAGCAAAAAAAGAGAGGGAGAGCTTTGCCAGGTTTAGTGTGGGTGTAACGGTTTCGACGACCTATTTCCGGCTGGCTGGCATGAATAAAGGTGTTTATTTTTCCTGCAGCTTCAGCGACGCCCTCCTATATTCTTTCGCAAATCCACAGGTACGAGAGTGGAAACCGGTGAAATATACGCCCACCGGTAACACGCGTGTACCAAATGGAACGGTTTGCCTTCTCGTACTTACAAGATTGATAGTCGCATGTATTTCATACGACCGGCAAACGCAAAGGATATTGCATCGGAAAATGAGAAACTGCGATAGATTTTTGAGGGAATAACATAGAATAGTGGTTCTAATCGACTTACCTGGTCACCGAAGTCTGTGTTGAGGTTGTTGTTCGTATCAGACACCTCTGAAACATCCTCGATGACTGAGTCGCCGATTGTGCTGTTGTCGCTCTCTGCGAGGCCCAGCAGGCATATCTGAAACAATCACGTAACCAGTTGATTAGTATCCTGTAACTCCGTATTCTAACAGAAATCATCGTCAAATAAATTCAATTACTCCGTCCATAAATATACCAAGCATCTACGTACCGATACATAAATAGTACTGTAACTAATATAATGTATAACGTAATATCTAATATAATGCGACAGATGCAAAGATATGGATTCTCATTGGCTCGCGAAACGTGAACAGAATTTCGCACGAATTTGGCCCAACACTTTGCTAAATAGTAACGTTTGTTAACGAAAATAGAATCTCGTCGATTTCTTCGACGCAGTCGCGAAATAGGGGGCAAATATAATATTTCGCCGAAGCAGCTTCCTATTTGTTAAAACGACCACGTCCACGAGAAAGAACGTGGCCGGTCCAATGTCGTCGAATTCCTGAAAAATAGCGGAACACGTTTCGGTTGCAGAAAGACCAAGCATTCGAGAATCGATGCCCCCTCGACAACGGGAAGGAAAAGTGGCGCGGTACCCCGTGTCGTTCTGTCGTCGAAATAAAGGGACGCGTCGCCCTTCTTGGCGAACGAGGGCGGCGCAATTTAATTGTAGCCGCACTTCCGCCCGAAAACGGATACTCCATTTCTGGTATTACCGTGCAAGGCGGAACTTTTATAACGAGCCCTCGGCCCGGTCGCTTTTCCATCGAGTGTACACCACGTTTCGGTGAATTTCGTGTCGCTTGACTTCGTCGAAACAGCTGGAGGGCCCATATTTCGCAACAACTTTCCCTGCTCAGCAGCCATTTTTTATCCAAACAATTGTAATTTCATCGTTTCCAAGTGGGAATGTAGTATGCTTGAGCTTAATTGTCTTGCCTTGCAACGGTAGAATTATGAGGTTGATATGCGCTGAAACGTTTTTTTTTGGGGGGGGGGGGGGAGATTTGTGGCAATTAGAAAGGGTTCAAAATCATTGATTTGGTGTTTTATGTGTAATATTTAATTTTGCAGACTTATATATATATTTTTTTTTTGCTTGTACTAATTGAGAATTGCGATCCAGAATAATTATTAGAAGTTACCTTGCTACAATAATTTATTTGTCTTTTCAATTTGTCACGAAAGATTGTACCATATTAGAGTTACACGAGAGAAGTTCTTATTCCGCGTGGTTCTGTGTCATGAAGGACGAAGTGTAGCGTCTGACGTCCGTTATTAGCGATAAATTTAGACGCCTGCGCCGCCCTGTAATTAAAGGTTAACGATAGGCGCCTCGGGCCTTCAGAAAATGAACTCGTACGGTCTAGGATTAGTAGAGCAATGTGAAGATCCCCGGATCATTGATTTTACAATCATGATGCGGTGTTTACCGGCTTGTTATTAGTCGGCACGATTAGAGTTTGAATATCATTTACGACGTTCGATCTGTGCACAAGTATCTGTACTAATACATCGCCGGCACAATATTGTAGAGTAATATTTTCCAGGCTGCTTTAATTTTTCCCAAACCAAACAATAATTTACACCGTAAAATTTGTTAAGAAATATACGTGAAAGAAGATTATCCATTCTGGTTACACTTCAACAAATCTTCCTCATTTTGTTCGAACTTTGACAATTATTAGTTAGATATCAATGAGCTCATTAATGTTACGAGTAATCGTACAAGCGACCATTATAGAGACTGAACGAGGAAGTTTCAAAATATTCGGGACTATAATTCCTCGTGGAAATTGATCAAATCGTAATAGTAGGGGCTTCCTATTGAAACTGGAAAGTCATTATTCATCGTACGATCATTATGATTAGCCAATCGACCCCCTACAGCGTTCGTTGGCGAATGCTTAGCAGCGTACCCTCCAACAAAAAAAAAGCAGAAAATTATAGTGTTCGAGGTTGCCGATCGATTAGCTGATCACCATTATTACCTTGCTGTTAATACGTCCGCTTAACTCTTGCTATTGTTTAACCGTAACACGTGTCCTCGCCTTGGACTTCAAAGTTCGTTTGCCCCTCAAGAAACCGATATTCTACTCATTTTTCTCGAACAAACCCATTAATTACACTTTGAAATTACATTGAAAATTTAATTACTGTACCCTTCCGACTGCGCGTATACATGCATTCGCACGTTGTTTCAATTATAGAGATTCAAGCTCGACAATTATGTGATATGGTACACCGTGAAGAAAAAGCGATTAAAATTATTATACATACATATATAAAAGAACAAGACCAATCCCACCGTAGTAGAATACACGTCCTCCCTTCGCATAAACGAGAAACAATACTCAAATAGCGCAAGATATGCGTAAAACCATCGCGAATCACGACACAATCCCTTGCAACCAGGAACAAAAAAGAAAAATGCATCCAACCATAGATACGGTTTAGAGTTAGAGAAACGGTGGAGGGCGATACAAAAGCGTAACGTATGCGTGTCACGCGTTCGCTCGTCCACTGGGCAATAATATCGATGAATAACCGAGATTTCAATTGAAATACGGGGTGCTCGAGGGACGGGCTGCCGATACGGATTCGATCGTACGTACACCGACGCGAAACGAACCGGCTTACCGATGAAATTTATGCTCGACACGGTACGACTAACGAGGCGTTCGCGTTCGATACCATTTAATTCTTATCTGGACCCTTGATTGGCTCGCGTGCCGTACCTGGATTAACGCCACGAATCCACATTAATTCTGGTAATTAACTTAGTCTTCTACCTCGACGCGACTTGGATCGCCGCTCTTCGGCAACGACTTCTGGAACTTCCTCGTGGCGCAATCAAAAACGCTCTGGTAATTGAATCGACCGGAGTTCGATTAATGACTCGTCGCCCCTGCTAGTATTGACTTTCGCTTTGATAGATTTCTGGTACTTATGGAAATTCCCATTGTTTATCGTTACCTATTAAGACCGCGCAGCAAGTAGGGAGCGAAAGTTGGTCTAAAGTTTGCATTCTTTGGTAGAGGGAACGAAAATTGTATGGTTTGATTAATATTGTTTTGTTTCCCTTGGTGTTCAAGTCTGGTAAGTGCAGAGTGCTTAAACATGAGCATCGTCGATTGAAATTTCATTCTTTCGGCGATGATACCGGCCTCCTTTAGGAGTCAGTGTACCCGTCGATGGACAACAAGGAGATACACGCGCCTCCTCGATGACACCCTAAGTGGCTCATCTTCTATAGATGCAAATTTCTTCTTTAGCAAGCCTTGTTTAACTCGTTTCACCGGCGAAAGAGCCTGTTCGGACACGACACACATTCTACCCAAAGGAAACATTTCTAAGATAGTAACACTAATAAAAATAATGATAACTCAGCTCGCAATGGTACCTCAAGAAACCGAGCAATCCTGTACATTGTTGCCAAACAATTGAAAAATTGAAAGAAACAGCCGAATAAGCATCGAGACGAAAGGTTTGATGGAAAGGGAACTTCTATGAAATACCATGATCCACATTAACAGAGGAGCCAGGAAAGAAATGCATTCAAGATATGTAGCACACGGATCATCGATGGTCGTAAACGTTTCACGGACAGAATCATTTTTCAGCCTCCGCCCCGGGGAATACCTGCCGTGGCGATTTATCTCGTCAATCAGACTGCCGCTTTATCGTCGAAGAAAAATTGATATTCGATTACGTAGCTGGTACGAGCGTCTTCGTTTCGCGCTCCTCTCCAAACAAACCGTACCGCCGATGTGGAAGAACACGGTATGCTACTTCGCGCTCCCGTGTGAATAAGATTCGTTTTCCGGCAGCGGTAAATTAATATCGAGAAGAGGAAGGGTAACTGGCCACGCTAAAAGGTGGTCCGTGTAGACAGATTAGATCCTCCTCGAGGATCGACCTAATCTTCCACCGTGGACGCCTCTGGACAATGCGACCCGCCCGATCTACACGCTGCGCTGTATCGCTTAAGATAATTTCTTTATTTATGATCGCAGCTGGAGGCCTGCCGTCCTGTGGGTAGTCGAACAGGGATACTACAG
This sequence comes from Nomada lathburiana, assembly GCA_963667235.1. NCBI lineage: Eukaryota > Metazoa > Arthropoda > Insecta > Hymenoptera > Apidae > Nomada > Nomada lathburiana. Next base: position 10,974,353 of record OY763903.1, read on the forward strand.
GTTGTTCCAAATCGTTCGGTTGAGTCCGCAGAATGTCATAATATTTAGTGTTATTAACACGAATTGATTGAACCGTTTCGTGTGCAAGCCTGTCATATGTTTCGGTAAATGTTATGTATTTTAGAAAATGTCGTTCAATCGAATGGTTGCATGAAAGAAAATTCGATTCGTGTTTGGGAGTGTTTTCTTCGAGTACTTTTACATGAAACATCCTGTATTTATCTGACGGTTTGCGAAGCGGTATCAGCATTGATCGCTGCAATATATCTTCGTCGTCATTACTCACGTGGCGATGATATTCAAACAGGATAAGACCAGTTGCGTAACAATAAAGATTTATGATCTAGTTCTCGGTTAATGCATACATTCACATTATTAGAAACAAAGAATTCGCCAATATTCTATCTGTTTATACATGTTGAACCCTGAAACGACTGAACCACCCTCATTATTTGTATCCATATAACTTAAAAAAAAAGCCAACCCTCTAATTCACACTGGGCGGCACTTCTTTATGAATTACGAACTCTTGCCAATCTCGAAAGACATTCAATTCGTTACACTTTGTATGACGCGTCTCGTGATCGCCCCCCACGATTTATCGCAATTAACACGCGTACAGTGCAAGCGTAAACGAAGAACCTCACTTATCATTCGATCGCGCTGAACGACACACCTCTCTTCCTCTCGCGAGCGATCAGCCCGAACGGGCAGGTTGCGATAATCAACGCTTTTTACCAGAGCTCCGGTATGAATCAAACACTCCTGTTTGAACGCTAATGAAAAACGATCCCTCTGCGCTTGCACGATGGATCCTCCAGTATGGGAGGCAGATTGATTTAATGCACCGCGCTGCCGGCGTTCGTGTCGAACAACCACCTTCCAGGTTGCATCGCCACGCGTGATTGCATAAAAGCGTGCGAGGATGGTTGATAAATGGCTGCCAGCTACTTAAACGTCCCCCGTCCCGTTTCAGCGTAATTGTTTCCATCGATTTCGAAAGGCCGTTGGTCCCTCACTAATTAACGGGCCGCCACCCAGTTCGGGATTGAAGTTCCGCGGAAGAGATTCGCGAATGTGGGTCAACGAGATGTAGAGAGATGCCCTTTTTCTTCGTGACGTGTCGCTGAAGGGTAGATTTTGTTAGGGTGAATGTGCGTTGAAACGGTGTACGACGAAACCGGGGGATTGTGGAAAATTCCAATATAAAATTGGCCCGTGATGCGCGATTTTTATGGAGCCGTTGGCAATTGGATGGAAGCTCCGAAGTTATTGGAATTAGGATGAAATCCTTGTCAAATTGCGTGGAAACAGATGACAACATTTTTCGTGAAGATTGATCTTCTCAAGATCATTTTTTATAACAATTTTAACCCATTTTTATAAAAATATCCCATTATAGGGTAACGAAACTAGTAGAATTAACAACTAAGGCAGGTGATGAATTTTAAGAAAAAATCAGAGATAAAAAGTAACAGTCATTTAAAACATTTTTTAGGTAAAAGTAATTGATGAAAAGTTGATTTTTATTCTAATGGAAGGGACTTATCATTCAATCCACAAGAAATTTTTGAAAGAATGATGTCACTAAAAAATTTACCATTTTCAACTTTTCTGGTTATGAATAACGATTACGAATGACTAAAATTTTGTTGGTTGTAACCATTATTAATGACCAAAATTGTTTTCGATTATAAATAATTGTTATTGGGCGGCAGAAATCTTCTTGGTTACGAATGATCATTGCCGAAGACAAACATTTTTTGTTGGTTATGAATAACCATTACACATGACGGAAATTTTTTTTGGTTAAGAGTGATCAATATCCATGCCCGGAGTTTCGTTTTGGTTACATTAGAACAAAAATTTTAGCTTCGTGTATTTATTAGTTTTTAAGATATTGATAAAAAGACTTTCTAGATAATTACTTACCCAACTGTCATCGCTGTGGTAGACGTCGACGTCGAATGCGAGCGAAATTTTGTTTGTAAACACAGATCACGAGAATGAACGACACAGATTCCTGTTGTAAGAGATCTATCTAACCGATTTATAACGCTGTCACTCTTCGTAAACATCTTTTAATCATGAATCTACATTATGAAGAAAGTTCAATGAAACGCGGTCGTTGTCGAAGTATGATTTACGATCCATATTTTCCTTCTTCTACCTGACGTTTGATGACGCACTTTAAGAGCAGGGCGACCAACGCAACAATGTACCAAAAGTCAGAATATAGGAACAATGTAGCGCGTCATTAGGATGCACTGACTAGACACGATTGATCACTTCGCCTTGATTGGCAATTTTAATAGAAGACATTGTGTGATTGGTGACATGCTTGGTCAGGTGGACCAATGAGCGAGTCACTTTTATAACGCACTTTGAAAAATTAAGGAGAAGGAGCGCCGTTGAAGAAGCAGTATCCGGGTGGCAAGTGACGTGATCGAATTTCTTTTACCGAGACAACGAAAGTAATGACTTCGATGAGTATTTATCGCGATCTGGTAATTCTTAAATACTTCGGATTGCAAGACAATATTGTCGCGACAGTTTTCTTGCGTTCGCAAGCTTGAACGGTACGTGTAAAACGGTATACGAGTGAAAGTAGAACGGGCTTTCCGTTTTCTAAACGTGCAGGCCGGACGCCATGATGTACGCAGTAGCCCTTTGACTTTTCGTGCGAATACCGAAATTTGCTTTTTGAAATTTGAGTGTCGTTTCATGTTCACGGCTGATTGTTTCACTCGTATCGCGAGTGCCTGTGTTTGTGTTAATAGTTAAAAGTGCAATGGATACCCAATACTGGATACGCAATAATGGATACGCAATATTGGATACGCAATAATGACTACTCAACAATGGATACCTCACTATACATGGATTACTATATGGATTACCAGCGAACGGCCATCTTGATCAGGCGTCTTCTTGATGTTCCTTGCAAGGTGTCTTTGTCAGCGAACGGTGAGTCTTAACATATATGAACAAGCTCCAAATATTTTTATAATGTTATCGCACACACAAGGGAATTTCGTCCGAAAAAACAAGTTCGACACGCGAAATAATTAACCGACATACGTAATCAGTGGTATTGACTATTAATGTTCGAAACAATTTGCAAGCGCGTTTCTTATCGCGATATTCATAATATCATTAATACGAATATTTAGTTAGTAAAGTTTCGAATTATTTGTATATTCCGCAATTTATTTCTCGCAATCGGAATTGTTAGGTTAAAAAACGCACGGTCGCGGTAAAAATTACATTTTTCGCGTTCTCGTTTACTTATTATTCGGTCTATGTACCTCGCCTCTCATTATAATGTAAAACACCGGGAACCTTGTGATGTGCACGCGTACCGAACTGAGCATCAACGGACTATACGCGCACTGTCGATTGCATCCGCCAACAGGTATACTAATTACGGGTGTCTTTTAAGATTATTAAAATCGTGAAAGTTTCAAAGACGTCAAACGGTTGATTACTCTACAAGATATTTGTGGCTGGGTTGATCTCTTCCTTCGTTCGAACTAGCCGCGGAAAGAGCCCTTCTCTTCGTGTGGCATTGCCAGGGCCTATAGATAGATTGCTCAACCGATAGTTGATTTTCTACGTCGTGTCGTATCGAAAAATTGTGTAATTTTGCGGAAAAAATCAATAGTACGTGATTTATACAATATATGCAGATATTCCTCTAACGAATCCTTCGAGACGCTAAGCGTGATTACAATATACGCGAGTCAGATCATTTTTATTTCCTGCAAACGAGTTCCTTTTGTAGAAAATCACTTGATTGCCATTTTGAATAGACAGGGTGGTCTGCAACTGTTGCAAAGCCTTGCAAAGTTAGACAAAATTATCGAATAATTTAGGTCCCCAGTTTTAATAGCATTGTTTAACAAAGACGCAAGCAATATTAGTAGCATCAAAAAAATGTAGCCAAAAATGAGTAAACTTCGGTTGAACTTGGCGAGGCTTAATATTAATACCTCTTATTAGGAAACGGATTTTGCCAAATCGAAACGGTTGGTGTCATGCAAAGACTGTAATTTTTTTCTCAAAATACCTATTGGAATCTATGTAAACAGATATTTTATGATTGTTGAAAAGATTTTTCAATTGCATACTACAATTTCCATCCACCATTATATTCTACAATGTATTTTTCAATAAGTCGATCTTTTTCCTAGCCCGTTGGGATCGTTTCGTAACTTATGTACTGAATTTACAAGGAGAGGTTCCTACTATTTACTTCTTCTGGGTAATGAGTTTTCGTCGGATGGGAAATACTACCCTACTGAAGTTCATTATATTGGGTACCTATAGTTATTTATCTGAATTCAATTTTTTACTTAGTAGACGGTTTACATTAAATTAGTTTTCACTAAAAATTAGAGCCATGCATTAATTTCTGTACGATGAAAAAATTTGCGAATAGGATCTGCTGTTCAACGAGTAAAGTGCTTGCTTTTTAAAACGGGCTATACAGTTTGTGCCCAGGTTCGTTTCATTCTAACGCGACAATCCTTTTATTTATACATGGACTGCTAATTATTATATGCGATTTGCAACAGTCAATCCTATTGTAATTGCGCAAAGCTTTTGATACATTACGCACGCATGTGGAGAAAGGTTTGCGCAAAGGAAACCGACGATTGCACATGGTAATGATAATAATGGCAAGTTCTGCTATTTGCGGGCGAATTAAAAAGAAATTGACATGCTAAAACGCGTACTGGAACACAATACATATGTATAGCGCACTGGAAAACAAGCACTATGCTCATGTTTCTGCATGTTTCAATCTTTTTCTGCATGTTTCAATCTTTCTCTGCATGTTTCAATCTTTTCCTGCAGTCCCCTATTGGCAACTATTTTATAATACGGAAATTAATGAACCGTTCATTAGTAGGACGAACGTTTAGAACTGCAGCTTCTTTTAGTAAAAAATATCATGCAAATTACCAATAATCGTAGACACCTAAAACATATGTAAGCAAATTTAGTACGACAGTATTTACCACTGTGCAAAAGCTCATTACACGGAGGGAGAAATTAGTAGGAATCTTTTCTTCATAGTGCTTTTATTTCATCATGTGATCGAGTCGAACTCTATTTGTAATTAGAACAGCTCTTCGTTTTCATATTTTTATGATGCTTTATTATTATTTTGTGATAGAACCGATTGCCCTACTGTTTGAAATGTTGCCGCTGTAAAAGAAAATCTCGATATTTCCAGTCACCAGCAAAATTTGTTATTAACGTTTCTTATTATACGTCACTTATTGTTAGTTCATTAGACAGTGCCGGCTATTGGTACAGGCGACACATATTTATATTGGTTGCCTATGACTATAAATTTGAATTAAATTTGGATAATAGAACTTTTACATTAAATTAGTTTGCATTAAAAATTAGAGATAGCATCAATTCTTGTACGATACAAAATTTTGCGAATAGGAACTGTTGTTTAATGAGTAAAGAGGTTGCTTCTTAAAGAGAGCTCTACATTTTGTGCCCAGGTTCGCTTCATACCAGCCATAGTATGCCAATTTTTTTATTTATACGAGGACTTCCAATTATTATATACCTCATGCAATTATCAACCCTATTGTAATTGCGCAGAGTTTTTTTCGATAAATTACGCTCGCACGCGAAGAAAGGTTTGCGCAAGGAAAATTGACGATTGCAGGCGGTAATGAAAATAATTTCAGGTTCTTGTATTTTGGTGTGAATGAAAAAAAATTGACACGTTATAAAGCATACTTGACCACAATGTACAGTCCGCTTGCAAACAAGCATTATGCTCGTGATAATCCTTTTCTGCAGTCCCCTATTGGCAACTACTTTATAGTATGCAAATTAATGTACTGTCCATTAGAAGGACGAAAATTTTGAACTACAGATTATTTTATTAAAACACATATAAATTAATAGCAATCATAGACCCAAAAAATCTATATCAGTAAAATTAGTGGGGCCCTCGGCAAAAGCTCATCAGGCCTTTCGATTAAGAATAAAAGGAAATTAGCCGGGACGATAGAGTCGAACTCCATTTTTAATTAATACAAATCTGCATGACCACAACCTCTCGAATTTCTTTTCTTATTTTGTAATAGAACCAATCGCTCTACTGATTGAAATGTTGTCGCTATCAAAGAAAATCTCGATATTCGCAGTAATTAGCTCACTTCGTTATTAATGTTTCTTATTATACGTCACATATTCCATTAGACAGTACCGGTTGTCTATGCGATTCGTCTCAATGTACGCAGTCATCGTACAGGTTGTCGCGGTACGAAGAGCATGTTTCGATTAACCGACGTTTCGCTTGAAAGAAATGCGATTGAAATTGCATGTACAGCGATCGAATACTATTTCACAGCTGTTATCTGTTTTGCATTCAGAAAGCCAAAGTATCTTATAAATCGTATATACGCACGGTGTCAAGCTCTCTGTTTGAAAAATAAGAACAAAAATTAAAACACGAAAAATGTATTCAAATTGGTGCTCAGATTCGGTACGGTATCATTATCAGCGATATGTTAAACTGTTATATGCACGCCATTTATATGTGTTCTTTTATCACGTACATATTTCATATTGTATGCATGTATATGTATTATCATACGGACCGTATGAAAAGGTAGGTGATACACGTTATATATATTTTTTTTTTGTTCGAGTGAATCATACGATTGAATTAACCAACTTCATTAATACTGAGGGCGTTCAATATATTAATATATGTATTACGATCTCGCGAGCCATGGAATTATTAATGACCCTGCGAAGAATATTTCACAATTGGTTATAATACTTGATTCGATGCAAGAACCCGAACTTCCCCCTCGGTTATTCCCCCTCGGCTTATCATCAACGATAATTATTATGGGTGGGCTGAAGTAACATCATGAAACTGTATACGTAGCTTTCAATGCATAGCATCGAAAGTCCTCTGATCAATATTTCGGAACCTAATAGATACGCGAAGCTAAAATTTGAGATCTGTTATAACCAAAACGAAACTCCCGTATCGATATCGGCCACCCGTAACTAAAAAAGGATTCGGTTATCCGTAACCAAAAGTACTTTCCGTCATCTATAATGATTATTCGTAGCCAAAAAGATTTCTGTCGCCCAATAACGATTATTCTTAACCAAAATCATTTCACTGTTATATCGTAACTTTTTCCATTTTGATTATAACAGGTGTCTGGGAAAAATTGAGTGGTTGGTTAACAGGTAGATACAAGAGCACGAGGATTATTCTTGTTGGTATCCGATTCGATTAGCCTTCCTTGCCACCATAATGGGCCACCAGTGCTTCTCTTAACTCTCCCCCGCACCCCTTAATGAAATATCATTACGTAAAGTTAAACCGCGCTTCGTTCGCGAACCCTTTCTAACATTCATCTCTCTCTTCTACCTAGACGTTTAAACTAATCAGACTGCTCTTGTGTCTTTTAATTAACGAACGTTCATTCGTCTTATATGCTAGTACGAACAGAATAATTATCGTTTGAATAATAATCAAAATCAAAATGACCCTCCAAGCTCACTCGTATTTTACTTCTTTTATCTCGTTCCTTTTACTGTTCGAACGAGAAAAACCCATCGACCGACGAATTTCCCTACTCGAATTTTTCCTCGACGATAAGCTTGATCAGTCGTAAAGGAAATGGAGCCATTTACTCGATATCATGATTGTCAGATACATGATGTATTAGGCGCGTGTATGCCAAACCTCGTTCATGTTCGTGCGCCGTCTAACCGCCCAATAGTTACGCGATAAAATCTTCCTGGTCCACCCAGGGCAAAGGCGTTTTTTCCCTGCTGGGGCTTAAACGGGGTTAAACCCCTCTTCGTCTATCTGCCATTCATCTATAAACCTAAACACCTCTTCGCCCCCTAAACCCCATAAAATAAGATTGGGCAATCCCGACCATGCTCTCTGACGAGCCGTAAGATCCGCCCGTGACTTTTTGTCTGGTCCCAGTTCCATCTTGCAAGTTTCTATCCGAATAAAAATTCGCCGGGAGAAAATTCTTCCAAGCTTGCAAGTATCAAGATGAATAAATAAAAGTGACATATCTTGAAAGGGAAAATGCGATATAAATGATTGGATAGAATTGTCTGCATGTAAAATGTGTGTACACAAATTTTGTTTACACTTTGCATTACGTAGAATATTTATTTTTTAAAGAAACCGAGGTAGTTAGATCTGAATAAATCATTTCTGGTATTTATGGAAAAAGTGTGTAAGGCAAATGAAATTATTTAATTTCAATTGGAGTAGCTTTTCTTTTTTAACCTTATGAATCTTATTCTGCTATTCTGCGTTTTCATTTCCTTTTAATGGAACGAAATATCATTGAATTTGCAAAGCGTTCGTATTATTCCATCAGTTGTTAATTATATAAAGGTCATCGTTCTCGATTCACCAAAAAATAGGACGCGATTCCCTCAATCCTAATCAGTCTGCAAACTTTTTCAACTCTGTACCGTGCGTGGAAACAGAGGACAGTGTAGCTGCAGACATCCAACGATCCCGCTTATCCCACGACCCTTATCTCCCTCATTTACTCTTATCTCCGCTCAGACTAAGCCAATTAAAGCGGCCCGTGAATTTTCCAACCAATCGACCCAGCTGCCTCTGAATAATACATCCAGAGAGATCGCTGTCTATTCGCTGTCAAACGTCGCTGTCAAACGTCGCTGTCTTTCGGCGTCTGGATTTTCCAAGATTGATCCGACTATGATACGCCAACGTTCATGACGAGGATCTTGGACGTCAATTTCTTGGTGAGAAGTCGCTTAATCAAATCCCTCTCTGTCTGCGTTATACGTTTGTTTGACTATTATGAAAGCTATTCTTGGATAAGACGGAATGAACGTAGTTCTATCGAAACCGTGAAGTTCATCGTTACTTTAATTAATCTTCAATAATTTATTAAATTTCATAAGAGGTATAATTATCTATTTAAAGTAGAATATTGTTTTCGAAGGTTATTTGCAGTCTCGCGAGAGAACACAGAGAATCCTAGAATCGCACCGGAATGGCTCTTCTAATATTGAGAGTAACGTTTATCGTGCCTGCACGGGGAACCTATGGGAACACGATAGCGTAAGTACTGTAACTGAGTCGTTGGAAAAAAAAAAGTGTTACAGAACATTGACGTTTCATTAAGGTGATTCAGATTTAAGCATAATACTTTACACGTTCAAGAATAAAGAATCTTAAGTATTCGAGATATCACGTAGGAACAAGTACACTTTGAAGTGCTCTTTAGTTTAGTATCTCTAGCCTCGCTCCAACTTATGAATCATACATTCTATAAATTACACTTCCCAAGTTCGAAGAAAATAGTTCTCAATCACATAAGAAGGCTCTCTGTTAACATCCATTGTAGAAATCCGCGAGACATAATCGATGCCAGCAAAATTCTAAGAAAATCAAACCGCAGAGTTTTAACTTCGTCTACCTATTGCAGGACACGCTGTATATTCCTACAATTTTGTCCTGCATCGCAGCCAGGCAGTCAAAAGATTTTAAAATTCAACAAACAGCGTCCGGAAGAAACAATGAAAAGCTAAAAATGAAATGAAATCCACGAGTTTTTTCTTTTGTTTAAACTAAAAACTGGAATAAGAACCACTCGGTTCCCTTGGTACAGTTGTCTAGAAAAATTTTGCATACCAGACAGCAGCGGTCTAGGCTTGCGAGGAAAATTCCAACCAGATAAAATCTTTATTCACAGTCACGGGGAGTCAAGTAGTTGCATGGGAAAGCTCCCGCGACTGCGTGGGACGATTGAAAAGAGGACGGGTCGTGGATAAGAAGAGAACTCGCTTAATTTGTGGTACCGTTGCCACGTTATCGGTTTTCATTACGGTTTCACGAATTTCTTGCGAAAGTTTTTACGCGTGCGAACGCGAGACGCTTGGCCCGTGTCGAGGAGGATATCCGTGGCAAGCAGAATTTTTCTCTCTTTTTCTTCGCCCTTGGTTCACCGTGTAGGTGGCAGAGAGAGTGTTTGGAAAAGTGTTATTCCCGTGTGGGACGAGGAAATTTCGACGGAGAACGGAAGTGTCCACGGGGACCTACGATAAATTTCACGGTGTGTCGCGCCTTAGCAAGACAAAGGGGCCTGGTCTCGCGTGGATAAGATCTCGATGATCCTGCACGCGATAAGAACTTACAAGACGGCACTGGGCCAGGTTTTACTTCAGTTCAGTTGATCTGTCCTGGTAGGGATCGATCGTAGAAGGGTAAAATAAGGACAACTTTTCTTGTAAATTATTTTCTTACCTCTGGATAGTGTATTCTTATCGTGCTGTTCCCCCCTTTCTTGCCGGACCCTCTTGTCGTATTTTTTTCTTTTATTTCCTTCATTTTTACGGTTCCATTCCTTGGTCCTTTAGTCGTCTAGAATTTACTTCTAGACTTCAGCTCTCGAGTCCCTTTCTTTCCCTTCTCTTGTCCTTAGTATTATATATATATATGTATATGCGACACTGAACTTTATGCTCAACCACCACTATCGTCTTTATACGTATCATCCCCTCCATGTGTCCCTTTGTTTCCGTTCATCCCCCTTCGTCTTACTTAATAATCCTATTCTTTCCCTCACTCTCTTCACCGCAACCTAGTTTGTATGAACCAATTTGCCTCTTCACTCTAATCCTCTTTCGCTATTGCTCCTTTCCACAGATTCATTCGTTCCCTCTACCATTTCTCTTTTAATAATCCTCACGCTTTCTTAATTTTTCATTCCCCTCCCCCTCCTTGCTTGACCCATTTTCCTTTTCTTCCTTCTCGCGTTCACCCCCGCGTTCCTTTCGGTCGCATTTATCACCACCTCAATCCGCCGGCCAGTTATATCTCCGGCATTTTGCATCAAACGTTCCATTCCTCTCTATCCCAGCCCTGTGTGTACAAGCCTGAAGTGGATAGACGTCGGGTAAAAGGGTTCCCCGTTTAACCCTGCCGGCGCTAGTAAATTGAATTATGCCCAGGAGAACGGAGGAAGGGTGGAACGAAAAAAAAAGAGTGGACGAAGGAAGGGGATGGGGTTTATCGAAGAGACCGCATAGAACAGATCCGTTAATGATAGGCTATAATGGAGCTGCCTGCGCCACTGGTTAACCTCGAAAACGGAACGAATTTAAGTGGAGCAACCCGGCATGGAATTAATTCGCTGGTAATCGGAAGTCACCGGCGAGGTCTCGGACAGCGTGATCGATCTTCGATGAAATATGCCCCGTTTCCACGTTCTTCCTGATACTCGTCGTGTTCTCCGTGCGATCTACACTCTGATCGATATGCATGGAATTGGAGAACAAGAGATCGTTCCGGTGTAATGCTCGAAACAACTGTGGGGAGGGGCTGCTCGAGGATGATTACATTTGATTAATATTGCAACTAACAACCAATTAGTCGGATTTGCACGTTTCAATTTCTCTGCGTTTTATCAAACATTGAATGAAATTTATCTGAACGGCTTTCACGTAGGAATTAACGTTGGAATATTTTTTCTCTTAATTATCGTGGACGTTACTTCGATGTTTGATTTTGACGAGTCTGTCAGGATTTTAATATTCTTCTGCGGGAGAGTCTTGACCCTGGTCGGCTCATTTCCGACGGCTGGCTTCTTGAAAAATAGGTCGAAATGAATGAAAATATTAAAAGCGGTTGCTCCAAAACCTGACCGTTTCACGGCAAATACTGTAAAAGTACGAGAGAATGCCACGAGTTATTCAATTTCGTGAGACATTTAAACGCGCGTTACGACAGACCCATTGAATTCTTGTTCCGAGAATACTGCCATTTCGTCGAACGCGTAGTTACCGATTCAAAGACTGTAGATCTAATCCGCCTGACCGTTCAAAAATCGATTCCACAGGGTCGCCGTAAATTTTCCAAGGAACGATCCCGTTGGTGGTCTGCCCGTAAATTCCCCAGCGGCGGTTATTTTTGAGGGAAGCCGTGAGAATCGAAACAAATCTTGCCGCCCAATTAGGCGTTTGACCAGCGAGCATATCTCTTTTCTTGTTCGTCATGCGTCCACCGGTGTTTTGTCAGATCTTCCAGCTGGATTAGAAATTTATTAGAGCCCTTCACGCCTGGTCGTTCACCGCGTGGGCGCAACGTGGGCCTTTTACAATGTTCAGGGTGGAAACGGAGGGCGTGGTGCGGGCCTCTTGCTTCAAGTGGACGGGCGGGGTGCACAGAAAAGCGGTCGAATTTATAACCTGCCCTTTTGTCACGTTTCTCTGCATCGGGGTGGGTCCAAGGAGAGCGTCGAACGCGTGCCATAACTGTTTCCCTAATGGGGCTAATGCTGGCTTAACAAGAGCTCCGTAATAAATAATAAACGAATCGAACCGGCACATGGAACTTGTTCATTTGAAAGGAATAAATTGTCTCGATTCATCGGCTAAACTTTGGTTTCTCTCAATCTATTATATGTCTTCAATTAACCCTGTTTTGTTAAACTTGTAAAGAAAGCCCAAACAAGTGTGCACCCTCTACAGTGAAATAATTCTGTGCCATTAATCCATGAATCGTCACGTCCGAATTTATCGTTCGCTTCGAGCATCCCAGATACTCCTGTACAACAGCCGGATGAATACTCTGGTCGGCGTGACTCGCGCTGTACAACGAAGAAAATCCCATCAGGATAGGTAGATCGTAGGAATCGACTTAAATAGCAAGAGGTGTTAAGGCGCTTAAGTCATCAGGCTTTCGTCGAGCGATCGGGGCCAAATCCAAGAACGTTTTGTTCGAACCGGTGTGATCAGATAAGGTGGAACGATGAGCGCGGTATTGCTTTCAAATTGGTTTCCGATTCGAGCGTACGATAGTACCGATCCACGCCTCGGCTATACTCGCGTCTATTCATCTACTCGAGAGTTCACGTTATTAGAAGCCTGCTCGTTTTTCGACCTCCTTCGCCCTTCCGCCGCCTATCGTTTTTCCTTTCCTCCTCTTTTTTTTCCGTTCTATGATTCAGTTCACCGCGCTGGTCGATTAGACGGTTGATCGATCCCCTGGATCCGCTCGACTCGACCGCAATCGTTCACGGTGGAGGAAGAGGCAGTGTATGTCCGTGTGTGTTACCACGTTGAAAGTAGGCTATCATCGCGAATTTTCTGGCTCGACGACCTCGAGCCCACCCTTGGCGTGATTTACACGAGCCTACGCGTGCTAGACCCACGGCAAGACCGTGGAATTCGTGTAAATGATAGGAGATAGCGATCTTGTTCGGGTGATTTCTCGAGCGGTGAAATAATTTATGTCTGGCATGGAATGAGAAATCAATAATATTAGAATGTAGAGGTAGGATTGAAATTTAGAAAAATTTGCGGCACGATTTCGATTGGTTTCGCATCGTTCGGGTAGCATCTCTAATCTTAACATTAAGCTTTTTTTAAGCTGTCAGATATTCACTGCAGAAATGCTTAATTCGCCAGCAAATGATTATTAATTTACTACAAAGATCGCTCGGCTCTGTTAATTCCGTTAATGTTGTATCATTATTGCGTCTTCGCTTGAAGGTAAATTGCCTGAACTGCATTAGCGTTTCTCCAGGGGCCGGTAAATATGCAATAACGCGAGAACGATATTAATCAACGTAGGTTCAAAGATACACAGCACGATAAAGCACCTGTAGGCAAGTGGAACGTGTGATTTTAACGTTTCTTGAAATTACTGATTCGGCTAAGCAGCTACCGGACCTGCAATATACACCTTACCTGCAGAGTCTTGTATTCCACTGCGAGCAGCACGACTGCAACGAATAGCGAAACTTGTTGCACGTTATTTGCGAGACCGGTGCGAAATTAACGACAGGGCCGTAATTAAACTATGGCGTAGCATTGTTAGTTGCTCGAGTATATTACGTGGGAGGAATTTGTGAAAGCTGTTTAAGAAAAAGAAGGAGTCATGAATACATAAACCATTCGAGTAAGCTGCGATTAAGAAAAGGTTTAGAAAACAAAAACGGAGTTCGATAAATAATAAAAAAATACGTGCAATTTTAGGAAGCTTAATACATCGTAATTTCTTGTCTACGATATGAGACCAATAAACTAGTCTTTCCACTGTTTCGTCCTTTATCCGTGTCGAGATATCGATAGCTTTACACTGACCACCCGCAATCTCGGAGCTATCGAGCAGTTTTAATTGCATATCGACCACGGATTTCTAGGAAAAAGGTATTTGAAGGCAGATAGTTGCAGGCAGATCGTTTTTCCGCGTTAAAAACCTCGATGATCGTCTAACGAATCACGTGTTCTACCAATTCGCATTCCCCGTTGCGACTAAGGATATTTTTAATCGAATCAATTTGCGAGACACCCGTTTTACGTAGAAACGTGTTCGTCCTACATTGCTCACCTCTAAATCCTCTTTGAGGGGAAAAGAAATTTGTTACGTTTAATAATATTGAATCTCCGAAAAATAATCGACGTCAAGCTGCTCTTGATAATTAATTAGAACAGCAATTTAAATTTTCAAGCGAGTCACTGTGATACTCGTTTAATAATTATTGCTTTGAACATCGCTTCCTAATACATTTAACATGTTTGCTGTTATCAATCGCGCACAATACATCGAATAATAATCGTATCGCTGCATTCGGAGTACTAATAAGGTGTACAAATACATACGTATCAATATAACACACTGTGCAATCATTCGAGCAACGTTAAATTATGATCGAGCACGGCACGGAGATCAAGAAACAGACCTATATATAACTTCCCCGCGAAATTCGTCTCGTTTCGCTGCGAAACCCTGGTATTTGCCCTTCCGGGTGGCCGAGTTAAATCGAGGAAAGGAACAGGCATTGTTGTACGTACGTAACAATGACTACTTGACAGCAGAAAAGATTCGATAAGTTTCGCAGCTGCAGTCGCTCGCTGCTCGTTCTTTTTTTTTGCCTCTCTCTTTCCTCGCGCCACCTTTCGACCAAGGGAGGTTTCGTCTTTTCATCCGTTCGGGAAGTTTCCGCGTAAGACCTCGAGAGAGGGTCGAAGATCCGAGAGCCGATGCTGCCTCGTCGAAAGTCTTAACGATCTCCAAGATTCTCGGAATTTACCTTCGCCAGCGGGTTGCTCCTCTTCGTAGGTGGTTGGCGGCGCGAAACTACAAAAGTGCCGCGACCGAACTTTTTTTCCCCCCATCCTCGTTCGCTGTTTATTTTGCGCCAACCCCGAACAGTATCTCCGGGTTGCGTGAATTTTTCTTAATCGTTAATTGGAGCAACGTGTTTATGTGTTTGCAATGGAAATTTCTCATGCTTGTCTTTGGGTTGAAATTTTGTCCCACGAAAATGAGTACATATCTGGTGTTATGTTGGTGCTTGAGAAATTGTGTAAAGTAGTTTGACGAAAATAAATCAAGACATGTGTAGAAGAAATATATTATCTAAAATTATGATCCGTTCGAAGTCTTTTTATGTGAAACAGGAATTTTATTATTCACGGTCCCCTTGAGCAAGTGCTTGTATATTGAATCTGCATGGCTATTCGGACGAAGTAAAGTCATCGAAACGATACTAGATAACGAAAGAAATACATACTACGTCTTCGGGGATGAGACAGTGCGAAAAGATTATCGAACGATAGGCAAACCGATTGGCATTGTGTACCTTGGCTTACTAACATCGATAGCAAACCCCTTCAGACAGGAGACACCAAACAGTGTTTATCAGTTTACTGGTCAGCGAAGGTGTACCAACGCGGAGGTGTTCAACGAGGCTGCACGTGTACTGCATATTTGCAGCTAATCCGATCGATACAGAAGGATTATTCAATTTCAATTCCTGTTCAGTAGCTATCCCACGCGTTTATACTACCTGCAGGATTTCCAATATCTGTCAGGCATTTTTTCAAGCCGCTCAGATATCGTTGCAGGAATTTTACAAATCATCATTGCGATGGCATAATTCAATGAATTTGCACGGCACTTGTTGTCATAAAAATTTTTAATTCCTCGCTTGCTTGTATTATCCTTCCCTCGATTATTACTCTTGCGAAATTTTTTGCACAAATTTTTCTATCTTCGTTCTAAATTAAATGTTGCCCGCAGTATTTCACAAATGTCCACAGAAGGCGCTGCCCGCACGGAAATGAGAGATCGTTTGCTAATATCGTTCGTCCTTATCTTTATACGCGTGGGCGTATTATCGTTCACCAGGATGCGCTCTGGGTGCATAGGAGCGGAGGACTTATTAAAATGCCCGACGTGCACGAGCCCGTGAAGCACAATAACATTTGTTAGCCGCGGAAGAAAACAAATTGAAGCCAGTCGCGAGTGGTCATTTTTAACTTTTAATTGGATCGCGCGCTCGCGTGGATCCCGGTGTTCACCTGGCAAACGTTTCACGGGCCCGTCTAATTAATTCGCGATCTCTTTCAAAGCGAGCAACTAAACTCCCGGTGAAAGGAAAGGCAGACGAAATATATGTACCCGTGAATAGTTGCGACTTTTTCTTGCACTGCTGTATACACTACTAGTTATATTTGTTATATTGCATGGTGCACAGAATGAATTATATCTTTACTATCATAAAGCAGGTTATAGGATAACGAATAAGAATAACTGTCTAAATAACTCCAATCTTAAATTGTGCATTATTATATCAGTTCTACCGCACCGAAGAGGCGTTCCTCAAGCATTATCAGAATATTCCAAGAACCCACAACTAAATTCAACCCCATCCGTTCCAGTCCCCTCGAAGGATCAAACATCCCCCGAATCCCGTGAACCACCCCTCTAATCAATTTCCCCTATCGTGATTCCGAAGAAGAGCTCAACCTTGACGAAACGAAATTCCATTCACTCGTCGCCTTAAAATTGCAACGACCACCTTGCAGCTTCAACTGATCCGCGCATATTTTGTACGCTCCTTGTGTGACTGAATTTCCCGCGATAGCCACGTGCGTATTAAACGGGAGCACACGCAGGAACATGTTCGACACTTTGCGGCACGTATCCTGCTTAAAGCCTCGACGTGCACGGTCGCGAAACATCGAGCCACCCTCTATCACCCTCTCTCGACCCTCTCTCGATCGATGTTCCCTTCCAAACGGCGTGGCCACGGATCGGCCAGGGGAATTCGATATTAATCCGAGATGGTAGCCTGCGGACGACGGGCCTGATCTCGCGTTAATCAAGCGCGCAGGAGCGCAGCGTCGAGAAGCATCGACGTCGGCGATCTGTCCGGGATACATCGCTCGAAATATATCATCAGAGCATCTGGCCGCGAGATAATGCAACCTTAATCCTTTGCATACGATTCTACGTGAACGGCGGGCAGGATACGTGGCTCTACACTTTGTAAACGTGTCCTTAAACTTTGGAATACCGTTCACCGTTCGTGGATGGAAGCTCTGCACGCTGATGCACTGATTGAGCCGATGCAATTGGCCGCTATTTGCGCGGACACCGCGGATGTCGCGAGACGGGCCGTCGTGATGATAAATTCGCTGGATCGAGATCAATTGAACGGATGATTTTCAGAATACCTACTGACTATTCCTGTTGTGGTATCGTTTTGTTTTTTTGTTCATCTTTCTTTGCATCGGCTGGTTCCCGGTATTTATGGAGGGTATATTTTACAGCGGAATATAATATGGATGCGTGCATCCGAAATAAACGTTTTCAATTCCATCGTAGAAATCGAATTAACGCGACGCCGTTTATTCGTTCGCACAGTGCAACCTCGAGCATGGCTTTCGTTGATCAGAAATGGAATTCCCCTATCTAGAAAATATCCATAGAGCGAACGAGTGGCAAAAGGACACCCCGAATCCTGCGACACACGTACATACAACGGCACCATCTGCTGCATCGTTCACAAAGACGACAATTCCAGCAAATTGGGCCGAATATAATTTTTAAGGAATCGATCGAAAATTCCCGTCGCGTTTCCATCTGGTTCATATCGATACTCGTGCGCACAGAGAACGAGGACTGGTGCATCGAGGTAATACCGAATTCACCGCAGGTATAATACCGGCCAATTCGAGCAATCAGGTAAACGCTGGAGGCCGTGGGTTTTTCGTATTCGATACCAGCATAGAGAAAATTGATGTATCGTCGTCATGATCCTTCTGTGGCCCCTTTCTCTCTGTCCATCGTGGGCGCAAATAGTGTGTTTATTGAAAAGAAAGGAGGGAAAAAGCAGAGATGAAACGTAACAGTTATTTAAAAATTTTAGGTATAAGTAATTGGTAAAAAGTTCGAACTTTTCACGTATATGTTTCTAACAATATTTCATATATGTCGTATTATCATACGGACCGTATGAAAAGTTAGGTGACGTACAGATAGTATTTTTTTTGGTGAGTTTACCATAGGATTGAATAAACCGACCTAATTATAGGTCCAATATACATATATTACGATCATATGATTCGAAATTGGTCACCCCTCATTATTATATTAGTTTGACCATTCTTCCCTTATATAATTATACAAATTCCTAATATACACATACGAATCTATATACGAATCTAATATAGAATGGTACGATTATCGTTTCAAATCGGGATTTCCTATCATGGAGGTGCTATATTAGAACACCCGATAGCCTTTGAACGTCGCCACGATTCCATCGAATCGTTCCAGCGTGAAAATTGTTTTCCCTCGGAATCTCCTGGAGGAACGACGGGACAATAGGATAGGAAAGCTAGGTAGATCCTCGTCCTCGTTGCAGTTTATGGAGCACGTGTTATAGCGGTCTGATTTTGTGGCCGTCATACAGCACCATTCGCAGGGAAGGAACCTCTAGCAAAGACATTCTGCAACTGTAACCGGTGATCATTACAGATATGGGCGATTCGATGACAAACCATGCATGCCTAATGGCAGTTATCGGTGCGATAGTTATTACGGTTTAATTGCCTCAATTTATCGACGCACCGGTCTAATTAGTGTTTATACGTTCGAACGGCGGCGTCGAATTCACCGGATCCACACATTCAATGCGCGACAAATAGACGCGTTTATTTTGCCTTGGCAAGCAACTGTCATTGTTCCAATAAAATTATATATGTGATAAGGTGATCAGGTATCGAGCTGATATTGTGTGCTGCATGCGGCGATTAATAATGAGAATGATCCTTGCCTGAATTTCATTAGTACGGAAATGTTATCGCTGGTGCAAATTTTATTCCTCAAATTTCGTACGTAACAATTCGGTAATTTTTAGTAGTAACGAATTTTCTGTTTAGTCGCTCATTTGGTGTTCGAAACGAAACATACATAAGACTGTATTATTCGGTAGGACGTCATCGCTGCGGCAATTAAAAAGGTTCAGAAAAATAGTATGAATAGACATGGAATAGAAAGAAATATATGAAGAAAGAATGATTCAATTTGAACCAACTATTATTCTGTCCGACGAAGGCAATCGGTGGCTCATCGTTAGTCAACGCAAAGGAGGAGTCTTCCTTCCATATCTCGGCAAAAAGGATTACGTACTCGCGCACTTGTTTACCAGCAAGCGCATAAAGCTCGCCCCTATATCGTTTGTGCTCGTGATCCTTGTTTAGCCGGGCTAGTCGTTATTTTATACGATGGTCGTTACTCCGGTGTCAGAGTTATGCCGGTCGCGTTTCGGAAAATTGTACAGGGAGCTGCAGAAAATTGCTATACAAATTATTGCGTTAAACGAGAATTACTCCCGCGTGGAACACCCTTACAGCGATCGTGTCATCTGTTTGTCCACGCATGAAACGCGTATAGTCCCTTAGCGAGAAGAAAGAAGAAAATAGAAAACATGTCCATTAATGAATTTCCCTTTCCGGCCCATCGAATAATCGTTACAATAAAAAAAAGGAAAGCACAAAGACAATCGATAAATTGCTCGTAAAATTGATTCTGCGTTCTGTGAAAGGGGATGAAATCAATATCGCGGGCTGGCGATATTCGTGGAGCAGGTGTTTAAGGGCGAAACACCGTGGAATTATAGTTCCTCTAGTTCTCTTTACACGCGTGTGGCCAATAATCGAGCCGTCTATATCCGTGGTCCCGCGTTGATAAACCGGTATGCACACGCGGATACGTGTACAGGGAGGAGTGAATAACCGTGGGATCGTGTACATCATCCAAGAAACTGGAATAGAAAGGCAATGCACCCCCCGTTGCTGGCGCGCGCCTACTCAACTCGAATGCTAGATGTTCCATATTTTTATCGATTTCGTGTAAATCCAGCGAAACAATAGCCGGCTCCTCGTAAAAACCGCGAGCATCGTTGCTATGACATTTGTTATACACGATGCAAACGTATGCATCGCGATAGATCGTTCTGTCATAAAAAGCACCGGCTGACCCGATTTTTCCTCATCTCATCTCTATACCGCGCTATACCAATTGCTCTCTGTCGTTTGCCAGTTTTTTAAATACATATATCATAGATATAGGCATCCGTAAACGTTACGTTTAACTCTCTTAAATGTATGCTTTCGCGATCCAAGTACATTGGCGAAATTCCAGTCGGTGAAGTTTTCGATTTTCGTTGGAATTACATATTCAACTGATATATTTAGTATCGTAGTCCGAAGTATACTCATACGATTGTGCCTGTGTAATTGTGCAGCAGAGTGCATTTAATAACACAACCTTTAGCGCGTACATTGCTGCTGATATCACGAAAAATCGAACCCGCCAACAGCCGTGAAGCTGAAAATTCGACGCGGCAGTCTCTGTCATCGTGTTTCTGTCTTTAATCAAGGAAATGCGCACGGTTGCCGTGCGGCGTTCCTCGAGCTGAATGGAATATCGAATCGCGGAGAAAATTGGCGTCGATCGATTACTCCTGAACGGAAACTTCATCGTGGTCCACCGGGACAGAAGGGAGCGTCGATTTTCGAGCAATCGAGCGTACGCGCGACGTAGTTTCGCCTCGCTACCCCAGCTTGCTTACGCTGTCGAGTTCGTCTTAAAACATTGTCAGTCTGTATGGAGACCTTTGAACGGTTTCTAGATCCCCACTGACTCGAGACTAGAAACAAGAGGAAGTGAGAAACCCCGCGGCGGAACATCAGAGTGATCTCGTGAAATGAATCGACACTAACTTCCCCTTGTTCGATGATGACTTTAACCCTTTGGCTTGCGATATCGAATGAGGCGCGCGATCGAAATAGCAAGGCAAACACAATAGCAATAGTAATAGTAACTTAAAATCATTGCAGTCTGTCGTATACATTATTGGCGAAACAGTTGCGAACACTTTATTCCCCTTTTTATTAATTAAGTTATATCTGTCTCTTTTCCTCTTTAAATATTTATTCCTACATTGATGCAGTTTTAATATACTTATTTACAATTCAAGCAATTGATCATAACGATACCCCGACTTTAATGCAATTCAGTTTGATTGTTGTATAACAATTTCTGAATGTCCTGAATAAAATACTTTTCGTTTGGTGAGATGGCGATAATCGAGTTACTGTTCCTACAAATATTTTTATGCGGTTCATTGCACATACATCAACGCTACTCTACAGCGCACACTGTTGCAAATTGAATCATAAGGTAATAAAGGGTTAAATTCCGTTTCACCCCGTAACTACCTACCCCGACCTCGAACCCAGGTTTCTCCGATTTCTCGAACACGGGCATATTGTTGCACCTGCAGCTATGGAAGCCCGCACGCTACTCGAATTTCCCCTATGGGATAGCCTGTTGTCTAGACTGTAGGACACATGAAAAGCCGCTCCTCGATCGCACGATTCGTCCTTTCCCCTTTCGTGATTGAATTCGCAAGGGTCCAATTTCCTGGCCACGATTCGCGGCCCTTTTTAAGATCGACAAAGGAAGAGGGTTTACTTTCGTGGCAGCCGTGCCACGTTGACAACCCGACTTGATGGACGTCTTGTACGTGAGTTGGAATATCACCGCAGGATTTTATGGGAATCGCGCGAGGGGAGAGGGTTCACCGGTGTTGATGTTGCGGCCATGAAACGGGTATTAGGCGCGGAACCGTTCAAAAAATTCAATCGTGAACAGAAGGAGGGCGACGAGTGAGATGTTTTGGTTGGCCGAGGGAGTTTTGCGAGGAGTGGATGTTGATGGAAACGGGAGATTAGGTTCTATTGAGGGTCGATGAGCCCGTTGGAGAACGTGACACCTGATGGATACCCTACCAATGCTATTGCAGACTGCTACGGAAGAAGGTCGAAGGGTGGATGAAGTCACTGCATCCCTTAGAAACAAGGGGTGGCGTACGCCGTTCAGATTTGACTGGAGCTACTGTTATTGAGTACTGCTATCGTTAATTGAATTCCGTGCAACTTTTTAGTAACAGATATTTTTCTTCGAACCTACCTAATCTTATATTTAATCAAATTATTTTTCAACGGATACAAATTCGTTCCGCTATTTTGAGTGCAACGTTGAAGCTGAAGGAAAGAATTCTTCTCGCGAATGAATTTTAACGCGAACGTTTCGTACACTGTTCAATTTAATCGTGGTTAAATTCTTGATTTCCAAAACATTTGTATTTCGGTAATCGTACTATGGGTAACTCGTCGAATAGAAAACCATGCGGCATTATATTCACGAAAGAAACGGTAGCCGAATTTTCGGTTTCACCCATCGTCGTTTTTTTTTCTAGTTTTTTCGTTTTATCGGTTCAACCAGAGTGTACAGTTTGGAGATGTCTAAAAGGATGGCTGCACATTTTTTCTTTTTTTTTTTTTTAATGCGTCGGTTTAACGTCAACGCCGATGTATGTATACTATAAAATAGTATACCGGGTGAAAAAAAACGCGTTCCCAGTGACAGGCAGCGAACAAAAACGAGATCGAGTGTAATCGAAAACGTTGGTGTGCCGACGAACCGAGAACGGCTCATTCGAGCGTCCTTCGCGATTATAAATCCGAAAGTTGTGAGCGTACAGTGTGACACGTGCCAACTGCAAATCGTTCGAAACGAAAATAACGCGACGCTGTCTCTGGAAAAAAAAACTGATGCATTTTTATCGATGTCTAATAGAGCAGCTTTTCCGTTTATTCAATTTTATGCGCCCTCGCTCCGAGAATATTAATCGTTTAATGTTGGCAATGGAAAGCATTCGCTAAAATGTTCGTATATCGAATGTTCTAAAATGGAATGCTGTATATTTCTCTAATTGATTTTTCTAGACGGAAAATGGAAATTTTACATTGAAAAGACAAGTAGCAGATAAATTTAGGATAGAATGGAAAACTCGTTTCTATTCAGAATAAATCATTGGGGAAGTAAACGCAATTCCTTGTCAGAACGGCAGCACACTTTCGATAGGAATGGCATAAACGACAATGGAATATATCCACTGGCATATTATACCGAGACAGCATAATCGGTAATGGATTATCAAATAATCGCGAAAGGGAAGCCTGCCTAAGCACTGGTCTTGATTAGACAGACAACAATCTTGATTTATCCTTTGCCATCTGTCCCTCCGACACAGCTGCAGGCTACTTCGATAATTAGCAATACGAATACGCTCGCGATCGTCTCTTATTCTCAATTGTCGGGGTGCGATTTTCGAGAGTTGCGAAATTATTGAAATTTTTCACAGGATCCCCTCTTTCGTTAAACATTTTTATTTCTCTATCTCCGCGCCACTTGGAAAAAAAATCACCGGCCATTCGGTGTTTCTTCAGGTATCCACGTACCTTGATATCGAGTTCCGGAAGTGGTGGCATTCCACCGCGACATTTTCCAGCGGAAGTCCGCCGCTATTCGCGACGGTCTCGCGCGCCTCGAAACGATGAGACGGAAAATTGCGGACTAAGTGAGAAACGAGAATAGACCACATTGTACACGGTTTCTTGAACCAATGTACGTGAAAGGAGTCCTTCAACGGCCAGACACGACAAACAGAGATGTTCGTGGCGTGGAAAAGTTTGAATCCGACCGAATATAGAAAGAAAGGAGCACGAATGCGCGATTCGGCGTTTGGAAATAAGGACGTTTGAATTCCACTCCAAAACCGGGTTATCTCGTTATCTTTCAGAGCTTGTCTCGCAACCTTCTCCCCCGATTGGAAATACGAAGGCTGGATGGAAACGAAAAAGTGTATTACTTATCGACCCCTCTCTTGCCGTTTTATGATCGGACCAGCCAATCGTAGTCGAATCGGAACAATCGCCAGAAATCGATGCAACTGTTGGCGTTTCACGTTTCCGGGGGTTGTTTTCCATTCGAGAATTCGGAATACCTGGATATGGTAAACAGCAAAATTGCATACCGTACCAGCAGGTAGTATTAGTATGATGGAATTTAGATACTTTTCTAAACTCGTGTTATACAGAATTCTTGATCCTTTTGCACTTTCCAATACCCTTGTCTATGGAAATTGCTGTCTAATTTCGAATGCAGAATGGATATTTGTCATACAGACGGTGCTTGAATATAAACTAGTAGTCTGCTTTATTGCTCGAGAGATCGATAGGTTGTAAGTATGCGTCAGGTATCCCGGGAATTTCTGTGGAAGAACCTGCCGCCTGCAGTCCCACTTTAACATCCTTTAAACATTGAAGTAACGCGGTCGCATAATAAATTCGACGTTTCTATCGTCTCACTGACTGAAGAGCAAAAAAAAAAAAAAACACGCCGATAACTACTGTACGTAAAATTTGAAACGGTATAATTCCGCTATATCGTACGAAAGGCTCAAACACACGGGTGACGTTACTTCGGCTTGTGAGTAACGAGAATGATCGAAATCTTGATCTGCATTATATCAAATCCTCCCTTCGAAATCTTCATCCCCATCCAGTTTCCGAAACTGCCTCCATCCTATCATCTTTTACGAATATCGGTCCGATTTCTCTATTTGTCGTCTTTCACCTACATACCGATGCCTTAACATTTTACCTCTCGAATCCTCCAGCAGATCCGTCGACTTTGCTTTCGTTCCATCCACTCATGCCGTCCTTCCCTTATTTTCCTTTCCATCCCCTGGGCGGCACACGCTCGATTTGCCTCTTTTTTCAACGGATATCGCAGCCGGCTAGATTGAAATCGTGGACCATCCGCTTGGTTATAGCTTCGAGGATGCTCGTCGATCGATTCCAACGGGCGATGCAATGGAAGAGGATCGTGGCTGATTAGATTAAGGCCATCGCGTGTGTGGGCGTAAGGCGAATAAATTTTGCGACTTGTTTTCGAAGTGAATATTTCTTTTTTCCAGGGTCCCGTGTTTTCGGCGGGTGTGCCTTGCTTCGAGGATTTATCTCGCGCGGTTTCCTTCGATTCGCGTCCCCTGTTTTTGTCCCTCGAACCGTGGGGAAATAAATTAAAAAAGAATTTTTGGAGACCCTCGAGGGAACCGCGGCGTTCGAATAAAATTTCAGGACGACGATATAAATTGTTTTCCGCGGGATACGAGCGCCGTGGACGCGTTCAATTAATAAATAGTCCAAAAGCACGATTATTAAGAAGCGTCCCTCGGTGCTCGATACGTATGTAGGCTTGAGAATTTATTTGACACAGCTCGCGTATGCGAGGGAATAAATTAAGCAGGATTTAAGGTGAATGGGAAATTTCGAACGCTCGTGGAATCCTCGAATGTAGAAGCTATCGCGTGTTTGATGAACTGCTGGCGAAGAATTGCGTGGATTTTCTCCGGGCGATAAATTTCTTCTAGTCGGGGAGGGACCTTCCGTTCGTTCTATATTTTAAGGAAACCGTAGACATAAATTTGTATCAATTTTCTGCATCAAAGTGAAATAAAAATTGTAATTTTATGAGTTTTTAATTGTAGGTGAAACATCGATGGTTAAATATTTCTTGTTTTTTCTTCCCATTCTTTTCGTTACTGATTCGATCGATAGGAATTGTTCGAAGGTTCTCCCAAAGACGTGGAGGATTTTTTGTTAGAATTAACTGGCGCCAAGGCGCTTGTTCTTTGGCCAGAAGGCCTGGCCAAGAGAAGCTGCCGAATTTGCATTCGACCCTGTAGTTCGTGGAAACGCGTTTCGTGGCAACGCAAGGCTGAAATATCGGGAATGATATTAAAGAGGAAGGTCCCTTAATGATACGATGCTGCCTTTGGTTAATTGCCAAAAATGGAAATATCGAATCAGCATTGTTACGTTTGAATGATACCAGGTGCAATTTTCGTCGGGCACCGAACGTAATTTAATATTTAAACTTTTTAACCTCTGCAACTATCCGGTAGTTACCTGTATAGAAAAGGTTATTAATAAAAAGGGATATGGATACATGGTTTGACCAGGTTAAATGGAATATTCGCTATCGCGTGTGTGATATCCAACACAGGCAATTTAATACGTCGTCTGTTCGTTGAATTCTAATGGCAATATACACAGACACAGGAACAAACACTAATGAGAAATGGTATTCAAAAAATATCAAAAATAAATATAAAAGTATTATCAATTATCTTCCCTTTGCTACAGCAACACATAGTTCCTAACGATGGCCCTATATCTCACTCGGTGAGTCTTCTAAAACCATACAGTCAAAATCCATCCGATCTAACCGCGAACAACTGAAAAATCAAGGAACAAGGCTAAACAATGCGGCCAGAGACCAATGGCTCGAGAAACGGCGCGAAAGACCGGGCGAAACAGCGATCATGCGTGAAGCAAACCGAACATCCAGCGGCTAGATTTATCGACTTTTAGAAGAATTTCTCTTCCCGAATCCTAATACAGACCGGCCACTATTCTCGATGCACTTTTGCTGGACGCGTGCGAGAAAATCCGACCTGTTCTCGGGCTTTGACGCTTCGTTGGCTTCGCCATTCGTGGCGATGCATCGCCGACCACAGAAACCTCCCCCATCGACGAACCTTTTCACCTACTCTTTTTCTATTCTTCCGCCGCGTAGTACGTTTCCTTCTTCCCTCTACGGTTGAAATGCATGTTCGTAAAACGGTGTGATCGCGAACCGTGCACGGGCAACGATCTGTTCTTAACACGGCGAACAACGATTCTGAAAGTGTGCCTCGATTTCACTGGATTCTCGGATTACTGGTTGGTTGGATTATTTTCGCGTTTTCTAGACCAGTACCATTTCACGTCCGCAACGTTTCGCAGCAGATTCACCGTTAATACATTAAAAGTGCTTCGGGAAAATTGAAGTTGAAAAAATGTCGCAGAGTAGCCGAATTTTTGTCACAGACCCGAGTTCACCAGCGGTACATTAACTATTTCTTGCTGATTATTTCTATCTGAAATATTGTACGACGATAAAATTCGTCCACCAATTCTCCGGTACGAAATCTCTGACACGTAGAAATTACAAATACCAAGCGCGATAATTCTACCTTTTAGAAATTCCTATAGCCGTATCAATGTATTATTGAGATTGTCCTGTCGATTTCCGAGAACGCGGCCAGAGTACCAAGAAAATTCATTCGAGATCAGCATCACCCGTGTTAGTTGTAACTCAAGATCATTCGAACCACCCCGAACGCTACAATACGAGGGCGATAAATAACCCTTCGCGGGCGTAGATATTATCTCGAGTTCCGAAAATTCCTTTATCCTCTCGTAGTTCAAGGCACCTCCGTAACATCCATCGACCCAGAAGACCACTCTAACAAATAAGCAACACGAAGCCCTTTAACGTCAGCGTTTTGGCTTGTACCATAGGATGGCTCTTGGGTTTCATCGCTGTCGAAACGTTGTTCGCATTTTTACGAATTAGGACAATTACCCTCGTAGCGGCCTCGCGAAACTGTGCTCGAACAGCTATCGAGAAAAGGACGAGCCAGGCTGGTGCTGCTCTGCTTCATAATTCCTCGATGACTTCCGGGATGCTGTAGCTTGCAATAACAACCGAAAGTTGCTGCGTTTACGTTCGCATTAACTTTGAATAATTTCGCCAACTTCTTATCTCGACGATGTCGTTCATGGTGCGTGGCCAGACACCGGCGGAAACGGAACGAGAAACCCGTCGGCATGGCTGGCTTTCTGTTTCAGGGAAATTAATGCCGGCCAGGGCCAAACGAATTTCTGCTCGTGCCACGCGAAGAGTTTCCTTCGTCTGCTATGTTGCAATTAAGATATTTAGCGAGGCTCGTTTATGGGATCCCCCTCGAGTTATAGTTGGGTTGGGAAGAAATATGTATGGCGTAGCTATTATTGAACAGATTATTGTAAGCAATAATTATATTGTTTTAGTAAGTAACACGTTGCCAATTAATAAAAATTACTTGGAGGTGGCGATAATAGATATCGTAATAATAATGGAAGTTCTTCCTCCATTCGGTACCATCCACCAAAATAGCAACAATAATATATATAACGCGTCGACAGATTTCTACTCACGTAAGAACAACTTGTTTGTGGTCGGAAAGAAAAACCAGGTAGAAAACTCACCTGAAGACAGAGCCCCTGCAACACAGAACACAGAAGCAAATGGTTATTGATAAGTATATCTTGAACTTTTTCGAATGAAAGTTTACCAGTCATCGCAACATGCCTACACATACGTACATACATAACATACATATATATATACATCCTGTATAAGCCCATTTCGTCTCGCTATAACAATTTCTACCAAAACGCTTTCGTCGTAAACAGAACGAGAGTAGCCTGGGCAAGTGCTCAGATAAACGGCACTCGACGAATAAAGAGCGCTCGGCAGCAGGGTCTCACGGTTTCGGTTATGCAGAGCTTGTAAAGCTCTTTCCCTTCCCATAAACTGGCGTGCTCTCTTTCGGTCATTGCCACCTTCCGCCATTAAAGCTTTAAAAACCGTGTCTTTTCACCACGGTTCTACCTTTACGAAAAAGGAACGCCGTGTATCCGTATCCAATCGAACGAATAGTTACCGTTATCGGCAAACGATGCTGCAATCTCCGCCACGAAAGCATCGACAATCATAAAACAAATGGATTCCGTGAGAGCACGGAGGATACCTTAATGGGGTATTTACGATATTGTTCACCAAGGGAACTCTGCTGGTCCGCGGTTGCGACGACGTGCCACGATTGGACACGACCCACGATTATTCCGTTTTCGTGGGTGTCTCGGTGGTTGCGACGATTTACTATGTTGCAACAGTGAATTAAGTTCTGTAATTGTTCGAATGCTTTCTAAAGGGGATATTTACCGGGAATTTTATTGAATTAGAAGACGGATCTTTCGTTGCTTTCTGTTCTTTTTCCTTATTTGCCTTTGTCTTTGTTCTGACGGAATTGTAAAATTTAATATGTATGCATAACATTTTCTCGGGGTTTTATGCAGAAACCGGGGGGGGGGGGATTTCTGTCGCGAATGGAAGCACGGTTCATCAGCGCCTCGCGGAGAACTCATCTTGCGTAACTCGATATAATAACACAGATGAAGAAAGCGGATAAAACGGCCTGGCTGGCCTCCAATTGGCTATCTGAGAAAGAAATGACATTTACCGATACTTTCACGCGCAAACGTCGTTCCACGTAATTCGTGTCTTGAAATCTGACCGATTCAATCGGTTGGCGTGAAAATGCAGGAAACGCGAATTGCGAAGGAAGTGAAAGCGCTTTCAATAATTCTTTCATCTTTCCGATGCTTCCATAACACGAACGGCGACAAAAGTTCGCAGAATAGCGAAGACGAAAGAAAAGGAGCATCGTTTAAGACAATATTCCCGCGCGCGACAAGAGGCGAAGGTTTGTAAAGATTCGCAGCGCTATGGAATGGTCGTACCAGAAAGGAAACTGTTTAGGGAATTTTCTTGGTCGCGTGCCACTGGCAGCGACTCAATATTGCGTTCAGGATATAAATCATCGTGGGCTCAGACCGCTTCCTGGACAAAGCAGAAACGGCGAAATGGGCTATGTTTTAACCGGGCAAATAACCTGTGATGCTGCTGGCCGTTCGTTACAGACGTAGAAAGGCCGCGAGCGCTCGTTTGCGAAAATACTCGGGAACTCTCCAGATGAACAATCATTTTTTCTCTTTCCCTTTTCTCCCTTCCCTAACATTCTTCTCTCCCCGATTTTTTACTTTCATTTTTTTTTTTTTATTTCTTAACTTCCCCTTTCGAGGGCGGAAAACCTAGACCACTTTGGTGGTCGTCGCCACTCGAACCGTTAGCTCGCTGAAACATCGCCCGAAGAGTCACTTTGCTGGATAAAAACGGGAGAATTTCTCCAGTCGTGGATCGAGATTATTCATTTAATACGCGACGAGAACATTTTCGCCTTCGAGGGCATTCGGGTGGCGGTTCATCGCTGGCCGTTTGCAGAAACTTTCACGGGCACAGGGTGGTCCACTAATGGGGTAAAGCCAGCCACTTTTATACGTCTACCATCTAGCTGGCGGAATATATATCATAAATTGATCGGGTTACGAGATTCGCCCGATTTAAACGTCTATCATTATTTTCGTGGAATCGGGGAGGTTGTTCCGTTACCTGAAAATATACCGAACGAGACTTCTGTTAAGGAAGAAGAAAATTCGTATGACACGGAGTGAGTTGGTTCGATCGTTATTCCGAAGTCAGATTTATTGAAATAATTCTTCGGAAGATTGAGATTTAACTCGTACTTCGAAGAAGTTGAAACGTGGCGTTCAGCGATCGGTTCGCGATTCACTTTGAAAACTGCGGACTATTTATAAAACGATTTGCCGGTCCAATCAGAATATCCATCACACGGCTGGAGGATTATAATATAATATCGGTCCATCGGCTGGATAATATCGATGGGAGCTTGCCCCGCGATTGATCGGTGATTCGATATTTCTTGCACGAAACGCCTGCAACACTTAACCCCCGCGGGAACCTCTCTATCCACGAATTTATGTCGTCGAACGACGGTAAAATTAAGACCCTACCACGATTTCCTAGCTGGAGGATAAGCAAATCGTGATCGACGTCGAGGAAACTTTTCAATATCACGATCCGTCGTCATTTCCAGGATATCTGAAATATTCTATACGATGATTCTGTTTAGGAAACTGTGTCAACGTGGAATTGCATGCGGGAGGACAATTTTTCTTAAATTAACTTTTAGTAATGTTGCTACAGCTTTCTAAATTTTGTATTTAATTCATTCAGGAACCATGGTATTGGCGGACATTTTCTTTAGATCAATTAACCACTTAAACGTGCGTTAGCTAGAGAAAGTGGGCAGACAAGTGCAGCACACAAATGTATGTATATGCGTGTATTCGTTTGTAGAGCGTTTTTTTTTAAAGGCAAACAGTGCTTGATGAACGAGAGCGTTCGTGGGAAAAAGCTTCAAGAGAGACATTTTTTCAGAGAGATAGAAAAACCCGTCACATTAATTCCCGTTCCATCTACATCATCCGGGAAATATCCTTTACCTCGCTACTTTCTGAATCGTATAACGACCGGGTCGAAGTGCAAAATTACACGTCTCATAAATTGTTCGGGGATTCGTAGTCAAGAAATTACAATGAATAACGTGCACCTGGCGCGTTCCTGGCGCGAAACGCAAAGGAGAAGCAAATTTAAGAAAGAGCTAACGAAATATGAGAAACGAAAAAAACGACGCCGGCAACGGAACGAGCTTTGTGTCTCCGATCCAGCTTGTAGGAAAACAATTTTGCATAGGTGGTAGGTGCTCGAGCCTGAATACGATACAGGCATGACGCCGCGCCGAGCTCACCTGAATGGCTCGCGCGTAGGAAAAGACTTTCGTAGGAGAGTTCGAATCGATAAGTCGATTCCGATATAACCATCTAACGTGCAGCATATACATAATACCCGGCCACGGCTAACCGGCCGTGAACGCCCAACTATTTTAAAATCCGTTAATTTTACGCTCCAGATATTCGACAGCCCATTTGTTTCCCGTCCGTGTTCCTACACAGTCTCGTTATGCTAACGAAGAATCAGAAAAATTGATCGCGCCAGCTCCAAGGTGGCGGCACGGCGAGATTGTTCCTCGATTTTTTTTTTCCGATCCACGAAAAACCAGATCCGCCCTCTGAGCGGCCGCGTTTTAATTAAGTTTCCCGTCCAACGGCCCGGCAGAACGTTCGTTTTTCCCTCTCGGCTGGAAACTGTCGACGCGCTGTTTGGATTATTATGCGAATTATTTTCACAAACACCGCGGACGTTTTGCCGCGGGTATTGTACAGCAAGTCGCAGGCAGAGAGGAGCGAGTTCTCCAATGAAGGGAGTACGAAGCCGTTGAGCGGGTAACACTCTTAATTAAATGTAACTTAATCGGCCGATTTAGCCGGCTCCCATTCGATGAACTTTCCTATTGTGAAACCTTTTGCGGGGGAGCATTTATAAATGGCGCAGCCTTTATACGGGACTGTGTAAATGTCGCCGGTCCAAGGAAACGAGGAGAGCCGCTCAACATGGATGTACGTTTGAGCGAGCTATAAATTGCGAGTATTAAAACGCGATGCGTAAAGGATCTTCGTTGTCACTTGACGAATGATCTTGAAATCGGAGATCGTATAAATACACCCTTGAATATTTAACATACGTTTGCTGAAAAATCTACGTGAACTGTTGCTAGAAAAAAGTATGGCTATTTTAATTATTTAAATAAATGATGTCTGAAATGATTGAGCAGAGTTACGAATTGATATTAATAGTACCAGAAACGTGCACAGAGAGACAGCAGGGACACGTGTCTCAAGTAGAAATATATCACGAGTAACCATCAACAAGAAGAACGAATCCTCTGCAAGCCAAACATTTCCTACAGGTCTGTCCTCTTTTCGTTAAACGCACGCCGGCTAGGAACAACTTTATCATTGAGCGTCAGCCCCGAGCGTCGCGATTCACTCAAAGTGAAGGAGACAAGGGTGGAGAACAGGGATCGAAAGAGATAAAAAAGGCAGGAAAAAGGGGAAGGATCTGGAAAACAGGAACGAAAGGAAAATCCAGCGTGCAAGCTTCCTCGGCCAAGAAACAAAGAAATCTCGTTTATTCGAACTCTGCTCTGCATCCTCGCGGGCCGGAAGACAAAAGCAGGATAACGTTTCGCCGCGGAAAAACGGCGCGGTCGATCCTTTTAAAGCGGACGTGCGGAAACGTCCCTCGCTTCCACGATCACCTCTCGACATTCCGATCCTCTTCTGTTCCTCGTGATCATCGCGACCCAGCGGCGGCACGAGAAACGAAATTAAATCCCCGGTTACTCGTGTGCCTTGCCAGCCGGTGGAACGAATCTGCTGCTAATTGAATGACAGATACTCGATAGCTCGATACTTTTTAATGAATCTAATCGGGATGCCACGCGGCGCGAACCTTTGATTCCCGTCGACGTTTCTGAGAGCCGTGTACCACGGGTCCAGCGGTAATAAATCGAATTATTTCTGCATCGATACCAAGTGCTGCACATCCACGGCGTTTGTAATCCGTCTGATCGAGAATTCAATCACACGATCGAATGATTTTCTTTATTATTTCCAAACGGTATCAAGCATAAACAATTAGACTTCGGCGTTTTGTCGGCTCTAATGCTTTTTGCAAGGTAGAGTATGCCGTGTACGGAAAGCAGGATAATGAAAATATCACTGAACGGGGGTGAAATGTTT
The DNA here is from genome assembly GCA_963667235.1 of Nomada lathburiana. NCBI lineage: Eukaryota > Metazoa > Arthropoda > Insecta > Hymenoptera > Apidae > Nomada > Nomada lathburiana. Next base: position 11,007,851 of record OY763903.1, read on the forward strand.
AGTCTCATCACGAAACGATTGCTGGCGAAGGAAATGAAACCAACGAGTCTCATCTTCTCCTTTTCTGACGAACGTGATAAATTAGTCGTTTTATATGCAAATCTTTTCACATCGCGCCGGGCCAAATGACACGTGTAACCAAGCACGAAAGATCGTACACGCCGAGGCATCCGGCTCGAAACCATCGCGCTCGATTGCTCGATTTAAGAGCGAGCCGTCGCAATTCGTGCCCGCCGTTTTACATAATACGTATTTTATTCGACCGAGTGAGTCGGGCGCAAACGCTCGGTACAAAAACGATAATAATCGCACGTTGCATTCATATGCCATCGTTACGTTTTCAAATGCGTTATTATCACCAGCCTGTAACAGGAATAGAAGAAAAATATCAGCACGTTTCTGTCCACGCGTCTGAACATCTTTTCAACAGAAAGAATCTCAAATGTGTGCGTGAGCATTGATTTACAAAGAAACGTGAAACAACACGTAGAAGCTTCACAAGAGTACAAGACGCAAATATACTCCTCGTCGTCGAGCAAACAAATCAATAAAATCCTGCGCCCGAGAATCCACCATCAAAACGATCACCGGGGCATCTAACAACCATGGTCATCAAATGGTACGCCATAAACACAATACGCAACAAATCTGCAAGCATTCAACCCTGCGAACGCACCACCATTGAAAGCACAAAGGGCAGCCGTTCGATAACGACGAAGGAAGCTTGGCAATAAAGCGCAACGATGGAGAGATATCTCTCTTCGGACGTGGCGGACCGTCGCGTCGTGGCAGTAAGAAACCGTGGAAACAGAGGAACACAAGCGGAAAGATGAGAAAGAACCGTGAGCCAGCATCCGGATGTAAAAGAACAGTCGAAACGTAGAGTCACGAACGTTAAAGGATAGAGCGATAGAAGGAGAGATAGGAAGTTGGGCGGGGAACAGAGATGGTCGAGTGAAAAGTGGAAGAAGGAAACGGATCTGCGGCGCCAGAGTGGCGCGGGCGACGTCGCCGAAATACGGCCACCGAAAACCAAAGGTGCATTAAACTTTGGCAAGCGTGTGGGGATTAACGTCGCCCACCCTCTTCGGGTGTAAAGACGACGGGACGGTGACGCCCCCTCTTCGCAAAGCGACAACGATCTTAACCCCCCGGCGATCGTTTGTCTGATGACGCCGTTCACCATCGACAACTGTGACTCTTGCTTTTTCTTTGTTTCGGTTTATGTATTTTCCTGGGGATATCTGAGCGATCGGTACGGCCCAACGTTAGAGTGCTTCCTGGTTCTGAGTTCACGGTACCGAATTCTTGGCTCCGCCGTATACACATAGATGAATTTTTCGTCGATAATTTGTAGAACATATTCAAGAAAGGATTGGTCGAAGTTGAAATGGTCGAGGCGATTTCATTGTCGCCTCGAGGAATGAAATTTTCGCAATGTTCGCCTTCGTGCAACTTTGCTTATTTATCTCGGGTAAGCTTGGTAACGTGTGTGCTTTTTTTTAAATCTGAAACTCTTTCAAAAAATTGTTTCACAATAAAACGAACGAAGATATACAGATCTCCGAATTGACGAGCACCACGCGATCTCGCATTCGTCGTTCCGAATTCAAACGCCATTGTCATGCGTCCACTTTCTCTCCTTGATTCGCCCCAATCCCCTTCCATTATATCCACCGTCATCCTTCCAAACTGCTTTGCTTTAACAAGTGCAAGATCGTTTGGACGTGTACCACGCTTGATCAGCAAGAAATCACGACGGCGTATGCTCTCCATCATTCGCTTACTTTGTTGCCGGCGGCGTATTTACGACTTGACCGGCTATTTGCGCCGTGAAAGCGCTTTGCAGAAGTTCCACGCGATGTGTAACGTCGGCTGGGTGGGCGAGGATACTCGTGTCGGGATACCACGAATAGCCGCGTACTCGACGGCACGAACGTTCACCGTCTATGTCGGAGCGGGTCGAGGCACGCGTGAACATCGATTCCTGATCGTTTCGGTGCCAGACACCAAAAGGTCCTGTCACGTGATCGTACATCGCACGGAAGAGCCAAAGGGCGAGAGAGGACAGACTGATTTCCATCGCTCCCTTGATAGGCGTTTCTGCCTCCCAACTGTTCCGATACGATATCAAATATGTACATATGTATGTGTAGATATATTGGTAACTCGACGATTCTACCTGCTCGATTTTCTCGCCGCGAGTCGATAAACGGAATGCACCTGGTGTTTATTCGATTGAAATTCGTTGAAACGTTCTCCCGGGACATTGTATCCTAAATAATACAACAATTTGAAGATCAATTTCCATCACTGATAGAATGGGTAAGAGTGACATCGTAGCAGGGGCATAGACGATCAATAATTCCGCAGACAACTGACTGCGATATATAATAGTATAAAATCGCATCCGCTTGGTTCATCCAATTTCTATTGCGCGTAATAATGAATAACGTTTGAACCGTCGCAGTTGGATCGCAATTCTATTGTTAACTCTTTCGGGGATCGGATTCAGAATCGGGCGGGATTCATGGCGGAAATATTCAAGACTGTGGAATACGTAATGCTGGAATCTATGTACATAGTTGAAAGTATTTAATCCAACATTAATGCTCCTGTTACAATACGACGAATGAACCAGCTACGAAATGTGCAAAGCCCGCGGTGATAAAAAAAGACTAATACAAATTCAAAGCTTCACAACCATCCGCCCTGTCATCGAACGCTTCCGTTCGCGGAAGGAAAGTTTTCCCGTGCAAGATAATTTCCCGCAATCTTCCAACTTCGACTGGATATCCATCCAGCGGGATCATCCTCGAGGAACACGTCGTCGTTCTGCTAAGTTTCCGCCGGGCACGAAAGCCAAGCAACACACAGCAACATCAGTACCCGGCGCGTTACGTGGTCCGAGTACTGTCAGTCGCACCTTCCGGCTGCACGCGATTCAACGACGTTTACAATTTCCGGCAGACGTCGTGCGGCGACGACCTGTACCCCACCGCCGCCCCCCGGGGGCAATCGCTTGCGCAACACCTGCTGGGTAAACGGCTTCTACGCAATCGTGCTGTAATAATCCGGAAAGCCGAATTGACAGAAGACGTCGGTTACCGTGTACGTGCTCGTTTTCCCATTGCCTTCGAATACTAGTTCGTGCTCGTACCCTGGGGCCTCCAAGTACGAATTTATGAAACGTGCATCCCCTGATTTTTGCATTTTCGCGAGCGTCGCGCAGGTGACTTTAATTGAATTCGGGATTCGTTTGAGCGTAGAGTTGTAGGTGTGACGATTGAAACCTTCCGGTATATCGTTTAGTGTATTATATAAACTGTAGAACGTTTTATGGATAAGTGTTATCATAGGTAAATTATGAACAGACACCCCGAGTAATATCGATAAAGTAATGAGGTTCGCATATCAACAGGAATTACGGAGTCTCCTTTCTCTTGCGCTGACTACTTCCAAACATCCCAATTATTTCCCAAAGGGCCTCCACTATTCGCAAGTCTACGTTTCCATATCTCGAGTCAATTGGCGAAATGGCAAAGGCCGCCGAGATGCGCACGGTAAACGGCAAATACAAGGAGACATCGCCGTTCCCAATAGGGGCCACGGTCCCCCCTCACCCAGACGGAATAACTTTCCGCGATCGTACGAAGAGCACGTACGAAAGATCCAATTAATAGAAGATGACAGCTGTCATGTACACAGAGGTGGTCTAGTCGAGGTTGGTCGACGGTGTGCGTATCGGAAACGATCGATGAATCATTAACCTGCACCGCATGTTCGATTGTCGTAGGCAAGACCTTTGTTCGTTGCTTAATTGATAATCCTCATTCGATGATGGCAGCCAAGTCGAGCGAAGTGAGCCACCTGTGCGATAGCTGTCTGACAGTTTCTCGCTGGGACCAGCTTCCGATTAACTAAACAGGAATCAGGCGTCACACTGTGTAGCCTTTCGTGCAAGATTATACGATATCGTGCCTGCGTCGCTAATGCGTCATGTCTGCGGATGACTGCGGCGCGCGATGATCGACGGGAAAGCGTTTACGTGTTCCACCCACGAGATATAATCGTCCTGTTTCAATTGTTGCGTGCTTGATCGAACGAGATCGAGGGCTAATAAACGAGAGTGCCCGCTTATTCGTGGTTGAACCGCAGGAAATATACTGTCTTAGCGTGGCGACGCTTTAGAATAAAGTTTTCGGCTATCGAATGTTGTTTAAATGCACGTGTACTGGCTGCAAAAATGATCCAGAAGCTTCTATATTTCGCGGACACAATTCATTTTCTTTCGAGAATTACCAAGATTAAAGTTCTTCGATGTGTTCTTATTTTAGAGATACGCCAGAAGAATTTAATATAGAGTAAACACAGCATCCGATTTTTCCTGCACGACCCACCGTCACTACGAATGCGTAATATAAATTCTTAATAACCCGGATGCCATCGAGTCGTTAGGAAACCTTCGCCATTCTTTCCTACAATAATGACAACCCTCTGCAAACCCTCGGGGCATATTAAATATTTCATCGAACCTGAAAATCTTCCATTCGGAAAGATCCAGCAACCCCGTCTGTGAAATATATTTATATTCTCAACCGTATGGACGATTCTACTCTAACTAGACTGGCTTTAAAAATCCAATAACAAGCACAGAAGACATTTCCAAACTTCCAGCGTCTAATGTCTCATTACCCGTTCAACGAAACCTCAGTTCCAGCTTTCGAGGCATTCACTCCGGAACGTTCACGCCCGATGTTTCGCGATATTTTCTACAACCACGAAACCAACGCCAAGATCTACCTGGCAAATTTTCCCGTGCCGTCCCAGCACGATTCGTGCCAATTGTGCTCGTTAATCCTGGCAAGAGGCAGGTGACGCTCCAAATTCTCGCAAAATCGGCCTTCTTCTCGCCTTTCAGCATCCGAAACCTAATTGCATCCCCCTAACTCCGTTCGATGTAAACATTCGTCTCCTTCCAATCCCGTTCCATCCTTTTCCACTTCTCTTCCCCGGTATAACGGGGCGATATAACGCCGTCAGAGAACAGACGCCGTGGCGCCAGAGTTCGTAATCTGTTTTATAAGCGTATCCCGAGTGCACACGCGTTTCTGGGATAACAATAATCTCATCGATTCTCGCCGGCATCTCGTGGTCAACCCTTCGCGCGCTGAGAACGCCGACGCTGGCTGGAAACTGACTCTTACTTTTTACTTTCGAGCAACGGTGATTTTCGTCGGTCTGTTTTACGAACTGGATACGCGGACTCGTAAATATCGGAAGGAATTTACAGCGCGCGGCCGGCTAACTGGGGTTCGGAAATAAAAGGGGATGAAATACGAGTCGCAAGTGCGACAAATTCGACGGGCGAACTGAACAAGGATCGAGACGGAACGATTTTTCTCCCGTGACTTTTGATTGCGACTTGGAGAAACGAGAAGGATACGTGCGAGACGGAGTTCGCTCGTGGCTTGCGATTATATCGAAGATTTCGATGCCGGTGTCTGTGCTTTATAAAGTATAATAAGGATAAAGAACAATTAAAAAATTGTTGCCCGAATGATCAAACGAGACATGAAGCTTGTTGCAAATCTCGATAGAAACACGAAACTGTTACAGGGCTTCCGAGCAATTTCTTTAATAATCTGGTAAAGAGGAATGGAGGGAATTATCACCGTCCCTGGAGGCACATTCATATTCGCTAATACACGCTTCTCATACACAACCTGACACTCTAGTCCGAATACTCTAGACGCCGGGACCTAGGGAACTCTCTAAGCTTTCCAGGCTTAACCAAGTCACTCGTATCTGAGTGCATAGGTCTGCCAAGAACTGGACAGTCCTGTGAATCCGCGCGGTAGCCAAAAACGTTAAGCATTTCCATTTCAACAGTCGATAAAGCAGTATCTCTTGATAAAAACGCGTACGATTCGCCAAGACGGTTAAAGACGTCCCGGAATCTGGTCCAAGGAACGAGGAGGAGAACGTAGGTGTAATTCCGCGAGATTAATGAGACGGATCGCGAGGACCGCGTGTACAAGACGGAATTTTGCGAACGCGTTGCGTTTCGAACGAGCGAGGTGGTCTGGAATCGGGCGTGCGCCCCCGTGCTCATTTGAATAAGACGGCAGTTAGTTGTGTTTACGGTGTACAGCGGCTGACAAACGATTACAAATTGTCCCTGTGACAAATCACCGGGCATTACTCGTGCACTTTTGGTGCACGCGGCCCGCCTCCACCCCTTGTCACCCTTGCGCCACCCACGCGGCTGAACGACGTGTCCGATCCTTCAGCGGGGGATACAAAGTGGCGCCGCGTGAGCCCCTTGTCTCTCTTTCGATCCGTGTCGCTATCGATGATCTCGAGCGTCGAGGACTCGACAGGTGATGGATACAGGGTTTTGGATGGATCGTGCATAATGCAGATCGATTTATTAACTTCAGACATTATATTCTTCTGCTTGATATTGGTCTGGGTTCGCTTTGCGATGGAGGCTCGGAGGATTCGAAGTTTTCTTTGGCACAATTAGATGGTAGAATATTTGACAGTAGACGTTGTCAGAGAATGGGGCTTAAAATCGATTTGGACGTCGATTGGAATTATCAGCAGGTGTGAAGTTAATTATCATTAGCTTGGGAAATTGAAATTCCTGGAAGCATCTAGGAAATACAACTAGCTATTACCCAGGGCACGAGAGTGGTAGCTGGTAAAACGAAATTAATCATTCAGACAATCCAGACTTTGGCCAACTCGTATCCCACAGGGCTTCCAACATCCCTATCTGGCAATTACACTGCAACAAAGCAACATTTTCGTGTATATAGAAACGTGTCCTCTAAATTGCTCATGCCTCCGCTTCCGCCAGGTATCTTAAGAAAATTATTTGTCAGATTGATTTAGCTGCCTCGATTATCAACGAAGCTGGCTTTAATAACGCGATGGAAATTGGTAATAAATAATATTACGCAACGACACGTAAATGGACTGGTTAAATCACGATGCAGATCCGTCGAATAATCCCTGAATATTTATGAAAGTACGCGAGAGCTACTGTATCAATCTTCTCTTGCTATTATGTACCCCATCCAGTGCTCCTTTGCATTCCAACGAACGGCGCTACACAATTTATCTTCCATTAACAACGGGATCCATGTAAACCAGACAAATTCTCGGCGCGCGATGCACGGGAATGCTCTTTTTGCGTTTCCCTCCTATCCGCGTGATAGATACATCGCGATAATATTGATGCAACGTGCATTACTCGCGTGCTCCTCGTGCTGTCGAGTACCACTGATCACGCCGCACTTATCCGAGATATTCGTCTTAGAAGAACTGGCCGCCCTGACGTTTAAACAATTTTCCCATATTCCCGAGGTCTTAGGAAGTGCGCGCGTTTGTAGTTTCTCACAATATTGGTTAATTATCTACAAGTGATATATGATACAAAAATTGTCAGAAATATTTTTACATTGCAATACATCAACAGAGCGTACACTATCTGCCCAATAACTATTCAATTCATCGTCTACTATCAACTTTCAAAGATCTAACAATAAGGAACCAGCTTCAGTGTATAGCACCAATAAGGTAAAAAGAGGTCTTCGTGTTCAACACGATCCAACCGTATCTCCGTGCTGTCATCCCTGCCCGAAGCCAACGAAACTAAACTACCCCCGATAGCCGCGAATCAGCCACGATTCCTCTGCCAGCAAAAACTATAGCTCATTAATCGATTCCGAGGCAGCTGTGACGGCGCGTATTCAGCTTCCCGACCCACTTTCGTCGGATAATAGTGGCGTCGGGTGAGTACGCAAAACTGGTCTTTTCAACGTCACGAACGGAAGCACGTAATTTAGCAAGATGTAGAATGTGAACAAAGGGTTGGTGGTGGGGTCGCGGATATCCAGTGGAAGAAGACGCGTGGTTATCGACCCCCTCCCGGTCGACGAGGACGATGCTCTGCACAGAGTGCTAGCCGTTGTGGCGCCTAAAAGACCGCTCGGACGCCGCTCACCCTAACCAGGGGGTTTGGGCTAGGGAGGGGTGGAGGCTGGCTCGGTTACATCATCTGATACGCCAGGGCAAAGTCGATGATGCTGGCCGCGTGTTCTTTAAGAGAGCCATAGTCGGGAAGGCTCTATTATGCCAGACCAGACACGATGTAGCCGACCAAGAAGCTTCCGGTCAGGCTTTATGAAAACTGTGAATACTTATGTATGTATGTATGTCTGTGAAACGTCGGCGATAACACGGACGGAGTGGACGGGGCAACCCTTTTTTTTCTTTTTTTCCAAAGTCCTAGCTTTCATGCATATTTATCGCGCTCATGGTCCAGTTTACGGGGGCAGGTTGTAATGTCTCCCGGACACGACAATAGAGCTCTTTGTTTTTCCTTCATTGTATAATAATTACTTTCCGCGGTCGTCGAGCTTGCGAACGTCGTTCTGGTATAATTGATTCGCTCTGTTCAATTGGGGGTGAACGTTTTTCTTTTCTTCTCTTCGTTGGCGGGGTTTGACGCAGCTGCAGGGATCCAGAGATGTTTGGTATCGTTAGACGAGATTCATTTTGTGAAAGGATTACGAAAAAATTGAATTTCTGACCCTGGGATATTTTCATGATTTATCGGAGTTCGAGGTTTACTTCGACGTTTTAAAAGGTGTTCTTTGCTTTGGATTTTGTTTCGAATTAGAAATATCTCAGTTGACGATTACCATACGAAAGTTAATTATACTTGGAAACCTCCAGATTTCGATGCTAATCTTGACTAATTGTAGAAAAATGTATACCTTAAATTCTTCGCGAAGAGTAACTGTTTTTTAAAAGCAAGGTCCCCCGGCAGATTAAAAATTATTCCCCCCCATTGCACAGGACTTTGAGGAACTCTAAAGAGTGTGCCTCCTGGGGGATACTTTAAATTACTACAAATCTTTGATGCTTCGGCTTATCTACCGTTCCAACTTCAACGACGTACCGCCGAAGGAAGTCGTGATTTACAGCTTGATTTAAGTAGTCACTGGATTAAGGCAGCGTCTTTCAAGAGACCATTTTGTCAGATTTATTGCATTTTTTCGACAAATGAGAAAGGCACGAAGGAAACCACGAAATTCTCTACTTCTACTTGTTTCAAGTAAACGTGCCAGAGGTAGAATGAAAATTGGGTCGAACTTCCGTAGAACGGACGAAAACAGAAATACAGTGCGACAAGGTTGAGCGTTACGTAACATTGTACAACGACCACTTAATAGAATTTTCAAGAAACTACGTAATGAAAGAAGCGAAATAATCGAGAATACAGAGATGGAGGAAAAGTCTTTAAAAAAGCAAAAAAAAGTTGCACAGAAACATTTTTTACATATACAGCACCCATTAAAAATTAATTTCGCTGGTAGAAAAAGATTGTTTTTAAACCATTTTATTCTACCTTCATTAAAGTATCGGACGTAATAACCGGTGGTTAGATCTGTGCATAAACCGAACGAAAACATTCCATCGAAAGTCCGAGGAATGCGTAGAACCGCAGAAAGAAGAAGTGGAGAGCAAACCGGATATCGTAAAAAATTTCCCGCAACTAATTTTCCCCCGATGTTCGCCTCCGCGAAGAGGAAATTGGCCGTGTGACGGGAGTTATGCCGCGGCGACGTGCCCGTTAATGGATATTCCATCAGAATTTTGCAAGTAATTTAATCGTCGATAAACAGTGGATGTTCGAACAACACGTGCACACGATCGAACCAAGATTCTTCACTGGAATTACGGGTGCGTTTTCTGCGAACAATTTGCTCGATTATCTTTTTCGTTCAATTTTCACTGGGACTGATTGAAAGTATGTATTTATTAATCTGGCAGTTGATGCTGCGTATGCACCAAATCGATATCTAATAAATCATTAGTATGCCTAAAATTGATAGTACAAGAATTACATAAGCATGAAACTTCCTCAATTGTTACTGAAGAACACTTTTATTCTATTCTTACAAATCTAATTTCATTTCTATTTGTTGCGCTATACCTAGAGGGAAATAGGTGAATCTTTGCGCGAATATTTTTTTCACAAATTTTCTTCAATGTTTCAATAAATCCTATTTACATCTAATAACCGTGACAGGTTCTGGAACGCATATCGAATGCAATAATAATTAGTGATTGATGGCCTAATTGTAATCAGCACGCGTCGACAAGTCGGCACCGCGTGTCGCGTCGCTAGAAAAGTACGAGTCCGTTGAAAAACGCTATTAATCAATAACACTGTTATTAATTACCTGGAGCATGCGAAAACGAGAGAGATGGAGAGTACGCGTGCGTGCCGTGAAATCGATTCGCGTGCACTCGCGTCTAACGTGCTATTCGTGTAACAATAACGGCGAGACGTTCGTGAATGGCGAATCAACGAACGCATACGCTGATTTCCAGCACGGCACCGTTGAATCGCTGGCTACGACCAAATCCACCAAATTCTTCATTGTGTTTTATTTTTCTGTTGTACTGCAGAGAATGAAGTATTATTAGAAATATTTCTTATATATTCTTTTAGAATAGATTAAAATCGTTCAGCAAAATACCGGTAGAAACGATTAATTATTCTTTCACTGTTTCAAACGGTCCCGATATTGCACCTGCGAAAGAAGACAGAGCGATTAATGCGTCCCCTTTTTTCTTCTTTCAGTCGGCGTTGATTCGTGAAAAATAAACTTTCTCCGGTGAATAAATATCACGGAGAAAAGCCCCTTTACATCTATGCTCGTTCGAAATGGAAAAACGCATAATTTTCGGGGAATGAAGAAAATGGCAGAAAAGTTGTATACACGAGTTTGTGCCGGATCGTTGTAACGTTCCAGTGGAAAGTTATGCGTATTCATTTGTATTTTGCAGTACGAATTAAATTGTTGAATTCGTTTAATACCTATTCTGCGAAATTCCACTTCGCGTAATTACCGCATCATACTGGCGGAATCGACAAACGTTTCAATCGTGATAGCGTACACATGAAAATTATATTGTCGAAGTCGGGTTTCATTGACCGCGGAAAGTTGGTTAATTAACATTCACATCAACCAGGTCCGGAATCGAGTTTTATGCGTATTCCTCGAACGAACTGCGTGCAACGGTTCTATGATATGCGAGCGCACGTAACCGGGAGAAATGGAAATTCACTTGCCGCTGATATCGCTTCCCCTGTATTTTGCACCGCTCTCGTCTGTTTATGCAACAACATCACCGCTCTGTAATTCCCTCTAAACCGGTTTCGCGTGCGTAGCTTTTTCATTTTTTAGCCGCTCCCTTGTTGCGATGCACCAAGCTGTTAATGCATGAAAATGTGTCGCAAGTGACGTGATGACCCTGACACCTCCAACATGTCGATCCTTGATAGAAACTCGCGTTAATTGTGACAGTTTCTGCACTCTATTACTTTTCACCTTATTCTTGTTTCAAGAACTTTTTTTTATTGATTTCAATTTGGTATTGATGAACTTCAATGTTTCATATTTTTCTGATGAAAATTTTCTCACTCATGCCACGCTATTAACTATTGAGTAGCACACGTTTTTTGGAGGGTTAATGTCACTATTTTGTGTCAATCATAATTAATGTAATTCTTCTGATATGTAGAACTGCAGATATTATTTACTGTGCCACAGCTAAGCATCAAGCTACACTGCATACAATAATTAACATAATTTGAACATCGTGTGTCCATTGCTTAATTGATAGATGGCAAGATACGCGGTTATAATAGTGCGTTAAACATTTTCGAACGGTGTGACATAATTCCAAGTATTGTGGCGAGAGGTACTATGGAACCTGGGGCAATGATTGTAGCTAATACCGCGACCATTCGATGGGATTCCCTTTACTCACGAGGCCGAGCAGAATGGGGAATTATTCTAAAATATAATATGTATAATTGATGTTGCGCCGTGCATCTGAGCCTGTTATGTCCGCGTACAATGCCAATGAATTATTGTAATGCCCGGGAAGCACAAGGAAGCTGCGGAAAATGTAATTGGTCGGCCAGTGACGAGCCAATTTTATCGAAAAAGGAGTGGCAGAGCTCCACGCTGCACTCGTGCGTTATTAATGCTCCCTTCTAAGAGTTAAGCAGCTTTGGGTAGAATAACATGAATATTGAGTACTTTGAATGACATTAATATGGTCAGATTTTCTTAGCGTGGGGAAGCGATATTTCCATTTTTAGAAGCTTAAAATTTCTGCATTTTTTATAGATACTTCAATTTTTTAATTATTGTGTTTCGAAATATTTCATTTGCTTGAAATTGATTTTTTTAAACTTTTAGAAAACCAAATTGCAAAAACGGAAGCGAATCTAGCGATAAATTAATCACCTACCTGAAGGAACACCTGCGGTAACCCACTTTCAGAGAAGCTTCTACTGAAATCGCAATGCACACGCGAGAGTATGCAAACTTTATTTTACGAAATGCATGCTCATTTCCTTTGGGGTTTAATTGGTACCCGGGAGATCGAGTGAGCCGTGAAGGCTGTCTTCTCCGAACGCGACACAATTAATTCTATCATTATTTTTAACCCTTCCTTAATTATCGCAATTCCATTTTTCCTATCTCCGCCTAATTAAAACCGTCCTTCGCACATAACGAAGTCAAACGCAGGAAAGTGCAATTAACGAGAACAGAGTGACAAGAAAATTTTCCGCTCCATCCATTTTTCCAAAAGAGGAACGTTCAGGATAGACAAAACGAAACGAGGCAAAGAAAACATTTTATCGGACATCTAATGCGTGCGGTTCTTCGCGATAAATGTTCGACATTCGTTTCGGACAGACAAGCGATAGTAAGGGGAAGAAGCAAAAGCATGAGCTTCACCGATGGTTCTTCGATCTCTCGAAACTCGATAACAAGCCGGCGAAAAGGGTGTAAAAAAAAAATCGAGTTAAAAGTTTGCGCAAGCTGCCGGGTACTTTTAATAAAGACTTTACGCTGGAAGAAATCTCGAAGAATAATATCGGCTAAGTAACCGTGGAGAGCTAAGAGTTGAAGTTGGCGAAGAAGCACGTGGCCAACCGTTCGGCCACGCTCGATTTCCTCTATTTTTCCCTTCTGGAATTATCGATCGGTCGGATGGCGTCCTGCAACGAAATCACGTTACCGAGAAGCTCGCCCGCCACCGGATAAAAACCGTTTTAGACCGTTTAGCGAGGGCCTGGAAAGTGGAAAACGATGTTTTTAGAAGGGAAAGATCACACGAAGGCGATCGTGCGTTCCTTCCTTCTTTTTTCCTCGGCCATTGGGCGCGAGAAGTCACGGCACACTCGTAAAATCGTGTTTGGATTGTTTTAAGCCGAGTGACACGAACACTTTTATGTTCTTCTTGTTCTCTTCCACGCTGGACAGCACGGTGTGCTAAAAGCCTTGGGCCGGGCGTGGAAACGAGCATCACAAAATTCCTGTAACCGTTTAATCTTTGCCCCCTCAGATCGACATGTTGCTCGACAAATTTAGTTACAACCGCTTTTACTTTTACCTTAGGGGTTAGTTGCGGCATTTTATGTAAGAGCGCACAGAAAAATCGCCCTCCTCTCCATCAATCTACATAAAATGTTAAAATTAATAGAGAATCAAAGTATTAGGGCCTCAAGAAGTTGGGAACTTGTCGATATAAGCGTCGATATAAGCGTCGATATAAACTACCCAGACAGCTCTACTGAGCTATTTAAATTTCGAACGGGCGAACTTCTCGAATCAATAATGCCGAGAATGAGAGCGGTCGATTTTTTTTTCAACAACTACAAATAAAATATTCCAGCCGCGAAACGAAGAAGAAGACCGAACCTTGTCGAGGGGGGTAAAAAAAGGGGGTTGAAGAACTGGGCGGGGAGAAAAGTTGGATGGCTCCCGGGTTGTCTTGCCAAATGGCGCTTAGTATTCCGCGAGACGATCGGACATCGCGAGTACCTGCGAGCACTGTGACGGAAATGCCAAGTACCTTCGAGGGGGAAGTGTTAGCGAGAAGGTAGCCAACCTTCTCGAAAATAGGCAGAGATGTGACCGGCAGTTTTAAAACAGTCCAGAGGGGAATTAAGCACGCTAAACGAATGATTTAGGGTGGGTGCCAGACTGGTACTCCTACCTCGCGAAACTCGCAATTAAATTAGGGAAAGCGGACGGGGGTGCAGGGTGGTCCAAGTGTCCGCAAACTTGCTTAAGATTCGGGCAACGTGGAACCGGCCCACGACATCGATCTGTGTGCACGCGTGAAGGCAATCTACATATTCGTACACGCATGCGATTACGCTTACGACGAGTGTATTAGTTTGTGTAAGCAGCGAGGGCAATTCTTGTGGTCATGTTTCAATTATGAAACGTATTATTATCCGTATTATTTATGCCATTCGAGTATTTCTTTTTACCAGTGTGTCCTGGAAATGACCGAAAAGCTTAAAATGATAGTCGAGACAATTAAAAATGAATTTAAATCCTGTGATCGGATGGAAAAGGACAGATGGAAAATATACGATCTGTCCGATGGCTAAAGAATGAATAGGAGAGGTTCGAGTTGAGTTAAGAGGGTGGTAAAAAATTCGAGAAGAAGAAGAACCATCGGTGTGTCTCTCAGGAGAGTCCTAGTTGCAGCGGACCGGCTGACTCGCAGGTTAGCGAGCAAGTCCCAGAACGGATCTCTCCGCTTTTAACTACATCCCGACGCTGATTGCTTGCAAATTGCCTTCCTTTACCGGTGCACCATCTTCCCCGACGCTGGGCCGATCGTGCCGTGACGCCTTACGATCAAAGTCTCGGCTCAAAGGTAATTATACGATCCACGGACTTCTGTCCGCGATGAGAGAAAAATGGAGAATACTTCGACCTCGACTAGCCTCCGTTCCGGGTTCCTCCGTTTACTATTAGTCGTCTGCGATAGAGGTGGATTATTTTATCACGATTTGGTTAATTCTGTTTCAAGTTGAAAGAAGTCTCGCGTAGATTTACGTTCAGGTATATTGGGCACTTTGCATTTCAACGATATTAAAATGATTCTACTTTAGTTAATATTAATTTCAATATTAGCTTACCCATAATTCCCATCGCCTATAGCTGACGATTTCTTCCTCTTACAAAACAAGAACGCATACAAATACAACAAAAAGTAATCGTTTTTCCTTCTCCAACCCCAAGACCGAAAGGACTAATCACGAACTAACCAAATCCCGAGTCAGCCGAATCCTCTCGTACTCTCCAATCCAAGTTTTCCAAAAGTACAAAGAGATGGTGCGAGTGAGTAGTCGCGGTGGAAAAACGGAGTTCACCTAAGTGCACGCTTGCTCATTCCAGACGCATTCGCCAATGAAAACCGTGGTTAATCGTGGCGAGGATCCCAAGGGTAGCCAACGGATGCAGGAAGAGGATAGAGGAAGAGGAAGTTAGCCTCTTCTCCGTGTCGGTCTCGTCGTGTTACCCCTTTCGATAGGAAAGTTCTAGCTCCTCGAGCATTCGATCGTTTCTTCGCACGGTTGTCTGGCTGCTTCTAATGCAGTGGCGGGAAAGAAAACTACGTGGAGAATTCCAGGGGGTAAACTGTAGAGGAAGGTTGGCGAACTGTTAAAAGAGTTTGGCTCGGTTACAAAATTTGTATCGCGAGGCTGACTCATCCCCTTTTGTCCGGTGATCTTATTGAAAGGGTCGCCCTGGCTGACTGACGGGCGATTCTACTGGAAATGCCGCAATCCCTCCAATCGTTCGTGGATGGGGAAAGGTTTCGGAGATTCGCCCTGGGGAATGCGAAGGGGGAAAGTGAGCGTGCTAGAAAAGTGGATTGGGGAAAGTGGAATAATGATATTTTCTTTTGAAGTTACTATTCGAATGATGGCAAGCGACGATGTAGAAAACTGACAAGGGGCTGTGCTTCAGTCGTAACCATTTTATCATCCGAGATAAAATGGGAATAAAGAATTATGCTTATACAGTTGTCGGCGAGCCGAATCGAAAATTATTATTATTATTACTACCATTGGTTTGAGTTGTATTATATTTTGTATCGAAATGTAGACGTATCTGGATAGAAAAATAGGTTAATGTTTCTGCTCCCGTAGCTGTTTAATGGATTCCTAAAACTGAGTAAAAAATGATGTTTTTTAACCCGCCGAAAGGAAGATCGAGAAACTTGAACAGTTCTCATTTAGTGCAGATCCTCAACCCGGTTTGCAACCTGAATTGCATCAGAACCCTCGAAACTATCGTTCCACTTCTCGAACCTCCACATGCACGCGCTTCGACCAAGCGACCAATCAAAAAAGTCCCCTTATAGAAACGTTGCTAAACAATACGTGACCGCGGCGAGCGTACAATTTAACGAAGCGTCTCTCCTCGCGATTCAATTGAAAGATAAATGAAAAACCACGTGCGTGTAACTAGTTTCTCGTGGTTCCGCGGCGACCGCGCGTAAATCTCCGCTTCAGGATGGAACAAAGCCGCGAAAGGAGCGCGATATACCCACGACAAAGCAGGTATCTACGAGGAGGCCGCAAAGTACGAATCGTTGGCCCGTCGGGGCCCATGAAACACTCGAAGAGCTACACCGCGCTCCCAGAGTTGCCGGCCCATTCCCGGTCGTTCGAGCGTTAAGATCGCCAGCTCAATTACCAACGGGATGAAGCAGGGATGAAGGGAAAGAAGCAGACGGCCACGTTCGTGACCCTAAAGGGCAAGGACGTCGAATATCTCGTGTCGTGGCACTGCCCTTTGTACGACCGTCCGAAAATTGACGAGAATAAACGCTCGTCCGTTTATGTCGCGAGGAAAAGTTCTATGGGTCACAGTGAACGACGGTTACTCGGAATGATTCTTGCCTCTGGGAGACGATTCGTTTGATTGTTCTTCTGGGTAAACAGGGGTGGATATTTAGGTCGGATCGGGATTCCGGTTTTCAGTACGAGTATCTTGTTTCTTCGAGGAATTGAGGTGCTACGTGGAATCTGGTTTTTAATAGAACGTCCTATAATCTGATTAAAGTATTGTTTTTTTTTGTTTATATTGTTGGAAGAGTATAAATAGGCGAGAAATTATTTAATTGATCGGGGAAGAATAATTTTTTTTCAACGCGATTGGAACACCCTTATTATGTTTTTACACTAATTTCTGTGCCACCCTTTCTGCAGCATGCCTTATTTCAATGTCTAACATATAAATAGTACCCTATTATTACGCGTTCCCCTATACGCAACGTGCTTAGAGCAGAACGTTCAGAGTCTTTTAATAGCCTTGGTCAGATTATACATCTTCCAATTGTCTTGATATAAACATACTAAATCGGCCTCCAGGTACGTTCTATTTTAAAGTGACATGTAAAATGTCGACATAAACACACGAGCGGAACGAAGTGCATACAAGAACTTCATAAATTTGACCAAGGAGCAACATCAGGGAGCATCTTGCACGATACACGCCTCCGACATTTTTGTTTCAACCATCCTCTTCCCCTTTCGCTTCGTAGGAGGCGTTTAAGCAGAAAGCTGCTCGAAGGATAATTGCAGGGAGGACCGTGTTATTTGAGAGGCTCGCCAGGGGTGTGGAGGACAAAGGTGACGCGGAAGTGGTCAATGAAGAAAAGATGAGCCAAGTAAAGAGATGGGGAACAAACAAAGAGGGGAAGAAAAAGGAGCACCTTTTTGTAAAGGGTTCTAGGCCACAGGATGCCCGTGCACCATTAGCCTCTGCATGAAAGGGTCAGGTATAAGAATCTTAAAGCCAAACCACGATATTTAATTTTTAACATTCCATATTAAAAATGTTCGTACCAAGTAGAACGAAAGAAGCGCACTGTTATACGCAATAACTTACTCAATAAACCAAAGATTCGAAATGTGAAAATCCAAATAATTTTGGAAGAAAGTAGCGTTCGATTCTTCTTCAAAACTACATGAAGAAAAACAGCATTATATTCCCTGCAGGTTGTCTGTCCTGCAAGATAGTTTAGTGATGAAATAATCAAAGAATAGGAACGATAGGTGCCTGCCGCGTATCAAAGGAGCGAAAACGAACCGAATAAGACGACGCGGAAGTTCGCCGGGGGAACCTTTCAGGTCCGAAATTAAAAAAAAAAAAAAAAAAAAAGAAAAGAAAAGGGGCAAGACGAGAGGAGAAAAGCAGCGTTCACGATGAAAAGGCGGCCAACTCAAAGTGTCTCGTTCGCTTTTCAAAAAGTAATCGGCTCGTCGAAAGAAATTGCGCTAATCTCAACAGTAGTCTCTTTCTCTTTAAAAAAGCCACTCTAAAACACAACCGTACTTCTCGAAACGAAACTCCGTCAAAAACTTTCACCATTTCTATACGCTGCTTCGTTTCCATTTTTTCTTTCTTTTCGTAACTTCTCCTTTTTAGCATTCTAAATAAAAAAAGAGCCGAAAGAAGGGTAGAATTCAGTGCAGTATCGACCGATCGTTGAGGAAAATCAAAAGCTGCGATGAATTCACGCGTTCCGCGTGTGGCAAAGGCCTGCTTGCAAGCTGCAATTACCTGAGGCGTCGCGTCGTTTAACTTCATTAACGACACGCGTTCGTCGCGCGTTTCGCCGAGTTCTAATTGATTTTCAGCCAGCACGGTCAACATTAGGATTCAATTGGATAGGCGGCCGCTCCTAAATTGAGTCTGCAAATTCGACGCGAAAAACCGGGATGTCGCGTGAACCACGGGTTGAGTTATGCTTATCGATATACAGAGATGAAACTGGAACGGTGTGTTCGTTTCGCGGCGAGTGTGCTAGATTTTCGAATGGTACCCGTCAATTAACTGACTGCCGGACAGGGTGGCACAAACTTTGTTAGTATATTATTCAAACAGTTTATTCTAAATGCTTCATCTGTTCGAGAATAATTTTGGAAAAATAACCTGTTTAAAAGACGATATTCGCTTGAAATAATCTACTATATTATAAATATTAAATAATTAAGAAGATTTACGGTGGAAAAATATGGAACGATTTTTGCACTTGAACTAAATTTCGAGCCGTTTGGTTATTCTTACTCTCCTCGCAGATCGTTCTGTGCGTCCAAAATACCGAAACTTTCGTTACCACCGTAGAAATATTCGCAAGGTAATCTTGGAGAACGTACACGATCATTTCGCGAAACAGTTTTGTCCAACGTCGAATCGTTCCGCAAGGGATAACGAATTCAACCCCCGTGGCGGTGTGTTCTCGTGCAAGCTCTATCTTAACTGGATGCACGATGGGCAAAAGTCGTGGAGTGGGGAAGGTGAAACGAGATGAAGTCGTTTAGTCAACGGTGGATACCGCAGCCGTGAGCCAGGCGAATTCATCTGATCGCGTAAAAATCCGGGAAACGCTGCGAAAATATCCAGCAGAAATTTAATATGCTCCAGGGCGGTTGGGCAGCGGGAGGAGAAGAGAGAATGGAAAGGAAGGGAAAGAGAGAACATGTAGGTTTCCGGGTCAAAGGGGATCACAGAGGGAGAAAAGCGGATAAGACAAAGTAAGCCTCTCGTTACGATTTCGATCTGGTCGGAGAAAATGGAATCGTCCACCGTCTGTAGTCCACTTTCCTCCGAGATTTTCATCGTACTGTTTTCTTCTGACGGCTCTTCAATTTCTATCCACAGTTATGCGTGTAGAAAATACATACATACATACATACATAAATACGAATGTTTCGTTAAATCGCCTGTTTATCTTTATGATATTTTATTATATACCGGGACGCTATGGAAGATGGAATTTTTCTGGGTTAAAATAACCGAGGGATATGTAGTTTGAGAAATTTTAAATGGCATCACTGACCAACTTTTACAGCTTCAGTTACAAAAGATATCGTATCTGCTCTAACGCAACCAGAGACTGCAGTAGAAATTGCGTCTGACCGCGTGCGGTCTGTTTCTACTTGCGCGTAGGTTTGCTCGTATCCCGTCGTTTCTTGATACCCAATAACCATTACCGGATAGGTAATGTTTAAACGCAAAAAAACTTTAACAATTTCTGCGGGGATATTTAAGTTAGCTGTTATTTGAAACTCCCTACGGTTAAGTGTATTAAAAATATCTCAAAGAGGCAATTCGGTCGAAGCCAAGTTCGTATAAGTAGAAGCACAAAGAGCCTTGAGAACTACGTTAAGTATTTGGCTAAGCCAGCCCGGGGATCCCTTCTTTTTAATACTTGGCATCAAAAATTCGAGTTGATGGGGTAGCTCGTTCCATTTCGAAGACCATTGTGTTGGACTCTGTTGGAAAGTTCATTCAGCCGAAGCGTCTCTGGAATTCACTTCGAGCAGAAATTTATAACAAAGACGGTATAGGGCGGACGACTTTTAACGTTCCCGTCTGAAACAACTCGTTTCTTTGTTGCACCCCTCTGGCCGAGAGATCCTTCAGAGAGCGGAACTTCCACGGGAAGAAGACACAGAGTCCGCGGAAAAGTGAACAATCAACGTGCTTCCGCAAACGACCAAACCTGATTACACTTCGTCGTGGAAACTTGATTTTTTTGGACTTCGTTCATATTTCCATGGGACACGGGAAGAGGTCTTGCGAATAAAATTGATAATAAAATAATATATCATTATTATAAACATATGAACTGAATTTTTAAAAATGCTATTAATAATTTAAAGTTCTGTAGCATAGAATAAACAAAATGCAGCCGATTAAAAAATAGGAAGCGCAAGGATAACGAAAGTTCTATCTATCTATTCTATAACACATCGTGCACGATGTATGAGATGAGAAACGTAAAAAACAGTCGAATCTATAGTAAACGATGAAAGACGAGGGGGTGGGAAGCCAGTGAGGAGAAGAACGATAGTTTACCCGGCTTAACCTCAGCATCCATTCCATGCAAATCCTTTGAAGGTTACCGGGAAAACGCGCGTCACGGTTCTATTTTAGCATCGATGTTTGCCGTGGATTCACTTGTTTGTGCGGCTTACCCCTTTGTGGCCAGCTACGGAACCAGCAAGGACGAATCGACTGCAAGGGGTTGCACTGGCCCTCTCCGACGTGCACGAGAGAATACTTCAGTGTCATCTTTCGTAGAAAAAAAGGGCCGAGACGTGTAAATAGCTCGAGGATAAATTATTTTTCCACGCAGAAATAAATAGGTCGAGACGATTAAGTCTATTGTAGAAGCAATAATCATTAATTTTTAATCTTTCATCCATGGTGGGCGTCCCCTAATGGCTCGTGAATATTCGTCCCACTTGTATCAGTGTTTCGTCCAAACTTGAGAATTCTCTTTGATAGAGATGTTCTTGATGGATGACGATGAAAAATTGACGGTTAAAAAATGCTGCACGTGACTGCACGTAACTGCAGAGATGAAAATATAACAAATATAACAATCGATTTACGTAAATATCAAAACAATCGAAGCCACGCGTCTTCAATCGCCATTGACAACGACGACCAGCCCGTAAACATTTTTATAAGCACGTTCGAAAATATTTTACGACGCGAATATCCTGGAGCGGCGCGGCGCCTAACGACCGGCCTCCACGGAGGCGAATGAAATTGTTGAAATCAAAGGAGGTGCTGTTCGTGCCAGAAGCACCTACTTGCCGACGATACTGTTCTGCTGGATCGTGAGATTCGTTTAATATCGCGAAACAGCTCGATGCTCGCAATAAACAGGGCTATATCAATTATGATATTCGCCTGTGCTTTACCCCCCTCTCTCTCTCTCTCTCTCTCTCTCTCAAGTTCGTGTTCGATGTATTGCATGGCAAATGAAATTCGAACTCTATCCAGGTAGAATATTGGTTCAACTCTTTTGATACTAACGCAATCAGTCTGAATAGGTATGAAGAATATCGGGATACAAGTTGTTTGGCGAGCTTGATAAATTGATGAATGCTACCATACATGAATCGAAAGATCTGCCTGTTAGCGGTGCTTCCATTGAACGAAATATTGCCGAGTTAAACTAATGACGCTTGTGCCATACGTATTTGGAAAACCCCTAACCTACTAGTTGAATTTGTAATATGTTGTAGGCATACATAGAATGGAGTCCATTCAGAAATCATTCATTGATAAACCTTGCTCTAGATATTTTTATTTATAGTTACTATAAAACCCTCGTGAAGAGCTCCAAGGAGTTTCAAATATTTTCCGAACACTTGCTAAAACTTTTTGTTCCACGAAAATACCTTTAAGGGGATGTATCTGTGTTTAACGTCATTTTGATGGCCGTCTTTGGGAATTTTTTTTTTTAATCAGACTCCGTTATTTTTACGAATTCCGGCATATCCATCGATACAAATATTTTCGAAGATATGTACTTTATGAAAATGCAAAAAAAGATAGTCGACTTTTTTAAAGTTCAAAACACAAATACACCCCACATTAAGTCCATAATAATTTACCTTCTATTGGCGCGAAGCATAAACCGCAACGTACCCGGATATATTTCGAGTTTTCCATCGCGTTCAAACACCATATCAGCAATTCTCTCGATCCTCCGTGGTGAATAATTCGGAGTCGCAATCACCTGTTTCATTATGATATGCACACGTGCGAGCCGTGTACACATCTGGCCGATTCGCAATCACCGGATCGACCGTTCGATTTCGTGAAACGTTAACGCGCGATCGAGTCGATTGAACGTTCGGTAATAAATCTTACGGCTGTTTGAACCCTGGTCGTCCATTATTGTCACCTAGACACCCGGCTAACGGGCGAAAAAAATAACTTGTTGCACGGTCGTTCCGCGCTCGCCCCCTCGAAATATCTACGCGTGAAAACATTTTCAATCGTCGAGGCAGATCGCTTTCGCTCGAATAAGCGAGCCCGCCAGCCGTGAATTCGATGTGCAACTGGGAATGTGAATTGTATGTATTGCGAGTACAAAGTGTGGTTGAAAAGATTCTTTCGTTTCAGTATTTTTCGGAATTCCTTGTCTGCGGGTACATTTCTGGGAGTTTTAGTAGCTTTGGTATCATTTGTAGAAAAAAGGTCAAAAAGAAAAATTCATATTTCATTAATAATCAAACGAAACGGTGTGTATGTGTAGATGTTTCAATGAATATTGTAAGATTTGTTGAACATATATCTTATGTTCGGTATCCTAGAACGGTTGCTCCCGATCCCTTTGCTCATATATGTACATATACGTGGTACCACTTAATTATCTATTCATATCGTGCATACGTAGATCCTCCCGTGAATACGCACGAACTAGCTGGTTAGGGAGTTTCGGGAGTCAGGGGTCCGTAAATATCGTACAAACATGACGAGAAAACTACGGATGTAGGAATATAATATTTATCACGAACACGAATTTTATAATTAAAAAATATTCGTGCCAGTTCCTCGTATTGTTTATCACTGTACCATTTCCAATTTTCATTCATTATGCCCCGCGTTATTCAGTTATACGCGTCAATTTGTTCCGAGTACATCGATAAACGTCGCTGATGATGAGTAATCATGCTAGCGCCAAATGGCAACTGTTTATTATTAAATAACGTGAATTTCGACGGGTCAGAGCAGCTGCAAGAGAAGTCACAGATCTGCGGGTACCGCCTCTGTAGGAAATATTTGACGATAAATGTTTGCGCCGAAAATGGAGCTCGATATATTTGTCAGTAATCAGCATAGCCGTGTTAATTGCTTAATGACGGAAATCAACGCGACGGGGCGTAATCATCTCGAGAATGAAATGCTCGAATTGTGCCAGCATGTTCGATCTCTTATCTGAACCGTGAATACTCGACTGACAAATCATTCCTTTTCTTTTTTTTTCTATTTCTGTGTTGCGCCAAAATTTCTATTTACATCATACATCACAAATCTACGTATGTTTCTTTGAAATGTTCTCTCGAAGGAAGCTTTCTTCAAACGATCAGTTGCAGTGTGATGTTTAAAGGGTTTCAAAAGGTTCCAGTTTCTTTTACGAAACATCCCCGAACAGAGAGAAAAATTTAATCTTCGTCGTTTGATCGAATATAAATCCACGATATGAAATGCACCTTTGACATACTGGCGCCAGGAAATGGAAAGGTAAAGTCGGGATTCATCCCGAAATACCGTCGGCTTGTGGCCGCTTATCCTCCCGGTTACACGGTCACGGTTCACACAGCAGGTATTAACGTTTCACGAGCTGTCCGTGGGATTTTGGGAAGCTAAATCCACGGCTGAACGTAATTGAACGAGTTCGATTAATGACGGAAATGCCAGGGATATTCGTTAATAATTCGAGGAACCAGCAGGCTCTCGAAAGGGTCCGTCTTAATTAAAAGATTATATGAGACTTTATTGACACTCTATTGACTTGAATATTAAATTACTCTAACAAAATTTTCTGGTTCTTCCCGTTATATATCATAAGCTTATAATTATACTTTCATGAGAGTTACCACAAAAAAATGTGACCCTATCAGGAAAGAAACCTAAATCCTAATAATAAAAAGCAAGAACATTAATAAAACGCTAGCTGCGGCTAAAATTAGCGTGCGAATAATTTATACGATGGAAGAACACCCTTAAGGATTCGCCTCGTCGCCACTTTATTTTCATGCACGTTTAAATCCACTCGTCTTGGCGGGGCCAAAGCTGAAATTATTTTTCCGGAAGACAAAACTTCGCCGAAGGGGTTAAATCCAAAAGGACAAAAGAAAAGGAAAGAACAAGATGAGGAACGTCGTAAAAAGCTACGAAACAAGAGTTAAAACACGCGTAAAAAGGACGATGGGGTGAAGAAGAGACGGAAATTAGGTGGCATCAAGAGATTAAGCGTAAATTAACTACGGTGCAAGGCGGTGAACTGGCTAGACTCGCGTCTTTCCGCAACATAGTGCTATCAGGTACCCACCAAACGAGCAGCGGAAGCGACACCCTCGGTTGCACACCGACAGTTTCCGGCGCTGCAACGTATCGGACATTCAGTGCTTTATTTCCGACGTATCGTAAATCTCGGTACGAAAAAGTACAGTGCAAAGAATCAGTAATGTACGAAGTATAAACCAGCGCCGACACGCAAGCACGTTTAATAATATTCGTAAACGAGAGGTCGAAATGTATATACAATCGAGCCTCGGTCGAGGTGTGATTCTTCAACACAGACTCTCAGACATTTCTGTGAAACTACGAATCACCAACGATCCGTTCCGTGCAATTAAAACGGACTTGATTTCGCGTTAAATGGAAAATTCGTTCGTTCGACTCCGAGATAGGGAAACTTTTCTGATAGTGTTCCCATAATGCACTTTAATTAATTGGAAGAGTTATCGGTAAATGTATCGACGGGGGAAGGCAAGGGTAATTTAGCGTGATTTAGTTGATCGTTGGTTTAGGTCGTTGAGTACACTCGACTCAGTCGTGGCGTATGATTTATTCAACAACGAATCAGTCGCTCTGTTTTTTTATCATTTTTTCCCCTCGCAGCACCACGCGCCGTGCTTGTGAATGAAATTTAGCAAAAGTTTTGGAACTCACTTTCGAATGATAACAGAAACGAAGAGGATTCAGCCCGGGAACGAGTGGGAAAAGGGAAACTTCCACGGAAGAAGATTTTGTTCCTCGGGAAATTGATTTTAAAAATGCAAGTTGTCAACCTTTATGCTTCTTCGTGTATCTAAATAGTATTCTCGGGTTCTTCTAAAGGTAATTATATTCAAGGGTGTACTTCATCGCCTGATTACGTGAAGAAACCTTATTCATATGATACCATCGAATCAATCAACTTTCATAACGATCCATAATAATGAAAATAAACAAAATGAAACCTCGGTATCTTATTTATCCAGTATTCCAATATCTTCTAAAACAAGGGACAGCGTGCTTCTTGGATTCTAGGCTAATAATAAGCACGTAGTCCGCTCGTATCGCGAGAAAAAAAAAAAAGATGGAGAAAAAAGAAATCGAAGAGGTGCACCAGAGCTCATTGGTTCAACTTTCGTCGGCCCGTGTGCTGCGCCAACGGAGTAGGAACACTCGTCGTCGTCTCCCCCGGTAATTTTGAATCTGTATGCAACCGAAGAGGAATCCACGGGCCAATAACGCCCGCGTATTATTATGCAGATTACACCGTAACCCGTATTAGTTCGTTATCACGCCTACATCTTGAGCAGCTCTCGTGCCCGACACCGAAGTCTGCTCGTCGTACAGATTGCGTCGGAAAAAATAGGGTACCAGGGTGAAGGATCGTGATGAGGACACCGGTGCGCTACGCGATCGGCCTTCCAAACTACTTGGCTTCCAAATGGAACGTTTAAAGAGACGATTCTTTCACTGTGTTCCAAGTCTTCAGGTGGTAAAATGAATGGGATATAATAGAGAAAGCTGTTTGGTGGTGTTGGAAATTTTGTTTAGATCGGGGGTTATATTTTATCGAGAGACAATTATTATTCTAATAATTTTAATTTAAAAAATTTTAATTTCTCGGTACATAAAATCGACCCTTATTTATTCAATTGTATTTTTGTTGATATTAATCAGAATTTATATTCTTTTTTATAGGCATTTCTGTAAAGCTTCTTTTTTCTTTAAACAAATTATGGTACGGGAATAAAAGCCTGGCTTAATCTCATTCATAACAACGCCCACGTCTGTAAAACCTTGGTTTTGAAAGTTATGCTCGTTGAACTTCAAACTCGAGTCGGTGGAATAATAGTATTTCGATTAAATGTGTTTTTGCCCGGTTTTTCGCCCCGATTAAACTGCCAGGAGCATTCGTCTGCTACCGTGCTGCGTAACGAAGGAAACTTTTAAATTAGTTTGATATTTCTACCTTGTACTATGCACCGTTGTACATGTAAGGGTTAATCGAGTTCGCTGTTTCGAATAAAAACTTGCACCAACTTATGAACAGATTACGGTGAATCGACGTGTCGACATCATCGTCTGTTCAATTTCTGAATCACCCACAGCACAGAAACTACGTTCAGGTTCTGCTATTAACCTACTTGTGACCGTATTTTCATTCCCAAGCATAATAGTTCCCTATTATTTAGAATCGCATAACTTTCCAGCTTTGGCAGACAGACGACAAATAAATAGCAGAACAGGGAAGCTGTTCTAAAATAAGAAAACAAAAATAGACTTAATCTATCGAACTAGAAGAAAGCATGAATTAATTCTTCGCTCGATATATGTATGATAGAACGCTGTTTCAATACGGCGGACCTTCTCGACGGAAATTCTCTCCGCGAACAGGAAGGAAGGAACAGGCCAGAGTTAGCCGCAGCTCCCAGACAAAGGCTGCATCGCGGGATTCGTTCGAGCATTATCGATAACAGAATGTACGCGAGGCCGCGACAAAAGGCTCGTTACTCGCCATCGATTGGCGAGAATCGATCGATCCTGCCAGAGGATTCGCAGCAACGACGACGACAAGCCATTACCAATTCTTCGAACTGAAAAACTCTGTTCAGCGTCACGAGACGTCCATTGGACACCGGAAACGACACCGCAGCATCCCGGTTGCGCCGTTGTTTCCGCGAGACCATTTCATGTTTGCTCTGGACCCGCGTCGATCCTGCTGCTGCGTGTTTTTGGATAATGAAACGAACAGATCGTAGTCTGTGCAACGGGCGTCAATGAATCCGCATATTTGTACAGGCGAAACGATTCTGTTGTGTAAATCCGACGCGCGAACGTATAAATAAATGATCGACGAATGGCAGTTTAAATAACAACCGGGTTACACTGATTCGGGTCGCTGGACCCGCGGGACACTGCCATTTGGAAATTTGATTGAAGCTCGAGATTGCTTTCTATTATTTTTTTTTTTTTTTTTTTTCCCGTAAAAGCCGGCGGATTTCAGAGGTTGGCGAATTTTTCAATTGCTTTGATTTTTAATTGATTCTTAAATACGGATTGTTGCGTCGATTGGAAAGTTGTTTGAAATGCCTGAACACAGCGGGGCGGGAATAGAATAATGTTTTACTGTCTATACCAGTGGAGCGACTTTTCAATAATATTTAAAAATATGTCGGGTGTAGTCCGCGCAATAACCAGAATACAAATTCGTTGAACAGCTGCATCGACATTCTGTATCGAGGACGGGACTCGGCGTTGTTCCTATCAGGCGCGACGAATCGAAAAACGACGAACGGGCCCGATAAAACGGGATATAAATTTTCGCCGCGACGAGGCCATTATATTTCAAAGCGGTCGCCCTGAAAGTATGATTTAGATACTTGGCGTGTATCAGCTGTGGGCCCAATAAAAAAATTCAAATTACCCTTCCATCGATATCGTTTAAAATACCGTTTGAAAAAAATCTCCTTTCGCTGAATATTTCCTCGAATCTAAGTACAGTCGAATTCTTCAATAAAAAAAGGAATGAAAAAAAGTCGCCCCTTGTTCTATATCGTTCAAGGGACACCAGAACTTACAAGTACTTTCTTCTTCATTTTACAATAACTTCGGATCCTGCAAGCTTCACGCAGCGTGTTATACTGTATATAGAGATGTTCAGTCATCACCCAAGGGACTCGTACGGCTTCGCCGTACTTTGTATTCTACGTGTACACGAGAAAACGCTGTTATGATGGTGGCCACCCCTTTGGGGATCCTTCTCGAGTGTTGGATAGACGAAGAGGATTGATAAGCACAGGATATTTCCAGACGTACTGACAGACAGGGCGGACAGAGAAAGAAAAGAGAAGCTTGGCCATTTTATTAACGTTTCTGAAGTTGAAAAGCACGGGGACGTAGGTCGAAGGTGGCGCTTCTGAGTATAATTAAATGTTTCCAAGCGAGCGAAACACGGTAATTTCAGTGCCGCAGGCTCCGTTTTTCTTCGCGCGTCGCGAAATTTAATTGCACCGCCGCGGCGATGACGTGAAAAAGGGATAAGGATATTTTGTAGCTGGCGATGGTGGTTAAACAAAGCGGCTAACAGAGAAACTGACACGATCGTAATACATGGACACAATTCTTTCCGCGCCTTCCGTTTTTCTGAATTACTAAAATTTACCAAGCAAGCGGTGCTTGTTTCCAGCCTCATAATACAATATTATCGTTATTTAATCTGCAATCTGACCGTTTCCTCGATCCCTCCTGATCGCACCTTCGTCTTTGCCCCAAAGTTCTATCGGAGCGTTCAATTTCCTCGCGGCAGGACACGATTAACTAGCAATTCATAGCCAGTGTCGCGATAGCATCTAGGACTCCTCGTCGACGTGCAAGTTTCGCCACACATTAAGTCGAGGATGCGGGGGACTCGGTCTGCGGTCTGAGCTGCCCTCAGTCGCATGCTGCAACGAACGGATGTGCAACACGCGTCGGTTGCAGCCGCAGTGCAATACGCGGGCGCGTCCACGGCGAACTTCCGCACCGTCAGGAGGCCACGAGTATGGGACACGAATTTGCGAAAGGGATCGTCGAAAGTGATTCTGGACATCGTCGTCACAATCGTAATCGTTATCATTAATATTATTATTATTGCGACTCTATGGATATACATATTGCTTATTAGTTGCTGTTAAATTTATCTCGTGGGCTTGTTGGGTATAAACGGAGAACAGATGATATGTAATTCTGATTAAAATGGTAACTGATTTTTTTTTTTTAAACAGCGTGTACGAAACTCGTACACGTACACTCGTTCTACGTACAGTATTCTCGTGTTATTACTGCGAGGGATAAAAAGCACCCTCAGTGCAGTTGCAGGGAATTACACATGCACTGCAGAATGTTGCGTAAAAATGGAGGTTTACCACCGGTGTTCTAATTTCGAACCTTCGCGTAACTTAACAGAGGACAGAGAAATTCAGATTGACCAATGGATTGAATGTCTCGGTTGATTTAGAAACCGTAGAAAAACGGGGAAGAACCGTCGCGTCGGTATAGCGATAAAGAATAGAACAAGGGGGGCGAATAGAGAACGATAAGAAGCAGCTACGAATTTCGTATTTTATAGCTGAACTAGCTGCGAACGTTTGCCAAACGAAATCTCACGATGGTAGCAGCGACAGGATCCGTGTAGTGTTTTGCGATTCAATGCCTGCAGATTGACTTTAAAATCGAAACTGCTCGATCACCGTGCGCATCAGCTTCGTTCAGTAACTCCTCGGGAACTATGTAATCCGAGGTGTGTGTCCCGTATAGCCGGGAGAACACGGAATGATAGTTTAATAAAAGTTTAAGAAATTGCAAGAAGCTGTTTGCATTTTAAGGCGGTTCCGGGGGCAGGATCGTGCGATGCATACAGGGTGAATCAGTTACCCCAATTTAATTTAAAAAGATATTAACTTTCAGTGCGACTACGACTTATAATATTGTATCCACGTTTATCTTCTTCGATCCATGTCATTGTGTAACTTGCATCCATCATTAACATTCATCGATGCTTTTCGATTCGTCTGTATGATATCCGTCCACAGAGCAGAAAAACCAGCCGAAACGAATCAATTTCTCCTCCTATCGACGATCTCCCCTCGTACATCGCTTGTCCAACTAAAAAACAGGGACCAAGTCCATCGACCAGCCACGTCACGGACAGACGGTCTTCTCTAGTGCAGGAGGGTTTCGTGATCGGACTCTGTACACTCGTGATTCTCCGCGATGATGAGGCCCAACAACCACGAGGCAACAACACCTGGTGGACAGCGACAAGCATTTTTCTGGCTGGTCCACGGTGTACCGGACATCGAATCCTTTCGCCACAGAGGGCTGGAACGCGGAATTCCCCCCCATACACAACGGCGTGCCAGTCACAAAAGCAGCAGAGACGTCAATTTGCCTTGGCACAATAGGCCAATCAGAACGCAAACAGCCGGCACCGGTTGCGAGCTGCATTTTAAATCATCCAGATTTGCGTGTCGCCTCATCGTCGACGTCGTTTCTGCGCTTTTGTCCACGGTCAGCTTTCAAGCGAGAATCACGCGCGTTCTCGAGGGCACTGCGAAGATTTACGAACGTCCACCGGTGCTCGGCGAAGGTCGAGGGTTTTTTCTTTCTTTTTTTATTTTTTTTTTTTTTGGTATGAAACTGGATTGTAGCGAGATTTATGCGCGAGCTTTTCCTACCCATATCCCCCACCCTGGACGAGTCGAGGATTAATTAAGGGGCGTTAATTAAAATTCACCGGGGAAATGTAAATCAGGTTGGTCTCTCGCAGGCTTGTTGTTTCGCGGCTGGCTGATCGCGATGGGCATCGATTTTATTAATTTCGATGCCAGCCAGACTGTTTTCCACGGAACAATTTCCGACAGCCACTGATGGAAATTTATTTTTCGAGTTATTTCTGGTGGCTCGAACCGGTTTCGCCACTGTTTGGTTCGTTTCTGTACGATCGTTACGCCATTTCGTTAATTTCTATATGAAATGATTATTTCGCAAAGTCAAATGGCCAAATGGCGACTGCATAATTGTAAATGATGCATACCAATTATTGCAATCATTCCAGAACCAGAAAACTGAAGCATCACTTTTAGACCGAAAAACTGTCGGTATTGTAACAAGTTTGTGCATCAATGATTTTCCGGTCAAAATTTGCCAGGTGTATTATAAAGCATCGTTCAATTTGTTTTTTCCACCATCGACTAATATCAATTTAATATGAACCTCGTTCTCGACTACGTGTTTGTCGATCATATATATCCCGAGCCTCTCTGGGTACCCACAAAACCGAACGATAAGAACGTTAATTTTATCGAAGTTCGATCCGCCACGAATTCCTTCCGTTCACCAGCTACATACGTGCCGCCCCTTGATTCGAGGCCGGCGAACGCCTCCACTTTTTTTCTTTCGACCCGAGTGCTTCTAAATCGATAACTGATTTACGAGACGGTGATTGGAAGAGATGGGACCGAATAACACGAGTTGATCGAATTAACCACATAACAGTGCAGCGTCGCACTAACGACGTTATTTCCACAGTAGAGAAACGAAGCGCGGAGGCAAAATAAAAGGAAATTAAGATCGTTCCCATGGACAATACCGATCCGCCTGCACTCTCCCTTCTCTGTTTCGTGAACGATTCGTTCTACACAACTTCGCGGAAACAGTCTTTATCCTGTTAAATATGTTCCCCGAGCTTTCTCTTGCGCAATTACGTTCAAGTAGCCTGAACAATGGTAAAAATATAAGAAAAGAGAACCGACAAAGTGCTTCGAATTACAATTCGCTCCGGTTAAGCCCGTTGCCTAGTCGCCCTCGATTATCGACACCCTGGGAAATCGAACGGGACAATTGAACCAAGCGTTCCCGGCCACGGGAAGGCGTTGCTTAAAATAATTCTGAAGAGGCATACTGTATGCAGGTATTCTTAAACAATTTGTATTTGCCAAGCAGTTTAAGCACGGTATAATCCTGATCAACGTGCATCGAAAAGGGTTCGACGAGAAATAAACGATCGACAACAGGTATCGTTCGCTTCGAGGAGAAACTCGTGTCCGTCTTTAAGAGCAGGGGAACGAAAAGGAATTGGCCCGTTGTACTTAATCGACAACGATGTACCTTTCTTTTTCAGGCCGAAAGCTTGCATCGTTCGGATGGTTACGGAAATGCGTGCCTTTTTCGATTTCCTTTTAATGAAATACAAACGTTGTTCGAATATAATTTATATAACTTTAGACAATACATTAATATAATTTGTAAGGGTATCCAGCCGCAAATATTGCACATAAATTCATCTATCTTTCACCGAGTACGAATATCATGCATGAGCGTTAAAATTGTCCTCGTTAAATGCAGAGAGCCGAGTCGCGCCTCTAAGCAGTTCGAGCAGGAAATCTAAACTTCCGGCGGAATTAGTCCCTTGAGGCCGGCAACAAGACCATCAAAATGCAACGAGTTTGACAAAAGTTCGAAAATACGAGGCTTCTCGCTGGCTGCTCACGGATATGGAATGACTCCGTGCCACGCAATCGCATTGTAACGAACAACCGTTCGAGCGGAATCGATCTCATTTGTAGCAGCGGGATGTTCGATAGAAATACGCGGGCTATTTCGCGATTCGAATCGACCAACATTCCTTACGCTCATCTTCTAATCTTCCCGTTGGCTCGACCAAAATTTCGCCCGTCAATCGTGATACCTTAAAAGGAAAGGAAGCACCTTGTCGAAGAAATAAAATCCAGTAGCTGAAATTCGCACGATACCCCTGTCGTTCCTATGGCAATAATCCTTAAACATGTATCCCAGCGTCGAAAGCAATGGAACGCTGAATTATTAGTTACCTGAGAGACATTAATGCTTCGTTTCATGAAACTTCGACCGAAGAAAAATCCTCGACGAAAAATCGAATTCTCCTGCGTTTATTCGTCTGGCTTAATAATTTGGTTCAATAATACGAATATTTGCCGAGTATGCGTTAAATATATCTATAATCATAAATATGAAAAGCAGTTTCACGCAGTATTTCTTGCTCGAATCTCTTCGATTTTCCTTTAGCTTGGCGCGGTCGATTAACCAGAATCTACCAACCGAAGATTGTAGATTGGTTCAAGAAGCATATCGTCGCTTTTCCTTTTCCATAGCCGCGTAATCATACTTTGGAAAATCAATAGAGCCCTATTCAACCACGAGAGGTGGATGGAGGTTCTCAAACCATTGGGAAAACAGTTAACGGACGATATTTCTGTCGGTGCCGGAGCTCGGGAAAACGAAGGAGAGATGTCTTACGCCTTACGCTGTCCGACTCCGACGATCCCTCTGGACTAGATAGGGTAACGAAGGGTTTCCTGATTCGATTCTGATTATTAGCGACCGAGAGCGGAACGGAGTTTGTTTAACTGGCTTTATTACGCTGTTTCGCAATTACCTCGGCTCTTATTGCGCTGGTTTACCCGCGGCAAACATCGATGGACACTCCTGGTGGAAAACTTGTCGAATAGCAAACAGTTCAACGAACCGACAGTTTCCTTATCAATATTAACACCGCGTTGAAATGAAAACTCGGAACGTTTGTATTGCTAAGAGGTCTGTAATAGGATCGTGGGAATTTCCCTCCTTCTTTTTTCTGTCTATTGTGAAATTGTTTGTAGAATCGCAATCGATATTATTCGAATAATCTTATATTCAGATAGCATATGAATAAACATTATTATTAAGAACTTGGAATACTATGAAATATATTTACGTGTAAAGATAATACGATTCGTATCTCTTAATGGAAGAGTTTTATCAGGCTATGTCTGTATAATTAACCATTACAATTGGCCCCCCTCGAGACGTACACACATTGGAGCCCCAGACGATTCTCAGTCTTCGTCGCGACGCATACAATGCGACTCGACGAGAGGATTCAAGTCAGACGCGTGTCTGACGTTAATTTCGCGTGCCGCTCGTGCGAAAAGGCGGTGGGAACACGAAGACGACAGAAATTATTCTGGCTGTGTAACGGCACTCTCGCTTGTATATTTGTAACGCAAGCTCGGGAAATACATTCGACAGAATGTACCGAACTAGACGTCGCGCTGGAACCAAGGACGTGACACGAACAGGTGAGTGCTTCGTCAACATCGATAAATTGTATGCGCTTCAGCATGCAGACTGCTCCTGATCCGACGAATCTCTGTTCTCGAAGATGCGCTTAAAATGTGGCATGCAAACACGAGGACCAAGACAAGCTGCACAAGAAGGGACGGAATCTTACAAAGAAGCTAGCTGTTCGAAAATAAAGACGCGTAAATAAATAGAAAAAGCTTCGCGATACACCGTTATGTTATTTTTAACATTCATGAAATATCTTTTAACGAATGTGAAACGCGTTGAATTTATTTTGCTTACTTTACGGTGTCATAAAATCTCTCGGGTAGATGTTATCCCAAGGAGGGGTGATATAATTCGAGGGAGCGCGGATTTTAATTTTAAATTTATCCTACACTTCATACTAAACCACCCCCACCGCCCTCTCGTTTGCACACCGTACATGTTCTTAACACAATAGTCCTCCATAACGTGATACGTATACAATTTTTTGGCCACCTATGCAAGATATTATATCTTAATTAATTTAACACAGTATCCACGCTTCTACATTCGCGTCCGTCTCATATTAATTAAAACTGTGCCGCGCTGTGCACCTAGAATATTTTGAATTTTAAGGGTGGGAGGGTTAAAATCGTCGATAAATAAAACGATATTTTATTATTATTTCATGTACTCGTTCACGCCAGACCCGTTCGCGGAATGTCGTCGTTCATCGCGGGAAAAGAGACGTTTGAAAGCGGAACGGCCGTAATTTGTCGTCCAAATGAGACAAACGAAATTGGACGAGGTGGACGCGACAAAGAGGCTTCGAAACTGCGATGCGCGGCGAGGTGTGCCTACGCGACCGGGTTATCGTGGACGGATATAATAAAATCAATTCGAATGTTTATTCTCGTGTAGCGCTCTTTGCGCGCGGCGCACTTTTTTTTCCCTTCTCCCCTTCGTTGGGAAAATTCGCCGACCGAGGTACAGCGCGATTGGCGATACTCGGCGGGTAGTTATTTTACAGTCGAAATCAATCGGTCGAGAAATCGAAAATGGAAAAGCGGAGAAAAGTATATTGACGTTACGTAGCATTAACACGGTGACTGCGGTTATTCTTTTCTATATAACGAACTGTGTAAATTAGTGATCGAGGAGTGCATGAGACGTCGAGACCGAGAAAACGATAGTCTCGGAGGATTGAATTGAAAAATCTTAAACATAAATAAATTTATTTCTCCACACTCGCGCCAAGTGAAAGTCAAAGTAATCCCCGGAGAACAATTGCTTGGGATCAGAAGGATACGAAAATAACTTGACACCGCGTGTTTATTAATAGAATTTATAGAATACAATATTACGTAACAACGACGTAACAACGTACCGAGGCAACCGCTCGAGGTACTCGACGCTGCGGGGTGGTACTTTTTGCCAGCAAGCTGGCTCTGGGTATCGGGGAGAAGAAAATATAGGTTCATCGAGATAGATAAATCGTTCGCGGTGTCAGCAAGCGTCGCGTTGCCCTTCGGAAATTAACCCTGATTAAGATTGGTGGTTCGATAATTAATCTCCGGTCCGCGAACAGGCTTGCGCTAATCTGTTCGTTTATGCATCGCATGCGCGATAAGGTGAAAGGTCCTTTATTCGTTCTTCTTCAATAGCGTACCATCCATAGAAGGATTCCCGAAAAATTCTTTTACAGGATTATTTCGAGGGCGGATAGTCGTTCGACCGAGGGAGTCCCAGCTTAAAGTGCGATTAATCTTTTTCGCGGGTCAGAAAATGAACGAGGGGACGGGACGCTATTAATCTTTATCAATACTAGGGAACAGCACGCTCTAATAGTTTCCTCGAGAGCTGCAATCAAGTTGATGCTGCGGACACAGCAATATCGAGCGGCAATCCTGTACTTTTGGGCAATCTTAATATTCAATATCTCGAGGGTTCCCCTCAAGTTATACATTTCTTTCATTATTCGAGCCGCAGATGAGTAACAAAATAGTGTCGATTAAATATAGAACGGGAATAATAATCAAAATAATAATAACAACTGATTTCCCTTATACTACTGAGAAAACCAGTGCATACTTATCATGTCAACGGAAAAAAGAACTTGCAAATTGGTTCTGTCGACTGTTACAATAATATTGATTGCATAACAATAGAAATAATGAAGGAACCACGTCGTAGGAATTTCACATATATATAAGGAACCACGATTTTCGTCGATTCCAAGCAGGAAAAAACGTGTCGGTGATTTTCCTGGCTAAACCGAGGATTCACCCGATACAGAACATGGACATCGACGACCGTTGCGATGTTAAATCTCACTCGTTTGGTGGAGAAAATTTTCGCGCTCACCACTGCGACACGACACGTTTCGCCGCATTTATCTAGATGTATCTTGTAGTTCGGCAGGGGGTAGAAATATGGGAACGGGAATTGAGTTTCGTGCGGCTGGCTCGCAGTCATCGCGACTCCAACCCTCTGTGTTCAATGTTCCCGTTATCCCTTGCGAACCCCGACGATAACACTTACGCAATGTCTGCTGTCACGACGCGTAACCAGCCGTGCCAATCAACCATCGCGAAACGTGTTAATTCCCTCCACTAACCATCCCGTAACCATCAACCTATCCGTACCGAAGTGCCCTGTGTGTCATGGCGTACAGCTACTTGATTTCGATGTAACGGCAAATGTTTGGGGGTATCATTGATGCGAGGGATGAAATTTTCGGCTCGATTTGAAGGGAGGATTTTGGAGATTAATTGGTTTTGCTCGACTGGCGGCTTGAATTAGTGACTATTGGACTGCATTTCTGTTTGGCTTTGAATGGATTTTTCAGTGACAGAATAATTTTTGCTGAGAGGATTGTATCTTCCATTTCGATTAAATGGTAGAAATTTTGGACGGGTACAAATCTTGTTTAAAATATTATAATTATTGCGATTAAATGAATAATTATATTAAGGAGTTTTGTAGTGGCGATTGCCTTTAACAGTTTTAAGGGGATTATTCGAGCAGATTCCCCGAGAACAGGGTCACTCGAAAAAATCGACGAAGGAAAATGCATGTTGATTTGAAAATTGCGGAAGAATAGGTCGATCGATTTTTATGCGGTTCACACACGGCCCGACAAATTCTCCAGTGAGTTCGTTCCAGTTATGTATTGGTATTTCTGTTCGAGTACGTAGGAGCGATTTCGAGAAGTTCCCCGGGTCGCGGGCGGAAGCGAGAAGGGAATTGTGCATCGGCTAGGGAGAAATTGCAAATAAAAGGCGCGTCCTCGCCGCCGTTTTATCGCAACTTTTTATCCAACCGTAGAAGGGAATAAAGAAACAATCGATACGAGCACGAACACCCGTGTGTACAATGTAAAACGAGAGGAAAAAAAAAAATGTAGAACAAAAAGGCGTTCGAAGCCAAGAAGAGCCAACAAGAAAATTCAAAGGGATTGTCCCCGCGGCTTTTGTCCAAATTCGTTGATTAAAAAATCATCGATGGCCACGGTGAAACGCAGAAAGGAAAACCCCGAACGGGGTTTATTCATTCAGTTTACCCGGATTGTTCCGCGCCAACGTGGAATCCGAATTTGTGGACACTCACGGAGTGTGGGCGCAGCGAGAGACAACGGTGAAAAAAGAGCAGACAGGGTAGAGAGGGACAGAGAGAGAGAGAGAGAGAAAGAGGGAAACTGGAGAAGGGAAGGGACACAAACAAGTGGAGAAAAGCACAGGAAGGCGGAGGGAAAAAGAGAGGCCAATTAAACGGAAAAAGGGAAAAACGACGGAGCGGGGAAAAAGTGGTGCAGAAAGAAAAAAAGAACGTCGAAAATAGAAATAAGAATCAGAGTAGCCGACTCTGCAAAAAGCTGTTTAAACGAAACACACCGATGCTAAGGTACCAACTGCGGAGTAAAACCTATCCCACGTCCTAACTGCTAGGGAGACCGCTTTTTTTCCCTTTCTGTTTCACCATTTTCCTCTCGCGTAACAGCCAACTCAGATCCACGTTAGAGAAATTTGCGAATTTTCCGAAGAGAAACTCCCCGGAAATTAGCCGCACGACTGTAGAGAAACGTAGACTCACCTTTCCCACGAGCGAGAAATACATCTAC
This sequence comes from Nomada lathburiana, assembly GCA_963667235.1. Taxonomy (NCBI): domain Eukaryota; kingdom Metazoa; phylum Arthropoda; class Insecta; order Hymenoptera; family Apidae; genus Nomada; species Nomada lathburiana. The sequence goes on from OY763903.1 coordinate 11,046,308, forward strand.
TTATGGAAAATTCGATCGCACAGATTGAGAACAATGCGACGAGCAACGAACTGCGAATTCCGCGACTTTCCACGAACAGCCACGTTGGAAGAAGTATTGGCCCGTCTAGACGACCAGGTAACTTCAGTCAATTGACTCGATCAACACTCGCGTTCCCTCGAATCGTCTGCGTTCCTTCGCATATTCCTGCCGAGCGTAACAACTGCAGAACAGTTTCTTCGTGCTCGACAAGCTTCCACGGCACATAGACCGCCGTCACCGACGCTAATCCACCGATATCGAATTCTTGATTTTCGACCGTCTATTTTCATGCCTGGATAGACAGTAGTCGCGTGTAGTGGCGTTTGTACGCCAAACTGCCTCGGAGAATCGACGCAGAAAAGTTACTATTGATTTGAAGACAACCGTGTATTGGACAGCGTTGTATTCTGATAAAACTGAAACGGGGAATATGTACATATATTCAACGATAAAAATGATTTATAAAAACGTTCGAGTCGAATGATTAGAAGAATCGTGCTGCTCTCTCATCCGAGATAGCGTGATGCAGTCTCCGTTCAGATCTTGGCCGGAGGGAGTAAAAAGACATCAAAGTGACGCAGGTTCATCTACGTCTTGGTCGCCATGGTGACGCCAATCAATGAATGAAATTGCATTTGCATCTGCCAGCGTCATCCGCCCTTCCTACGAAGTTCTCGGCTCTATATAGGGCAGGACAATTTATCGGATGAGGCAATCTAGGATCACGCTGAACGAATAAACAAGACCCGAGGCCAGAGGGATGTTCTTCCAAATATCGACGAGAATTCCGCTTGATTTCCAGCTTGAAACAAGGTAAACACCACGGCAAGAGCCCGTACCGTAACTGTGAAGGTGGATTTCCTCGCTGGAAGATTGATGGACTTATCCTGCGCGCAACACGGTTTGCATGATGCAGCGAGAAATAGGCTAGTCTAACATCCAAGGTGCCGAGTTTGTTCGATGTTGTATCGATAGTTCGAACGAATTTGGTGCAGTGTTATCGACACCCGGCGATGAAAAGTAAAACGCGCCGTGCAGGTTAACACGCGTTGCGCAAAATAATCCTGGCGTATCGCTTTGCAACTGATGTTTCGATATTTTTAGACGATTCAAGAAATGTTCTTTTCCATCAAATGGAATTGCAATACAGGGGAATGTAGATAGTTGAGCTGATTTAGAATCCATCCAATTACTAAATAATATGTATTTCATTTCATTTCTACTGTCACTTTCACTCCACAGGGTTGCATTCATTTTTCAATCCGTGCATATCAAATGTGTTTGCTGTAGCTATAAACTCATCAGAATTTTCTATCAACTATATAATATTGTACATATATTCAACTTGAACAACGAATACAAACTGTCGCACAAACTGTCACCAGAGATAGAACTACGAAATTCATACGAGATGGCTATAAATAAAAAAAAGGGAAGAAATGCATGCGAGCGTTCCCGATTGCATAACAAATCTGATCGTCCAAAAACACGAAAAGCTGTACCGTGCATACGTGTGCCTCGTGACTCAAGCCCGAAACACGTCCCAATGAACGGGAATTAATAATTCGCAGAAGCGTTGGCTCGTATGAAACGCGTGTAATTTAGAAACTGCATCGAGAGGGTCCAGGCCGCGAAGCGTAACTCGCTGCGAAATTCACCAACGACAGAAAGCAACGTATGAGCGTGGCTCGCGAACTTCGTTGCCCCGTTTATAATCCCCCGCCGCGCTGGAGCGTTCGCGTTTGTACAAGCTGATCAATAAACGGCTCCCTCCCCGTCCCTCTCATCTTCACGACTTGGTCGACGGCGTGTTCCGAGATACCCGAGGCAGAATTCGAGAACGAAGCCGCGGAAATGCGAACGCGCGAACCCACGGAATATATGGATATTCGTGCGCCACGCAAGTGCACCGGCCAGGCCACGGAAAACACACAGCCCTGGGCGAAGTGACGCGGCGACGTTGAAGCGCGTTAAATTTCCGCGCGAACCACCACCGTCGCGACGCTTGAAAGCGTCGCGGCGAGGCGCGTCCCGGCGCGGCGCCCCGTCAGACTGCACTTTTCTTCGAAAGACTTTTCTTTGAACGAACAGCTCCTTTTGAGCCCCCGTTGGGGAGCGAGGTGCGATATCACTGCAGGGGAAAATTTGGATTACTCGCCTGTTTAAGTGGGCAGACGATGAAGGAACGTAATTTGTATGTAAGCATGCCGCGCTTAATTTGGTTAATTAATGCAGAATAAGGTACCAGCAGGTTAGAGACGACGGCTAAGCGTGTAGAGATAACGTTCCGTATGATGAAGGATCGTAATTAAGGTATTCGCGGTTCTGCAGAGGCGACGCCGTGCCCCCTCTTTAACTGCGGGAATTTCGGAGGACATTCAACCGAGGGCGGTGGTTGAAATCCGTGGATGCATCGGAAATAGAATTCCCGCGGAAAAAGAAAGTTGTGCCTCGAATTGGAGATTCTGCGGCGCCGTACGAATTTCGCGAACTTGAACTGCTGAAACCGTGCCAGCAGAATCATTGAAATCGATGCAACGTAGGAAACGTACTTACGGGGTGGTGGAAGAAACAAAAGAAGAAAGAGAAACGCGTCTCGGGGTGTCTCGTATCTTACAAATCTCATTAAGTGTACGCTGAACTTTTCCCAGCAGGAGAACCGTGAAGTCGGCGTCTGGTATTTTGCTTGCTGGTTTGAATGCTTCGTTCTTGGAAGCTCGTCCGCAATGGCGGCCGTGTACTCGGAAAGAATAAAGAAGACCGAAAATCCAACACCTTCCCTACGTGTGCAATCCGTGCTCCCTTACGTTTCTAATCGAACAGCTCAGTTGTACGAACCTGGGTAACTAAGTCTCGTTTCAATTTTACGAAAAATAATACCGCGGCCCTGGTCGAGTCCAGAATGCAAGCTAATCAGACGAACGAAGGGGCAGACGATGTTTGCTCGTTTGGATCGCGCGGATACGACGATTCAGGATAGTTCGAACAAAACGTAGACTACGAGATACGTTTCGGTACGCTTGACAAATTGACGCCAACTCGGGCAGAGTTTTTTTTGTCCCCCTTGCTCTTCAGCTTTTTCCCGGATAGCCCGAGCGACTCGAACTTAGCGCATTACTTTGCCCGAGAATTCACGTCCTCGCACACGACTGCGGCCCCCCAGCTCAGCGTCCCCGGGAGTCACGGTTATTCCTTCGAAGCCAGTGCATTTTCGGTTCCTATTCGACGGAGTGTGAGGGATGCGAGAAACTTTGAATTTCGTATCGTCGAAAGTTGCGCGCAAGTTGCGGATACGGGGACGCAGAAGGAAATTGATAATAAATGCCGAGTCGCGTGTCTCCTGGCCGATCGAAACTTTCTCGTCCAGGATTGGAAACGATACTCGCGGAACCGTGAATCGTGCGCTTCGTTATTGCACCCGAACGATGAATCGATGCCGTTGAAACGAGTCTCGTTAGGAGAAATTGGGTTATAGTTGAATGGGACAACGATGAAACCCACTTCCGTTTTTCTCTGTTCTTTTATTTCCTAGCTTTATGGTATCAATATTTTTAGTTGACCCCGTTTTGCTTTAGAGCGGCACGAAGATAAGGAGGCGCAAAAATTTAGGCCCGAGGGCACGGGCGTTATTCGACTGTGATATTACACGTAAATATTCGCCGATTACACGGCAAAGGTTCAAAGATGCACACGTTTAGGATACATTTAACCCCTTGCACTCCAAGTGTTAATTAGGTTGGCTTTGAACGCTCCGGCCTTCCGTTTAGCTGCGACACGACTAGCGGTTGCCTTTGTTGCAGCCTGGTTACAGCAATCTCTTTATTTTCTGGCTCGCGAACGTTTTGATACACCGGAATGTGCGCCAAACGTTCGTAACCGGAACGTATATAAATTGGGGCAGAACGCGGCGCTCCAAATGTGGCGAAAATAAGGAAAATTGATATTCATATTTTATCAACCTACTTTTACTTTTGTTAATACAGCCTTTGTTCAGAACGTCTCTTCTCGCGTTATTCGCGTTTAAAAAACGCAATGAGAAATATTGTGACTTAAATGGAAAGAACGGAGTAACTCGGATACTCACAGTTAAATTGCATTAATGCGGAATTCTATTGTGCAATAAAAATTTATCGGTTTAAGGGTCTGCGGGAATCCTAACGATCGAAACATCGTCGATAGTTGGAAGGGAGTCTGCCGCAGCGGCGCGCTACGCCAATGCGAAGTCATTTGCGTAAAGGTAATTAAAGTTGGACAAACGAAGAGGGTCGGCCACGAAATTCGATTCAAAGTCGCCGGCGTCAAGAGGGGGATCCGACTCGTTCGCGCCTCCATTCCGTTTTCACCCGGGGCAATTTTTACTAATAGACGTCGAATCGATGCGTACCTTAAAAAAAATGCTAATGACAAAAACTAAAAAGAAATCGACTCCTAAATATGAGAGAATTAAATTTGAAAATCGGCGTGACAAAACAGCTGATCCGCGACGCGCGCTGATTCGAAACCAAGTTCGCGTCGACGAAAATTCCATCGGCGGGTTTGAAATTGTAACGCCGAGGGGAGAACATCGACCGAAAGGAAATCACTCTACTAGAACCAGACGCAGCAATAAAGGATCTTTTCGTGCAGAGATTGGGCAATCGGTTCGACAATTTTATCCTACCCTTCCTCCAACTTTACTCGCTCCTGCTTCACGTGGTTAAATCGCGCGATCAACGCAATTCCACTCCCGTCGTCGCGTTTGAAAGAAAAGCGGAGCCGCTATCCCAAGACTTTCCGTCGCGAGTATTACACCGATACAAAACTTCGATACCGGTGAAACGATTATCATTCGATCGGTCGAAGCCTCTGGTACCGCGTGTTTCCTGTCTCACGATCGCGGTATACGAACGATTCTCGGTATCCTCGTGTCCGGATAATTGCTGCGACGACGTTCTTCTGTCAAGAGACACGCCAGTACGGGCGACGAACTTCCTAATAATTAGGTAAGTCGCCGCTAATGGTACTTCACCGGTTAACCGGTCGAACAACTCAATCGAAAGGAGCCACTGCTGTTGCTCTCGATCGATTGATCCTGTTTACGCGCAGACACGATAATTGTCTTTCGCGGGTTAACGAGCCCGACGGAAGGAGGTGCTCTAATAAGTCGGGGCGGGGGCAATCGTTATTAACCCTTTCCGATTCGACTGTTTTTCTCTCGAACAGCCGGATCCAATTAGTGAACTTGGGGGTATTTATCAGTTTTATCTGGCCCATTTGTCCTGGTCGCTTCGAGGAAGAAAGGAGATAGAGCACAACGTGAGCGTGATTTTAAGTTTGCCGAACTGGCGCGACAAATACTTGTGCTGTTTTCAATATAATTGAACAGTGCGGTTGAAACGAATGTATTATTTTATTTGAACAAGATTTCGAACAAATTTTGAACAAAAATGGAATCACTCGAGCATTGAATGCTCAAGAGACAGATGCGACACAGCAATGTGACATTTTCTAATCGAATGCAATTTCACCCTTCCCCTTTATGATTATAAGACAGGTTTGCATTAAAACGCGTCCCTTTTCGCAGTCTCCTTAATAAACTTCGTAGTCGCGGGACAAAGTGGCCGCCCTCGTAGCTGAGCGTTTCGCACAGGAAACCGCTGGCTGCGGCGATACTTCGCATACCATCGGGGAACTATGGAAAGCCACGGAATCTCTCGTTCGCGTACACTGCGTGTAGGTGTTCCCACTCGCGTTCAACCCTTTCCCGCAACGTTGTGCAAAACAAAAACTGCTTGGACAGACTGCTAACGACCCGTCTACCCACTCACACGCGAATAGAATTTTTTATTCAATTAAACCCAACGCTACTTCCTCCGCCAAATCGTTATGCGACGTTGTATCAATAAATTTTCAATTAACACACCGAGAGGAAGAATGATCTGACGAACTCTGTGTTACATTTAATTCTGTGTTTCATCTTCCGGCGGAAAAAGAATGCTGGTATTTTTATTAAAGCAAGAAGTGCATTTACCCCTTTCGCCGTAGATGTCGGAACATATTTCAGAATCGAACGTGTATCGAATAGAGAAGTACAAGCGAAGGTGGCTCGCTAATGTCGTAAAACGCTCGTTCAATCAGAAATTCTCTATAAAAATTTTATACCGCGTCGTCCTGCTCGATCTCCTCGTGACGCTTGTGTCCGTGCTGCGTCATGTAATCGGCTGCTTAAAGCAGCAACGTCTGTTCGTCGAGCGCCATAGCAGGTCACTGAGAAATATCCTGTCGTTCGACGGTATCGGTCGTCGCTTAAACGCGATACATTTTTTTCCTCGCGAATTTATTTGCCATTCGACTTACTCTTCGTGTGACTTTCAGCGAAACAATAAAAAAAGAATTCAAGAACGTGGGTCGGACGAAAGTAATTAGAAAAGAGACGACGGACAGTTAGCAACTGGTTATCGCGATCGAATTGCCTCGATGTAAGCCCCGGATTCGAATCGTGCTTGACGATTTACATAATCCCTGAGAGGACAAGGCAAAACTCGGCCCCGTGGAATTATTCTTTCCATAACAAAGACCGCGTAATCCCATGAATTACCTGATCTCGGGGGAACAATTGTCTTGGGTTGATAAATCGTTTACCTTAGTAGATTACTTTTTTCGAGAGACATGTTCCGGCCTTATCATTCGTTAACCGAATGAAATGTATTCAGCCATCTTCGTAACAGTTTGAATTAATTTTCAATGGTGACCCATGTACGTGTAATATCTTTGCATAATAATGAGGGAAGAAAGAACGACAGTGAATGACGTGTCACTAACATTACGGGAATAAGAAATATTTCGTACCGATTGGCCAACCTATCGAATAACTTATAACACGATACGAAATGAAGAACCGGGGGCAATTAATTTTCTTCTCGAAGCTGCAATTTCTTGAACTCCCATTGAGGGAGGTCGACACGTGATATTAATTCACAGGACCATCACGTTAACAAGATGGTGAAAGCTATTTACCTCCATCACCGAGTTGTTGCACGATAATAATGAAGCCGGCTGGTGTAAACGTGGCCCAACGTTATGTGGCTGCTGGATTGTCAACGACACGAGCCGGCCAACCGGTGAGCGTTAACAAAGTGCACACTGAACCTTACGCCCGCAATACGCAATACGCTGGCAAACGAGCACACGGTCCTGCGTGCATGGTACGATTTTACGAAATCAAAGCTGCGAGGAAAATTTTAATGAAAACGAAGGCAAAGTCTGGTCATAATCATTACGGATAATTATAAACGTTGATCGAGAGCGTTCGACAGGGGGAATTCAACGACATGTAAGGCACGAATCGGTCGAACCGTTTACAGTTTGCTGAAAGTAACGAAACACCAGCGACTACACTGTCACCGTGCTTGATTATTATTCGTTGCCCCGTCGATAAAATCGAATATGTAGAAATTAGAGCAGCGCGCGGCCGCGTTGCGAAATCAATTTCGTTCGCTTCAAGTCGAATCTATAATAAAATGGTAACGTGGACTGATAAAGCAATTTCAATTCCACCTGTTATCGAGGCTTGACAAAAATTCGCCTCCCCTCTTGTAACATCTCGCGCATCGATAACGGCGCCGGGGTATTTCATAAAAACACGCACGTAGGTAAAATTTTCACCAAAGCTATTCGAATCATTTTTCATTAATACGTATTGATCTTTAATCACTCCGTTACCGAAGCGTTTCTTTCCAACGGGAATATGGAATAGCTTCGTTAGCTCCACTTAAAAAATTTTTTTCTATCGTTCGATTGACTCTTAACTTTTTATGTTTGAAATAAATATCATTATTTTTTTTTCGTGGTGTTAACCAATTTACCAAATGAGCGGCCCATATGTCGCATGAATTGACAGATACCAGGACAGCAATGGTGAGATCGTTCGAAATCGTAATGGCGATGAATCGAACTGAACATAGCCAGGGTAACGACGTCGTCGATATGGGAACTCGCGCCTATTCCCGTACAGTTATAACACGCCAGTGAAATCTCAATTTTACAGTGCAATTCTGTTCGTAGCTTCGAGCCTTTTCCATCGGGGCCGTTCTGTTAATTATGTTGCACCACGCTTTCCCCGAGCAAACACATAGCAAAGCGTGTAACATTGAAATTATTCCTAAACTAGCAGGGTCCACCTGCAAACGAGCACTCTACGGAGGAAACGAACATTGTGCGCGCGTGTAGGAAGTTGTTCAGAGCATCGGTATCGCGGCTGGAGTGCCGTCAATGAACATTCGCGACCCGGTAGCGCACCCATGAAATCTGCTACTTTAACGACGTAATCTCCTTCCTCGGTTCGCGGCTTTCTCGTTAACCAACGTTCTAGCGCTATTACACGAAACTAACGATGCACCCCGTACACGTTGGTATCGCGAAATTAACCACGAATCATTCGGGCTATCGAGAAACGATTTTCTAATAGCCTAATGGAAACGTTTTACGCTGGAACAGGGGGTGGAAGAATCGCGAGCAGTCCAATGAAACAATCGAAGGAACGAGCCTCTTCGATAGATAAGGAGGGTGTTTGTCTTGTCGATAAAATACTCGCACACGAATCAGGAACACTAGAGTACGCGTGGCGACGCGTACACCCTCGCAAGGGTTTCGAGCTTGTCGAAATCATTTCCTTGACCTTCCGCGGCGAAACCGGGCTGCCTCGATGTACTTGTGTACACGCGTCTTATCGCCCGTATCGGTCCGCATAACGTGACACCCTCGAGGAATCCTCCTCGCGCGAGATTAGGTCTACAGGGTACATAGGTGAGCGAACGGTGCATTTAAGGCCGCTTTCTCACGACCGGTTCTGGTGTGTCTATTATACACGTTATCAGACTACGGTTATTTCCTCGTCGAAATTTAACTCTTGACTTATGCTTTCTCTTGATGACATCGCTCTGATTAGATTTTACATGCTCTCTCTCTCCCTACCAATTTTTAATCTGCTCTGAAACGAAAGCGAACTGCCAAGTACCAGATACGACGTTGATACGGGGTAAAATCATTTCTGTCCGGATCAGTTATATTATAGTCGATTTTTCAGGGCCGGTGAATGTTCCAACTAAAATTCGACCGATGTCTGTTCGATAAAGATTGATAACGGAACCCCCTGTCAATAATACAGGATCGGCGTAATAGTATTTTCATTTTAAACCGAATAGGCACACGCTACTTATCCGTATCCTCGAGATATTGTACGGTCCCATCGGTTGCCCATAGGGCTTGGCAAAATATCATTTCATCTGCAATGCGTGACATCGATGTAATCGATATCTAATCTCGTCGTGCTCGTTACCAACCGTGCAAGGGGCGAAAGGACGAATTCCGCTTGGGTCTCGATCGATCGTGGAAGGAGGCGGAGGAAAAAAAAGTGAAATCCATCGAACACGATGTTCCTCGATGAATCTCAGACGCACACGTGTAATGTTTGCGCGAGCGCGGTCCCGCAAAGGCATTACGCTTGTTCGCCAGCAAAAGTCCCCAGGGGTTCCAAGATTTCTCGTACTCTTCCGGACTCTCGAATTCCCCGGCTGGGAAGGGCAAGTTAAAAGCTGACTAGAATCCACGGACGCGTCCGAGAAAAATTCCATTTTCATAATACGTTCTTTTTCCCTTTTTCCTTCGTATTTCTCTTTCACGGGGCTATCTCTCTGGAGGGGTTTGTCTCTACGGGGCGCGCAAACATTTGTCCATAAACGGAACAGAAAATACTCTCACCCCCGTATATATACCATGTATTTTTACAACTCATGCCGATCGTTACGGGAGCTACCTGTATTTATAAGAGCAGAGGCCCGGATTCCCGCTGGAGAACGTGGAACGGTGGTCGGCGAAACAGCTGTAACAATGTACAAAGCTAACTAAGACTATCAATCACACTGGAAGAAGCTGGCAAGGGTTGAATTTCTCGTCGGACGTTGTTTCACTGAACGGTCGACGTTTACGCGGGTAATTGCTTTTCCGACACGTATGCAAGTCAACGACGACGACGTAGCAGGACGATCCTTCGAGCACGGGCAAGCAGACAACGACGCTTAATCGCGAGCGATAAATCTACCCGTGCATGCAAGAATCGTCTATTGTTACGTAATGGTCAGCACCAAGGGGAGTATCATTGGGTTGGTACAGATTCAAATGCGGTCGTCCCGCGGCCGGTCGACTTTTTACTGTTCATACGACTCCGAAACTGTCGCAATTTTAATTCGTTTATTGTAACCAGGGAGGATGTTATTTCCCTTTTCTTGCTTTATCCTGACGGGCAACGTAAAAATATTTTCCACTTTGCCCACGAGTCGATATTTTCTTCAACGTGACCATATATTCTTAACGCGGGTAAAAGTACTATACGAACCGTGATGTTATATTTAACGGCAGCATCGGTTGCATACAACGGACGCGGAATTATTGACTAGCCGCGCTAGTCGATGGAATCCAGAATACAATATACAGAATATCCCGGTACTGGCGGTACTGGCCCATTACCAGCTCGAAATGATGAAAGGAGTCCAGGCGCATCGATGTCTCGCTCGGTGGCCGGGTGTACCTACTTGGACCACGTCAACTGAAACGTCTTGGTTATATCGATTGACGCTAGAGAATCCATAAAACGCAGGAGAGGCTATTACCGAGGAAAAGCATTGTGCTTCTTTGGCACGTAAACCGGTCACAAAGTTAGATACATCTATATTCGTCTTTTACTGTTACGCTCAACCCATCCATTGTCTGCGAGTTCATGACTTAATCCATGAATCTCGAACATAACCCGTGCGTAAAACTGCGCGCCACTCAGCCCCGGCATTCTCATCCTCGTCGTGATCGACAAACACCGGAATCTTAATTTCTTCTATCTTCCGTAGAACTGCATATCGCCGATGACACGTTACAAAGTTCTCGCAGACGAGATGAAAATTGACGAAGGTAGCCCCCCTCTTGTTCCCGTGAACGCTCGTCGCATTGAAATTGCAGCGCAAAGTGCGCAAGGTACGACATTCCGGACGATGGCGCGAAATGATTCAGCAGGCCAAGTGTACGGGAGATCGGCGTGTAACGCGGCTAAAACGGATCGACCGTGTATCGTCGCGTTATCGTGCAAGTCGATTCATAGATCCTCCTGTAATCTCGGAATCCGACGAACGCCTCACCTGCGCGGACGATCGATTGGCAGACGACAGGGGAATCCGTAAAACGCGCGTTAAGAAACACACAGATAAGCTTCCTACGGTTAAGCGGCGTCTCTCGCGCGTGGTCTTCGGCGATAATCCTTTTAGCCTGGCGGCCGTTTGCTTCTTAAAACATTTTCTGTACAGCGCCAGGCTTAACGGCTTACTACTCGAGGGCAATCTGTAAAGTGGCACTAGGACCGGCGGAGCCGCTCCTCGACCCATTAACGGCCCACTTATCGCCGAATAAAGACTGATCGAAGGGACGAACGATCGGCGATGCCCGCCACCGCCACGACACCGGTAATGAGCGTATTTTTTATCGACAATGCGCTACGGAATTCTACGGCGGCTTCAATTTGTATTTGCACGCGAGAGCCGTGTGTGTCTCGATACGGTTCGAGGTGGAAAGAAAAGTTGGCCCGTTATCGATGCGCCCGATTCCGGCTAACGACGACCCCGGCGCGTCGCGAAACTAGGGAGCGACGTTGCGATGGCTTCAATTCTGTGCACCGGCATCGCTTGGTGGATGCTCCAGAATTTGGGGACACGGGGGTACCACGTGTACCGTGATTCAGTGGCACGAAGCATATGGATGGTAGTCTGATTGATTTTAAGTGGAGTTCTTAAGGAACGGCTGGCGAATGAAATGCGGAAAAAGGTATATGTACTTCTGTAAAATTGTATATACATATATTTATTTGAAGTTTATCTTGAAATGAAACAGTCCAACTTATTCAGAGAAAATTACGCAAATTTGTTTCATTTGAATGTGCAGTACTGAGATTCAGGTGATGCTTGATGGTGAATTAAATAAGAAAGCTTACTGGTACTACCTAATGAAGAATCTATTTAGACCAAGTAATTAGAAGTAACTATGCGAATGAAAATTTTTCCTATTTGACATCGGCCTCGGTTTCTTTCTTTAACCAATATTCGGGTCATACAGGTAGTGACTGATTATCGCGCGAGAAAATTGCCTGTGGACTTCGAGAAAATTTAATCAAAAGACTCAATCGACTAGGATACGGGATCGGAATACATTCCGTATTCGCCGGGCAAAGGATAGACGAGCTACGGACCCGGTCCGAGGAGACCGGCACTGAAATTCTCGCAACCATTGCCGATCTTCGTGCACCAGTCACTCGAGGAGACACAACTATACAACAATATTTCCTTATGCTTTGCGAGCCACAGTAAGAGATGATCGCCGAGATTTCCCATGGGCTGTCGTGTAACTAGAAGCCGGCGTACACGGGGTGCACTGTAGGCCTTTGATGTGCTCTTACTTCGCATAGCGTCACGTGTATCGCCGATAATCCCAATTTCAATTGTCAGAAGCAAAAGCCGTTAATTAGAAACCGCTCAATCAAATTTCCCCGAATTATAGGGTTATTCCCGACTGGACGACCGACAGGATGGCGTGTAATTTACGAGATTGCACCGAGTTGCGGACGAAAGCTTTCGAGTGGACTCCGGTGTTTCACAATTACCAACAAGAAATTGATTGATTTCTAAAGTCATTTTTGTGACTTGTCACCGTTAAAGAAAAATACCGCGAAAGTTTTGTTGCTCCAAGAGCATTTTTTCGCAAATGAATACAATCTGTGTGAAGAAATATTAACATATTTCCAATTTTCTAATGGCAGAGGAAGTTTACAGATTAAGAATTCGTAGTACGGATAGTTGCCGCGAATTCCAACGAATTCGATCAGCTGGAATGATATTAGGTGCACGAACGAATATAATCACGCGGCGTATCTCCATTTTCCCCGAGAATATCTGATAACGGTAAGGTACCATTATCGATTCTGATCGTCGAACCTCTAATTATCGGTGTTGCAGCTGACACTTTGACCGGCAATGGACAACAGGTTAGAAAGAGATGGTTGCGGCTTGCACTAGAACACGAATTCGTTCGTTTGTAATTCTGTTCATGGGTGGAAGGTTTCTGCTCGTTAGAAAACGTGGTCGAATTGGTCGAAGCTCGAAGACAAGGCGTGGGATCTTTGTTGGTCGACAACCTTTGCTGGTTCTGCCAAAAACCTGTGCTTACTACCTGGCGGGACTGCAGGTACGACAGGTACGACAGGTACGACAAACAGTCCCGAAACTGAGAGAAATTGGCACGTTCGGCTTGGAGTTTACATAGTTTGCACGAAGGCTTTACGAAGTCCTTTTGAAGTCCCTTATTAGCCTCTATCGTTCAAACTGACAATAAAGATTGATTGACGTCAAAGTATTTGCGTGGTTCATTGAGATTAACGAATAGTAAAGTTTAACGTATTAAATAAAAATCAATGTTCAGGATGACCGTAAATTTATGAGAGATCCGACGATGGGTAAATATTTTATATCTATTCGTAAACGTTTCCCAATTGTGTTTATTTCTCGCAGCAACAATGCACTCGACAAACTGAATCACTACGATTCACCAGTAAACGCAGCTCCAGCCTGACAATGAGCTATGGAACCATTTCGGCCTCGTAAATAGCCGCAAGATGCTCACTCGCAAAGAATAGTCGAATATTTCATGCGAGGCGTAAATATCTCGGTTTTCTAGCCGAATATGGGTCAAATGGACGATGTCTGTGTAATCTGTTCTCTCAAATTTCCTGTTACCATTGTTAGCCATCGTATTAAAGCAACGTCCATGAATCGTCAATGTCTGTCCACGTTCTTCGTCGAAGCCCACGATCGATGGACTAAAAGATAGAATAAAAAAATAGTTTCGTGTCAAGAATTATTTTGATTGCTCGAGGTCTGGCGGTCACGAGGACTCGTGAGTGCTGGATTATCGCTTCGAACAAAGTAGTGGCGTCTTCATTAACACGGCAACCACTTGAACACCTTTTCTTCGCACCGCCAGCAGAGTGTTCTATAGGCGCGATCGTCCCTTTGACTCATCTGCTTTCACGCTTCCATTATCTGTTCATTGAGTCCACGCTTACGAACTTTTTATTTGCCGGATGTTTGCGACTAGTTGGCTCGTGCTGATTCCAATGCTATTGTATGAGACGCCATTCTTCGCGCCCTTTCGGTCAGGTATATGCTACCAGGGGTTGGAAGCGGAGTGGAGAGGTGGCAGGTTAGAAGAAAACAGATGCCACGGTACTTTTTCTTCGCAGCGGACGACCGTGTCTACGGGGGTGGGCCAGGCAAAATCCGCCAGATAATAAAGCAAATTTTTGTCAAGCTGCGTTGACGGCACTTTGGCTTCTTTGCAGAAGGTGAGAAAATTCTACGGCACCAGAACCGAGATTACCGTATTGTCCACCGAGATTACAGCCCGTCGCCTTTCTGTTCGTTCGACGCAAAAAAGCTGAAGGCTTGCTTCAACGTTTCCCGAGGTGAACAGACAACTTTTTCGTGGTACACGTCTGTGGTAAGATTGGGGCCTTGGTGAAATATCCGTGTTGTTTTAAAACAAGCTACCGAAGCAGTGATGTGATCACGACTTGCGCGGAGTTTATTACGTTCCATCATCGTACAAATGGAAATTGGACCGCGTTGTACCGATGCTTCTTGTGGTACGAATTTTTGCGTCACTATTGGGGAAAACATGTATACTCTACTGTGACCAATTCTGAGAGGAGATCAGAGTTGAAAAAAAAGACCAGACGTATAGTTTGTGTTCCCGTAGTATACTGCAAGGGTTGCAGATTACGGGGTTGAAGCTGGTAAGAAGGGTAAATGAAGAGAAAACGCACCGTCAAAATTTCTTTATCTTTAACCTGGTTTTGCGATATTTGTATACCTTGCAGGGACTTTTCGGTGTTATTTGCGAACAACAGCTGCGCACTGCGACGAGTGCTTATTGCCGTGGAACGATGAAACAACTTTTTAACGGCCCGAAAATTGAAAATGGCAAAAAAATAACGATTTGCGTTTTCAACCACGAATTCTATACCACCACGGTTCAACGAATAAAAACTGAAGCCATTGAAGCTTTATGGTACTTTCCGAATTCTATTGCACTGTAATGAATCATTAAATATGTAAGAATAGGATGTATCTGCTATCGTAAATTCTCCACTGCAATTAATTATTATTCTTTTCACAGACGATACTCACATTCGTGCAAACATCTTTCAAATAATTTTAAAAGAAGGAGTAAAGAAAGGGAATAATAAATGTGGAAAGAAAAATTTCGAAAACAAACACGACGATCGTAGACGAAAGCTACCAAAATGAAAATTACGACCAAGTCTTGTTCGAACCGCAGCCATACGTCAGAACATTTGCAAGATCTTTTGAAAATGCTTCCTCGAAACAGGAACGAACTCCAGAAGCTCTAGAAGCTCTCCTTCTTTCTCTGCTCCTCGTATTATACGGATAGAAGTCCCGGTCGTAAGTTTCGTCCAAGTTTCTGCAGCAACAAACAGCTATGCCCCGAAATTCGTACAATACGATCCGAAAGGTATATAACTTTCTTCAGAAACTGAGAATCCAGTTGCGAATAACTACGATTCCGTTGATACGAAATCCACCGTATTCGTTGCTAGCTTTCTGACATTAACAGTCTTCTATTAATTAGGACACGAAGGAATTTCGACAATATCGTTTCGACGGTTGAAGAATATTCTGCTCGTTACAGCACGCAATTAATCTCAGACACGAGTTTCGGTTTGAGCAAGACTGCGTTGAGTTGAAAAATATGCACTCGGATTTCAAGGGTAGTTTACAGAAATTCTTCCAATCAATAATTTTATCGTATTTCCAATACATCTATCATATATTAATTATACTCTCACTATAAATCAAGTGTATTCACATTTCCGTCGATCACCTTTGTGCGACATTTCTAGGTATAGCTTACCCGCGACCCAAATATCCTACGAGGAGGTTCGAAAATTTATCACTCGTTCCGTGTCTACAGACCTATACGCTTTCCGATCTTGATTTTCTGTAACCTATATTACCATCCCGAAATTTCCAACCGCAAACGCATGCCGTACTTCACAATTACATACGTCACGGGCCCAGAAATATGGTAGCAAAATTTACGACCCGCTGTAAATTGCGCCTCTCTTGATTAATCAATGCTTATTGAACGTTAGTAATACGATACAAATGAATCTGGAATGGCACACAGCACCATTGCCGGTCCAAATCAATTTGCCAAGTAGCTATTTGAACTTCATGAGAACGAAGAAAGAATCGGCCTTGTCCAGGTGTCTCAGGTGGCCGGCGAGAAACTTGAATTCCATTCGTGAAACTTCCAGGATGGAACCCTTGAGCTTCGGAAAGTCTCGAAAACGACATTGTGTGGATCGCGTGCAGCGTCTGACCTCGTTCTCTTCTCCAGTCAAGAGTCACGTGGCCTCTCCGTTAATTTCGTCGAGTTCTCTCAGGTCAACGGAAAGGGACGAACGAAGAAATCGCGACGGTCAAGAAGCAGAACGAAGGACACGCTAGGTTCAGGAGTTGGAGGAAAGACGCATCGTTCGACCATTGGTAGATCAAATCGACGTCGTTGGTCTTTCATCTTCGGCAAGGAGTAACGAAGAGGCAGGGCGAGCATGGCTCAGGAGCTTTCGCGCGTTAGAGGGTGACAAACTCCCCGGAGAATGCAAACTCGCTGTCAACTCGCGAGCAACGACAACCGGGTGTGTATTAAAAAGTGAAGAAGGGGAAGAATAAAAAGAGCAAGAGAAAGAAGAAGCAAATGCTAAAGGATCGTGAAAAGGGCACAGTCCCCTATCAAGGAACACTCCAATCAAGCGTTTTCTTAGCAGTTCTCCCAGTCACACCGATGACAGAAAAGAAGACTATCTTTGCTACTCACCAGGATGAGGTAAGGCTTCTCCATGGTCCTTCCAGTCGTCAATCGGCAAACTTGTTTCTTGTCGGTCCTCTACGATCGTACTCACACCGCCTCTACGTACTCCAAACACTATGCGTCCCGCGAGCTTTTGTCAAGGATCTTCCACTTGCCACCGCGTATAGGCTGCGCCCTCCAGGGAAGGGCGCATCGAGGAACCGGTTCAACCCTTTCCCGAAGACAGATCACTCCGCAGTGTCTCACTTTCCATTTACATAGGTGACACTTGTTTCATTCACACTCGCTCGCGTTACCGTTTACACATCCTTACAAGAATCAAGTACCTCTCTGGCAACACGTGATAAACACGTCCTACGTTCTACGCTTCTCCGTTTCCGTAAAGCGGCTGGAAAAACCGCGACAACAAACTCAACCGTGATGTAAATGTTTACGAATTTCCGCGACAGACAGGCGACGGCCCCGAGAAAATCGACGACTTTAATCGAACTAAAGAACGAACGAACTGGTGGTGCGTCGCGAGATAACCGCGTCGATCCTCGACGATCTGCTAGGGGATGATTCTGGAGCGTTATCGTCGCACGCACGTGTACACGTTCCCGGACGATGTCGTCAGGCCGAAGTACGCCGCACGAGTGTCGGCCTTAACGTCTCGAAAGCGCTTGACGTTGGCGCCCGTGCGGCTAGGGTGGGGGCTGGAGGGGTACGCGGAGAAACACACTCTGCCCTTCTCCCCTCCAGGTATAACCAATGCCAACTCCAACCCCCGAGCACCCCTTCCGATGTGCCTGTTCCTCTTCCTCTTTCTCGTTTTCACCCCTCGCATAACCCCGTCTACCCACATCACGTTGAGGCCGAGGTTGGAATAAAGTGCTGCCGTAGGGGTGGTTTGGCTGGCCGAGACCAAGAAGGGGTAAGAGCGTGGAGAAGGACGGTTTAATCGGAACGGCGGTAGATTAAAGGGAGACGGGCGAATGTAAGCCGCGAGGAGCTTGTGGCGATCACGCGGGCTGAACGTCGACTTTGTTTTTCTTGCGGATGAATGGCGACGGCTCGCGGTATTCGTGAGCATATTTGGACGGTGGAAGAATATTGAGAAAGGTTAAGATTGTTGGAAGGTAAGAAGAACGGCTGACTGGGGGAGGGCACTTCAACCTTTTTAGCTTTAGTCCCTGTCCGAAGCGTACTGTCGCGTTCTTCTTATAGATAAAGTGCCTACATTTTGCACCTCTGCGGAATCGTAACTGTGACGTTCTACGGGTCGCCCCCTGGATGTACGAGAAATCTGAAAAGAAGATACAATTAGAACAAAAATACGCTAACCCTTTAACCCTTTTCTATCCCCGAACCACAGATCCCAACGAAAGAGACGAAGGTGTGAGGTTAAACGCGTCGACAGGATGTACAATACATATTGACATTGCCGACAGGTGGATGAGAACAAGCGGTTGTAAATATCAGAGGAACAACGCGCGTACTATGTACGTACGGGAATTTTATAGCTCGACGAATTTCTTGATTCGTTGGGGGAAATATCTTTTGTGAAATGTCCCAAGGAGAGACAGTCCCCCGGTGACAGAGATTGAGACGCCCCCGATAAAGATTTATCGGCATTGAAAATCGAATTTGTTGGAGAAGGTGGGCATTATTTGAAAGCTTGTCAAACGCGTGAAAAAATCGGTCAGCGCAGGGATGATTACTGTCGTACAGGCCGATACGCTCGTTCGTTGTTTGATGAACGTTAATCGAAACGTTGACCCGTTTTGTGTGTGCGCTCGCGTGTGTGCGCTCGCGTGTATCCACGCGTCGAATCGAGCGTCTATTTGTTCTGCGTGCACGTTGCGTACATGAGAAATGACGCGTGCGACCTGCAGCCACCGGTGTTCGACGGGAATATCCGGACAAATTGTTAAACGTTTTTTATTTGGAAAATACACGCCGTAATACGGAATTTCAATTGGAAATTGCACCGAGTCATCTTCGTGGTACCGATTCGATAAACTTTCGTTCGTCCTTTTATTTTTTTTTATTTTTTATTTCTGCCATTTGGGTTAAATGTTGACGTTCGAATTTACCGTGATTTGATACCACCGTTTTCGTGAAAATCATCCCACGCTGTATGGGACTCATGATTCATTTATCAAGAAAACGGAAACATATCGGCGGAAATAATGGAAGCATCGTCGGATCGAATAATTTTTTATATCAGCTAAATTGATTTATATTCGGGTTCGCTTTTATTTCAATCGAATACACACACCGCTAATTTATGATACATTGTTTTAACATTGAATTTATATTTATTTATACGCGGGAACATATTTTGGAAGAATGTGGTGTTATTAAATTTGCAACCCGTTGGTCCATTTTCTAGATGCACCGGTATGTACGTCTGAAGAAAGTGTTTACTGAAGTTCGGCTTCTTTGAGCAATCTACTAATGCAGCAATAGTAGGTCAATTTTCGAAGATGCACGAAAGTATTCTGCCGAAGACTGGATATACGAATTGAAGAATTCTTAAGAATATCTGTTCCAACTTACAATCTTTTCCAAAAAAAGTATAGAATGATACCTTTTATAAATATAGACTTTACCTGGATGAACTTGACTCTCAAATCTAATAAAATATCTCTTCATCAACAAACATTCTGCATTCCCATCAATCTGCAGCACATATTCCTTTCGATCTACAATAGCCATTATTGTTCAAAGATAAATACATCGTATATCGAATTGCTAGGTATAACCAATATCCGAGTTTCCACAGAACGTGTGCCCGATACAAGACAAGGTCCCCCACGACATACCTGTGCACAAGTTCCCGTATACCATTTCGAATAAGCCGTATTCGAACGATTGCCGTTTTAGATAAACGGTATCCGGATAAACTGGATCCACCAGCACCTTAAATCGAACGAGCACTCTTCGCATCTCACGTTTTTTCCTTACTTTCTCCTATTACCGATGATGCCCAAAGGGAAGTGTCACGGAAAAGCCGCAGAAAGTCGATTTCTCTGCTGCCAAATAACAAAAGCAGATCTTTGCTTAACATGTAGATTTATTATCTTTCGAAGTGTGAACGAATTAATCGGCTCGTCGAAATTTGACTCGACGTCGATAGAATCATGCTAATTTATGAACAGCCGTACAATAATAGCACGATGATGATTTCATAATGCAGACGAACGATCAATCAATAATATCACCATTAAATATTGGGTTTTGATGTATGTAATTAACTGCACTCGGCACCTGCCCTGGTTTCACGTGTCTGTATTCGTTCTGACCACTTCGTCGCTAATTAATATCCTGGAACTACCGAGAAATTTAATCTGTTTCGTTCTTCACCCCGTAATCGATTGGGATCGAGATAATTGTTAAAAATGCAATTTTCTTTTACTTATCAATCTTTTTCAAACACCGTTTGAATATTCTTTAATTAATCGAACGAGAGAAACATTATATTAATCGACTTGCGTTAAATTTTAGAACTGCGAGGTACAAAAATCTTTGACATCTTCCAAGGCATGAAACGCCGAGCTTTCCCTTCCCGTAGTCCGGGATAAACGTTTGGCAGGGGTTAAGGACGCAGCCAATCTCGTATAAAATCCTCATTTTCTTTCCGCTACATTTATTTCGATGAGTGACGAAGTGTGTTCAAAGACGAGTAGACAAAAAGAAAGCCAAAGCAAGAACGTACAAGAACCAGAAGATCGATCGAGGCTAATTTCTAGTGTTAACGCCGCACCGAGTATATTATCTCGGGCGGAAGAAGTTTTTGTATTAATTTCTAAGAAGCGAAGGAAACGATAGGAAGAGAAGATGCAAGGAACTTTCCGAGAAACTCCAATTACCGAATCAAAATGAAAATCTTATTATACGCCGATTCTCCGTTGGAAACGATTAATATCAAAAACTAAACGAGAAATTGCTCTGCACCGACGGGAACGGTGCATGCACAATAGATAGAATTTGTGGTGCATTTTAAATTGCACAAATAGAACCGTTAAACGAAAAAGGGAGCAACACGTATACCAATCAAAGCTCTCGTCAGCCGGGCGGTCGAGTTAAAATTTGCCGATTTCGCTTGGCAAACGTTAAGCTATTCGTGTAACCACTTTGCTCTTGGAATGAATTCAAACGATAGATGAAAAATTCCGTGCACCGAATGGAAATTCTGTTCGCGACGAAAAGTACAAGAAAAATAGGGAAAAAAGTGCGCAGCTTGTATGTATTAATTACATGCTGAATAAAGCCAACGTTGTACGGCTGCAAACAGTGATCCGCGTTGCACCCTTTCGTTGCACCTTTTCGTTACAAAAAAAAAAGTACTCTGTCGAGCTGTGCAACATATTCTACGATAAGAAAAAGAACGACTGATAACGAAACGGGTAAAGAAAAGGGCAGAAGCAAAAATACGTGTACGCTTTTCCACGCGCAAATGATCAAATGTGTGGTTTCACTTGCCGAACGTATAGAACGCAAATAAAAGTGTCCGTGCGCACTGCAGGCGTGAAATCGATTTCTACGCGAGTCCGACTTTGTGTAAAGCAAATTCTAGCTGCTTGACTGTCAACCCGTTTGCAAACTCTGTGCTCATAGCCATTTTTCGCGTTGCCACATTGTCTTTGAACGAACGCACAGTGCGTGTGACCTTCTTGTTCATTTTATCTTGGTCAGATGCACGTGAGCTATACTTTTTTTCATGCACTGTACGAAACCTTGGACCAGGTGCAACAGCCACGTCCCTTGTGCCATGCACGTGAATACTTTTTCGGTTTCATCCATACTATATCTTTCTGCTTTTAGTCGAAATAATAGTAATAATAGTTTACATTTTACATGAATGAATTTCAATTTTGATGCTCAGGTGAGATTTAGACTTCCGCAGGCACTTTATACTTGTTTGTACTGTTTGTACTGCGTATAACAAAGTTGTTGTCTTGAAAGAGCTCAACGAAGAAGACTTAACTGGCGTCATGAAAAGCCGCAATTGCAAATGAACAGGCTTCTGAAGCACCGTCTGTTGCAGTTTCACTTTCACGCGCATTATTCGCCACCAATTGCGGCACGGGTACTACGGTGCCACCTCCAAAGATCACTCGACAACATGAAAATATTTCCTCCATCCCACTACACGATCCAGCAAGGAAACAAAAAGCTAGCCCACCTCCACCCGTGCTAATTACTCAGTCGCATAAATGCATGCGTCCGAGTGTTTCCGTGAACCGACAAAACCGGAAGTCAAAGCGTGGAAATCGTCGAAATATACAATTGTCGCGCCACGGTCGCGCACGTACGACATCGTTCAAAATACCATCGCGGAATTCCTGCTGCGTTACCCCGGAATATAAAATTCTGTCAGCCACCAATAATAAAACCGTTCTCGCGGAGACCCCAACACCCCACCCTCCACTCCGTCGTATTTCCATCGTCCCGGAAAAATCCATTGACGATTTCTTTAACCCTCCCCACCCGATCCCCCTTTCCGACGTATGTCGAGGTGGGAATCGTCGCTGGCAAGAATTGATTGTCCTTGCCCGTAGGAAATTGATGTTGTCAAGAGGCGAAGTAGTCGGCGGTGCGGAAAAATTCGCATTCGTCGCCGTCGCCGTGGTCGTCCACGGTTGACTTCGGTATACGCCGATCCCGCAGAAGCACGCGAATTTTCAGACAAATCGCGCGGCCGAATCCGTGATTTTAAAATGCAGCTGTTCGCGGCACGTGCGCCGCATAAACGGCGCCATTATACGAGGGAACACAGTCGCGCTTCTTCCCGCAAACCCATGACTTACACGCCCGTGGCCGCCCGTACATGCGCGTGTCACGTTTCCGTTCTATATGCACGTGAGAGGCGACGCGTGTCACACGACTCTGTGCACGCCCGTGTGGAAATAAGGAGATGAGGTCTATTGTTCATTGTGCCGCGCTGGCAGAGTAGTCGAGCACTTGCTCGTAAACGGCCAGCTTGCTCGCGTAAGTGAATTTCCGCAGGTGATCTCGCTCGTCGCGACAGCTGGAAAGATACAGTCACTCCTGGGCCCGAAACAGATACGTCTCGGACGTTTTGCAACGAAACGTGCTGGTGGATAAAGAGGCACGGCTGATTTAGGGCGGGTACGGCGGAAGTCGAATCGCGCGGTTAATGTAGGGGAGAGATATCGGGGGTTCGACTAATTTTTTGATTGCAAGCTCGGCAGATCTGGCTTCGAAGGACCTGATTTCTTGCTATTATCGCGATTACGCGATTAGATAACGGAATATTGTAGACGAAGATTTTCTGATAGTTGACTGTATAGCTGCAGGCAAAAATATAGATAGAACTGACCGACTGGAATTTCAATAAGAGTTCCAGCTGTTGCGGTTCAAATTGTTCGTATTTACTGTACGGCTTCCAGGATGCGCGCGCCTGCCTTTTGCTTTCTGATCGCATGCCTTGCCTTCGGGAAAAACGCGGAAAATGCGGTGCATGACACGTGACGCGTGCGACAGGATTTTCGCGTTCTCGAATATCTGCCCTCGCGGCGGGAAAGATTCGAGGAACATTTCTTTCTGTTATCCTCATAGGAAACTTTTAATTGTCGGCCACCACGATCGTTTCATTCGAAGTTCAAGATCCAAGTACACAAGCATGGCGAAAACAAGCGACGAACCACAGAATGCTAATACGGACGGTAATAATTGAATTTCCATAGAAAGTATCTACCTGTTTTGCATTCAAAGCTCTTTTAAATCGTTCGAGACGAACGTCAAAGCGTAGGGACACCGAATGCCGGATGACAAAGAAATTCAGCAAAAATGAAAGTAAAGAAAGACAGCAAGTGGCTGGTACACCGATTACTTTTCCGGGGTTAAAGACCCGGCTGGGCTCGAAGTTCCCTTCGTTAGTAGAGTCGGTGATAAAGGATGTCTTTTTTTGCATTGAAAGCGTTTACTGTTGCCTCAGCTAGTCTTTCTGAAAGCCTGAGACCCACTTACGCGGCGAGACCCTTGAATTCGCTAATTAACGCGGCTGAGTCATGATGTCACTCGTCAGGTATACACTCTTGCAAAGGTCACGTCCAGTAGTGTGAAACACTTGACCGACACACTATGGTCCCGGTATTATTCTCAGAGGCCAAGCTTTTCCATCGTGTCGTTTCCTGAATATTCACTTCGTCCCAGCGAAAGAGTAATGCACAGCACGCGGTTATAATCGCAAAGTACACAACGACATGCCAGAGAACTCGAGGCACTGTCATATTTCTGGTTTCCACTGTCGCCACGGTTCTTCGAGTGCTTAGGCGTTCGCTTAATTCGTCTGCGTTTTGCACCCAAGCATCGATACCCTCCGAACAAATGGAAATCATTCGGCTCGGCGCCCATGAGCTGAGTCATCCGTGTAAAATATACTGGAGGATCTAACGATTTATATTTTTAACCGGCCTGTTGAGAACTCAAGGCTGCACAAATCAGCCGTCCGCAAATATCTAGAAGAAAGTTCAGAAAGCTCAGCGATCCCCGGTGGCCAAGACTAATTTGAACTTTCCCCAGACGTTTTCGGTGACAAATTATCCCCGGTGAAAATGGAGTGCCGCTTGAGATTCTATGGGACCGTTTATTACGTTATACGATCAAGCGTCGCACTAACGCACGCGTACACACAAGCGTTTGGTGGGTGGCCCAGGTATGGAGACAGGTGTATATAAAGCGGGGAGAGTGAAAAATGAAATCTTCAACGACAACACAGAAACGTCCTAACGCGTAAATAAATTTGCAGCAGCGAAACAGCTAATAATGTCACGCGCAAACATCGTTACTTCGTGCTGCATTTGTTGCTATGCGACACTTTATGGAGGAGTGCAAACTGTTACACAAATATTTTCGTACTTTGTATGAAAATTAATGTGCGCTGCTAAAGTTTTGCCACGCGGCTAGTGCATTGTTTCCCTCGTTCCGTTTTCATTTCTTTCCGTTTTATTTTATCGGAATTGGTGGTGCCCCTGAAGCACGTCTGTTGAATTTTACGCGAAAAGATTTGCGGCAAGTTGGCTATTCCATTGTACAGTATAAAATCTGAATGAAAAAGCTTGTTACACGAATGTCCTTCTAATCCAGAAGGAAAATGTCATCTCGACCGGGTTACCACGACACTGGTCCCGCGAACACGAGATGGACCAGTCCGACTCCAATTCCTTTGAACAAAGTCTCACGGAACAATCGACGGAACAGCACCAATCTACAAATGAGTTCGAAAGAACAACCGCGGCAGTGAAAAGATGAATCGGAGAACATCACTCGTTGTAGGGGCTGAATGGCGGACAATCGTAATAGAAACATCACTTGGCCGTTCCGAAAGGAAAACTGGCCCCGCCGCAAAGCAGTTTTCGGGTTAAAGATCTCGTTGGAACCGTGGCAAAAAGTCGTGGTGAGTGGTGGATCGATGCCACAGCAGCGACAGCGTGGCTCCAGCCAGCAGACGTCGTCGTCGTCCCGTACCACCGCATATATACAGCCGTACACACCCCCATACCCACCTATCCAACCCATTGCCATTCCCATTCCAACGATCTTCTCATCTCCATCGCCATCTACGCTCATCCCCCTTTCACGTTCCACTCCTTTACCTCCGGGCTCTGAGGGCGTCCTCGTCGTTCTATCCTCCTCTCCCCCTGCCACCCTCGTTCATTCCCGTCTTGCTTTTCTACACCCCTACCAACCCCGTTCCATCGCATCGTTCGCCCGTGGGCGCTCTAATACGGCTACGAAGCACCACGGCTGTACTTATGAGAATGTAACCCACATTTCGACCTAACGTTACTTCCGGTTTGCTCAGGAAACGTATTGTGAGTTACGCTCAATGCCGTTTCGATATCTGTCACCGTTAATGGCATTAGAGATCGCGTTAGAATGGCCGAGGGAGAAAGTTTTTGGTGGAATTAGGGAATACGAGGGTATAAAGTCGATGATAGTTGGGGAATGCTGTCTACTGGTAACTGCAGGTAGAATATTGTCTCTCATTTTTTGTCTAATAATGCGCCACGATTCGTGAAGAAAATTGCCAGTGCTCGCCGTCGTTCGTTCACGTATTGAGGGGGCGAATTTCGATGGAAAGGACAGGCGTCGGACGCCGATTTCGCAAACGTCACTCGTAGTTCAGTAATACGATCTATATTAACCTGATGTCTGCGGTGCCGTTGCTTAATTTCGCGACACGCGAACGTACTCGACCTTAGAGCGATGGCACCGAATTACCATTCAAAGTTTCATCCTTTCCTTGCTGCTCTATGTCGACCGTATCGCGAACAGCTAGACGCATCGGGAATAGTAGTGCAATCCACAGACCGAAATGTTACATCCACGCTTCTCGGAGAGATACACATGCGACGTTCTTATAAGGCATATTGTGTATAATAATATTATAATAATCAAATATATACATAGCGCGCATTTAAAATAACAATTAATTTCTCCAATTCGTGTGATTCGTTCCGCGAAAGAATACAAGGTAATGGTAAAAGCATTTGTCGAAGAATGGGACTCGTCCCAAAGATCCCGCCTCGTCGTGTCGTTCCTATCCGACCTATTCTCATCTCCCTACTCTCCTTTTCCCCTTTTGTAACCGACCTTCTTCTCACCCACCCCTGCGTAATGCGGTCACAGTACGTGTTTGGAAGTATTCCTCGGAGAAAAATGTAACCCACATTCTGGCGGAACGTTATTTCACAGACGCTCGATAGTGTTCGAGAAAAGGGGTGACGAGGGGGAACGAGATTCGAATGTTACGAATGTATGTAATTGGACAAAAAAAAAAAAAAAAGATAGCTAAGTAAGCAGCAAAGTGATGAGTGATTAATTGGATCCCTTTATTCATGGTCAAGGATATATTAATTAGTTTATTTAGCAGGATTACGGCCGTAGATAGGGGGAATAAATTATGCATTCCAGGCTAACGAGCTCTAATTAGCAGCAATTTCGTATTAACGCGAAGATTTCCCCCCTTGATCTTGAATCTCTAAGCGATTCCGTAAGAAAGTATTTAATTAAAGTAAGAACAGCGAAGGAAAAAGGAATTGGAAAGCTCCAAACGAAGAAAATCCTAAAGCTCGTCGTGCGGGCTTCGTTTAAAAGTCGGACAAGCTTCAGGAAGTGTTCACACGCCTGCAGTATTTCGTGGAATCCTTTTTTTCAAACGCAGTGATCTATTGTAAAAGTGAAAATCAAAAAATTAAGACCTTCGAGATTCTCGAACCGAATGCGATGAAAAATTTCTTAGCAATCTAATAATATTAATTGATCTAATAAATCAACGAACTCGTGGTATATACAATTCAAGAAATGAAAATCATTCGAGGTGCACAATCAAGTTCACAGTCGCCCCTATTAAATTATTCAACGAACGTTTGAAACGGAAATTCTCACATGACTCGACTACAGCATTGCGATTGAACTGTTAAATGATCCGGCGTGTAGAAGAACTGATTTAAAAACAGTTCAACGTTTCAATACACTGCCACTAGTCGACGCAAAAAGCTTCTAATGTTACTTTACTCGCAACAATCGCAGCCTCGCGTACTCGTTAACGCCAATTACCATTCATTCGACTGCAAGACTTTCTTCGCAAACTCAAGGTGTACACGCGACGGGCAATTTGAATCTTATTTAGCATTGTGTCGCACGTTTGCGATTGCAGAAGCCCGCAAAACATTCCGCATGGTCGTAATACAACGCGTAAGACGCAACGTAATACCGTTGTCGTTTACCTCTCACCACTCCATAAAGACACGAGCATTCTGATGCTGTCTGTTCGTGAACTTCATGGGCATGAACAGCTTTTTCTAGACGTAGCAACAATTTTTCTTCTCATACCTTCCGCCACGCAAATATTGTTAAAACTAATATCGCACTTAACGGTTTATCTTTTCGGCAATGTCGAGCGATAAGCAAAAATTCAATGAAAGGCAGGCTACAAAATGGATTACTTTATCCGCACGTTCCCTCGGAATAATGAATGGAAGCGAGATTTAAAGAAGACGGAGGAGGCAGGAGGACGAGCAGCAAATAGAAATCCCACGGTAATCTTAGCATGTTCTGGCACAGTGACGTTATCTAGCCGGATCGCTATTTCGCGCCTCGCGCGCGGATAATTTATTATTGCAGCCCCCGTTGCATGTTTTATCGATCAACGCCGTTGCATTTAGCGCGCGATCTTAGGTGCAATTCTGGTGAACTTGTTCCCTCGATTCGACGCTGTCGGTAGTCTCAACGTAGGAACTGACACTTGATCTGTCGTGTTTCGTTCGAGCGTTGATTCATTTCCATTTCATCCCTTTTTCGTTTCTATTTTCTAATTTTCTTATCGATTCGGATGTTCTCTACGCGACGAGATTTATTTCGCAAGTGTATTTTATAGACTTTAACGCGGAGAATTTAATGTCTGTAGAACAAAGGATCGCTTTTATATAATTTCGCACAATTATTTGCACGTTTGAATTTTTATCAGGAATCAGAAGGATTCGTAGAACTTTCATCCATATGTAGAATGTATACATTCATTCGCTACTGTAGCAATTTCATTCAGCTGATTCGTATTCTTTGTCGGTCACTTTTCTAGTTTGCATCGTAAAACACTTTGTTTACTCCGACCACTTCTTCGTTCCACCATTTTCCTCTTTACCATTTCCATCGTTACATTATAACGTACGCAAAAGCGTTAAATCATACCGACGTTCTATTTCGCCGCAATCGGATGCACAAATGCCCAGGGTTCTTTTACACGAATATTTTAATGAATGCGGCTCCTCTGATGCGCGGACCCGTGCACTCCTCTTCCTACAATGCTTTCCCTTTTTGCCTCCCCCTTCACTTCGTCTCGTGCCACGCTTATTTTTTGCATTTTAAAACAGAAAGAGGCGAATAGAACGTAGAAAGAGAACGAGGGGGGAAAAAGTAACGTGAAAAACCAGCAGCGATTCTTTCAGCCCCGCGGCTGAAAGGTTAAAAGGCACGAAACTGAAACTCGATAGGCGCATAGGTACCTGTGTGAACATCTGTCACAGATACGTGTCGAACGCGCGTACGAGATTAAAGAATCTCGTTGCATCGTGGAATGTGTGGCCCTTTTACTCTGTAGCACGATTTTCTATTTCTCCCTCTTCCTCGTTTTTCTTTCATCGCCGCCCTTTCTGTTTCGCTCTACTCCGATTTTTCGCGAGGTTTCACGCGACACCGGGAAATCGAACGAACGATCCGGGCACCGAAGGATATTCGTCGTTAATCCCGAAGTGGTAATTGCGCGAAGACTGCCAAGAGTTGTCGCATTTTCGCCATGCGGATTGATGGAAAGTAGAAAACAGAAAAGCAAACAATCATCGTCGTCGTCGTTTACCAGTAAAACCAACGCCACGGAATCGAGGTGCATGTCTGCTTGCGCCAGCCAAACCACCGCGCCGTGGAGAATTATCGTCGACATTTCCCTTCATTTCGTAACACTGCGAAATTTTACGCGACGCAAATTCGTTTCGGGGGAGAATTCGTATCGAACGGAACGGACGGCCTGTTAGCAACTCGTCGCCAGGGGCGATCCGGAAGTTTAGAACGACCCGAATAAAAATTTCGCGACGCTTGAAAACGCGTCGAACATGGGCTGTCGACACAAGCAACCGGAACTTTTGATAAACTAGAACGCACCACGTTGAATATTCTATTTATTCTTTTCTATTTCGTAGAATTATTCACGAAACGGCGCAAAACAAACTATGGCAGATTCGGTCGGAGTATTATTGCCGATGCAACCCTTAAGCAGACGGACAAAAAAAAGCGGAGAATATACGTCGTCGGAAAGATAAAGGATTTGACCAAGTGGTTGTCAACCCTTTCTCTTCGATTGCTTCGAGGGGTGGTTCGCGTGGTTGGACATTAAGTACGTTTCGCATTGGACACCATCCACGTTCATTTTCGTTTATTTTCATTCGGCAATTGTACTCGCACAACAATACGGAAATCACTGTCGTCTGCAGCGTAAGACGAGAGAACACCGCGTGGGAGAACGTGTCGATTAGAATAAAATCGAGTACGCAACCCTTCTTGTCACGTGTAAAGATAAGCACCATTGTTAAGTCTCGAAGGTATTCGGTTCGCCTCTGTCCAAGCCGAATCTAATGACAGAAGTGTCAAAATTCGAGGTTCTCAAGCAATGAGTATAATGGAACAATGATGGAAAGTGAGCGTGCCTTTGTACCGCAGAGTCTGAAACCATCAATTTTTACCGAACGATGAAAGGAACCTATCAAATTCCTTCGGGACGTGTAATTATTATGATTTCTGTACGAGCACTTCCATTGAAGCTACAATAGCTGAAGAAAAATGACGTTATCTCGTATAATATTTTAAGAAAGAAATATAGTGGCACGTGAGATTACAAAATCAAGAGGGGTAATAAGTAAAAAGGAGTCTAACGTTATACATCTGACAACGCAATATATGATTTCGAAAAAGAACATTTAAAACATACTTTTATCTGATTATTCGACTGACCCTTTCATTCGTCAACCCGTTCCGGAATACCATTAAAAGAGTAGCAGTGATTCACGGTATCAGATAATAGAACTTAGCAATCTCTTTCACCTACGAAACATTAAGGAAGAAGAATTTAATAGGATCACTAAATCACTATACATATGCATATATGTATATGTAAATACATATTGAAAGTGAATGTCTATAATGCAATAATGTAGTATGTGTTATAAAAAGGTTCTAACATACGATGAATACTTTGAACCAAAATGATAGAATGAGTTTACTGAAAGATACCAACGACACATTGTAACAGAAGTTCGCAAAAAAATGATTTTGAAATATGAAATGAGATAAAAATGATTATGCAAGAGTAATTTTTAGAAACAGTGAACTACAAGCGAATCGTTTCTGAATCCCATGAACCACCCGGGGTCCTGAGCAAGGTAGTGAAATTGTTTGTACGTGTAAATCAATTATCAGCAGTTATAAAACTTAAACTTAAAGTTATAATTCATTCGATAGAATGAATAATGCATTGATGCTTGTTTAGAAGATGCAATTGAAACATTCCGGTGAAATTAAAAGTGATGAAGCAGCATAAAATTACGTTACAAAGTTCTACAAAATGTTAGTTTAATTTATTATTCGCGTAAACTGGATCTATAGATTTAGATTTATTCGAAATGCCAACAAGGATGGATCAATGCAACATGTGATGCCCCATAGCGATCTCCCTCCTTTTATTTGAAACATCGTTGAACAAATTCGACCCAGCAGAAGCCGAAATAATTGAATTTGTTTGAATCTATTATAAACAAATGCGATTACATCGACTTGCCGACGTTCTACAACCATGATCACAGGACATGAATTAAACCTTGGAGAATAAGCTACCATCTCCAATCGGAGTGAACATTATTCCCAGAAAATTTCATTTGTTTTAAACAATTAAAATTGTTATTACGGCCAACTGCATATAGTTACAGCAACGGGGTATTTTTCATCGTGTAGCTAATTCGTTTCCCTTTCGTTTGAGACTTGGTTGATTAAAATCGGCCCTGTAGAAGCCGCGATAATTGAATTTGTTTAAATAAATTATAATCAAATGGGATGACTGGCACTTCCTGTCGAGAAACATGAATGACCACTGCACATAAATTAAAGCTACGAGTATCAGCTAACATCTCCAACAGGTGTAAACATGATTCCACGTGCTGTTCATTTGTTATAAACAATTAAACAATTAAAATTGTTAGTACGGCCAACTGCATACAGTCACAGCAACGGGGTATTTTTTTCTGTGTAGCTTATCCTCTTCCCTTTCATTTGACATACCATTGATTAAAAACCAATGACCAGGAGCCGAGATAATAATTTTTAAATCTTTTTTTCGGGAGTGAGATGTCGATAATCGTGTATGTGGCGCCATCTCGCGTTTGCGGCCTTTTTCACAGTTTGCCGCAGCTTCAAAACCGAATTCCTGGATTACATCGTTTATTTAAACAATTGCGTTTTTCTCGGCTTCTACTGCGTATTTCCTAACCGGACTTGTCTTAAATGAAAGCTATGAACCATAGCTATCTGTTCCCAAAGTTGCAACAATATGGCATTCGTGGTTCCAATGTTATTAACAATTGAAAAATCGGCAAAAATGCACTCCGGGTCACTGCAATTATCTCGGCTTCTAGAGCAGCTAGAATAATGATCGAGTGCTTAAAATAAAGGTAAAGGGTGCTTCTACACGACAATAAACGATTTACAAATGCTGCATGCGCGGTTTATTTTTAATAAACAAATAAATAATTCGTTTGAGTATTGCACTGAAACTATACACGAGGGCCTATCTAATCATGAATCAGATTGTTCCTTGAACCAACAGCTTCAATTTCAGAGTTCGTTGATTAAAATCGGTCCAGTAGAAGCCGAGATAATTGGATTTGTTTAAATAAATTATAAACAAATGGGATTACTGCCACTTCCTATCGAGATACATCAATCACCACTGAACATAAAGTAAAGCTAGCAGTATCAGCTAACGTCTCCAACAGGTGTAAACATGATTCCACGTGCTGTTCATTTGTTATAAACAATTAAACAATTGAAATTGTTATTACGGCCAACTGCATATAGTTACAGCAACGGGGTATTTTTCATCGTGTAGCTTATTCGTTTCCCTTTCGTTTGAGACTATGTTGATTAAAATCGGCCCTGTAGAAGCCGCGATAATTGGATTTGTTTAAATAAATTATAAACAAATGGGATTACTGCCACTTCCTGTCGAGATACATCAATGACCACTGGACATAAATTAAAGCTAGGAGTATCAGCTAACATCTCCAACAGGTATAAACATGATTCCACGTGCTGTTCATTTGTTATAAACAATTAAACAATTAAAATTGTTAGTACGGCCAACTGCATACAGTCACAGCAACGGGGTATTTTTTTATGTGTAGCTTATCCTCTTCCCTTTCATTTGACATACCATTGATTAAAAACCAATGACCAGGAGCCGAGATAATAATTTTTAAATCTTTTTTTCGGGAGTGAGATGTCGATAATCGTGTATGTGGCGCCATCTCGCGTTTGCGGCCTTTTTCACAGTTTGCCGCAGCTTCAAAACCGAATTCCTGGATTACATCGTTTATTTAAACAATTGTGTTTTTCTCGGCTTCTACTGCGTATTTCTTAACCGGACTTGTCTTAAATGAAAGCTATGAACCATAGCTATCTGTTCCCAAAGTTGCAACAATATGGCATTCGTGGTTCCAATGTTATTAACAATTGAAAAATCGGCAAAAATGCACTCCGGGTCACTGCAATTATCTCGGCTTCTAGAGCAGCTAGAATAATGATCGAGTGCTTAAAATAAAGGTAAAGGGTGCTTCTACACGACAATAAACGATTTACAAATGCTGCATGCGCGGTTTATTTTTAATAAACAAATAAATAATTCGTTTGAGTATTGCACTGAAACTATACACGAGGGCCTATCTAATCATGAATCAGATTGTTCCTTGAACCAACAGCTTCAATTTCAGAGTTCGTTGATTAAAATCGGTCCAGTAGAAGCCGAGATAATTGGATTTGTTTAAATAAATTATAAACAAATGGGATTACTGCCACTTCCTATCGAGATACATCAATCACCACTGAACATAAAGTAAAGCTAGCAGTATCAGCTAACGTCTCCAACAGGTGTAAACATGATTCCACGTGCGGTTCATTTGTTATAAACAATTCAACAATTGAAATTGTTATTACGGCCAACTGCATATAGTTACAGCAACGGGGTATTTTTCATCGTGTAGCTTATTCGTTTCCCTTTCGTTTGAGACTATGTTGATTAAAATCGGCCCTGTAGAAGCCGCGATAATTGGATTTGTTTAAATAAATTATAAACAAATGGGATTACTGCCACTTCCTGTCGAGATACATCAATGACCACTGCACATAAATTAAAGCTAGGAGTATCAGCTAACATCTCCAACAGGTGTAAACATGATTCCACGTGCTGTTCATTTGTTATAAACAATTAAACAATTAAAATTGTTAGTACGGCCAACTGCATACAGTCACAGCAACGGGGTATTTTTTTCTGTGTAGCTTATCCTCTTCCCTTTCATTTGACATACCATTGATTAAAAACCAATGACCAGGAGCCGAGATAATAATTTTTAAATCTTTTTTTCGGGAGTGAGATGTCGATAATCGTGTATGTGGCGCCATCTCGCGTTTGCGGCCTTTTTCACAGTTTGCCGCAGCTTCAAAACCGAATTCCTGGATTACATCGTTTATTTAAACAATTGCGTTTTTCTCGGCTTCTACTGCGTATTTCTTAACCGGACTTGTCTTAAATGAAAGCTATGAACCATAGCTATCTGTTCCCAAAGTTGCAACAATATGGCATTCGTGGTTCCAATGTTATTAACAATTGAAAAATCGGCAAAAATGCACTCCGGGTCACTGCAATTATCTCGGCTTCTAGAGCAGCTAGAATAATGATCGAGTGCTTAAAATAAAGGTAAAGGGTGCTTCTACACGACAATAAACGATTTACAAATGCTGCATGCGCGGTTTATTTTTAATAAACAAATAAATAATTCGTTTGAGTATTGCACTGAAACTATACACGAGGGCCTATCTAATCATGAATCAGATTGTTCCTTGAACCAACAGCTTCAATTTCAGAGTTCGTTGATTAAAATCGGTCCAGTAGAAGCCGAGATAATTGGATTTGTTTAAATAAATTATAAACAAATGGGATTACTGCCACTTCCTATCGAGATACATCAATCACCACTGAACATAAAGTAAAGCTAGCAGTATCAGCTAACGTCTCCAACAGGTGTAAACATGATTCCACGTGCTGTTCATTTGTTATAAACAATTAAACAATTGAAATTGTTATTACGGCCAACTGCATATAGTTACAGCAACGGGGTATTTTTCATCGTGTAGCTTATTCGTTTCCCTTTCGTTTGAGACTATGTTGATTAAAATCGGCCCTGTAGAAGCCGCGATAATTGGATTTGTTTAAATAAATTATAAACAAATGGGATTACTGCCACTTCCTGTCGAG
The DNA here is from genome assembly GCA_963667235.1 of Nomada lathburiana. Lineage (NCBI taxonomy): Eukaryota > Metazoa > Arthropoda > Insecta > Hymenoptera > Apidae > Nomada > Nomada lathburiana. Next base: position 11,081,373 of record OY763903.1, read on the forward strand.
ATACATCAATGACCACTGGACATAAATTAAAGCTAGGAGTATCAGCTAACATCTCCAACAGGTGTAAACATGATTCCACGTGCTGTTCATTTGTTATAAACAATTAAACAATTAAAATTGTTAGTACGGCCAACTGCATACAGTCACAGCAACGGGGTATTTTTTTATGTGTAGCTTATCCTCTTCCCTTTCATTTGACATACCATTGATTAAAAACCAATGACCAGGAGCCGAGATAATAATTTTTAAATCTTTTTTTCGGGAGTGAGATGTCGATAATCGTGTATGTGGCGCCATCTCGCGTTTGCGGCCTTTTTCACAGTTTGCCGCAGCTTCAAAACCGAATTCCTGGATTACATCGTTTATTTAAACAATTGTGTTTTTCTCGGCTTCTACTGCGTATTTCTTAACCGGACTTGTCTTAAATGAAAGCTATGAACCATAGCTATCTGTTCCCAAAGTTGCAACAATATGGCATTCGTGGTTCCAATGTTATTAACAATTGAAAAATCGGCAAAAATGCACTCCGGGTCACTGCAATTATCTCGGCTTCTAGAGCAGCTAGAATAATGATCGAGTGCTTAAAATAAAGGTAAAGGGTGCTTCTACACGACAATAAACGATTTACAAATGCTGCATGCGCGGTTTATTTTTAATAAACAAATAAATAATTCGTTTGAGTATTGCACTGAAACTATACACGAGGGCCTATCTAATCATGAATCAGATTGTTCCTTGAACCAACAGCTTCAATTTCAGAGTTCGTTGATTAAAATCGGTCCAGTAGAAGCCGAGATAATTGGATTTGTTTAAATAAATTATAAACAAATGGGATTACTGCCACTTCCTATCGAGATACATCAATCACCACTGAACATAAAGTAAAGCTAGCAGTATCAGCTAACGTCTCCAACAGGTGTAAACATGATTCCACGTGCGGTTCATTTGTTATAAACAATTCAACAATTGAAATTGTTATTACGGCCAACTGCATATAGTTACAGCAACGGGGTATTTTTCATCGTGTAGCTTATTCGTTTCCCTTTCGTTTGAGACTATGTTGATTAAAATCGGCCCTGTAGAAGCCGCGATAATTGGATTTGTTTAAATAAATTATAAACAAATGGGATTACTGCCACTTCCTGTCGAGATACATCAATGACCACTGCACATAAATTAAAGCTAGGAGTATCAGCTAACATCTCCAACAGGTGTAAACATGATTCCACGTGCTGTTCATTTGTTATAAACAATTAAACAATTAAAATTGTTAGTACGGCCAACTGCATACAGTCACAGCAACGGGGTATTTTTTTCTGTGTAGCTTATCCTCTTCCCTTTCATTTGACATACCATTGATTAAAAACCAATGACCAGGAGCCGAGATAATAATTTTTAAATCTTTTTTTCGGGAGTGAGATGTCGATAATCGTGTATGTGGCGCCATCTCGCGTTTGCGGCCTTTTTCACAGTTTGCCGCAGCTTCAAAACCGAATTCCTGGATTACATCGTTTATTTAAACAATTGCGTTTTTCTCGGCTTCTACTGCGTATTTCTTAACCGGACTTGTCTTAAATGAAAGCTATGAACCATAGCTATCTGTTCCCAAAGTTGCAACAATATGGCATTCGTGGTTCCAATGTTATTAACAATTGAAAAATCGGCAAAAATGCACTCCGGGTCACTGCAATTATCTCGGCTTCTAGAGCAGCTAGAATAATGATCGAGTGCTTAAAATAAAGGTAAAGGGTGCTTCTACACGACAATAAACGATTTACAAATGCTGCATGCGCGGTTTATTTTTAATAAACAAATAAATAATTCGTTTGAGTATTGCACTGAAACTATACACGAGGGCCTATCTAATCATGAATCAGATTGTTCCTTGAACCAACAGCTTCAATTTCAGAGTTCGTTGATTAAAATCGGTCCAGTAGAAGCCGAGATAATTGGATTTGTTTAAATAAATTATAAACAAATGGGATTACTGCCACTTCCTGTCGAGATACATCAATGACCACTCAACATAAAGTAAAGCTAGCAGTATCAGCTAACGTCTCCAACAGGTGTGAACATGATTCAACGTGCGGTTCATTTGTTATAAACAATTAAACAATTAAAATTGTTATTACGGCCAACTGCATATAGTTACAGCAACGGGGTATTTTTCACCGTGTAGCTTATTCGTTTCCCTTTCGTTTGAGACTATGTTGATTAAAATCGGCCCGGTAGAAGCCGAGATAATTGGATTTGTTTAAATAAATTATAAACAAATGGGATTACTGCCACTTCCTATCGAGATACATCAATCACCACTGAACATAAAGTAAAGCTAGCAGTATCAGCTAACGTCTCCAACAGGTGTGAACATGATTCAACGTGCGGTTCATTTGTTATAAACAATTAAACAATTAAAATTGTTATTACGGCCAACTGCATACAGTTACAGCAACGGGCTATTTTTTATCGTGTAGCTTATTCGTTTCCCTTTCGTTTGAGACTATGTTGATTAAAATCGGCCCGGTAGAAGCCGAGATAATTGGATTTGTTTAAATAAATTATAAACAAATGGGATTACTGCCACTTCCTATCGAGATACATCAATCACCACTGAACATAAAGTAAAGCTAGCAGTATCAGCTAACGTCTCCAACAGGTGTGAACATGATTGCGTATACGGTTCACTTGTTATAAACAATTAAACAATAAAAATTGTTATTACGGCCAACTGCATATAGTTACAGCAACGGGGTATTTTTCATCGTGTAGCTCATTCATTTCCCTTTCGTTTGAGACTTGGTTGATTAAAATCGGCTGAGGAGAAGCCGAGATAATAATTTTTTAATATTTTATGGGTAACGATATGTCGGTAATCGTGTATGTGGCGCCATCTCGCGTTTGCGGCCTTTTTCACAGTTTGCCGCAGCTTCAAAACCGAATTCCTGGATTACATCGTTTATTTAAACAATTGCGTTTTTCTCGGCTTCTACTGCGTATTTCTTAACCGGACTTGTCTTAAATGAAAGCTATGAACCATAGCTATCTGTTCCCAAAGTTGCAACAATATGGCATTCGTGGTTCCAATGTTATTAACAATTGAAAAATCGGCAAAAATGCACTCCGGGTCACTGCAATTATCTCGGCTTCTAGAGCAGCTAGAATAATGATCGAGTGCTTAAAATAAAGGTAAAGGGTGCTTCTACACGACAATAAACGATTTACAAATGCTGCATGCGCGGTTTATTTTTAATAAACAAATAAATAATTCGTTTGAGTATTGCACTGAAACTATACACGAGGGCCTATCTAATCATGAATCAGATTGTTCCTTGAACCAACAGCTTCAATTTCAGAGTTCGTTGATTAAAATCGGTCCAGTAGAAGCCGAGATAATTGGATTTGTTTAAATAAATTATAAACAAATGGGATTACTGCCACTTGCTATCGAGATACATCAATCACCACTGAACATAAAGTAAAGCTAGCAGTATCAGCTAACGTCTCCAACAGGTGTGAACATGATTCAACGTGCGGTTCATTTGTTATAAACAATTAAACAATTAAAATTGTTATTACGGCCATATGCATACAGTTACAGCAACGGGGTATTTTTCATCGTGTAGCTTATTCGTTTCCCTTTCGTTTGAGACTATGTTGATTAAAATCAGCCCGGTAGAAGCCGAGATAATTGGATTTGTTTAAATAAATTATAAACAAATGGGATTACTGCCACTTCCTATCGAGATACATCAATCACCACTGAACATAAAGTAAAGCTAGCAGTATCAGCTAACGTCTCCAACAGGTGTGAACATGATTCAACGTGCGGTTCATTTGTTATAAACAATTAAACAATTAAAATTGTTATTACGGCCAACTGCATACAGTTACAGCAACGGGCTATTTTTTATCGTGTAGCTTATTCGTTTCCCTTTCGTTTGAGACTATGTTGATTAAAATCGGCCCGGTAGAAGCCGAGATAATTGGATTTGTTTAAATAAATTATAAACAAATGGGATTACTGCCACTTCCTATCGAGATACATCAATCACCACTGAACATAAAGTAAAGCTAGCAGTATCAGCTAACGTCTCCAACAGGTGTGAACATGATTCAACGTGCGGTTCATTTGTTATAAACAATTAAACAATTAAAATTGTTATTACGGCCAACTGCATATAGTTACAGCAACGGGGTATTTTTCATCGTGTAGCTTATTCGTTTCCCTTTCGTTTGAGACTATGTTGATTAAAATCGGCCCGGTAGAAGCCGAGATAATTGGATTTGTTTAAATAAATTATAAACAAATGGGATTACTGCCACTTCCTATCGAGATACATCAATCACCACTGAACATAAAGTAAAGCTAGCAGTATCAGCTAACGTCTCCAACAGGTGTGAACATGATTCAACGTGCGGTTCATTTGTTATAAACAATTAAACAATTAAAATTGTTATTACGGCCAACTGCATATAGTTACAGCAACGGGGTATTTTTCATCGTGTAGCTTATTCGTTTCCCTTTCGTTTGAGACTATGTTGATTAAAATCGGCCCCGTAGAAGCCGAGATAATTGGATTTGTTTAAATAAATTATAAACAAATGGGATTACTGCCACTTCCTATCGAGATACATCAATGACCACTGAACATAAAGTAAAGCTAGCAGTATCAGCTAACGTCTCCAACAGGTGTGAACATGATTGCGTATACGGTTCACTTGTGATAAACAATTAAACAATAAAAATTGTTATTACGGCCAACTGCATATAGTTACAGCAACGGGGTATTTTTCATCGTGTAGCTCATTCATTTCCCTTTCGTTTGAGACTTGGTTGATTAAAATCGGCCGAGGAGAAGCCGAGATAATAATTTTTTAATATTTTATGGGTAACGATATGTCGGTAATCGTGTATGTGGCGCCATCTCGCGTTTGCGGCTTTTTTCACAGTTTGCCGCAGCTTCAAAACCGAATTCCCGGATTACATCGTTTATTTAAACAATTGCGTTTTGCTCGGCTTCTACTGCGTATTTCTTAACCGGACTTGTCTTAAATGAAAGCAATGAACCATAGCTATCTGTTCCAAAAGTTGCAACAATATGGCATTTGTGGTTCCAATGTTATCAACAATTGAAAAATCGGCAAAAATGCACTCCGGGTCACTGCAATTATCTCGGCTTCTAGAGCAGCTAGATTAATGATCGAGTGCTTAAAATAAAGGTAAAGGGTGCTGCTACACGACAATAAACGACTTACAAATGCTGCATTCGCGGTTTATTTTTTATAAACAAATAAATAATTCGTTTGAGTATTGCACTGAAGCTATACACGAGGGCCTAACTAACTATTGGAGATGTTAGCTGATACTCCTAGCTTTACTTTATGTTCAGTGGTCATTGATGTATCTCGATAGGAAGTGGCAGTAATCCCATTTGTTTATAATTTATTTAAACAAAACCAATTATCTCGGCTTCTACTGGGCCGATTTTAATCAACATAGTCTCAAACGAAAGGGAAATGAATAAGCTACACGATGAAAAATACTCCGTTGCTGTAACTATATGCAGTTGGCCGTAATAACAATTTCAATTGTTTAATTGTTTATAACAAATGAACCGCGCGTGGAATCATGTTCACACCTGTTGGAGATGTTAGCTGATACTCCCAGCTTTAATTTATGTCTACTGGTCATTGATGTAGCAAGCCTGCAAGACGAAATAATGGCATTTGTTTATAATTTATTTAAATAAATTCAATTATCTCGGCTTCTACTCGGCCGATTTTAATCAACAAAGTCTCAAACGAAAGGGAAACGAACAAGCTATCCGATGAAAAATACCCCGTTGCTGTAACTATATGCAGTTGGCCGTAATAACAATTTGAATTCTTTAATTGTTTATAACAAATGAACCGCGCGTGGAATCATGTTCACACCTGTTGGAGATGTTAGCTGATACTCCCAGCTTTAATTTATGTCTACTGGTCATTGATGTAGCAAGCCTGCAAGACGAAATAATGGCATTTGTTTATAATTTATTTAAATAAATTCAATTATCTCGGCTTCTACTCGGCCGATTTTAATCAACAAAGTCTCAAACGAAAGGGAAACGAACAAGCTATCCGATGAAAAATACCCCGTTGCTGTAACTATATGCAGTTGGCCGTAATAACAATTTCAATAGTTTAATTGTTTATAACAAATGAACCGCACGTGGAATCATGTTCACACCTGTTGGAGATGTTAGCTGATACTCCCAGCTTTAATTTATGTCTACTGGTCATTGATGTAGCTAGACTGCAAGACGAAATAATGGCATTTGTTTATAATTTATTTAAACAAAATTAATTATCTCGGCTTCTACTGGGCCGATTTTGATCAGCAAAGTCTCCAACGAAAGGCAAACGAATAAGATACACGATAAAAAATACCCCGTTGCTGTAACTATATGCAGTTGGCCGTAATAACAATTTGAATTCTTTAATTGTTTATAACAAATGAACCGCGCGTGGAATCATGTTCACACCTGTTGGAGATGTTAGCTGATACTCCCAGCTTTAATTTATGTCCACTGGTCATTGATGTAGCTAGACTGCAAGACGAAATAATGGCATTTGTTTATAATTTATTTAAACAAATTTAATTATCTCGGCTTCTACTGGGCCGATTTTGATCAACAATATCTCAAACGAAAGGGAAACGAATAAGATACACGCTAAAAAATACCCCGTTGCTGTAACTAGATGCAGTTGGCCGTAATAACAATTTCAATTGTTTAATTGTTTATAACAAATGAACCGCACGTGGAATCATGTTCACACCTGTTGGAGATGTTAGCTGATACTCCCAGCTTTAATTTATGTCTACTGGTCATTGATGTAGCAAGCCTGCAAGACGAAATAATGGCATTTGTTTATAATTTATTTAAATAAATTTAATTCTCTCGGCTTCTACTGGGCCGATTTTGATCAACAATATCTCAAACGAAAGGGAAACGAATAAGCTACACGATAAAAAATAGCCCGTTGCTGTAACTGTATGCAGTTGGCCGTAATAACAATTTCAATAGTTTAATTGTTTATAACAAATGAACCGCGCGTGGAATCATGTTCACACCTGTTGGAGATGTTAGCTGATACTCCCAGCTTTAATTTATGTCCACTGGTCATTGATGTAGCTAGCCTGGAAGTCGAAATAATGGCATTTGTTTATAATTTATTTAAATAAATTCAATTATCTCGGCTTCTACTGGGCCGATTTTAATCAACAAAGACTCAAACGAAAGGCAAACGAATAAGATACACGATAAAAAATAGCCCGTTGCTGTAACTGTATGCAGTTGGCCGTAATAACAATTTCAATTGTTTAATTGTTTATAACAAATGAACCGCGCGTGGAATCATGTTCACACCTGTTGGAGATGTTAGCTGATACTCCCAGCTTTAATTTATGTCTACTGGTCATTGATGTAGCAAGCCTGCAAGACGAAATAATGGCATTTGTTTATAATTTATTTAAATAAATTCAATTATCTCGGCTTCTACTCGGCCGATTTTAATCAACAAAGTCTCAAACGAAAGGGAAACGAACAAGCTATCCGATGAAAAATACCCCGTTGCTGTAACTATATGCAGTTGGCCGTAATAACAATTTGAATTCTTTAATTGTTTATAACAAATGAACCGCGCGTGGAATCATGTTCACACCTGTTGGAGATGTTAGCTGATACTCCCAGCTTTAATTTATGTCTACTGGTCATTGATGTAGCAAGCCTGCAAGACGAAATAATGGCATTTGTTTATAATTTATTTAAATAAATTCAATTATCTCGGCTTCTACTCGGCCGATTTTAATCAACAAAGTCTCAAACGAAAGGGAAACGAACAAGCTATCCGATGAAAAATACGCCGTTGCTGTAACTATATGCAGTTGGCCGTAATAACAATTTCAATAGTTTAATTGTTTATAACAAATGAACCGCACGTGGAATCATGTTCACACCTGTTGGAGATGTTAGCTGATACTCCCAGCTTTAATTTATGTCTACTGGTCATTGATGTAGCTAGACTGCAAGACGAAATAATGGCATTTGTTTATAATTTATTTAAACAAATTTAATTATCTCGGCTTCTACTGGGCCGATTTTGATCAGCAAAGTCTCAAACGAAAGGGAAACGAATAAGCTACACGATGAAAAATACCCCGTTGCTGTAACTATATGCAGTTGGCCGTAATAACAATTTCAATAGTTTAATTGTTTATAACAAATGAACCGCGCGTGGAATCATGTTCACACCTGTTGGAGATGTTAGCTGATACTCCCAGCTTTAATTTATGTCCACTGGTCATTGATGTAGCTAGCCTGGAAGTCGAAATAATGGCATTTGTTTATAATTTATTTAAATAAATTCAATTATCTCGGCTTCTACTGGGCCGATTTTAATCAACAAAGTCTCCAACGAAAGGCAAACGAATAAGATACACGATAAAAAATACCCCGTTGCTGTAACTGTATGCAGTTGGCCGTAATAACAATTTCAATTGTTTAATTGTTTATAACAAATGAACCGCGCGTGGAATCATGTTCACACCTGTTGGAGATGTTAGCTGATACTCCCAGCTTTAATTTATGTCTACTGGTCATTGATGTAGCAAGCCTGCAAGACGAAATAATGGCATTTGTTTATAATTTATTTAAATAAATTCAATTATCTCGGCTTCTACTCGGCCGATTTTAATCAACAAAGTCTCAAACGAAAGGGAAACGAACAAGCTATCCGATGAAAAATACCCCGTTGCTGTAACTATATGCAGTTGGCCGTAATAACAATTTGAATTCTTTAATTGTTTATAACAAATGAACCGCGCGTGGAATCATGTTCACACCTGTTGGAGATGTTAGCTGATACTCCCAGCTTTAATTTATGTCTACTGGTCATTGATGTAGCAAGCCTGCAAGACGAAATAATGGCATTTGTTTATAATTTATTTAAATAAATTCAATTATCTCGGCTTCTACTCGGCCGATTTTAATCAACAAAGTCTCAAACGAAAGGGAAACGAACAAGCTATCCGATGAAAAATACGCCGTTGCTGTAACTATATGCAGTTGGCCGTAATAACAATTTCAATAGTTTAATTGTTTATAACAAATGAACCGCACGTGGAATCATGTTCACACCTGTTGGAGATGTTAGCTGATACTCCCAGCTTTAATTTATGTCTACTGGTCATTGATGTAGCTAGACTGCAAGACGAAATAATGGCATTTGTTTATAATTTATTTAAACAAATTTAATTATCTCGGCTTCTACTGGGCCGATTTTAATCAACAAAGTCTCCAACGAAAGGCAAACGAATAAGATACACGATAAAAAATACCCCGTTGCTGTAACTGTATGCAGTTGGCCGTAATAACAATTTCAATTGTTTAATTGTTTATAACAAATGAACCGCGCGTGGAATCATGTTCACACCTGTTGGAGATGTTAGCTGATACTCCCAGCTTTAATTTATGTCTACTGGTCATTGATGTAGCAAGCCTGCAAGACGAAATAATGGCATTTGTTTATAATTTATTTAAATAAATTCAATTATCTCGGCTTCTACTCGGCCGATTTTAATCAACAAAGTCTCAAACGAAAGGGAAACGAACAAGCTATCCGATGAAAAATACCCCGTTGCTGTAACTATATGCAGTTGGCCGTAATAACAATTTGAATTCTTTAATTGTTTATAACAAATGAACCGCGCGTGGAATCATGTTCACACCTGTTGGAGATGTTAGCTGATACTCCCAGCTTTAATTTATGTCTACTGGTCATTGATGTAGCAAGCCTGCAAGACGAAATAATGGCATTTGTTTATAATTTATTTAAATAAATTCAATTATCTCGGCTTCTACTCGGCCGATTTTAATCAACAAAGTCTCAAACGAAAGGGAAACGAACAAGCTATCCGATGAAAAATACGCCGTTGCTGTAACTATATGCAGTTGGCCGTAATAACAATTTCAATAGTTTAATTGTTTATAACAAATGAACCGCACGTGGAATCATGTTCACACCTGTTGGAGATGTTAGCTGATACTCCCAGCTTTAATTTATGTCTACTGGTCATTGATGTAGCTAGACTGCAAGACGAAATAATGGCATTTGTTTATAATTTATTTAAACAAATTTAATTATCTCGGCTTCTACTGGGCCGATTTTGATCAGCAAAGTCTCAAACGAAAGGGAAACGAATAAGCTACACGATGAAAAATACCCCGTTGCTGTAACTATATGCAGTTGGCCGTAATAACAATTTCAATAGTTTAATTGTTTATAACAAATGAACCGCGCGTGGAATCATGTTCACACCTGTTGGAGATGTTAGCTGATACTCCCAGCTTTAATTTATGTCCACTGGTCATTGATGTAGCTAGCCTGGAAGTCGAAATAATGGCATTTGTTTATAATTTATTTAAATAAATTCAATTATCTCGGCTTCTACTGGGCCGATTTTAATCAACAAAGTCTCCAACGAAAGGCAAACGAATAAGATACACGCTAAAAAATACCCCGTTGCTGTAACTAGATGCAGTTGGCCGTAATAACAATTTCAATTGTTTAATTGTTTATAACAAATGAACCGCACGTGGAATCATGTTCACACCTGTTGGAGATGTTAGCTGATACTCCCAGCTTTAATTTATGTCTACTGGTCATTGATGTAGCAAGCCTGCAAGACGAAATAATGGCATTTGTTTATAATTTATTTAAATAAATTTAATTCTCTCGGCTTCTACTGGGCCGATTTTGATCAACAATATCTCAAACGAAAGGGAAACGAATAAGCTACACGATAAAAAATAGCCCGTTGCTGTAACTGTATGCAGTTGGCCGTAATAACAATTTCAATAGTTTAATTGTTTATAACAAATGAACCGCGCGTGGAATCATGTTCACACCTGTTGGAGATGTTAGCTGATACTCCCAGCTTTAATTTATGTCCACTGGTCATTGATGTAGCTAGCCTGGAAGTCGAAATAATGGCATTTGTTTATAATTTATTTAAATAAATTCAATTATCTCGGCTTCTACTGGGCCGATTTTAATCAACAAAGACTCAAACGAAAGGCAAACGAATAAGATACACGATAAAAAATAGCCCGTTGCTGTAACTGTATGCAGTTGGCCGTAATAACAATTTCAATTGTTTAATTGTTTATAACAAATGAACCGCACGTGGAATCATGATCACACCTGTTGGAGATGTTAGCTGATACTCCCAGCTTTAATTTATGTTCACTGGTCATTGATGTAGCTAGCCTGGAAGTCGACATAATGGCATTTGTTTATAATTTATTTAAATAAATTTAATTCTCTCGGCTTCTACTGGGCCGATTTTGATCAACAATATCTCAAACGAAAGGGAAACGAATAAGCTACACGATAAAAAATAGCCCGTTGCTGTAACTGTATGCAGTTGGCCGTAATAACAATTTCAATTGTTTAATTGTTTATAACAAATGAACCGCACGTGGAATCATGTTCACACCTGTTGGAGATGTTAGCTGATACTCCCAGCTTTAATTTATGTCTACTGGTCATTGATGTAGCTAGACTGCAAGACGAAATAATGGCATTTGTTTATAATTTATTTAAACAAATTTAATTATCTCGGCTTCTACTGGGCCGATTTTGATCAGCAAAGTCTCAAACGAAAGGGAAACGAATAAGCTACACGATGAAAAATACCCCGTTGCTGTAACTATATGCAGTTGGCCGTAATAACAATTTCAATAGTTTAATTGTTTATAACAAATGAACCGCGCGTGGAATCATGTTCACACCTGTTGGAGATGTTAGCTGATACTCCCAGCTTTAATTTATGTCCACTGGTCATTGATGTAGCTAGCCTGGAAGTCGAAATAATGGCATTTGTTTATAATTTATTTAAATAAATTCAATTATCTCGGCTTCTACTGGGCCGATTTTAATCAACAAAGTCTCCAACGAAAGGCAAACGAATAAGATACACGCTAAAAAATACCCCGTTGCTGTAACTAGATGCAGTTGGCCGTAATAACAATTTCAATTGTTTAATTGTTTATAACAAATGAACCGCACGTGGAATCATGTTCACACCTGTTGGAGATGTTAGCTGATACTCCCAGCTTTAATTTATGTCTACTGGTCATTGATGTAGCAAGCCTGCAAGACGAAATAATGGCATTTGTTTATAATTTATTTAAATAAATTTAATTCTCTCGGCTTCTACTGGGCCGATTTTGATCAACAATATCTCAAACGAAAGGGAAACGAATAAGCTACACGATAAAAAATAGCCCGTTGCTGTAACTGTATGCAGTTGGCCGTAATAACAATTTCAATAGTTTAATTGTTTATAACAAATGAACCGCGCGTGGAATCATGTTCACACCTGTTGGAGATGTTAGCTGATACTCCCAGCTTTAATTTATGTCCACTGGTCATTGATGTAGCTAGCCTGGAAGTCGAAATAATGGCATTTGTTTATAATTTATTTAAATAAATTCAATTATCTCGGCTTCTACTGGGCCGATTTTAATCAACAAAGACTCAAACGAAAGGCAAACGAATAAGATACACGATAAAAAATAGCCCGTTGCTGTAACTGTATGCAGTTGGCCGTAATAACAATTTCAATTGTTTAATTGTTTATAACAAATGAACCGCACGTGGAATCATGATCACACCTGTTGGAGATGTTAGCTGATACTCCCAGCTTTAATTTATGTTCACTGGTCATTGATGTAGCTAGCCTGGAAGTCGACATAATGGCATTTGTTTATAATTTATTTAAATAAATTTAATTCTCTCGGCTTCTACTGGGCCGATTTTGATCAACAATATCTCAAACGAAAGGGAAACGAATAAGCTACACGATAAAAAATAGCCCGTTGCTGTAACTGTATGCAGTTGGCCGTAATAACAATTTCAATTGTTTAATTGTTCATAACAAATGAACCGCACGTGGAATCATGTTCACACCTGTTGGAGATGTTAGCTGATACTCCCAGCTTTAATTTATGTCCACTGGTCATTGATGTAGCTAGCCTGGAAGTCGAAATAATGGCATTTGTTTATAATTTATTTAAACAAATTTAATTATCTCGGCTTCTACTGGGCCGATTTTGATCAGCAAAGTCTCAAACGAAAGGGAAACGAATAAGCTACACGATGAAAAATACCCCGTTGCTGTAACTATATGCAGTTGGCCGTAATAACAATTTCAATAGTTTAATTGTTTATAACAAATGAACCGCGCGTGGAATCATGTTCACACCTGTTGGAGATGTTAGCTGATACTCCCAGCTTTAATTTATGTCCACTGGTCATTGATGTAGCTAGCCTGGAAGTCGAAATAATGGCATTTGTTTATAATTTATTTAAATAAATTCAATTATCTCGGCTTCTACTGGGCCGATTTTAATCAACAAAGTCTCCAACGAAAGGCAAACGAATAAGATACACGATAAAAAATACCCCGTTGCTGTAACTATATGCAGTTGGCCGTAATAACAATTTCAATTGTTTAATTGTTTATAACAAATGAACCGCACGTGGAATCATGTTCACACCTGTTGGAGATGTTAGCTGATACTCCCAGCTTTAATTTATGTCTACTGGTCATTGATGTAGCAAGCCTGCAAGACGAAATAATGGCATTTGTTTATAATTTATTTAAATAAATTTAATTCTCTCGGCTTCTACTGGGCCGATTTTGATCAACAATATCTCAAACGAAAGGGAAACGAATAAGCTACACGATAAAAAATAGCCCGTTGCTGTAACTGTATGCAGTTGGCCGTAATAACAATTTCAATTGTTTAATTGTTCATAACAAATGAACCGCACGTGGAATCATGTTCACACCTGTTGGAGATGTTAGCTGATACTCCCAGCTTTAATTTATGTCCACTGGTCATTGATGTAGCTAGCCTGGAAGTCGAAATAATGGCATTTGTTTATAATTTATTTAAATAAATTCAATTATCTCGGCTTCTACTGGGCCGATTTTAATCAACAAAGACTCAAACGAAAGGCAATCGAATAAGATACACGATAAAAAATAGCCCGTTGCTGTAACTGTATGCAGTTGGCCGTAATAACAATTTCAATTGTTTAATTGTTTATAACAAATGAACCGCACGTGGAATCATGATCACACCTGTTGGAGATGTTAGCTGATACTCCCAGCTTTAATTTATGTTCACTGGTCATTGATGTAGCTAGCCTGGAAGTCGACATAATGGCATTTGTTTATAATTTATTTAAATAAATTTAATTCTCTCGGCTTCTACTGGGCCGATTTTGATCAACAATATCTCAAACGAAAGGGAAACGAATAAGCTACACGATAAAAAATAGCCCGTTGCTGTAACTGTATGCAGTTGGCCGTAATAACAATTTCAATTGTTTAATTGTTCATAACAAATGAACCGCACGTGGAATCATGTTCACACCTGTTGGAGATGTTAGCTGATACTCCCAGCTTTAATTTATGTCCACTGGTCATTGATGTAGCTAGCCTGGAAGTCGAAATAATGGCATTTGTTTATAATTTATTTAAATAAATTCAATTATCTCGGCTTCTACTCGGCCGATTTTAATCAACAAAGTCTCAAACGAAAGGGAAACGAATAAGCTACACGATAAAAAATAGCCCGTTGCTGTAACTGTATGCAGTTGGCCGTAATAACAATTTCAATTGTTTAATTGTTCATAACAAATGAACCGCACGTGGAATCATGTTCACACCTGTTGGAGATGTTAGCTGATACTCCCAGCTTTAATTTATGTCCACTGGTCATTGATGTAGCTAGCCTGGAAGTCGAAATAATGGCATTTGTTTATAATTTATTTAAATAAATTCAATTATCTCGGCTTCTACTGGGCCGATTTTAATCAACAAAGTCTCAAACGAAAGGCAAACGAATAAGATACACGATAAAAAATACCCCGTTCCTGTAACTATATGCAGTTGGCCGTAATAACAATTTCAATAGTTTAATTGTTTATAACAAATGAACCGAGCATGCAGCATTAGTAAATCGTTTATTGCCGTGTAGCAGCATCCTTTACCTTTCTTTTAAGCACTCGATCATTAATCTAGCTGCTCTAGAAGCCGAGATAATTGCAGTGACCCGAAGTGCATTTTTGCTGATTTTTCAATTGTTAATAACATTGGAACCACAAATGCCATATTTTTGCAACTTTTGGAACAGATAGCTATGGTTCATAGCTTTCATTTAAGACAAGTCGGGGTAAGGAATACGCAGTAGAAGCCGAGAAATACGCAATTCTTTAAATTAACGATGTAATCCAGGAATTCGGTTTTGAAGCTGCGGCAAACTGCGAAAAAGGCCGCAAACGCGAGATGGCGCCACATACACGATTATCGAATATATCGTTGCCGACAAAATATTTAAAAATTATTATCTTGGCTTCTGCTGGGCCGATTTTGATCAACAATATCTCAAACGAATGGGAAACGAATAAGCTACAAGATAAAAAATAGCCCGTTGCTGTAACTATATGCAGTTGGCTGTAATAACAATTTCAATTGTTTAATTGTTTATAACAAATGAACCGCACGTGAAATCATGTTCACACCTGTTGGAGATGTTAGCTGATACTCCCAGCTTTAATTTATGTCCACTGGTCATTGATGTAGCTAGCCTGGAAGTCGAAATAATGGCATTTGTTTATAATTTATTTAAATAAATTCAATTATCTCGGCTTCTACTGGGCCGATTTTAATCAACAAAGTCTCAAACGAAAGGCAAACGAATAAGATACACGATAAAAAATACCCCGTTGGTGTGACTATATGCCGTTGGCTGTAATAACAATTTCAATAGGTTAATTGTTTATAACAAATGAACCGCACGTGGAATCATGTTCACACCTGTTGGAGATGTTAGCTGATACTTCCAGCTTTAATTTATGTCTACTGGTCATTGATGTAGCAAGCCTGCAAGACGAAATAATGGCATTTGTTTATAATTTATTTAAACAAATTTAATTATCTTGGCTTCTGCTGGGCCGATATTGATCAACAATATCTCAAACGAATGGGAAACGAATAAGCTACAAGATAAAAAATAGCCCGTTGCTGTAACTATATGCAGTTGGCTGTAATAACAATTTCAATTGTTTAATTGTTTATAACAAATGAACCGCACGTGAAATCATGTTCACACCTGTTGGAGATGTTAGCTGATACTCCCAGCTTTAATTTATGTCCACTGGTCATTGATGTAGCTAGCCTGGAAGTCGAAATAATGGCATTTGTTTATAATTTATTTAAATAAATTCAATTATCTCGGCTTCTACTGGGCCGATTTTAATCAACAAAGTCTCAAACGAAAGGCAAACGAATAAGATACACGATAAAAAATACCCCGTTGGTGTGACTATATGCCGTTGGCTGTAATAACAATTTCAATAGGTTAATTGTTTATAACAAATGAACCGCACGTGGAATCATGTTCACACCTGTTGGAGATGTTAGCTGATACTTCCAGCTTTAATTTATGTCTACTGGTCATTGATGTAGCAAGCCTGCAAGACGAAATAATGGCATTTGTTTATAATTTATTTAAACAAATTTAATTATCTCGGCTTCTACTGGGCCGATTTTGATCAACAAAGTCTCAAACGAAAGGGAAACGAATAAGATACACGATAAAAAATACCCCGTTGGTGTGACTATATGCCGTTGGCTGTAATAACAATTTCAATAGGTTAATTGTTTATAACAAATGAACCGCACGTGGAATCATGTTCACACCTGTTGGAGATGTTAGCTGATACTTCCAGCTTTAATTTATGTCTACTGGTCATTGATGTAGCAAGCCTGCAAGACGAAATAATGGCATTTGTTTATAATTTATTTAAACAAATTTAATTATCTTGGCTTCTGCTGGGCCGATATTGATCAACAATATCTCAAACGAATGGGAAACGAATAAGCTACAAGATAAAAAATAGCCCGTTGCTGTAACTATATGCAGTTGGCTGTAATAACAATTTCAATTGTTTAATTGTTTATAACAAATGAACCGCACGTGAAATCATGTTCACACCTGTTGGAGATGTTAGCTGATACTCCCAGCTTTAATTTATGTCCACTGGTCATTGATGTAGCTAGCCTGGAAGTCGAAATAATGGCATTTGTTTATAATTTATTTAAATAAATTCAATTATCTCGGCTTCTACTGGGCCGATTTTAATCAACAAAGTCTCAAACGAAAGGCAAACGAATAAGATACACGATAAAAAATACCCCGTTGGTGTGACTATATGCCGTTGGCTGTAATAACAATTTCAATAGGTTAATTGTTTATAACAAATGAACCGCACGTGGAATCATGTTCACACCTGTTGGAGATGTTAGCTGATACTTCCAGCTTTAATTTATGTCTACTGGTCATTGATGTAGCAAGCCTGCAAGACGAAATAATGGCATTTGTTTATAATTTATTTAAACAAATTTAATTATCTCGGCTTCTACTGGGCCGATTTTGATCAACAAAGTCTCAAACGAAAGGGAAACGAATAAGCTACACGATAAAAAATACCCCGTTGCTGTAACTATATGCAGTTGGCCGTAATAACAATTTCAATAGTTTAATTGTTTATAACAAATGAACCGAGCATGCAGCATTAGTAAATCGTTTATTGCCGTGTAGCAGCATCCTTTACCTTTCTTTTAAGCACTCGATCATTAATCTAGCTGCTCTAGAAGCCGAGATAATTGCAGTGACCCGAAGTGCATTTTTGCTGATTTTTCAATTGTTAATAACATTGGAACCACAAATGCCATATTGTTGCAACTTTTGGAACAGATAGCTATGGTTCATAGCTTTCATTTAAGACAAGTCGGGGTAAGGAATACGCAGTAGAAGCCGAGAAATACGCAATTCTTTAAATTAACGATGTAATCCAGGAATTCGGTTTTGAAGCTGCGGCAAACTGCGAAAAAGGCCGCAAACGCGAGATGGCGCCACATACACGATTATCGAATATATCATTGCCGACAAAATATTTAAAAATTATTATCTTGGCTCCTGCTGGGCCGATTTTGATCAACAATATCTCAAACGAATGGGAAACGAATAAGCTACAAGATAAAAAATAGCCCGTTGCTGTAACTATATGCAGTTGGCTGTAATAACTATTTCAATTGTTTAATTGTTCATAACAAATGAACCGCACGTGGAATCATGTTCACACCTGTTGGAGATGTTAGCTGATACTCCCAGCTTTAATTTATGTTTACTGGTCATTGATGTAGCTAGACTGCAAGACGAAATAATGGCATTTGTTTATAATTTATTTAAATAAATACAATTATCTCGGCTTCTACTGCGCCGATTTTGATCAACAAAGTCTCAAACGAAAGGGAAACGAATAAGCTACAAGATAAAAAAATAGCCCGTTGCTGTAACTATATGCAGTTGGCCGTAATAACAATTTCACTTGTTTAATTGTTTATAACAAATGAACCGCACGTGGAATCATGATCACACCTGTTGGAGATGTTAGCTGATACTCCCAGCTTTAATTTATGTCCACTGGTCATTGATGTAGCAAGCCTGCAAGACGAAATAATGGCATTTGTTTATAATTTATTTAAATAAATTCAATTATCTCGGCTTCTACTGGGCCGATTTTGATCAACAATATCTCAAACGAATGGGAAACGTATAAGCTACAAGATAAAAAATACGCCGTTGCTGTAACTATATGCAGTTGGCCGTAATAACAATTTCACTTGTTTAATTGTTTATAACAAATGAACCGCACGTGGAATCATGATCACACCTGTTGGAGATGTTAGCTGATACTCCCAGCTTTAATTTATGTCCACTGGTCATTGATGTAGCAAGCCTGCAAGACGAAATAATGGCATTTGTTTATAATTTATTTAAATAAATTCAATTATCTCGGCTTCTACTGGGCCGATTTTGATCAACAATATCTCAAACGAAAGGGAAACGAATAAGCTACACGATAAAAAATAGCCCGTTGCTGTAACTGTATGCAGTTGGCCGTAATAACAATTTCAATTGTTTAATTGTTTATAACAAATGAACCGCACGTGGAATCATGTTCACACCTGTTGGAGATGTTAGCTGATACTCCCAGCTTTAATTTATGTCTACTGGTCATTGATGTAGCTAGACTGCAAGTCGAAATAATGGCATTTGTTTATAATTTATTTAAACAAATTTAATTATCTCGGCTTCTACTGGGCCGATTTTGATCAGCAAAGTCTCAAACGAAAGGGAAACGAATAAGCTACACGATGAAAAATACCCCGTTGCTGTAACTATATGCAGTTGGCCGTAATAACAATTTCAATAGTTTAATTGTTTATAACAAATGAACCGCGCGTGGAATCATGTTCACACCTGTTGGAGATGTTAGCTGATACTCCCAGCTTTAATTTATGTCCACTGGTCATTGATGTAGCTAGCCTGGAAGTCGAAATAATGGCATTTGTTTATAATTTATTTAAATAAATTCAATTATCTCGGCTTCTACTGGGCCGATTTTAATCAACAAAGTCTCCAACGAAAGGCAAACGAATAAGATACACGATAAAAAATACCCCGTTGCTGTAACTATATGCAGTTGGCCGTAATAACAATTTCAATTGTTTAATTGTTTATAACAAATGAACCGCACGTGGAATCATGTTCACACCTGTTGGAGATGTTAGCTGATACTCCCAGCTTTAATTTATGTCTACTGGTCATTGATGTAGCAAGCCTGCAAGACGAAATAATGGCATTTGTTTATAATTTATTTAAATAAATTTAATTCTCTCGGCTTCTACTGGGCCGATTTTGATCAACAATATCTCAAACGAAAGGGAAACGAATAAGCTACACGATAAAAAATAGCCCGTTGCTGTAACTGTATGCAGTTGGCCGTAATAACAATTTCAATTGTTTAATTGTTCATAACAAATGAACCGCACGTGGAATCATGTTCACACCTGTTGGAGATGTTAGCTGATACTCCCAGCTTTAATTTATGTCCACTGGTCATTGATGTAGCTAGCCTGGAAGTCGAAATAATGGCATTTGTTTATAATTTATTTAAATAAATTCAATTATCTCGGCTTCTACTGGGCCGATTTTAATCAACAAAGACTCAAACGAAAGGCAATCGAATAAGATACACGATAAAAAATAGCCCGTTGCTGTAACTGTATGCAGTTGGCCGTAATAACAATTTCAATTGTTTAATTGTTTATAACAAATGAACCGCACGTGGAATCATGATCACACCTGTTGGAGATGTTAGCTGATACTCCCAGCTTTAATTTATGTTCACTGGTCATTGATGTAGCTAGCCTGGAAGTCGACATAATGGCATTTGTTTATAATTTATTTAAATAAATTTAATTCTCTCGGCTTCTACTGGGCCGATTTTGATCAACAATATCTCAAACGAAAGGGAAACGAATAAGCTACACGATAAAAAATAGCCCGTTGCTGTAACTGTATGCAGTTGGCCGTAATAACAATTTCAATTGTTTAATTGTTCATAACAAATGAACCGCACGTGGAATCATGTTCACACCTGTTGGAGATGTTAGCTGATACTCCCAGCTTTAATTTATGTCCACTGGTCATTGATGTAGCTAGCCTGGAAGTCGAAATAATGGCATTTGTTTATAATTTATTTAAATAAATTCAATTATCTCGGCTTCTACTCGGCCGATTTTAATCAACAAAGTCTCAAACGAAAGGGAAACGAATAAGCTACACGATAAAAAATAGCCCGTTGCTGTAACTGTATGCAGTTGGCCGTAATAACAATTTCAATTGTTTAATTGTTCATAACAAATGAACCGCACGTGGAATCATGTTCACACCTGTTGGAGATGTTAGCTGATACTCCCAGCTTTAATTTATGTCCACTGGTCATTGATGTAGCTAGCCTGGAAGTCGAAATAATGGCATTTGTTTATAATTTATTTAAATAAATTCAATTATCTCGGCTTCTACTGGGCCGATTTTAATCAACAAAGTCTCAAACGAAAGGCAAACGAATAAGATACACGATAAAAAATACCCCGTTCCTGTAACTATATGCAGTTGGCCGTAATAACAATTTCAATAGTTTAATTGTTTATAACAAATGAACCGAGCATGCAGCATTAGTAAATCGTTTATTGCCGTGTAGCAGCATCCTTTACCTTTCTTTTAAGCACTCGATCATTAATCTAGCTGCTCTAGAAGCCGAGATAATTGCAGTGACCCGAAGTGCATTTTTGCTGATTTTTCAATTGTTAATAACATTGGAACCACAAATGCCATATTTTTGCAACTTTTGGAACAGATAGCTATGGTTCATAGCTTTCATTTAAGACAAGTCGGGGTAAGGAATACGCAGTAGAAGCCGAGAAATACGCAATTCTTTAAATTAACGATGTAATCCAGGAATTCGGTTTTGAAGCTGCGGCAAACTGCGAAAAAGGCCGCAAACGCGAGATGGCGCCACATACACGATTATCGAATATATCGTTGCCGACAAAATATTTAAAAATTATTATCTTGGCTTCTGCTGGGCCGATTTTGATCAACAATATCTCAAACGAATGGGAAACGAATAAGCTACAAGATAAAAAATAGCCCGTTGCTGTAACTATATGCAGTTGGCTGTAATAACAATTTCAATTGTTTAATTGTTTATAACAAATGAACCGCACGTGAAATCATGTTCACACCTGTTGGAGATGTTAGCTGATACTCCCAGCTTTAATTTATGTCCACTGGTCATTGATGTAGCTAGCCTGGAAGTCGAAATAATGGCATTTGTTTATAATTTATTTAAATAAATTCAATTATCTCGGCTTCTACTGGGCCGATTTTAATCAACAAAGTCTCAAACGAAAGGCAAACGAATAAGATACACGATAAAAAATACCCCGTTGGTGTGACTATATGCCGTTGGCTGTAATAACAATTTCAATAGGTTAATTGTTTATAACAAATGAACCGCACGTGGAATCATGTTCACACCTGTTGGAGATGTTAGCTGATACTTCCAGCTTTAATTTATGTCTACTGGTCATTGATGTAGCAAGCCTGCAAGACGAAATAATGGCATTTGTTTATAATTTATTTAAACAAATTTAATTATCTTGGCTTCTGCTGGGCCGATATTGATCAACAATATCTCAAACGAATGGGAAACGAATAAGCTACAAGATAAAAAATAGCCCGTTGCTGTAACTATATGCAGTTGGCTGTAATAACAATTTCAATTGTTTAATTGTTTATAACAAATGAACCGCACGTGAAATCATGTTCACACCTGTTGGAGATGTTAGCTGATACTCCCAGCTTTAATTTATGTCCACTGGTCATTGATGTAGCTAGCCTGGAAGTCGAAATAATGGCATTTGTTTATAATTTATTTAAATAAATTCAATTATCTCGGCTTCTACTGGGCCGATTTTAATCAACAAAGTCTCAAACGAAAGGCAAACGAATAAGATACACGATAAAAAATACCCCGTTGGTGTGACTATATGCCGTTGGCTGTAATAACAATTTCAATAGGTTAATTGTTTATAACAAATGAACCGCACGTGGAATCATGTTCACACCTGTTGGAGATGTTAGCTGATACTTCCAGCTTTAATTTATGTCTACTGGTCATTGATGTAGCAAGCCTGCAAGACGAAATAATGGCATTTGTTTATAATTTATTTAAACAAATTTAATTATCTCGGCTTCTACTGGGCCGATTTTGATCAACAAAGTCTCAAACGAAAGGGAAACGAATAAGATACACGATAAAAAATACCCCGTTGGTGTGACTATATGCCGTTGGCTGTAATAACAATTTCAATAGGTTAATTGTTTATAACAAATGAACCGCACGTGGAATCATGTTCACACCTGTTGGAGATGTTAGCTGATACTTCCAGCTTTAATTTATGTCTACTGGTCATTGATGTAGCAAGCCTGCAAGACGAAATAATGGCATTTGTTTATAATTTATTTAAACAAATTTAATTATCTTGGCTTCTGCTGGGCCGATATTGATCAACAATATCTCAAACGAATGGGAAACGAATAAGCTACAAGATAAAAAATAGCCCGTTGCTGTAACTATATGCAGTTGGCTGTAATAACAATTTCAATTGTTTAATTGTTTATAACAAATGAACCGCACGTGAAATCATGTTCACACCTGTTGGAGATGTTAGCTGATACTCCCAGCTTTAATTTATGTCCACTGGTCATTGATGTAGCTAGCCTGGAAGTCGAAATAATGGCATTTGTTTATAATTTATTTAAATAAATTCAATTATCTCGGCTTCTACTGGGCCGATTTTAATCAACAAAGTCTCAAACGAAAGGCAAACGAATAAGATACACGATAAAAAATACCCCGTTGGTGTGACTATATGCCGTTGGCTGTAATAACAATTTCAATAGGTTAATTGTTTATAACAAATGAACCGCACGTGGAATCATGTTCACACCTGTTGGAGATGTTAGCTGATACTTCCAGCTTTAATTTATGTCTACTGGTCATTGATGTAGCAAGCCTGCAAGACGAAATAATGGCATTTGTTTATAATTTATTTAAACAAATTTAATTATCTCGGCTTCTACTGGGCCGATTTTGATCAACAAAGTCTCAAACGAAAGGGAAACGAATAAGCTACACGATAAAAAATACCCCGTTGCTGTAACTATATGCAGTTGGCCGTAATAACAATTTCAATAGTTTAATTGTTTATAACAAATGAACCGAGCATGCAGCATTAGTAAATCGTTTATTGCCGTGTAGCAGCATCCTTTACCTTTCTTTTAAGCACTCGATCATTAATCTAGCTGCTCTAGAAGCCGAGATAATTGCAGTGACCCGAAGTGCATTTTTGCTGATTTTTCAATTGTTAATAACATTGGAACCACAAATGCCATATTGTTGCAACTTTTGGAACAGATAGCTATGGTTCATAGCTTTCATTTAAGACAAGTCGGGGTAAGGAATACGCAGTAGAAGCCGAGAAATACGCAATTCTTTAAATTAACGATGTAATCCAGGAATTCGGTTTTGAAGCTGCGGCAAACTGCGAAAAAGGCCGCAAACGCGAGATGGCGCCACATACACGATTATCGAATATATCATTGCCGACAAAATATTTAAAAATTATTATCTTGGCTCC
The DNA here is from genome assembly GCA_963667235.1 of Nomada lathburiana. Lineage (NCBI taxonomy): Eukaryota > Metazoa > Arthropoda > Insecta > Hymenoptera > Apidae > Nomada > Nomada lathburiana. The sequence continues at coordinate 11,105,608 of OY763903.1, forward strand.
TGCTGGGCCGATTTTGATCAACAATATCTCAAACGAATGGGAAACGAATAAGCTACAAGATAAAAAATAGCCCGTTGCTGTAACTATATGCAGTTGGCTGTAATAACTATTTCAATTGTTTAATTGTTCATAACAAATGAACCGCACGTGGAATCATGTTCACACCTGTTGGAGATGTTAGCTGATACTCCCAGCTTTAATTTATGTTTACTGGTCATTGATGTAGCTAGACTGCAAGACGAAATAATGGCATTTGTTTATAATTTATTTAAATAAATACAATTATCTCGGCTTCTACTGCGCCGATTTTGATCAACAAAGTCTCAAACGAAAGGGAAACGAATAAGCTACAAGATAAAAAAATAGCCCGTTGCTGTAACTATATGCAGTTGGCCGTAATAACAATTTCACTTGTTTAATTGTTTATAACAAATGAACCGCACGTGGAATCATGATCACACCTGTTGGAGATGTTAGCTGATACTCCCAGCTTTAATTTATGTCCACTGGTCATTGATGTAGCAAGCCTGCAAGACGAAATAATGGCATTTGTTTATAATTTATTTAAATAAATTCAATTATCTCGGCTTCTACTGGGCCGATTTTGATCAACAATATCTCAAACGAATGGGAAACGTATAAGCTACAAGATAAAAAATACGCCGTTGCTGTAACTATATGCAGTTGGCCGTAATAACAATTTCACTTGTTTAATTGTTTATAACAAATGAACCGCACGTGGAATCATGATCACACCTGTTGGAGATGTTAGCTGATACTCCCAGCTTTAATTTATGTCCACTGGTCATTGATGTAGCAAGCCTGCAAGACGAAATAATGGCATTTGTTTATAATTTATTTAAATAAATTCAATTATCTCGGCTTCTACTGGGCCGATTTTGATCAACAATATCTCAAACGAAAGGGAAACGAATAAGCTACACGATAAAAAATAGCCCGTTGCTGTAACTGTATGCAGTTGGCCGTAATAACAATTTCAATTGTTTAATTGTTTATAACAAATGAACCGCACGTGGAATCATGTTCACACCTGTTGGAGATGTTAGCTGATACTCCCAGCTTTAATTTATGTCTACTGGTCATTGATGTAGCTAGACTGCAAGTCGAAATAATGGCATTTGTTTATAATTTATTTAAACAAATTTAATTATCTCGGCTTCTACTGGGCCGATTTTGATCAGCAAAGTCTCAAACGAAAGGGAAACGAATAAGCTACACGATGAAAAATACCCCGTTGCTGTAACTATATGCAGTTGGCCGTAATAACAATTTCAATAGTTTAATTGTTTATAACAAATGAACCGCGCGTGGAATCATGTTCACACCTGTTGGAGATGTTAGCTGATACTCCCAGCTTTAATTTATGTCCACTGGTCATTGATGTAGCTAGCCTGGAAGTCGAAATAATGGCATTTGTTTATAATTTATTTAAATAAATTCAATTATCTCGGCTTCTACTGGGCCGATTTTAATCAACAAAGTCTCCAACGAAAGGCAAACGAATAAGATACACGCTAAAAAATACCCCGTTGCTGTAACTAGATGCAGTTGGCCGTAATAACAATTTCAATTGTTTAATTGTTTATAACAAATGAACCGCACGTGGAATCATGTTCACACCTGTTGGAGATGTTAGCTGATACTCCCAGCTTTAATTTATGTCTACTGGTCATTGATGTAGCAAGCCTGCAAGACGAAATAATGGCATTTGTTTATAATTTATTTAAATAAATTTAATTCTCTCGGCTTCTACTGGGCCGATTTTGATCAACAATATCTCAAACGAAAGGGAAACGAATAAGCTACACGATAAAAAATAGCCCGTTGCTGTAACTGTATGCAGTTGGCCGTAATAACAATTTCAATAGTTTAATTGTTTATAACAAATGAACCGCGCGTGGAATCATGTTCACACCTGTTGGAGATGTTAGCTGATACTCCCAGCTTTAATTTATGTCCACTGGTCATTGATGTAGCTAGCCTGGAAGTCGAAATAATGGCATTTGTTTATAATTTATTTAAATAAATTCAATTATCTCGGCTTCTACTGGGCCGATTTTAATCAACAAAGACTCAAACGAAAGGCAAACGAATAAGATACACGATAAAAAATAGCCCGTTGCTGTAACTGTATGCAGTTGGCCGTAATAACAATTTCAATTGTTTAATTGTTTATAACAAATGAACCGCACGTGGAATCATGATCACACCTGTTGGAGATGTTAGCTGATACTCCCAGCTTTAATTTATGTTCACTGGTCATTGATGTAGCTAGCCTGGAAGTCGACATAATGGCATTTGTTTATAATTTATTTAAATAAATTTAATTCTCTCGGCTTCTACTGGGCCGATTTTGATCAACAATATCTCAAACGAAAGGGAAACGAATAAGCTACACGATAAAAAATAGCCCGTTGCTGTAACTGTATGCAGTTGGCCGTAATAACAATTTCAATTGTTTAATTGTTCATAACAAATGAACCGCACGTGGAATCATGTTCACACCTGTTGGAGATGTTAGCTGATACTCCCAGCTTTAATTTATGTCCACTGGTCATTGATGTAGCTAGCCTGGAAGTCGAAATAATGGCATTTGTTTATAATTTATTTAAACAAATTTAATTATCTCGGCTTCTACTGGGCCGATTTTGATCAGCAAAGTCTCAAACGAAAGGGAAACGAATAAGCTACACGATGAAAAATACCCCGTTGCTGTAACTATATGCAGTTGGCCGTAATAACAATTTCAATAGTTTAATTGTTTATAACAAATGAACCGCGCGTGGAATCATGTTCACACCTGTTGGAGATGTTAGCTGATACTCCCAGCTTTAATTTATGTCCACTGGTCATTGATGTAGCTAGCCTGGAAGTCGAAATAATGGCATTTGTTTATAATTTATTTAAATAAATTCAATTATCTCGGCTTCTACTGGGCCGATTTTAATCAACAAAGTCTCCAACGAAAGGCAAACGAATAAGATACACGATAAAAAATACCCCGTTGCTGTAACTATATGCAGTTGGCCGTAATAACAATTTCAATTGTTTAATTGTTTATAACAAATGAACCGCACGTGGAATCATGTTCACACCTGTTGGAGATGTTAGCTGATACTCCCAGCTTTAATTTATGTCTACTGGTCATTGATGTAGCAAGCCTGCAAGACGAAATAATGGCATTTGTTTATAATTTATTTAAATAAATTTAATTCTCTCGGCTTCTACTGGGCCGATTTTGATCAACAATATCTCAAACGAAAGGGAAACGAATAAGCTACACGATAAAAAATAGCCCGTTGCTGTAACTGTATGCAGTTGGCCGTAATAACAATTTCAATTGTTTAATTGTTCATAACAAATGAACCGCACGTGGAATCATGTTCACACCTGTTGGAGATGTTAGCTGATACTCCCAGCTTTAATTTATGTCCACTGGTCATTGATGTAGCTAGCCTGGAAGTCGAAATAATGGCATTTGTTTATAATTTATTTAAATAAATTCAATTATCTCGGCTTCTACTGGGCCGATTTTAATCAACAAAGACTCAAACGAAAGGCAAACGAATAAGATACACGATAAAAAATAGCCCGTTGCTGTAACTGTATGCAGTTGGCCGTAATAACAATTTCAATTGTTTAATTGTTTATAACAAATGAACCGCACGTGGAATCATGATCACACCTGTTGGAGATGTTAGCTGATACTCCCAGCTTTAATTTATGTTCACTGGTCATTGATGTAGCTAGCCTGGAAGTCGACATAATGGCATTTGTTTATAATTTATTTAAATAAATTTAATTCTCTCGGCTTCTACTGGGCCGATTTTGATCAACAATATCTCAAACGAAAGGGAAACGAATAAGCTACACGATAAAAAATAGCCCGTTGCTGTAACTGTATGCAGTTGGCCGTAATAACAATTTCAATTGTTTAATTGTTCATAACAAATGAACCGCACGTGGAATCATGTTCACACCTGTTGGAGATGTTAGCTGATACTCCCAGCTTTAATTTATGTCCACTGGTCATTGATGTAGCTAGCCTGGAAGTCGAAATAATGGCATTTGTTTATAATTTATTTAAATAAATTCAATTATCTCGGCTTCTACTCGGCCGATTTTAATCAACAAAGTCTCAAACGAAAGGGAAACGAATAAGCTACACGATAAAAAATAGCCCGTTGCTGTAACTGTATGCAGTTGGCCGTAATAACAATTTCAATTGTTTAATTGTTCATAACAAATGAACCGCACGTGGAATCATGTTCACACCTGTTGGAGATGTTAGCTGATACTCCCAGCTTTAATTTATGTCCACTGGTCATTGATGTAGCTAGCCTGGAAGTCGAAATAATGGCATTTGTTTATAATTTATTTAAATAAATTCAATTATCTCGGCTTCTACTGGGCCGATTTTAATCAAAAAAGTCTCAAACGAAAGGCAAACGAATAAGATACACGATAAAAAATACCCCGTTCCTGTAACTATATGCAGTTGGCCGTAATAACAATTTCAATAGTTTAATTGTTTATAACAAATGAACCGAGCATGCAGCATTAGTAAATCGTTTATTGCCGTGTAGCAGCATCCTTTACCTTTCTTTTAAGCACTCGATCATTAATCTAGCTGCTCTAGAAGCCGAGATAATTGCAGTGACCCGAAGTGCATTTTTGCTGATTTTTCAATTGTTAATAACATTGGAACCACAAATGCCATATTTTTGCAACTTTTGGAACAGATAGCTATGGTTCATAGCTTTCATTTAAGACAAGTCGGGGTAAGGAATACGCAGTAGAAGCCGAGAAATACGCAATTCTTTAAATTAACGATGTAATCCAGGAATTCGGTTTTGAAGCTGCGGCAAACTGCGAAAAAGGCCGCAAACGCGAGATGGCGCCACATACACGATTATCGAATATATCGTTGCCGACAAAATATTTAAAAATTATTATCTTGGCTTCTGCTGGGCCGATTTTGATCAACAATATCTCAAACGAATGGGAAACGAATAAGCTACAAGATAAAAAATAGCCCGTTGCTGTAACTATATGCAGTTGGCTGTAATAACAATTTCAATTGTTTAATTGTTTATAACAAATGAACCGCACGTGAAATCATGTTCACACCTGTTGGAGATGTTAGCTGATACTCCCAGCTTTAATTTATGTCCACTGGTCATTGATGTAGCTAGCCTGGAAGTCGAAATAATGGCATTTGTTTATAATTTATTTAAATAAATTCAATTATCTCGGCTTCTACTGGGCCGATTTTAATCAACAAAGTCTCAAACGAAAGGCAAACGAATAAGATACACGATAAAAAATACCCCGTTGGTGTGACTATATGCCGTTGGCTGTAATAACAATTTCAATAGGTTAATTGTTTATAACAAATGAACCGCACGTGGAATCATGTTCACACCTGTTGGAGATGTTAGCTGATACTTCCAGCTTTAATTTATGTCTACTGGTCATTGATGTAGCAAGCCTGCAAGACGAAATAATGGCATTTGTTTATAATTTATTTAAACAAATTTAATTATCTTGGCTTCTGCTGGGCCGATATTGATCAACAATATCTCAAACGAATGGGAAACGAATAAGCTACAAGATAAAAAATAGCCCGTTGCTGTAACTATATGCAGTTGGCTGTAATAACAATTTCAATTGTTTAATTGTTTATAACAAATGAACCGCACGTGAAATCATGTTCACACCTGTTGGAGATGTTAGCTGATACTCCCAGCTTTAATTTATGTCCACTGGTCATTGATGTAGCTAGCCTGGAAGTCGAAATAATGGCATTTGTTTATAATTTATTTAAATAAATTCAATTATCTCGGCTTCTACTGGGCCGATTTTAATCAACAAAGTCTCAAACGAAAGGCAAACGAATAAGATACACGATAAAAAATACCCCGTTGGTGTGACTATATGCCGTTGGCTGTAATAACAATTTCAATAGGTTAATTGTTTATAACAAATGAACCGCACGTGGAATCATGTTCACACCTGTTGGAGATGTTAGCTGATACTTCCAGCTTTAATTTATGTCTACTGGTCATTGATGTAGCAAGCCTGCAAGACGAAATAATGGCATTTGTTTATAATTTATTTAAACAAATTTAATTATCTCGGCTTCTACTGGGCCGATTTTGATCAACAAAGTCTCAAACGAAAGGGAAACGAATAAGCTACACGATAAAAAATACCCCGTTGCTGTAACTATATGCAGTTGGCCGTAATAACAATTTCAATAGTTTAATTGTTTATAACAAATGAACCGAGCATGCAGCATTAGTAAATCGTTTATTGCCGTGTAGCAGCATCCTTTACCTTTCTTTTAAGCACTCGATCATTAATCTAGCTGCTCTAGAAGCCGAGATAATTGCAGTGACCCGAAGTGCATTTTTGCTGATTTTTCAATTGTTAATAACATTGGAACCACAAATGCCATATTGTTGCAACTTTTGGAACAGATAGCTATGGTTCATAGCTTTCATTTAAGACAAGTCGGGGTAAGGAATACGCAGTAGAAGCCGAGAAATACGCAATTCTTTAAATTAACGATGTAATCCAGGAATTCGGTTTTGAAGCTGCGGCAAACTGCGAAAAAGGCCGCAAACGCGAGATGGCGCCACATACACGATTATCGAATATATCATTGCCGACAAAATATTTAAAAATTATTATCTTGGCTCCTGCTGGGCCGATTTTGATCAACAATATCTCAAACGAATGGGAAACGAATAAGCTACAAGATAAAAAATAGCCCGTTGCTGTAACTATATGCAGTTGGCTGTAATAACTATTTCAATTGTTTAATTGTTCATAACAAATGAACCGCACGTGGAATCATGTTCACACCTGTTGGAGATGTTAGCTGATACTCCCAGCTTTAATTTATGTTTACTGGTCATTGATGTAGCTAGACTGCAAGACGAAATAATGGCATTTGTTTATAATTTATTTAAATAAATACAATTATCTCGGCTTCTACTGCGCCGATTTTGATCAACAAAGTCTCAAACGAAAGGGAAACGAATAAGCTACAAGATAAAAAAATAGCCCGTTGCTGTAACTATATGCAGTTGGCCGTAATAACAATTTCACTTGTTTAATTGTTTATAACAAATGAACCGCACGTGGAATCATGATCACACCTGTTGGAGATGTTAGCTGATACTCCCAGCTTTAATTTATGTCCACTGGTCATTGATGTAGCAAGCCTGCAAGACGAAATAATGGCATTTGTTTATAATTTATTTAAATAAATTCAATTATCTCGGCTTCTACTGGGCCGATTTTGATCAACAATATCTCAAACGAATGGGAAACGTATAAGCTACAAGATAAAAAATACGCCGTTGCTGTAACTATATGCAGTTGGCCGTAATAACAATTTCACTTGTTTAATTGTTTATAACAAATGAACCGCACGTGGAATCATGATCACACCTGTTGGAGATGTTAGCTGATACTCCCAGCTTTAATTTATGTCCACTGGTCATTGATGTAGCAAGCCTGCAAGACGAAATAATGGCATTTGTTTATAATTTATTTAAATAAATTCAATTATCTCGGCTTCTACTGGGCCGATTTTGATCAACAATATCTCAAACGAATGGGAAACGAATAAGCTACAAGATAAAAAATACGCCGTTGCTGTAACTATATGCAGTTGGCCGTAATAACAATTTCACTTGTTTAATTGTTTATAACAAATGAACCGCACGTGGAATCATGATCACACCTGTTGGAGATGTTAGCTGATACTCCCACCTTTAATTTATGTCCACTGGTCATTGATGTAGCAAGCCTGCAAGACGAAATAATGGCATTTGTTTATAATTTATTTAAATAAATTCAATTATCTCGGCTTCTACTGGGCCGATTTTGATCAACAATATCTCAAACGAATGGGAAACGAATAAGCTACAAGATAAAAAATAGCCCGTTGCTGTAACTATATGCAGTTGGCCGTACTAACAATTTTAATCGTTTAATTGTTTATAACAAATGAACCGCACGTGGAATCATGATCACACCTGTTGGAGATGTTAGCTGATACTCCCAGCTTTAATTTATGTCCACTGGTCATTGATGTAGCAAGCCTGCAAGACGAAATAATGGCATTTGTTTATAATTTATTTAAATAAATTCAATTATCTCGGCTTCTACTGGGCCGATTTTGATCAACAATATCTCAAACGAATGGGAAACGAATAAGCTACAAGATAAAAAATACGCCGTTGCTGTAACTATATGCAGTTGGCCGTAATAACAATTTCAATTGTTTAATTGTTTATAACAAATGAACCGCACGTGGAATCATGATCACACCTGTTGGAGATGTTAGCTGATACTCCCAGCTTTAATTTATGTCCACTGGTCATTGATGTAGCAAGCCTGCAAGACGAAATAATGGCATTTGTTTATAACTTATTTAAATAAATTCAATTATCTCGGCTTCTACTGGGCCGATTTTGATCAACAATATCTCAAACGAATGGGAAACGAATAAGCTACAAGATAAAAAATACGCCGTTGCTGTAACTATATGCAGTTGGCCGTAATAACAATTTCAATTGTTTAATTGTTTATAACAAATGAACCGCACGTGGAATCATGATCACACCTGTTGGAGATGTTAGCTGATACTCCCAGCTTTAATTTATGTCCACTGGTCATTGATGTAGCCAGCCTGCAAGACGAAATAATGGCATTTGTTTATAATTTATTTAAATAAATTCAATTATCTCGGCTTCTACTGGGCCGATTTTAATCAACAAAGTCTCAAACGAAAGGCAAACGAATAAGATACACGATAAAAAATACCCCGTTGGTGTGACTATATGCCGTTGGCTGTAATAACAATTTCAATAGGTTAATTGTTTATAACAAATGAACCGCACGTGGAATCATGTTCACACCTGTTGGAGATGTTAGCTGATACTTCCAGCTTTAATTTATGTCTACTGGTCATTGATGTAGCAAGCCTGCAAGACGAAATAATGGCATTTGTTTATAATTTATTTAAACAAATTTAATTATCTCGGCTTCTACTGGGCCGATTTTGATCAACAAAGTCTCAAACGAAAGGGAAACGAATAAGCTACACGATAAAAAATACCCCGTTGCTGTAACTATATGCAGTTGGCCGTAATAACAATTTCAATAGTTTAATTGTTTATAACAAATGAACCGAGCATGCAGCATTAGTAAATCGTTTATTGCCGTGTAGCAGCATCCTTTACCTTTCTTTTAAGCACTCGATCATTAATCTAGCTGCTCTAGAAGCCGAGATAATTGCAGTGACCCGAAGTGCATTTTTGCTGATTTTTCAATTGTTAATAACATTGGAACCACAAATGCCATATTGTTGCAACTTTTGGAACAGATAGCTATGGTTCATAGCTTTCATTTAAGACAAGTCGGGGTAAGGAATACGCAGTAGAAGCCGAGAAATACGCAATTCTTTAAATTAACGATGTAATCCAGGAATTCGGTTTTGAAGCTGCGGCAAACTGCGAAAAAGGCCGCAAACGCGAGATGGCGCCACATACACGATTATCGAATATATCATTGCCGACAAAATATTTAAAAATTATTATCTTGGCTCCTGCTGGGCCGATTTTGATCAACAATATCTCAAACGAATGGGAAACGAATAAGCTACAAGATAAAAAATAGCCCGTTGCTGTAACTATATGCAGTTGGCTGTAATAACTATTTCAATTGTTTAATTGTTCATAACAAATGAACCGCACGTGGAATCATGTTCACACCTGTTGGAGATGTTAGCTGATACTCCCAGCTTTAATTTATGTTTACTGGTCATTGATGTAGCTAGACTGCAAGACGAAATAATGGCATTTGTTTATAATTTATTTAAATAAATACAATTATCTCGGCTTCTACTGCGCCGATTTTGATCAACAAAGTCTCAAACGAAAGGGAAACGAATAAGCTACAAGATAAAAAAATAGCCCGTTGCTGTAACTATATGCAGTTGGCCGTAATAACAATTTCACTTGTTTAATTGTTTATAACAAATGAACCGCACGTGGAATCATGATCACACCTGTTGGAGATGTTAGCTGATACTCCCAGCTTTAATTTATGTCCACTGGTCATTGATGTAGCAAGCCTGCAAGACGAAATAATGGCATTTGTTTATAATTTATTTAAATAAATTCAATTATCTCGGCTTCTACTGGGCCGATTTTGATCAACAATATCTCAAACGAATGGGAAACGTATAAGCTACAAGATAAAAAATACGCCGTTGCTGTAACTATATGCAGTTGGCCGTAATAACAATTTCACTTGTTTAATTGTTTATAACAAATGAACCGCACGTGGAATCATGATCACACCTGTTGGAGATGTTAGCTGATACTCCCAGCTTTAATTTATGTCCACTGGTCATTGATGTAGCAAGCCTGCAAGACGAAATAATGGCATTTGTTTATAATTTATTTAAATAAATTCAATTATCTCGGCTTCTACTGGGCCGATTTTAATCAACAATATCTCAAACGAATGGGAAACGAATAAGCTACAAGATAAAAAATACGCCGTTGCTGTAACTATATGCAGTTGGCCGTAATAACAATTTCACTTGTTTGATTGTTTATAACAAATGAACCGCACGTGGAATCATGATCACACCTGTTGGAGATGTTAGCTGATACTCCCACCTTTAATTTATGTCCACTGGTCATTGATGTAGCAAGCCTGCAAGACGAAATAATGGCATTTGTTTATAATTTATTTAAATAAATTCAATTATCTCGGCTTCTACTGGGCCGATTTTGATCAACAATATCTCAAACGAATGGGAAACGAATAAGCTACAAGATAAAAAATAGCCCGTTGCTGTAACTATATGCAGTTGGCCGTACTAACAATTTTAATCGTTTAATTGTTTATAACAAATGAACCGCACGTGGAATCATGATCACACCTGTTGGAGATGTTAGCTGATACTCCCAGCTTTAATTTATGTCCACTGGTCATTGATGTAGCAAGCCTGCAAGACGAAATAATGGCATTTGTTTATAATTTATTTAAATAAATTCAATTATCTCGGCTTCTACTGGGCCGATTTTGATCAACAATATCTCAAACGAATGGGAAACGAATAAGCTACAAGATAAAAAATACGCCGTTGCTGTAACTATATGCAGTTGGCCGTAATAACAATTTCAATTGTTTAATTGTTTATAACAAATGAACCGCACGTGGAATCATGATCACACCTGTTGGAGATGTTAGCTGATACTCCCAGCTTTAATTTATGTCCACTGGTCATTGATGTAGCAAGCCTGCAAGACGAAATAATGGCATTTGTTTATAATTTATTTAAATAAATTCAATTATCTCGGCTTCTACTGGGCCGATTTTGATCAACAATATCTCAAACGAATGGGAAACGAATAAGCTACAAGATAAAAAATACGCCGTTGCTGTAACTATATGCAGTTGGCCGTAATAACAATTTCAATTGTTTAATTGTTTATAACAAATGAACCGCACGTGGAATCATGATCACACCTGTTGGAGATGTTAGCTGATACTCCCAGCTTTAATTTATGTCCACTGGTCATTGATGTAGCAAGCCTGCAAGACGAAATAATGGCATTTGTTTATAATTTATTTAAATAAATTCAATTATCTCGGCTTCTACTGGGCCGATTTTGATCAACAATATCTCAAACGAATGGGAAACGAATAAGCTACAAGATAAAAAATACGCCGTTGCTGTAACTATATGCAGTTGGCCGTAATAACAATTTCAATTGTTTAATTGTTTATAACAAATGAACCGCACGTGGAATCATGTTCACACCTGTTGGAGATGTTAGCTGATACTCCCAGCTTTAATTTATGTCTACTGGTCATTGATGTAGCAAGCCTGCAAGACGAAATAATGGCATTTGTTTATAATTTATTTAAATAAATTCAATTATCTCGGCTTCTACTGGGCCGATTTTAATCAACAAAGACTCAAACGAAAGGCAAACGAATAAGATACACGATAAAAAATAGCCCGTTGCTGTAACTGTATGCAGTTGGCCGTAATAACAATTTCAATTGTTTAATTGTTCATAACAAATGAACCGCACGTGGAATCATGATCACACCTGTTGGAGATGTTAGCTGATACTCCCAGCTTTAATTTATGTCCACTGGTCATTGATGTAGCTAGCCTGGAAGTCGAAATAATGGCATTTGTTTATAATTTATTTAAATAAATTCAATTATCTCAGCTTCTACTGGGCCGATGTTAATCAACAAAGTCTCAAACGAAAGGCAAACGAATAAGATACACGATAAAAAATACCCCGTTGCTGTAACTATATGCAGTTGGCCGTAATAACAATTTCAATAGTTTAATTGTTTATAACAAATGAACCGAGCATGCAGCATTAGTAAATCGTTTATTGCCGTGTAGCAGCATCCTTTACCTTTCTTTTAAGCACTCGATCATTAATCTAGCTGCTCTAGAAGCCGAGATAATTGCAGTGACCCGAAGTGCATTTTTGCTGATTTTTCAATTGTTAATAACATTGGAACCACAAATGCCATATTGTTGCAACTTTTGGAACAGATAGCTATGGTTCATAGCTTTCATTTAAGACAAGTCGGGGTAAGGAATACGCAGTAGAAGCCGAGAAATACGCAATTCTTTAAATTAACGATGTAATCCAGGAATTCGGTTTTGAAGCTGCGGCAAACTGCGAAAAAGGCCGCAAACGCGAGATGGCGCCACATACACGATTATCGAATATATCATTGCCGACAAAATATTTAAAAATTATTATCTTGGCTCCTGCTGGGCCGATTTTGATCAACAATATCTCAAACGAATGGGAAACGAATAAGCTACAAGATAAAAAATAGCCCGTTGCTGTAACTATATGCAGTTGGCTGTAATAACTATTTCAATTGTTTAATTGTTCATAACAAATGAACCGCACGTGGAATCATGTTCACACCTGTTGGAGATGTTAGCTGATACTCCCAGCTTTAATTTATGTTTACTGGTCATTGATGTAGCTAGACTGCAAGACGAAATAATGGCATTTGTTTATAATTTATTTAAATAAATACAATTATCTCGGCTTCTACTGGGCCGATTTTGATCAACAAAGTCTCAAACGAAAGGGAAACGAATAAGCTACAAGATAAAAAATAGCCCGTTGCTGTAACTATATGCAGTTGGCCGTAATAACAATTTCAATTGTTTAATTGTTTATAACAAATGAACCGCACGTGGAATCATGATCACACCTGTTGGAGATGTTAGCTGATACTCCCAGCTTTAATTTATGTCCACTGGTCATTGATGTAGCCAGCCTGCAAGACGAAATAATGGCATTTGTTTATAATTTATTTAAATAAATTCAATTATCTCGGCTTCTACTGGGCCGATTTTAATCAACAAAGTCTCAAACGAAAGGCAAACGAATAAGATACACGATAAAAAATACCCCGTTGGTGTGACTATATGCCGTTGGCTGTAATAACAATTTCAATAGGTTAATTGTTTATAACAAATGAACCGCACGTGGAATCATGTTCACACCTGTTGGAGATGTTAGCTGATACTTCCAGCTTTAATTTATGTCTACTGGTCATTGATGTAGCAAGCCTGCAAGACGAAATAATGGCATTTGTTTATAATTTATTTAAACAAATTTAATTATCTCGGCTTCTACTGGGCCGATTTTGATCAACAAAGTCTCAAACGAAAGGGAAACGAATAAGCTACACGATAAAAAATACCCCGTTGCTGTAACTATATGCAGTTGGCCGTAATAACAATTTCAATAGTTTAATTGTTTATAACAAATGAACCGAGCATGCAGCATTAGTAAATCGTTTATTGCCGTGTAGCAGCATCCTTTACCTTTCTTTTAAGCACTCGATCATTAATCTAGCTGCTCTAGAAGCCGAGATAATTGCAGTGACCCGAAGTGCATTTTTGCTGATTTTTCAATTGTTAATAACATTGGAACCACAAATGCCATATTGTTGCAACTTTTGGAACAGATAGCTATGGTTCATAGCTTTCATTTAAGACAAGTCGGGGTAAGGAATACGCAGTAGAAGCCGAGAAATACGCAATTCTTTAAATTAACGATGTAATCCAGGAATTCGGTTTTGAAGCTGCGGCAAACTGCGAAAAAGGCCGCAAACGCGAGATGGCGCCACATACACGATTATCGAATATATCATTGCCGACAAAATATTTAAAAATTATTATCTTGGCTCCTGCTGGGCCGATTTTGATCAACAATATCTCAAACGAATGGGAAACGAATAAGCTACAAGATAAAAAATAGCCCGTTGCTGTAACTATATGCAGTTGGCCGTAATAACAATTTCACTTGTTTGATTGTTTATAACAAATGAACCGCACGTGGAATCATGATCACACCTGTTGGAGATGTTAGCTGATACTCCCACCTTTAATTTATGTCCACTGGTCATTGATGTAGCAAGCCTGCAAGACGAAATAATGGCATTTGTTTATAATTTATTTAAATAAATTCAATTATCTCGGCTTCTACTGGGCCGATTTTGATCAACAATATCTCAAACGAATGGGAAACGAATAAGCTACAAGATAAAAAATAGCCCGTTGCTGTAACTATATGCAGTTGGCCGTACTAACAATTTTAATCGTTTAATTGTTTATAACAAATGAACCGCACGTGGAATCATGATCACACCTGTTGGAGATGTTAGCTGATACTCCCAGCTTTAATTTATGTCCACTGGTCATTGATGTAGCAAGCCTGCAAGACGAAATAATGGCATTTGTTTATAATTTATTTAAATAAATTCAATTATCTCGGCTTCTACTGGGCCGATTTTGATCAACAATATCTCAAACGAATGGGAAACGAATAAGCTACAAGATAAAAAATACGCCGTTGCTGTAACTATATGCAGTTGGCCGTAATAACAATTTCAATTGTTTAATTGTTTATAACAAATGAACCGCACGTGGAATCATGATCACACCTGTTGGAGATGTTAGCTGATACTCCCAGCTTTAATTTATGTCCACTGGTCATTGATGTAGCAAGCCTGCAAGACGAAATAATGGCATTTGTTTATAATTTATTTAAATAAATTCAATTATCTCGGCTTCTACTGGGCCGATTTTGATCAACAATATCTCAAACGAATGGGAAACGAATAAGCTACAAGATAAAAAATACGCCGTTGCTGTAACTATATGCAGTTGGCCGTAATAACAATTTCAATTGTTTAATTGTTTATAACAAATGAACCGCACGTGGAATCATGATCACACCTGTTGGAGATGTTAGCTGATACTCCCAGCTTTAATTTATGTCCACTGGTCATTGATGTAGCAAGCCTGCAAGACGAAATAATGGCATTTGTTTATAATTTATTTAAATAAATTCAATTATCTCGGCTTCTACTGGGCCGATTTTGATCAACAATATCTCAAACGAATGGGAAACGAATAAGCTACAAGATAAAAAATACGCCGTTGCTGTAACTATATGCAGTTGGCCGTAATAACAATTTCAATTGTTTAATTGTTTATAACAAATGAACCGCACGTGGAATCATGTTCACACCTGTTGGAGATGTTAGCTGATACTCCCAGCTTTAATTTATGTCTACTGGTCATTGATGTAGCAAGCCTGCAAGACGAAATAATGGCATTTGTTTATAATTTATTTAAATAAATTCAATTATCTCGGCTTCTACTGGGCCGATTTTAATCAACAAAGACTCAAACGAAAGGCAAACGAATAAGATACACGATAAAAAATAGCCCGTTGCTGTAACTGTATGCAGTTGGCCGTAATAACAATTTCAATTGTTTAATTGTTCATAACAAATGAACCGCACGTGGAATCATGATCACACCTGTTGGAGATGTTAGCTGATACTCCCAGCTTTAATTTATGTCCACTGGTCATTGATGTAGCTAGCCTGGAAGTCGAAATAATGGCATTTGTTTATAATTTATTTAAATAAATTCAATTATCTCAGCTTCTACTGGGCCGATGTTAATCAACAAAGTCTCAAACGAAAGGCAAACGAATAAGATACACGATAAAAAATACCCCGTTGCTGTAACTATATGCAGTTGGCCGTAATAACAATTTCAATAGTTTAATTGTTTATAACAAATGAACCGAGCATGCAGCATTAGTAAATCGTTTATTGCCGTGTAGCAGCATCCTTTACCTTTCTTTTAAGCACTCGATCATTAATCTAGCTGCTCTAGAAGCCGAGATAATTGCAGTGACCCGAAGTGCATTTTTGCTGATTTTTCAATTGTTAATAACATTGGAACCACAAATGCCATATTGTTGCAACTTTTGGAACAGATAGCTATGGTTCATAGCTTTCATTTAAGACAAGTCGGGGTAAGGAATACGCAGTAGAAGCCGAGAAATACGCAATTCTTTAAATTAACGATGTAATCCAGGAATTCGGTTTTGAAGCTGCGGCAAACTGCGAAAAAGGCCGCAAACGCGAGATGGCGCCACATACACGATTATCGAATATATCATTGCCGACAAAATATTTAAAAATTATTATCTTGGCTCCTGCTGGGCCGATTTTGATCAACAATATCTCAAACGAATGGGAAACGAATAAGCTACAAGATAAAAAATAGCCCGTTGCTGTAACTATATGCAGTTGGCTGTAATAACTATTTCAATTGTTTAATTGTTCATAACAAATGAACCGCACGTGGAATCATGTTCACACCTGTTGGAGATGTTAGCTGATACTCCCAGCTTTAATTTATGTTTACTGGTCATTGATGTAGCTAGACTGCAAGACGAAATAATGGCATTTGTTTATAATTTATTTAAATAAATACAATTATCTCGGCTTCTACTGCGCCGATTTTGATCAACAAAGTCTCAAACGAAAGGGAAACGAATAAGCTACAAGATAAAAAAATAGCCCGTTGCTGTAACTATATGCAGTTGGCCGTAATAACAATTTCACTTGTTTAATTGTTTATAACAAATGAACCGCACGTGGAATCATGATCACACCTGTTGGAGATGTTAGCTGATACTCCCAGCTTTAATTTATGTCCACTGGTCATTGATGTAGCAAGCCTGCAAGACGAAATAATGGCATTTGTTTATAATTTATTTAAATAAATTCAATTATCTCGGCTTCTACTGGGCCGATTTTGATCAACAATATCTCAAACGAATGGGAAACGTATAAGCTACAAGATAAAAAATACGCCGTTGCTGTAACTATATGCAGTTGGCCGTAATAACAATTTCACTTGTTTAATTGTTTATAACAAATGAACCGCACGTGGAATCATGATCACACCTGTTGGAGATGTTAGCTGATACTCCCAGCTTTAATTTATGTCCACTGGTCATTGATGTAGCAAGCCTGCAAGACGAAATAATGGCATTTGTTTATAATTTATTTAAATAAATTCAATTATCTCGGCTTCTACTGGGCCGATTTTAATCAACAATATCTCAAACGAATGGGAAACGAATAAGCTACAAGATAAAAAATACGCCGTTGCTGTAACTATATGCAGTTGGCCGTAATAACAATTTCACTTGTTTGATTGTTTATAACAAATGAACCGCACGTGGAATCATGATCACACCTGTTGGAGATGTTAGCTGATACTCCCACCTTTAATTTATGTCCACTGGTCATTGATGTAGCAAGCCTGCAAGACGAAATAATGGCATTTGTTTATAATTTATTTAAATAAATTCAATTATCTCGGCTTCTACTGGGCCGATTTTGATCAACAATATCTCAAACGAATGGGAAACGAATAAGCTACAAGATAAAAAATAGCCCGTTGCTGTAACTATATGCAGTTGGCCGTACTAACAATTTTAATCGTTTAATTGTTTATAACAAATGAACCGCACGTGGAATCATGATCACACCTGTTGGAGATGTTAGCTGATACTCCCAGCTTTAATTTATGTCCACTGGTCATTGATGTAGCAAGCCTGCAAGACGAAATAATGGCATTTGTTTATAATTTATTTAAATAAATTCAATTATCTCGGCTTCTACTGGGCCGATTTTGATCAACAATATCTCAAACGAATGGGAAACGAATAAGCTACAAGATAAAAAATACGCCGTTGCTGTAACTATATGCAGTTGGCCGTAATAACAATTTCAATTGTTTAATTGTTTATAACAAATGAACCGCACGTGGAATCATGATCACACCTGTTGGAGATGTTAGCTGATACTCCCAGCTTTAATTTATGTCCACTGGTCATTGATGTAGCAAGCCTGCAAGACGAAATAATGGCATTTGTTTATAATTTATTTAAATAAATTCAATTATCTCGGCTTCTACTGGGCCGATTTTGATCAACAATATCTCAAACGAATGGGAAACGAATAAGCTACAAGATAAAAAATACGCCGTTGCTGTAACTATATGCAGTTGGCCGTAATAACAATTTCAATTGTTTAATTGTTTATAACAAATGAACCGCACGTGGAATCATGATCACACCTGTTGGAGATGTTAGCTGATACTCCCAGCTTTAATTTATGTCCACTGGTCATTGATGTAGCAAGCCTGCAAGACGAAATAATGGCATTTGTTTATAATTTATTTAAATAAATTCAATTATCTCGGCTTCTACTGGGCCGATTTTGATCAACAATATCTCAAACGAATGGGAAACGAATAAGCTACAAGATAAAAAATACGCCGTTGCTGTAACTATATGCAGTTGGCCGTAATAACAATTTCAATTGTTTAATTGTTTATAACAAATGAACCGCACGTGGAATCATGTTCACACCTGTTGGAGATGTTAGCTGATACTCCCAGCTTTAATTTATGTCTACTGGTCATTGATGTAGCAAGCCTGCAAGACGAAATAATGGCATTTGTTTATAATTTATTTAAATAAATTCAATTATCTCGGCTTCTACTGGGCCGATTTTAATCAACAAAGACTCAAACGAAAGGCAAACGAATAAGATACACGATAAAAAATAGCCCGTTGCTGTAACTGTATGCAGTTGGCCGTAATAACAATTTCAATTGTTTAATTGTTCATAACAAATGAACCGCACGTGGAATCATGATCACACCTGTTGGAGATGTTAGCTGATACTCCCAGCTTTAATTTATGTCCACTGGTCATTGATGTAGCTAGCCTGGAAGTCGAAATAATGGCATTTGTTTATAATTTATTTAAATAAATTCAATTATCTCAGCTTCTACTGGGCCGATGTTAATCAACAAAGTCTCAAACGAAAGGCAAACGAATAAGATACACGATAAAAAATACCCCGTTGCTGTAACTATATGCAGTTGGCCGTAATAACAATTTCAATAGTTTAATTGTTTATAACAAATGAACCGAGCATGCAGCATTAGTAAATCGTTTATTGCCGTGTAGCAGCATCCTTTACCTTTCTTTTAAGCACTCGATCATTAATCTAGCTGCTCTAGAAGCCGAGATAATTGCAGTGACCCGAAGTGCATTTTTGCTGATTTTTCAATTGTTAATAACATTGGAACCACAAATGCCATATTGTTGCAACTTTTGGAACAGATAGCTATGGTTCATAGCTTTCATTTAAGACAAGTCGGGGTAAGGAATACGCAGTAGAAGCCGAGAAATACGCAATTCTTTAAATTAACGATGTAATCCAGGAATTCGGTTTTGAAGCTGCGGCAAACTGCGAAAAAGGCCGCAAACGCGAGATGGCGCCACATACACGATTATCGAATATATCATTGCCGACAAAATATTTAAAAATTATTATCTTGGCTCCTGCTGGGCCGATTTTGATCAACAATATCTCAAACGAATGGGAAACGAATAAGCTACAAGATAAAAAATAGCCCGTTGCTGTAACTATATGCAGTTGGCTGTAATAACTATTTCAATTGTTTAATTGTTCATAACAAATGAACCGCACGTGGAATCATGTTCACACCTGTTGGAGATGTTAGCTGATACTCCCAGCTTTAATTTATGTTTACTGGTCATTGATGTAGCTAGACTGCAAGACGAAATAATGGCATTTGTTTATAATTTATTTAAATAAATACAATTATCTCGGCTTCTACTGGGCCGATTTTGATCAACAAAGTCTCAAACGAAAGGGAAACGAATAAGCTACAAGATAAAAAATAGCCCGTTGCTGTAACTATATGCAGTTGGCCGTAATAACAATTTCAATTGTTTAATTGTTTATAACAAATGAACCGCACGTGGAATCATGATCACACCTGTTGGAGATGTTAGCTGATACTCCCAGCTTTAATTTATGTCCACTGGTCATTGATGTAGCCAGCCTGCAAGACGAAATAATGGCATTTGTTTATAATTTATTTAAATAAATTCAATTATCTCGGCTTCTACTGGGCCGATTTTAATCAACAAAGTCTCAAACGAAAGGCAAACGAATAAGATACACGATAAAAAATACCCCGTTGGTGTGACTATATGCCGTTGGCTGTAATAACAATTTCAATAGGTTAATTGTTTATAACAAATGAACCGCACGTGGAATCATGTTCACACCTGTTGGAGATGTTAGCTGATACTTCCAGCTTTAATTTATGTCTACTGGTCATTGATGTAGCAAGCCTGCAAGACGAAATAATGGCATTTGTTTATAATTTATTTAAACAAATTTAATTATCTCGGCTTCTACTGGGCCGATTTTGATCAACAAAGTCTCAAACGAAAGGGAAACGAATAAGCTACACGATAAAAAATACCCCGTTGCTGTAACTATATGCAGTTGGCCGTAATAACAATTTCAATAGTTTAATTGTTTATAACAAATGAACCGAGCATGCAGCATTAGTAAATCGTTTATTGCCGTGTAGCAGCATCCTTTACCTTTCTTTTAAGCACTCGATCATTAATCTAGCTGCTCTAGAAGCCGAGATAATTGCAGTGACCCGAAGTGCATTTTTGCTGATTTTTCAATTGTTAATAACATTGGAACCACAAATGCCATATTGTTGCAACTTTTGGAACAGATAGCTATGGTTCATAGCTTTCATTTAAGACAAGTCGGGGTAAGGAATACGCAGTAGAAGCCGAGAAATACGCAATTCTTTAAATTAACGATGTAATCCAGGAATTCGGTTTTGAAGCTGCGGCAAACTGCGAAAAAGGCCGCAAACGCGAGATGGCGCCACATACACGATTATCGAATATATCATTGCCGACAAAATATTTAAAAATTATTATCTTGGCTCCTGCTGGGCCGATTTTGATCAACAATATCTCAAACGAATGGGAAACGAATAAGCTACAAGATAAAAAATAGCCCGTTGCTGTAACTATATGCAGTTGGCTGTAATAACTATTTCAATTGTTTAATTGTTCATAACAAATGAACCGCACGTGGAATCATGTTCACACCTGTTGGAGATGTTAGCTGATACTCCCAGCTTTAATTTATGTTTACTGGTCATTGATGTAGCTAGACTGCAAGACGAAATAATGGCATTTGTTTATAATTTATTTAAATAAATACAATTATCTCGGCTTCTACTGCGCCGATTTTGATCAACAAAGTCTCAAACGAAAGGGAAACGAATAA
Organism: Nomada lathburiana; assembly: GCA_963667235.1. Taxonomy (NCBI): domain Eukaryota; kingdom Metazoa; phylum Arthropoda; class Insecta; order Hymenoptera; family Apidae; genus Nomada; species Nomada lathburiana. Next base: position 11,127,253 of record OY763903.1, read on the forward strand.
GCTACAAGATAAAAAAATAGCCCGTTGCTGTAACTATATGCAGTTGGCCGTAATAACAATTTCACTTGTTTAATTGTTTATAACAAATGAACCGCACGTGGAATCATGATCACACCTGTTGGAGATGTTAGCTGATACTCCCAGCTTTAATTTATGTCCACTGGTCATTGATGTAGCAAGCCTGCAAGACGAAATAATGGCATTTGTTTATAATTTATTTAAATAAATTCAATTATCTCGGCTTCTACTGGGCCGATTTTGATCAACAATATCTCAAACGAATGGGAAACGTATAAGCTACAAGATAAAAAATACGCCGTTGCTGTAACTATATGCAGTTGGCCGTAATAACAATTTCACTTGTTTAATTGTTTATAACAAATGAACCGCACGTGGAATCATGATCACACCTGTTGGAGATGTTAGCTGATACTCCCAGCTTTAATTTATGTCCACTGGTCATTGATGTAGCAAGCCTGCAAGACGAAATAATGGCATTTGTTTATAATTTATTTAAATAAATTCAATTATCTCGGCTTCTACTGGGCCGATTTTAATCAACAATATCTCAAACGAATGGGAAACGAATAAGCTACAAGATAAAAAATACGCCGTTGCTGTAACTATATGCAGTTGGCCGTAATAACAATTTCACTTGTTTGATTGTTTATAACAAATGAACCGCACGTGGAATCATGATCACACCTGTTGGAGATGTTAGCTGATACTCCCACCTTTAATTTATGTCCACTGGTCATTGATGTAGCAAGCCTGCAAGACGAAATAATGGCATTTGTTTATAATTTATTTAAATAAATTCAATTATCTCGGCTTCTACTGGGCCGATTTTGATCAACAATATCTCAAACGAATGGGAAACGAATAAGCTACAAGATAAAAAATAGCCCGTTGCTGTAACTATATGCAGTTGGCCGTACTAACAATTTTAATCGTTTAATTGTTTATAACAAATGAACCGCACGTGGAATCATGATCACACCTGTTGGAGATGTTAGCTGATACTCCCAGCTTTAATTTATGTCCACTGGTCATTGATGTAGCAAGCCTGCAAGACGAAATAATGGCATTTGTTTATAATTTATTTAAATAAATTCAATTATCTCGGCTTCTACTGGGCCGATTTTGATCAACAATATCTCAAACGAATGGGAAACGAATAAGCTACAAGATAAAAAATACGCCGTTGCTGTAACTATATGCAGTTGGCCGTAATAACAATTTCAATTGTTTAATTGTTTATAACAAATGAACCGCACGTGGAATCATGATCACACCTGTTGGAGATGTTAGCTGATACTCCCAGCTTTAATTTATGTCCACTGGTCATTGATGTAGCAAGCCTGCAAGACGAAATAATGGCATTTGTTTATAATTTATTTAAATAAATTCAATTATCTCGGCTTCTACTGGGCCGATTTTGATCAACAATATCTCAAACGAATGGGAAACGAATAAGCTACAAGATAAAAAATACGCCGTTGCTGTAACTATATGCAGTTGGCCGTAATAACAATTTCAATTGTTTAATTGTTTATAACAAATGAACCGCACGTGGAATCATGATCACACCTGTTGGAGATGTTAGCTGATACTCCCAGCTTTAATTTATGTCCACTGGTCATTGATGTAGCAAGCCTGCAAGACGAAATAATGGCATTTGTTTATAATTTATTTAAATAAATTCAATTATCTCGGCTTCTACTGGGCCGATTTTGATCAACAATATCTCAAACGAATGGGAAACGAATAAGCTACAAGATAAAAAATACGCCGTTGCTGTAACTATATGCAGTTGGCCGTAATAACAATTTCAATTGTTTAATTGTTTATAACAAATGAACCGCACGTGGAATCATGTTCACACCTGTTGGAGATGTTAGCTGATACTCCCAGCTTTAATTTATGTCTACTGGTCATTGATGTAGCAAGCCTGCAAGACGAAATAATGGCATTTGTTTATAATTTATTTAAATAAATTCAATTATCTCGGCTTCTACTGGGCCGATTTTAATCAACAAAGACTCAAACGAAAGGCAAACGAATAAGATACACGATAAAAAATAGCCCGTTGCTGTAACTGTATGCAGTTGGCCGTAATAACAATTTCAATTGTTTAATTGTTCATAACAAATGAACCGCACGTGGAATCATGATCACACCTGTTGGAGATGTTAGCTGATACTCCCAGCTTTAATTTATGTCCACTGGTCATTGATGTAGCTAGCCTGGAAGTCGAAATAATGGCATTTGTTTATAATTTATTTAAATAAATTCAATTATCTCAGCTTCTACTGGGCCGATGTTAATCAACAAAGTCTCAAACGAAAGGCAAACGAATAAGATACACGATAAAAAATACCCCGTTGCTGTAACTATATGCAGTTGGCCGTAATAACAATTTCAATAGTTTAATTGTTTATAACAAATGAACCGAGCATGCAGCATTAGTAAATCGTTTATTGCCGTGTAGCAGCATCCTTTACCTTTCTTTTAAGCACTCGATCATTAATCTAGCTGCTCTAGAAGCCGAGATAATTGCAGTGACCCGAAGTGCATTTTTGCTGATTTTTCAATTGTTAATAACATTGGAACCACAAATGCCATATTGTTGCAACTTTTGGAACAGATAGCTATGGTTCATAGCTTTCATTTAAGACAAGTCGGGGTAAGGAATACGCAGTAGAAGCCGAGAAATACGCAATTCTTTAAATTAACGATGTAATCCAGGAATTCGGTTTTGAAGCTGCGGCAAACTGCGAAAAAGGCCGCAAACGCGAGATGGCGCCACATACACGATTATCGAATATATCATTGCCGACAAAATATTTAAAAATTATTATCTTGGCTCCTGCTGGGCCGATTTTGATCAACAATATCTCAAACGAATGGGAAACGAATAAGCTACAAGATAAAAAATAGCCCGTTGCTGTAACTATATGCAGTTGGCTGTAATAACTATTTCAATTGTTTAATTGTTCATAACAAATGAACCGCACGTGGAATCATGTTCACACCTGTTGGAGATGTTAGCTGATACTCCCAGCTTTAATTTATGTTTACTGGTCATTGATGTAGCTAGACTGCAAGACGAAATAATGGCATTTGTTTATAATTTATTTAAATAAATACAATTATCTCGGCTTCTACTGGGCCGATTTTGATCAACAAAGTCTCAAACGAAAGGGAAACGAATAAGCTACAAGATAAAAAATAGCCCGTTGCTGTAACTATATGCAGTTGGCCGTAATAACAATTTCAATTGTTTAATTGTTTATAACAAATGAACCGCACGTGGAATCATGATCACACCTGTTGGAGATGTTAGCTGATACTCCCAGCTTTAATTTATGTCCACTGGTCATTGATGTAGCCAGCCTGCAAGACGAAATAATGGCATTTGTTTATAATTTATTTAAATAAATTCAATTATCTCGGCTTCTACTGGGCCGATTTTAATCAACAAAGTCTCAAACGAAAGGCAAACGAATAAGATACACGATAAAAAATACCCCGTTGGTGTGACTATATGCCGTTGGCTGTAATAACAATTTCAATAGGTTAATTGTTTATAACAAATGAACCGCACGTGGAATCATGTTCACACCTGTTGGAGATGTTAGCTGATACTTCCAGCTTTAATTTATGTCTACTGGTCATTGATGTAGCAAGCCTGCAAGACGAAATAATGGCATTTGTTTATAATTTATTTAAACAAATTTAATTATCTCGGCTTCTACTGGGCCGATTTTGATCAACAAAGTCTCAAACGAAAGGGAAACGAATAAGCTACACGATAAAAAATACCCCGTTGCTGTAACTATATGCAGTTGGCCGTAATAACAATTTCAATAGTTTAATTGTTTATAACAAATGAACCGAGCATGCAGCATTAGTAAATCGTTTATTGCCGTGTAGCAGCATCCTTTACCTTTCTTTTAAGCACTCGATCATTAATCTAGCTGCTCTAGAAGCCGAGATAATTGCAGTGACCCGAAGTGCATTTTTGCTGATTTTTCAATTGTTAATAACATTGGAACCACAAATGCCATATTGTTGCAACTTTTGGAACAGATAGCTATGGTTCATAGCTTTCATTTAAGACAAGTCGGGGTAAGGAATACGCAGTAGAAGCCGAGAAATACGCAATTCTTTAAATTAACGATGTAATCCAGGAATTCGGTTTTGAAGCTGCGGCAAACTGCGAAAAAGGCCGCAAACGCGAGATGGCGCCACATACACGATTATCGAATATATCATTGCCGACAAAATATTTAAAAATTATTATCTTGGCTCCTGCTGGGCCGATTTTGATCAACAATATCTCAAACGAATGGGAAACGAATAAGCTACAAGATAAAAAATAGCCCGTTGCTGTAACTATATGCAGTTGGCCGTAATAACAATTTCACTTGTTTGATTGTTTATAACAAATGAACCGCACGTGGAATCATGATCACACCTGTTGGAGATGTTAGCTGATACTCCCACCTTTAATTTATGTCCACTGGTCATTGATGTAGCAAGCCTGCAAGACGAAATAATGGCATTTGTTTATAATTTATTTAAATAAATTCAATTATCTCGGCTTCTACTGGGCCGATTTTGATCAACAATATCTCAAACGAATGGGAAACGAATAAGCTACAAGATAAAAAATAGCCCGTTGCTGTAACTATATGCAGTTGGCCGTACTAACAATTTTAATCGTTTAATTGTTTATAACAAATGAACCGCACGTGGAATCATGATCACACCTGTTGGAGATGTTAGCTGATACTCCCAGCTTTAATTTATGTCCACTGGTCATTGATGTAGCAAGCCTGCAAGACGAAATAATGGCATTTGTTTATAATTTATTTAAATAAATTCAATTATCTCGGCTTCTACTGGGCCGATTTTGATCAACAATATCTCAAACGAATGGGAAACGAATAAGCTACAAGATAAAAAATACGCCGTTGCTGTAACTATATGCAGTTGGCCGTAATAACAATTTCAATTGTTTAATTGTTTATAACAAATGAACCGCACGTGGAATCATGATCACACCTGTTGGAGATGTTAGCTGATACTCCCAGCTTTAATTTATGTCCACTGGTCATTGATGTAGCAAGCCTGCAAGACGAAATAATGGCATTTGTTTATAATTTATTTAAATAAATTCAATTATCTCGGCTTCTACTGGGCCGATTTTGATCAACAATATCTCAAACGAATGGGAAACGAATAAGCTACAAGATAAAAAATACGCCGTTGCTGTAACTATATGCAGTTGGCCGTAATAACAATTTCAATTGTTTAATTGTTTATAACAAATGAACCGCACGTGGAATCATGATCACACCTGTTGGAGATGTTAGCTGATACTCCCAGCTTTAATTTATGTCCACTGGTCATTGATGTAGCAAGCCTGCAAGACGAAATAATGGCATTTGTTTATAATTTATTTAAATAAATTCAATTATCTCGGCTTCTACTGGGCCGATTTTGATCAACAATATCTCAAACGAATGGGAAACGAATAAGCTACAAGATAAAAAATACGCCGTTGCTGTAACTATATGCAGTTGGCCGTAATAACAATTTCAATTGTTTAATTGTTTATAACAAATGAACCGCACGTGGAATCATGTTCACACCTGTTGGAGATGTTAGCTGATACTCCCAGCTTTAATTTATGTCTACTGGTCATTGATGTAGCAAGCCTGCAAGACGAAATAATGGCATTTGTTTATAATTTATTTAAATAAATTCAATTATCTCGGCTTCTACTGGGCCGATTTTAATCAACAAAGACTCAAACGAAAGGCAAACGAATAAGATACACGATAAAAAATAGCCCGTTGCTGTAACTGTATGCAGTTGGCCGTAATAACAATTTCAATTGTTTAATTGTTCATAACAAATGAACCGCACGTGGAATCATGATCACACCTGTTGGAGATGTTAGCTGATACTCCCAGCTTTAATTTATGTCCACTGGTCATTGATGTAGCTAGCCTGGAAGTCGAAATAATGGCATTTGTTTATAATTTATTTAAATAAATTCAATTATCTCAGCTTCTACTGGGCCGATGTTAATCAACAAAGTCTCAAACGAAAGGCAAACGAATAAGATACACGATAAAAAATACCCCGTTGCTGTAACTATATGCAGTTGGCCGTAATAACAATTTCAATAGTTTAATTGTTTATAACAAATGAACCGAGCATGCAGCATTAGTAAATCGTTTATTGCCGTGTAGCAGCATCCTTTACCTTTCTTTTAAGCACTCGATCATTAATCTAGCTGCTCTAGAAGCCGAGATAATTGCAGTGACCCGAAGTGCATTTTTGCTGATTTTTCAATTGTTAATAACATTGGAACCACAAATGCCATATTGTTGCAACTTTTGGAACAGATAGCTATGGTTCATAGCTTTCATTTAAGACAAGTCGGGGTAAGGAATACGCAGTAGAAGCCGAGAAATACGCAATTCTTTAAATTAACGATGTAATCCAGGAATTCGGTTTTGAAGCTGCGGCAAACTGCGAAAAAGGCCGCAAACGCGAGATGGCGCCACATACACGATTATCGAATATATCATTGCCGACAAAATATTTAAAAATTATTATCTTGGCTCCTGCTGGGCCGATTTTGATCAACAATATCTCAAACGAATGGGAAACGAATAAGCTACAAGATAAAAAATAGCCCGTTGCTGTAACTATATGCAGTTGGCTGTAATAACTATTTCAATTGTTTAATTGTTCATAACAAATGAACCGCACGTGGAATCATGTTCACACCTGTTGGAGATGTTAGCTGATACTCCCAGCTTTAATTTATGTTTACTGGTCATTGATGTAGCTAGACTGCAAGACGAAATAATGGCATTTGTTTATAATTTATTTAAATAAATACAATTATCTCGGCTTCTACTGCGCCGATTTTGATCAACAAAGTCTCAAACGAAAGGGAAACGAATAAGCTACAAGATAAAAAAATAGCCCGTTGCTGTAACTATATGCAGTTGGCCGTAATAACAATTTCACTTGTTTAATTGTTTATAACAAATGAACCGCACGTGGAATCATGATCACACCTGTTGGAGATGTTAGCTGATACTCCCAGCTTTAATTTATGTCCACTGGTCATTGATGTAGCAAGCCTGCAAGACGAAATAATGGCATTTGTTTATAATTTATTTAAATAAATTCAATTATCTCGGCTTCTACTGGGCCGATTTTGATCAACAATATCTCAAACGAATGGGAAACGTATAAGCTACAAGATAAAAAATACGCCGTTGCTGTAACTATATGCAGTTGGCCGTAATAACAATTTCACTTGTTTAATTGTTTATAACAAATGAACCGCACGTGGAATCATGATCACACCTGTTGGAGATGTTAGCTGATACTCCCAGCTTTAATTTATGTCCACTGGTCATTGATGTAGCAAGCCTGCAAGACGAAATAATGGCATTTGTTTATAATTTATTTAAATAAATTCAATTATCTCGGCTTCTACTGGGCCGATTTTAATCAACAATATCTCAAACGAATGGGAAACGAATAAGCTACAAGATAAAAAATACGCCGTTGCTGTAACTATATGCAGTTGGCCGTAATAACAATTTCACTTGTTTGATTGTTTATAACAAATGAACCGCACGTGGAATCATGATCACACCTGTTGGAGATGTTAGCTGATACTCCCACCTTTAATTTATGTCCACTGGTCATTGATGTAGCAAGCCTGCAAGACGAAATAATGGCATTTGTTTATAATTTATTTAAATAAATTCAATTATCTCGGCTTCTACTGGGCCGATTTTGATCAACAATATCTCAAACGAATGGGAAACGAATAAGCTACAAGATAAAAAATAGCCCGTTGCTGTAACTATATGCAGTTGGCCGTACTAACAATTTTAATCGTTTAATTGTTTATAACAAATGAACCGCACGTGGAATCATGATCACACCTGTTGGAGATGTTAGCTGATACTCCCAGCTTTAATTTATGTCCACTGGTCATTGATGTAGCAAGCCTGCAAGACGAAATAATGGCATTTGTTTATAATTTATTTAAATAAATTCAATTATCTCGGCTTCTACTGGGCCGATTTTGATCAACAATATCTCAAACGAATGGGAAACGAATAAGCTACAAGATAAAAAATACGCCGTTGCTGTAACTATATGCAGTTGGCCGTAATAACAATTTCAATTGTTTAATTGTTTATAACAAATGAACCGCACGTGGAATCATGATCACACCTGTTGGAGATGTTAGCTGATACTCCCAGCTTTAATTTATGTCCACTGGTCATTGATGTAGCAAGCCTGCAAGACGAAATAATGGCATTTGTTTATAATTTATTTAAATAAATTCAATTATCTCGGCTTCTACTGGGCCGATTTTGATCAACAATATCTCAAACGAATGGGAAACGAATAAGCTACAAGATAAAAAATACGCCGTTGCTGTAACTATATGCAGTTGGCCGTAATAACAATTTCAATTGTTTAATTGTTTATAACAAATGAACCGCACGTGGAATCATGATCACACCTGTTGGAGATGTTAGCTGATACTCCCAGCTTTAATTTATGTCCACTGGTCATTGATGTAGCAAGCCTGCAAGACGAAATAATGGCATTTGTTTATAATTTATTTAAATAAATTCAATTATCTCGGCTTCTACTGGGCCGATTTTGATCAACAATATCTCAAACGAATGGGAAACGAATAAGCTACAAGATAAAAAATACGCCGTTGCTGTAACTATATGCAGTTGGCCGTAATAACAATTTCAATTGTTTAATTGTTTATAACAAATGAACCGCACGTGGAATCATGTTCACACCTGTTGGAGATGTTAGCTGATACTCCCAGCTTTAATTTATGTCTACTGGTCATTGATGTAGCAAGCCTGCAAGACGAAATAATGGCATTTGTTTATAATTTATTTAAATAAATTCAATTATCTCGGCTTCTACTGGGCCGATTTTAATCAACAAAGACTCAAACGAAAGGCAAACGAATAAGATACACGATAAAAAATAGCCCGTTGCTGTAACTGTATGCAGTTGGCCGTAATAACAATTTCAATTGTTTAATTGTTCATAACAAATGAACCGCACGTGGAATCATGATCACACCTGTTGGAGATGTTAGCTGATACTCCCAGCTTTAATTTATGTCCACTGGTCATTGATGTAGCTAGCCTGGAAGTCGAAATAATGGCATTTGTTTATAATTTATTTAAATAAATTCAATTATCTCAGCTTCTACTGGGCCGATGTTAATCAACAAAGTCTCAAACGAAAGGCAAACGAATAAGATACACGATAAAAAATACCCCGTTGCTGTAACTATATGCAGTTGGCCGTAATAACAATTTCAATAGTTTAATTGTTTATAACAAATGAACCGAGCATGCAGCATTAGTAAATCGTTTATTGCCGTGTAGCAGCATCCTTTACCTTTCTTTTAAGCACTCGATCATTAATCTAGCTGCTCTAGAAGCCGAGATAATTGCAGTGACCCGAAGTGCATTTTTGCTGATTTTTCAATTGTTAATAACATTGGAACCACAAATGCCATATTGTTGCAACTTTTGGAACAGATAGCTATGGTTCATAGCTTTCATTTAAGACAAGTCGGGGTAAGGAATACGCAGTAGAAGCCGAGAAATACGCAATTCTTTAAATTAACGATGTAATCCAGGAATTCGGTTTTGAAGCTGCGGCAAACTGCGAAAAAGGCCGCAAACGCGAGATGGCGCCACATACACGATTATCGAATATATCATTGCCGACAAAATATTTAAAAATTATTATCTTGGCTCCTGCTGGGCCGATTTTGATCAACAATATCTCAAACGAATGGGAAACGAATAAGCTACAAGATAAAAAATAGCCCGTTGCTGTAACTATATGCAGTTGGCTGTAATAACTATTTCAATTGTTTAATTGTTCATAACAAATGAACCGCACGTGGAATCATGTTCACACCTGTTGGAGATGTTAGCTGATACTCCCAGCTTTAATTTATGTTTACTGGTCATTGATGTAGCTAGACTGCAAGACGAAATAATGGCATTTGTTTATAATTTATTTAAATAAATACAATTATCTCGGCTTCTACTGGGCCGATTTTGATCAACAAAGTCTCAAACGAAAGGGAAACGAATAAGCTACAAGATAAAAAATAGCCCGTTGCTGTAACTATATGCAGTTGGCCGTAATAACAATTTCAATTGTTTAATTGTTTATAACAAATGAACCGCACGTGGAATCATGATCACACCTGTTGGAGATGTTAGCTGATACTCCCAGCTTTAATTTATGTCCACTGGTCATTGATGTAGCCAGCCTGCAAGACGAAATAATGGCATTTGTTTATAATTTATTTAAATAAATTCAATTATCTCGGCTTCTACTGGGCCGATTTTAATCAACAAAGTCTCAAACGAAAGGCAAACGAATAAGATACACGATAAAAAATACCCCGTTGGTGTGACTATATGCCGTTGGCTGTAATAACAATTTCAATAGGTTAATTGTTTATAACAAATGAACCGCACGTGGAATCATGTTCACACCTGTTGGAGATGTTAGCTGATACTTCCAGCTTTAATTTATGTCTACTGGTCATTGATGTAGCAAGCCTGCAAGACGAAATAATGGCATTTGTTTATAATTTATTTAAACAAATTTAATTATCTCGGCTTCTACTGGGCCGATTTTGATCAACAAAGTCTCAAACGAAAGGGAAACGAATAAGCTACACGATAAAAAATACCCCGTTGCTGTAACTATATGCAGTTGGCCGTAATAACAATTTCAATAGTTTAATTGTTTATAACAAATGAACCGAGCATGCAGCATTAGTAAATCGTTTATTGCCGTGTAGCAGCATCCTTTACCTTTCTTTTAAGCACTCGATCATTAATCTAGCTGCTCTAGAAGCCGAGATAATTGCAGTGACCCGAAGTGCATTTTTGCTGATTTTTCAATTGTTAATAACATTGGAACCACAAATGCCATATTGTTGCAACTTTTGGAACAGATAGCTATGGTTCATAGCTTTCATTTAAGACAAGTCGGGGTAAGGAATACGCAGTAGAAGCCGAGAAATACGCAATTCTTTAAATTAACGATGTAATCCAGGAATTCGGTTTTGAAGCTGCGGCAAACTGCGAAAAAGGCCGCAAACGCGAGATGGCGCCACATACACGATTATCGAATATATCATTGCCGACAAAATATTTAAAAATTATTATCTTGGCTCCTGCTGGGCCGATTTTGATCAACAATATCTCAAACGAATGGGAAACGAATAAGCTACAAGATAAAAAATAGCCCGTTGCTGTAACTATATGCAGTTGGCTGTAATAACTATTTCAATTGTTTAATTGTTCATAACAAATGAACCGCACGTGGAATCATGTTCACACCTGTTGGAGATGTTAGCTGATACTCCCAGCTTTAATTTATGTTTACTGGTCATTGATGTAGCTAGACTGCAAGACGAAATAATGGCATTTGTTTATAATTTATTTAAATAAATACAATTATCTCGGCTTCTACTGCGCCGATTTTGATCAACAAAGTCTCAAACGAAAGGGAAACGAATAAGCTACAAGATAAAAAAATAGCCCGTTGCTGTAACTATATGCAGTTGGCCGTAATAACAATTTCACTTGTTTAATTGTTTATAACAAATGAACCGCACGTGGAATCATGATCACACCTGTTGGAGATGTTAGCTGATACTCCCAGCTTTAATTTATGTCCACTGGTCATTGATGTAGCAAGCCTGCAAGACGAAATAATGGCATTTGTTTATAATTTATTTAAATAAATTCAATTATCTCGGCTTCTACTGGGCCGATTTTGATCAACAATATCTCAAACGAATGGGAAACGTATAAGCTACAAGATAAAAAATACGCCGTTGCTGTAACTATATGCAGTTGGCCGTAATAACAATTTCACTTGTTTAATTGTTTATAACAAATGAACCGCACGTGGAATCATGATCACACCTGTTGGAGATGTTAGCTGATACTCCCAGCTTTAATTTATGTCCACTGGTCATTGATGTAGCAAGCCTGCAAGACGAAATAATGGCATTTGTTTATAATTTATTTAAATAAATTCAATTATCTCGGCTTCTACTGGGCCGATTTTAATCAACAATATCTCAAACGAATGGGAAACGAATAAGCTACAAGATAAAAAATACGCCGTTGCTGTAACTATATGCAGTTGGCCGTAATAACAATTTCACTTGTTTGATTGTTTATAACAAATGAACCGCACGTGGAATCATGATCACACCTGTTGGAGATGTTAGCTGATACTCCCACCTTTAATTTATGTCCACTGGTCATTGATGTAGCAAGCCTGCAAGACGAAATAATGGCATTTGTTTATAATTTATTTAAATAAATTCAATTATCTCGGCTTCTACTGGGCCGATTTTGATCAACAATATCTCAAACGAATGGGAAACGAATAAGCTACAAGATAAAAAATAGCCCGTTGCTGTAACTATATGCAGTTGGCCGTACTAACAATTTTAATCGTTTAATTGTTTATAACAAATGAACCGCACGTGGAATCATGATCACACCTGTTGGAGATGTTAGCTGATACTCCCAGCTTTAATTTATGTCCACTGGTCATTGATGTAGCAAGCCTGCAAGACGAAATAATGGCATTTGTTTATAATTTATTTAAATAAATTCAATTATCTCGGCTTCTACTGGGCCGATTTTGATCAACAATATCTCAAACGAATGGGAAACGAATAAGCTACAAGATAAAAAATACGCCGTTGCTGTAACTATATGCAGTTGGCCGTAATAACAATTTCAATTGTTTAATTGTTTATAACAAATGAACCGCACGTGGAATCATGATCACACCTGTTGGAGATGTTAGCTGATACTCCCAGCTTTAATTTATGTCCACTGGTCATTGATGTAGCAAGCCTGCAAGACGAAATAATGGCATTTGTTTATAATTTATTTAAATAAATTCAATTATCTCGGCTTCTACTGGGCCGATTTTGATCAACAATATCTCAAAGGAATGGGAAACGAATAAGCTACAAGATAAAAAATACGCCGTTGCTGTAACTATATGCAGTTGGCCGTAATAACAATTTCAATTGTTTAATTGTTTATAACAAATGAACCGCACGTGGAATCATGATCACACCTGTTGGAGATGTTAGCTGATACTCCCAGCTTTAATTTATGTCCACTGGTCATTGATGTAGCAAGCCTGCAAGACGAAATAATGGCATTTGTTTATAATTTATTTAAATAAATTCAATTATCTCGGCTTCTACTGGGCCGATTTTGATCAACAATATCTCAAACGAATGGGAAACGAATAAGCTACAAGATAAAAAATACGCCGTTGCTGTAACTATATGCAGTTGGCCGTAATAACAATTTCAATTGTTTAATTGTTTATAACAAATGAACCGCACGTGGAATCATGTTCACACCTGTTGGAGATGTTAGCTGATACTCCCAGCTTTAATTTATGTCTACTGGTCATTGATGTAGCAAGCCTGCAAGACGAAATAATGGCATTTGTTTATAATTTATTTAAATAAATTCAATTATCTCGGCTTCTACTGGGCCGATTTTAATCAACAAAGACTCAAACGAAAGGCAAACGAATAAGATACACGATAAAAAATAGCCCGTTGCTGTAACTGTATGCAGTTGGCCGTAATAACAATTTCAATTGTTTAATTGTTCATAACAAATGAACCGCACGTGGAATCATGATCACACCTGTTGGAGATGTTAGCTGATACTCCCAGCTTTAATTTATGTCCACTGGTCATTGATGTAGCTAGCCTGGAAGTCGAAATAATGGCATTTGTTTATAATTTATTTAAATAAATTCAATTATCTCAGCTTCTACTGGGCCGATGTTAATCAACAAAGTCTCAAACGAAAGGCAAACGAATAAGATACACGATAAAAAATACCCCGTTGCTGTAACTATATGCAGTTGGCCGTAATAACAATTTCAATAGTTTAATTGTTTATAACAAATGAACCGAGCATGCAGCATTAGTAAATCGTTTATTGCCGTGTAGCAGCATCCTTTACCTTTCTTTTAAGCACTCGATCATTAATCTAGCTGCTCTAGAAGCCGAGATAATTGCAGTGACCCGAAGTGCATTTTTGCTGATTTTTCAATTGTTAATAACATTGGAACCACAAATGCCATATTGTTGCAACTTTTGGAACAGATAGCTATGGTTCATAGCTTTCATTTAAGACAAGTCGGGGTAAGGAATACGCAGTAGAAGCCGAGAAATACGCAATTCTTTAAATTAACGATGTAATCCAGGAATTCGGTTTTGAAGCTGCGGCAAACTGCGAAAAAGGCCGCAAACGCGAGATGGCGCCACATACACGATTATCGAATATATCATTGCCGACAAAATATTTAAAAATTATTATCTTGGCTCCTGCTGGGCCGATTTTGATCAACAATATCTCAAACGAATGGGAAACGAATAAGCTACAAGATAAAAAATAGCCCGTTGCTGTAACTATATGCAGTTGGCTGTAATAACTATTTCAATTGTTTAATTGTTCATAACAAATGAACCGCACGTGGAATCATGTTCACACCTGTTGGAGATGTTAGCTGATACTCCCAGCTTTAATTTATGTTTACTGGTCATTGATGTAGCTAGACTGCAAGACGAAATAATGGCATTTGTTTATAATTTATTTAAATAAATACAATTATCTCGGCTTCTACTGGGCCGATTTTGATCAACAAAGTCTCAAACGAAAGGGAAACGAATAAGCTACAAGATAAAAAATAGCCCGTTGCTGTAACTATATGCAGTTGGCCGTACTAACAATTTTAATCGTTTAATTGTTTATAACAAATGAACCGCACGTGGAATCATGATCACAACTGTTGGAGATGTTAGCTGATACTCCCAGCTTTAATTTATGTCCACTGGTCATTGATGTAGCAAGCCTGCAAGACGAAATAATGGCATTTGTTTATAATTTATTTAAATAAATTCAATTATCTCGGCTTCTACTGGGCCGATTTTGATCAACAATATCTCAAACGAATGGGAAACGAATAAGCTACAAGATAAAAAATACGCCGTTGCTGTAACTATATGCAGTTGGCCGTAATAACAATTTCAATTGTTTAATTGTTTATAACAAATGAACCGAGCATGCAGCATTAGTAAATCGTTTATTGCCGTGTAGCAGCATCCTTTACCTTTCTTTTAAGCACTCGATCATTAATCTAGCTGCTCTAGAAGCCGAGATAATTGCAGTGACCCGAAGTGCATTTTTGCTGATTTTTCAATTGTTAATAACATTGGAACCACAAATGCCATATTGTTGCAACTTTTGGAACAGATAGCTATGGTTCATAGCTTTCATTTAAGACAAGTCGGGGTAAGGAATACGCAGTAGAAGCCGAGAAATACGCAATTCTTTAAATTAACGATGTAATCCAGGAATTCGGTTTTGAAGCTGCGGCAAACTGCGAAAAAGGCCGCAAACGCGAGATGGCGCCACATACACGATTATCGAATATATCATTGCCGACAAAATATTTAAAAATTATTATCTTGGCTCCTGCTGGGCCGATTTTGATCAACAATATCTCAAACGAATGGGAAACGAATAAGCTACAAGATAAAAAATAGCCCGTTGCTGTAACTATATGCAGTTGGCCGTACTAACAATTTTAATCGTTTAATTGTTTATAACAAATGAACCGCACGTGGAATCATGATCACACCTGCTGGAGATGTTAGCTGATACTCCCAGCTTTAATTTATGTCCACTGGTCATTGATGTAGCAAGCCTGCAAGACGAAATAATGGCATTTGTTTATAATTTATTTAAATAAATTCAATTATCTCGGCTTCTACTGGGCCGATTTTGATCAACAATATCTCAAACGAATGGGAAACGAATAAGCTACAAGATAAAAAATACGCCGTTGCTGTAACTATATGCAGTTGGCCGTAATAACAATTTCAATTGTTTAATTGTTTATAACAAATGAACCGCACGTGGAATCATGATCACACCTGTTGGAGATGTTAGCTGATACTCCCAGCTTTAATTTATGTCCACTGGTCATTGATGTAGCAAGCCTGCAAGACGAAATAATGGCATTTGTTTATAATTTATTTAAATAAATTCAATTATCTCGGCTTCTACTGGGCCGATTTTGATCAACAATATCTCAAACGAATGGGAAACGAATAAGCTACAAGATAAAAAATACGCCGTTGCTGTAACTGTATGCAGTTGGCCGTAATAACAATTTCAATTGTTTAATTGTTCATAACAAATGAACCGCACGTGGAATCATGATCACACCTGTTGGAGATGTTAGCTGATACTCCCAGCTTTAATTTATGTCCACTGGTCATTGATGTAGCTAGCCTGGAAGTCGAAATAATGGCATTTGTTTATAATTTATTTAAATAAATTCAATTATCTCGGCTTCTACTGGGCCGATGTTAATCAACAAAGTCTCAAACGAAAGGCAAACGAATAAGATACACGATAAAAAATACCCCGTTGCTGTAACTATATGCAGTTGGCCGTAATAACAATTTCAATTGTTTAATTGTTTATAACAAATGAACCGAGCATGCAGCATTAGTAAATCGTTTATTGCCGTGTAGCAGCATCCTTTACCTTTCTTTTAAGCACTCGATCATTAATCTAGCTGCTCTAGAAGCCGAGATAATTGCAGTGACCCGAAGTGCATTTTTGCTGATTTTTCAATTGTTAATAACATTGGAACCACAAATGCCATATTGTTGCAACTTTTGGAACAGATAGCTATGGTTCATAGCTTTCATTTAAGACAAGTCGGGGTAAGGAATACGCAGTAGAAGCCGAGAAATACGCAATTCTTTAAATTAACGATGTAATCCAGGAATTCGGTTTTGAAGCTGCGGCAAACTGCGAAAAAGGCCGCAAACGCGAGATGGCGCCACATACACGATTATCGAATATATCATTGCCGACAAAATATTTAAAAATTATTATCTTGGCTCCTGCTGGGCCGATTTTGATCAACAATATCTCAAACGAATGGGAAACGAATAAGCTACAAGATAAAAAATAGCCCGTTGCTGTAACTATATGCAGTTGGCCGTACTAACAATTTTAATCGTTTAATTGTTTATAACAAATGAACCGCACGTGGAATCATGATCACACCTGCTGGAGATGTTAGCTGATACTCCCAGCTTTAATTTATGTCCACTGGTCATTGATGTAGCAAGCCTGCAAGACGAAATAATGGCATTTGTTTATAATTTATTTAAATAAATTCAATTATCTCGGCTTCTACTGGGCCGATTTTGATCAACAATATCTCAAACGAATGGGAAACGAATAAGCTACAAGATAAAAAATACGCCGTTGCTGTAACTATATGCAGTTGGCCGTAATAACAATTTCAATTGTTTAATTGTTTATAACAAATGAACCGCACGTGGAATCATGATCACACCTGTTGGAGATGTTAGCTGATACTCCCAGCTTTAATTTATGTCCACTGGTCATTGATGTAGCAAGCCTGCAAGACGAAATAATGGCATTTGTTTATAATTTATTTAAATAAATTCAATTATCTCGGCTTCTACTGGGCCGATTTTGATCAACAATATCTCAAACGAATGGGAAACGAATAAGCTACAAGATAAAAAATACGCCGTTGCTGTAACTATATGCAGTTGTCCGTAATAACAATTTCAATTGTTTAATTGTTTATAACAAATGAACCGCACGTGGAATCATGTTCACACCTATTGGAGATGTTAGCTGATACTCCCAGCTTTAATTTATGTCTACTGGTCATTGATGTAGCAAGCCTGCAAGACGAAATAATGGCATTTGTTTATAATTTATTTAAATAAATTCAATTATCTCGGCTTCTACTGGGCCGATTTTAATCAACAAAGACTCAAACGAAAGGCAAACGAATAAGATACACGATAAAAAATAGCCCGTTGCTGTAACTGTATGCAGTTGGCCGTAATAACAATTTCAATTGTTTAATTGTTCATAACAAATGAACCGCACGTGGAATCATGATCACACCTGTTGGAGATGTTAGCTGATACTCCCAGCTTTAATTTATGTCCACTGGTCATTGATGTAGCTAGCCTGGAAGTCGAAATAATGGCATTTGTTTATAATTTATTTAAATAAATTCAATTATCTCGGCTTCTACTGGGCCGATGTTAATCAACAAAGTCTCAAACGAAAGGCAAACGAATAAGATACACGATAAAAAATACCCCGTTGCTGTAACTATATGCAGTTGGCCGTAATAACAATTTCAATTGTTTAATTGTTTATAACAAATGAACCGAGCATGCAGCATTAGTAAATCGTTTATTGCCGTGTAGCAGCATCCTTTACCTTTCTTTTAAGCACTCGATCATTAATCTAGCTGCTCTAGAAGCCGAGATAATTGCAGTGACCCGAAGTGCATTTTTGCTGATTTTTCAATTGTTAATAACATTGGAACCACAAATGCCATATTGTTGCAACTTTGGGAACAGATAGCTATGGTTTATAGCTTTCATTTAAGACAAGTCCGGTTAAGATACACGCAGTAGAAGCCGTGAAAAACGCAATTGTTTAAATAAACGATGTAATCCAGGAATTCGGTTTTGAAGCTGCGGCAAACTGTGAAAAAGGCCGCAAACGCGAGATGGCGCCACATACACGATTATCGACATCCCACTCCCGAAAAAAAGATTTAAAAATTATTATCTCGGCTCCTGGTCATTGGTTTTTAATCAATGGTATGTCAAATGAAAGGGAAGAGGATAAGCTACACAGAAAAAAATACCCCGTTGCTGTGACTGTATGCAGTTGGCCGTACTAACAATTTTAATTGTTTAATTGTTTATAACAAATGAACCGCACGTGGAATCATGTTCACACCTGTTGGAGATGTTAGCTGATACTCCTAGCTTTACTTTATGTTCAGTGGTCATTGATGTATCTCGATAGGAAGTGGCAGTAATCCCATTTGTTTATAAATTATTTAAACAAATCCAATTATCTCGGCTTCTACTCGGCCGATTTTAATCCACCAAGTCTCAAACAAAAGGGAAACGAATAAGCTACACGATGAAAAATACCCCGTTGCTGTGACTGTATGCAGTTAGCCGTACTAACAATTTTAATTGTTTAATTGTTTATAACAAATGAACCACACGTGGAATCATGTTCACACCTGTTGGAGATGTTAGCTGATACTCCTAGCTTTAATTTATGTTCAGTGGTCATTGATATATCTCGACAGGAAGTGGCGGTAATCCCATTTGTTTATAATTTATTTAAACAAATTCAATTATCTCGCCTTCTACTTGGTCGACGTACTAATAATTAGAAGCTATTGATGGCCTCTAAAACACTTGATTAGACTTTTGATGTCCTTCGTCTCCTGTGCTGTCCCGCAAGTGACGTGTTTAGGCCTTTCAATGCGGCAAAGAGCGAACGCATATCTTAAAATTATTTAATTTTAATGTGTATAATAGAGAACGTTAACAATATTTTCTATAACTGTTGGTAACGTTGTGAGTGACACGGCAATGGTATGGGGTTCTTTGATTCTCGGGAACTCGGGTCGTAAAAATACATTTGCTGATTTCTCTATTCGTATATCTGTTCGGTGATATAGGAGATTGTCGATGAACATCGAATTCAGTAAATATTTAATATCATAAAAAATGAAATACTAAATAAACTAGAATATTCATTATTTTCTCGATAGTTAGAAACATATTCTGTATTAATCAATATTTGTTTATATGCCTGTGTTTGCAACTTGTAACAACCATGATGGATCCTAACCTGTCGCGCGATTTCCTGCACGCATGCCAAAGTGGAGATATATTGAAAGTGGAAGAACTTGTTTCGAAACACGAGGTCCAAGATTGGACCCTCTTCCGGTACAGCACTTCCGGCGACACTGCGTTACATGTTGCAGCGCGCCAAGGGCATTTCAGTATCGTACGATTCTTATGCGAGGCTTCTGAAAAACCCGACTTTAAAGTGAACGTTGCGAATAAAGATATGAAAAGACCTCTGCACGAGGCAGCTCAATTTACACGCAGCGGCATTGTCAAATATTTAATAGATCAAGGTGTTTGTTTTTGTACAACACTATTGTCTTTTTGTATAATTATCATTCATGATATTATCTCCATTATAAGGCGCGACCATAGACTCCCTAAAACGTGCTGATTGGACACCGCTTATGTTGGCTTGCACGAAAACTGGAAGTGAGGCCTACAAATCCATCGCTGAGCTGTTGAAGGCAAAAGCAAACTTATTTTTGAAAAATAAAGATGGATGGACACCGCTGCATATGATTTGTCGTTCTGGGGATCAGAATGCTTTCGATTTATTGGTGAACCAGTCCCCCAAGTGTATCGATGATCGAAGCAATAACGGTCGCAGTGTTATGCACATTGCTGGTAAGAATATCTCAACACTGAATGTTTGTTTATTATTAGTCATTATTGGTGAATTTTTTTAATTGTTCGTAGCATTTCATGGTCACGAGGGTTTAATCGAACGGCTTGCAGAACTTAAACCAAATTTATTAAGTGCCCGAGACTCTTCGGGATCCACCCCTCTTCACGAAGCGATGAAGGGCGGTCATTTAGCCTCGGCGAAACGAATGATAAATTTGGGTGCCGATGTAGGAGCTACGGACCGTGTTGGACAAACTATTTTACACGTGGCGGCTTTAACCGGAAATGTTGACGCTGTCAAATTTATTTTAGAAAATAATTTACTCGATGTACATGTCGAGGCAATGTTCAATATAACACCTTTAGTCGCGGCACAGAGAAGTAATCAAATGGATGCAGTCGAATGCTTGGTTCAACATGGGGCTCTGAAATAAAGTATTTTGATTAATAAATCCTCTAAAGGGGAGGTAAAGACAAGTCGTTTGTTTCTTTTTTATTCAGAGATTGGTACACATTTATTTATCCTTTTTTCCTGTATCAGACAGTCTTAAAGAAGCATACAAAAATGAAGAAACGGAGGCTCTTAGTAGATCGGAGATACCTAGATTTTTACATTCTTCTTTTTCTTCTTCCTCTTCTTCTGCTTGTTCTTCGGTCTTCCTCTTCTCTTTCATTTTATTAGCGTGCGCAGGCAGGCGATGATTCACGGGAAACTTACGCGCGTAATTACTTGCTAAAACCGTGTCCACGTATTAATTGCCGTCGTCAATTATCACTTACAAAGAGAGAACATAAATGGTAAAGATCACAGAATTTTTATTGTGAATATGAATCGCGTGCCGGCTTGCCCGATTTTCTGCAAATCGACCGTTGCTTCCGTGGCTCTACGTAAAACGGTGTAGAAAAAAAGCCGATTCGAAAAATATTCCGATATTTTCAGAGGGAGGCTGGGTGGAAAGGGGCTTTGCGAGGGATTCTTTTTTCTCGAA
This sequence comes from Nomada lathburiana, assembly GCA_963667235.1. Taxonomy (NCBI): domain Eukaryota; kingdom Metazoa; phylum Arthropoda; class Insecta; order Hymenoptera; family Apidae; genus Nomada; species Nomada lathburiana. The sequence goes on from OY763903.1 coordinate 11,148,805, forward strand.
ATGATCGCTGGTTCGTGTGTACGTGGCATAGTGCAATCTTATTTCCACGGTTTGATTCTCTGCGAACGCTTTGAACTTTCTTCGTCTGGCCGCAGCTCTGCTCCGATGCGTTTTTCAATTATTTTTTTTCTTTCTTCTAATTGCACGCGAAACAAAAGCTACATTGCTAAGTATCTCGAAGGATGACACGATCGCGGTTCATTGGTAGACCCGTTTATATGATTCTTCAGACAATAGAACGGGGATGAAAAGTAAAGAGAGACAGCACGCACGATTTAAAGGAACATTTCTAGATTGAACAGTACGGATAGGTGCACTCGATCAAAGAGAAGATCAGCATCGCGCGAATTTCGTCGCGTGAAAAGAGGAGAAGGGTGGAGATTTCTGGTGTGCGGATTAGAAGGAAGGGGAGGAGGATGGAGGATATTTATATTTATAAAACGGCTAAGAATAAAACATGCACTGTATATCTGTCCAACTGATTAATTGTCGCACAATTCCGTTCTGAATCTTTCCCCTTCATTTCTCCAATCTTCTTTTCCCCTTCTATCGCTTTTGTCTACTTTCATATTATTTTTTTCTTTTGTTCCTTTCCCCCAACTTTCTGTCCATTCTTTAACAGTAATCTAACGCACGGAACAAGTGCTTGAGTCCATGATTCTTATTTTTTTACATCCCCTCCTCCTCTCGTCGAACCTACATATTTATCGTTCCTTTCTTCTTCTTTTTTTTGCTTCGTTTTGTTCGTTACTTCTCTTTAGTGGAATCGTTTATAAATATCCAATGGTTACTTGGGCTCTCATTTAATATTTTTTTGTTTGTTTTACTTCCTCGCTTAATTTATTTACACATTAACTAATTACGCTTGGGACTTAAGTTAAACCGCCTCACGCATCCGCCATCACGATAATAGTCACTGTAATATCCACTACTTACTAGTAACTTGTCTTATCTAGTGTTATCTTTTTTTGTTTTCACATTGATCGTCTCGGTCGCCTCCCTCTCTCTCAATCTTTCGCTCTTTATGTCTTTTTCTCGTCTCATCATGCACACAAAACTCTTTCTCTCTCTCTCCCTCTCTCTCTCTTTCTTTCTTTCTCTTTCTCGCAGCCATTTTTTCCATTTACATTACAACGTGTTCAACATGTACAAAGCCATATTTACATTATATACACCTCGCTTCGAGAATTTTAAGACGAATAGCGCTCTCTCTCTCTCTCGTTCTCTCTTTCTTCTTCCACACGCATCAAACCCTTTAAAAGACGTTACAATACCAGTGTGTGTCCTCTTTACTTCAGCGTGGCCCGCCGGTTACGCCGTTGTCGATGGAAAGTATCAAATTAAAAAAGAAAGGAAAAATAAAGATAGGACCGAAAAAAATATTGGCGATAATTATACAAAATCGTGAATCGTATGCCTATTCACCAGGCACAGTGTGTTCGAAGTTTGTCCCCGCCTGTTTGGCTCGTACACCTTATTCCTTTTTACCTCTCTCCCGATCACGATTGTAATTCGAACGGATGGAATGTGGCTGCGTTTACGATTATGTCTGTTAACAGTCGTTTCGTGGGCAAGACCTTTCGCTCGTACAAAATTATATTAGAGAACCAAGTTCCGTCGCGTCGCGGACAGAACGTCGAAGAACGTTAACGAAACGCGACGACGCGAACGTCGAGGGTGAGAAGAAAACCATGATGCGTAACTTGTCCCCCTGTGACTTCCGGTTAGAGGTACGCGCGTCGCATCAATCGAAATCTTAACAACATAGAACGCGCTAGGTCGTCGCGTATCGTAACGCCGTTTTTCCTGCAATCGTCCCTTTAACGTTTTTACGGATGACGCACGAGAGTTTCAGGTGTCAAACAGCGGGAATTCGGTTAGCACCGATGGATTTCTATGTCGCCACGGTTTGACTGACGCGACGAAAAAATCGCACCACTCCGTACCGCTTGACGTTTGGAAACATTATCACGTTGCTCTGTAATTGACTCAAAAAGTTCTCTCGCGTGATTGCTGCTTATCGTGACGACGAAGGAATGCAAAAAGTGAAACGAAAAATGGTACTTGGCAGAGGAAAGAAAAAACTGCTACCGGTTAATCTCGACGGTGGATTACACGATTCGACGATGATCAATGACGGCGACGCTACGCGACGACCGAGGAACGCGTGTACAAAGTTTTCAACGTTATCTGCTACGAATAAGAAACGAGACGGCAGAATTTCGTAGTGTTCGAAATTATATACACATACTCGACACGGTTATATATTTTCGTTCTACCTTTAACATTGTGGACAGAAACGGTTTCCAGATGCTTGTTCTCGTATCAAGCTACGCTTGTGCGAAGGGTCTCTAAAAGGAAAAACCAAGATAACCGCGAACGGGGTTCACGCGATGCCAGAGTGAGCAGTTACGTTTCATACAAGTCGGAGGAAACGTTCGTACGCTTAGTATAGCTACGCTGATACCCTTAAACGCTGATTACCGCTATTTATAATTCGCCTATAGATTTATTCGCATTAACGTACGATTTGCCGAAGAGAACGATCACGGCCGACCCGGCTGAGCAGAGAAATAAATAAAAAAAGAAGGAAAACGATAAGAAAAAAACAAAAAAAAAAACGTTGCTGAACCGCGAAAAAGAATATGTTGAATTTGCTGCATATTTATTTAAAAAAACAGAGAAATGTTTGAGAACAATTTAGCAGGTCCATTTAATATGCATCAAGATTAAAAAAGAAAGGGTGGAGATTCGTTATCATAGTTAATTAACCCAACATATCTTTTTCGAGTCAGATCGGTACGAGAAGAACGTCAAGCTGAAAATGTCATTTCGTCAGCTCGACGTTCATCCGCCCGTCGACGATGGCTCTTCCTTGCAAGCATAAAATTTCACCACCCAAATTCGACGACCAAGTGGCTGCGATCCATAGATCCAATCGAACTCGTTGCTATATCGAGAACTTTACTTAAGTTCGTTCGATCGCACGCCAACGATCGTCGATCTCAACACGATCGCTAATTACACATTAGATAACACTCACGGATGATAAAAAATAAATAGCGCGCGGGTTCCCTTAGTTACATATTAGATTACGCGGTTACGACATATACCTTTTTGTTCTTTAAAAAATAGTAAAAAACAGTGACTAAGTTTTTTCGCTTTTTCCACGTCGTTCGGAAAATCGCTTTGTATCACTATATATATATATTTTTTATATATATATATATACTTGTTTCGTACAATTCTTTCGCTCAGTTTCTCTCTTCGTGTTTTATGTATATATATATATATAATATCGATACTGTATACATACATATACATTTATATATATAATTTTTTTATTTATAAAAATAACATTCTGGGACTAAAACGTAACGTTCCAAAGCAATGTACAATGAGGAGCTGGCTGGGTGGACTGATAAAGGTACTTCACGCCGCGGCTACGCCTTCCTTTGAAAGGAAATTTCGTTCTCCACTCATCGAACTTCATCTAATGGACAAACGTCACTTTTCTACCTCGAGATACTCAAAGATACGCTTCACGAAGAAGTTATCCCTCCCCGGAAAGAGGCGACGCGAAAAATTGCGCACGCGTGCTCTTCGACGACTTTAGAAGTACATAACTCTACGGTGCGATCACTATTGTAACGCGATACTGATTAATCGAAATAAGCGTCGATCGATTATTAAGTAACATTACTTCTCCCCTACGTTCCATGGCGAGGTCAATATCGATCAGCAATTCGCGATATGTCACTGAACGCTGTCCCCGCTGTTCGATGAAAGTCGAGACCTTTGAAAGAAAACACGAGCATCAGATTCCTTTATCGAGTCACAGCCGAATCCCATTCGGGGATCTAAATCGAATTCCCGTCGATTCACGGCCCGTTAACGAACCAACGACTTTCACGCGCTTGCTTCAGTTTTTCTTTTTTTTTTTCCCCTCATTTTTCATCGACCTCGATATGTCTTCTATTTTTCACGTCATCCCCGAGTCGTTTTCGTTAACGAGCTGGGTCAGCATCGACGAGATCTTTGAGGAAGATTCATCCTCGATTTCTCAACGCGGCAGAGAACAGGCTCCGAGGATTGATCGGCAACGGGTGACAACGATCTGCCCGGACGAACCGAAAGGAATAATTTGCCACGGTGTCACGGAACCGCACTTGAGAATCTCGCGCTCGTTTCGTTTGCAATACGTTCCCCGAAGCCGAATCTCTGTGAACGCTCTCCTAGCAGATCTTAGTAACCTAAGAGGACTCGTCACGTTTTATCGTTCTCCGCACAACATCGTATTCACAATTCCGCCAATGGGCCGATCTCGAAGCCGTTCACGGCTTCGACGTTACAACGACGTTCGATTAACTTTAACAAGAGGTCCAATTTCTTTTTTCCTTTTCCTTTTTTGTTCTTCATTCACGTCGCACAGTCGCACGGTTCCACAACTGGAGACGGCAGACACATCCATCAGCATGAACCTCTGTCACGTGGCTGCACGCAGTTCTCGATAATAAAAAAAAAAAAAAAAAAAACGAAAAAAAAATGAAAAAAGAAAGACAGAAACAGAAACAAAGGGGAGGCCATCCTTATGTCCGGCCCGGTTATGGCTAAGATACGCAGCAATTCGTTCGGTCTCTAATTGCGTTCACGATTGAGTTAGAAACGCGTTGTGCTCTCGTACACGCCTCGTTCATTCTATTGAACGTAGCCCGAGACACGTCCACCGTTGCCCCCGGAATCGTGGTTTTCATCAGGAACGAATCGTTATCTTATCATAGAGATCACCATACTCATCGACGATCAATTATGATTTCAACATTTTTCACACGTCACGTGTTCCTTTCATTTCTCTGACTACCACGAGACGCGAAGCGATGACGTCTGAGCAGCGAGGAGCGTATCTATCGTCCTCGCGCAGGAAGACGAAGAGGACGACAAGATCCCGTCACCGATGGTGTCCTAACACTCGCTGTAAGAAGGCGGCGGCATTCCACGGCCGGTATACATGTCTGTCTGTGGCTGTAGATGACAGACGACCGTGTGTCCGTCCAATACCGCCACTGTTCTCGTGTGATCTTGCTGAGGCGGAATACCATAACTAGCCGGGAGTCGAGGAAGATCGCCCCGCTCGTACCAAGCCTGTTGCTGTTTTCTCAGCTTCTCCCAACAAGTGTTCAAGGTTCTTTCGACCGCGGCACTGTACTCTGACGGGTCGCAGTGGATGTGCCCATCACCTCCACGGTCTGTTAACGTTTGCCCGTAGTGCACCAGGTTTCGATCGGTGGCTGGGGAGTACGGTATCAGTGGCCTGTGATCGCCGTAACTCCTCGACGATTGTCTACTCATGTCGCTCTGTCTTCTGCCATCTTCGTCTGACATGTCAGACACCTGGATCTCGCCGCCGCCACCGCCTCCACCGCCGCCTCGTTCGATCTCTTCGTAGACCGGTTCGTCCTCGTTCGTCAGGTCCCGCGGAAGGTGCACGTGTTGACCGTGATGGGCGTGAAGCTGATGATGACCCGGCCCGTTTGCTCGACCATCGATGATCTCCGTGTATTTGTGCTTGTACGGTATCGCAGCTCTTCTACCTCCAACCCCGCCAGTGGTCCTGTTACCGCTGATGTCGTTGCTGTCGTTCATGCCTCTTGCTCCACGATTTCGTCCGGAGTGACCTAGGGTCAAGGTGTTGTGCGTCCTGGGCGAGTCTTCTTGCTCGGAACCGCCGTGGCCGGAGTCGCGGGAATACGATTTAAAAGAAATGTTCTGTGGGAGAGAGAATTCGTTTAATAATTGTGAGACGCTGTTACGATCGTGTGAAATGCTTTCGATGAGAGGGAACATCGAATGATTTGGTGCGTGACTTAGTACGTGGGAGTAGGGACGGTTCGTCGTTGCTCGAACGATGACTCTTGTCGGTCTCCATATTTTCTTTTTTATCGAACTTTGATTTTGTGTATTGGCAGCGCGCGAAGTTTAGACAGGGTTCTAAATTGGAAACAACAGATTTTCGTTCGTGCAACATCGACGATTTGGTGAAGGTGAGGAGTTTTATACAACGAGATTCATCGAGAGTGTTTCTCGAGAAGCACGAAATGTTTCACAAAAATTCACGAGCTCGCATGCATGGTCGAAGAAATGAGCGAGATTTCCTACGTGCTGTAATGATATGTACAAAGAGTATCACGTGGGCACGTACATAGTTTCATTCTGTCACTACTGAACGAAAACGTAAAACACACACATCGAGCTACGCGCCTGGGACGAAAGGAAACACGTCTATTATCGACAAAACTGACATGGTGTTGTGTTTATAGCGTGTACACATTCTCTACGATCACTTTCGGCCTCGAAACTATACGACTGCAGCCAATTAAACGTTCATTAATGACAATCGTCGCGGTGTAATAATGCATTCGCGGTTTCGAGGACGAAACGTTTGATCGTGCTAGAACAGAGATAGGGGAAATAGGGGTGGAGCGCAATACTTTTCACCGGGAACAATTTTCCCCACACCTCCATGCTGTTTCGAAGCGTTGGGTCCCGTCGAATCACGAGGTGTCCTCTAAAAGTGTGCAAATTGTGTCACTAGGTGCTTGTCAAGTAAAGGAAAAAGTTGAGACAGAAGAAGTAAAGGAAGAATGAAAGAAAAGTAATAAACCATGGCACACCATGCAGTGAATTATTAGAAAGAATGGCAGAAGAACATAGTTTAGAGAAAGGAAAGTTCGATCAATAAACAACACGACACGAGTGAGCGAGCCTTTTTTAGCTGCGGTGAGTTAGTTACCTTCCACATGAGGTTTTTGTTAAGGTGGCCCCAAGTGGCGGTGGCAGATTTGGGGATATTGGGAGCTGAGGGTAAGAAGGCATGACGGGCGTACGGCAGGGTGGCCACGATGTGAGCCTCTGTTGGAGAGGATTCACCTGGCACTGTTACTGCCGGCTGCCTATCGACAATTGCCCAGCTTCGACCGGACGCCAAGTACTGGAAAAATCGAACCATTCGCCGTTCCTTTTTAACCCTTCGTTTACTGAACCGTAATATAATGATCGATTGTGTGTCTCTGATGAATGAATGTACATATGGACATGTGTGAATGGAGTATATGAAATATACGTAGGGTATGATGTATTAATGGAGCTTAATGAAATTAGTTTTCGGCGCTCATTGTCGAATGTTAGTAACTATGTATGTATGTATGTATGTATGTATGTATTTACGAGACACCCAATAATAGGAATTTACGACAGGTCGCAGAAGACGACCATGTAATGATCGCGTATTACAATACGCGCGGGTGTAATACTCTCGGATTACAGTGTGCGAAAGTCATTCAGAGTTGACGCGATGATACGAATACCAGCGAAGTGCTGTGCCCCGAGAGAATGTTAAAGTATACGTGGTATCCAGTGAAGAATTCTTGCACCGATCGGCTGCAAAATATTGCAAAGCATTCCCCGCAGTAAACAAAGGGTTACTCGATGCACACGCACCTTTCAACGAAACACCTTGCTCCGTAGCTTCTCGGCTTCTTCTAATCTCACCAGAACTCTGCACTTTCTCCATCAACGAAACTTCCCTCCATCCTCGGGGATGTCCGCGAAACTAATTAACCCGACAACACGGGGAGGTCTCTCGCGACAAATACATTCCTGTGCAATCGTTCTCGGCACGAGTTTTAGACGGATTAGCTGGATACCGTGTGACACGGTTCAAAAAGGGCTTTCAACCCTTCGGAAGCACGATATCCCGCGGAACTGCTATGCTCTACGGAAGCGTGGCGGATTTAACTCGTGCACGGGCAAATCTACGACGCAAAGGGCTGAGATACGTGACGTCGGCATGCACTGTTTGACCGTCGTTGCACGCGTGTTTGTCCCGGGACGAACGATACGCGATTGCACCTGTTTTCCGGCTATGCGCGGACGGGTCACGCGAGCCTTCCACTTCCGGCGGAGATTTTTCCGCTTTCACTAGGACATCGGGGCGACTTATGTATTCTCGAGGCGTGTCTTCTAGCACGGCGCCGGAGTACATGAAAATTTCCCTACATTCTTTGTGCGCTTTCACGGAGCTGATGTTAAATTGATTTCTCAATAATTGAAGAACCTTCTGAGAGCTACTCGAGTACTCGTTCTAAACAAGATATAATGAAAAATGCGAGTTCCATTCGTTTGAATAATTTGGACTACGAGAGCGACTTCATTCGTTTCATTCGTGGAAAAGTGCAGGATTGCCGTATTGCTTCTTGCTCTGTTGAAGCGGCGAATCAGCTTAATGGAGCAAGGTGAGACGCAATGCAGATCGTGGCGCGAGGGAACAAGCCTTCTTTGTTTTCTTGCTGTTTATAATGAGGTAACGTCGGGTACCGGCTCCTCGTTTGCATGGCTGACGTGCAACCGTGCCGAGACTGGGTCGTCTGTATCAGAGAGGAAATAGCGTAATATCGATCATCGCGTTGGCGTTCCAACGATCCGGGGTATAAAATTATCATAACAATCTCCATAAAACTGGCCGTAACGAAACTGCTGTTCTCCTAATCGGGAACAGCAGTTCTCCACGTTCGCCGGGCTAATTATGAATTCTCTTGCGCTTCGATTAAAGAGTGCGAAGCTCCTCCGCGTTATACGAACGCGAGCTGGAGGATCGTTAGAGGCTTCGATGATCCGTATTATTCAACCCTTGCCTCTCGTCGCGCGAGCACGCACCTGGTGTTAATTAGCAAAACGCGCGGAGCGAAGGAAGAGAAAAAAAAAATAAGAAAAAAAATAGCGTGTCTGTTTGCGCGTGTAGACGTGTGTGAGGGTGTGTGAACGAAGAGCGACAGTGATTGAAAAGAGCGTGTGTACGTCATGTGTAGGTGTACGTGTGTGTGCGTTGCGGAGGTGTGAGAGAGATACGAAGCGGATCGCTTCGACGTGGAATTTTCTTGTCTCCACGGTATTTCCTCTTGCATTCGCGGTTGCAAGTGACCGGTCGTGTCATAGGTGAGTGGTCTGAAGAATGCCTTGACGCGTGTGAGAACGTGCGTTTTTGTCAGGCTGTGAACCGAACCGAGTGCGTTGATCGAAGAACGCGCGAACATTTGTTGCAGGTGAACGAAAGAAAGGGTAAAATTCGAGCGCTCTTCGATCGAACGATGTTGCTTGACGGCAAGCGGCTTAAAGGTATTCTGCAGGCTGCGTGGACAGAACTCGAAGAGTGAAAAATAAATGTCCTGTTGTATTTTATTTTTTTAGGGTAGTTTCAAGGGGAGTCAAGGAAGCAATATTTCTTTATTTGACTAGATATTTAGGATGATTGTATTCTATCCACGCAGCTTGATAAAACAACATTCGCTCGTACATTACGAATCTTTCTGAACGCATACTCCCTTCGTGGCCTGCGAAAAATTGTTTCGATATCTTTAGTAACTGCGTTACCGGTCGGCTCACGCACCAGTGCCTCGAGAGTAAAAAAAGGAGTCGACAAGCGACGTACAGGTTTGCGAAGAAGCCATGTCTGACTTGCTAGAGCAGATTACTACTGGACGGAATGTAGGACCTGTCTTTTTTTTCTTTTTTTTTTTTAAATGCTTACTAATATTTCAAAGCGTATATATGAGAATAGAGAGGTGACCAATTATGTTTCACTAAAACTTGAAATATACGAAACTAATATATACGGCCTCTGTTAGACAGACTGCCAAACTATATTAATTTCGCCATTCTCTTTGGAGCTCTATTAATTTTAATAAATATTTCAACACCAAAGATATTATTTTGGTAGAAACACTGCTCATTTCAGAAACAAGTATCAGCGGACAGACAGAAAATGGGCACAGGCTAAAAGTGTTTGCGAGTGGTAGACGGCTGTCAGCGGCGCAGCTGCGAAGCCGATTGTATAAATCATCGATGTTACAGATTCGTTACGTTTCTCGTACGCTCGCCTGTCCGTAGAGAGGCGTTTCATTAACGATCCGGAACATCATCTGAAATAAATGGCCAGCCGTGCAACGTTCGCTCGTTTCACGAGCGACACGATAAAAGTAAGTTTAGGGCTGAGACGGGTACAAAGGAAGGGAGTAAGGTACAAAGTAGCCAGCAACCGCGTTACACCAAACCCAGAGCCAGATAAGAAGCACGAAAATCACCATTGTTAGTAGAGGGTCTTGCAAATAGTACGTTCGCGTGTTTACAGGTGTGCAAAATTGAGCGAAAGAGCGTGCCTGTAGTTTTTCGCCTGGTACTGAAGGACCAATGCGATATTCACCGCGATAAGTATTGTTTCGCTTTCCTTTTTATTTATTACGATGTGTGAATTTCGCGGGATTAATTTTGCTCGGAGGAGAAAAAGCGGCAAATATTTGAAATTTCGAAAGAGAGAGTTACATACATTATGTAATAAATTTATAGAGAATCATGTGGACCTTAAAAATGTTTTCTAAATTTCTCTTGTCTTTTTAAACCTGTGCGTTCGATCGAAGTTAAAAATATTGCACAACGTGGAAATACATGAACGACGACCGGGGAATAAAATATGGGACAAAAGAAGAACGAAAGCTACCGATGCTATACAATTATACAATTGTCATACAACGTCGTCCATCATTTCCAGTCGATAAACGCGCCTCGTGCCTAGTAATCTCCACCGAGTCCAATGAATTCGACCGAAAATTGCTAATAAATTTTAACGGAAAATACAACGGTACTCGATCACGCACATCAAGCTGCGATTATCGTTTTATCTACAACCGAGTATCGTTGTTTCATAATACAAGTCTGTGGTATGAACACGTTCGATAAATTCCCTTCTTTCTCCCTGCTTCTCTCTATCTCTCTCTTTTATTATCTGTTCATCAAAAAGCAACCACTGCTCTAACCACCCTGAATTTTTCTCGCTCTCTTCTCTATCTTTCTCTCTCTCCGTCGCTCTCTCGCTCTCTCTCTCTCTCTCTCTCTCTCTCTCCCCCTCTCTCTCTCTCTCTCTCTAAATTCTCGTCACAGCGAACGCGATAGAACCGAAATAGTAAAACGGTTCGTTAAATGCCATTTTAGCTCGTCTCGTTCCAGAGCCAACTTTTCGAGGCGGCGAAGCGATTCTCGGTGACGTTAAAAAAGTGTTTCTGGTACGCGTTGCTTTTCAGCGGAACGCGCGGCCGTTCGAAACGAATCTCCCTCGACCAGGAGGGGTCGAGGACACCCCGCTTCGCAATTTTATCCTGCAACAGACTTGGGGTAACACATTAAAAAGAAGAAGAAGACGAAGAAAGGGAGGCGACAAGGGTGAAAAGGAAACTGGAGGGCGCAGTTTCGTTGACGAAGGGGGTGAGGGGGGCGCGGTCGAATTAGCATACACGAGTGAATAGAGTCGAGGGTGGTAGTCGTGACGGTGGTTAAACGCTTAACCAGTTGAATGGGGTGTTCCGAAATCCCTCCGTTTTCTACGGTACCGCTTTCTAGAGTCTCGCCGTGGGGAACACGGTGTAACCTTTGTAAATCCGATCTTCGTGAATCTTACGAAATCTTTACAGTGTGACAATTCCAAGGGACGATGGTTTCGTATCGAGTGGCGAAATAACGACAGTTTACCGATAGAAGAAAGCAGGGGTACGTGAGGTAACGTTTCGTGGAACGGCGACAGTGGATGCATCGTTACATCGAAGGTTCGTTCGAAATGGTCACGTAACAGCGGTCGTATCAACCGCAACAGAAACCGTTCCCCTTAATCGCGTGGATGATCGTGCAACGGGCAACAAAAAAAAAAAAAAAAAAAAAAGAGGCACGACTGCTCGTTTGGGATCGCGGTGGGGCGAAAGAATTCGCCCGATAAAGGTGCAAGTACCTCGGCGAAGTTATCAGCTCGAAAGGTTTGGTTGGAGTTCGTGGAACGAGCGACAGAATGCGATGGTAGAATGCGTTATTAATTTCAGTACCATTAATCATACTTGCGTTACTGGCAGAAACAAGCGATAGTCGGAAGAGGAAGAAAAAAAACAATACATAATGGTGTAACAGAGAGCGAGCAGAGTAGAACAAAAGTGTGTCAGCTAGCCAAAGTCAGAGAGAAACTAGAGAGCGATAAAGAGCGAGAAAGAGAGACCTATTTTTTAGTCGTCCTCCTCCTCCTTCAAAAAGAAAAATTCTCTCTTTCGATCATACGTTTTTCCCCCTTGCGACAGATATACAGCTGTCAGAACCGATCGAGCAATCGATCGTTACTAATTGGTTTTCTCGGTTTGGTGTAGAAGCGGCTATCGGATACCTTGCTGAGCGGGATGCCTATTGTGGTTGCTAGGTGCCATCATGTGCATCTGGTGTGCCCCGACCGGCGACCTCAGCGACAAATTGTTCAGGTTCACGTTTATCGAAAGATTCGTATTGTTACAGGCGGCGGTCAGGTTGTTGTGATTGTTCGGCGGTGACGTGGTCGTTGGTGTACCCACATTGGAGGCGGCGTGCGGCGACAATCCGGAGCTATCGGTCGTTGGCGCCGATGGATTCGACGAGGTGTTGTGCGAGGCGAAGTCCTTGCCGCCATTCGCGCCACCAGCACCGCCGCTGGTACCGGATGAACCGCCGGAGCTTCCTGTTACCGTCTTCGAGCACCTGAGGCACTTGGGCAGCCACGAGTGACGTCGCACGAACTTCCTGTATTCCTTTCTCACCTGCAATAGCGAAGCAGACCCACCCCCCAAACGAAAGGTTTTTTTAACGGTGCACAAAGAACCAAGGCAAGTGCGAGCGCGCGTTTGTTTCTCGTTCGATGACGCGTGAATTAATTAAAACGGAAAGAAACGAAAAGAAACGTTGGAAAGTAAATGTATAAATAAATGATGATCGAATATGTATGTACGTTGAGAAACATGAATAGGTAGACTTTATGAAGCGTTGGGTGCTTAATTTACAGAGAAATTAGAAAAAGAGCGGTGCATCCTGCAGTGGCAACCAAAATGTAAACGGTATTCAAACGAAAAGAAAAGAAATGTATGTTTATATATGTGTATAAGATAATCAGCTGCAAATCAGGCTATAGGATCCCGGTTGATTCGACGAATAAATGTGGGTGATTTCGATTGCCACAGCACTTTATTTGAGACATCATTTGTTGTCATCGTGTTCCGTTTACGAGATACCATACGATGTCTAATGTCTAATGTCATGTCGCGTTTAACATGATTTCCCTCAAATGATCCTCTTGCTTGTGGAGTTACTTGCTACTTATATAATACGAAGAATCCGCCATCGTACACAGTGCATCGAATTCTTATGTTACAGGATGCTTGACTCGTAAGTAATTGTGTTAACCATAAACCTTACGATAGAAACAGTTTTACAATTTTCATATATAAAATGCACCTTTCGATTTCTTTTACTTTCCCTCAAACTTCGCATCGCATAATCTCCTGCTCTTCAGACGTATCGCGATTGTTTAATATAAAATTGAAAAATATAGGTACGTGTAATTGATCGAACAACTTAACATTTAACGTTTTAAGTCGTACTCATTATAATCGATATGCAACACTGTCGTCTCGCAATACCGCTTCAATCCTACTGTTTCACGTAACGATGAAAATGCATTGAAAAATATGAAGGAAATGAAGGATGATTCAACGAGGTGACTGAACGTTGAAACTCGCGTAACAGCACGGCCGCAGAGATTTTAAAGTAACGTGGACGTTTGGACCCCGACGTATTCCCTTACCTTCTCGTTCTGAACGCAATGGAACACAAAGATAAATAGCCCCTGTAGACTATTCAATATGGTGAAGATGTACGCCATCACGACAGACTCTTGGTTCAAGTATAGGAGCCCGAAGGTCCAGGTGAGTCCCAGCAGAAAGACCAGGACAATTGCGCCTCTAAGCCATGCCCTGATTGAGAAAAATGTTACACGATTAATAATATTGCAAATTAAATCTTTAAACGGGGGAACCGCGAGCGATGCTTAAAGGGGCGATACCGGGGGTTGTATAGTTATCGTATGAGGGTGGTCGAATAGATACAGAGGAAGGAGTAACAAGAATAAGAAAAATTAAATAATGATTGGAGAAAAGGAAACGATCTTTTTAATCTCGTGCCATCGAAAGAATTGGGTGTAACGTGCTAAATGATCGATGCTAGTGTGACTTTAATTCTAATAATACCAATGCTACATTTGTCACATTCTTATCGAAATGGAGCAACGAGAACACGGTAGATTATCAGGGAACGGTGTTATGCAACGAAGTGCACGCAATGTTTCGAGCTACGCGATACTAACGTCTGTACTAGCATTGCTCGTTTCTACGCGTGTGCACGGTCGTGTTTTGTGCACACGGTATTCAACAAAGTATTTAGCATTGTTAATTTTTTCATGACTCTCAAAGCGACTGTGGGGTCCTATAAGCATCGCACACAGCTTACTATTTCTTACGTTCTTCTTCGTCTCCATTGTCCTCTGTTTTTCTTTCTTTCTTACTATTTTTTTTTTTTTATTCCCTTTCCTTACTCATTTTTTTTTCTCGTTTTGGATAAGTGAATCCCAATTCACTTCAAACGATCACGACTACTGTCTACAAAGAGGAAAGGGGAGACGAACTACAGAGGTAGGCAGGTGTATTGTTACTACTAATCTCGCGCGTATTCACTAAGCTACTCTGAAATCAGGAGTAACACCCGAAACTAAAGGATAAATATGGCATGCGGTTTGAATCGTCGTGCGTACTCAGAGGAAAGGCAAACGGCGTGACGTAAATAAGGAATTCAGAGTATATCGGTCGTTCGCCATGTGTGCTTTCTGTCAAGCATTATCACGAATACACCAAGCTACATAAGCTGTTGGTAATTGCAAACTGCTCAGGCTTGTTATAACGTACACAAAATAATAAGAACATAATAATAATATAATAATAATAATGATGAAAATAATAATAATAATGGTTGTAACATTTTGCGATTCCAGTGAGTTGCACGATCAATGATTACTTGATTAACAATTAGCGTGATTTGTTTTCGCGGACATGTTACATACTACATTCTACGTTTCTACATTCGCAAGATAAAAAAAACGAAACAATTACCGATAGGTGTGATTGTAAATGAATGAGAAAGAAAGGTGTGGAGAATGTGTTAAATGAAAACGGTGCGATTAGAGACACGATAAAACGATGGTTAGTATAGAATTATGTTATAATGATGAACGAGAGATGAATAATAATAAAAATTGGTAAATATCTTACAAGTGCGCTTGCAATTTGTTGGGAAGAGCATTCTCTTCCTTTCCACTACCAACCAACCACGCCATGCAGAAGAATGTAGAACAGTGTAGACAGAAGTGGGTAGAAGATTTAATACAAAAATGAAACAAGACAGCAAAGTTAGGTGATTGTTCCGGCACCATTTCTATTAATTGATTATGAAAAAATAACAACTTATAGTTTTGCCAGTGCAACACTCGATTCGTATTACTATGCACTGTGACGCTGCGTTTAGTACACAGCAGGAACGTTCAATAATGTTTAATTACGTTCAAATTATTCGAAAGCGGGACGGAAAATAAAACGTGAAAGAGAAATGAAACGAAAAAAAAACGAAAGGTAAAAACAAAAATACAGAGAAAGATGGTTCTTCCAGATGGGGACAGATTCGATAATAAAACGAGTCGAGTTTGCAGGAGAATTTAACTACCATCACCAACATTTCCATACAGAGATTTTTATCAAGTTAATACCGTGTCGTTATTACTGTTTTTCTTTCCCTTTTTTCATTCGACATTATTTTCGACCGTGCCGTTTTAATCGCAGAAAACACATAGCGCAGGCTAATTATCGTTGTACTCGTTCGATTGCTCGTGCGTTCAATTACTCGTTGAAGCATGGTACAACTGTGACGGCATTTGTAATATACGTATAATATGTATATGCACGTGAACGAGCGTTGTCAAAATCATAAATACATGTATAGAGTAAATGTATATATAGATATATAGATATACATATAATCATGTCCATGTAATACCTAAGATTTACAGCAATACAAGTGGTGTATCGAACGAACGGAAATTCTGCGGTCATTCCAACATAGTAACATAATGGAACAGAAATATAGTAAACGAAAAGAACTCAGCATGGCCGCCAGAAAGATGCGTGACAATAAAAGACTCTCTTTCGGGAGATCTCTTTTAAGCAAGTAAAGCTTGCGAACGTGAACCGAAAGCACCAAACAAACACTTCGATTCTACTCGACGACAGGACTGATATCTCCAATGTATTTACGAACGTTCTTGATCGATTACTTTAATATAGAAATATATAATGTATATACAAATTTCATGTTACGCCCCGTATATACGAGCAAACCCAGGAATTTCTAGGCTTACCTTGCGCTGGCCAATCGTGAATGCTCCTTACTCTTCATTGCTACGGTTGTGTTCGCGTGTCTGCACATCATGTAAATCGCCATCGACAGGAATACCAAGTTCGCCTAATAAATAGAAAATCGTGTAACAGCTTCTGTGTCGATTTTAGCGAGGGAAAAAAATGCGGACGTGCATTAAGTATTCGTACAGAGCTTGATATGCACGTCAACGAAGCATTCAATATTACATATATCGATATGACGTATCGTTGCATTAAAAAGTAAAGCGGATGGCTCATGATTTATCTTATATTGCGATCTTTTTTTTATCAGGAAGAGTGGTCTTACCAGTATGACAAGTATCACAGGTCCAACGAAGCTGAAGATGAAGTAGTTGTCCGCTCGTAGCCAGCAATATCGATCGGTGCCGTAACTGAGAGGATCGATTATACAAGAAATAGCAACGACCAGCAACGGAGCACCGTAAGCGACCAGATAGTACCAGCGAAGCCGTGATTTCTCCGCTTCGAACACCTCGATCAGCATCACGTATAATTGGAATCCTGCAGGAAAATCGAAATAAAATTTAGCTACTACGTGAATCTCGTCAAAGACATTATTCGCTGTTCGTTATTCTGTGGATTGGCGGGTGGCTGTATTACGGATACTGCATTTCAGGAATATACCTTCGAGGAACATCCAGGCAAATGCACAAAGGAAAAAGAAGTGCAGCAACCCCGCGACGATACCGCAGACAATCCTTTGGTTCGTTTGTCCGATTCCGCAAACGAATAAAATTTCAGCGATCAGAAGGCAAACGCAGAGATTCTTGTGGATGGTTGTCCTGTCCGACTGTAACAGAACAGCGTGGTATCCATGTAGACATTTTATTCATATTAGCTGAAGTGTTTGCTTAAAAATAATTCATGCAAGATATTCAGTGTGGAGTGATTACCTTTAATCCGCGAAATAATTGAAACGTTAAGATCGCTAGGACGAGGCAGACTACAGAAATAATGCATCCAATG
This sequence comes from Nomada lathburiana, assembly GCA_963667235.1. Classification (NCBI taxonomy): domain Eukaryota; kingdom Metazoa; phylum Arthropoda; class Insecta; order Hymenoptera; family Apidae; genus Nomada; species Nomada lathburiana. Next base: position 11,166,156 of record OY763903.1, read on the forward strand.
TACGTGATGATCTGCAGAGCAACTTGATGAGCTATATCCAATCTGACAGCGTGCACGTCCATTAAAACGGCGAAGTTTGTAAGATGATTACACTCGCAGATCGTGTGAGTCTGATTGGTTTTACGAATTTCACAGCCTTCTTCTGACCAAGCACTGAAATACAAATGAAACGTATAAATATAACAGTCCCACTTCAATCAGTCTAGATGTGCAACATTGTATTTACGCAAATAGTTCTACGAAATTACTTTGACCTGCACTGTTAACCAGCGAATTCGTTTCCAAGTGAATCAGAGAACAGTTCAGAATCCACGAATTACACGTAATTGCTGTTAATCATCACCGACGTTATCGGTCGGAGTTACTCAAACGGGAGAACTTACCTTAAGATGTAGTCCCAGAACACGCAAGTCGGATTGGTGACGTTCTCAATGGACAGGTGCTTGAAATAGACCCTGACTGGTTCGCTGAGTTGTATGTGCCTCCCTTTGCCCAGAGATGCCGAGATTACTTTGCTATTTAGGATCCTGGTCGTGTTCCTTTTCGGTAATGGCTGTGGCTCATCATTCATAACCAACGACGATACCTCGGCTTGTGGCTGTAAAATCTCCTCGAGCCTGTCAAAGGCCATGAACACCAAACGGACAATACCACCCTCGCTGTTCTCTAGTAATGCGCCTCTGGTTAGTTCGACGCGATCGTTCGAGGCTGTCCACCTCTGTTGAGCTGCCTCCGTTGGGAACACTTCCAGATCGTCGCCAATATTCCTTGCGTCCAACACGCGCACTTCCATTACTGTTTAGGAATCAAATAATAGTGTAACAGCTGCGACATGCTGGATCTCGTAAGAGTGAAAATTATGAGGTGTTTCAATTTAATCTTCTGCTATCCCTTGTAACTGGAAACTCGGGCCTTTCTTGGCCCCGATCGTCTGAATATAACCAAAGTATATCTGACGTGTCGCACTTAAAATAAAACGTATTCCTCGATCATTGCACGACGTCGTCAACAATTGTCAATCTCGCGGGCATAAAGTTCCGCTACTAGAATGAATCCAATCTTCTCCATATGCGTCGCCTATTATTTTTTCAACCGCCAGTTCCCCCCGTAGTATACTCTATTCGATCAGTCATAAACGTGATGGCGTGGCCGATGGAAAAGATTCGCGACACGTTGGCGATGGTGACTAGTTTTCTGTTAGCACGGAAGAAGGTGCACCGGTCAGCCGGTGGAATATTATGTTACATGGCATCCGGCCGGCTGTCGCTCATCAAACTCATCTTCTTTTTGCTCTTTACTGCTATGCTATTTATCACGCGGGGATCTAATGTTGCTGCTGCTTCGTTCGACCGCGGCATAGAAACTCGCTTCCAGCCTCAATCACGACCGCGCGCCGCGTTACTTCCAGGAAGTAAATCAAATTGCTCGTAATTTTCCCGTGGTTTTGTTGTGATAATGCCGCGAAGGGAAACGGGTAAAGCTCGTGTTACAACATTACCCAACTAGGCACCAGAGAATTACGATGGGTTTGGATCTTTGTTTTATCCACGCCGGATATTACCAGCGTCGCATTCTCTAGATATGAGATCTAGATTTATGCGACCCGATGCCAGGAGTCGGACCTACGATTCATGCATGTCCATTGTGCTAAAGAAGCAGGCGTTAATTCGTTATCTGGGCAGCCATTCTTTTTTACTCGCGACGGATCATCGTGTATTCTCTATCACGGTATCTAACTCGGGCGTACTGTAACGCTTGTTATATTGGAACTCTATCGTGTAATATAATATCGCACAGTAGGGCTAAAGTTTGGCACCAAGCCTTCCAGTTGCACGGCATAAAACCAGAACACACAAAATCAATTTACCCACCGCTACCGTGTAAAGGTGCAAAATACTTACGTATATTTCTTCCCTCGTGGGTGATCGTTTTCTCGTGCATCAGCGTGTCAGCCAGCAAGAACGCGTTCTCCTCTAGTCCGATCAATAAAGAGGTTGCAACCCTCATCTGCTCCTGATGGCTGAGATCCTTCCACGACGCCATTTGTGCCTTGTCCAGAAGGTTGCTTCCCGTCCTCACAACACCTTGCAACAACTCTGTAACGCTAACCTCTCTCTGATTCGAATCCTGGTACGTCCTTATATCCTGCGCCATCTTCTCGGCCATGTTCTTGATGATCTTCGTCGTGATCATCATATCTCCGCCGTAGAGTCCTCTACTGTTGTTCGTAACTTGCGACAGTTCGCGGCTGATTCCAAGGATTACATCGCCTTCTGTCACCCTGTTCTCCAACGTGGTGAGCCAAACCGAGCGGCACTCGCTTAGATCCGGACTGTCCCGATGCCAGAATGCTGTGTCACCCCTGACCAGGCATCTCCATCGCGCCAAACCGTTGGCACCACCTGGACAACTCTGCACAGCCACGTCCCCCGCCCTGGTCGTGTTCCACGACAGGTTCCTGGCTATCACCGGGGGACACACTTGTCTACCGTAGTCGTACCATTGGCCATTCGAGCTGGACTCTGGATACAGCGTGCTCGGCACTGGAATATTTGAGTTAGTTACGAGCGTTAGTTGGCCTGTTACTTGGCTTCAGTTAATGGCGTGGCTTTAATGTGATTCTAGTGTCCGGTCCCCGGTGGACCGGGGCTTAGCGAGCGCGCAACACAGTATCGGGTCTGCGAAATGGAATTTTGGATGCCCAGGGGTGTCTTAATCTTTTCGGGCGATTGTAACGAGTTCGCGAGGTACAACACTGCGGCCGAGGGTCGGTCAGTTACCCGGTACGATTTATGGATCGTTTGCGGTATTTGCTTGGCATTTTTACGTGATGTCGCGTTTACTGGCACTGTTCTAGAACTGTTGTACGAATGGATAATAATTGATCAGAGGAGCAGGAAAAGGGTTAGTTGCCTGGAATTCAATTAAATTATTGTCCATGTTTTCATAAAGATTTCCAACAACCGTTAAACTGTTGTTGAAATTCAGATGTTCTGACAGTTATTTTGGACGTTAACCCTTTCGGTACGATCGTCGACTGTAATTGACAGCCGACAAGCCCTCGGGCCAACGCGTCTACTATAATCGACGAGTGATGGCTCGAGTCAGCTGTACGCATCTACCCCGGTAAGCTTTGCTTCAGCGATAGATTAATAGTTAATTAAATTAACAATTCATCGTTTGCAACCTTTCAACTTTGATGCGCCGAATGACCGAATTCAAATTGCAATTAGCTTTCTTCGCGAGGCGGGTTTGAGCACGATTTCGATCTTGATGATAAAATAAACGATACACTGGGAACTCTCTTGATCAGAATGCCATTAATGTTCGTTCATCCGTTTAAGAAGAGCGCTCAAGCACTCGAGAACTTACCAGTGGTCCTTCGACTCGTTCTCCAAGGAGCAAAGGTCGACGTGGTTGTGGCCTGAGTGGTTTCAGGAACGATCGGAGGCACCGCTGGTCCGTTCGCAGACGGAACATTTGCAGGAAGTATTAAGTCTTGGTCCTCTTCGAGGACCTCCATATCGACCGGCGACCTCGTTGACGTGGGACTGCAAAATGGAATGGGTTTGTCACTTTCAGTGGCGGTCGTGCCGTCGAATTTCGCGACGAGCGTCCGGGTAACGATGCAATGAAAATATTGCTCCGTTCAGGAAGCGTTATATAATTCGATCCATAGTGGAACGTTTCAGTGACATCACTTTTCTCAGCTAACGTTGAAACAAATATTTTTTTCGCCGTAATAAATTACGCGTTTGCTACTCCAATCAAGTTAAAAATTTTTAATAAGTGTGACAACCTGTTCTAATAATTCGTTGAAAATTTAAATTTAATTTTAAGCTTTCAAACACACAAGAGAATATGAAATCCTTTAATCTGGATAAAATGAAGTAACATAAAATAAAATAAAATAAAATGAAATAAATGAAACCACAAAGTTGGCATTTTAAATCTGTTCAAAGTATACTGACCTCGTCGTGGTGGTTATTGGTAGCGTCGGGGTGGACGGTGCTGGTGGCTGTGGTGGTTGTTGAGCCGGGGGTGTCGTAATCCTAGATGGAGGCCTGACAGTCGGCTTAGCCGTGCTCCAAACGCTCGGCTGAGAAGTCATGAACCACGGCGGACTCGGACGGGACGTTGTCGTGGTTGTTGCTGCTGTAAGGGTTTCACCGGGTTCGTTTTAACTTTTCGAGAAGATGATGCCGAGGTGTTGTAACGCGGACCGACGGCGAAAACGCGGAAAGCAGAGGCGCCAGCTTTCGGGAGGATTGCTCGAGGATCCTAAGAGCTCGTCTACGAGCTTATCGGATTTTAACGCCGAGTATAATTAAGAAAGAAAGTGATTTGAGGAGCCCCAGGCTAAGCCTGAGTAGACGTACTCCTCGGGCGGTTCGAACGACGGGGATGCTTTAAAACTCGTTGTAACTGGGGAGCAGGGATCAATTTCTCGCTAATTCTTATCGAAACGTTTTCTCAGTCTTCTGGCCAGATATTAGAGAGTGCTTGATCTTTAGTTAAAATTCAAACTCCCTTTTCGTCACGTTTCTACTGCCTGAAGAGTTATTAATCGCGACTGTAATGATTTTAACTATTAGTCCCAGCAGACAATTAATTGCAACCAAGAAATGAAATGCTGCGTCGATTCGCTGTTTCGTCGATTGGAGAATTGGAGCACCGATATCGCAAATACCAATTTGATCCAAGCACTAAGAAACGACGAACGATCCTCCCAGGAATCGACAATTGCATTGTCTACGGCCGTTCAGACCCCTCCCAGGATTCCCGTTTATCGGCACAAGTAGTATATACACATTCCATAACAGACAGACGTCCTTTAGTCCCGATGTTTCAATGCTAGCGACCGAATAATCGCGACACTGCATCGATCGCGACTGAAATATTCCCGAAAACGAATATTTCCGAACACAAGGCGAGCCAAGTGACGGCGATTAGCTTACCTTCGTGGTCGATATCGCGACTATATCTGGCCTAAGCGGAGAAAACGATCTTTAACCCAAGATGGCTGCGGCAGTTAATCCCTGAACGGGATGGTCCGCGTATTTCGCGGTACTATCTCTATAGAGGTCATCTTTATTGGCCGAAGGGGTTGGCGATAAGGTAAAATACCGGACGTCGCCGATGTCCGTTACGATAGCCGGCTATGCAGGAGAAAGACAGCAGCATGCGCATTGGGAGACGTGTAAAAGAGAGACAGAGAGGGCGAGAGAGAAACGGTGAGGCTTTGGTATTGGGGCTACCAACAGATCCGACTCCCTCTTGAATATACGTTTGTGCCTCGAGACCGATCTATCGAGTCTCGCAGGATATCGATCACAAGAAAGACGAGGCGTTAGAAGTCGTGGAAGGCAAACAGAGAGGCAGTGAACAGGGGTTGACAGTTTATGGTCCAATAAGTGATTGTGTCGCCTGGCAGTTTCGGTAGGTCGTAACCGGGTAGGCGTTAACGTCAAAAGGTCAGGAAAGTCACCTTTATTCGGTCGGTGCTGGCTAAATCTGTTTGAACGTCGTAAAGTGTTCAAACAGCATGGCGTCTGAACTACGCTGAAGTTTTGCCACACCTTTGGCGCGCTCGTAACTAAATAGAATTTTCTGCTTTTAGGAGGACCGTAAATGGTGAATGAAAATGGTGACCATTCGATGAGTGGTATTAGAAAGTATCTTACGTATATTCAGTGGGTGAAAGTTACGTTTCTGCGAATCGAAAATGTCAGCTGGCTTCTATGGTTGTGAATGTAAGATCGTCGACTATGACGTTAGAAATAGAATGATAGACAAACAGCCAACAGTGCAAACTGATACGGCGATTACTAATTGATTGCAGGCAAATTAACCGTAGGGCGTGATATAGATTTATAATAACGTGCCGAGACGTCGTTTCGTCAAAGACGAATCGCAGTATCATCGAGCGTAACGATCGATGCTCACAGCAATATTCTCTGCGTATCACTGTTTGCTCTTGCGGGATTGCAGAAGTGTTTCATTACGATATGAAACAGGCCAGAAAAGTTGGACACGCGGCCACATGTTTCTCGCGTTACCGAACCCTGCGATCGAGAAATCGATCGCAAAGATCACGTCTCCGCGAACTCTTCCACTTCTCCTCTCCTCTCGTCTCGCCTCCTCTATATCTTCTCTTTGCCGTCTTTTCTTTTCTCCACTTTATACTCTGTCTGTCTTGAGAGTGCATAGCCGATGCAAGCCGCTTGGAGATCTTTATCGGGACACGGGCTTGCAGTTACGTGGGCAACGTGAATCATAAGCGCCGGCTTCGGGAAATTCTAATCGATTCTCGCGGTCAGCTGAGCAACTCTTTGCCCGTTCGCGCCATAAAACGATGAAGAAGCGTCTTTTGAACGCCTTTTCACACAAAAAAACAAGAATCTTTAAGCTGTACCAGGGAAATGCAAAGATAAAAAGCGGTTGCTTGAAGCATTGCATATTCGACAAAAACGCTTTAGATTTTCCCGTGTTACACGAAATTACCATGTGATATGAAATTTTCCGTGGTATTTTAAAGGATTGCAACAAACAACTTACGGTTCAGTTGATAAAAGAGTTAATGCGTATTCGATAAGATATAAAATTAATCGAATTTTGCTATTCACGAGTGTTGCTTCAAGCATTAGAATATCTTGAAAAGGATCGCGAAGTCGGCGCCTATGCAATCGTTCGCCGGTATCTACGGAAGACCGCTCGTTGTATAAACGATACAGGGTACAGAGATATTACGATGGAATGGGCGCGTACAAAAATGGTGGAGTCTTACTTACCGGACACGCAACGATAGTGAGCCTCGAGGTACTTGTGCGTGTTGGGACAGGGATCGCCGAATTGCAGCGTCGATGCAACAATACTGCAGTTCTGCCGGTCGTTGCACCTGGTTTTCGATAGCTCGGTTAAAATGACAAACGTACACCCTTACCAAAGTGTACTGAACCATGGATCCTGTCCCTTTTCTCTTACCGTCTTAGATGTTCAAGGAAGGAATACACGAATCGGGAGACTTTTTCGACAAAATTCGTCACTGCTATTGATTATTTATACCTCGAAAATTCACATCGATTTTTTTTTCCAAGACGTCTAAACAATTTATTGCGAAACTTTGTATCTCTTTTCACAAAGTTTCTGGCGGTCTTGAAAAAATCGTGAATCTCAGATCGCCCGCATTCTATTGACGAAGGGAAGAACGATTGGTCGATAAGAAAAGTGTGCACCAACCTAGGCAATAGTACTGCGCCTCGATGTACTTTCCGGTTCCGGGACACGGGTCCTCCTCGAAAATCTCGCTGCGCACGTCCACCGAACAGGAATTACGATAATTGCACCTGCAATCGTCACGTGAGCAAGAGTGTCACCCCAGGGGACAAATAACAAGTTCACGAAGATTCGATGAAATGAGTTTCTTGAACGAGAATCAATGGCGTCGATATGGGGTGAACTGGTGATTTCGAAGATATCCCTTGACTTCGAGCTTTGACATTTTTTTCTTTTCAGTTTATCAAATTCGACGATGTGCATTTGGAAGTTATTTACAATCGATTTTCCATTACACCCTGACTGTACTGAAGTTTTTGTCAAAACTCTCAAGTACGTGAAACTGAAGCCTCCAACGAGTCGCGTTAGCGTTTACGGAAGGTATGTTAGCAACAAGAGATGTTCGAGACACGCGAGTTAGCCAATGACAAGAGGACAATTGGTTAGTAGAAACAGGGGTTTGCAGTAGTTCTAAAAGCGTTTGAATGCGTTCGTGGCAGGATAGATGAACCCGGGCACGCGTAACGTCGTGCGTCGTTTATTTCGTGTTAATGGTTCCACGGTGTGTATGTACAGAGATACGAGTATCATGCAGAACACTTGTATCCTGAGTTCAAGCACTCTAAAGATCATTATTAATAACAGTTATTATTAATAATAATAACAGCAATAGTACCAATTCATTACGATATCGAACGGAATTAAATTATTTGTACAAGCGTTACTCTTTATTCTCGATTATTCCCGACAAACGAAATACTAAACTTTCGAGTGCAATTCTACGTTACACTCCCTCTTCTTCCGAGCGGTACTTTACGAGAGCTTTCTTCGTTAAAGAGTACCTTATTGCTGGGCTCACGGAGAACTAATAAAGCTTTGCTTCTTGCAAAGTTCACTAGAAAGAGAAAGCGTGTTCGTGCTGGTCCACGACGACGCACTGAGCGCGCCGCGTTCGCGTTTCTCCTACGATGTCGGCGTTTCCTATTTATTTTTGATTTTCCAGTCACTTCAAAGATGTTTTCCCCTGCTTCTAATCCAGACGACGCAACGGTGCGTCGTTGTTCGCGCGGATCGCTGGTCGTTTGATTTAAAGCGGACTGTAATCGCCTTATCGGCGAAAGGAGCTTTTGCCTCTTGAAACAAAATCGTTCCATTAAAAATAAATCGATAAATTAAACGCGACCTTTCCCTGCAACCCCCCCCCCCCCCCCCCATACCCTCTACCACTTCAGACGGAGCAAGAAAGTGCCGTTCCCGCTTTTTAATGCTATTACAAAAATCTCGTTGACGCGAAGAAACGAACAGAGAGAAACGTTATTAACGAACCGATCGATAACGCGGAAGTGCGCTCGACTTAATGATCACCTACAGTCGAAACGCGTATTAATGCCTTACAATTTGCGCGCAACTGTGTATCCAAATAGAGCCAATCTTTTCAACCCCCTCTGAATATTACTTTCTTTCTTCTTAATTCCTTGCAGTAGAAATTAACGTTTGGGATTCAATGAAAAATTTCGACCCTGCAGTCTTGCATCTAATACTAGCATCAAAGGAACTTCAATTTGTTTGGAATTTATTTATTAATGCCCAATACTTTCAATCGTCCGAAGCATGAGATATCACCGTTCGAATTTTATCGTTTAAATAACCCTTTTCAACCCCTCGAAACAAACGTCGCTAAATTTCCCCCATCCTCGACACGGTTCAAACAAAATACTTAAGCTTATATACTCGCGTCGGTTCCAGCGAACTCATCGCTCTAACACGGCCCCGCCGCTTCCTTTCTGCATAATACACGCACGCCGGGGCTGCTTTAGAATCGGCAAAGTGTGCACGGTTTAATCTCGATCGGGGGGCGAGCCATTAAAGCGAGTGCACGGCCCATTGTTGGCCAGACGGGGCGGTGTACAGGTGCAAAGCCCACACACGACCTGTTATCGGTCCCCGTGGCAGCTACTATTTCGGAGGATTAAGCAACCTCCGCCTTTGCGCGTGGAAATTCCGGCAAATCGCGTTTAACCCTTTCTCGAAACATTTTTTCCCCCCGTCCCCCTCCGACTATTCCCCTGAAACACGGACCCTTCTACGGGGGCGTGGACGCGAGAAACGAAAGGAAGGAAAGGGAGGAAAAAGAGAAACGTTCCTTCCAACGGGAAGGATTAATTCGCGCGGTCGGCACGACGACAATCGATCGCGGGGCGGAAGGGCGGAATTCCCGTTGACTTTGCAAGGGCTGCGCCACGTCAATTTGTCGTGATTCGAGTGGCGTGTATCGACAGGCCACCGGGAACTTCTGGTTACTCCGCGTAATTGGCCCTGCTCGTAGATTACTATGTTACGGGGGAAGAAAGCGTTCCTGTTATCGACAATCCGGCTCAATTCGCCATTCTCACCCCTTTCACGTAACCCCGACTCGAAACCACGATCCTCCGTTAAGCTCGTATGTATTAAACCGGGCGAAAGGACAAGGGTCTCTAAAGAAATTATCATTATTACTGTTACCGTTGCGTTATAATCATTGTTCCCTTATGTATGATATTATTAATTCTTCGTTAATGTACAAAAGTTCCTCTCCTTGGCTACTCGAATGAAGCTTAAACTGCGCGAATCGCATCCGACGCGAAATAAGGATTTTGAACCCATCGACGAAGTCTTTTTTTCTACGATTTTTATTCGCGTCGTTTCCCTTTTGCTCGGGGATCGTCCTCCGTGCACGCGTGCCACCCGCCACCGACGGGGTTAAACGTAATTTCAGTCGGATAAACTACGAGTGAGCACGAAAAATCGCCATTTCGCGGATGTTGCGCCGCTTGTTATTAAGGCTTTCGGCTTCCTTCGCCCCCCCCCCCCGCCCCAGATTCAACCCCTTTTCGTTTCCATCTGGCAGACGCGTTTGCGCGTCGTGTCGCCGGCGACTCGTTCTGCCTGGTGGTCGTGCTTTAATCATCGATTTCAGGATGATTCAGAGGGCCTACTGTCTCGCCTGGGCAGGCCTCGATTTAATACGTTTCGACCGGCTCACGGCTCGCCCCGTCATTTGTCCAGGCTAAGCACTGTTATTTCTTCGCCGCGGCGTCGTTTCGGAGCACGAAAAAAGGAGATTCAGCGGCGAAAGGGCCGGCGGCGCGACGTTTCGGCCGTGGTACTTGTTTTCGCTGCTTTCTGCTTTCTGTCGAATTGACTCCGCGTTACGAAGAAACGAATACGTGTAATCTATGCATGGAAGTTTTGATAGGTCCCACGTTGGTTTAATGGCCGTTTTACGCGTTACAAAGGGCTCGTTCGTTGTTCCGCGTATGTGGTATTGTATTAAAATTTCAATTTCGATCGGTCCTATGTCCGCCAGCTTCTCATATTGCGTACCGTTATTGTAGAGGATAATATATTCTGCTCGCGGATGAGCATTGGATAGTAGCTCGTGATAGGCAGTAAATGAATATTTACAAAGAAGTATTTGCCAAACAAGTAATCGATGTGCATCGATCGAACTGCGGTAAATGGTATTGCGGTACAATAAATGAGAGTTAAATAGAACGTGTTTATGTAAGATGAATGAACTGAGCGGCGAATTTAAAGTAATTTAAGGGAGTCGATTGTTGCTGGTGCTTCGAAGTGCTGAATTTCTGCTCAATAGAAAGGAGACTCTGTGCATGTTGCACGTACACTTGACGCGTTTAGTTTAATATTTCGTTGCACATGTTCTGCATGCTTAGGCACGAATCACGAGGAGCGTCGTTCATCTTCGCGATTTAACACCTTCAAACAAAGTCCTATTTACATTCCACGATATGCAAAATTTATTGTTATCGTTATACGTATATAAAACGTGCCTCAGGCTCGCTGCAATAATTCATGGCGATTTTAACCGTCCACCGAAATGTCGAGCGCAAATGTAATAGTAATAACACGTATGTAGAGGAAATATCAAATGTCTGTCAAATACATGGAAAGTTTTGGAAAATAAAATACGTGCTTTAATATTAACGAAAGGAAACCATTAAAAAATTGACTTCCCCTTTCGTTGGAAAGAAGGGTCGTTAAAAATCGCCGATTCGATCTAACTGCGAAATAAAACTCAGACCTAAAGCCTTCCGCAAAAGGTTTATTCAAATGATAGCTCGAAACCCGGCGTTTTCCTCCTATCTAAAATTCTGCTCGATGATTTACGATATCCTTATTTATGCACCTAGCGTTTAATAACGCCAAAGGCAACGACCAAGACGCCCGGCTGTCACGCGACACCTCGGTGCTAGAAAATCCATTTCGCAGGTAGGAAAAATTTTGTTCGCACCGCTCCTGCAAATTGCTCTTGTAAAATCAAGCACGTTTCTCTCTGACTGTTTTTTTCTTTTTTACGTACATTTAATTATTTGTTGAACAATATCCACTTAATTGATTCATTAATGCCATCAATGAAACACGTTTCATACTTTCATACTCCACCATGTGCTTTCACCCGAAACAAAAATACATACATTTTGTTATCTATCCAATTACTACTCGGTATACAATGATGGATAAAAAATTCGCCACTGCAGACACGCGTCAGAAATGCAATTATTTATCGAAATAGCCTGTCAGCCAACGGACGATCGAGGTATTCGTCGATTAAGAGACACGAAAGCGCCATTTGTCGTGGAAAATGGCCAGGCGAAATGAGGTCCCCGACACTGGCGCAGCAACACGGATTCCGTTTTATCCGGAAACACGACCGTCACGACCGGAAACGTCGGTGGATCCCTCCGTCGTGGAAAGTTTAACTCGCGACGCGACTGGCCGAGTGGGCCGCGACAGGCCCAGGTAAAATTAATCGATCATCCATGATCATTGATCGACCTTACCATTCTGTTGCATCCACTGTGGCGTGTATCAACGGGAAATCAATTAATGGAGCCTCGACGAAAATGATGAAAAATTGTTTAAAATCTCGCCGAAAAATCGAACACGAGCGTACGCGAGCGGAAGAAAGAAGGGAGGCAAAAAATTGGAGACGTTTCCTATTTCAGTGTATCGGGGCTCGCGTGATATGATTGTTTCTAGCCCTATCGCGAGATTCTTAGACGAGCGCGTTTAAGAATTGTATAATTGTATCGCGGTTTTGCCGAACGAACGCATTTCTCCCGCGTAAAAAATTGATTCCTTTTCTGAAGCATTTAACGCAGGAATTTCCGATCGAATTTCTTTTGTCGTTTTGTACAGTGAAGTTTGCATAGCTTTGCTCGAATGGTATGAATGAGACAGTACAATGAGTGAACAGCGAGAAGATTTAGTGCAGTATTTTTAGAGGATATCGATCGAGACTGTGATTGCTGTGAAACGAAAAGGTGTGACGAATGTCGACGAAAAAGCCTCTGTTCCAGAAAGAATTTTCCCCAGGATAATTTCCCGCGCAGACACCACAAGGATACATACGGCCGTCGTGTCAGAGTGGAGAAACAGGAGGACACAACACAGGGGCATCTCTTCATGGCATTCCAGACGGTGACAAGAGTAAAGGGAAAAGATCCATGGTAGTACACGTGGCGTTTATTCATGTATAAGTATGTATATGCTTTTCTTTTCCTTTCCATTAAAAATTAAACCTGGAATAGTAGCGTCGCAGAACGAGGTCTTAACGTGCACCGTTGTTCGTATGCATTTGTACGAAATATCTCCTTTTTTAAAAGTAAAATAAAACATTCAATTATTAGAATTTACTATTTTACATGTCAAGAAATACACCAGCAGCTTTGTAATAATCACAGTAATTCCTTTTGCCGAGTACCACGATTTAAGATCTCCTTCTGCGAATTGTCCAATTACCACCACGATCGTGTATCTCAACAGCAACATGCATAATAAAGGAGAAGGAAAGTAAAAAATAAAAATGTAACTCGTTCGCAGCTGCGAGACGTCACTTAATGAAATTCTGGAATGGATCATTGCATCGAATCCGCTATAATCTGGCCAACGTAAAGCGATGCAATGATCGAAAAAGAACTTGCACGATCGTGGCTGTAATGAGTTGTAGAAATGTCCAGCAACTTTCTCTGTCTGCAAGAGTACATTACATAATAAACTTGTGGCATGCAATTGGTCGCTTGTGTGTCAAGATGGAGCAAGGATATCACGGGATGTGCAATATATGTATATATATATATTTACACTGTGTATTTACAGAATTCGTTTTATCAACTGGTGTTCCAGGTATCTCCCTCGCAATTTCTCGCTCGTTTTCACTCTCCTTTCGACTCTACCTGCATTCGTTCTACGTTTCCGTCCCATATCCACAACCCTGTTTCAAGGGGGTAACGAGAAATATTTGTCGGACTTTCGCCGCGCTCTCGTGATTGGAATACTTTTAAGCACCTAAACTGGAAGCTCTCTAACTCTCCCATTCTCTCCTATCCTGCGTGCAAGCCTCTTCCTCTTAATCTGCCGGAGGATTAAACGAGTTTTGTCGAGGGAAACTTGAGGATACGTAACTCGTGTACAGATATAACCGTGTCCCGAATACGTGCAGCCATTATATACTTATTTAGCTGAAAATTTCGGGCAAGGTGTGCTTGTAACTGGTTCAAACTTAACATGGCCATTCAATCTTCGTGATCATTTTTGCATGTCCTACGCTGTTTGTGAATTCAACTGTAACAATTCCACTTGTTCCATCAATGGTGACATACTATTAAACGAGAAAATCCATTCTCCAAAGTAATTTCCAGAGACGTGCTCATTAATTATCAGGGATGAAAGATACTCTAATGACGTAACATCTCGTAGAACAATTTAAGTAAAGGGTCCTTTGATTATATTCCTTATCGCAGAAAATTACTTGCTATTGACTCGATCAAAGACAAAGTCGCAGTAAAAGTTCTCACGACAGATTTCACATCGGGAACTTAACGGCTTAATAGTTTATCGTTGAGTCTGAATTCCTGCTCGTTCGCGTCTATTATCGTTTCAGATGGCCATTTAAAGGATCAACGAAAATCCTAGTAGGGTAAGCCTTCTGTGCGCTCGACGCGCAAGAAAAAACTAGTGGGAACGAGACAAACACGTACGAGAGCGTTTAAAAAAGGTTGAGATAATCAATTAAAAAAAGCCGTCCAAAAGGTACGACAAATTGAGAACGGGGTTGCGTTTATGTCAGATAGGTGAAGGGTGAACAGTAACCGTGTCGAACGTCTTTCGGCTGAATGAAAGTGGTAATTTTATCTAATACGATTATCGTGGGAATTTTCGTCGCTGCAATTAGATCAGATTAAATGCAGATCGAGATTGGAAAGGGCTGGCAAAAAATAGAGGCTGATCGAATTAAAGGAAATCGAACGGGCAGCTTGGCGAATTGTAATTTTCGATCGGCCAGCAGACACTGACATGCCTTTTTCCGCGTAAATGTAATTATCGAAGAGAGTTTTCCGCGTGTAAAATTAGATCGAGTAACGGCTAGCTTTTCGAGCCTGGATTGAGCGCCTCTCGTTTCGATTAGGCACCACTTTACTTTGTAACCTCCTGCATTCCGATTTTTACTTTTTTTTTTTTTCAAATATGCCAGCAACAATGCCCTGCTCATTTCATCCCCGATATTTGTTCTACCTCTTACAGGCGTCCAGAAATACAATTCATAGGCGTTTCGTTTAACAGAGTTAAGAGCTTTACCAGGAACTTCGTGTGTAAACCTAACTCCAACAGGAACGCTCGCGAACGAACTGACGTCGAGGTGTTCCGACAGAAAATTACTGGAATGTTTTCGATTTTCGTACGATTTCCAGGTTCACTCCAGACGAGACACGCGATCAACTCGTCGTGACCAGAAACTCCCGCAGAGAAATGAAGGATAAACACGAACAGTCGTCATTTCCCCGACGCGAAAACGACGTGTACCATGATCATTTCATTAGTAGCCATTCTCGTTCCAATAGGGAAAACAATGGGGTTTGTTTATCGACAAGATACTAGATACAAGGAGCTAGGGAACCATGTTTACTTTCCCATATTTTTTTTTTTCCCCCGGTTCATTTTTATACGATCACGAGAGGGGTGTGTTTTGATAAATATCGGACAGGATAGCATATCGAGGGAGACGGTCTTCTACGTAATTGTTTGCCATCCTGGATAAGGTTAGATTGATTGTGATACGAAATTACGTACTTCTCGCGTTTCCTTTCAACGATTAATTATCCTCATCGAGCACGATGACGAATCGTAAAATTGTTTAATATATCTACGTCGGATCGATTACACCGTAACACATCCCCGTGTAGCGTGAAGAAATCTTTTTTCGGTGCTCACCCCTATCTTTTGTTTCTCCCTCCCCCCTTTGTATCCGTCTACATACGCCGACCCTTCTTTTCTTTCCTTTATTCCTCTCGTCGATCACTCGTTATTAATTGGCAAACTAACAGGCATTCACGGATCGGGAAACGTTGAATTTAATTTCCGTGCACAACGGGAAAGAACGCGCGCGTTATACGTATACGTATGTATCTGTGTAGTCTGATATCGATCATCGATTATCGTCGATGTACGTACAACGTCGCGAAAGTGTAAATATTAAAAACGTAAACAGCAAACACGGTTGCAACCTACATTTTTTATGTCATTTTATCAATTTAACGTAACCGTGGCAATTATGTCGCATTTATTCATTAAATAGTAATACATCGTAATTTCCCCGTGATCGTTGCTACTTGCATTGAAGAAGCTTTCAAGACTTGCATGCAATATGCGTTTGATGCTCTGTTTTCTACTTATTTAACATGATCAGTCAATTTATCGAAAGCAAAAAATTGGCGAAGCTGATCGATGACTCGTTCTCGATCGCCCCGATATCGTGATGAACGAGAGAGGAGAAAAATAAATTGGTAGAAAAGAAGGCTCAAGGATCTTGAAGTTTCCGAACTGGTTCCCTAGTCAGCCTGAGTTAACGACGAGAGTCGAATCATCGAGTGGCTATTAGCGCAATGTAATTACACCAGGATTGCGCAACCTCGTGGAAAGAATCCGTTCCCAGAAGGCCCGCGACGGTAACAGCCTTGTTGCGAACTCTTTCGGCTACCTTTTTTCCGTGGCGTAATTTACTTCGTTTTATGGTGTGTATCCTGCTCGTCGAACACGTGATTGGTTCACACGAAACGCTTCGAATCTTTTATCCCGCTCACATTTTGTTGCGCGGTATCTACAAGTAGACTCTATTATAAATTCAATAATAAATGCAAGATCACCAGACGGCCGTCTAAAGCAAACGCTTAATTAGTGGAGGCGTTGCATAAAAATTTTCTTTTACTTTGCACGGGAACCAACATCGTATCTCAAACGTCCAGCGTTATTATTACTGTTAACATTATTATTAGCGGCGCGTTAAAGACTCCAATCAGCCGAAGCGAAAGAAAAACCAAGAAACTGGTTACAGGGTCTACTTTGCAAACCAACCAAGCAGCATTTTATCTATAAAGTTCGAAACATAGTGTCGTGTTAACCGATCAAAGCTTCGAAAGAGCAAGCACGTGCCATTATTTCAACCGCGCCCACGGCTTCGGGGTGTTAACGCGACACATAAAACGGGGCTAATTTCCTGGCTGAAACACGCGTCCCGCGAATTGGTCATTCTTTTCCGATCTAATTGCTCGCCGGCTGGCAGTGTGGCGAATTAAGAGTGGAAAATCCAGTAACCACCAGCCGCGTCATTTCTCAGCGGATGTAATGAACATTTCCACGGTAACGCGCTGCCCGAGTCATTCCGTAACATTAATTCCGTAGACGGAGTTTCGTAGCGAACGCTGGCTGTTCAATTTCATTAATCGTACCACTCGGACCCCACCCCGGATTTCACTTAAATCCTAATCTCGTAGGTAGCCAGTCCACCCTTAATAAATCTGTTTCTAACCGGCCTGTACAAGTGTCGATCCGTCGTTTCGGCGGTGGTTTCTGGCTTTGTAAGGTCGCCTACAGTTAATCCCGAGTCGATGTTCCGCAACGTGGCGAGTCAGTGGATTAGACGACTTCCCGATTGGAGGGCGTTTCGATCTAGAAACATGTTCTTTTTCGGAATAAGTTTATTTTTCTCAGTTCGAAGCTCGTAGTCAATTTTTTTTCTTTTTTTTTAGGGTTTCGCGGTGATTACGGGTATAGCCCATGGCGTTACACCGGAGACGTACTAGCAGATCTTACTACAATCGGGGAAGATAAACGCAGAAAAGGGAGCGGAGAGAAGCTAGCCAGTATAGGTAGAGAGTAAGGGAGGCAATGCTCGTAACTCCACACCGAGATAACCGTGAATGCGTTTAGAGAAACCAGGCGAGTGTTTGCTTGCGAGAAAAGAGGGAGGGAGACTCTGTCACCCTCGGTCAGAATTACCGTGAGCTACTTGTCCCTTGATTTAGGATACGCTTGCTCCATTTTGCTTACCGCTGGAAAAGGATCTCCCAGGAGTACGATGTCAAGAGATGGGAAGTTAGAGAAACGCGTCGGCTGACTGGGGTGAATTTCTGATGCCATTCAAGTTCAAGGAATTTACAATTTTGGAATGCGAATTTAGATTTGAATGTTCGAATTTCAATGTTTGAATTTAAATTGAGCAATGTCGAATGAAATTTCTCGAACGTCAAGCAACGGCAACATAGTTTTGCTGGATGAAGTCAGTCGACGTGTTAATTGCAGAAACAGGGTCTTGTTATTCGCAGGGAGCGGTTGACAAAAGATCTTTTGGAGTGGAACACAGAAAAAAGAAGGTAAACCCAGAACACATAGCGATAAGTGTTTCAAGCGAGAGTATATATATATATATATACATGCGTGTGAATTCTTCTGGAAGTCGATGCACCTTGCGTGGACCACACCCCGGTGTTAAAGGAAAGAGCAGGTTAAACAACGGATCGATTATCGCACAGGAGGCAGTAGAGGGATCAAACAATAAGAAAAGAAAAAGCGGCTGAAAAGAGGTATGCGGAAATTACAACGACTCGTGAACGAATCTGTGGAATGGAACAAACTAAAAACTTTTCTCCGATACAAACTCACGCCGTTGATTCTCGATTTAGTTAGAGCAACGGGTTTCGAGACAGCGTACCAACCGATAGGAACGGTTCTAATAAACCGAACGTCAGCTCGTCAAAAATTTTAAAAGAGAGAATTAAAAAAAAAATTAAAAAGATGCGGATTGATCGCGAAGATATATAATATATTCCAATAACCGATGACGCGCCGATAAATATTGATCTGTGCAGCAGATTGTTAAAACCGTTCGGTTTCTCGTCTTGACTTAAGCAAGTAGAACCCGATCGATCGAGAGAAATATCCAATCCTGCCTGGGAATTAAACGAGCTACCATTACGAGCACAACAAACGTAGACATTTTTATACACATTTTTGTTGGTACACTGTCCACGATACCGATACCGTCGAGCGTACTGGCTAACAGTACACTGTTGCACAAAATTTCTTGTTTATGCGTAGTTTTAAGACGCGACAAAGACGATAAAAAAAAAAGTTATCTTTCTGGTCCAGATCGATTCGCGAAGAGAGAAAACGCAAGAGGGAAATTTATTTGACTGCCAACAGAACGACAGAGAGATAAGAGAGATACGAACGTATATCAAGGGAGGAACGGCGATTACGATCAGGCACAATAAGCGTATGACTGTGTCGTAGAAACGAAACCGTGGAACTTCTCCACTTCAAGTTAATCCGAAAGTTATTGCTCTTCGACCAGAGGGGTGGGTTCTTAGACCGACTCCGCCTGGCGAAGGAACGTCGCGCGGCCACGAACTCTAAACGCGTTTTTCTGTAAACGTATTTCAACCCGTCTTACCGAATCGCAATCAGATTTTAACGCGTGCTCCTCACCGCGGCGATCGCGCGGTTACACGGCGCTTTTGAGTTCTCGTGTTCTTTTCTTACGGTTCGTACTCCCCGTCTGTTATTTTTTTCCCTTCCGTCTCCCTTGCCCCAGCAACGTGATCGACAACGGAGATCAAGTTTGCTCGCAGCTACCGCTTCCCAAGCGACGAGAACGTTAATGGATACGGTTTCGATTCGTCATCGCGATTATCTTTCCCAATTATTCACACTACCGGCACGCTGACCGTCTTATCGTCGTCGACGTAGCAGGAGCCTCGTTCCTCTCGCCGCGAAACTAATTTCCGCCAGGGAGCTATTAATCACAGTGACGAAACGCGCGTCGCGGCCGATCAACGAAATTTCACGTCACCGTCGCGTCCTCCCTCTGTCTTCTCTCTCCCATCTCGGTGGTCCTTCTTTAATCCCCGTTCTTTCGCAACGGAATCGTCTGGACCGACGTGCGCGACAATGTCTACGCGTTTTGTTCAAACGATAAAGATCGGGGAGGAATAAAAGGTGATTATGAGGAGGTGAAGTGGAATTTTCGGGATATGGGATAACGTAGGGTCGTGGAAATGCGTGAATTTTTCATATAATATATGTTTCACGCGTATCCATCTTATCGTTTAGTATGTGCGTGTATGTATGTGTATGTGTGTGAGATATTTCGAGGGATGCAGACACGAGGATCGAAGGAAATAGAGTGGATATTCACGAGGACCGGGATAGAGAAGCGACCGCTGAGTTTGCGATTCTTCCTATCGCTCTGATCCACCGCGAAGTACGCTCTTCAATGGTCAAGCAATTGGCCAGTTCGCCGGACCATATGAAGCCGTCCACTCCTTCCTCATTTTCCTTCCTCCCTGGAAAATATCCTCTTCCCTATATCTTATACCCTCTCCGTTTATTTCCTCGCGATTTCAACTCCGTGCTCTTTGCTCCATTTCCGTGGATAAACAGGAGCGGGAAGGAATCGACGTCGAGGAAGCTGATGGTTCGAATCTTTTCGTATCCTTGCGAAATTATTGCCTTGGTTTCGTTGAGCTCGACGAGACCGATTAGCCGGGGCAATTTCGGAGTAGAATAAATCCATATTGCAAAATTAAACGTTTCTACTACTCTGTTTCGACTTCGTTCCGAAAGTGAGCCTGAAAGGTATCGAGTTGAAAAAGAATCGATGGTCAAAAAAGAAAAAATAATGAGACACTTTGCCGCGGCGATATTTCAAGGATCGATCCCACGAATACGTTTCCGCGGTTCGAGCAACGGCCACACATCTCCGTGCAAAATCGACTCGTCGAATTTCCGCATACTCGGTGGTTAATCATTTTTCATTCCCGTCCATCGATCGAACCGTCCAATCGCGCGCGTAACTCTCGCTGCCGTGGTAGATCCGCGAGATCGGATCGAGATTCGCGAAGATAGATCGTATAGATCGGGCCCCGTCCAAGGTCATCGAAAGACTATGATCGATATATACACGCGGCGGTGCTCGCAGCGCATCGTTCAGGAAGCGTTTCTCGTTACCGCGAAGGGAACGAGCCAGACTCCCAGGTGTCATGCTGGATATCCCTCGAATGGAGCGGTCGTAAAAGCTTCGCCGTGTAGATACCGATCCATGTGGAAAGTTGGATCGTACGATAACCCCGGGACCAAGTGACAAGCCCGATCTACGCTCGATCGGATCGGACGTCTCCTTTAATTGGTGCTAGTCGACTCATTAAGGATAGAAAATGCTTGGCAGCAGGATCGTTCCCGTTTTTCTTCGTTTCGCTCCTCCATTCTCTGTCTACCGTACTTTTCTGTCGACGATATCGGCGAAGTTTCTAGAAAGGATTCGATTCCGTGCAACCATCGTGATTCCTCGACGCTGATCCGTAAGATACGGATGAAGGATTGGATATAAAGGTTGACTGTTCGATACCAGTTGTGTGTAAGTGGGAATGCAAGGACTTCGGTCATTCGAATACTTACTCGGTGTTCAGCACCCGGAATGATTTGGGCGACATGCAGTTGACGCTCCAGTCGGTGTTCCCGTGCTCGTTGCATATCGTTATCGAGAACCTTCCGTAGTTCGCTCTGATTAGATGGATCAGCATTCCCTCGCCGCACTCGATCCACAGTGTTTTGCCCTCGCAGGCGTACGCGGTGTCGTACCTCTCTGAAACAGAAGTAACGAAACAGGCTTGTTAGGCGCTATACTTCCATTCAAACTGGTCGTAAGCGCGAACGCTTTACATCCACAGACAACGACAATGCGCAGCACATCTAATGACGTGTACATCCCTTTAAAATATTACAAATTCATACACAAAATATAATTATAAAAAACGGAGCGGTAGAAGCAACCTATTCTGCGAACAAAAACAACTGCTCCCTCCCCGGTGGAAAAGAAAAACAATAGAATCATTCCAGCTGGTCAAGACAAGCGAACAGCACACTCCACTGTGAAGCTCGACTATGTCTCATTTCACTCTGAAAGGCCAGCGCACGAAACGAGGGTCTAATTAGTCGTCGCGATCGTCTAACAATAGGAAAACGAATAAAATACCAGAGCCACGACTTTGTTGCGAAGAAATAACGCCGAGGGTGCCCCTTACCCCGGAGTCACCCCGTCGGTGATAGGTAGCAAAGGAGGGCTTGAATTACCGCGAATGAATAAGGAGTCCAGACCGAAGGGAAAGGGTTGGTGGTCGAGGTTTGCGAGCGGGGCGAGTCAAGGACACGTCAAAGTAGCTCGCACGAAATTACAGTGACGAACCGGTTGAGAGGGTGGTCGTGTTGGCTGGGCGAGCCGAGTCAGAGGGTGCATTAGCGACACGCAGTTGGCTGAGCTGTGTCGCGTTGCGAAGTGTAATGGAATTAAGATAAAGGACACCGCTGCATAGACCAGCGTGTACAGGGGGTCGCAAACAATGAGACGTCGCGTTGCCGAGAGAGGCTCGACTGTTGCCGTACGGTTCGCGGGTTCGGTTGAAAGGAGTCCGAGATAGTCGACGGGAACTCTTCCTTTTCGTCGATCCTCCGCCAGCTGCGACGAGGTTTTATCCCGCGGAAAATATGCCGTCGGAGGGTTTCTTTTGGGGGCAAATTAGCGAATTTACAGACGCGGCTTTCCTCGAAGAAAGGTCGACTACAACCCTACGGTGGCCGCTCTTCCTTGGCCATGTGACACGCCGCGTTTGCCAGCGAGGCATTCTTCCGAAGCACGGTCGCTTTTCATGAAAGTCGGTTTAATGGCCGCGAAAATGGCCGAAACGGCGAGGGGTGATCGCGTCCTCCTTTAAATGGCACCTGATTTTGTTGACGCTCGAAACGTGGAAATTGAAGGGGTAAGAAATCGGGGACCGTCGACCTAACGATTATCAGGGTGGAACAGTTGGGAGGCTGTCGCGAATAACGAGGGACAGAATATATTTCTCGCGGGAATAAACTGTCTTGCAAAAATGAATCTTTAAAGATCGTCCCCTGGGGGACAGAGGCCTGTGTCTTCCGGCGAGGTCCAATTTGGAACAGAACGTCTTTCATGACACTTGGCCGCAACAATTGCAATTGTTGCAGGCGCAGGGAGGCGCAGTAGATGTTCGAGCGAGATAAAAAGAGCTGCTAGGAAGACTAACAGCCAGAAGAAAGGGTCGTAAAACTAGGTCCAGGCTTATTTAGACGGAGGAACGATAGATCTGCCATAATACCGGTCAGCCATAGTGTTCGGCTCGGCGTCGGCGAAGGAGGCAGTGTGTCTCGAGGAAGGAGGAAGACGGTGAGAAGTACATTGGAGAACAGGCCAAGAGGACTAGCACGGTGGCAAGGACGGGAAGAGCTCTATAGTCGGGAAGGGGGGCAGTAATAACTCTGTCCGTGAAAGCCCCGTCGTGAGTTCATTAGTTCCATACCGACGCGCCACAATGCCATTTTAGAGCGCTGTTAGGACTTTCCGCGTCCAACCGCGTCAGCGTGGAGTTTCTTGCTCTCATGAAATACAACTTCGAAGGATTCTAAACGCATTATCCATAAAATCCACCTGGCCGGGAAAAAAGTCTGCAGTAACTGCACGATTGATATGAGCTCGTCAGGTTCGATGAGAATGTACCTATAGTCATACGGTGGAAAAACGAAAGTCACGTCAGCGGTAATAAAGTGAAGGCGAGCCTGTTGACACCGCTTCGACGGGAGTAGATCAGAAGCGAGTAGGCTGTAAAAACGCGGGGCGGTTCGAGTTGCGCGAAGAAATACCGATTTTACGGTGTCTCGAAGCTTTCCATTACCGTAAAAGATCTCGAGGTATTCGTCTTAAACGAGAACAAAATCGCTGGTCACGCCAGCATGGATTCCACGATCCAGGGTGGGGAGCAAGGAAATAGTAGATTTTATAGGATCCAGGTAATTTCTCGCCTCCTTCCCTCGCCGGGTGTTCGCGTCGCGATTAAACGGCTCCGGGGCCCCGCTTATTCCTGCCGGCAGTTTGTTCACCGTTAATTAAGCGTGTCTCGATAACACCGTAAGCGGCAGGTAATCGATATACGTTGTCATCGTGGCTCGATCAGCATCCACGCTCGTGAGACAGAAACGACATGTGCATCGTGTGTAACGCATCGTTGCATATACGTGCGCAGGTACGTTGTTCGATAAAGAAAGAAAACGAAAGGAGAACTCGCCGATGTTGCTACTGCGAACAGAGACTCGAATGAGCTTTGCTTCTGTGAAACGAACGTGTGCTAACCGCGGCCGCATGTCGCTCGTTCCCTCGCGCGTCACTCGCAGCTGCACTCTGCAACCGGTGCATTCTCTGGGTGCACCTCTAACGTGAGCACGATGAAAAAAAGGCCGCGTTCAAGCTGACGTAAGGGAACACGCTTTGCACGGCAGCTTCCTTCTCGATCGAACGCCGACCCTCTGGCATTCCTCCCCATTCTAGCGGTGGCGACCAGTCACTTTCGACCTTTTTCGCTACTTCACGGGAATTTTGTTGCTCTGTTTGCGTTGCTCGACGGGGCCTTTCAGGCTTCGTCTTCGGAGGAGGTCAGGTGTTGATACCCCTTTGAACGTAATCGAGAGAAGAGATATAATAATGAAACGATAGCCCCGTCCTTCTGGTAGGGGCATTAAAGCGCCGCAGTAATTAATTGCGATTTCTCGACTTCGAGAGAGAATGACTCTGCATTTTCAGAAGTCAAAACACGAGCCGGACGGCTATTGCGACCGCGACTCTGAGCTGCTTACTACTCAGTCGTGTCGCTTCTGTCTGAATGCACACAGCTGGAGAGGCGAAAGAGTAGAAGACTATTACGATACGCGCGAGAGGCGAGATTGAAGTGCCGCGAGCCTCCCTTGTCACGGGACCGTTTCTCCGCGTTTTGCGATTTTGTAACGCGGACTGTCTTCAAAAAAAAAAAAAAAAATGTCCTCGCGGAAACGCGCCGGTGTACGAAGGATAATGACGATACGAAGAGGACGCGCGCGATAGCCTGACTCGTATTCCCGGCGTGTTGGAGAACGACATGGAAATCTGTCATCTTTTCACCGGGCTTTCCTTGTCTGACCCTCGCGACGCACTTTAACAGAGTGCATTCAAATGAGTGCAGCGAAAAGTTTTTTTTAACGAATGCACTCCGTCGTCGGCGCGGCAACGCGCCTGCAAAAAATGACGGCGTCGTCGGTGACGAGATCCGAAGGTTTAGTAACACTATCGTTTCTAGAAAAATATTCCAACGAAACTACTGAATGCCGTTGCCGCTTTTCTCTGGGCCAAATAATTCTGAAGCAAGGGAACAACTGAAAGGGAGCATCAGAGCTTCGTTTCACGGAATCATTTACGCCGTTGATGTTCAACTTGAAAAAGTCAAGTTAACTGAAGTGAATAGAAAAAGGTGCACCCGATAGTAGAACATACTCTCGAACAAGAATACACCCAACAATCGGAACGATTCTTCGTCACTGCATAACGCGCAATGTCCCTGCATCTTCTTAACCGCGTTTCTCTACATTGCTGCGAAGTCACGGAATTTCGTCGTGGACCCATGGAAGTTCTTTAAAGTCCCTTGTCGTAGCTGCGTCGCGACAGACGCCGGGGTATAGGTGAGAACGCCCCAGGATTTCGTGCGGTCAATGCGCAGCCTGAACTCTGTCCAGGGATTCTAAGAGCGGATTTTGGGGCACAACGGGCTTCAAACTTGCCGCGGCGCCCCAGAAAGCTCTCTCGTCCGTGTGCAAGTCTCTGTAAAGGCGTGGCTAGGTGATCGGTACGTCTAACGCGCGTAAGTGCGCGCGTACCCGTGAACGATGTGGGGTGGAAGCACTTGAATACCGGCAGGATCTTCCCCTTGGGACGAAGTTTCAGGGTAGTCGGTCCAAGTACACTGTGTTTCGAGTGGTTCGGCCGTTCGTCAGGATTTCTATATGTATATCGCGGTGAACTCGAGCGAATAGAAGCTGCAGGCGCGAGATTCTGCCAGGCGTTCGTGCAAATCAGTAAGACGCCAAAAGTTTCTGGCCTTGGCTCCGTGGAGCGAAGGCAGAAACGACTCGAATTCGGTATGGCGATCTTCGAGCCGTCGTAAATGTCGTGAATTTCAGGAACGAGATTAGGCGGTGGGAGTTTTGATTTCGTCCGCGAACTATGAATTAGCGTTGCCTTGCTTATTACACGCGGAATAAAAATTATCCCAGGAACGGATTGCGCGGCGTGACAGCGCGTTTCGGCACTGAATCAAAGTATATTCAATCGAGGTTCATTTAATTACACGGGAGAGTGGTACGAAGAGTGGGCGGTGTCTCGGGGGCAGGTGAGTGCAAAACACCCGTCGGCGATAAATAATGAGCAGAAACGAGGGAATAGGTCAAACGTGGCCAATCGACTGCATCGGAATCTCGTTGGCTCGCGTGGCCGTGCACAATTGAAGATCGCATCGTTCTCTCGAGATAAACCGAACTTCTCAACAATAAGATGAAAGTACGAAAGTGCCAGTGGAAACAAGAAATCCCAAGTACCCCTGCATTAGCGCTTCTCGGAGGGGGGATAATTAATTATCCGTGCCGCTCCATCGCATGGGCCAGGACAAATGTATGGCCAATAAAGCATTCGATATTTCTCGATTAATTCCAGATCCGTCTGGCTTGCTGCGAGGCATGAGACATCCCGGCAAAGAAAGGGAGATCGTGTGTTCCCTCTCTCGCCGGGCATTCCGCGGACGGCGCGTGGAGGGAAAAGAGGAGAATTGCAGTTTACCATTAATGACTTCGGGTAATAATATATCGGAGGTCCGGCAAGCTGTGCCACCCGCTGCCGCGGCGGCCAACATGAAAGGGCCGACCTAACAGCGGGATGTCGTCAGCTCAATGCGGTCTTAGGCCTCGAAACTTTTACTACGGTATATACACTCGCCGTGGGTGATGCCTGGTTGAAACACTGTGCGGCCATTGTTACTCACGGATACAATTCGACGACCTGGCTACGCTCGCAGCGGCACCCTCTCGACCCCAAAAATGCTCCTCGCAGCAACGATTTCAGCGGATTCGAAGGACGAACGAAGTGGGTGCACGTATTTCGACGCTGCGTCGAGAAACACCGGTGCCTGGGTGTTGGAAGGAAATTGATGACACGTGAGAAGAGGGGCCAGAAGGGCTTCTTTTTAGGTAGCTAGCGGGCGGTAGCGGAGGTACTCTTGTTTGAAGTTTATATACCAGGCTTTCGAGTTGTATATACACTGTGGCGAGCGCGTGGCATTTGAAGGGGTCGTAATGGTATACAGATTCTTCACACTTTAGCCCAGATGTACAGACATAACACGGGGACAAACATGTATACACACCGTGCATCATCTGCTGCTTTAAATGCTCGCAGATGAGGAGGGCGGCTGAAAGTGAGAACGACAGTAGTCGGAGTAGTTAAAATTTACGATGCATTTAAGCAATGGGAAATGTGTTTCGCATGGTGGAACTTAGAGGATCCATTTCTATATACATATACATATATCATGTACATATCTTTTCACTGTCGATCCTAGTTTCGTAATATTCCAGACGAAATTGAAACGTTAAACTCGTCTGAATTCAAATACAATGTACACCATTGGCACGCCGTTCCACTTAATTATTCTCCCATGGAATGAAATTTCTCTTTAGTAAAATAGCAAACTATCCCTCTTCCGCGTATCAACGAGAGCGCAACGTCGTCCAGTGCGTAAAGGTAAAGGTAGAGTAAAGAAAGAAAAAAAGGCTCGGTTCGTTCTCGCGGCTATCGATCGAGGGCAACATTATAGAGACGCGAGTTCGGCGTCGGTGCACAGCTCGTCCGGTTGGCCATGCATCTTTGGGCTCGGCGAGCTGCACACGGTTGCTGCACTATCCGCGAAGCGCTCCCGGGACGCATAAATCAAAGTCCTCTGCGGAGACCTGCCTTGGCTACGTTCTTCGTTCGTTCCCCCCCCCCCCCCCTCTCTCTCTCTCTCTCGGCTCTCCCGTGTTTCCCTGCTCCTTTCGTCCGAGCCTCTCCCACGGGCTGGCGTATACGCACAAGCCATCTTCCCTCTGGCCCCCCTCTTCCTCTTCCTGCGAAACGGAGCCAAGCGTGTCGACGGAATTTCTAATTCGAGCTAATCCTTTTTCGCCGCTCTAATTACATTATCAATTCACGACGAAAAGGACCTGGTGGACCGACGTGCACCCCCCGGCACACGGATACGTCCGGTGCATCGGCATCTACATGGTTGGCCTGGTGCGCGTCGCGGCCTCGTCTCGCTCGACTGATTTATGGCGGTCGAATAAATTATAAGGAGCAGATAGAAAAGAGCGTCGACCGGCTTTAGCGGCCGGTGTCAGCAATTATCCGCCACCTTCGTGTGCCCCTCTCCGCGATCGATTATCTCGCTGGACCGACGAAATTTCGCGTCGAAACGAATTTCGTGGTGGATCCTTGATGCCCCTGGTGCCTGGGAATGGAACTGCTTGCTCCGCTGTTTCTTTTTCTTGCGGCCGATCAGCCTTAATTAGCCCTGGATATATTTTTAGGATCGTTCGACCGGCCACGTGGCCGAACGCCACGACAGGCAATTACACGTTGCGATTCGCAATTAAATTCCATAATGGATAGATATTTGTGTAATCTTGGCGTATCTGCTATACAACTGGCGGGTCGCTGCCACAATGGATAACGCAAGCTGGACGTAATTTCATGCTCGGGAATGCATGCGGGTATAATTTACAGCCCGCGAGTTTATCGAGTAAACGAAGAGACTCGTGTCCAGTCGCCCGATTGGGCGAATAAAAGCACCACGATCGGCTCGGGACGATTGTTCGCGTCGTCTTGCGAGTATTGTTCTTGGCACACCGGTAGGGTCGTTTAACAGAGCTGAGGTAGATGCAACGGTCGGTAATAAGAAACCGTATTATACATCCTATCGCATAGTTTTCATGGTTCACGACGACGTTATCTAAGATAGCGGGCGGAGTAATACGAGGCACCTCTTATCTGGCTTATTTAGCGATCACGTTTCATGTATCTCCCATTCATAATATTTTCATTGTGTTGGCCGTGTATGAATCGGCGATGCAATTACATGGACGCGAAATTATTGGCCGATATGCGAGCGACGCGACGTCCGGCGACAAAATATGAGCGATGAAAACGGCCGGATCTTGTCAGGGTTCTTTAACGCTCGTCACTATCGTCGGTCGAGGTAGTAATTTACACTAGATGAGAATTGGTTGCTCATAGGCCGCATTGTTGCGACGTCGGGCTCTCAAAGAACTTCCTCTTCCTCGAAAGATCCTTTATTACAAAGGTGAACTGCCTGTACCACCTGTTCCTTCGATATTCCAGCGTTCTTTATATAGAACAATTCCTATTAATATTTCGGCATCCTGATACGGTAGACGTGTGAACAAAATTTTCTCTGACCTGTCAATCTTATAAAAGAACTGAGCATGTCAAGCAAATAAAGTTTGCACTTGTGTTAATCAAATTAGCCGTGTCAATGTATCAACTCCGATTTCCCTTCATGGTTATTAGACACGAATATTACTAGCCAACTGCTGCAAGACGAAAAGGAGAGATGCAGCGGCTCAGTGAACGATGGATCCTTTACACGGCTCCCACTTTGCTAATAATCAGCGTGGCCCGCATTTCACGACATCGAATTCGATTCGCATTACATGACAGGTAACACGAGCGGTCGCGTGTAAACGGCCCCAACGGGGTAGGCGAGGGACGAGCTGACGGGAATAAAGGGGTTGGGGGGAACGACGCGCCCAAGAGAAACGAAAAATCGTTACTGTCGTTTTAAAGGCGGGAGGGTGGGAAAAATTTTTTTTGGGCAGAGGATGGACACCGGTCGCGAGACGTCACTCATCGAGGACGTCGGCACCGTCGTCCAACCCTGTCGATATCAGTTACCCTCCCCACTCTGCGTCGCTTGATCGATGACCGACGCGATGGAAATGACATTTCGCGGAATGCCGTTGTCGTTGTCGACCACTTTTTTTCTCTCCCACACTCTAATCCTCTCCGTTCTACTTGTCTACCCCTTTCACTCTTTGCATCTCTGATTTTTCACCTTCCCTTTGTCCGTTTTTGTGATTGTCCCCGCCCCTCCCGTGGAAATTAACGCGATACGATTCTGACGCTGTTCGACATGTTTTCACGCCAGAATCAGGTTTATCAATCGTAGTTTGAAAGAAGAAATGTATCACGGATTTTTCACTGTCAGGGGAAAGGCCGAAAGTTTAGTAGTCGCGGCGTCTGACCAACGCCGGCTGAATCTACTGTACTCCCGCCGCTATGCCCAGCGAAAAATTTATACCGCCCAATGTCCCTCTACATACCGAACGACTGTTCTCAGAACCGTTCTATTGCCATTCTATTCTCAACAGAAACGGGAGGTCATACGTAAAACCTTTCGAAAGTTGAAATCGAAGTAGCCGTCCATCCATCCAATGGTTATTAAAATTCATCGACGGCGTGTATTATGGGAACCATTATTCTCGCCGTACCGGCCTTACGAATTAATTTCCACGGAAAAAAGGGGCCCATCGGAGAAAAGGGATCGCTCGCTGGGTGGTTGGAAAAGGTGAACGGCTCTCATAAATTTCCCAGACCGGACTAGAACAAACAAAAGGACGATTGTACGCCGAACGCGCCCAGGAAAAAAAGAATCGTCCCGCCGTGCGTCTACCTTGATTAATACAGATAGTATACGTGTTCGCGGTGGTTGTTCTCGCCGGGGGATCGCACGGAATCGCGCAGGCAGTCGAAGGGGGACGCGAAAACTCGTGGATCCCGCTGCTGTTCGGACGACAAGAGACGCGGAGAAAGCGGAAAGAAAGAGACGTCTAATGCGCATCTACGCCTATCACGAGCGACGTAATTGCGAGGTATACTTCATTAAATGAGATCGTCTGAGTCGGTGGGCGTGTATGGCGCACCTCGTTACGTTGATACTCGTCCCGCGGTGTCGCGGTGTTGGTACACGCACACTCGTGCACACCTGGGAAGAGTGCCACTCCACCACCCCCAACCGTAGCGTTTTTCTCCTTCTCCAACGTTCACATCCCTCGTCCCTCTCGATGCCGCCCCCTTCTGACGTTTCTTTGTACCTTTTTTTTCCCCCCGCTTTATCTGCCCACCCCCTTTTCATTTGCACACCGGCGGTTCACGTACACGCGCGTGCACACACGCCGAGCTTAACCCTCTCTGCGACGACGAGCGCACTCCACTCGAAAGCTTTGACATCGGAGACGTCGGCAAGTACACCGGAGGACGGATTTATCGGATATTCTTCTTCATCCAGAGTGCAAGGGACAGACGGAGAATTGCAACCGCGCCGGCAGACGGGCACGGGTGGGTGGGAGTTATTACCAGGCTCGAAGGGAAGTTTCATTGGCACAAACTTGAGGGCCGGTGCGTTACGAAAATTCGTTCCGCGGATGGAGCACCGGAAACGTGAGAGACTTTTTCGTCGAGTCGAGAACTTGAGACGGAGAAAGGATAACGCGGCATCAACGCACGGTGGCCGTGTGTGCAATTTAAGAGTTTTAATATCCATGATAAAAGGACTGCACGGCGGAGTCCTTTTGTTGAAGGGTCGCTTCGTTTAGTTGGTAAATAGAAAATTCTTCGCTACTTTCATTACTGTCGAATTGTTCCTCCCTGCGACGAGGGGGGTGGAATTATGTTTAATTAGTCTTCCCGTTGGCCCCGTCCCTGTTTCTGCCTGCAGAATCCCTTGATATCGATATTTCTTTTTTTTGCGTCTACTTCGGAACGCGAACGAGGGAAGCGTGGCAAAAAACGATTATTAACGGCGCTTTAATGAGAAACCTATGTCGTCGAAATACGAGAGCGAAATACGCAGATATGTACTAATATTGTATCTCTGTGTTTCAATAGAACCATTGCCTTCGCTATCCTTGGATCGAAAGACCCGGGACAAGGGAAACAAGGATGAAGGGCGGGATGAAAGCAAGGCGGATAATTGTACGCAGAAAACGCGCGATCCGTGGACCTCGAGGGAGCGGTCTTCGTGGCCAGTTCCGATCGGTCGTACATCTTCCTGAGATACTACTCGTATCGTGTTTCCAGGAGGATCGACGTATATCGTTCTCAACGTCGCGTCGGCGTTCTTAGCGTGGCCGCGGTGTTTCGTGTGGGGGATGCTGCACGATGACACCCGCCTCCACGGGTCAAAGACCATCGACGCAGCCTAATAAACGTAGCACGTCTCTCCGTCGAGGGAACTCGTAAATGCAGCCGGGCTTCGATAATCTCGACGCGAGTTAATTAAAGAAACAATGTGCTCGCTTCCGTACTTTTATCCCTCTGCTCTCAATGGATCGAACGATAGGATTTTGTAACGAACCCGCGCACTCGATGGAAGTATCAATATTCTGGTCGACTTTTAAATAGAATCGAGAGACTGCTGAAGCTAAAATATATCTGACGCTGAATAATATAAAGCTTCTTGTCAGAATACGGAACCCGTTTAAAATATGTAGTTACCATATAAGAAGTTGATCAGTTTACAACAGAAATGAAATGCGGCAGTCGCGTTAGAAATAATGTTGAAAATTCGAAGGTGTACCGCAGTATTTTATAATTAATTTTCATAGTAGGAGTTACAATATTGGTCGGGGAATTCACTCTTGAATTTCAAGACGAGTTTCTCTTTAATCCAGCATGGCGGTACGAAGGAGAAGAAAGCGGGGTTGGGATAAAGAAACTACGGGCGTGCTTTATAAGATTTCGAGAGTGACTTAATAAGTCGTACGACTCTGCTCAGCGAGCGAGGAAGCAGCGTCGGGAATCGCTGAAAGAAGACTAATGAACTTGTTGGCTCTCGGCCGAAAGGAGGGTCATTTCGCGGTTCTTAACCGCGGCTCGAATAAAATGGTCATTTTGCTCACGGCTACGAGCAGCGGCTTGAAATTTCCAAAAAAATGCGGCCTTTGATGAGCAGCTTGATAAACTGTAAAGTTCTGCCGGAAATTAGAACCGTGGCAGGTTTTATCTAAGAAAGCTTACTTCTTCGTAAATTGGAAACAATAATTCGTAATTGTTGCGATCGGAGGATGAATTCAATTGGCGAAACTATCACTTACAAAGACAAGCATCGAACGAAAATGCACAATCAATTGGGGCAAGTTGACCGAAAACGGGTTAGCCGCTGTGATCGATTTTGACCAGTGACCGCGTTTAATATACGGGCGTAAATAATAAACGATTCTCGAGGGCGTAATGTAAACGCAAGTGTGTGTTCCGGTTAGCGAGGTACACAGAACGAGAGGAGCGAGCAGCGGAATGCTCGGGGAAGATCAACAACGCGTCGAATCGTCGAGGCGTAGCGAAAAGTTCGGGCGGAAACGAAGGAGTTTCACTTGGGCTGAAAACTTTCTAAATTAGAGTATAGTTCGGGGCAAAGAGTGCGATGATTTTTAACTAGTACTCTTCCAGCAAGGATTGCAGAAAGTGGTTGAAAGTTTAACGTAAAAAAGAAGGGCAAGTTGTTTGGTTTTACTAGCCGGGGGCGACATCAAATTGATTGGAGTGGAATATTAGAGTGTCTGGGAGAATACCAAGTTGCTTTCATTGCGAATGTAACCGCAAATAAGAACAAGGGTATCGGAAAAAATAGCTCGCGATATTTTCTTGTATTAATATTACTGCGAAGTTATTAATAGCTGCTGAACATTACACGGAAGCTGCAGAATAATTTGGGACGCTGTTATAAACTTCAAAATTGATGTGAGAAACTCAAGAGTGATTAGAGACGCTGCTGCAACGCGTATAAACATGGATGAAAATTTTTGAGTGGCTGTAGCAGCGTTCGAGAGTGTATGGAAATCTCGTGCCCGGCGTGAGAACATTGTAGGATAATTTCGACATTGCTCTGAACCGCAAAATTACTTTAGAATGTCTGAGAACTTTGTACAGTAGTAGGTAATACGATACTTTGTACTAAGTTTACTTCAAGACCCATAAAATAATAATGTTCATTTATATTCGGCTCGTCGCAATTCTACTGCTGCTGCAATTTTCCTACGCAATAAACACTGTTCTACTATATTTCTGCGTAAAAATAGCATTATATTCGTTACACTCAGTTTTCAACTAAATTATCGAGGGGGTAATAATAAAACTTGATCTCAAAACTTGACGGGACATAGGTCGCTTAATTTCTTAAAAGAGAAAGCTCGCCCACAATGAATTTTCGAAAGTGATTCTACATATTCCACGATAACATTTCATTCGCGCAGGTAATTCGGGACTTCGTTCTGGCTTTAGCCGACCCGCTACTTGGAAGCTAATTGATTTATTCATTATGCGATTCTAAGAGTAGCTCGAAATTCTCGATCACTTTAATTTAATCCCTCAATGTCTTGTCATGTTTATATTTGCACAGTGGAAAGGTTGTCATTTTGTGTATCACATTTAATTTCCAATCCATGCGACGGAAGCGTATCTACTATATTTTTAACTCGCTACGAGGAACTAGTTAAACCTTTGAGTCAAATGCACAGAAAAGTGGAAATAGAAAACGTGCGATGCAGCGTGAAACATAGACATGAAAGTCGGCGTCACGGGTCGCTATTTTAGAAATTTGCAAACATCAACCGTTAAATAGAAATAAAAGGTTTGTTCAATTGTAAGCTTCAAGGTAGAGGAAATTCCAAGATGATACACTCGTCTCGTTCTGCAAATGTGGCGAGCTCGCGTTACGGGATTTCGTTTCTCCTGCCAGATCGAGTCACGGGTTCTCGTTGCGAAGGTACGAGAAGACGAGGCGGGAGAGGACGCAGGTGCTCACGGCTTCCAGCCCTGTAATTAGGCTAGGAACGCCGAATCCGTCTGCCCGGCCAGGGGGACGGTAGCTGTTCACCTCAAGGGAAACGTGTCAAACATGCTCTTGACCCCTCAAGGATACACCTTGCAAAAAATCTCAGCCCATCGGTCATCGACCAATTCTTCTTTTTTCTCTCTCATTTAATATCCAAGGATGCATACAATCAGTTTACACGAGCATTAGTCAAATTGGTTTCGATGAGAGTATTGATTTCTTTAACAAAAAAATTGTCTAAGTACAAAAGAGGAGTAGGTACTAAATATTTCGCCAACTCTTCATTGCTCGCTTTATCGGGAATCTTGTAATTTAATTTCCACGCAGGTCTTATCTGTCGGGAGTGAAAAACCTACCCTTAACTCGAATTCCTGCGACCCTCGAGAAAAAAAAAACGACGACCTAATCTCGTGGGAGATACTGTTCTCGCGACCGCCAAAGTGACGGCGTTGTAATCGTTAGGGTGGAGTAACAAACAGACCGGAAGAAATTTGCAGGCTGGTGCGAGCAACGGCAGCCGCAACCACCGCGACGAGTAAGGAAAAGAGATTCAGAGATTCGGATCTTCAGAGGTGCGCGAACGCGGTTGAGGGGGAAGCTTGGGAAAAGGGACAGGGGCTGGCCGGTGTAGACGAGGGTGGCTGGCTTGAAAGAGGTGCTTTACATTATTTCAAGAAGCCGGTTTCACGTTGCGGAGGGCGAAGTGCGAAGGAGGCGGATTAATGGCGGGCGACCACGAAATAAAAGAAGAGGCGGCCGGGAGAAACGCGTGAAAGAAAAGGAGAAGGACGACAACGGCGGCTACGTCGACGTTTTCTGGAAAGCTGGAGGGAGCCGCGCGAGAGATTTAATTACACGATCGGTTTAAAGGTTTTTCTTTTCAGCTGATCGTGACATTGTAAATGGACGGGCGCCGCGGGGACTCGCTTTCCGCAGACACCAGCCGCGACAACTCGCCTTCTTATTATTAAGCGTTCGTTAACGAGATTCCCGTTGATATTTTCTCTCGCTGGCACTGCCTAATTTAATAAGGCGAACAGTTCCCTCACTTCCACGGCCGTTCGTTCGACTTTAATTCTTGGTCCGGGGCGATTCCCTCGCTTATTCTTTTCCCCGGCCGAGGAGACGGCGACAATGCGATTAAAAATTCTATTTTATTTATAATCGGATTGGCCGCCCGACGGTTTTCACCGTCAACGTGGCACAAGTTATACGCCTGCTGGTGTAGCTTGTTTTTACTCTCCGCTCAAGTTACATTAATTCCATGCTGCAGGCTAAACGTTTTTCGACGCTGATAAAATGGAGAGAATTCCACGACGCACTTGTAATTACAATCTTATCAGCGGGAGAAAGAAATGCCTTTCGACACCACCTTTAAAACTAGTAGAATTTACTTGATTAATTCCTCTTTCAATTTGCTACCGGCAACGTGAATTTATTTTCAATACAAATCAATCGAATGCCCGAGGCATTTTGTATATTAAGGTTTACAGGACTGGCTTCGAAATATCTGGGATTTTCTCGCGGAAAAAAGAAAACAACGTCGCGCACACAGCTACATGTTAAACGCGGTACTCGAAGCCGACCCCGGTTGCCGAAGCCAAAAACAAAACAGGGAAGCTGGATGTACGATCTCGGTCTGCAATTTCCACGTTATCCCTCCCATAGGGATCCCGAAAAGCGGAGTAAAAAGGCGAAAGCAAATTTCACGGTGGAAGTAGTGTTGCACTTAGTCCGCGGTATATAAGGCCGAGTCCCTTTCGTCGAGGCCAGTTACAGCCGCCCTGGGAGAAACAAGATACACGTAGACGAGCTTCCTTAAACATTCAGTGCTCCACCCTCGCCAAGGCGTACAACAGCGATCCGAACAAACCGTGGAAGGCGCTAACCTACGGAATTGGAATTACCCATAGCTAGTCGTTGCATCGTTGGCTATGCTACACAACTCGCACAGTCCTTCACTGGCAGGAATTAGGATACGCGGTTGTATTCACGAGAATCGGGCGTTCCAGTCGTATCGGGAATTTCTCAGCCAGTCGGTTTCGACCATTTCTATGGACCGGTCGGTTGGAAATAGTTTCAAAATACCTGGTCGAGCTCGATATAATCCTCAGTGGGTTTTTCATCGGGCCACGGATACGCAAGGGTTGATCGTCGAAGGGATTCCTTTTTTTTTTTTTTTTACAAAGGATTTCGTGAATCGACCCTCGTAATTCGTAATCTCCAAGACGACCCGAGGCCGCTCTGTGTTGCGGAGATTTTGCGAATAAATGGAACGGTCTGTGTAATGAGGTTAAAGAGAAGAGTTAACGAAGAGGATCGGGAGAACGAATAAAGAAAAGTATAGAAGGTATCCGGTAATTATCGAATGGGCCTTTTAAAGGGTTCATTCCTATTCGCTGAACAGTAGGGGCACGATCTTGCGAAAATGGTCTTTGGTTATTGAGCGATTTCCATGCTGGTTCGGGGAAGACGATCGGTATCGAGCGTACGGGGTTGTTTTAATTCAGAGCGTTTATTATGAATGAAGGTGATTGTAATGAATGTTATTGAAAGGAAAGAGCATTATGAACAATCGTATTGATAAAGTATTCTGGTTGGAACGTCAGAATATTTAGGTCAGTAAAATGCTGTCTAGATTAATTATAAGTATTACTCCTGTCACCGAGCGATGAATTACGACGACTGAATTTCACTTATAACATAGTTTCAGACGTTCAATTAGCACGTAGCTTTAATGAGATATTCATGATATTAAATTCAATTTTCATCGCTGTCATCCGTCGCATTGTGCAATGCCAGTCAATCAGTTTCCAAGCAAATATAAATTTGCAGGTTGTCGACGGCGCGAATAGAAGTTGACGGAGGAGGGAAACGTTATCAGTAACCGTAAATCGTAAACCTAGAGTGGTTCTACGTATTCTTGCTTTCGCCATAAAAAATATTTCGGAACCCCGTTAATTCCAAACTTGGGTCAAACATCAAGCACTCTTTGTCCTTACTATTCCACGTAATTGCCATTGATTTTATTTCGCGAACGCGTGTGCCGTTTTCCATCAACCCCGTCGCCGTAATTATCTTCCCCGCGTCCATGGACGTCACACTTTCGCGTTATCGCCCGATTCCCCGTTAATAAATGATATTGTAATGGACGAAATTTTCAATCCCGACCCCGCACGCCCTGGGGAATAATTTAACCTTTGATTAGAGAGGGCGTATCAGTTTTCAATCGGAACGCCGCGAAATTAATTCTCCAATTCTCGGGCCGTTTTTATCGCTGATCGCATCCCGAGCATGAATTTTTGTACGGGAATGTATAAACGCAGAGCACGCTATTAGTCTACAATCGCCAGCGATGGCGATCGAACGAGGGAGGGGCAATTCAGCTTCTACCCTCAGCGATGAACGGGTCTGATCAATCATAACTATTTCAAACGCGATTTCGACGTTTCACCCGCGCTTCTAAATCCTCGGGCCGCGTGTAGGAGCCAAGGCAATTACACAAATCGTTCACGCGGCATCTACCTGGTAGTATCTTCTTTCCGAATAGAATCGAGGCGGCGGAGAACAGGGCGGGATCGTTCCTACCCAAATGAAGAAACAACCACGGCACGGGGACGGGCCAAGTTCGTTCCGCCGAATATCTCGTTCGATAAATTCTCGGTTGGTCTCGCGTGTACGCGCGATCTCGCGTGGACCAACGCAACGGAAAGCCGAATAACTTACGCGACAGCAAGGTCGGAGAGCGCGTTGAACGGAAAAAAGGAGGCGGCGGAGGAAGACAGTATCCGAAAAGTAATGTGAGAAATACGAGGAGGGGCCCTGGGCCAGGGTCAAGAGGTGCATCGCTGACCGTGCCGGTGAAGACGATCCCCGGTATGAGAAGCGCAGGGTTTGGGAGAGAGAAAGGACCGACAGAGATATTTGGAACGTTCCTGGTGCACAGGAACTGCTCTTTGCTTGCTGGCGAAATAACCGAAGAATCTTATGCTCATTTCACGAGTCAGAGAGAAAGGGAACCCGGAGCCGCCGACAATTCCGTATCGGAGCCGAGATCGCATTGTCACCACCTTCCTTTCTTTGCCTCCTCTTCCTTTCCAGCCTTCTCGCCCGTTCCCCTTTACCTCCCCCTGCCTGTTCGTTGCAACCCTCGTATTTCCTCGAACCTCTGTGACACTCCTGCACGGCGTCGACATTAAATCCAGCCTAGCACAATGGTACGCGTTACGTTATATAGGATATTTCGCGGATCGATGCCTTTTATTTCTGCGTGGCCTCCTGGCGTGGATAAACGGCCGCCGCGGTTCCCCGGTCTCGGGATCACTTGCTGCCGGGTCCAATTGACGAGGCAAACGGATTTGTTTTTATTAGGAACGGGCCCCGGCTGCCGCCCTGTTTGGATTGTCGGGAAGAAAGGAGTCGACGGTGAATGAAACGCGCTTAGCGATCGAATCTAACGCCTAGTTGTATAAACATAGGCGGATCAATTGTTTCGCGGACAACTGTTCTGATCCATTCAGCTGTTTCAGCGCATTCTTCTTCTTTCGATAGCTTACGCATTCTTTTGTTTACCTTTTGTTACAGCACTTTCTATCGATCTGATTGCAAGGTGCAATTGTATTTAGAATAACAAATTTATCAACGATTTCTGCAGTTTCCCCCCAAGCAGTAAGGTTTGTCAATATTTCTCTGCAACACGCCAACCCCTTCGTCGTCGCTGCAATGTACCCAGACGCGGCCTGATCGATCCGGCTGAGAGATTGCATTCCAGCAAGACAGTTCAGTCGACGATTACGATTTAATCCGGCAGACGTTTCGACCTGCGTATTATATTCCCGTACCAGCTTCCGTCTGTACCAACGTTGATGCTGAACGTTACGCCTGTGCGTTTCAATTTGCGCGACAAATCCGTGGTTTCCGACCGAATCGGAATTTCACGTGATCGCGAAAATTTACATCGCTCGGTGGAGTTATTGTCGCGGGGCACGATATCGTTGATCTCGTTGCAACATTCGCGTTGTCGTCGATATTGCGAGACGTGTAAATAAATGGCGTACACGCGGGTGCACGGACAGCATCGGGCTGATTAATCGTTGTCAGTCTATGAAATAAATAGCACGGGTTCTCGCCCGGGGTCCATAGCGGCCGGGTACACGCGCTGTTACGTGGCCTAATTAAAATTGCGGCCGCGATTAATTCGTTGCACATAAACGCTGCGGAAGAAAAAGCCCGGTTTTTCTAATTAAAAATTACCGAGCGCCGTGCTAATCCTTTCCCCGTTTTAATTCCACGCCGGCGCGAGATAATACGCTTTTTCGAATCCCCTTTCCGAGGGCGTCGTTTCCATGTTTGCGCGAGACGTGTCGGGAAATAAAATAAGCCTGCAGATCCGTGTATGCATAATAACGATTTCCTTACTAAAAATAACCAGACCTATTAGCGCTGGAAACTGGTATACGCGGAATGTAAGTTGCGCCGTTTTCTTTATCGCGCGGAGTCGACAAATTTTCCCTCCGTGCACGTATGCTCCACGGTGGAAAATTAGCTTGCTGTTACAGCGGCGCATCGATTCGAAAACGCAAAAAGAAAATTGCCTTTTGGCTCCGGCTGATATACCGCTCATTCGATCGAGCAGAAGCAAAGGGCGACAGTAGATGGAAGATTGCATGCGTTATTTTCTCCTTTTCCTCACCTCCCGATCTCATCCCCTTTTTATACCCGTTTTATTCTACCCTTCACCAATGCTCTCCACCGGTGGTAGCCATATTTTTTCACCAAGTTGATAGCTTCGCGAATCTACTTCGTTCACGATAGTCGAAGGTGATCGATGGTTCTCCGTCAGCAATGTATGGTAATGACGCGTCACCAGGACGGAACGTACCATTACCCTTTCCGAAAACTGTGGAAAAACGGTGCCACGCCGACGGCTGGACATCGATGAACATTTCAGCTTTCAGGAGCTGAAGTTCATGGAGTGTTCATGGAGAACATTCAAGGGGCTGTAGTTGAAGTACACAAGGGGAAGGATGAAGAAACAAAAGGGGAAGTAGAAGAAGAAGAAGAAGAAGAAGAAGAAGAAGAGGAGGAAGGTGAAGCAGTGCAAGAAGGTCTGAAACTGCTAGTCGATATTTCATCCAGGGAACAAGCAAGATAACAGCAGGCACGCCCTCCCTTTTCTCTCCCTGTTCCTCGTTTTCTCTTTTGAGCTCGTTCCTCCTCTTTCCACGAGTCAGCTAACCCTTCAACATCGCCGAGAGTTTCTGTTCGCAACAGACTCGCGGCCGCTTTAAAATATTGCTCGCCACCCTTCAGCAAGCACCATGGCAGCCAGTGTTACACCCATTCCCTCTACCTATAAGTGGTCAGGGTGGAGACGACGACTCGGGACAGAGACGAAGAGAAGTGTACCGATACAGGTCGCGCGCGACTCTTGAAAATCCACCAGCACACGACCCTGGGCCGGATTACCCGAACCCGTGTTCGTAGTATCCCGCCACTTTTCTTGTCTGCCGGGGGGATTTTCTCTTTCAGAGATCCACCTCTCGTTGGTGGACACGATCTCGATATTTTTACGACGACTCGAGTGTACACCTCGATCCGCCTCGCGCAGATCGTTCGTGACCACTTTGCAGTCGAATTCAGGGACACCGTTTACAGGGAACGTGTTTACTGCTGTATCGAGTTCGAGGGATAGGTACGACAATGTAGTTGTTCACGTACGATCCGAAATACGAAAGAGTCGGAACAGCTCAGCAATATTTTGTTTCATTATGGCATATGAATTTCGCGAAAACAAGTATAATGTTGTTCTCGATCTTGGTTCGCCGGCGCAACGCGCCAAATAAATTACCACGGAACTCGTTATTTTCATCGAGCATTAACGCAGAGAGTACAAGCGCGAACAGTTAATTGATCCAAGCGGAGTTGGGTACGTAACGCCCGAACTCTGCCGGCAGAAGTTTCGCGGTGTACAATGAAACGATCTGCGAGAGAAAACGCGAATCGAATCCGTGGCCCATTTATGTTTCCCGTTTTCCCACGGCGAAAACACACCGCTGCGAATGCCAGTTCGCTGAAACTGGCAAGCAACGATTGCCTTGGCCACAGTTCGTAGAATGACTCGCGGGAACGAGCTGACTGGCAGTTTCCTGATCCCATTTTGGCAGGTTTCTCCTCTTCTCCTTCGACTTCCAGCGTATGTAATTTTCGGGCGTAACGTGTCGCTGCTTTTTTGCCGAGTCACTGCGCGAAGTATATGAGAAACGAATGTTCCTTAGGTGTACGCCACGAACAGAAGCGGACGAGAAGGTGGAGTGGAAAGTGGCCGCGGATTCCTTCCGCGTGATTGGAGATTATTCTACCCTTCGGCGAAGCGACGTCGAAAAAGTTATGCACTTGTTGCTGAACGAATGGCGGGCAGCTTTTATTCTGCGCACTTGCATGTCCATTCGATCTCGCGAGAAGGGTGCCTTTGTGATTGGCAAACGCAGAAGCTCCGCCGTGCCCTCGCGAGAGGAAACAGGGGTGAGATTCTAGTAAGCGTTCGCGATCGAAATAGGAGGGGCTAGAGCGACCTTGTGAAAACGTATTTGACCGAAACTTCGCCCCCAAGTCTTCCCCTTATATCTCGTTGAGGGGTTGAATTAATGGCCACGCAGAAATATTCGAGTTCTCTTGTAGCGTTTTAAATCAGACGGAATAGCTCCTTTTCTTCGCTTATAGAACAATTGATAGAAGAACATTCGTCGCGGAACGAGAAGCAATTGTATGGCTGTTTAAACGACGCGGTTTTTTAAGCCAATGTAAACTACAAAAATAATTGTAATCGCCGCGCTTGTTTTTGCAAACTACGCTTCGCACAGTGTGAAACACGTTCCGGAAATAAGCGTAACGGACGGCCGTTTTGTTAACCACATTTTCGGTCTGATCTCGATCATTTTCATCGCAGGTCCTCGACGTTGGAGTCCGTCATTGCGTCGGATTACAGGCCGACCCTTTCTCGCCGCAGCGATTTTCACGCTCCCGCACGCACAAAGTGGCCATCCGCTCGGCTGGATCGCGCGTGCACGAACACACGTTCCTGCAACCGTGTACATGACAAAGCAGCACGGCGATACAACCGGCAAGAGCTGGCAACCAAGACGAAGAAGAAGGGACCGGCACGAAATTGAAGGTGCTTTTTTCTCGGCACCTTCGTCGAGGTGTTATTCAGCGATAGGACAATTACAATTTCGTATCACGGACACGCTGGTTTTTAAACTAGTTTCATCGCGGGTCCCGTTATTTCCATTACACCTACAAAACTTCGCCGGGTACAGTTATAAGTTTGTCTTCGTGTAACGATCTATCGACGTCAAGCTCCTATCGGATAGTCATTTATCAGCGCAAGAAAGGAAAGATTCCTCCGGGCGATCAGTCTTCAGATTATCGTCGCAATTAATTTCCACCGTGGCGCAACCGATATTTCTTAAAATCCCCCCATATAACACAGCGGACGCTGAGAAGCACTGCGATTCGGTGCACGAAAGAGTCAAAGTCCGGCTCTCGATTCTAAGTTATCCGATTAACCGTGACACCCGTGCAATCTACTTCAGATGGTCTTACCGACCCCATGGAAGGTCCATCCGGACCGTCTTACCTTTTCCCCCTGCCACTGGTCCAACCCGCCTTCACGGTCAACTCCCATAAGTCGTTGAAAATCTCTTCGTATCTTCCCGCACCGAAAGGCGGTCGGACACACCGACTCGCGGATCTTTTCACGCGCGTTTCGCGTGTCCGTGTCCGAAGGACCGTGATTCGTCACGCTGAATGCGTCCCGCTTCATCGGTATGTGCACGTATGTACGTGTGCGCGTACCAAGAGTTACGTGACGTGGAAATTTCAGCATTTCTGCAGACGATATCTGTGCGTCGTTCTCCGACCAGCTAGCCCGAGAAATCGCGAAGCTGCTCGAAATTCCAGTGTCGCGTCGCGCCTGGTAATCTCGTTCGAACCGATTGTTAACAGCCAACAGTTGCCAATAGAAACGTGCTGCCGAAAGCAAAGACGCGAACCGCCGCGCCGCGGGGCGCACAATCTCCATTCGGACGAATAGCGAGCTATCGAGGTACGAGACTTCTGTCCGCGGGTACGTCGATACACCCTGTCAAACTTCCCCTGTGTAACTTTGCGGGACGATCCGCCCGGGGAATTTCGACGATGCGCTCTGTGAGGGGGGGAGAACGAGGAGCGGTGACGGGACGGGACGGATAATGGCGAGAAGATGAGCGACGGTGACGAGAAACGAAATGGAACGCGTGATCGTTCCTATCGTCGAAACAACATAGTGCACTTTAAGAATGCGAGATAACGGGCACGCTGACCGTTATATTACCGGTCCTATAATTATTATTCCAGCCCTCTATACCCTTCTGCCCGTCGTCGCCCCCCTGTGTCCTGTTCCTTCGACTTTTTTCCCCGATCTTCGAAACTTCCCCCCGCTGAGCAGCCTTCTTTCCTCTCTGACTGTCTCGACCGCGGAGCCTCCTGTTTATCGAGACGAGAGTGGCCCCGGTTCGGACGGGACATCCGTAACTAATGACCCT
This sequence comes from Nomada lathburiana, assembly GCA_963667235.1. Taxonomy (NCBI): domain Eukaryota; kingdom Metazoa; phylum Arthropoda; class Insecta; order Hymenoptera; family Apidae; genus Nomada; species Nomada lathburiana. The sequence goes on from OY763903.1 coordinate 11,210,158, forward strand.
GATAGCCGGCTATCTTCCCTCTCTGTTCTCGTCCTCTCGCCGTCTCCCCCTCGCACAATTTCTTCTTCATTGTGTCTTCAAAGGTTAAGAATACCTGGCGAATCTTGGGAGTCACTTAATTAATTTTCCGTCTCGATGCTGGAACGGAGGGGCCCGGGGGGGCATCGAAAAGCTCGTTATCTCGACTTATTACTCCTCGCATACTCGTTGTCCTTCCCCTGTATCGTCCAAACGAAATGCCGCTCCATTTCGTGCACCTTTCAACTACCAACCTAAACGAGAACGGTTCGGGTATTCTTCGGTCCCCGTGAACCGTGACGTGAATAAATAATACGCGTGACAATCTACAAAAGGGGGTGGATGGTTCGGTCGTCATTCGTGGCATTTTTCGATGCTCCATTCGGGGCTCCGTCCTCTTGGACTTTAATTTAAATTCCTCGCCCAAGATCAGCAGCTATTTCTTCGTATTCTTTCTTGTTTTTTATTCCGAGAAATAGAATTAGTTACGTGGACGGTTGTTCTTTTTTACTAACGAACGCCGTGGAATACCGATTTTAGAGGATCCTACTTTCGTTAGTAAATATCTGATCGAGAAGGAGGAAGAAGATTCTCCCGGGACCATCAATTTACCTTTGCCCGCAACGAAGCAAGAATTACGGGGCGCGGAAAAAATTTGTAGAAATGTCTTCCGCGTGTTGCTCACGCACGATCCGCGCGTTAATCGAATCGAACGATCTACGCGCGCAATGCAATCGCGAAGTCGAAATTCCAAGGCGGCGAACGCTGCCCTCGGCCCTTCGACTTCGCGATATTTCTTTTGTCCTTTGTTCTCGCCGAGCTCTCCCGTGTGTTAACGCACGAGCGCCACGAAGATCGAAGATTCCACGCCTAATCGAAACGTAATAATTAAGAGACCATTGCTTTTATCCGAGGATGGACGGCGTGCACATATAACATTATATTCGAAAGCTCATAAATATTCCGACTTGACTCGACGAATTCTCTTCGCCCGTTCCTCTTCTTCTTTTTTTTTTTTGAAAGAAAACTTTATCAAGCTATCGACAAGGGCTCTCGAATTACCAATATTTATTGTCTGTACTTTCAGTCTTGGTAGTATTATTAAATTTGCAAGCTCAAATATTGATAAATCGACGACGCTTGAAACATTATTAATACAATTCTATAAAGACAATGAGCCCTCCCCTTCTTTCACTTTACTCCATAAGCGAGGCTGGAATAATGATCGTACAAGTTTTGCTTCGATACTAAAATTACCATTTAACAAATAATTATTCCGATCCCACTGGTTCACAATAAATATTGAACACTCGAGGGTTTCTTTGGAGCAGAAATACGTGCCTTCGTTCGAGGACGTGTTCCGTAACGAAACAGGGAGTTACTTTTCAACACGGGAAACTAGCAGGAAGGCGGTAAACAAACGTAGCAGAAAATGCAAAATTACCGGGACTGGTCGACCACCAGAGACACGGTTATTATACGTGAGAAAATAAAATCATCCTCGCGCCACGGTGCCATTGTCCTGTGGCGCTTAAGCGTGCCATTTCCCTGGGAGGCGAATCCGTAATTGCTCCTTTTTTCCCTCCGCCTTTCGGCTCGTTAGCCCGCTGAAAGAAGCTGGAATCTACGCTTTGTAAGACGAGCGATGGACCGTAAAGTCTCCCGAATCTGGATGCCTCTCGTGGCTCGTCGGCTCTTCGTTTTCTCCGGCTGATCGATACGTTCGCCGATTTATCTTGGCCCTCTGGGCTCGTCAGAAATTCCCTTGGAAATTTCCTCGTGACTTCGTTTTTCGAGACACCGTGTTCTCGAATTCCTTCTTATTCCCCGTTTTCTTTTCTTTTTTTTTTTTCTTGCGAGAGATAGTCGTCCCGTGAAGTTATTGCCTGCGCTATTTTTATGCCTCCACGTTTCCTGCGTGCGAATCAAGCCTTGCAGGCGACGTCTTTCGCGAAGGATTCAAACGACAACGGCGCTAAATGTCTTCAATAAATCATATTTTCGTGATACACTTCATGCATTTCATGTATATTAATCATTTCGCGACGGAAATTAGCATCTCGATTGACGTACCTCGGTTCCGAGAAATATTTGCTCAGAACTATTCAGACTCTATAGGCGGGCACGTAGCACCGAACGATCGTGTATTTCAATTTCAATTTTTACACATATCTGACACCTACAGGTTTCGAGGAATAAATAACACGTGTCGCGTGGTTGAATCGCCCCGAGAGATTTCGCGTTGCTACATTACGCTGGAGAAAGGATTCGCAAAGAGAGCCGCGTGATTATGCTAATCGGACGTTGGTTGAAATAACAGACAGCTGTACCGTCAAGCTTCGGGATACGTTAGCCAGAGCTAGAGGGAACGAAAAAACAGAAGATCGATGCGACGTCTGCGAAATGTGAGGTGGCATAGTTAAAAAGTTGTCGAGCGGCGTGTTGACGACGTAGAAATTCTTGTTCGTCGATGGTATCTCGCTCTGTTCTACCAGTCATTTTGTCACTTTTTCCCTGTGTACATTTACGAATATCGCCGGGGACATCTGTGGAGGCGTTTAGACAGCGGGGCAAGTATAAATGAGACCTTGAAACGGAAAACGACGTGAATGACAAGAAGTTGGGAATCGATGATCGGCACGGGTATATGTATGTAAATTAATGATCCTTTTTTCCCAAAGATGGTAGTACAAATGTCTACTTAAGACCGCGGAGGAATTTTAATCTTCGATTTCGATCTCCCATTCAAAATACGAAACACGCAAACCAAGCATGACACATCGGTCCACTTATCAGGATTAAAATATAGAGAAAAAAAACATTGACGAGTAACAATTTGCCCGAAGAAAAACACCTTAAGGTATTCCATACGAGTATATCCTTGTTGCGCCCTAAGAAAGATATTCTAGCCGGCGGAAGAATATTAGCGAACGATTTGGAGCGAACCCACCCTCTCCCCGAGAAAAGGCTGGAACGTCGAATCTTGTCGGCGTCCCCCTATTGTACGCGACGTCGCGTCGTCTGGCACGAAAAAGCACGTACGAAAATTGCCGTTGAAATTAGGGAACGTCGAATTAGAGTACGTTTGGAAAATACGTGAGTGGCGGTCGTATCGGCATCGATCGCCAGTTAGACCGTTGATTATACGAATGTTGCCGGAGCCGCCCTGTGATTTGCATACGACGATTGGGCCACCCCAACCCCCCTGGGTCTGGCATTAAGCGTATACTTCCGAGCATTTAGACGCGTCGCTACGATAACACGCGATTCGATGCTCCTTCGTCCCTTTCGATTCGATCGTTCGCCATGGACGTGGACGTCGCTGTCGGAATTCACGTGAGCCATTGCCTCTCATTAATTCGCGTCCACGGAGAAAAACATAATCGATTCTGGTCATGCACCGGGTGCCACTCGTCCGAAGTCGTCTGGTTGAAGGGAAAAGGGACAACGCGGTCTGGTCGAAACTGCGCGAGGCATTCGAAAAAAACCCGGGATTCCTGGGACCACGTGTTTTCTCGAATCGTTGGCACGGGTGTTTCCGTCTATATAGTTGTCAGCGATAACGTCAGCGAGGGTGTATTTTTGTACGATCCATTGGGAACGCGGTTTTACCCGTTGCAAAAACTTACGCGTACCTGGCCCTCGGATAATGGAGAAACTTCGATAATGATTTGGAGACCATCGTCGTAAGAATACGTCGATACATACCTGTAACAGAAAAGGATGATTCCGTATTAGTATAAGAAGATCATTTACAGAAAATTCGAACAATATACGTACGTACATACAGGTATAAACTATGGTGCCATTACGTGTTTAGATTTCACCTGCGATCCTATCTTTAGTAGGTATAAAAGCGACGTGTCCCGATTTTATGTTACTGTGAACACATAGAATTAGAAATATTTGCACCAGGGGCGGCAAATTGACTACACCGATCGTGGAAATCGTTTACACCGCAAATTCCGCTCGAATTCGTCTCGCGCGAGATAATAATCGGAAGGGGATTATAACAGAGGTGTACGTGTCTACAGGAGGATACGCGTATCGCGTTAATCCTGTCAGGCCGGGTACAGAGAGAAGTCGCGGACCCCGAATCGGTCGATCCTTTGCCGGATAAGCGTCTGTACTCTTCCTGTGGTCGCAGTCATAACGGTCCGCCGTGAAATACGCAAATGCTCGGTAACTCGTAAAGGCAATCGACCACGAGCTAAGCTTGCCAATACTACAGACCGTAATCCACGAGCCGGCCGGTCGGAGGAGGATGGAATGAACAAACGATGGAAGAGGTGCAACGGAGGTTAAGCAGAAATAGGTGGAAAGCACCTTGAACTCCCGTATAATCGACGTTCCATCGTTGTTCTTATCGTCCCTCGTCCTTTTCCTTTTCCACTTCATTCGTTGTTCATCGATGCGGTGTACGCGTTTAGTTGCCGATAATTTTAATTAATTGAAGGATGCGAAAACGATGAAATGGATTCCGCGGGAAATTGCTACGTAATTTTCTAGAGTGCTTTCTAATCATTTCGTTCGGCTGAATTGAACGCGAAGTTCGCAAGAGCTGGGGCTCGTTGCCGGAGCACTTAAAGAGTCTTAGAATTTCGTATAAACGTGAATAGGCTGTACTTTGTAATAACCATCGATGGTACGAATACGATAAGACAAACATGGATGCGTATACTCGAACGTGCCGGTATTTCAGTGCGAGTCGAATCATCGCCAATATGTTCTTAAGTTATGTACCTAATTACTGTTCGCGTAGCGTACGAAGTAATATTCGCGCAGCAAAAGCCGCTCGTCGAGTTTAACGGAGAACTGTAAAGACAATACTTGTAAATTGTAGAATCTACAGATCCTGTCGGTTAGCTTGAGACTGTCCCGAACGTTCGTTTATCAACTTCTAGCCTCGAAGTTCAGCGATTAGCAGCGGCAAACGGGTACGGGGGGTGCACGAATCGCGCTTCAATCTGAATCATCGTCGGTCGATCGTCTATTTTCTCTCATGACCACGTCCACGGGGAATCCGTGTAATGTGGTCGTCGTGAGAATCCTGCTTAGGACCCTTTGACAGCAACGTGTCCCGCGTAATCGTTCATCGAATGATTTAAACACTGGCTTCGGTTCCATGGAAAACACGCGAAAGCATCGCTACCGTGGCGATGGAATGCGTCGTAGGAAGCGAGAGAAGTGCGACTTGTCTGAAACTTCTCAACGCTACCGAGTTATGCAACGCGGTACTCCTTTCGCATTTGAAATCCACTCGCCCCGAAGAAATACTTCCTTCACTCGCGGTGACAACTGCCGCGTCGAGACTTGCAACAAAAAATTAAAGAAAAAAAAAGACCGTCGGACGGCGTTACTTCCTTTTTGAACGATCTCGAAGAAAAACGAACGACGACCGACCGTTGCTCCGACGCGGATGCGATAAATTTTTCCTCGGGCTTTTTTTTATTTTTTTTCCCCCCCATTTCTTTTTTATCGCATTCTCATCGTCGCCTATCTTTATCGGCCGCTTCCTACGCCGTGTCACAAATCACCGCGATTATTTTTCATCGATATCCCCGATATAGCCAGCCGTGTTCCCGTGAATCGGAATCAAATCGCGATAGCCCGGCGCATGTTATTCCTGCCACAGGACAATGCCTCTCTCGCAGGACGTTCGCACCGGAGGATTCACGAATCGCGAACGTGCGCGCACGACCGTGCCACTTTCTGCACGTTGCTGGCACAGAGGAAACGTGCACGCGTGTACGTGTGTCGTCCAGGGCGTATCTCGTTGACGTACTGCGCCGCGCTTGCGCTATCGGTATCAGTGTCCTGCTGGCCGGTGTCCTGGATGGATTACGAGAATTTAAAGCTTCGGCTGTGCCTTCGCGGAATATTCATCGTACCGCTGACTGCTTGTCACGGTACCAGAATGGAGAGATCGAATATTATTGCCATCGCGGAAAATGGGTCACATGTTAGACAGGATATCAACCCCGTATATTTGCCACATCGTCTCGTCGGCAGACGCTCTAATGAGAGACGTGCAGCGTATTTAGCAACGGCGAGTTCTATTTTCCTGGTCAAGTCAGATAAATCTTTCATCCCTAAGTGAAGACGAGGAAGGTGTTAAAATAAGTTCCCGGCCTTTGCAGGGAGAATAGGTGCGCGATGAACACGGTAAGTTTTGTTTCCGCGAAGAAGTAGCGGTGCTCGTCCTCGTTGACTATAAAAAAGAAATCATGAAATTAGAAGGAAAGTTCTTTTTTAGCGTCTCGAAGGAGTACCGTGCTAGTATTAACCGAGCTTGCGGCTCTTCGCGCAATTCCTGCCCCTTCATCCTGCGACGAGTCCTCGGAGGGCAGAGACGGGAAGCGTCAAGTAGAAAATACCTGCGCGAGAAAGTCCAAAGAAAATCATTGTCTTCTGCACAGCCGCGCGCCGGTTCTATAAATTTCGCAATCCCCCAGAGTGCTCTTCTCGTCCTTTAATCCGTGAACAACAGACCGATTCATCATCCCCTATTGGATTCTTCATCCCGGTGCTCGTAATATTCTGAACACACCATTTTCGAAAATATCCACGCGAATGTAACGGTATTCGTCGGCCAGTGTCTGGGGTCCTTAGCGGTATACCAGCCTTGTACCTAAGTAGTTACCGAAGTTGACCAAACAAACGACCGAATCGACCAAAAAAATCTATTATCCCCCGGTTTCTCCGTCTCTGTTTTCTGAATCTGCGGAGCGCAACACAACGAGAGGTTGTGTATTTCGCTATGGTAGAAAAACACCGGCCGGCAGAGAAGTGAGAACTATCTTAAAGTGTCGTTAGGAAGTCATCCATTATGCGGCAAAGGCTGCTCGTTCGCTTAGCCCACGCCAGAAGTCTTCTCCCGGTGGACTTTACACGCGGACACGCCTCCACGGCTTTCTTCGTCCTCTTCCTCGTTGTATTCCGCATCCCTCTGTGCCACCATGTTCTTTAACTCTTGCACAATGTGTTTTCCGCCACGCAATTTTTAGCCACGCAATTCGCAACCTTCACCGCTTCAATATTAAAAAATCTATGGGAGGACATCGAGGAGCATAATCCCGACTCGCTTGCAAATTCAAATCGTTCGAACGAAATATATACGGATGTCTGTCTCAACTAATTACTCCAAATTGAAACACCGCCGCAAATGTGTAAACATATCGCCCGAACGCCTGATGGTCACGAAAATAATGTGATAAACGAATAAGGAATCTCGTTCGAGTAGCTAGTTAAGACTGCCACTGGCCCGCACTAACGATAGTATCGATATTCCCGTAATTTGCGTACCGGAGGACTTTCCTCCTTTTTTTCTTTTTTTCACGCCGTTCCCAGGAACCGACACGCTTCCTGGTCGTATCCTCGTTACTGCTTATCGATAAATCCATGCAGGGAACGCAGCACGCCATGGTATCGTTAATAAATAACGAGCACCCGATTGATTTAATAAATGCATTCTAATTAGCGTAACACCGCCGCACGGATGCCTATCATATCAGCCGGCGTCGCGGTCGATCTGTTACGCTCAATTGATCCTTCCTTCGTCGATTAATCACGGAAGTGTGTCCACGGGCCGGAATTCCGTCTAACAGATGTTACGTCTGGAACGCGAACCCCCTTTCGCGTACCATTGTTTCGGCCGCGTACCGCTTTGGGAGACTTGCAACCGGCGGAAAGTTTCAAGGGGACACGGTGTTTCGTCGCGGAGCCGGCGTTACAAGCGCGAAGTCTTCCCGAGAAAAGTTATGCTCGGGGTGCCTTGTCGGAATACAAAGGGGGCCCCTGCGTGATCCTTCACCGCTGGGAACAATGCGCCGTGAAGCACCGACGCTCGTTTCCCGTGTCGCGCACGAACATGCGCTCGAAACCTCGCGGATCGCGAGAATCTCTTTTAATATTCGAGTTCATCCGTGCATGCGCGCGCGTCAATCGTAACGCGAATTTTTCGGTTTGGGAAACGAGCATTCATTAAAAGACACGTGTGTGCAATCGTGAAAAAGAATCTACGAGTAATAGCTCGTTGCTCCTCGATGAAATGTGACAAATAATTTTGAATGAAATCCTCGCAGGGGAAGAAGGATAATGGAGTATTGTAGCCTTTTCTTTTAACAATACAAGAAACAATAAATTGCAGGTCGTTTTAAGAGCGTCGAATATATTGTTTGAGTAGAGCCATGTAATACAACGTTTATCGATATTCCACGTTTCTGGTGAAATACCAACTCCTAACGTGGCCCCCAATGTTGCATCGACGATGCAGCTACTTGCTTGTACAAGGCAAGCTCTGCGGTCGCGATTAAACAACTGCGTCTGCTGATTAACGAACGGGTCGCGATAATCAAGCAAGTTGCCGACCACCATTGCCGTCAAACACCCGTCTGTTGGCCGGCAACAGATCGTTTAACGTCGTTTCAGCCGTCAAACGGAGGCCCAATGAGAATTGCATACAGTGCCTCCTCGTCTCGGGACGAGGATCGTGTCTCATGTGCGAGGCGTGTACGTGCTATGTACAGTTCATATACGTGCTAGCAATTTTTCGTAAAAACACCGCGTTTAAGCAAGGAGCATAACGCGGAGGTACGATATGCTCGGGTAGACCGAGTGTTCCGCGAAATTTTTGCACCCAAGAAATTCAAGTGATAGTACGATGACTGTAATTGTATTATAGAATTATTCACGCGTTGCACTTTTTATACATCCCGCTGAACTTTCGATTGAATAACGATTCGATTGCCAGGCACTGTTGCTTGTTTCCCTCTATCTAGCAGAAATCGTGTTCCGGCCAATTCAATCATAGAGGAAAACTATTTTTCCTCTCTGTTTGCAACTTTTTGTCGTTCTGACAATAGTCCAAGGCAATTCACCTGGCGAGCTCCATCAGCGAAGCTTTTATTAGCACGACAATCGAAGGTCGTTGACGACGGTATTACCGGATATTGATTTCAAATTAGCAGGATCGTCGGGGGCAAATCGTGACGCTGAATAGAAATTGTCGGTGGAAGAACGAGGCTGTAATGGAATCACTGTCCTATTGTGAACTGTGCAGGTCTCGGTAATATCGTTTCCTTCTGCACAATTTTGGTGTAACGTCGTTCTGGGAATTTTCATGAATTCGCTGTGCAACCTTTTACATTCCACCGTTAACATCGTGGCATTAACATGCTGCTCCGTGTTCGCCAGCAGAAAAGAGTGGGCACCGCAATCGCCATATAGATACCTGGGTGTTGCAACCGGTTCTGGTAGCACAGAATTACGAATTACATATCCAAAAGGTTTAGGCGTCTTAAGTGCAACGAGCTCCTTCAACAAAATTGCGCGGCCGCAGTCAAATTAGTGCTTGTAATAACCGATGAAACACCATTAGGGCGTACGTTATGGCTGTATAATTTTATGGGTTCGATACACGGGTCCGTTTAATCGGTCATAGACTAAAGGGGGGAATGACGGTGCAATCGAGAAGTGGTACGGGGTAAGGACAGGTTTTGTGGGTTATATAAAGAAGCGCCGGGCCACTGTTACAAAAATGCGAGGTACAGTCATTGGGGCAGCTGACGCGCTAGATAATGGAACACCTTGTGCAAAAAGAAATGGAACAACATTAATGCTCGGTCTTGCCCCCTTTGGTTGGTTCACGCGAAAAAGTGGATGGAAGCGTACAAAGGCTTCTAATTATTGCGTGGTTGCAATGAGATTGCGAGGACCCGCGATAAATTAGCCGATGCGTCTGTTAATGGAACACTTCTGCGGCATGGGCCCCCCTCACGGTTTATTGGGTCGCAACGTGGGAGGGCTGCGACGAAAAAAGGGACGCTTTATAACATATATCGCTGTTGAATGCCAAGAGACAGGCCCCGGATTAACGAGCACGTTAGATCATGGCGTTTCGGTATCGAGACGTAAAAATTGTCCATTGTTGTCTTGAATCTCGCGATAGAGCCCATTGCAATATTCAAGCAGCCACTGTGTATGCACTGTATTAGTTGTAATTGTACGTTCAAGTGATTAAATATTTATGAATTTTTCAATACATTTGTTCGTTCCCATGTTCGAGCGAATTTATTCACTTCAAAAAAAGAAAAAAAAACAAGAACGGGAAGACTATTCTTGGCATTAAATTCATTTTTCCTTATTGAAGAGGGTAGATGATGCAGGGGGTTGTCGCGCGGTTCGCGGCAAGGGTGGAATTGCATAAAGGTGTCTAATTATTAGTTCGTGCGAAGGCGCGGCGCCAGATCGAATCAGCGTGCATGCACAACAGCCATAATGTCTTCGATGTGCTTTCTCCACAGCGCGACCCACACACGATACACCCACACACACACGCCACACATGTATATGCATTCCCATTTTTTCCACTGTAATCATAGCGATCCATCCGCTAATTTCTCCAGCTAAAACGAACGAGCCTCGGAAAAGAATAATGTTAAGAGGATTTCACGTTCCTTGCTTCGATTACACTCGAGCCCAAGGCAAAAAATATTTCATTTCGTTTTTATTGCCCGCTTTGTATATACTTCATAGGATGGACGTTTTAATGGGTAGATTTTTACGACCGCTTCTCGCGTGTCATTTACTCCGAAAGTATCGGCCGAAGCCCTATCCGTGTACGCTGGCCTCTATCGGAAATTCGAGATTGTCGTCAAACATGTTGGGGGGCACTTGATAGTTTCCGTCTAGAAGTTTTACGATTCTTTTCAAGGCTGGGCACGCAACCTTAAGTCGATCTACAGTTTCGGAGCATACTGTCGCGACCACGATGGCGCGCCTTGAAATTTTAACTCCGCTCGCTTAAAATCTCTACAATTATAAATAAATCAATTACTTTCATTGATCACGAGAGTCGCGCACGTACATATATACCTATGTGTATACGTATCAGAATAACTCGAGGGTTCCTTAATCGCAGACCAAGAATAATCTTTCTCGTATTCTATTTACCATTCGCAAACACGGCGAACCTCTGAAAAAGCCCATTACTCTTGAGCCTCTCAATGCTTCTTTTCTCATCCGATCAAGAAGCGTCGCGTCACACGCCCTCCCATTGGCCCTGTCTAACGAGGTATTCAAAACCCCCCATTAAATTCGCATCTGAAGATAATCGTGACTGTCTCCAGCGTAGATATTCGTGAAGCTTATCGATCGTCAGGCGCACGGCCTCTCGTAATGTCTTCACCAATCTCAAAGGTTAATTACATTGAGTTGCGCCCTCGCGTGTTATCATGAAAGTGCATCATCGGCGACATAGTGCAATAGTTTTGAGCACTTGCTGTCGTCGAGATGGGCAAGTACGAGCAATAGCGACAGAAGACACGTAACTCACGGACGAGCACGATCGCAGAAGTACTCATTGTCGTTGGCGCCATAAGTTATTGACAGCTGCGCGTAGTTCACTGTCGCCGCGATTTATTATTGAATCGACGTGCTCTTATATCGATCTCCTTTTCAGGATAACGTTATTGTTCGCCGCGTGCCTCCGCGGGACAAGTTCAAGTCCTGCCCGGAATAACGCCCGCGTTTCCTAAAGGCGAGCAAACGTTCAGCTCTCGCGGCGGTGAAGATGTTCACTGGGGTAGAAAAGGAGAAAAGGAGAACACGGTGGACACGAGGAGGCGCAGGTTGGAAGGAGCTAGTCTAGCCTTCGAAACGCCGCGAGCGTGCGCTTTAAGGCGCGCTAAAGCCGCAATTATGCCATTCTATGGCGCGCCTCTTTTACGACCTTTACCCCGCATCTCCCTCTACCCCGGTACGCGTACATTTCTCCGTTCCTCTTCATCGCCCTTCCTCTCTTGTCCGACGTTAAGCGTGCACCTTTACGTACAACACATGCATGCATTTTCCAACGCCGCAAAATGCTGTCATGGTAGTTTAATATAATTGCGTGGCGGCGCGCGATCGGCACAGCAGAGGGTTTGAAACCGGGACGCGCTGTAATTTCGTTCGGGTACTGATTGTCGGCCGAGCAACGAATCTATTGAAAAGGCGAATCGTGTTATATCTACCGGGGGAGAGATCGTCCTTGCGCTTTCGCTCCACTTATGCTACTTACCGCGAATACCTCTCCGGCGATTCTTTATTTCGCTGCGTTCGTGCGAAATCGTATTACTCGCGAGCGCAGCACAATGCAACTGTCATGCAGCAAACAATCTTTCGTTGCACAGTGCACACTTCCGGCTTCTTTTCTGTCGCAGAAAGGAAGAAATGTCTCGCGCAGGAAACGGCGACGTTCGAGATGTCTACCTAAGTGACGGGAAACGAGAAGGAGAACCAAAGCAGACTGACGATTTAATTCGCCCCCTGTTCGCTTGTCTTCTAAACAAGCGTTCTCCGTGGCAGTCGGCGACAGCTGAGATTTTCGTGCCGGGAAAAATTCTCCGCCTCTCGGAGGGCGGAACAAGGGAGCCAACAGAACGGGCAATAAAAGAGGAGGACACGGGTTGTTTGTTTGCGATGCACTTTGCGAATCTCGTCGCCAGGACCTTGACACAGCTACTTCGTTTTCAGGTTGCGTTGGCAGGATACACTTAGCACAGCCAAGCGCGTCGTGAGAACTTCGCCAGGCTGTTCAGGTATTCTGAGTTACGCGATGCAACGGAGAAACGTTGCTTCTTGTTACCGACCCCGATCCTATTTGGTGGTGTATCGATCATCCGATCCGTCGATAAGGAAAAATGTTTGCACGTCTCGAACAGTTGTATAGCACGTGCAATATGCACCTGAGCTGATATTGCAAATGGAAATGTGTCACTCATTCATTCACGTGGATTCTGCTTTCGTTTCGTATGCTTAGCTTTGCAGTCAGCCTGTAGATGTATTTTGTTCACAACGACCGAATTCGAATTTCGGCGAGAAAAGTGTACGGTCCGTGGAAATTAGAAAAAAAGTGCACAAAATTCTGACTGTCGTTCAAGAACAGAGGTTTGAATTGGCTGCTATGACGTGTCGTTTAACAATGTCTGCGTACAGCGCGACCTTTTTCACTGCCCGGAAGAACGCGTGGGCAGAATGCAGTTAGGTAGTCCTGGTGCACAAGACCTTCCGTGTCGGTTGCTTCGCCGCTTGTTCTTCGTGTATATGTATAAACCGCAAGCATCTGGCGCCTCCCTCGTTGGATTTCGACGTCGTCTGCCGATCGGGACGGTGTTGCAACGAATGCAGCACCTCTGGAATCGCAACGTCCCGCAGTGTTTTCTCTTTACAGCGAGCAACGTCCCTAAGCCTTTTCTCTGGTGTGTACAACGTGCGTCTGGCACCTACACGCGCATTCCGTCTGCCTTACGTAAGGCGATATTATCCTATAAGCGGAGAAATTTCGACGGTGGTGGCCCAATAATTGAGAAGCTATGAATATTTCGACCGTCGTACGAGGAAATAAGTAGTCAGCAATTGTAACGACATTTTGTATCAGATTCCGTCTGGGTCAACATAACGCGTCTGTGCCTGGGGACAAAGAGTGCACAGGACATGTATCTAGATGTAAAATTTTTACGCATCATTCCAATTTATCGAATCGTATAACTTTCTGAAAATCCTCCACTCTCGCTCTTTAACGAGAACAATTTTTTCAATCCCCCCACAGCCAATACGAACCTCGATCCCGAAACGTCATACATGTAGATAGGCTCGACACGAAATAACACGCGCAATTCATTTTATACCCTATCGAGTGCGCCGGCGATGAAAACGCGGCCGGTTTTTTATGTTTGCGTCAGAATTTCGCTAGGGCGGGGACGTCGATTTTCCATTCGACTTTTCCGAGACTGCTGCAATTCCATCATCGACATAGATTATTTCGGAATTCGGGCGCAATCGTATTTCCGTTCGCTGATCGACCAGCGCGGATCGACGCTGCCGAAAACGCTCGGCGGTCGCGGAACCGGCAAACGAATCGATGGAAATGCATGTCCCGTTAAAAATTCAACGATATCCCCGCGCCAGACACGGTGCATCGCAATATATTCGACGGTTATTTGAGTATTTGAAGCCGGTAAGAGCAGTTATCGCCAATATTGTGGGAATCTCTGGCCAGTTATTTCCCCGGCAAGATGGTTAAATAATGGAAACAAATATTATACACCAAGGGTAGTCCAGTTAGTAAAACATAGCGAGCTGAAACTTCAATATAACAGAAAGCAGTGGAACCAGAAGCTACTACGTTGGCTCTATTAGTTTTATCCTTCCTTCCTCCTCGTCGAATCTAATGAATTATCCATGGCGGAAATTTGTTCATTACAATGTTATTATATACTGTGAGTTAATTAGCGAATAAAATATGGGAAGTATAAGATGAGACTAATAGCCGAAGCATCATGAAGTATCTTGTTACGCGCATTCGTTCCTTGCGTTCATAATAGCGTGCGGTAATTTACACCGATCATAAATAAATGTATACGACCGTGTAGCCAACTGTTCATTAATACCGAAAGTTACACGAGTTTTGACGCCCCGACAGTTCGACGGATGAACAGGCAGAATCAGTCGCGTTTCACAAGTCAGCCACGCCGCAGGAAAGAAGGTGAAGGCGATATTGTATCGGGATCGATAACGAAACCGCATAAAATCAGGGAGCTCGTGACGAGTCGAGACGTCCAAAATTCCATATTTGGGTCAGCGCGGCGACACCCGTCGACGCCCTTTCCATTTGCATACGTAGGTACATCTGTAATGGCAGACCCGCCTGCGAGAGTCGTACACGCCTTCGCATAATGCATCTGATGCATTATGTATGCTTCACACCCTTCTGATGATTCGGAAAATCACGGGAGGGTCGGTCGGCATGGACCGTCTGTCTTCGTGCACGAACGAGCGATCGTGACGCGTCTACGACTCTGCGTGTCGTGACGGCACTGCAAATCGATTCCGGCGAAAAAGTCGCCTGCAGTCGGCCCGTAGATCGATTAGATCCAGGCAACGGTGCGCAAGGACCAGTTCTGTAATTTTTTCGAAATTATACGGCAACGAAAGAAACTCGTTCCTAGTCCCTCAATTTCCTTCCTACGGCTTAATGTTTATAACATACCTACGGACGGGATATTTTTATCTGCGCGCGCTTTAATCGCGCTTCATGGACCGGGGTAGCCTGAAAACGCTGGGAGAATAAGATTAAGCGTACAGCGAAACGCACAGTTAATCTTTCGCGTGTGCTCGCGAGCAGACTTATTCTACGGGCTGATTAACGCGTCCGGAACGGAACAACTTCGAAATGGGAACACGGCTGATTTGCATGGTACCGCGATTAATTATCGTGAAATTGCACGGAAACAAAGTCGGCCAATTACGCTCGACGGAGCAATGACAATGTCGCGTAATCGATAACCGGAGCTACGTCGCTGAAAATATTGCAACACAGATAGTTCTCTCAAGCTAGATCGTTCGATTGCCAATAAACTCAATCACTTTGAACTCGCTGTTTGCCACCCGATCTATATACTTTCACGTCGAATAATCGCTTTATTTCATCGTCGAGACATCGAACGCGGGGGAACCTCGAGACACCTATCCGGAAAGCTCCCGCATCCACGACGACAAATCAATTTCCATTAGCACGATTAACGCGATTCATATCGAGTTTCGTTCTCACTCGATCGTCGTGCAGTTTCGGGAATAATTTATGCATCCTCCCCGTCCTCTTTCGGACGGCCACGCCGCGCGTTTCACTCTCCCTTTTCTACCTCTCTACGTTGCTGTTTTTATTTTCGCGAGTCACGAACGCGCCAAGGCAAAGCGCCTCTCTTTTACGTCCGCGATTTAATTAGCGTGGATTAAGCTTGGACGTCCCCGATCTACGTTTCGTCCACCCTACTCTTTCCCTCCTTTGCACCCTCGTACACTTTCACCGGCACGTTCCATCTCTCTCCTGTTCACTGTGCGCACACAGAGACAGACGCGTGGAAGAAAAAACGGGGTGCCCGTGAATCCTTGGAGCGAGGATCGGACGGATTCAGCGTGCCACGAAGGAGGACCGGCTGAATTATGCACGATACTTTTTCGTCCATTTGTCGCGGATCCTCTCGTGAGGACAATATCTATTACGACCGTTCTGAAATTCAATGATTCAGAACCTCTAATGAACTGCTCGCCGATAAATTCGCGTTCGTCGGTCTCGTTGCTCGTGTCGGTACACGGTCAATTTATCCGTGGGCCGGCTACTGAATTATGGAGAAAACGGAGTGGCGTGTGCATACGACCTCTGGATTTTGTTTCGTTTTCGTCAACCGAGGCGAGACGAGAAGCACCGATCGCCATAGCGGGTGACGAACGGCGGGCAGGTTAATATATAAAATTCATATCGATTCGGGATACACGCGCGGTTCCCCGTGTCCTCGAGTCTCGTTTCCCCCGTGCTTCCCAATGTCCGTCAGAAGCCTCGCACTTTCGCACCGTTCGCATTCCCGGCGCGAGCGTAATTCATAAGCGCATCGATTTCGCGGAAAAGCATGTCCTGTGTATAAACAGGCTAACGCAAAAGCGTGGGATTAAAAAAGTGGAAATGGCGTGCGGGAGAGAAAACAAGAGAAAAGAATAAAAGGGAGGAAGTCGAGCGAGAGCTGGCTGCGCGACTCATAACACGCGACCGGCATAATACACGGGCCCCTTTCGTTCCCCAATTAACATATACGCGGAGCTCGACTTCCATCGAGAATTTCCACGCGTCGTGTACCTGTACGCCCGCCCCTCGCACCTCTGCCTGCCGACCGAATTTCCCTACGTTCGAACGGAACACCTTCCTCGATAATTGATCGAGCCATGGTGAAAGCTTCGTTTATCTTCCGTCCATCGCGAGTGTTCGCTTCTAATTTCTCAATAAAGAGGTTCGTTGTCCCCGAGCCCGATGGAAGCTGGTAGTTCCCTTTTTCGTTGCCCGATCGACCCCAGTAACTCTCGTTTGAGGCACACCGACGACAACGTGGATCCGGCCCACGGAACATCTAAATACACCATTAAAACGAAGCCCGGGAGTTTGGTCGAATGAAAAAGGAGACAAGCGGTACGATAGGAGATAGGTGAAAGGCCAGCAACGACACCGGCGATTCCTCCACCGCCATCGTCGATGGAGCTAAAGGGACTCTCTGACTAGTGCAATTAAAGCCGAGAAATCTTTGGTTGAGATAAGGTGGTCAGCCGGCTGTTCCCCTGTAGAGGGGAAAAAGGGGAGTAGAAAAAGAGAAAAGGAGAAGGAAACCGGAGAGAGGTATCTGCTCGCGGTGGACTCGTCCCGGATTGGCTATCCGTGAGAGAGGTCTGATAAAAAAACTCCACATTCTATAGTTAATTAATGATATTGCAATTACGTGCATTGTCCGTTTGCACGGTTTCGATGGTCATCGTGTATTCTTCTTCAACGACGACACGCGTGTATCATTTCTGCAAACTTCTCTGCCGTCAACAGTATCATTTTTCCCTTTTTTTTTCTTGCCCTTCTATACGGTTATACTATATTATACATCTGTTGTTACATATTATACTCTTCTGCAACGTTGTGCAAACTCTACCAAAGGATTCGCTTCATCTAGGGAAAAACGTGTCACCAGTGGCAAAGAGGAAAGGACCTCGCCGTTGTCTGATACTCTTATATCATTTTCCCGGGCACAAAAGGTCCTATCCACTATTTTTTCCCTTTTGCTGTCTCTTCTTCCAGCTTGGCAAAGCGAACGCCGTTTCCAGCTTGCTGTTCTTCTCGAGAGCTTCCCGCGTGTTCTCGAATCTCGTTGGAAGCGACCGTAATGGCTGCCCTGTCTATCGCTTTATCGGGCGTACTCGTTAATCGAATGGACGAAAAAATTGGACAAGAAAGGGTTCATCGCCGTTCGATGAAGTGTTGGCGAAGTGACTTTTCGATAATGTGGCGAGGAAGATGCAAAACGTCCTGCGCCTTGGTGCAACGGCGCAGGAAATGGAAGAGTGTCTGGTCCACCCTACAATGAGACCGGCTGACCACCATCGATCGGTGGTCCACCTCGACAGCCGCCGATTACCACCGAGAATTTCTAATTAACCGTTCGGCTTCTTACCCCGTCGCGCGAGACCCTGCGTACGGCACTGCGAAAGTACCACACCGTGTTCACCGCTAATTTTCAACTATTCTCTGTTCTCCCTTTTTGTCGGGGCTCTCTGCTTCTGTATCGATGAAGTTAAAGTGGAATTCGGGGATGGGAATACGCGGAGTTGCTCGGGTTGCGAACTTTGAGGGAACGACTTTGCGGTTGCACGGTGACGGTGTATCGTTCGACCAACAATAAGATGAATAGTAGTTGCGTACATATATTGCGCGGGGAAAGTAAGGGCTTTGCGATAATTGGTCAATTTTCTAACAATATCTTCCGACAGGTCGAAAATTGAATAAAAATGAAGGAATTTCTAAAGCAACGATCCATAGAAGCGATAACCGGCGTGCCGTGCCAATTTCACATTTGCAGCTGCGGTGAAAAGCATGTAGAATTTCTGTTCTCAATCTAACGCACGAGCGGTTCCACCTGGTCGTCCGTGTGAAATATCGAAGAAACTCGCAGAAGCTGCGGTAGAACGCCTTCGACCGTCGGGAATGGTTAATTCCGTAAAACTGATAACGCGTATCTGATCCCAGGAGTCGGTGCACGTACGTTCTGTGATACCACTCGCTGCCTACGTGGAACAACGTTTCAGGCAAGAGCTGCAAGTTCGGAAACTAGTGTAGAAGTCGTACCTGAGATCCGATCCTAGCCACTGGCTGACTATTACCGCAACTACGCTCGGACGAGTCGCGCAGTAATTAATCGTGCGTCTCTCAGCTTCGTGCTGACGTGCTCTCCAGTTCAAGGGGAATCCCAAACGTCCGTGGAATTACGACCCGAGACGCGACTATGGATTTCAAAAGTCGCGGGCCTCCCTCGACGCGTATGACTTTGATTACAACTTGATTACTTAATAACTGCGTCACGATGGATGATTAAGATATTCACGAAGATACGGCGAATTATCCAAACGACGGTAGCTGTTGAGGGAACAAAATTTTCCAGCTGTAGGAATCGCACGGACGGACGTACCCTTTTCATAGGAACGCGGAAGCGGTTTCGTCGAAAGGATCGGACAGAAATATTTGAAAAAATGCTTCTAACGAGATTTCTTATCTAAACTCACGAGATTTATTCAGTATTCCTAAATAAAATAAAAAAGGGGCAACCGTACAAGTATGTAGCGCGACGGCAAACAGCGGCAAGCGGGACACCGTTTGCCGGTTTGCATATCGATGGAGTTTTAATTAACTTTGAAATACCACTAATCCACGAGCGGGATTAAAAAGGAAAAAAAGGACGGGAAACGGGAGAAAAATTCAAATGCCAGGCTTACAACCCTGCTGATAAAGGGGCGCGCAGGCGCGAGTCGCGTTAAACTCATCGTTATCGAAGGAACCCTTATTCTTTCGTCCCCTTACACCGGCGTCGTGATCTTCCTCGGTATTCTATTCCATTCTATCGATCAGGCTACTCTTCGGCCTGCTCCCATGCAAACACACACGACACGGGGCGAATGCGGTGAAATTGCTGGTATCTGCGATCGTTGCAGGCAGTAACAACGGCAGTTAATGTCCGGGGGCCCGTGCCTGGGTACTTCGTAACCCAATGAACAGATACAATCGGAACATAGATTAACTGCAATATAGACCTCGCGGCTCTGCCTCCATGGCCTCCAGAGGACAGAGAGACGGAGTTAGAGAGAAAGAGAGAGAGAGAGAGAGAGAGAGAGAGAGAGAGAGAGAGAGAGAGAGAGAGAGAGAGAAGTGGAGATGGGTTCTGCACAGCCTCCGAGTGGTACCTGAGGATGATCGTCTTATAATTACCGGACTAACTGCGATCGTTTCGTGAACTTTTGATTGTTTTATTTCCACCAATTCCTACAGAGTGTCCATGGCTTGTTTAACAGTCTGTCCCAAGTTTTTTGCTTGCACAATAGATTTCATTACTCTTAGCCCTTCTCCGCCGCAAATTTCATTGCTCCGCACCTTTTTGCACCGTTCAGCTTTTTCAACGATCCTTACAGTCTCGATTAATTCTTTCAACGAGCACGGAAACCGTCTGAAGAGCATCTTCGAGAATGGTATCGCACCTCGACGTTCCTGGCAATCGTCCACGAAGTAACGAGCAGCCGGCCTCTCGAATCGGGCTCGTTCACCTCTTTTTCGTCGCAATAATCGTGCTTATCTCTCGTTTGCCGGCATTAAACAGAAGGACCAACCTGGCCGGGCGAGCGGCAGCAGCATTCTTGTATACCGGGTGGCGCCTAGTCATCCCGCCAGACGAGTTATTATCTCGAGCTGAAACGCCAGCCAGCCAGCCGGCCAACCTCTTTCCCGGGCCCCTGACGAAGCTTAACCCGCGTCCTGGACACGGCCAACACAAGGTAAATCGTAATACCTGTGCAAGGCCGCGCGACAACTGAAAGTCGCGCCGGCCCGGCGTGGCGGTGAATAATTGTTCTGGCCGAATATCCGGTATCCAGGGAATGCCCGTGCCAGTGGCCTAATCGTCTGGACAAACATGTTAAGCAGCGAATATGTTGAGCATTTTTCATACTTATCGTCCCTTAAATCGGACGGTGAATTACGATATTCCCTACGGACGTTAATTCGTAGAATAATGAAGCAGTTTTGTCAGTTTCGGGATGGGGCATTAGGAATTTCGGTTCGGTATAATTAACGCAATGTTCGTGTAGAAATGTTTAACAAGTGAAACCCGTGTTCCAGTATCTCGAAATCAAATCTTGCCCCCCTTGTCTTTGAGCGAGAGCGGACGGGGCGCGCAAAATTACGAATATGAATTAACGAAGTCGTGGAAGTACGGGATCGGCTGGAAATTATTTGACGGGGGATGAGGTAGAGGACATGTCTATGGAAGTTTTGAAGTATTTTCCCAAGCGCCGAAGCCTGGCCAGGCAGGGGCGTGCAGGTGGCAGGTGGCCGCCAGTGTTCCAGACAGGTTCGGGTCTCTGATCCATTCGGTATAAGGACTCGCGCGGCGCGGCGAATCGGTCGAAGTGTGTGCCGGCCCTTGCTTCTCCGCTCCCACCGAAAGAATCGTCGACTTCTCCTTCTGTGTCTTCCATATATTATCGATTTCTTGCAAATCATGCTACGAATTCGATCGTAAATCACGCGCGAATCCCTCTCTCGCTCGCCAGTTCTTATCGGGGATATTCATAAATTAAGATCGAACGATTAAGCCCGGCGGATTAAATTTAAATCGGACGATTCGAAGAAGCGCGCAAAAACGAGCGAGCACGAAAACGTTAGTCCTCGGTCTTTCTCCGGCTGTTGTCACTTTATTTTTTTTTCCCCTCGTCCCTTTTTCATTCGCCCGGCTACGAGATCCACGCGGAATGCGATTACATAATTTACGCGGCATCGCGATCGTTAGACCGTACTCGTGGCTGCGAGTCACGATAATTAATCGTACGTAGCGCAAGCGGGGATGTTCATTGAATCGATGCAGAAGAGATTAGATATGGCGTGGCGCGATGAAACGCGGACGTTCCGCTTAACGTCCCCCTTCCTCGCAGAAGGTCTCATCGAGCTTAACTTCCTTTTCCCGGGCGATGCGCTCGCACGAACGCGCGAAAATCACGTTAAGTCGCGATTCAGGCCTGTCATTTATGTAAATGAAACATTACCAACGTCTACCAAGTTTTATAGTCCCCAGTTAACTCTTATCCCCCCGTAGCCCCCAAGGTACACCGCGCCCCGTTCTTCTTCCACGTCTCGCCGTCTTAACCAGACGAAAGGTCACCACGAGGTAGAGGAAGACGGGATAGAAGAGAAACAGAAGGACGAAGGAGTTAGATAGCTCGACCAAAAGTTTCCACGCGATCCGCGCAGTTTAAGAAATGACCGAGCTTTAAAGCTCGACCTTATGATCCAACCCGGTCTTCCTCGAGCCGCTAACAAAGATGAACCTTCGTTTCGCTACCTAGCCTCCTTGTGCTGTTCTTCGTTCAGGTTTAGGTATTCCACGGACTTTCTCTTCCCTCGTTGCTACACGCGGAAGAGCCACTCAATTTTAGCCGAGCATTTAACACAGCGAATAACCCCATCCCTGAGAGAAGAGGAACACCGTCTCGTCCTTTCCTCTCGCCTCTTCGTTCTCTCCTTTCGACCCCGTAAAGTCCTCCAAGATTTCAAGCTTGTACCTTCGAGTATTACACGGACCGAGCTTTCCTTTAGTCGCCCGTGCTTACCCCCGACTTAACTCGCGGGCCTCAATTTCTGCTATCTATTTTCGCGGTCGACGGACTCGCCGTTGAATCCCCGTGTTTTCGTGGATGCATCCACGCGAGAGGGAATTAGATTTTGGTACAGTTTGCTGGCATCAGTTTGTATATGAATCCAGAGAAACTCGAAGGTTCTCGTGTCTCGATTGTGCATCGTATTCCCGGCAATCCTCAGTGAAATGTGCGCACGGAAATATTTCATTTCCCCGTGCATAAAACGACCATCCATCAGACACGTTGGACGAAGATTCTGCGACGAACGGCACCGCTAATTGGACGAACGGATGATTAACGAGCGGCAGCGACCCTAATCGATACGCTTCTAATCATTTAATTTCCAAACGTTCAATGGCGAAATGGTACCGTCGACGGTGTCCCCGTGTCGCAGATGCGATTGTGAAACACGGAATTATTTCGTGAACGAGCCCCGAACTGGACAAATAAAAAACCGGTCGAGGCACAATCGATTCCATTGGGGGATTAACAAAAAAGTAACAAAAATGAAACGTCGCGGGAAAAGCCAGCCACGCGATAGAAACTTCTCTCGACAATTGATATCGGTCGGAATATTTAATATCGCCGTGTTCAATTTGATCGTGTTCAACGGGAACCATTTGTCAGATGAAACAGAAAACGCGAACAGCTTTTTCGCCGTTCAAATACAACAAATTGAAAAGCTTCGGCTTCACTTGACAAATTATATTCCTCTATCGTATACCATACCAAAGAACGAAGTCATACATGACATCCAGGCAAATAAGCCTCCCCCTCTGCCATCGATTCGTCGGAAAGATTATCGAGAGATACGAGAGGACGAGCACAGCTCTGCTCCAGCTGAGAACAAACTTAAGGGAGAACCAGCAGAGGACTCGAGAGGAGCCGGCCCAAGAAGCGCGAGAGAAACGGAACGGAAAACCTTTATGCATATCTGCAGAGACGATTATCGTCGTTGCGATCGCGCTTCGGAGGCATCCTAGCACCTTCCGCTCTGCAGGCCAAGCGTGCACGGAAAGGTGGAGAAGCGCGTAGATATTGCAGGCGTTCATTCCGGCCGGTTTTTGGCGAGTGGTTTTCGCTTTGGCCGCGCTTGCAAATATCGAGCAAACGCACAAGTTCGAAGGTAAAGAAACGAAACGACACTTTGTTCATGGACTCGACTAGCAGCGTTTCTCGACAGGTTGAATATTACCTCTTGGTGGCCAACTCAGCTGGAATCAAATAGGTGAATACAAAATTCGGTTGAGCCCATTTGCTTTAGTTTCCTTAGAAAAGAAAAGGATTTTTGGATGCTTTGTTTTTATGTATCGTTATATTTAGTCGGAAAATAAGTTTTGTGTAAAACGCTGCGTACGCATATTCATTTTCAAAAAGTATTTCCCACGATGTCTCTATCACGCGATGCTGCTTCGGGGACGAAAACAATCGATACGCTTCTACCAAGAAATTCAGTCCTGTGCCGTTTCGCGTAATTAATATTCCGATAGAGTCCTCGAACAGGGAAGCTCCGGTTGCCGCAGGTGTGATATGGAAATCGTAAATTCCCGCCGGTTTCTGATAGCACAATGGGATCGGGCAGGCTTCGTTAACACCATCTGCCGTTTACGACCAAGTACGAAGCCTTTGGTCAAAGTTGTCCGTGAATTACCACAGGGAAGAAACGAACGAACGCTATCGCCGTTCTGCCATTTTTAAGAAATTCTACTCGCACCTTCTAAACCTTCTGCGAACGATCGAAATGGAAGTTCAAATCCTCGCGAATTGCCATCGACATAAACCGGAAACGATTCGACGGAAATTCAATGTTCTCCGCTCGATATAGAAATTCCTTGGGACGAGTGGATATCGAGAAGCCACGAGGCCGCTTTAATTCACAAACAACCCGATAAGCAATTGAACGAGGAAGTAGTTTTCTCGAAATATCTTGAAAGTCGGCGATCGCATTTTCTCTCTGGCGCCGTTCATATCGGCATCGCCGGCGAGTCTGCGATGGCCCTACCAGAGGACAGTTGGAAAACATGACGATTTCCACATCCTCCTTTTCACCACCGTCTTTTTGCCCTGCTCCATTTCTCGCCATCCAACGCGTTCTCTTTCAACGGGACGCCCATCAGCCGGCAGAATTAAATAAAATTTATCTCGTCGGACGCAGCCTTCACGGAATTCCGGCGCATTCCGGCGACCAGACGCAAAAGCATCAGCCGGGTTCACTGCGATGGAACGTCGTGGAAACGAAGGAACGAGACGAGATTCTGTGCGGCTTTCCCTTGAAACGTCGTAATGCGTGCAATTTAGAGGCCCGTCCCCGTCTTCGTTTCGCTGCGATATTTCTTGATTTCGCGCTTTTCAGGAAAAGTTGGGGTCACGTTCATTCATCGGAGACGTAAAGCAGTTTGCAAAGCTCTCGAATGTTTTTAGACTAGGGACCGGTTAATTCGGAAACATCATAATTGGCACGGCACTTTGGATATTTTAATGGACGTCCAATCCTACAGTTAGTTCGTTTATCGCGAGAAACAGCTGCACACCCCGTTCGGGCGGCGAATATTTCATGGCTTCCGTTGTTCATTAAATTCTCCAGTTTTGCGTGCAAGTGTAATCCGCGCCAGGTAATGTCGCCCGAGTGCCATTGAACGTGGGTACGTCGCGTCGCGGGGACACCGTTTCTTCGTTTGTTCTTAGGCGAACCGTGTTCGAATTGCGACCTGCGAGTTCGAGGGACCGCGAGAAATTTATTACAGCAGCTTCGTCGATCCGTCGAAGCAACGTAATCGTGCACACAAACAAGGCACGCAAAGAGGAACGATCGACGAGCGACGCACGCGTCTCGACATCGTACGCGCGACGAATTTCAAATATTTGCTTACACGCGCGCGAAGCGACCCGCCACGCGCCGAAATACCGTGCGATTTATTTCCAACCCGCCCCGATGCCTACCCTCCGCCAGTCGTTTCTCACCCCTCTCCGCCGTTAACCGC
Source organism: Nomada lathburiana (assembly GCA_963667235.1). Taxonomy (NCBI): domain Eukaryota; kingdom Metazoa; phylum Arthropoda; class Insecta; order Hymenoptera; family Apidae; genus Nomada; species Nomada lathburiana. The sequence continues at coordinate 11,235,402 of OY763903.1, forward strand.
CAAACGTGGCCGACGTCGCGACCTTTCCACGTTGCGCAGTTTGCAGAAATAATGCAATTTTCGTGTTCGCCGCTAATTTACGGGCGGCACGGGTTACGCCACCCTCCGCACCCGCTGGATTTGATCTTAACCCCCGTTGTTCCCGTGGAATTGCTCGCATTGTTTGTTTCCTCCTGCGGATCTCGCGGATTATTTTATTTTTTGCCGAGCAAAAATGGGAAAAGAAAAAAAAAAAAATAAAGCGCGCAGCTGGTGAAATTGCGGGGTGAAAAGTTTCTGCATAGAAAGGGGGGGGGGCGGACGGCTGCGCCGAGCCGGGGTGGAGGGTACTATATTAAAACGTGTAAATATTTCTTCGTACAGAGCGGATGCGTCTCGTCGCTAACACAACGGAGCAGCTTTAACAAGCAACATCTCTGATATTTCACGCGAAAATATCAGGACGCAGCCCCGTCGAGGTGCGCTGAATGGTTGCAAGCGTTTTCGATGCACCTTAATCTCGCGCAACAAGGTAATAGGGCGACTTTATTGTAAGCGTATACGCGGCTTAACAAAGGCGCGACGAGTCCTTTTATTATCGCGCCTACATGCGCCGGGCCGGTTAACGAGTTTAACTTCTCTTTGGTAACACCCCTGCGCCAGCAAATTACCGTGGCCGTTGAAACGCGACGAAAACGAATTGCAACATCGGCCGGCAAATCGTTCGCGAGCCGCTGAAAAACTAGTTCCGTATCTCGTCCACTTTATCGTGATTCTATTTGCTTTTGGCGCGCCCTAGAAGCCGGCGGGAGCCCGGCGATGTTCGTCTTGTAATTGCCAAACTAATTCGCGGATGCGAGGCCTCCACACGCACGCTCGTAAGCGGCGGCCTTAAAATTACACGTTCGTTTAATCCTATCGATCGGCAATTTATGGCGCGGCGTCACCGTAAATGGGAAGTTTAAGAGCTCGGCTGTTAAGCTTCCCGCGCGGCCCGGCGCGACGCTGCGCGACGATACGCTCGCGCCCCAACGCGATACGTATCCAGCCGCGCTCGTTCTTCGCAGTTTGCACCACGCGTGAGAAACGAGCCAATAAAAATCCCGCTGAATGTCAAACGAATATGGTAGCCGAACGATAATGATGGGGCTAATTAATGCCGGATAAACGGGGGCCGGTGCGCAACGTTAACGGCGTAATACCATGAATCCTGGTGATCATTTAATAAAGTCATTAACTGCGCTGCACACTTTGCCTACCTGTCCGTGGCCGCTTCGCGAAGCCACTATCGTATAATGTCAAGTGTCATTAAGAATCCGGCGGCTTAAGAGTGGAGGATCGAAATATAGCGTCGCGTCGTAATTCTCGAACTCGCGGGGAATAAAAATTGTCGCGAGTCGCCCGAGCTGGATGCGCCGGGCGTGTTCGAAAATCGTGAAGCGGAATGCGGTGCATCGCGACGTCGCTATCGCCGCTGCAGTAGGACGGCCGTTTAACGTGGTAAATTTTGCACGAAAATACCAAGAGACCGCGCCCCGAGTGGTCGTGTCTCGCTCGCAGATACGAGTCCTTCTCCATTCGCCCCTGACTATATTTTTTTCCTCCTCATCCTCGGCTGCAAGGCTGATCTCCCTCAGCTCGACGTTCTTCTCTCTCCGTGTACATACTCGCTCGCTAACTCCTCGCAGTGGATCCATTCATTCATCCAGCAAAACCTCCGACTGGCGCCATTCCGCTGTGTTCCCTAATGTTACGTTCGTTTCCTACTTTCCTCGGTCCCTTCTTTCTCGCCCTCTTTGCCGGCACGATGCATCAGGCGCGCGAATAATTAGGTTTCCTCTTTAGAAGCGGTCCATTCGTGCTCGCATCCTTCCAGCCTCCATCGTTTTTCTATTATTTGCCATGTTCTTTTTGTTTGTCATTTGTTCGACAATTGTCGATCGATACAGCGTCCGAGAGGCGATGTAAAGCGAAATAAAAAGGGGACGTGGAATCGTGTTAACGCGGAAGAAGCTGCTAGCTGCAGGGCAACCCCCTTAAGAAAGGGTGGGTTTTCAACCGGTGGCGGAAACGGTGTGCTCGTGCCGGGGTTGTGTATACACTTGGCCACTCGGAGCTGTCGAGTTCCGTGTTTTATCGGCCACTTAAGGCACACGGCTTACATTGTGCCCTGCCAGAAACGCGCAGGCGAGAGCAACGATTGTCGCGATACCGCGGAAAAATATTGGAGGTCTCCGCTCCACAATGGAAGGAGGATATTACTTTAGGCGTCGCGACGCCGCGAAACAAGGCGTCCGGATAAATTGTCGGGGAAACATTCGATTGGCCGATTCGGTGCACAATCCGATTCGTGACTTTCTCAATTATTACACAGCTCTGTTATTTCAGTTATTGTTCCTTTTTTTTCCATCGCGTAGAATATTTCAATGGAAGAATTGATTTAGCAATATTCTATTCTCTTTCCCCGACAAATGTGGAATATCCCCCGATCGTACAAAAAAAAAAAAGCGAAACACAAACTTTCATACGAAGTAACGAATTTCATAAACAAGCAATAATGCGCTAATGCGCTAATGCGCAGCGCTATATTTCATTGAACTAATGAATTAAATAACTTCTTAGGCACGTATACACGCCGCTGCAATATGCAATTACGGCCACGATGCTGCTCTCATTGCGCCGGCTAAACGCGCGCTACGTAATTAATTTTCCCGGCAATCTGGCACCGCGTCCACTATTACACCGCCACTATTTCCCGGGCTATCGTCGAGCATTATAGTGGCAACTATGCTCCCACCGTCGAGCCTCGGCCGCGTTTATACGAAACGTGGCCTCCGCTAAATTTGTCGGGACAGTAAAACACGGAGAGACGTAGCTGTAATAAAGCGCAATGTCGCGATGATACTGGACAATGAGCGACCGGTTCACGATCGATCTGTAATTACCAATGCCACGGGCTAATCGTGTTCGATCAAAGGGCCGATGTGATTTATTCCGTTGTCAAGTTAGTGAGCCTGTGTGCAGGCTAATTTCCCATTTTTTTCGTCTCGCTAATAGTATTGCTCTCCTGGCAATGACATTCTCCGGGCCGATTGACATCGTCTTTTCCCACGTATACTAGATCTTGAAATATCGTTCCTCGCGGTGTGGTTTCTTTCTAATTGCAAATCTTGTTCCCATTCGGATGCATTTGTACAGAGCGAAAGAGAAAGTTTCAGCTTGGAGAAGACGATTCGTAACAAATCTGATGTTCAGGAACAAGCGGCTCGCTCCGCTGCACAGTCTAGTGGATCTGATTTATTGCGCGCTGGCAAAAACAAACGTATCGCGACGAATGATCCATGAATCGGGAAGGGAAAAACTTTTGATTAATGGCTGCCGTTTGTTCGGCTTATCAACGCGTTGTATTAATGTTTGTCGTCTCCGGCAACAATTTCGCGACGACGATAAGCCCCCTGGAGGAGAGTAACCGGTATCGGGCATAACAAGGTAAACCGCGACGAGAAATGCGAAACGATCTACGTGACCGTTCCTTCGTCCGTATCGAGGTTGATGCACGGCGAATGAAGAACTTGATACGTGCATTAGACGCTATACCTGATCGATAACACGTTGTTTCATACTCCTTGCGGACGTGCGAAACCGTGAGACAGGGAGCTTTGAAATCCGGATGAGGGAAAATTTCTCGATGCTCGAACAGGTTCTTGGACTATTTTCAGAAAATATTGCTAATCCTAATTTGATACGTTGCTCGGAAAAATTAGGCTTATTACCTGCCCGATAGTCTATAAATAACAGTAGGGATAAAACTCTTGCGTCCAAGAAAAAAAGCAAGTATGTATGGTGGACAGTTTTTCTATTCGATCGAATTTCTCGAACACTTTGGAATCATTTAAAAGAAACCGAGGAGCGAGTCACATTCCGGAAGTCGGACGCGGGTTCGGTTGCCATGGTCCCAGCCGGCTATATTAAGCAATATATCACGGATTTTATTTTCCACGAGCAACAAACTTGGACGACCGTAAAACAGAAACTAAAAGTATAAATCACGCAAGCCGGGCCGATATGAAACAACGAACGAAATTTCTACTGTGCGTCCCGGCCACTGTAGTCTCGTGTTTTACGTCGGTCGACGAAAAATAAGACTCGACCCGGCTACCTTCGATCGTTCGTGTTACCGTTAAAAGTACTGTCGCGCAATCATCGCGCTTACACTCGTAATTTTGCCTTTGCCTTTGAAACACTCGATCGCCTGGCGAACGTCCACGTTAATGCCATGACGAGTTTCGATGAGGGCGAAAAAAAAACAAGAAATTTGTTGCGACATCGCTCGCAGAAATTGTATTTCGAACACGAGCTTTGACGTCGCCAGACTGCCGGGACGAAAAGCAAATTTTATCAACAGAAAACAAAGTTACGTGTCGACGTCCCTTTTTGATAGCTTCAATTTAATTGTTCCTCTACGCGTACACAATTCGGCGTATCTAGATTGTTTCCGGCGTTCGTGTTAGAATGATTACATTACCGTGCCACGTGCTGTTGTAATTTGCGTGTTTTTCACTATCTGACGTAGATAACTTCGTGAGCTGACTTACCTGAAAAGGACAAAAATAGTACAGATTAATGTATGCTCGACGCAAGCGTGATTGTACGAATTAAATATATTTTCATTTTCACTATTTGTCACGGTGCGAATGAAATATGTTACTAATATTTTTAAGTTCCGATGAACGGAAGATAAAATTCCTGTTATGCAACTCGACCGATTATTGTACAGAACAAACCATTTCCAATTTTCCGTGTACCCGTCACCCCACCTTCGTTCTATTTTCCATTTTTCTTATTAGATTATCTGCAATAGCCACATCCAACAGCTACGTATACCTGAGCACACTCCAAATCAGTTGAACAGCTGTATTCCAGTAATATCCTAGACGGTCTTGAGTGGTAAGCAGCTGAAACTTCGCAGAAATTAGCTTCTCGAAATGATCGATAATTGAAGAGGCTGGACTACTTGCAGTAAATGGCTCCAGCCCTTCCGTTAACCATATTATCATCCCTTACGATAACGGTGATAAGAGGATTTAAGCTTCTTCAAATTTTGCTAACTTTCACCTAATCTATCGTCATCCAGATACTCTAATGTATCCGCAGCCTTTCGAAATACTAAATTATCCTGTTCCTCGGAACTCGCGTTCAATCCTGGATTCATTCACACCTCGAAGTACCTTGCCAGTTCGAACGAAATTGAAAGAAGCACACACGGTTTGCCTACACGCGATTCGGACCTGGCACGGTGTCACGCGCGTCCCTAAGGATGCACACGCACACGCGTGCACGCAAATGAAGCAAAGTCGCCCACGTCCGCTGGCGAGGATTCGCTATCACGATACGATTTACCGGTCGCATACTCGTCCGTTCTACCCATCTCCAGCAGTTCCTTCTCTTCTTCTTCTTCTACTTTTTTTTTATTCCTCTTCTTGCAACTACTTTCCCCACCACGGTCGAGAAACGCACGGCACCTATGGCAGAGCCATCGGTCTTCAATCACGCTCGGATCTTTCGCCTCGATAGCGCAAGCATAAGCGTACTTCCAGACCTACATGTAACTCTTTTCGTTTTCTTTTGGACTCGCGAGCACCGTGCAATCACGATGCTGGATGGCCAGCTAATAATAAACGTGGCCTTTTTTTTCACGTAATAAACCATGGACGCGTTCAATCATCGCGAGAACTTTATCTAGGAATCTAAGATGAACAGACCGTGCCAGTATTCGAATAATTGGGCAGACAATTGTTTGGGAAATGGGGACGAAATGAACGAAGGCTTTTGGCTTGCTTCGTCATATTTTGATTATATTACTGACAAATTCAACAGCGATAAATACAGGAATGAGAATCACGTCTTGTCGTGGGATCCTCGCCGTTGTTGCGGGGTTATTTATTAAAGCGAGCAACGAGAAGTCTGATTTAGCACGTTGAAGTAATGAATGGTCTACGCCAGAGCGGAACCAGTATGAATTTTAATAAAGATCGAGCACACAGATACACCAGTGTACGCGAACTTCGTACTGCCATACAGGGCCCGTTGGCAAATCAAATTCCACACTCGAACAATCCGACGTTTTACCAGGGAAGAGCCATTACCAATGGCGGATCAAAATTAGAATGAACAGCATGTGTTTTCGTAAAGAATCGCGAAAAAACATTTTTTTTTTGCCGCATAAGTACGCATCATCTGTCCCTTTCTTCTACACCGAATTTCCTATCATTCGTTCGCTATCGATTGAAATTCTTCTGAAATACATCTCCCGACAAGAAAATGATTATTCAGAGGCTATTTAAAAATAACCATCCAATTCGAATCCCCCGTGATTCTACAAATATGGTATCACATACGTTCAACGCGGCATTAGCCGCGTCCTATGGACGTTCCAAATTTTTACCCCGCCGCCAGTGCCTAATATAATATTCAAATATGTTAAGCCAGCTTCGAACGGGTTTCCAGAGAGCCGTCGAGGATGGTCAAATCTCCGAATAACTATGCATTCTCTACGTCCAAGATCTTTCTACCGTTTGAGGCAGCACCTATGACCGAGCATCGGTCTTCAATCACGCTCGGATCCGTCGTTTCGATAGCGCGAGGCGCACAGAGATGCGCCAGCGGTTCTCAGCCGTTGATCGTATAGATCGACGAAGATCGATGGGCGATCGGTTGATTTACAGTCCGTCTATGTGTTCCGCGAACGGGATATATTTATCCGGTGGAAATATTTAAAGAAGATCGCCGGGACTCGGAGATCGGACAGAGCGTTTCCCAGGGAAAATATTTGTTTAAACGTCCCCAAAGCAGTGCTGCTGTTCTAAATTTCCCTTTTCATTTTTCCCCGCGCATGTTTACGCACCCGCAAAAGGAAGGGCCCCAATGTTTTTTTCCACGGCTTGTCCACCCGCTGTGCGACTGTTTATACGTTGCCCATTATTGATGCGGTTTGCGGTGCATCCCGCTAGCAAAAGAAGGGATTGACCGTCCCATGGTTTATTCAGTGGACGCTTCAAAACTAGATTTGTGCCCCCTTAACTCGAATATTAAGCGTCGAGCCAGGTTGTAAACGTGTGTCCCTTCGCCACTGTATCGAGGTGGTGGCAAGTATGGATTGGCAGGCTAGTTTTGTGGCATTAAAATATTGACGAAACATCAACGACGATGTAACTGGGTCAGGAGTTCATCTACGAATGCAAGCATCATCTTTAATTATAACGATAGCAACTGTCGGGTTGATCAACCACAAAACGGGCAGCTATTTAATAATACCAGGAAACCGTGTTACAGCTTCAATTTTCACCGAAGCTGCGTCTTATCACTTGCCAATCTCATCAATTATCCACTTTCCATTTGATCGGGTCAGAATTATTACGCTCGCTCGGGCTGTCCGCTATTAATCAATACAGGCAATCGGCGAAATCGTATGGAATCTTAAGATTCCAGTTTAACCGGCCGTTCCCACGAAAGAACGGGTATTCGTTTTGCGGCGAAAGGTGCAAGCTGAGCACGCCTGCGTTCAACTGAACGAAAATGAGTTTTCCCTGTGTTATTAATGGAGCCAAGTAGAGGCAACGAGGCCAAGGCATTTCAGCTGGATGATAAATAACCACGGTATTCCCTGGTTGATTTTATTTATATCATTTACACCCAGCACGGCTGTCCGCGCTTTGATATAACACCACCACCCCGTTTATTTCTTGGGGTACATTAAGTCACGGCCGCCCGAACTCTGTATTCCTTTCATTATCTCGTGGCCCGATATTGACAAGCACGTTCAGTACACGACTATCTTTCCCCCCGTTCCCCCTTTTTTCCCCCTCGAGCGTTCTCCTTTCCGTATTGATGCCGGAGGAGAAAAATTGATTGCCCGAGAATATATCATAGTGCACTGGTCCCATGCATCGCTTCATAAAACACACAAGAGGTGCACCCGGCAAGGATGCGTCCCTCATGGTTCGTTATAAATAATACCCCGGTAAAAATGAACGAACAGGCTTCATTGAATGCACCGCACCGAGTAGCACCATTTAATTAATAGAAAATCGCGGTTGAATAGGCGCCTCGCTAACGTTACTAACGATAGTCTGGTATCTCTGCAATCAAGCTCACATGATCGCTTCCAATATTCAATCGTCGATAGCCACCTTATATTCGCGCTCGAACGTGAGAACGAAGCTGCACAGTCAGTGGAGCTCGATCGATACTTTCCCGTACCGATCCAAGCGAAATCGCTGCGTTTCTGGTATCCGGCTGCGGATCGGCAAAAAGCAAGCGAACGTTCCGCGAGTAGGTATACCGTGAGTTCCAAACGCGGAATCCATGGAATCACGATTACGTAGTCGCGTTCGCGCTGGCTGGAAAAACTGGAAGATCGATCCGGCCGGGGTATACATACACACAGCGGTATCGAGGTGCATCGTATTCCACGGGGCTGGTATGCGAGTAAAATCGACGAGCACATGGGAGGAAAGAAAGAAAGAAAGAAAGAAAGAAAGGAAGAGAAAGATGGGTTATGGCTACGTGCATGGCAAGGAAGATCGTGCAGCTTTCGTATTATACCGCGACGTTATACCGATCGTTTGACCGCAAGATGAAACGGATTATTGCCCGACCACGTTTGTGTACCGTGGCCAGGTTTACCTGTCCACTGGCGCCGAGATAGCGACATATTCATGCCAAAGGGGTCCGACACGCCGCGATATATATATATGCATATATACCTGACGACGCGTCCGTATATATATATATATATATATATACACGTATATTTAGTGACGTCCGCGCACGTGCATTTCGAGAACCTCCTCGAGAACCCGATCCCTCTGTGATCCACAAAGGCGTATCACCCTGATCTGTGAGCACTGGTAGCTACTGTCTCTGAATCGATTTGGATAATCCTCGATCTGTCGTAAGACGTTCGATTAACGTCGGCCAGGGAATCGACTTGGGAATTAACAATTAGCCGACTCCTCGTTAGATCTTGCTTGTTCCGTCTGCGTGCTAATTCCGTCTGCTGCATGCGATTTGACTTCATTCGGACATAGCAGTGTTTGATATTCTACGGTTCATTCGATTTATGCTGAGATGCAACAGAACGCAGAGAGCAACAGGGTAAAGTATACTTGAGCTTCGGACCGTCCGGAATTATTGCGCTACATTTCGCTTTGGGATAACCGCGATGGCCGGAGCATCCCCTTGGGCAGACGCGTAGGACACGACAATTCTATTTTCTACTTGCGTACCACGTAGGCAAACAGATCGCCAGATGTTGGGATTTCGCTGTTTGTTATTTCTGCTGGTATAAATGTACTTCTGGCGGGCCTTCCGTGTACGTCGGAAGCTTTTTCCTCGATCGAAATGTTTCAATTGCTGACTATCGACTTCGCAGTAGTATCGAGCTTAATGAATAGCGAGGCTCATACGAATCGTCGACGTGTGAACTATAATTAGTTACGGTGCCCAAGCCGACGCATCTGTCGTTTTATAGCCGTCGTAATTTTTTCTTTCATTTTCGATGGGCAAACGAAGTATATGTAATTTCTAATGAAGAACATGTGTTGGACGAAATAGAAGGTCGCCGCGAGTTTACGAGCGTGAAGCATTCCAATGAAAGATCGAGGCACTTCTAACCTCGGCGTCGGTATAAAGTATTCCACGAACGGCCCTTGTACAATAGGTTCGCAGCAACAGGATTTCCGTTTGCTAAAACAGCCTCGTACGTCGTGACAGGAGCCTCGTTATCGCTTCCACCGTGCATCCCAGAACGATCGATAGCGCCACGCGAACGAGCGAATTCGTTTTCACGCGGAACTTTTGGTACGTATCGAGGTCAATGCCTACTTACTACTTGCACGACCCCGCGAACGAACAGAGAGGATGGATAAGAGGAGCCCGAGAGGGAAAGGGAGATTTATTATGCAAGAAGTCTCGCGAACGCCAGCTTCGGTCCCACTACGCTTTTTCTCGTCTTTATTGATTTTCGATTATCGGCCACTAGTGCGCCGACAGTTTTTGGGTTAAAGACCGGTGGCAACCAAGCGTCTCCGACCATCTCTGTGACGCTTCTTGGAAGCTCGTTCCCGAAGGGAACGCTTAAATCCTGAGACGGTCCCTTCGAGAGAAATTTTGAATTTCTATGCGGTTGTTTAATTAAGCCTGAAAGCCGACCCCACTCCAAAGGGACGTGTCAGCGCCGAAAATATCGACCACGTTCAAGTGGGTTTTCTGCAATTAACCGGGAAGAACGACTTCCGTAATAGTGAATTAATTCGTCTCGAAGGAGGAAGAATTAGATTACTAAAGGGAAGGATGGCGATGGAATTAATAATAGTTCGAATAAAATCGTAGGGAATTCGTGACACTGATTAAAATTGATAAAAAAAAAAAAACAGAAGTGACGTTGGATCCCAATTAGTTGAGCGACTCAGAATTGATAGAACGTTAACCACCTATCGATGCACAGTGGAGACAGGAGAGCGAAATAAACGCCTGCCAAGAAATATCAATAACTGTTCGTCCTCTGTGCTATCGATGCGATGTCAAACGCATCGTAAATTCTTCAACGAAATGTGACATTTTTCAATAGCTGCAACGATCTAGAACGGCTGTGCTCGCATTGGACGACTTTGATCGCTGTCGCACAACCTCAAAGCGCAAACAAGCGAGCAGGAAAACCACGGGGACACCCCGATGTTGCTCTAGACAAGGCAGACAGATATCGTATGTGGCTACGATGCATTCGACGAGTCGTTCGCGAAATAGGGTTAATCGAATTCGCATGCAGCCAGGACATATCGTTGATCCCGTTTTCATCCGAAAAGAAATAGGCCCACAGGTGATTCGTGTGCCGGTATGAATGAATAATTTGCCGGCACGATACGGTTCTCGTCCTCTTTTCTGCTATCCACGTGTCCTCATCTCCTTGCCGCTCTAAATCCTGTTACTCGCGAGGAACACGCGAAACATTCTTATTCTATTTGCAAGATACTATATATAATAATAAACTTGTCATTTCTTTTTAATTCTAATTAATTGATATGCAGTAATAATCTATATACGACAATATATTGTCGTTGGTTACGTCAGTATTCGCATTCATAGCTACTGCAACGTCTGGCATCCGTGCGTGATTTCACCCCTGTGTTTAGGGCTTTTCCCGACCCCTCGAAAGCGAAATGGAGCGCGGCGAACCGCAGAACGAGGATGATGTTCGTTGCATAATTGAATACCGCATCCTTCGGGCCGACAGTAAGTACACTGTGCACTATCGATCCCCTTTCTTAATCGGACGATGTTTTCTTAACGACGGAGACCACTGTTTTACGATATCGAGATAGTCGAACGTACACAGTAATCCCACGCCACGGATGTATACAATACACAAGTGTGTTTGCCACTGAAGAAGAGAGTCAAGAGAGGAATAAGACGGGGGGAATAATCGTGTCCATTTGAATGTTCATTAAAATTGGATCCACCAGCCAGTATCAAAATGGCTTCCGATGAGAAGTTCTCCGGGCGAATCCTTTTTCGGCGAATTAATACAGGGAACGGGTGGTAATCTCCACGAGGAGCATGAAACTTAAATCCGTATTGCCGCGAGCTAATTCCTACCCGATAGGTTTATAAAGAACGCCGCGTCGTAAACAGGGCGAACCCCTTTACCTCTTTCGTGCTTATTCCTCCCCTTTCCTGCTGTATATTCGTTAAAAGCCATAAACAATTCCATCTGTTTTCTGGTGGTCGAGCGGCTACATTACCTTCGCCAACAGTAAAAACAAGCAGAGGCAGAGAGGGGTACGAAACAGAAAAAAAACCGGCGAAAAAAAGGGGGGGGGGGGAAAGAAAAAGGAGAAAAGGATATCCCGCTTAAGCCGCTGGCGCATGGAATTTAAAAGCAGTTTAAATCCTACCGGCCGCGAGAGAGCGTCATTAAAGCCATAAAAATCTCATGGATATAAAAAGCATGCACGATCTATGCTTCGACGTTTCCCTTTAAAAGACTTTTCATCGCCGGCCTTTCCCTCACCCGATGGTAATGGATAGAAAGAGCCTCGTCGAAGCTCTCTGCCGCAAATCCGTACCGCGCCATCCTTCCTTCTTCACCCCCTTCAACCCTCTTCGCCGTGCACCCACCAACGAGCGTCCCCGTGTTCGCGCGCAGACACGTCGATTTTTATTCTCCGCTTTCTGTATCCCGTGCCAAGCTTTGGATACTCCGGAGGAGGATCTGGCGGGAGCTGACGCGAAAGGTGCGGCCCATCGAGGTTGTTTCGAAAACGCCGCGACTAATGCAACTCCCTTGCCGCGCGGTACAGAGGCGTACGCGGTACTCGAGACAGTGGTGAAGCTGCTGCGGGGCTTGTAAGCTGACCGAGCTGTTCGAAATCAAACAGATATCCACCCTTTGGCGAGCGTGAACACGATCGCGTATTCTTGTTACACCCGTCCTGTTACTCTCTCCGCGCAAACTCACGGACACAGTCCTTTCGGTTCCCATTGATATTTCAAGAGTGATCCGACTCTGGCGGTCACCGCGTTGCCCTATTCTCTGCTTCCTTTTCTACAATTTTTTTTGTATCCGCGTGTAACTTCATCAGTATTGGCTACCTACGATTTTAGTCAGCAAACACACATACACACGTACCTACGTGAAAGGTAACGGAGCTCTGGTACCCACGACACGTTCGACGGAGGCCACCACAAATGGGAACAATGTCGCGGCATTGCGATCCTCTGCTAGCAACGGAGACGCATCGTGCTCGGCTTACGCCCTCTCCTCGTCTCTCTATTGCCTCCTCTTTGGTTCTGGCATGCTCCTTGGTCCTTCTGTCTCTGCTGTCCCTTTCCGTTCTATCCCCCGCACCCCATCAGCCCGCCGTGGATCTTCCTCTTTGCAGCGCTGTTCAACGTACCCTGCCCCCTCCGGTCGCCACCTCTGACGCTCTTGTGCCGGTATTAACGCTTACGCGAGAGACACAATGTACCCAGGCGCATTGTAGCCTAAGTGCATACCAGTGCAACTATCGGCCAGGCGGTCTGTATACAGGGTGACCGGTAAACAACGTTGCAATTGTCGGCGGACGGAATCGGCAAATCGCTTAGCGCGTAATGCGCCCCATTGCGTAATCAGGCTTCTGTTCATTGCAATATGCTTTGCGTCGAAGATAATCACCGCGGTGGTGAGAGTTGTCGGAAATCGTGAAATAGCGAGACCAGTCGATCGCAAGATTATCGTTAGACACGGGCGCTAATGCAATCGGGCAATTATGCTTGGTGCGGCGAACGGATGGTAAACAGCGGATGATTATATTGTGCAAGTTCAGTTCGGCTCGTGAGAGTTTTAGCAGGTGGACGGTCTGGTGGTTGTTTAAGTACTAACAAATCAAGTTTACGATTCGCGCTATGAAGTGTAATCGTGCCGTCGATGCGAATTTAGGGGAACTGAAAATGTACGGAAGTCTGCGGAGAATGATAGCTGGGCCGGATCGCGGGACTATCGATTTCCTTCGGGGACACGGGAAATGGAAATGAGATTATTGGCGGTTTACAAACATTTCCACTTTCTATCCACCACCATGCTGTATTATATGTATACACATTTCTACCAGTCCAAGTATCAGCTAAAACAACATTCTTTTGCTTGCGTGGAATGTACGTGCGAAGGTGCGCCTGGATCGATAGAGAAAATCCTAATTTCTCCATTACGAACACGTACGCTGGCCCTAAATAGAAGGTGCAGTAACTGTTGATGTAACGGCACGATCAAATTGTGATCAATGTTGCGTGTGTAACTAACATTTGCACGCACCAAATATTCCTCGCTCCATCAAAGAGAAGTGGTATCGATGCCCTCTCGCTCTCCACCCTATCTATATCTCTCTGTCTCTCGTGTTCTCTCGTGCACGCGTTTCTCTGTTTCGATAATGATTAATGCATTAGGCGGAAACACTCTTGCAGATAATTACGTGTAATGAAGGTAAGCGCAACCGTCAATCTCGTTTATTCGAAACGCGATGCGCTCGATCGTTGGAGGGCTCGGTCGAATTCGACAAGGTCCGTCTCGCTCGATATTCGAACCACAGGTGTTGTACTTTCCCTGGCAAAATGAGTCGACGGGACAGCAAAGCTAATTAATTGCACGATAAATACTGTCTTCTCTTTTAAAGCGAGCAGCCGAATCAATCAACGATTACTGGCATATATTTACATCGATATTAATTACGCAAGACGCGTTGCCTTTTATTCCAGGCTGTTCACCGCGTTCGAACCAGGAACACGGGCCGAAATTTTCCGTGGACCGTCCCGTGAACGGCCGTTCGTCATTAAGGAAATTCAGTGTCGAGGATCGTGTCGCCGGAGGATAACCAAATTCGACGAAAATCGAAATTCCCGTACCGTTGAACATCAGGGGGATGAAATTCGTAGCGGGAGCTTAGGCGTGAAAAATTCCATCGAACGAGCGGTCTGCTCGAGCACGAACAATCTTGAGTACCCTTCCCGATTCGATTCAGCGATCGTGGCGATTATTTTCGTATCCTGTCAAATAGCACACCTGGTTCGAGCGAATCGAAATTCCATCGTCGAACCACCCTGCGGACGCGCATGATCGTGGGTGGCCTGCGTTGTTGATCCGTGAACCGCGCAACGCATCTACTTATCTATCAACCCGTTGATTTTCGCGACGAGTTCGGCGTACTGATAGGCGAGTAGAACGCGCGTCGCAGCTCCGTGCAGTTTGCCCAGGATAAAAAGTACCATATTATCCTGCGGACTGTTTAGCGTGGTCGTTAAGCTGCACGTTGCTCGTGTTCTATTCAGTCTGTAGAGTGGCCAGGAAGAAGAGGAGCAAGATGAAAATCGATGGAAAAGAACCTGGATCAAGATGGAGAAGGCACCACTGATGGATCGAAGAGGAAGGCTATATATTCAAAGAGTATAAGTGAAGGCGAAGGCGAATGGCGTGTTTAGAAGGGAGGGAAGATTTACATCGAACTGCGGACACAGAGGTTCAAGCGAAGTGGAGGAAAAGGAGGGGTGGAAGAACGAGAAAGAGAGAGGAATAAACATATACGAAAGAGTATGAAAACGAAGGTAATGGCCGGGCGATCGCGTAGATCGTTCGCTTGATTATTTAACGACGATATCTGAGGGCGTTACGAAAGCGAAGGAAACGCCAGATGTAAAATATATGATCGGCGAATGAAAAAATGGGGGGTGGATTCTCGGGCATGAATAACGAAGTTGCGGTGTACGCGAAAAAGTCACGACGTCATCGCTTCAAGTTTCTTGCTCTCGCATTTCTATTTCTTTCGCGGCTCTTTCGAGGGCGGGCAAGAAGAAACGTACTTCAAGAATGTTTCTCGTCGTTCGAAGTTTAAAACTTCGGAGGACGAAAAATCATGGAGAATTAACGAAGTTCCCGTGACGGGATTTTAAAAGAATTTCGACGGAACGAAACAGGGGCGAGGACGGCTAAAACGTCGCCATTTAAATAATAAAAAAAGGAAAGGAAAGACTGCGCAAAAAAAAAAAAAAAAAAAAAAAGAAATTGAGCGGCAACGAAAGTAAACGTGTTTTCAATATCATCGATTATTCGTAGCAATACGGGCGTAATTTCGCGCGCGATATTACAGTAATTTGAGGTGATTAAACCGGCTCCGGCGGGCTCGCAATTTTTCAGCGACAGCGTTGTGGCACATTCGCATGCGGTTCGCGGCGTTTTCTCAGGGGGATCAAGACGGTTCCCGGTGGCGAAGGTCAGCGGTGTTAATAGAAATAAGGCAGCATTAATAAACGCCTTAATGAAACATTCCTTCGAATAGCGAATTAATTGGGAGCGGCCATTCCCCGTGGCGTGAAAGTGACTCACGTAGCGTGGCCATGGTGGTGGCGGGGCCGTTTCGACTTTGGGCCCCTCGCCAATTTTCTGCGATCAACGTTTATTAAACGCATTCCACGGTTCCCTCTCGCTCGCACCCTCGCTTCCCTCCGCCCTCTTTTATTGTCTAAGCGTAATTATGAAGTTCCGTGAGCAGCGTGCACGATCGAATTCGTTCCTGTTGTTACGCCACCGTTCGATCCAATTGCTCCTTCCCTTCTCTTTCACCGTCTCCACCCTCCCGCGTCCACGGCGTAAGAAAAATTTCCCGCCAATCGGCTTGCACCCCCAAGCGTGGCTCGCCTAAAAGTTCGCTCCACGAGTGGATAACGCTCGGTGGGCAACAGAAATTGTTTCCCAATGCCGATTCCATCGCGATAGGTTAATCAAACCGGACGTTCACCTAGGTACCGTGATCACAATGAAAAATCAACGTGGCCGGTGGCTCCACTTTTAACGCTCCCCGAACGTACTTGGCGAGATGAAAGGCAGCACCAGCAGCATCGGTGCGGTGAGATATGGTCGGTATCCATCAGCGCAGAGTGGATGCACGTATTTCTGAATGGCTTTCTAATTACGAATAGCTCGGCACGAGTGAAATACGCGTGCATAGACCGGTCCGAGTGCTCTCCTCTCCGGCGAGGGGGTGGACGAGGGGATGAAAAAGAAGCGCAGAGATTCGCTCGTTCGCCCCGCGGCTGACTAATAATTTAGAATTTATATCGCAAGGCCACGGTGTTGCATTGTGAATCATGCGGTTCGCGGTGCGTGCCTTGGCGATGCACGGCACAGGACGCCGAAGGAACGACGATTACGCGCGATTGCGATCGCCAAGGACGGAAGAATCGTGTCACTGCATTTTCCCTTAGCGTCTAGCGGAACACGCGAACTAATCAAGAATCCAGGTATTGTTTCCTTTCTTCTTCTTCGTGAAAAGAAAAAGTCGTAACCCACGGTACAGGCACTGTACTAAACACGCGGCTGTGGCGCGTTACCGGGCGCATCTCGACCTAAAACCACGGAATAATAGTAAAAAAAGAAACGGAAAAAAAGAGGTCGCTGGAATTTGTCGGCGTTTCCAGCCGGAGGCGAGGTATCTTAAAAAGAATGTCTCCCTTCCGTTGCTCGTTTTTCCGTCGACAAAATTTCGCTTGTTTAGTAAACAAGAGATTGCAAACAGCATTTCGTGTACGTGCACCAGGGAAGGAACGCGAAATCCCGGAAGGCTGAGAATCAGGCGCTTCTGTTGACGCTGAAGACAACGCGGAGACAAAACGATTTCACGGGCCGTACGATTTCACGTTGAACACTATGGCTCCTCTCCCTGAACTTATCTCGAATCCGAAAATCGAATAACATCAATCTCTTTTGCGGCGTTCCGTGCACCTCGGGACCCTTTCGTTCTTTCTCGTTCCCCTCGGCTTTTGCACAACGCCTTGGTCTCTGCAGCATTGACTGCTCGAGTGCAAGTCTCTTTGTCTCCTCTGATGGCGTATACGCGAGGCAAAGGTACCCGCTTCGAGAGTTATAACGGTAAGGCGGCGGCTTTGGCTTTTGAAATTTATTGATTTAAGTCCTTCCGCCTTTCTACCCCTTTCCCCATGTCTCGTTTGCCATTCCCTTTCACCTTTTTCTCGTTCTCCTCGTGCCTCGTTTCTTTTCCCACTTTATTCCCTCGTCTGTGATGTACGATCGTTCGCGGAAACGATGCATAGCTCCGACACGGTGAAAAGTGAAGCTCCCCTTTGTGCACTTTTATCTGCTAAGCGTCGGCAGATACGAGTCCAATGCAGGGGCTGGTTAAAATCGTAGATGGGATTCTGAACGACAGTGGCGCGCTCGTCCTGGATGGTAGAATTTGGATTGAATTCGGAATATTTGTAGCACAATTTGCTATTTGCGATCATCTGTATTATCTATTTCAGCGAAGTAGATCTGCAATGTTGATCGTGAGTAATATCGCGCGACAGATACTCCGCAACGTAATACGAATATTATAATACGATATACAGATGGATCGTCGTACGCAATATGTTAACGATAACAAAGGGGGGATGCGCAAGCGAGATGCGTGAGAACGGAAATCAGATATCCCGTTCGTCTAGGGCAAGAACTCTTGGCGCTATTAAAACGTAATACATATTGAACTGCAATATCGAATTGGAATATGGACCCTCGGGTAGCCGTTCGACGCTTCTTACACTTTTCCTTCTCATTAATATTGAACATTACAAGCCCGACTGCCAAGGCATCTGCCTTGTACATTACTTCTGCCGGCGCACAGGGGGTAGATTTTATGCTACGAACACATTAGAACCCGATTGCTCACGTATTTCGTTACGATGATTAGCTCGGAGTAGCACACTTGCAGTATACTCGCCCGATAGAATCGATTCAATTTGATCGAGAGAGTTTTTGTCCAGCTGAACGATCACGACAACGAGGATGATCCTGTTCTCTCGCCTAACACGGAATTACCAGACTGGACAGGGCTCGTCCGTTCGGTAATTTCAGGTTGGAGCGCGCCCGAGGAAATCGCGGCGGGGAACAGATTTCGTATCGGATGTTAACGATTTGAACGTAATCGGACGGAGGTCCGCGGCAAGGACCGTGAAACGACGTCTATCTCGCGTGGATGTCAGGGTTCACAGCGAGCGAGTCGTCGAAGCGTCGATAGGCAATTGAAAAGAAGGGATGGGGAACGTGGCTGGCGCTTTCCGGTCGGGGAACACGAGATGCTACGACGGAGCGGAAAGACGAGGGGGAAATCGAATTTTCGGGCCGAGTGCCGAGCGAGTAAAAACTTGGAAACTGACTTTGGGATTTGCCGTGGACAGCACGATTCTCGCTCGTCGTAGCCGATCGCGGAACAACCCTCTGATCTTTTCTCGACAATTTACACCTTTTAGAATCGCGAATCCTCCTTTACATCGATTTCGACCAGTCGTCCGATATTTTTCAGGGTACTTCGTCATTGATTCCGGCCAGAAGCTCCGTTACCGAAAAATCGCGTTCAAGTTGTTACAGAATTTTCAAAATCCAATCGCGCGACTACTCTATGAAATATTGGTGCGACTTTCTTGTTCGAGAATTTACTCGCACAATCCATTTCCCTTCGTCGAACGGACGGATTCGTTAACAGGGAATTTAACGATAAGTTTGCCAAAAGCAAAAGCCATGTTCGTTCTGCAAGTGCGTGTACCTTCGCGGATTCGTTCACGTGCATGCATCGAGCGGCCGACTAATTGCGAACGTACGAGCAGTCGTTTCTCTCCTGCTGACGCGCGTCAAACGATAATTAATAACCTCTCGCTGGTCGGTGTTGAGGGTAAATAAACAGCAGCGGCTTGATCGAGCGATCGACCAGCGTGAAGAGTCGGCGCCGGCCGAGTGCTCTTGTGTAAAATGCCTAAAATACATTGAGCCACGTCGCGATAAATTACGCAGTCCGTCGCGACGCCGCATAATAGAACGGAAACAGGGCTTTAACGCGCGAGACCGTGGATGAAAAATGTCAACGGTATCGATCGGGGGTTGATGTAAGTTGCGGCCGCGAATTTCGTTCATTTTTAACGAAAAGTTCGTGGAAAACAAAATTAAACAGCTGGAAAATATAACACAATATTTCTTTCGGGAGGGGGTAAATTTGAGCACGTGGAAAGTAGTAAGTAGAATGCAATTTTTCTCGCCATGCGACGACTCTTGCGCGAGTCCCGAAACAGAGACTACGTTGACCTCGAACCGGTCTAAAGGTAGTTTATGACGGTGCTCGATTTCCCAAACGAAAGGGAGGAACGGCGAGAGACCGGAGATTCACAATCCACGGGCCATCGGATTGATATATCGATGTTCCCGCACAGACACGGGGCCTCGCCCCCATGAAGCATTACAACAGGCCCCCGGTTGTTGGACCAGAGGTTCGTGTGTAGTCGAAGAGCATCGAGTGTCTTCTCTCTGTTTCCTGCTGTACATTCATTCTCGACCCTCTATCGCTTACGTTGCTCCTACTACGCCTGCGTAATATATATTCCTGCAATATTCTAATTCTATGCCCACGCTTCTATTCACCGTCCAAATGTCTCGGACAATAGTAGCTCCAATGAAACGCTGTTCCATTTCGGGCCCGGACCACCGACTAGATATAGGAATAGATCAATCAATCAATCACACAAAAATTTACATTTACAAAGCTGTAAACACACTGTAACAAGTGTTCTTATATCTAAGTCGGCAGTCACGATGGGCCACGAAGGTCCGTGAAGCGATTTGTCATGACATGATTTTTACCGATGAGCTATATAGATTCTGTACGCGTACTCCATCTGTCCGTGAACCATGACCCAAATCGATATCGCTTCCCATCGAACACTCCGTTGATAAAGCATGATCCTCCAGGGCCTATAATTCTTGTCCGGAAGCGCGTATGTCCCAGCAAATCACGAGATCCGGGATGAGCTGGGGTGGTTAGATGTAACGCGTTGCCATTAACGTTTCCCTTCGACGACTCTCGGAAGTTCGGGTCGATCAAAAGCTTCCATTCTCCCCCGATGTGGCTGGAAAAGTGGCACGCGGCCGGTCTAATCGGCGAAACGGAAACGAGATCCGAGTCGTGCGAACCATAATGGCCCCTACGGTATCGCAGGTAGAACGAAACGACGACAGGAGGAAGAAGGGCGGAGAAAGCGGGAAGGGAATTTGTTTTTTCCACCGGCTGAAACATTCAACGAGAGGACGGTCGTCTGTCGAGCCTCTCGAGCTTCCTCCGACGACGACACGAGACTCTCTTCGGTCCACGCGATGGCCTTTCTCTTCGCCCTCCGCCACTTCTTCGTCGTTACCGCAGCCTTTTATCGCGCCACCTTTTCACGCTTTCGTGCTCGTGCTTTCCCCGCTACTTCGTCGTGGCTGCGGCCTTTTATCGCCATCGACGCTTTTCGCGTCTGGCCGGCTCTACTTCTGTTTGCTTTTCCGTTTCGTGCCCGCCTTTACCATTTCCATTTGCGACGGGTTAATCAAACTGCCGGATCTTCCCCGTTTTCGTTCGTTTAGAGAGCTTACGAGTGACTTCGAATGCGGTTTTATGAGGACCTCGGATTTAATATTGGGCATAATGTATACGTAGCCCGCTCCGTTTTTGTTCGTTTGCGGCGGTCCAGATTTGCGGAGCGACTTCAAACACGGTTTCATGAGAACTGTGTGGTTTAATATTTCGTAGGATGTATTCGCAGCTAGCTGCAATGACGAGTTATTTGGAAAACGTCAAAGGGTGTTCTATTTCTTGTTCTTTTTTTTTTTTTATGCAACAAGAAACAGGGAGAAATGGAACACAATGTTGAGCGCGTGTAAACTCGGCCGGACCTTATGAAAATACGCGGGTCGTTTTTCAACGGGATCATGCATTATTCATTGATCGCTGGCGGATCAACGATCGAGGCTCAGGGTAACAAATTGATTGCTTCCGGTACGGACGGCGTGACAGTTCAAAGCGGCTCCATCTAGTTGTGACGCGATATCAGTAATTGCAGTAGCTGGTGTCAGCCGCGCACAGATATGATTTGTTAGACGGCACGTAACAATGCGGTTGCAATTCGTGGAATTACCCCGTTTGATTTATTTGCGCTGCTCGCACGATAATGATACCGGTGAAGAATACGCGTTTCCTCTACGACCTCGCGTGCGCCAACGATTTCTAATCATCGACGTTACAGCTTTCGTAAATCAACCGGGAGAACGTTCGGAGATAGACAACTGAATGGAATCGCGTGATGCTACATTATTGTCCTTGACACGCTGAAACTGTATGGTACTTCCTGCCCCGGGAAACCTTTACGAATGAAAATGGCTCGAAGGCAAACGTGTTGCAATATTTTCATCCAGCCCCGCGCTTCTATGCTGCGTTAATCGCAAACTGATGAAATTGAAAAGCGGTTCGTAATCGATACATCGGGACATTGCTAATACAATTTCTAACGACGCTGGCCCAGCGAATTGCGCACGAGGGATAAACGTAATTGGCAAACGAGGTTTCACGGGAACAACAGCAAGCCCGGTCACGGTTTAAGAGTACGACCGATCGATTCAGACGTGTACCAATAACAGCGTAACAGACATTTACGTGCCCAGTTTGTTCGGTGGCGTGTAACAATGGTGGTCATGATTCGTGGTTGGCCATTAATTAAACGAGCCGCGGGCAATTAGGTCGCGGGGAATAAATTCTGGTTATCTCTAATTATTCCGCGAGTGTATCGACGATCAAAGGATTCGTCTGCGTTAGAAGTGGTAGCGTGACACGCCGGGAAGCACTTCGATCGCGTTATTAGATAGAACGTGTCTAGAAACGGGCGAACAGCCGGTCGATCGTTTTAATTAGCCGAAACGAAATAAACGAAGCTTCGTTTGTCCACGGGGTTTGCGACGGGAGGAGTGTTTTCGCGCGGCGATACAACGCGTGAGCCGAAAGATTCGTCGCTGTTTAACCGATGCAATTAACGCGAGAGTGCGGGCAGGCCGACGTAAGCGAAACGTTTCATCGTCCGGCTTGGTAATTGCGTAGATAAAGTGTCGTAATTGATGTTGCCGCGTTTATCGTCGTCCGAGATTGCTCGTGTAATTACACCTGGGCCGTGATAACAATAAGAGGAAGGAAGGAAGGAAGGGAGGTAGGAAAAAAAGCAGAGTTCATAATCCGCCGAGAAACGGCGAACGATATCCACGAGGCGAGTTTCCTGCAGGTACAAGTTGAGAGTGTTCGGGGAAACTCTTTGAATTTTCACGGCTGCAAATTTCTCGATCCCGTGGGGCAGAAAGGGGGGGGGGGAGGCAGAAGGGAGATACGCGATTATCGTGCCCGATACGAAGGTGAAACTAAAGCTCCGCGAAGCTCTTGAAACTCTTTTCTTCGTTACCGAATGGAGGATACTACTACACAAAGCCGGAGAACTCTTGCGGGGCGGACCGAAATTTGCCGGAACTATCATTGCCCACCCCCCTCTCGCCCTCTTGACTCCCTTGCTGGATCTTTCTCCCCTCGACCGATTCTCTTCCGGTATTAGCCCCGTAACCTACGCACGACTAATCGGAAAGGAGACGACGTGTTCCTAAAAATGGGTCCCTATTACTTTTTTTGCTCCCCCGAAAACGGCCGGGGCTAAAGTGGCGAAGGTGAGCACTCAGGGTTACTTCCAACGGGGGTGGCTGATGTAGCTAGAGAAACGGGTAGCAACGGAGGCCAATCAAGCCAGAACACACACAGCCGATTCGGAAACGAAGCAATTTCTCTTCCAGCCACGTTGCTGGAACTCTCTTCGCCCGTGTTTCTACCCTTCTCCCTTGCATCGTTTCCTCTCCCGTCGACGCTCGTTCGACCCTCGGCTCCTCTTCACTTCCTCTTGCTCCAGCAGTCGTGGTATACGCCAGAATTTCTCTGGTCTCGGGCGAGAAAAAGGGAGTTTTCCTCGAGATAACGACCGGAGAATACTTCGAGAGGAACACCCTTCGCGCTTTCGGTCTACCGGCGAGAGGGGAGCGCCGACGAGAAAGAATACTCTCGAGGGAAAGGTGGAAAAGGGATGGACGGGAGCGTGCGTGCGAAACGAACGAAAAGAAAGGGGAAAAGGGAACGTCGGTCGGCAGGAACCGGCCAACCGGCAAGAACGCGAAACGATCGCCATTAGCGCCTCCGTCCACGGTGTACAAGAGTGGAGAAACGCGGGAACGTGAAACGGCAGCAATCGCGGGGAAGGCCGCACGCGAGAATGCGTGAAACGCACTGGATCACGTCAGGATGATTCCTTCTAGATACCCCTGCACGAACCGACCTTCCCAAATTCACCGGTGGAGAGGATGCTGAAGATTGTCAATGGTGTCGGTCCGCCAAGATCTCGGAATAATTTTTTCCCATTGTCTCTGAACTGTTCCCATTTCAAATAAATTTTCTGTGCGATATGCTTGCGATGTTCACATTTCTTTCTCTTGGGTACATATCCTTAAATCGCCGTTGCGTCACTTTATAAAAGATCCGGCAGCAAAGCGAGTAATCCAGGTGGGAATTTTTGTCACGTCTATGAGCTGGCCCGACGTAATTTACTTTGACAGTAATAAAAGCTGCGATATTAGCCATTTATGACCACGGGTGTGTACGGCGCGCGTAACGATGTTGCGAAGAGGCAAAGGAGTCGTTAAAAGTAATAGGTACACGGGGGGGGGGGAGATAGCCACCCTCCCTTTTCGTTGGATGAAATTTGCGGTAATAGCCTAGACAGGCCGGAGGAATCAAATTTTATAGATAATTTTACTACGTTCCATCGATGCCACTTTATGGAACGAACTTTTTATCGAAAGGGGGAGGTAGCAACATGGATCGACAGAGCTTTCGAAAGCCACGGTTTCGATGCAGCTGACACGGAAGTCCGGCTACTACTCTACGATCGGCTGAACTTAATCGCATTGGATAAAAGTTTCCTCAGGCTGTTCCCTCTGGTTCTCTTCTATCAAATTTAACGGTAATCTGAATTCCACGTGTCTGACATCACAATTGCGCACCTGTACGCGGGTAAAGGGAACCGTTTCGATAAAATTTCTACACCAATTTGAAATTAGTAATATCCCATCGTGGAGTTTATAGGCCGATCGGTGAATTAAACGTGCCTGTAAACGGAGTTCCTCGCCATCGAACACGGTATTTAATTAATAAACGATAAGCGTAACTGCCGAAAAATTCCAACTAATTAAAATTCCACGGTGCTAAAACAAATAATCTCCAACGTCGACTCCCAGTTGCCCGAAACCGGCAACCTTCTTATCTAACGACCTGATCGCATCTATCGTTCAAATTCATCCGAGCAACCAGGTGTATATACTAACCAGGTTTCATAATCCGACATACCTCGAGGCGACCCTGATCGTAAGCTATGTTTACAGAAGCCACACGACTACATTCCACAAAGTTGTCGTTAATAAATTCAGCATAAGTACGATGAGCGCCACGATTGTTTCTCCAAAAGCCTATTAGAAACCTTACAATTTTATCCCGAGGCGCCGCGGTCTATGCACGTGCATGCATCCAGCTGAGGGTGAACGAAACAGTCGAAACCTATCCGTGTGCATACCTCAGGAGAAGCGCACGGTTCGAATCGTTTGTCGCGGCAGGCGTCTCAATTCCCTTCGATGATCCCGACGCATGGTCGGATAATGGACGAGCCACGCACAGGCTTAGGGCGACGTCGCGACGTCATCGTACATCGCAGCAACTCACACTGACCAAACGATAAACCTTCTTCTCACGCCAGCCAGTGTTTTTTCAGCATATCCCGGTAAACCTTCATAGAAAAGGAGAATTGCCCCCTGGCGTGAGTGGCGCTCGCTAATTAAGAGGCGTGCCCACGCCCCGGCTCTCGGTGCATGAGTTACAATAGAAACGAAGATCGTTTCAGAGTCACAGTGCCATGTCTGCGGCGAGTTGGGTCGCCTGCGGCTAGCCGCAGGTAACCCGAAGAGAATCGCGTCCCAGCGTTAATGTGGATTTTTTTTCCTTCGATTATTATTATTAGAGAATCGCCTAGCGTCTCTAGACTGGACGGGATGGTACGGCGGTGTACGTTTCACTTCCGCGTGGAAAGTTCGATGATCGACGCGAGATGTAATCGACGATGCTGTGCACGGATAACCGATAATTTCAGGTCGGCTGGAAGCTGTTGGAGGCGAAGCGAGCATTGGATTCGCGAGCCGCGGATACGGACGATGGAATTTTTTGAAACTGGATCCTCGCGCGCCACGCTCTCGCGGGATTCAATTATTGTGCCCATCGCATCGGTCCGTTGGGTGGCGCGTGAAAGGTTACGGGTGGAGATCTCGTTAGGGGTACCCGGCCTGTAGTTACTTTTCATTTCGGTGCTGCCATTGCGTTTGCTCGTCGCCGGAAGATAGGCACGGTCCTCGTCAAACTGTGAGCTACGCGTGTATGTATCGTGCTATTCGTTCCGCTACGGTTCGACGGTTTATAGGGAATATATATGGGTTTCTAACCGAGCGACGTGGAAATTGTGCGAGTGATTGTAGACCCATGAGCGCGGGTAGCAGAACAACGAAAAGAAGAATTGAGTAATCGTACGGTTGAACGTACGGTAATTGTTTGGAGTACCTTCCGATTATTAATTACACTTGTGGATAGCAGAGAAAATTGTTACGTAAACCACCCAATTTTTTCCCCCGACCGCTGGATCAGGCTTCTTACGTCGAACCATTTCCACGTGTCTAAGAAAAAATCGATATCACGCGATCTACTTGTGAATGTTCGTCTCAAGACAAGAGCAAGACCAGAGAACGACGAGGAGGCAGAGTGGCGAGAGCAGCCGCGGCTCGGTGGTGGAGGAATGCGAGGAGGCCATCTTGGTGAAGGGGGCATCTCCCTCGAACGTTTCTCGGATCCACGAGCCCTCCTTGTTCCTCTTCGATCCTCTCGTTCGCATCCCGTGGCTCCCTGTCCGTCGAACTGTCGGCCTCGTCCGTCCATCCGTCCCGCCGCAGCCTCTTACACACCTGCATTGATTGGCCGTACGCACGCGAGCGCCAATGTCACAATAATTATTAAAACATAAATCTTCGGCAGCCGTGAAGCAATATGGCGCGGCACGAACGTGCGCCAGTAATTCCTGCCTCTCTTCGTGCTTCATCACCTTGCGCGAGTATGTTGCGTGCGCGGTGCGGTTCTTACGGATTGCTTTTTAGACGGAAGAGCATGGGAATCTTATTATGATTACTCCGGTGTCGATCTCCGGTTTATCGTAATTTTATTTGCGAGAAAACCGAGTGTGGCTAGGTGTGTGCGCAGGAATTTTCTGGGAGGAATGTTCGGTGGCCACGCGTGCGATGGGCTACCTACAAAGTAGCTAATGCTTTCGGATTCCTGTTCTGAAGCGGCGGCAGCCGAAGTACATGTATCTCCAAGGCTTAGCCCCGCTCACCGAAACCCCGTGCCGTCTTCCTTCGTTCTTTCTTTCCGCCTGCCCGGTGTGTTTCGCGCTAAGATACACGTACGAGGAAGTGCTGGATGTTTTACTCCACGCCCGTTTCTTGACCACACACTCGAGCACCTGGACCGTAAAACACCGGAGTGGAAAACGGATGAAAAGCTCCGAGTGGTTGCTGGCCGTCGGGTGAGAAACGTTCCCTAATCCCCGCAACTGCGTCCTTCGCCGAGACGGCAAGTGATACGGTTTAAGATTTTTCCCTTCTCGTTTTGCTCCCGCGGTTGCTGGATTTCTCGAGAATTATGACGGGAACGATATCTATCCCCTTTCTCGCGCACCTTGGAAATGTACTTGTGCGCCCTGGTTACACTCATTTCGAGGGGGTTTACTAGCAGAACGGTGACATTCTTGAGTGCTCGTATCCACCAGGAGGTAGGAAAAGTTTCGCGACACAGGACACCGACACTTCTGTTACCCAGTTTGACATTTGCTCATCGCTGGATTATTGCAACCGCAGTATCGACCCTTGACTTTTTCATTTCGTCCGATACGAATGTAATTTTAATACCGCCCGTTGCTATATCATTTATCGACGAAACTCGGACAGTACTGTTTCTAAAAAATTCGATATCCCCTACTGCTGCTGATCCATAGACAAACGGCCTCGTTCGGGTGCATGCACGGACCGAGTAACAGTCGGTTAATCGGTAGTCCAGGGCTTTCAACAACGAGGCTGACATTTAACAGAGGAGTCGCAGACGCAGCTAGGCGACGATTGTAAGCCATAAACGTTGAATGACACCAGACCAGAGGGATCTTCGTTGCTTTTGTGGCGCGTTCGCGATAACGGGAAACGCGCAACGTGCTTTCTTATTGCAATTAGACGCAGATAATTTCAGATGTCCTTCTAACCAGCTGGTCGTTCGATGAGGCAGTAAAAGCAGGCTTTCAGTGCGCCCAGAATGCACTTCACTCGGCTTGCATCGGATGCTAGAAAAACTGGGACGCAAGTTACGACGGAGGAAATCGGCGAGGTTAAGGCTGTTGCATCGAATCGCATCGTAACTATCGTATACGGCCTGTTTAATTTTTTAATAAAGTGCACGAGAAAACTTGGCCGTATTGAAGCTGTTCACCGGCGGGCGAATGTGCGATACGTAGAAGAAAATTGCGTACTAGGGTACTTTTAACGGCGAGTTCCTTCGTCTTCTTATACTGGAAGCATGCCGAACTGTGCTCTTCATGCTTTCTATTCCTTTCAAATGAGCCTCTATAAATGTTTGATAGACTTCGATATCTGGGATAATTGATTGCTTCCGTGAAATTTATTGTCATTGTCACGCGAGGACAGCGTAATCGCATAGGGCATAGGTATTATTACATTATCATTATCATAATCGTTAGGGGAAAGATTTTTTCGTCGTAAACGGTAGGCGTGTTCACCAACGAGAGCTGCGCTACCCTATTCCCGTCGCGGCCTCGAAAATTGTCATGGAAAGACGAACGCGTGCGCTTCTTATCGTAATTATCACTAATAATTTCCTAACCATTCACGGACGGTCGGTTTAGTTGCAGGCTATGCTAAAAGCGGCTGTTCGACGGATGCAGGATGCCCTCGGTTTCTCGTATATAGTCTACAAAATGCACCACGGAAGCACCTCTAAGTACCACGGAGAAACCTGCTGCGCGGAATTACGTCGGCGTTGCTATATTATAGCTATTCTAATTGTTCAATAAAGTGGCGGAGCGGCTGCTTAGATCATGTATCGTTGTTATACACCGGTGCGTCTCCATTACGTCGAAAAAATTGCTGAAAAGTTCCTCCCAAGTTTGCCAGACCTTTCCCCTTGTAACGTAATTAACGTTCATGGAGCGGGCAGTAAAACTGTTGAACGCGGGCAAGTAGTATTCCTTGATGCAAAAACAAATGAATACTATCTTCAACCGTATCAGCGCTCGCATAGAGGAGGGTGTACGACTTGCTCTTCTAATTACTCCTAGAACCTCTTTCGCCGCGATATCGCGCGACACCATCACAGGAACACCGGATTACTTAGACAGTGAAATAATTGACCGACAAAATATCACGCAGCAATGTTTTACAGCAGCGCTATTATCATTGTTCCGCGCTAAAAATTCACTGCATTCCCGAGGCGAAATAAATATTTCCTGCATCGTACGCCTACTGTTCCCTGAATTATTCCATTTCTTTCCCCTAAGAGAGCATCCCCTTTTTTCCACTCGCCGAGCGGCAAAGAACCACCTTCCATCGTTCATCGACTACCATTAAAATCACGTGTCGGCGGGATCGACACCGCGGTCGACCGATCGTCTTCCAGGAAATTACATCCGCCGGCGTCTTCACGAGCTTCTCCACGCAATATAACCGTCGAGGATAATTACGTAAGCGTTCGAGACGGTGGCTTCGCGATACAGGTTGATGTCGCGCTAAAAGCAGCCGTTCGATGAGTGCACCGACACCGCCGTCTATTCAGCTTGCACGACAGAGCACGGGGACGCGGTCGCGTGTTCATAGGCACACACAGCACACACACGCACATTTCAAGCTCACCCACGATGCTGCCGCCGCCGCATCTCCGGCACGCACAGAGGCGAAACCCGCTGGCGCCGGAGGATTACATCGAGACCCACCCCCGTGGCCTCGGTAATGCATCCGATTGAATATTCGACGGGGGTGGAGCAGAGAAGCGGGGCACCCACAACGGTCCCCTGGCACGCCAACGCCAGCGACGGCCCTTACGACGAACAACCAGCCCGTGTACGTGCGCCTATTTGCACCGGCGACGCTTTAAATGGCTGAGGGTGAACGCGATTGCCGCTCCAAAGCATTTGGAACCGGGGAAAATTAGCGGGTCATCGAGTGTTGTCGTTCATAAGTGCACTGTGCTCGCGTGAACATTCCTTTTCTTCGTTTTTAAATTCTGCCTGGACGTTTGGTTGTATCGTCTCTCGTTCCTGATATTTCAGCGGAGACCCTTTTCCAACTGCTCGCGAACATTAAATAGCGGGGGTAGTTTTACAGGGGAGACGGGCCAGTATTAGCGTTTGGGAAAAATCATCGCGTTTGACATCGATAGTACAGACTCCAACGCCCCCCCCCCCCTAACGTTTACTCAGAATCATCCCTTACGCGCTCGTATATATTCTACGTGGTTAAGCACACGTGTTCGCGATAGTCAACCTGCTCGTTTCAGCAGCACCACGCCAGGGCAAACAGTCTAACGTGAAATTGGTTTTTGAAAATATTGAATGGTCGACCGGTCCTAAGCCGGATATGTTGACAAAACTATGTTGCCGTTCTCCTTCCTTCTTCTCTGCTTTCGAAACCGTGTTGGGGTCGTCGCTGGGCCTCTAGGACAAAAAGCTCGGGATGGCCAGGGGAAGAAGTGTACGAGGTGGCCGATCTTGCAGAGGCACGTGCGACGCGCCTCGAGCACGGCAGAGTAGCTGACGATAAAGGAAGCTGGGAATTGTCGTCGATGATCGATATTACGTCGCGACGCGTAGCTGCACGCCCGCCCCGTGCTGTGCTCTATCGCTTCGTAAAGAGATTCCCGTGGCAATTTGCGCGCTCGTCGCCTCACGACCCGGCAAATTCTCGCGGGCTAGGGATCGATCGCGACGAAATTCGGGGCGACGCTATCTCCGATAAATTTATGGGCGTATTGTGTGCCCGGCGTGGAAATTTTCGACGCGAGGAAGCAACGGGGAAACGTTAACGGGGGAAATGTGCGGTTTAGCGACACCGAGATCGAAGTAGCCGAATCTTCGGTGATTTATCGTTCGTCCAGGGGAACACGCTGTTAGTGGACTACGGGATTGACGTGGCGCGGCTACCGCTTTGCCCCACCCCACGTTTCGGTAATTAATTACTTTCTGAAGCGCCGAATGATCCCGGCAATTATTTTTCGACCCGAAATCGTTGGAGCGCGCGTAAGTGCGGGGGCTCGTTTAAATCGTTTAAACCATTGCGCCATTATTGTCTGCGTATAAAAGTGTCTTGTGGGAACTGTTAACGAGTGCCTGCGGCGGTAGGAGACATTCTGAGGAACATTTGTTTAATGCTTTGATACGATATGACGGTAATACACGGAGGCGTCGTACAGAGGCACGCATAATTGAAGGACACGCTGCCTCGGCATAGAGGCACGAATGATTCGAATAATTTGCAGGCCAGTCGAGGCAAAGTCACGCGACACGACCAAGTATACAGCGGTAGGCAGAAGGCCGTCATTCTTCCGGTGATGATCATCCTGGTCACCGTCGTATATCTCGCAAGGTGAAAGAACGTCTAGAAGAAGAAGAAGGATTTCGACGTTTCTTATGGACCGATTCCTCCTCGAACCGGTCAAGGATTCGACGATTTATATCCTCGCGTAAAAGGGGCGCCTAGGAGGACGCGAGTCTACTGCTGTCTTACTCGACGGCCGTATAAAACGTGAACGGTGGAAGAGGTAGATCAGAACGCACACCCGGGGTAAACGAGAGAATGTGCGTGCCGTATCGAGGCACAATACGACTGGGTCGAGGGCTTTTGTAATGCGCCACCTCTTAACAGGGGCTCCGACGATTCCGTGGTGAACGGAAAAAGGGGGAAGGAAAATTCCGTTGGAGCCTGAGAACCGAACGATACGGCGTTAATTGTGACCCGGCGAAAGGCCGCGGCGGATGCAAGGCAGAGAAAAGTTCGACAGCGGGACCGTCGAAAGAGAATTAAGCGATTCGGGATGAATTTTACGGGCCGCTTAAGATTCCGACGAGATTCTCGAGTACTTTCGTCGGGGTCCGTTTTTCTTCGGGCTTTCCACGGGTTTGGCTGGCTTGTTACGCGAGCCAGGGGGTGAGAAACACAGAGGGAGGACGAGCGTTGCCGAACAGAAAGGGGAGAAGAAGGAGATCAGAGAGACGGTCGGAGGGAGAGACCGGCTCGTTTCGTAGCTTCGGCCTTTTTAGGAGGAGAAGAAAGACCGTGAGCGGCGAAGAAGAAAAACTGGAGGAGAATGGTGACTGAGTAAAGGGTCGACGACGACCTGAACAAGGACCGCCGACGACGATTTACCGCTTCCTTAGACGTATTGGAACGCGGCCCCCGTTCTCTATATCCTCGCCAGTGAAATAGAAGGCACCTTCGGCGGAAAGTTTGACGGTCCCGCAGTTGTCGATTCTCCGACGAAATTTGCGGTTGCCGGCGCGACGAGCTGCCGGCCACTGTAATCATCGAATCTGCATGGGGTTGATGGCGGTTTCTATTATTTTTTCTCTCGATGCGCTTGTCTCGTCGATTGATTGATACGCTTCTTCTGTTCCGATACAACAGTGACAGTCTAAACTACTCGTCGATATAAATTGACGACAATCCGGTTACAAATATGAACGAATCGCGTACACGAGAATGAACCGAGAATAAGAGCACGAGAGGCTACGCTCGACGCGAGGATAGTCAAAAGGTACGAAGCTTCCGCGAGATTAATAGCATCGCAAAAGAACGATACAGAAACGAGTACAGGAGCTACGTATTCCAGGGTGCGTTCGCGAGTGGGAAGAAATCGCGACCAGGGATGGACGAGGAGAAGAGGAACGATCGAGGGAGCAACGAAGAAACGTGCACTTTGGTTTAGGCGATGGCCTGTAGTAACCTCACCGGTCGGGTAGAGTTGGATCGACTGCGGTTCGAGACGGGGGAAAAAGGAGATGGTGCAAGGATGGAGGAGCGGAGAAACAGGCAGAGAAAGAGAGAGCATCGGGGGAGAGAAACTGAGCCTTCTTAACCAAGGAACCGGTTCTCTCCTCTCTCTGTAGTCCGCTACGACTGCCGTGCCGACCAGGGGCCTTCTTCTTCTCTTGCTCTACCTCCAAGACATGGCACTTAGAGTCATCCGGGGACTCTGCTCCCCAAGATCCGCGGGACTTTTAGCGATCGGGCCTTGCACTTGCCTTTAAATCGTTCCGCGTCAACTGGCTCTCTGTGATACGCGCTCGTGCTCTGGCGTGCACGCGTCCCTCATTGCTCGGCGAACTGGTTGCCTTTCCTACTGGAGGACGATGCCGGTGCGATCTGTAGAGAGCAGGCTAGAGAGAGAGAGGGTGGAGGGATACCTGGTAGCATCCTAGGAATGTGTACGCCTCAAATTGAACGGTGTTTAATTGAAACTGACGCTCGAGGGATTCTTCGCGTCCGCTTAATTAGCTTACAGATTGCTCGTTTTTCCAGATTACTCGGATGATGTAGCGAAGATTAAATGAAAGAAGGAACATCTTCAGTTGCGTGCCAACTTGGCCGTGTTACGCCCGAGATTGCTCGCATTTTATGCCTGCGTAATCGTTGAACGCAAACTGTGACGTGTAACCAGTGCATCGGCTCGGTTACCAGATTCACCAGGGACTAGCGCTTTCCAGAAACTTAATATCGATGCACCCGTTAGCTCGTCGGCGACGTGAAATCCTAGCTCTCGGTGTACCGGATAAATATAATCGTCTATGAAACATCTAGCCGTGCGTTCGCTCGATACCGTGACACTTGCACCGAGATCCCTTTCTCTCCCTCTCTCTAACTCTTTCTCTTTCTCACCCTGTCTCCCCCGTTCTGTTACAGGAAACCTGTTCCGTGCGTTTCAAGTTTTCCCCGAGAGGTAACAGTACGCGCGTTTGAGGGTTAAGGTCGTCCCCGGTGCAACCGGTCCGCTATCCGCGAAACCGTGAAGCTTTAACGCTAACCTACGATCTCTTCCTGTCGTTAAACCGCGCTCGGTCGTGTTTACTATCGATGGCGTTAAACTAGCCTGGCCGTGCGGATCAACGATAGGAACGAGTATGTTGTTCCAATTCAAATGCCAATCTGATAGATCGGTTCGCGAGGGTAGAGATAGCTGTTCGATTCTGTAGTCCTGCGTTCAGTTCCGCAGCGAATCATTTGTTGTCGCCTGTAGGAGAGCGGCGAAATTACAATGGTAACAGAGTTATTGCAATCACGACGGAACCGAGCGACGCTTTGCGATGAAATATCTCCCAGGAAAGTTTGTCAACCACCTTCGATAAGCTTCTTCCAGTAACTCGTTCGTAGAATAGCGCCTAGAGTTCGGACGGGCCGAGGAACGAAATAGCGAAGCAAAACGTGCGTCGTTATGTGCAGACGCGCGGAACCGCAGCGTGCGAGAAAGCGAAAGGGGAAAAGGAAAGTGGGATGGTAACGGTCAGACGCGAATATACGAGTTGCCCTTCGCTCCGTTGCGTTATAAATCGCGGATTTCTACGTAGGTGACTGCCGGCCGCACGTATACCGTAGTCAGATGTCGGATGATCCATTTAATGCCGCGCGCCGCCATGCGACATAAATCACCCGCACGTTATACCGACATGCAATATAACCGACATCGTGTGCTCTTTTCGGTACGGGGATCCGCGATCCCAACGACGATTCGTCGACATCGCGTACACGGTCGTTCGGTGTCGAGCGTAAAACAGCCCTGCGTCTTGATCGAGCATAACTTTTGCATTTCGGGATTTCGTCGATTTGTTAATGAGTATGATTAAAATAACTCCCCTCTTTTCGTCCCCATTCTTCTCGACGTTGTAGTTATAGTTCTTCGCGTATTGTTCTACCGATTGTTAGATGGACGGATTAATGGCTTCTCGTCCTATCAAAACTGTACCGCGGTTTCTCGCTCGCAGTGGATAGCCCGCGGCGCCGAAATCGGATATCAACTTCCAAAGTGAATCTTCAATTTCGCGCAAAGAACTTCGTCGGCGGAGCGTGCAGAAAGTCTGCCGCGATTCCTGGCGTTCACGCAGCGCCGCTTGAATTTAATTATCCCGGTAATTGTCGCGCCAACATTTCGAATACACTAATTCGGATACCTCGTCTCCACTTCCCGAACGATTCGGCAAAACAAACAAAAAAATTAAAAAGAAGAGGAAGATGAAAGGAAAGGAAAGGAAATGCAACGACGTGTCAACGTTAAGCGCCGGCAACAACGTTATTAAACGAGAATTCCTTTTATTAGGCTTACCAAGCTCTCCGTGATACTAATTACCATGAAGCTTGCTTTTAATTGCAACGATTTTTCAAAACTCGCCGCAACGTCAACAGCGTTGCTAGAAAAATCTGG
Source organism: Nomada lathburiana (assembly GCA_963667235.1). Classification (NCBI taxonomy): domain Eukaryota; kingdom Metazoa; phylum Arthropoda; class Insecta; order Hymenoptera; family Apidae; genus Nomada; species Nomada lathburiana. Next base: position 11,270,396 of record OY763903.1, read on the forward strand.
TGCGTGTATATACACGGCGAAACGTGAAGCCATACCGAGACGGTATATGTGTCATAAATTCTATGGCGTATCCATGCATTCCGAGCGTTTCGTAGCCATTCTCCGTGTAATTAACGCCAGATGAGTCGGTCCACGCGAGTGGCAGAGGTGAAGAGGTGAAAATCCATTAGCGTGAAACGTCACGCGGGAAGGGCCCACGTGAAATTAACCCGCTATACGATCGGTCGTGGTTTTTTTTTTTTTTTTACCGGGAAGACGCAGAAGAGGTAGAGAAAAAAAAAGGACGAAAGAAGGCCAAGCGGGCGCGGAAACGAGCGGCTGGAGAAATTCACTGGTAAGAAGGTGCGATCGGTATGCGACCCCTATCATTCGACGATACCTATCACCCCCCGCTCCACCCCCATCCACGGCTAATTAACTTTAATCCAAGCGTTAGTCGCGCTCTAGAAATTCTGCCGTGAATCCACGTTCACGGCCAAATTGGCTGGCTCGAGCTGCAAAGCGGGGCTAATTGTGAAATTCGATTTCGTTCGACGGTCCGTAACGAGGAAATTAATGTAGCGATTTACCGGACCGAAGAAATATTTCCGACGAATGAACCATATCCGATTCGGATTGCGCGGCGAACAATATAAAAACCGTGGGATAATGTCATTTCATTTCAACAGACCCAGCTTTAATCGTAGAATTGTATATCGGTGAAAGTGCCGCCCTTTCAGTTGCACAGAGCTCGGCGCGAGGGCACGCAGACAGGGGGTAGTAGATCTTCGCCTAAAATTCCAAAGGATCCAGCAGCGAGGGCGGAAGGAGCAGCGCCCGGTAAATCTACCGGCTCTGCCGCTTTAAATTGCGTAATTTATATTTCCAGCCCCCGTTTCGGGTGCTTATAATTAATTACGCTCAAGTTTGCCCGGAAGCCCGGTGGAAAGAAGGCCAAAACTACCGACGTCTGAACACGAACGGTAAGAGAGAAAGGATATTCCGGGGAAGTCGAGACACCCGGCTGCGTTCGTTTAACGCGAACATTCTTGTAGCTGGCACGAGATAGTATCGAATTCCACGCGATTCGAGGACCAAATCACGCGATCAATTATTCCAACCGGCCTGTGTATCGTGTAACCAGTCTATCCTAACTAGAGGCCAAAACTTTCCGGGTCACGGTGATACGGTCGCAGCAGGTGGACGAAAGAAACGCGGGAAATCGGTCACGCGAGCGTAGAATCGGAAGTGACGCCGTTGGTGGCACTCGCGTAGGCCTTAACACGCTCGCGATGTTTCGTACGCAAGCATTTCCGGCAAGCGGCGTCCAATCCTGGCGGCCTACCGGCCGTTTTTCACCCGTTTCCACGGCACCGACGCTGCTGGAGATGTCGGTGGCGGGCTGGGGTGGAAAACAGTTGGCGTCGAGAGCAACGAGAAAGGGGGAGAGGACTGCCGTTGCTACTTTCGTTATTTACGACCAACGATATAGCCTCTCCTCGTCGCCTCCGTCGGTTGCACACGCGCCGCCCCAAAGGAGCACACGGCTTCTCTCCTACGCCGGGCCTCCTCTGCTTCTCTTCAACCCTCTTTACTGTCGTCTGTTCGAGGTCTAACTTCGGTTTCCCCGGAACAGGGACTGGAAGGGCGAGCCGCGAAATGAGATCCAGCCGCGCCGATGTTATACTATTATTGCTCGCGACGACAACTCGGAATAAGGGCCGGCGGTGGTGCCGGAGGATATACATCCTGCGTGACATTCCCCTTTCTTTCTTTTCTTTCTTTCTTTTTATTTCGTATTCCATTCGATAAATCGCCGACACGATTACGTAAATTATTTTTAGCGAACCATTTCCCTTCGCGATGCAATCAAAGCGTGCTTATTTTTAACGATCTCAATTTCTTCCACGACGAGGGCAGGTGTTGCTGGAAATAAATCATTCCCAGCGTTCCGCGCGTTAATGCTATAAATACGGTGTAGAGTCGCGAGCGGGTAATCGGCTTATGTATTAAAAGGGCCAGATAAAAAGCATAGCAGAGCGTGACGTCTGCTTGAAGCGTTATCTCGCGAGGTAGGCACGGCTCGCGGAACCCGTGGCCAGTACAGCACGACATCAAAGGGGCCGGGCCTCGCGTTTTCCATCCGAGGCGGATTCCAGAACGCGCCGATATTAATTAAACGAGCGACGATTATCTTTCCATTTAGCTCCGGTGCCGATGGATAATGCTTTCCTCCCTCATTGCCACGGATCCGGGGGGATCCAAGGTTATCCGGATGTCCCACGACGTTGCGTGCACCGCGGTCGATTTATCGTGTACCGTAAAATGCCACAGCATGAATTAACCACGCCGATCTTTACATATAACCGCGTTTCTTCGATTTAAATCGATTACCTGTGCCGCGTAGACACGGGGACGTAGGGAAAGAAACGGGCCCCAGTATCGGGGCTACAACGGCGGCTGGGATGACCGAAGGGGAAGAAAGAGATGAGAGAAGAGATGGGGGGTTTCGAATCGAAGAAGAAGAGAAGCAGCAAAAGTAGCAACAGCAGCAGGTCCAGGAGAAAAAGAGGAACGAAGAGGAAGAAGAAGAAAAGGGAGAGTATGCGGCGTACCAGAGTCGAGTTTAACATAAGCGCTGTTTTCCTATAGCCGGGCTCATTAGGAGTGCACGCAGATTACCGAGAAGATGACCTCGAGACGGCGGAGTCGTGGTGCTCTTTTAGATCGGCGGCCATAGTATGAGCGCCACCAGTATCCACCGCGTGTCCCGTAAGCTAATTAAGACGACAAAAGTCCACGTTAATCCGAGAAACACTCGTCTCGATAGGGAGGGCCTTAAGTAAACCGTGCATCGTCGCCTGGTCGAAGATTCTTCGCGAGGAATCCGGCCGAACTGGAGGAACAACGAAGAAAACCGAGACGAATGGAATGCGACTGATTGCAAGGGAAATGCGTCACATCACTTGCAAAAGTCTTTAATTCGAAAAATGTCAAAATAAATGCTACACCGTACAAGAAAAAAGCGCGTTGAATTAATTTTTATCTCCAACCTATGGTTACGATGACCACTTCAAGGTTGGCTCGAAGCACGGACTAAGGAAATACATATGTTGCGAGAGAAAAAACGAAACGAAAGCATGGCGATGGGAAACGAAAAAAGAAGATGCGAGACGGGGGACGTGTTTGCGAGCGCGAAGAAAAACCGACATAATCATATTTAATGTGCTCGTAAAAATGTACATTTATACATAGCGAAAAGAACGCGACTGGCGAAGCTCGAAATTCGTGCTGGGGGATAATTAACGCGAGCTGTGGATTAAACGAGATGCACGAGAAGAACAAGAAGTATATCATCGATGATTCAATATTCCTAAAAACAAAAATACAATACAAAACCAGAGAAAGTCGATTACCCTTGCACTAATTCAGTGCAAACTATAAAAAAAAAAGCTGGGATAGCTCGACCTAACAGTTTCGAGATACATACCTGCTCTCAAATGGCGTAGTTACGCGCGAACAGAATATTGTTCAAATTTATCCACAGCTTCGCACGTTACCGTACTCGCACGACACTTAGTCGATAATAAATGTTCGCGTGATGCTCCTCCAGCGAAACCAGCAACCACCGATATGCTCGTTCTCACCTTGTTACTTACATACAATAAGGTGGATCCGCATAGGTAACACGACGCAACGGCGCGTCGCGAAATAAACGAGTTGACAAAGGCTGAGCAACCGTGCAACAGCCGTATCGTTAGTACCTAACGTTCCCTATCTCAAGCTTCCCACCGATGCTGGTCGAATCGCAGATATCGTTATCCGTGCTTTTTCCACTCGTCATATTCTCTTCCTCCCGCGAGGTAACATCTTTAAATGCTAATCGCTACATCGCCCGGCTGGAATCCAATTATTTATTGCTAATGCCGTACCAAGGACGTGGCTAGGAGCCAAGACGATGCCTCGAAGAAATTCAGTCCGCGGTTCGTCGGGATTTTTCGAACTTACGGTACAATGGTAATCACGACGTTACCCAACGATGCACGGCCCGCCTACTTGGAACAGCCTCTAACTAGACGCGTCCAGCTTTTACATTTAACTAGACGTCTTCGAGAGCGGCACGGCAAGCAGTTCTTAAAGGGCACCAAAGTATTCGAAACTGCGGTAGAAGCAAAAAAAAGGGCGGGAGAGCAGCAGAAAATATCAGGACCAGAGCACGTGAACGTTGCAACGCAGCTGAGAGACGTCCCAGGCGAACCGCAACCTAGAAAATTTCCACCTTACTATTTGCACCTTGTAAGCGAAGTTACTCGTTGCCCCACCGAAGTATGGCGCAATAAACGACCACCCTTAGCGTCGTCTTTGCTAATCCACCAACGTTCCACGCTCTCTGCCAGGTCGCAGAAATATTTATATGCATCTTAAGCCGGGCGGCACGCGCGGGGGATAGGCGACTGTCGAAAAAGATTATTATTAACGCTCGCTAGTCGACGGCATGGACCGAGCCGATAAGGCTCTTACGAGGATCTCCATCGCCCTTTTCCACCGCAGGGGTTGGCACCCCGTGAAAGGGGCGACAGGAGACAGAGGAGGCGCGCATATAATCGACGCGTCGATAAGCCTCGCACCACGTCACTGACAGCTACGATGACCGTCCTCAGGGATCAAACGGGGGGGGGGGGGAATAAACTGGTTCCCAAAGTCACCCCCCATCCGATCGCGATTTTTCGGCGAATCGTGCATATACGTCGTTTGAAGGGATGCGTATAGGAATTGGGAAATGGGAATACGATGGCGCGAAGGAGTCACGTGGCGTTTAGTGAAAGTGTACGAGGAGCGGGGAATGTATAGCTGATACGCTCACGCTTCCGCATGGGGTGTAAATGAATTTGAACAGGGGTAGTCGAAGAAGAATTATTGCGCGTGGATATTCTCCATGCAAAGCTGACGTTCATGACTTGAGTAAACATTGGGGCGGAAAATTCGGTCGAGGCATCGCGCCGGGTGTGAAAATTTTAGGCATGGAGCCTTAACAGTATATCGAAGTCGTGCAGGGTGACGTATCGCGCGCCTCTGCGATAAAACCGTGCGATCGTGAACCATCGGAGATTCTTGTGCGCCGTTCGAGCATCATAAGCCACGCGAAATACCGAAAGCGCGAGGCAATAAACGTTTCAGGTTTAAACAAAATTAGTCTAACGGCACGTGGCGCACAAGACGCAGCGAAGGAACGTGGCGAACGGTTGTTATACCTGCGGCTTTCGCGTGCCTCTTCTCTGTTTTAATGTTCAACGCCGCTCTTTTCCCCACCCACGGCTCGTCCGTGAAACATCAGCAACGCGACGTCCAGTCGCGGGACCGTAAAGTCGAAATATTTATCCCGAACGCGGCTTGTAAAGTACACGGGGCCCCGCCATTACAAGTCATTTTCATGGGGCCCCCAAGATCAAGCGAGCTGATATTTACGTTCTATGCCTTCATACTTGCGTGCCCTGGACGCTCCCGTCGTTGATTTCAACGTCGTCAGAAAAAGTCGCGGGGAACACCTTTCCCTATTAACGGCAATTAAAACCCTTTTTGCTCAGTAACACGTTGGTACTTTGCACCGTATTCGACCAGCGATCGACTTTGTGGAACGACCAGCTTTCAAGATCCGCGGAACAATCCCCGCGGAAATGTATGAACAAGGTTAAACACGTCAAAGCTGTCTGAACAGCCACGCAATCGCAAGTAATGAAACTTGGATTTAATGACATGTTCGAAAGTTCAAGTCGTAAAAGAATAGCGTGCTCCTTTACAACCATCTTCCGCTCCGTTAGATTTGTCAAGCTACAAGAAGGCAGACGTTCGAGAAACTGAAAGCCGGCGATGTTCGTAAAACTCGCGCGTAGAAAGTTCAAGGGTGATCCCGTAGAAATTGACTAACATAGTGGAAAGTCTGGGGTGGTTTCGCGGAACGCATCCAGGGAAGCGCCCTACCGATTACGATCGCGACTCGACAAATTGCCCGTTCTTGTATTCATTATTTTCGTGCTCGCGATCCGCGGGCGACATTTTTCTCGGTGCTATCGCGAAGGACGTGCGTCGGATCCAGCCGACGTCCTCTCCCCATCGAATATCGCGGCTCGCCCGCTTCTTCTCCAATCTTCTTCTCTAGCACACGTGTTTCCTACGGGAGAAAGATGGCATTCGGTTCGGAGATGACGTACAGCCTCGGCGTGTGGCCTCGCTCGAAGCCTCGTGAAATCTCGCGAAATTGTCTTCGTGCTCCGGAGCAGTTTCGGGCACGCAAGCCGCACTTGCTCCACGGTCGTAGCCGGGTAAAAATATTTACCCGTTTCCGTAACTTCGATTCCCCCCGGTGTGACCGGTTAATTCGGTTCATCGATATCGTCGTCCTGATCTAGGCGATTATATTCGGTGTCTCCGGGATCGAGCATGTAATTAACATTTAATTGAACGCGCGAGCGGTCCTCTGGGATTGCGCCGCGTGATAATATAACGGGGAGACATAAATCGTCTGTCTCGAACGCTCAGCATTTAATATACTAATCACGGGGTAACGTATTTTCACGGCTACGGACGGGGTGAAATCTCACGTCGGGGAGTAATTTCCCCGTACGCCGATATTTTACGTGCGTGTTCTGACCCAAGATTGCCTCGACCGTCTAGCCTGCTCTCTTTCTTCGCCCTCTTTTTTTTCCCGTAGTCGTTCTTTCTTTTCTTTCCGACCGGTCCAGCGTCTTAAGTAGCCGTCAAAGAGACACTCGCCGACGGAATACGTAAGGGCCTGGACCCCCACTGTACTCCACTTCCTTCATCGATTCCTCTTCTTCTACGTGTGGCACATTCTTTCTTCGCCCCTCTGATGCGGTCTATTCCCAGCTGCTCGTTTTTCCGCAAAAGACCGAGAACGGAATGGCCAATAGAAAAATTTCGAAATTCACGACGAATCGTTGCGGGAAGTGGCGCCACACGAGTAAAGCATTCTGACAGAGTAGTTTAGTTTGCTTTATTCAACGCGAATCCCCGACGATTTCCGGCTCGGTTACCTGGAACGTGGTCGGAGGGAAAGTTTCATTTTCGAGCTTCGCAGAATCCCGCGATATCTCGTCGCATTCATCGAACAGCCATCTTCTTGGATCGTTTCTTAAGTTTGAAGTAGAAAAAAAGAATTTGTTTTTTTTTTTGCACCAACTACTGACGAGTGTGCAATGCGAAACAAGAAGAAAATTAGTAAACGAAACTTAACACAGCATGCTGGAAGAAAAAATTGTCGGAAGAAACATGCCATCAAGAAAATATCCAGCAAAGCTTGAAGTCCATTTTTCACGGACATCGTTCACGAAATTAGCCCAACTGTTTAGGAAACACAGCTCTGTTCGCGTAAGTCGACGAAAAAGTCTGCACATAAACATAGAATGGCGCGGAGAAAGAAACGATATTCCCTTCACTTAGCCAGCAAACACTTTCCCCATCAATCTTCTTCGTTCCCGGTTGCAGCAGTAAGACCGATCTGCAATGCTCGGGATACGAATCCGCGTTTGAAAGGGTAGTCTTCGAGGAAGGCGGCCGCGGCTTTTCCATCGATAAAAACGCCTTGCACGAGCGAAAGAAACTGGAAGAAACTGGGAAGAATGGCGTTCCAGCGACGACGGAGGTGAGGATGGAAAGAGAGACATATACGGTGAACGTCAGTCTGCAGAAACTTTGGCCGGCTTCATTCCTGGAATATCCCGCGGAAACGGAGGATTAATTCTCTGTCGGAAGTTTCTGACGTCTCGAACGTTCAGCCCGGAGAGAAGCGTTTAAAGTATTATCCTGGAAACGGTTTCCCGATGCCCGAGCTCGACGACGTTGTCCGGGGGACAGCGGAATATCGAAGAGGCGACCTCGCCCCCTAATATCGGCCAATTTATCCGAGAATAACGATTTAAAGCAGCTTGCTTGTAGAAAAGAACGAATTCCCGTTCTATCACGGATGGAATTCGTTTTGCTGGATCGGGCTATCGTTTTTTTCGATACTGCTATCGTGAATCCCGTTTGAAAGCGCAGCGTGTAATATAATGTTGCACTACTGTTATTATTATTATTATTATTATAAAAGTGTCACACCTTGGATAGGTGTATTAAAACGTTTTCCCGTCGTCCAGATAAATGTCGTAGGAAACAAGTCGCGCCTCTTCTTTCCACGAAACAATGCCGACGCTAATAAAGTGTTTTTCTTACATTCCGACGGTGGCCTGGGCGCGAATCACCCTGGCCATTTCCCATCGCCTTCGCGCGCGGTCACCGACGCCCGGAATGGCCGGAAAAACGAGCGATAGACCGCTGCCAATTGCCGTCCCCCTGCAACGAGGATAATGCCAACCCATATCCGGTTGGAACGTGCGAATCCCGCGACACCTGTGCCAGCCTAGAACGGATGATCGTTGCAATCATCGAGGAACGACGATTGCCGACGCGCTCGATTCCTTTCCCGTCGTTTTCTGGGAAATCGGCGTCACGCGGACGTGACGTCTGGGATGTGCTCGACTCACGGCAACGCGAAAGTCCCACCGGAAATGTGGAAATCCGTCTGGATCTGTCCGCTGGAGGATTACGAACCTGCTCGTTTTTCGTGCCGGATTTCTTTGGAATCGTGCGAGAATCGGGCGGAAAGAACGTGGATTGTCCGTATTTATTATTTATTGCCCATCATTAATTTCAACGTTGCGTTCTATTTCTCTTATGGACGGAAACTACCCCAGCGACGACTTCTACTTATCAAGAGTCACCATCGCCATGGTTATCAATCACCGCCACCTCCGCTCTCATCAATTCCCCGAGCAGCCACCGCTTCTACGCCAGATCCATCTACATCCAGTCCCCTGGAGGAGACAGTTCGTCCTTAAAGAGGTTCGTCCACGGACGGAAGAAATTAAAACGCGGCAGAAAGGAAGGGCGCAGAGGGTGGCCCCTTAATCGACCGTGGAAATGGCTCGATCCATCCAAAGTGAATTTCCGCGATCGTTTTCTCCCCTCGATCTGCCCCCGGCAGGAGGGGAAGGGGCGCAGAATGTCGACGCCACTTAAGGTCGAAAAGATTGGTCAGAATTTTTCCGCGGGCCTTCGGTGCACAAGCCTTCAGTCCACCCCGGGCCGGCCAGGCAGCGGCGAAATGAGACTCAAATTAAAAACTATAAATCAGGCACAGAGGTTACGCGGCACAGCCACGGGGCGGTGGAGGGTCGAAGGAGGAGAGCAGAGACGGATAAACGAGCGAGGAGGCCAAAGAGGGAAAAAAAAAGAAGAGATGCGGGCGGTGAGTGCGCGGCGCGAATAAAAAGGGGAGAGAACGAGGGTGGGAGAGAAGTGGAATAAGAATATTCGCATAGGTAGACGCCGCCGACCCAGAAATATTCTCGAGTGCCGCCTCTGAAACTTCCACCCCCCTCTGCCCCCTGCCGCGGGGTCCCTCTGTGTGCCCGTGAACCAGAGAGGGTTGCACGAGTTCCTCTCTTATCGTTCTTTTGCTTCACGTTTCGCCGTAGTTTACATACGCGGCGGTCGGAGCGCATCGTACGGGCCAAGTAGCTGGTATTGTTATTGCTTTCGCAGACGAGGCGGCCCGCTTCGTTACAACGTGTACAAGTGTTTCGCCAAACTTTTCTCGAAGGGACAGAGGGGCGGCACGAGAGGATATTGCGGCCCCCGTTACTTTCTTTAACCCGCCGTCACAGTAGCTCTTGCAGCTTTGCGAACGCTTTCCCGTATCCGTGTATCCGTCGTCTCGATTTTTAAAACCATGCCTGCAATGTACGGACCCGACGGGGGAAATCGACGTGCACTGTCTTCGCGATTTTTCTCGAGGAACAGGGTGCAATTTTACGTGCGGTTCGTTCTTCCGTCGTTCTTGATTGCTCGGTTCGAATCGCGGGGGAGGACAGTGGCCGTAAAGCGGGCCGTTTAACCGAAATTGCGGCGATCCACCGCCGCGGCGCAATGAGAATCCGTATTTCCGTTCAATTATTTTTCCCCGTCGCATCGCTCGTTTCGCGGTGAAAAAAGAAAGACGGTCGAAGACGATGGATCGACGGAGACCGATGAATAGAACAGCGGAAGAGAATGAAAAGAAGACGAGCAAAGCGACCGGGGCGTTTACTTGCTCGCGAAAGGCGCCGAAACGGCGATCGTAAAACGTCGCCCCCTTTGCACTCTAAGCCACTTTTACAATCAACGGCTCAATTACGTCCGTCCACCGGCGATCGTTTCAGCCGTGGGTCGATCCGCGTGGCCCGTTGCAATCCGGAAACGGATTGCAATCTTCCGGGAACGGGGCATGCGCGCGTACCCGCGTTCGCCAGACACTTCAGAGAGCTATGAATAACATTAAGTTGCGAACGAACCGGGCCGCGAGGGAGCGTCGCGGAACAATGTCAAAGTTTAAAGGGAATTTTAATGCGGCCGCCGGAAGGCATACATATTTCAGCGGCAGGAATCGCGCGGGAGATTATTGCGCCGCCCTGCAGCGGCGAGCGCGAATCTATCGTTGAATATTTAAACTCCTATTCGGGTTGTCTTCTTCGTTCTATTCGACAGCGGCGTCGCGTTTTCCTATTCTCGATCCGGAATCTTCGGTTTCCGAGAGGTGCCCTGCTTCTTGTAGCAACACAGAAGAGGCGACGCGTTTCTATCTGCCTACGGAGCAATAACGTTCACGTTAGATAAGTTTCATCGGCACTTTTCATCGGACATCATCCGGCGTGAAGAATCGAAATTCCTACCCGGAGTCAGAAAAAAGCATCCACTCGAACGAATTCGGGCCGAAAGGACCGTTTAAAATGGCAGCACCGTTGTCGTAGAAACAGAAGCGAGATAAACCAGCGAATCTCCGGCAGCAGGGCCGGAGAATCGGGAAGCAGCGGGTCGCAAAAGGACCATTCAGAGTCGGTCTACTAAATTTCACCAACACCGGAGGCCGACTGGCTCTCCCCTAGTCTCTGCGTAAGAGCGTCGTCGTCCTGGCGAACCTGCCTCGCAAAGACGCCATCGTTCGAGCTTTCCCCTGTTCCCTTCGACCCTTCCTTCCTCGTTCACCCTCGCGCGCCGTCCCCGCCACCGCCACAGGGTAATATATCGCGGCAGTCCGGTATTAATCACTTTTATTAGGTTATTATAATACCCGGCCGACTGGCTCTTGGTTAAGGCGCAATTTATCTCCCGAACGATGCATATTTAACGCGAAGCGCCACTCTTCGTTCGCTATCATTCACGTGCGGCAATCTCGCGTTCCCGCGCCACGTCCACCGCCGTCCAGGGTGGGCAGGGAGGAGGCGATGAAGTGACAAGGGAGACAGAGGAAGAAATACACGCTGGTCGGACGCGTACCGTGCTTTGGCTACCGCGTAGCGTGTATCGCCACCGCGATCTGCCTTACTGCTAACTACGAGACCGCGAAACTGCTTTTTTTTTCTTCCATTGCCCGCCCCTCTAGATTTTCCCCGCTGTTCCTTCGTATTCGCGTTCCCTACCGTTGATCTTTCTTCAATTACCCCTTGCTCCTCTTCGTTCACCAGTTGGCCGACACGTTGCGCCGATCAACTATCAATTACCTGGGTCGGTGCACCGGCAGGCTGCTGCGAGCACGACCTGCTCGGAATGCAACTTCCAGCCCAGGACGATTCCTGTCGACCGCAAATCGAGCTCAAGGAATCTCGTCTTCCGACCGCCCGACATTTGTCCCGGCTTATCAAGCCCGAGTTCGAGTAGCCTTGCGCACGATACGAGGTCCCGGGACCACGAACCACTTACGATCGAACAGGCTGCTCTGTGTGTTCGACCAGGTACACTTTGTTCGCCAAGAAGGACGCCGTTTGAAAATAGTTTCGTGTGATTGTTTTACGGGGCGATTTAGTTGACGAAGGAACTTCATCGCCCCGCAGTTTCCTCGATGGGAGAATTTTAATTTTCGCCACGATCGAGCGGGAGAAGTTCGGCGATAAGGAGCGCCAAGAAGGATTTGTGTCGCGATGAGCACTTTACGATGATACTCCGGGCGTTATTCTATCGAACTTTCCACCGGGGCATTATTGAATTTGCTAAAAGTTATGGCCGATTCTACCCCTCTTAGCTTTGCTTCCATAAAAGCCGCATGATCGATGAACGGCGGAGGAAGCTCCCTAATCGACATTATCGTGCCGCGTATCCGTTTGCAGTCGAACGAGTGAACACGGCCCGAAGGGAAGGCACGAAAATGATCTCTTCTAAATAATATTGCAACGCATTTTCCTGCCGCAACCTCAGTTTCCGCGACCAACTCGTACAACCACGTCCGCTATACTCCTAAGCAACCGGCGTTTCCTGCACGAAGAATGACGACAGAGGCGCAGATGCAAAGTTTTCCATGCAAGTTTCATCGCGACCGTTTCAGCCGTGCAGCTTTACGAGCCTGAGTTTTCCCAATAACCCTACCACGGCTGCGACCGTTTGCTTTTATTTTCCGGTGCTCGCCGATGCATATCGGCAATCAACTATCAATTACGACGAAACGGGCTGGCTGGTCAACCGGGAACGGGGGTTTAAGTGGAAGGTGATTTCCGGCCTGTGTAACGGCGTGTCGTTGGAACTTTGTCTCCGTGGTGAACGGATCGACGAACGCACAAGAGACGGGAAAAAACGGAGAGGGGGGGGAGCTCATTTTCTTCTTGGTCGTTGGTATGCAACGCGGGACACCGCGAGAGATCGACTATCGATCGTGGCGAGGCAATGCAAGAAAGACAGAGAGGGGTAGAAAGGGGGAGAGACGAAGGGTCGGTGCGCACGCGAGTGTGCGATTTGCTACGCGCATAATTTTGTACGGAGGGTACACGGCAGGTGCGAGGCGACTGCGAAATTTCAGTTTCCGATAGTTCGACGTCGCGCGCGCCTCGCGATAATGGCGATCGTAATTCGATTTACCGTTCTTCTTTTCTTGCGGCTTGTATCGCGCGCCCGTGGCGGCACGGCGCTACCGGCGTGTATCGCTTCAGGAATGTGTAGAACGTGCCAAGAGCGCACGCTTAACGATTTCGAAAAGCCGGATGAATTTTATCGGCGAAGAAAATTATGTAACAGTCACGAGAACCGTTGCGGGGCCAGGCTTGTGCGCGATGGAGTCGACTTGAACGAATGTAGCCACAGCCTGGCTCGTTTTATGAAGTTCGATAGAGTTTTAAAATTAATTGCGCAACGTACGCTTGCGATTTCTAATAATTCGTGTGATGGAAAGACTGGGACGTCGCGATTGGTGACGCGGTGCAGTCTTGGTAATGTTTAAAGATAGGGTAGATTTTGTAGAATTTTTTTCCATCCGACAGTGTAATTGAATTCTTGAAATAATACGACAAAAAGGGAGACGAAATGCAGGTAGCCGACGTGCGTATCCCGATCGCAGTCGAACGAAGTCTTTTATATGCCGGCTGATCCTTTGGCGAATGACGGCGTCATGTCACCTGGATCGTGCGGGATTTCCGGTGCACGCGCGACACACCGTCGGCCTCGATCAATCGAGTTTTTCTCTTTGGCGCTGAAGACGTCGCGTCTCGCATCGATAACCGATTCCGGAGGCCTTGGCCGTCCTTACACAGACGGTTCGCGATGGATAAGGCGACCGACGATTCACCGTGACGATCCTCAAAAGATCCTCGCGTCTCCTTCTGCTCGTACGATGGGACACGTTTCTGAAACGGTTTCTAACGGGCGATGCAATTTCAATACGTTACGAAGAAGTAGCGCGTGGACGTGAATTATCCGTGTCGAATCCAACGGAGCACGCAATTCCGTTCCAAAAAGAAGAAGCAGACAAAGTACTCTCGGTGAAAAACTACGACAGGTGCGGATAACGCCTCCGGTTTCGTTTGTTTTCAGAATAAAGGAACGCGGGATCGCGTTATTAAAGTAAATCGTTGTTTCGATGTCCGCGTTAAATCGAAATTATTGCCGATGGAATCCCGGGTCGGTGTACGCGGCCATCGAATATCGTCGTGGGGAATCCGACGTCGAAAGTATGGCGTTCCGGTCGGCGATTCTGCCGAGCTCGTCGATTCTCCTCGGGATTATCGTGCATTTCCATTTTCCGGCCGCAGTCTCGCGCGAGATGTAACAACGACCTACGACAATCCTACGTAATCGAGCGAGCTAGTCGAATAATTCTGACCTCCCCACGACTCGTAAGCCATTCGAATGGTCCTTTCCCTATCGAGGCGATAACCTTCCACGCTGGGTGGTAACGTAATTTATTGCACGGCTTGCCCTTAAATCTTAATGGGATTCGATTAAAGACGACATTTCCCGGCGACACCAGGAGGAACCCCTACTACAACGTCTGCGACCTCCGCACTCTCGTACCCTGCCGGCTTCCGCCGGCGTCCCGCACGATTCACGATCGTATTTCCACCTAACGCGATACCGTCCTCCTACGGTGCTGGGAATTCCGTAAAGAGCCTTGGCTTTTTCGTCCATCGTTTTTCCGCCAGCAGCCGCGCGATACCGTTTCCACTGGCCCGCTTCAATTCCGTTTCGCCACAGGCTACTCGTTCCTCCCACGTGTACACGAATACCGTTCACGTATATCACATAGACCGTGGATCGTTACATTTATCGTGCGAGATTTTACGTTCAGTTGCGTGAACGAATAATCATGCGACACTTCCATCGAGAAAAAACAAAAATGCATCTGCAATTTGCCTAACATAAACTGCTGTCCCGTCGTCACCCACCGTAGGTGCCCTCTCGCCCATACAATGACACATTCTGGTGTCGGCAACACCAGAACACCCAAAGAAGTGTGCACGACGATGGAGGCGTCATACGATTCGAATCGTGCTAATTCAGGCGGGTCGCGCGTGACCAGCATCCAGTCGTCAGCGACGCAGCAAGCACCGTACATTTCCGGGAGGAACACATCGACAATTTCCTAGACACTGAATCCCCGATCCTTCGGGATTAAGTCGAGATGGAGCAAGTGTAATCGGCCGTTACCATGCTGCCCGCGAGACCTTACCAGGTTATACGCCGGCCGGGATCGTACGAACGCGGAAGCGTTCCAGCCGTCTTTTTGCCGCCTCCTTCGTGGTATTTCTGCTGTCGCGGCAAACGGTCTCCCCGCCGCGTGAACCTGCCGCAGCTTCCTCGAAGAATTCGTGCTGGCCATGCGCGTGAAAACGAATGGCCCTAGGCTCGCCTATCTAACGGGGATTACGTTTTCGAACGAATGAATCACGATTTTTCCTCGATCGAATGCCTCTCGGGCCGTGGTTCGCTCCACCGGCAGTTACATTCCCCGCATCCGTGCTGGAGTATAATTAGCAACGCTGGGAACGCGGGAAGAGCGTGCACGGGCGTGTGTTTCGCTCGCTCGCTTCGAAAATCGATGCGACAGTGGCCGGGGACCGGCGGCGGCTCGCAGTAGATTCAGCCATCACTGGTCAGACGCGGTATAATAGTAAGGCGCGTACGCCAGAGATCTGTTATATATTGTGCAAACTCTTTTATATCGGTACACCATAGCAATCGCCGTACTTTGCATCCCGTCGTCGCGTTCGTCCACTTTGAATTTCTGTTTGCTACATTTATTTTACCCTGGGAAGTGAGGGCTTAACCGTGCACCGCATGAACTCGGGAAATAACCGTGAATCTTTTGACTGAACGTGCGCTAGAAAGACAATATTACGGCATTAACCATCCTCGCCTTGTGCAAGGTGGGAAGACGCGAATGGATCGGCTAGGAACGGATGGCTTCCGTTTCAAGCGGACAGGCGGGCGGCCATCGAGAGGCGAGCGCCGGCGGATCCGTTGATTGGCTACCCAGAGAAAGGATAAAGCAACAGCACGGCCACGTCCATCCCGTTGTTGCTGCAACCGCTTCTTACCTATCTTCGCATCCTCCCTATCCACCACCTACACTATCCGCATTCCCGACAGCGATATACTACGTATCGTTTGTATACCCTATCCGAACGCCCGTGCGCCGGTAGCTCCTAAATAAGACACGTACAAGACGCTCCAATTTCAGCTGACACCTGCGTTTCACGCCAACCATGAAACGCTACCATCGTTCCTCCCCTTATAAACCGTGGCCTGACGTCCGTTGCTCGTTTCTATTCGTCGTCGGGTATGGTACAGGGACGAAGAGGTGGACATGTTTCATTCGGGGTTTCAAGGTGTACATGTGGTCGGATGGATCTCCCGGATGTTTCGCGTGTGCGTGCACGTCTGAGAAGAGCTTACGTATCGTCGCTAGAACCGTGGTCTAGAGCTTAATCGCGCTAGGATTTAACGACCGTGCCGGCACGGAGTCCTTTAATTCCGAAGATCGCGCCGACACGTCTCTATCTCTCGGGCCAGGTGAAAGGTTCGTCCGGCAGGCATACCTGAATCCACAGATGAACTCGCCCTCTCTTTCTCTCCTGCTCATTTTCCCTCCCCGTTCCATTCTCGTGTTTCTAGAGGGAGTGGCGGAGGATCCTCCGCGCCTGCTAGATGCTTTATTATTCTGGGAATCGCGGCGATCCGGCGAGCGTACGTGTAGCATTCCTCTGTTATTTCCGACCGTGCGCCCTTCGCGCGGCCGGCGATTATCTGGCTCATTAAAATCGAGCCGATTCGTTTCGCGAAACCGCATCGAATGCCCGCCGAATTTCCGTGAGATCTCTGAAGTGAAACCGTCGCGGCATTACGCCCCGGAAGCGTTCTACATTTTGGGGCCACTTGAAATTCGGCGATTTACGAGCGAAGAATCGCCAAATTGCTTTCGAGGGCTGGACAAACAATCTTTTCGTCTGGATGAACCGCGGTCGGCAAACAGGAAGTCAGACACCGCCACCGTCCCAAAGTGCAACGTACGGTGGCTTCGCAAACATTATGCCCCGCGTTAAATTGATTTTAATCAGCTGTCGCTCGCAGCAGCCGGTGTTCGAAGCGTGAAGCAATAAATCGGCGGACTTTCGTAATGATTGAATTCGTTCGATCGAGTTGCATAGCAGAGATTCAAATATACATACTGAATTCCTTCGTGTTCGTGTGTAGTCTGTCGCTTAAACCAATGTACATACCTGAAACAAGAAAGAAATATTTCCATTAAGCATCGCAGGGGACTGACATTTCATTAATTTAGATGAAACTGAAGTAATGAAGGCCGCGGTAACCGTGGTACAGTTTCCAAAACAATATACCCTATTTTATTTTGGTGAACTTAATTTTTGTACCCCAATCAATACCGAGCACGTGGTACGACAATAAATTCATATAAAACATAGAAACAGAGTAATTATTTAATTCTTTCGTTTACTTCCAATCGGGTTAATCGAATCCTGCATATATAATTCATAGACACCCAGTATAAGCGTATCGTAAGGGTGGCGCACGGAGGCTCGTAGCCGTGACACACGTGTGTGCAGGCAGGTGGGTCGTGGCAAGACAATGCTGCAACAGGGCAGAGTCATCGTTAATTAGCGATCTTCAGCGTGTCGGCAAGACGTGTGGGTGACGTATGCACGCGCGCGTGTGTGTGCATAGGTAACCACATGCGTGCGTCATTCGGATGATACGCGGCCGCGTTAGCATGTATATACATGTTCGAGCGAACAATGCAGGCTCGAATCAATGGCTCGTCTTTTAAAACGATGATTGCGGTCCTTCGCTCTCTGCCCCACGCCCCCCTCCGTATCTGTATCCGCGGTTTGCAGTGTGTTTATCAATCGCCTTCGTTTTGTCTTCTTTTATGTGCCCCCCTCGCCTTCCTTTTGCAAGCTTCCCGATTTCCCGTCAAAAGAATATAATGTGCTCGGCCCTAAATGGTCGTACGTTAATTAGCGTGTAATTAAAAGGAAACGGGATATTGCGTTAAGTATGACTCTTAACCGTAGGTACGCTGCAGGACGTTTGAGCATAATTGCTGCGCAATCTCGCCGATGGCAAGATTACGTCTTGATCCTTTATTTTGCGGTATTTCGGATGGGATGCGCAGATGGCACGAAGAAGGCCATCTATCTCATCTAGCAGTTAAATTGCGCAGCGAAATCAATTATCGTATAAATCAAGCGGTTATCGATCCTCGGGAACGTGACCAAAATTACGGTTCGAAATAAATAGACTCGACGCGATCGCTTAGCCTGGACGTCGATACAAGTACGATAGACGATCGCGAGCGGGAAAACGACACAATTTCGCCGGGGCCTAAAGGCGCTGGATGGCCGGGAGTAAACGTTTGCATTGCCAGTTCCGCCTGCACGGCAAGGATCTACTGTACACGTAAACCAGCAGCGCCTTAAATCACGTTAAATAGAAGGTAACTAGCGTCGGTTGTAGCTGTCGTCAGGCCTTTAATCCTCGATAGGCCTGTCGATAGAGGGTACAGCCGAGTGACTCGCCGCGATCGATCGTACCTGGATGGGGCCACGACGACGGAAACCGAAAGATTTACGGGCGTTCGATTTATCTATGCGCACAGACGAGAAGGACAACGACGACGGCGACGACGAAGACGACGACGATCCCACGGAGGTTGGCTATGTACGTGTTACACGGCACGTCTGTGTACAGGATGTTTCAGAGCTGTAGATGCACGCTGCACTGTCCATTGGTAGAAACAAGAAGGGTTTAGAAGGGTATTCCAGCAACAAGTAGAAGATCTTGAATGGCAGGATTGCATTGAAGCCCTGTGACGAGCTGAATTTTATAGCACTTATATATTATACTTCGGAAGCAATATCGTTATCATCAGTTAGACCCTCTATGCATACTATACCGATACCATTGTTCGCCAATGCACAGACTCGGTTCGGTCGCACGTAACGCATTGATAACGAGAGTTAATGTAGCGGGACGATGATCCGGCGACCGTGTTCCCAGTCGTAGTACGGAAAGTCAGAAACGGAACCGCTTCTCGTGCCGCTCAATGAAACGTGCCAGACCTGCTGCCATATTTTATCCGCCGTGTGCAGTGCACGATAATGCAGCGCAGCGAGTGCAGCGTGACGTTCCGCGGCACTCTCGACGCGGCTACCCGCACACTGGCCGCCCAATAACCATTCCCCCTCTGAATAACCGCTACCTTCGGTCAACCTTCGGACCCAAGTCCTTGGACGGATTCGCGATACCGTTCGTGCGGTCAAGTACGACGTCGCGACCGAGGCCTTTCCTTTTTCTCCTGTTTCCCATGAACTTCATCTGAATAGTCTCTGATGCAACCGAGGGGCACGATTAACGGTGCAGCTGTGTGTCAGCTCTTCGGCTTTTTTTCCCGCCAGGCAGAATTATCCGCCACCCTGTGATTTCTGATGAATCGTTCTTTTTTTTTTGTTGCACGAACTATCCTCGTGGTTCCAGGTCCCGCAGGTAATTGTAGGTCGTATCCATTGGTGCCGCGCTTTAATTAACTTCGTCGTCATGAGCGAATAGCACGACGTCGAGTGACGGCACTAAACATTCTTTTGGGCTGGCGCCGCCGTCATCGAGGGGCCCCTAATTACCGCGAACACGCGTCGAAGACTCGACGGAAGGGCGCTGGTGACGTCCTCGTCCATCCGCGGGTGATATAATTTAGCCGGCTAAAAGGGAGAGCGAGGAACGAAGATGTTTCCGTCGACGCGATGTATTATCTGGCGTCGCGGCACAATGGCCTTTGTTTGCAAAAGTTTTGAAACGCGGAATCAAGTCGAACGACCACCTACTTCTCGCGCCGGCAGTTGAATGCTGCGTCGCGTCGCCGAGAGGATAGAAAACGGTCGAAACTCGCGCAAAGACACGGCAGTTCGAGAATAGAAGGGCAAAAGGAACGGGCAGAGCGGAGTACAGATGGAAAAGCAGGCTGGCCGAGATAAGAAGATATTTTCGTCGGGAACATTGATGCAAGGGAACAAGCATGAGCGCTCAAAGGGACGCTTCTTGCAGCACAGGCCACCCCTTGTCTTGTTAAGACGTGGAGTACGTTGTGCGGCGCAATTCGAGCTTCAAGGGACGCAGCTATTATTCGTGACTGCGCGGATCATAAAGTGACGCGAAGCAGTTTATATTAGCAATTTGTGTCGCGTGAATTGCGCGCTTCTGCGAAGTTCGTCGAGTGGATCGCGGTCGATTTGCTAGTTGCGAGCGAACCACTCGAGGCGAATGCTTTGGACCACATCGAGATAAACAGTGTACACGCGACGAACCAATCAATTTCCTCTCGCTTCGCTGGCCCGCCAATTGCACTGAAATTGACGCGGACATAACACTGGTCGCCGGTTTCATTGAACGCTCGAGCCTTGATAAAATTATCCCGGGGCCGGCTCGAATCGCGAACCGAACGTCCCGTTCACCGGCCACGGACCCCTTGTTCCACCGTGAAGTCGCGGTGGTCCCGTTGCACTTTTCAGCCATTAGTCTCGGCCTGTCTGGATGTGCGTGCACTTTCGAAACGCTCGATTCAGGAAAAGAGACCCCGGGACGACGAGCAAAGGGACAGGTGGCTCGGTCCGTGTATTTATACGCGGTCGCGTGAACACACCGCGTGCGTCTGTGCCTCGCGTGTTCGGACAGCCAGCGTCTAGGGAATTCGCGGCGGGTGCCAAGCAGCGTGTTTCTGACGTCTAGCGCGTTCATTCATTCCGCCAGCCGGACCCACCTATGAATAGACGCTATTTAAAGGACACACCCCGAGAGTGCAATGGCTCGCGCGTCCAACTGAGGAATTCCCGTCACCGTGTTCGTCGTGGCTCTTTTCTCGGACGCGTGTGACCGTCGGCGATGCTCAAGAGAAATCGTCCCATGCGCTCTTCGTGTCCGTCCACTTTCGTCGACGCGGCATTGTCGCCAATCTCCCGCTGCTCTCGCTTCGCGATGAGTTACGAGATCTCGTTCCATTCTGTCTGTGCTTGTTTCTGCGCCGGGACGCCGGTTGTCGCTTTAACGCTAGCTAGGAAGAAATATTCGGCCCGTTTTAATTGAGCATAGGGAGAATTGGCGAATTCTCAGGTGCAAGGTAATTTCCTGTGCGTAGAGCACGCAGCTGGTGCAGAAGGATGTTAGATTAGATATCTGTTTGTTTCTCAAGTATTTTAAAACTACCGAGGTTGCGGAGACGCGCGACCGTTTTCAGCGGTGGAGAGTACACTCGAAGCGAAGGGGCACAGGAAGATATAAGCTTCCCTCTTTCCACGATGAAAGGTTCCTTTTGTTTCGGGGCTTGTCATGGATAGCGCTGCTGCTGGCACATCTCCACGGCGTGCACGATAATAACCCCCAGTGGCAAGAGAAGCACGGGATCCTTGCTACGTTCCCCGGATATTGCGACTCCGCCTTGTTGTTGCGAGACCGGCATGGTGCACCGTCGCCGCGGATCGTCTCGCCGCCGTTTCTATCCTTCTCCCTCTCCACCCTCCGCTCCCTCTGTGTACGTACGAATCTGTACCCCGAAACGTACCGTTTCTGTCTTTGATCGATGCCTGGCTACACTCCGATAAAGGGAGCAGCGCGACAGGCGCTTCCTACTGGGCCTCTGATCAAAGGAACAGACGACGCTTTCGTTTCGATTCAGTATCAACGTAGCTCGATAATTTCCCGGCTGCCCGATCGATACGATCCCAGCAACCAAGGATATAACCGTGTGTAATCGTTGCATCAAGTTTGACAGAGGCCTCCTCGGTAACGAGCAGTGCATCGCGAAACAGTTTGCAATTTGCGACAGTCAAAAGCAAATCCCTTTCTCCGGCGGAATGGCGATCGGCGATCGCGTGACAAGAATTGATGTAGCACGAGTAAGCGGGCTTGTTATGTGGACGGCAATTAATGCCCCGCCGCCAGCAATTGTCATTCAGGATAGTTATCTGGGCCGGTTGCAAGGCCTAGATACCTGGCCTGCTAGACTCGCTGGCGCCCCCGTGGAATTCCTACGTTTCCATTCAACGTGCGCTCCGGTTGGATGCTTTCAGCGAAAACTTTCCGGCCGCGCATAGTTCAGGGCTGAATTGAACTGGTATACGAAGGATGTACCGCTCTATGTACCTTCACCCTTTTCCATTCTTTCTCCCCGTGCATCTTCCTATTCTGTGTACCCATTGATCAGTCACGGAGCCCTTCCACCCCCGCCAGTCTCGACCTTTCAGCTGCGTCGTACCGCCGCGGAAAGCTCGTCCATGGAGAGACGTACAATTACAGCAGGACAGTCGAGCTACCAGCGTGGCTACCTATCAAATCCAACCGGCCGTATCGCGTCTCACGGATCGCCGGTCCGTTTTGATTCGTCGCCGCTGCCAATAGGAACCAGTTTGTACGACTCATTCGCGTGGTCACGAATAAAGTAACTTATCGCGCTGTGTGTCGCACAAGCCGGGCAATATATTTTCGTGCGACTAGGAGATGCGCCGCGCTCGAAACCGCTCCGCTCGCGGCTCACGACGTACTCGTCGCCACGATCCAGCCTCCTTCGATAACGGTAATGGAATGCATTCTGCCCTTTCCTCGCTCGCGACCACCGCCGCCGACCGGCAGACTTTATCGCGGTCCTGAGAGTTACCGGTAACGTTTGTACGTCTCCTACGGATACCGATCTACGGGGCCGAGATCGTGTAGCAATGGTCCTTCTACTTCTTCCGACGTTTCCCTGGCCTTTCGCGATCGCGACCCAAGCCCGCCTAATCCGTTAGAGAAGTACGAGTTGTATCGTTCGATCGATAAGCCCGACCCATCCGAGGACCAAATAAATAACCGATCATTTCGCTCGCATTTCACCGGACACGCAAACGATTCGGCGTTCATTGGTGTTTAATTAATGAAATTGCTCAGCACTCTGGAACGATCGATTAGGGAAAAAATTATTGGTAGAAAAATTTCGATTTGTGTAGGCGGCGTTGCGATCCCATTTCCCGATTCACGTTCTCCGCTCACGGCAGAACGAGGGGAGACTTCAAACGAGACGAGTTCTCGAGAGGTGTACGTCCACAGAATCGGACAGAAATCTTGGAAACGTTCGCGCCCGGAATCTCGAAGAATCCGTGGGGCTTTGAAGTCAGCGTATTTCACCGTGCAGATATTTAGACGTCGACGAACTTTTTGCCGTGACGATTTGCAAAGGTGTACTCTTCACGGCTGTGGAAGCGGTTCGCAACGATCGTGTGGCACGCTTCCAAATTCGATAAGGATCCGGCGGGCGTACGGGAGAGAAAGCACCGCCCTGCTTCGAACCGGTGCAGCGACGAAAAGAAAAGCAAGATGAACGGGCAGATAGAGGGATTTATTGCCATCCTAGATTTCTCCCTGCAACCGATAACGGATTCTCGCCGATTAACAAGCAAAAACGGGCACGGAAAGGTGGAGGATACGTTACAGACTAAGAGCATCGGTGTTAGCGCGAAGTGGCTAGTATCGATAACGATGAAACGGGCAGAAGTGTTTGGCGAAAAATCAGTTTCACTCGTGACGTCGTTGAACGATGGAATGGAGTGATCTGTTTCGGTCGTTAAATACAATTGGTTATTCCTGTAAGCGTGGAAAATGGAAATTGTGTAATCCGTGAATAAATAGAAACGAATGGGAAATGTTCCCATTATTGTCTCATTTCCTTTCAATGTTCAGGACGTTTGCAATATATCAACGAATCTCTCAAGAGAGTAAACGAATCTCCTCGTGAATTAAATATAACACAATTACCGTGCGACAATAATCTTCCGCGTAATACGAATAAACAAGCAACGCGAAGGCACCTCTGCAACTCGGATTCGCTCGACACAGTGACATTGCTTCAATGAGCTCCATATATCGCGAACAAAAGGGAATCCTTCAATAGAGGCACAACGAATCCCTTCATACGGGGCAAAAAGAATCGGAACGAAAAAAATTATTAATAACTACCTTTGCATCGTTCACGTAGCCACCCTTAGTAGTTCGTGATTGTGCCCGTAGACGATTGTCTGCCAGGCTTCCGGTATATCGGTACGATTCCCGGTAACGAAGGGCGATCAAGGGACAGGGAGATAACGTCAGAATAGGAGAAATCGAAGGGAGAGATGGAAGGAAGATAAGGGTGGGAGAGATGGAGAAAGACCCGTCATATTGACGTACATGCATTCTGGTCGGCGCATATTTGTAATGCAAATCTTCGCGGGGGTTGAAAGGGGGATGGAGATGGTGGGTTCGGGGGAGCTAGCTGGTGCCAGATAGAACGGGCTGTCCATGATATACACGCCGATGACAAATAGCCAGGGAGAGAAAGTCAGTGTGGTTCGCGCACGACATAACGGAAGGCTACGCCCATACATTTCGCGCCGATACCGCCGCCAACGTCAACCACTGAATTTCCTTCCGTTTCCCGTGAAAATCCTACCCCATATCCGCTGGCTGCGTGTTCGCTTTTCCACGAAGCTTGGAACCGCTTTCGCCGGTTCGCGAGACTATTGCTGGCACGGCTAATCGGCCACGTTTTAGACACCGGTGTGATCGTACCACGTGCCCGCGCGTTCCCGCGAGTCGAATGCGAGAATTGGCAGGCTGGTTTTTCAGAATAACGGAGGAACGGAACTGTACGCGGAGAACTGTTGTGGTGGCGCGCGGTGTCAGTCAAACCCGTAATTCCATCACGCACGCTGAATTTGCTACGAGATTAACGGAGTCCATGCAAAGTGCGAAGAATCCTCGGAGTTCGTCGACCTCTCCGCCGTCTTCGTATCTTCTGCCGACTCGTCTGTCGTTCGAAAAGCGTGATCGACGCTGTGCATTTGACGCAGAGATCGTTTCGACCCGTACGAAGTCGAATGAAATGGAAATTTGTAAGCTGAGTCGCCCTGCATTTCCCTCGACTACGATGCACACGGTGCAATAGTTAATTGAGGGGAACGATGATTGCCGAAGTGCGAAAGAAAATATGAATCTATACGTCGCAGGGTGGTTCGTCGACCTGCCCCATCCATTTATAACTCTTTTGCAACCCTCTCCAGCGTTGGCACGGCCGTGACGCTTCATTTATCCCCTGATCAGTTGCGGCGCAACACACGAGACACCGATCCCTCTTCTGGCCGCGCCGTGTGGCAGAAAATTATGTAAGCATCCCGTCTAAAAACCGACAAAAGGCGGCGGTGCTTACTAAACGCAACACGAACAGCCCCGGTCTGCGTTGTCAAAGAGGGGTTGCGCGTCGCCGGCCGATCGTCAAAGCGTCGTCAACCCCTTCGGAAAAGAAGGAAGAGCAAAGAGACACTCGCGCGGGGTGGACGTAGGAGGGAAAGGGTTCGCAAAACGTGGCCGCCACGACGAAAGGATCCTCTTTTATCTTTCACCCCTTACTTCTTTCATAATACTGGAAAGAGAAACAGGAGGGACGCTAGGCTGCTCTTCGTTCTCGGCGATGAAGGTAAAGAACCGGGTTACTTCGAGAATGAGACGAGGGCAAACGAAACGAGGGATGGACAGAGGTTATTCTAAGATTCTACTAGGCACTAGGAACCTTCCGCTGATCCTACGATTCTCGAGTCAGACATATCCCTTCGCCAACTTTTTTGTACTTGAAGAGAACGCAAAAAGAATCGATGTTTGCAAAGCTCAAAACACAAATATCCCCTTAAGGACAGCATCATCGTTGCAATGTAACGATGCAGCAAAGTTTGCGGCTACACCTCTCGCCGGGAAAATTTACTCATTTTATTTTCGACAGAACACCGAAAGCAACGCGAAGTTACGCCTTCGAGTACGTCGATTCTTTCGAATTCCTTGTACGCCGCGTTACGACGAGGCCGTCCCGCTGTCAAACGACTCGAACGTGTACTCCACCTCCTGCTATAAATGCAACGTTCAACGATGTAGGCACTTTTAATCTCTTTCACGGACACGTTCCTCGACGGTCAATGGGTTCCGCTATTGAACATCGTTGCATATGGATACGCGTGTTCGCTTTGTTAGCCGCGTGGACAAGGGCGGTACGATCCCGACACGAAAGGTGACGCGATCTCTTCCCACCTTGGGACGGTACACGGTGCATCCGCGGAGATGCGTCGCGATAAAAAGTTCATTTCCGCAGTCTGTCCCGTCTGCTGGCTGTTGCAGCGACCCGTGGGGAAGGTCAAGAAACGACTCGACGTGCCGTAATACTGCTTTGCTCGAATATATCGGAGGGAAAGTTTTTCTTACGATTCTGTCGTTACCTGTGTCGCTCTTTTAATGATTAATTTATCTATGCGCTGGATGTAAAACGTTTGAGCAATATTAGATAACGGTCTCTTTGTAATTAATGTACGCCAGGTGTCCAGCACGAAATGTTTCGATAATTGCGAGAGTAAAAATACCGATGCAAGGGCAATCGAAGGAGATAAATCTCCTGTGTCGATCTGATCGAGCTCCGAACAGACTCGACCACAATAATTCCTGGGTCGCTGATCAATTTCATTTGTCGCCGGCTTATCGGTGAACGTGCGCGATTTAAGGATCCATCCAGCCGTTGTAACCAATTAATGGTCAGTCCCGGACGTCGCAGACGATAATTTGATTGTCGTCCAGTCACGGTTGCAAGAAACGACGGGGAAGTGACGTTGACGAAAATGCGCTAGGAGCCTGGAGAACTCGTTAGAATTAATCGACACATCAATTTCCAACCGCATTTTCCGCCCGCTGATGCTTAGCGACGTTTGTGACGGAACGATCGTCGTTAACGTCCCTCGGACCGACTGTCGAGCGACAAATTCAACGATTTATTCGAGCTGCTGTTTCGTTTGGCCCACGGAACGTCTATAGAATTAACGATCGTCGCGTAGAACGATAGCTTTGGAGCACGTGCCCACTCGTATCCGGTTGTTTCATGATCGTTACGTTCTCGTATCGAATTCGAAACATCGAATTCCGGGACACAAAGGCTGAATATCAAGCGGCGCAATCTTGAGAGCGAGCGAAACGATAGGAAACGAAATATCGTAACCATTTCCCTTTTCCTTTATGCGGCAGGCACTCGAGCTCGGGGTTTCTCGTCCCATTAGAAAATCTTTAACGACGCGAGATTGAGAAACCTTTTATTGCATTATGGAAAAAAAAATGGTGGCCGGGTAATCCCGTTGATTAAAACCACTGATTATTCATAGTTACGCGTGCACCCCGCGCGTATCCAGAACGTTATCCGCCGCGCCCTTCTAAATACAACAGGCACGGCCTTCTATTCATAAAACGATAATACAACCGGCGATCAGACCAGATTAAATTTTACATAAAGTGGAAAATTTATTATAATTTTATGCAACCGCTGTGCCTCACCCCTCCCCGCCCTTCCGCCCCTCGGCGCAACCAGGAATATGAATAACTTATTCATTAAGCGTTATCAAGGTCTTCCTCTGTTGGCTGCAATTCAATCAGTCTTCCCGAGCCTCTCCTCTTTTTTAATCCTGTTACCATTCCCGTGATTTTTGCTACCCATAGATATTTTTTCGCGATACAATCTCTTTCTTCCATGAAATACGATTTTCTGATTGTCTTCCTGCCGCTGGGAGGGGCGACTTCTTTCCCATTGTTAATTATTCAGTGAAAGAAACGAACCTGCTCCCCGGTCTGTACTCGCGTGCTTCCGCGGCACGATATCATCCTGGATTTCTCATTCCCGTTCCCCGTGAATCGCTCCTTCTCTCGCAAGTCAATTGCCTCGCGGACATCGTCGGTTATAGAATATTAAGGTAGCGCCGGTGGCGGACGTTACAGCCGCGATGGTACCGAGCGCCAAGTTTTAACTACTTCCGAGATCGGACATACAATAATCCCGGACTCGGCTACTACGGGTTTAACGACTGTACAGACGCCATCAGATGCGAAGGGAACAGACGGGAAAAGGAAACGCCGGCGGAAAAACGCGAACGCGATCAGAAGACACGCCTGGAGCGCTTCCTTCATTTATTTTATCAGTTTTTTCAATTTTCCTCGTACAATATTAACGATACAACAAATTTAACGTTATAAGACACTTTGTTCGCATGTCAAGTGACATTTCTCTCCCTGTTATTGTTATATCATTTTCCATTACATAATATTGACAGCCCAGCTAAGTTTACTATTTACAAAATACAATATGTATTACGTTACTGATAGCAGTATTAAGATAGCGCTCGATAAAAGCGTGCACGATTAAGATACGCGTACTGCTTTCTCCCCAATTTTCGGTGTTAAAAGAAATCTGCGAACAAAAAATCGAACCGCGTTGGAATCGCAATTCCCTCTCAGCGCTTCTTGTCTTCGTCACACACGCGAATACCGCGACCGAGCCACCGGATAATATAATGACCGCTATTTACTCGGCAGGATTCGAATCACAATTCCAACCAACCGCGGACGAGTGCACGCTGCGTTTGTTCCATTTAGCCGAGGGTGCTCTCTTCAGCAAGAAACTTTACGATCGCCACCCTTTCTCTCAGTGTTCCAACTTTCGTCTCCGGCATTCCTCGTGGAAGCCCCAGGAAGGGGGTTTGGATATCGTTTCGTGGCCCCCGTTGTCCCGCCACCTCGTTAAGTGCAGTAACTGCGCCCACCGACTGTGGACCTCTAATTGTTACTTGGCAACCAAATCGGATGGGCCTTTCGTGGACTTGACCACTCCAAACAAGAAGGGGTGAATCCGTTGGGGCGAAGTTTCGAGGGCTGTGTCTACTTAACGTGCGAGAACCGGTGGATTCGAAAGGGGTGGATTGAAAACCGAAGCGGCTTGGCTTCTGGTTCTAGCCGCTGTATTGCTTTGTAATTCAGCATCGAGCTTTAAATAGGGCTTTTAATTCTCTGATGCGAACCGAATTGTAATATTGTTAATTTAAATGGCGACGAATAATTCCTACCGAGAATTGTCACACATTGCCGGAATAATTTACCGTCCAGCCATTAGAAATCCGCTTGTGGAAATAACTCGGCGATACAATATTCAACCCGGTTATTTTCGTAAATCGTGCCGGCAATTAATCGTTGACTAACATTCGGGTAGCCCACGTGCGAATGGGGGCACCGGCGAAGCAAAAGAAACTCGGCCCGAAAGCGATCCGTTTATCGCGAGAAATTCCAGTAATCCCGGTGACAGTAATCGTTGCGGGTAAATTGGAATCGCGCACGAAGCTGCCGTGTTATAGAGCGCCGCTTATCAGCGATAGAAACGCGTGAACCGTGCAACTGTGCAATTAAAAACAGATTGGACTTCGTAAGCGATTAAGCCGGCAAAAATGAAAAAAACAAAAATAGCACGGGAAGAGGCACGCTGGCCACGGCAACAATGCGTTTGACGTTGGAAATAAGTTAACATTGCGCTGTGCAATTGGCTGATTAGTGGCCGATAGACCGTACGCAAACAGAAGGCAGCTCGAAATCTCAATTAACCGCGTGGCTCTCTAATTGCGCTCCCACGTGGTTCCGTGTAATTAAAATCGTTGATTTCGGGGCAGCGGTTAGTCTCCTTGAAGAGGACGGAGTGGTTGTGTATAATTTTGATAGGTACAGGAATTGAAACGGTAACCGAGATAGATTTAATCTATTCGGTAATAAAGTAGCAAGTGCCGAATATGATCAGCCCAGTAAGGGAAAACACGGGTTGGACAAAATTTGCAGTCTGGTAGTACAGCTATTCCTCAGATGGTAGCAGAGATTTTTCGGTGAAATTCTATCCCAGAGTGGTCGAACCGAGAGAATCGGTCCCAAATCGGAATAGAATGGACACGTAGAAATTCCCTGTGGAATGTGACAGTTGGAACGAGCAACGAGAAAATAAAACCTGTGATAGACACCCTTGGAAGGGGAGGGAACCTTTAAAATCGATAAGAAAAAAGTAAATCCTATATAATTAAAAAAAAAAAGAAATAGATCACGAGATGAGCCGCGTTCATTTTTCTTCATCCCCTTTATGCCAACAAAAAGGAGCGGAAAGGTAAAAAAAAATGAGAAAGAAAGCTCGTGAAACGTGCGGTTCCAGCGTATCGTTCGGCGGAATCGGATCCTTTAAAGTGCAGTAAAATTTACTTCGGTATTACACCGGCCGATTTTACGATCATTCAAGAATAAAATCCAGTCGAATGGTCGCGATGGACGCTTCTGCCACGATTCCGAGAGAAAAGAGAACCGAACCGAGGCCTTCGGTTTTATTTTTTTCGAGAGAGCGCTCTTCGTCGAGGCTTTTAAATCGTTACACTGGCTTAAGAAACCGGACATCGGTAATCCGTTCGCTCGCTGCTACCAAATCGAACTGGTTCCCTCTTTGCACGGAACAACCGACTCTCATGCTAATAACCGATCCGACAGAGTTCTTAAAGATCGCCCGGGTAATTCGCCAATTCTCCAGCGATAACGGCAACAGTATCGCGATCGCAGAGAAATTAAATTCGCGTTTCACGATCCCCTACAACACCAGAGTGTTCGTATTTGCCCCGGCGTCGCATCCAAAACGGACTGAAAGGTGTCCCGGAATTTTTGCAACACGAAGGACCCGAGTTTCCAATCGAGGAACGAGAGGATCGAAAATTGAAACGTCCGGCCCGTGCATTGTGCGACGTGCTTACGCAAACACACAGACAGAAATTATTGAAACGACGGGTGGTACGATGAAAGAAACCTCCATGGGGTGGAAGAACGGCGCAGTACGGGGCAACGGTACTAGATTGAAAGCAAAGGCGAGCGTTGAACGCCGCGCAGCTTTGTCGTGGAACGAGCGGAGCGGTCGTCGCATTGTCCGACGCCCATAAATTTCCTGCCCGTTGGAAAATGCATTTTTCCAAGCGTGCACCGGGCCGAGTCGCGCAGGTAGATACCTTCGGCTGAACCGATTCCCTTGTCCCCCTCCCGATTCATCTACTACAGCAAGTTTCATATAGCAGAGCAGATTCCTAACTTCTCGAGTCAGCTTGCGCGAGCTGTGCGCTTCTTAGGGGCTTAACTTCCCGCTGCGCGATCCGCCGAAGCGTCTCACGG
The DNA here is from genome assembly GCA_963667235.1 of Nomada lathburiana. NCBI lineage: Eukaryota > Metazoa > Arthropoda > Insecta > Hymenoptera > Apidae > Nomada > Nomada lathburiana. The sequence goes on from OY763903.1 coordinate 11,301,269, forward strand.
CACCAGCCCCTTCCGGTTGGTGTTCTCTCGTGACGACAAACTGGTACGAGTCTAATAGGAGCGCCAGATTACGACAGGATACGGGTCGAAGGTATGACACCTGGGGTAATTCACGCCGGTCCCTTGTGACACACACACGGGCCGTTCGATCGGGCAGCAAAATATTTGCGCCCCTTTGTCAGGCTGCCCTACCTTACGGGAGAGGATCTAGTTGACACGGTACGTTTCGGGGGAGGTTTTGCGAAATAAAGATATCCAGGATGATAAATGAAGATCCAAAGGTTCTGTTAATTACAGCTGTTGCGTATCTGGGGTGGAGAAAAAGAGCAAATGGGATGACTGATTGGCGGCTGAAAGAGTGTTACTGATATTGACGAATGGGGTTACCCTTGAGACCCTCTGTATCACTGTCGGATAAGTGAATGCCGGATTAATGATATATTATAGATAATGCATTTCGGCGGAAACGAAAGGTTGCGTAGTAATCTCTAATCTACGAACCTAGGTAATTCTGCCTCTGTTCATTTCTCCGATGCCATTTTTAAGAAGACAGAATTTCATCGGCATCGGCGTGTCTCCTGCACGAGAACAAAAATGGGAGAGAAACGGAACGACGTGGAAAAATCGAGCAGAATTTTTCCGCGTGACAAAAAAAGCGACTCGCATGCGTCCACCCTTTCGACGAATTCGATGGAAAGTTATTGCGAACGCGGTATTCGGCCATCGAGAGATTGTGAAATTTTATGAAACTCGCCCACCACAAAAAAGGGAGGGGTGATCGTAGGAGGGAAACAATGGAGAGGAGAGAAAAAACTCAGCAGCGAGGACGAATGTATAGACCAGCAGGCTGAAAGCCAGCACAGAATTGTGAAATATCCGAAAGCTCGGTGTAACTTGCTTGCCATTTTTCGAAGTCTCCTCGTGTCAGCGATGTCTCGCATTTTGTTGCACGTTTCAGAACGCGAACTTTGCCACGCGATGTCTCGTTTCTTCCGACTTATCGATGTCGTGGTCAAAAAATAAAATTGGCAGCGCAACACCGTCGATCAGGCGCTTAACGCGAAGACTGTTGAAGTAATGAGATCAAACCGTGAGTGCTGCCGAAGTAATTTGTCAAGTCGACTTCCTCGAAAAACACGGTTCAATCCCGAAGCGTTACACGGGGACGCAATTTCTCCAATTTCCTATCGAAGAAGCTTGCAACACGAATTCCAATCGGCCCGCAAGAAACGGAACGAATATATCCCTTCGCTATTAGCCGATCTATTTCCAATTACCCGAACGACCACAAACATCCGCGTTCAACGGCCGTGCAAGAAATCGAGATCGAAGGAACGCAACGAGCAGAAAAAATGGATCCGGGAGGCCATCAGTTCCAAGTAGTTTATTCAATTTCACGGGCAACGGAGTCGCGATTCTCCATCTCCGGCAGGAGGTTCTCAGCAAGACGCGAGCAAGTAACGGCACGCTGAAACGACAACAACGGACAGCGAAATGCCGGTGAAAGGGGTGGAGAACGAATTCTCAGCGGTACCGAGTAAAAACCGTCGGACTATGAAGTTTCGCGGGGCTGTCGTCGGGGTAACGATAAACCCACTGTGTGCTCGATTAACACGCCGCCCGGTGTTCCCACAATTTCCCTCGGAATTCACCCATTGAAAGTCATCGCGGAGAATCGCCACGCGATCGTGCAGCCGGAAGGCTACGAAGGAACTTCCGGCATCGAAATCGTCGCCCAGAGTTTCACCAGTCGTCGCCCACGTCCAGCAGCGTTCCTCTCTGCACAACAGGTTTCCTGTCCTCGACCCTGCCCCCGCCTACGTTGGTCACGAATCTACGAACGTGTATTTCACGCCGGTGCTTCGTGGTCCTTGGTCGCGTAATGGGTAATCGTAAAACGGCCAAGATTTCCAGTCACGTACGGGAAGTCCGTTCTAAGCGGCCGAAGCTTGAGAATCTGTTCAGCTGTTGGGTTTACGCGCGTAGTTTCGTGAACATTGGAAAGCTGAAGGGGCGACGAACGCTGCGGGGACTTCGCGAGTAGGATCGGCGGGAAACTTGCTTGCCCGTTGCTTTCGTGGCGACAAACGAGAGCAAAAAGGTCGAGGAAGAATCCTCGTCTACGGTTTGTTCGCTCGCGGCACTGTTTCAAAGCCGTTGAAGAGGAGGAAGAAGAAGAGGAGGAGGAGGCTTCGATCGTCGGGGCTCTTTGCCGTCGTAATACCAGCGCATAGTGAAACGTGCAGCATTCATGAACAGCGACGTTATAATCATCCTTGCGTTCTCCCCCGCCAGTCAGGCTGGTCGGATTTGTAGCCGTTGTTGTCACGTAATATGTAATCGTAAATTGAACAAGATTTCCAGTCACGTAGTGAAAGACCATTCGAACCACGCCACGCTGTCTCACGAACCAGGGTCCCTTCTTGTCACCCCTCGACCCCTCAACCATTCTCTGCCTCTTCGATTCTCCCTGGCTACCTCCACCTATGGTTATCCACGTAGTATTAGTCGCGGAGCGAGGAGAAACAGAATCGAAACGGGGAAGGGAGATAAAAGATCGATGGAGATGAGCGCGCGTAAAACGTGATCGGGTAATACAATAGATGAGAGATCGATTGGATTTTCATCCTCTCCCCGAGTCAACATCCACACATAGATCTTTCCTCTGTCCGCCCTATTCGCTCTCTCTTAGCCTTTGTTCGTCTCTTCCCGTTCGTCTATAGTGGTCTCCTTTCACCTTCATGTCCGTACGTGACTCGTACCTATCGGGTAGTCGGACTACGAGTACGTGCATCCTGTTATATAAGGAGTTTAAATTGAGTATCAATTTTCACCAGCCAGCCAGCCGGTGCGCGCGCGTTCCAACGCACGGGAAATATGAGGGAGGAAAGGCGGAGTTGGAACATCGTGCGTTCGTTCGAGCTATAAAAATGATAATTATATCGAGGCAATAGCATCTCTAGTTTGCTTCGAAGCTTCCTCTTGCAAGACTGACGCGGAAGCATGGAACTCTATCCGTCGAACTCAGGAGAACGATATCTGTTCTACTTAAGAACACGAATGAAAATCATCAACGACCAGTGCGCTGAATGGAAAGGCTATTTCCAATCTATTAACTCGCGAAGAAACCTGGCGGTTTCGCGGAACCAACGAAATCAGGGGTAGCTATTCCAGTGGCGGTCAGATCGTCGAGGAAAGGACGAGGGTTGCGATCGAATCGCGATTGCCTTTTGTTCACCCTTTGCGGTCTAGCGTTCTCCGCTTGGTTCGCGGGTTACCCCGCAATGGAACGATCGTTCCGTGCGCGTAATGAGTTCCCCGAGAGCACGAGAGAGGCGTAAAGAAAGGCGAGGAAGGAGAGCGAGAGAGAGAGTGTCGGTATCTGCGTGGCGATCTACAGAAGCGCAGGCCGTGTCAAAGGAGCGTGGAAAAGTGTGTCACGCGAGCAAACCCCAGGCGAGAAGTTGCCCGCATCACGGAAATTCAGGGGGTGTTTTACTTTCTGCCCGGCGCAATGGCGGCTCCTTTTCAAGAAGTTTGCCTCGCGTTAAAGGCGGAAGCACTTCGAGGAATCGGGCCAGGCCGACCAACGACTTTTCGTGAAATTAAAAATCCACCTGATTCCCGTCGTTAATAGCTTCCCGTGTGCTTCGCTACGAGGCACGCTCTCGTTTACCGAATATCGCTCTTAGTCGTAGAAAACGCTAGATAGAAAATATTTCCTACACATTGCGAAATTGGTATGGGAAGAATGTTAATGTTAAGACGGGTCAATCGAAATTGTTTTCGCTGTCCGTATTAGTTATACAATCCAGACAGCAGTAACGAGGACACTTTCACGGACGAAAAGCTACACGGCTCTTCGTCACGTGTCAATTCGAAATCGTCATTGAAGGCTCTCTTTTATGTGCACCGGGAAGGCAGCGTCGCGCCGCGCCAGGCAAACGTTTGATCCCCTTCTTCATTCTCTGTTCGCGGGGACGACAAATATCCCCGGCATTATAATATTTCTCGAGGGGTGGCCAGGACCCAGGGGGCATTAGATGGTCGCGGAGGGGTCTGGTGGCCGCCTCCGGCTCTCACCCTCGAAGCCGACATTCCACGTCCCTCTTTCCCTTTACCCTCTTGCTGCTCGTTGGTTGCAAAACGCTCGTCTCGTTTAGTCGTTACCGCGGGACAACGGCTTGGCGGCGGCTTACCATGTGCATTTTAATTACGATATTAAGTCCCGGGCTCGTTTCGAGAGTCCGAGAAAGTCGGCGTCGCGTCGCGCCGGGATATTGGCAGCGTGGAAACTGCCGAGGCGGACAGATAACTGCAGGTGTTATGCCTGGAGTTGCCACCTGATTATTTGACGAATCGATGAAACCGAGATTCGACAAGGAGATTGTCGAAGCTGGCCTGCACGAGCGTCGATTAATTGAACGGGCGAAAACGCTGACTTCGTAGACGACTGATCTTGGCGGTAACGACCGAAGTTATGCTACTTTTGAAGTCCTGATCCGAGGAACGTAGGAAAATCAAGTGTCGTCTAGCAAGAAGGAACACTTCTGGCGCGCGTTTCAATTGTTACGGCCGAAAAATGTAAATGTAATTAGGTTAATGGCGGCGCGGGGCGCTTTCGCGGAACGCTGACTGGCAGGGATCGAAATTCAAGACGGCATCTCCTAATAGCGAGCAGTAGCTTGAGAGTTTCGCTTTGTATTCTATCCTGGCGCGGTGTCTCGTGAGGCAAAAAACAAAAAAAAAAGAATAACTCCGGCCAAAGATGAGTAGCCTCTCGAGGGTACGTGACCAAAGGGGCGTCTGTTCGTTCGTCACGCTGCTCTCGCAGTGTTTGAGTCTGCAAACGTTTGCAGTCGATCTTCCCGCCGACCAGGTTCCGAACGAGGTTCGTGCTACGAGAGGGGACACCTGGCCAAACAGGATGAATACAAGGGAGAAGCCTGGTTTTATTGGTCTGGAGCCCGTGAAGCTGCGAAATAAGGGTTCAGAAGGTACTTCGGGGGCTGAGGAACGTCAAACAGCGTGGCAACGCCATTTTAAAATAGGCGCCGGGTAAGTTGACTCGAAAAGCGCCCGTGGTCCTACGATTGCAATAGCCGCCGGAAATTGCGCCACTTCATGAGGCAGTCGTTGCACGATCCACTTCTATTCGCCTTCGATCTGTTTCTTTCGATTTCCCTCACCGCGTTGCCTCCGTTTCGACCTGCTCGAACTTAGGAAAGAAGATGGAGAAGAGTCGTCTATCCCGAGGCGTTTGTATTGCTTTTCAAACGAACGAGTGGACCGGACTCGAGGTACACACGAGCAAAACACCACGACTAGGAGAGCTATCGATAAAGATTCCAGGTTGGTTTCTTTGACTGCTGGAATACGGTGGCCGTTATTGGTCGAAAACGTGAAGCCATCGGGGATCCCTTTAAATTTCGATCGACTGGAGAATCTCGAGAACGGCCGAGGGAAAGTGTCGGCGATCGTTGTGCCCTCAACTTTTGATATCGTGTCTGAGAATTTGGTTATCCCTCGGCCCTTAACTTTCAGTAGCTTTGGTAAGCGAATTCACTAGTCTAATTGCGCGAGACTTTTGAATTGGTTTAGGGTCCGGGTAAAACTTCAGGGGTCTAGGTTTCTGACGTCAAGTCCTAATGTTTCGTTCCATAGAGGAAGTTCAGTCTGACGAAGAATAAAGATACTTTTGTGCGAATAGAATTTATCCTACATGCATACACAATTCTTGGCATTGCCACTGGCAACAATTTTTTCCGCGGCGAATTTTTTACAACGTTGTTCAACAACTTTGAACATTGTTCTGGAATGCCTTCAGCGTAAAGAGAATTAATAGAAGAATTAAAGAGAACTAATAGAAGCTGGGTCAAGACAATTTTTTACCGGCGTTTTAAGTTTGTAGCAAGTTTAACGAATTTTCTATCGCGCGTCCTTAGCTTCCTCCGTGCTGTCCTCTTTCTATTTTAATACGCGGCAATATTGCATGGATATGCGCAGCGATAAAGGGGATTACAGAGCAATGAGAATTAATGAAAAGGGCAAAACTAGGGACGCGCGAGTGGAATAATTTCGATGGTCGTTGAATTCATACTGCGAGAAGGGATAACACTTGTAATTTCGTTTTCGTTGGGAAACAACTGGTGGTCACCGGTCGTTTTCATTTTCCCCTTGGCACTTTACCTCCACCACGTGCAACAGCAACTACAAATTGCCCGCTATTTCGTTCACATTGCGTCGCCCTCGCGTCTGGACCAAAGAAAGCTAAGGAACGATACGCATATTATATTCATGTCAATTTACAGGTGCGCTGTAAAGTAAATTTCTACCGTATTTTACTAAGCTCTTGGCGACAATGATTTTCCTAATAAAATTTGTAGTGCCGTAAAGGAATCTCTGTTCCCAAAGTAATCAATACAAACGGAGTGTTTGATAATTGAAACGAAATTTCAACAGAGCTCAAACAATTTTAAAGACTTTGACCCGGCGCTCCGGTAAATGTTACCATCGACGCGAGGGAAGCTGCTGTCATTCTTTATTCGCAAAATTAATGTTACACAGCATAGCAGTGTCGGGGTTGAATACCGAAGGAATATCGGCCGTGGCAGAACAAGGGAGAGGGATCCGGTTCGAGGGAAGATATTGGTAGAAACAGAATTCTGAGCCCTCCGTCGCGACGGTAACTGTTTAATTATGTAATCACGAATTTACATAATTGGCCGAGGCGCGCGGATCCACCCCGTTCTCTACCCGGCAACTAACCGCGCGTCGAAGGAATATCAGAGTAAAATTTTCATACGTCTATGCGTCAGACTTCAATATTTCGGTACAGTTTCGGTTCTCTCTTTGACAAACTCTTTTAATTTTAACACAAAAATAATAAGCTAAGAAATATCTATTCTTTGATTTCAATTTTCTAAACACTTCAATAGATATTACTCCACAGTCAGATATTAATTACAGAACACTTTTTGAAAAAAATACTTTCACCGTCCCGAGTCTCGTATATGGCACAACGAGTTCAAGATAACGAAAAGGCTTCAGCCTGTTCCTTGACAAAAGAGTGATACACGGTGGGATTTTAATTAAGGAAACCCCGCTGCTTCGTCGATACGATTTCTCAGTCCTATTTTCTGGCCATGGACGATCTGTTCCGATCTGACGATGATCGGCGGCTACGACGTACCAGCAGTGGCTTTCGAAGACAAATCGACGGTATCTCCGTTTTCGAGCAACATAAATTAAGCCTGCCACGTCGATGCTTCGACTGGTATCAGACTCGCCTCGAAAAAACCTTGCTACATCCAATTGCCTCCGAAGTGTCTCCACAGTACGCTATTCAGGGTGTTCCAAAACTGGTTAATTCCCCTTACAATGTGTACAACATATTTTCTTTTATTTCTACCATCTATATTGCCCGTATCGCGAACAAATTGTTTTTAATTACTATATTGATGTATTTTTGAAACGCCCTATACGCAGTAGAGTGTGCCCACTCGTCAGCCACCTCGAGGGTCACGAAACATCGTTGAGTATCGAACAACGAACGTGCGTATACCGTAAAAGAACCGAGCACCGTCATTCTTTTGCGGCTTTCCGCTTTATTCGGCCGTAAAGCAGCAGTAGCTCGAACGTCGCGGGATTAAGCGCGCGCGTCAGAAAGAGGCAAGGGAATGATGGCCAGGAACGAGGATGACCGAGCTGAACGGAGCGTACGATTGGAGGAAAGGTAGTTTCGCGCTTTCGCCATTCGGATTAACCGTTAAAAGATCGAAATGCTCCGTTGCGTAAATTGGCCGCGGCGTTTTGCTATTATTCGTCCGGCGGGCACGACCAAGGCATTCGTTTACAACTTCCTCATTCCAGGTCGCTGGTAAAATACACCTGCATTTCGTCGCCGAACCCCCTCCGGTCCTCCGTTCCCTAATTTCATTCCGGGGGATTATATATCCTCGAACCGTGCACTGACTTATCGATCAATCGCTGCAAATTATTCTAGTCTAAATTAGTTCAAGGTGCAAGGCCCCTTCGTACCATTAAGCTGCGATTAATTATTCGAGGATCGACCGCGTGTTCACGCGGGGTAACCTCGAGCAGAGAGGCGCGGCGATAGCCTGTCGGCGTTTGACGGGCGAAACAAAGAATCGCTAATTTTCTTACGAGGAACTCAATTTCGATTTCAATTCGAATTGACGGATCAGTCCGCCGTTTAAATTCGCTCGATTCCGGGCTCTCTTTGAAGCCCGTGCAAGCCCGGATTCCCTTCACGTGAATGGCGCTTTCATCGCGTGAAATGATCAGTCCAGAGTAGACGAGAGGAAGGACGATCGGAATCGGGCGAAAGCTTACGATAATCTCGCTTCGAACACGCCGATTACACTCCGTTCTCGTTTCACGCCGTGCCAATCAACCGTGCACGACCATTTCATCGCGTTCACGATCGAGGAAATTCCGTGCTTCGCGACGTTATCATGCGAAACAACGTTGCGTTAATGATATTACCAAGGGCAGGAAGGTGTGCCCTCGAAACCGCTGTTCGAATAAACGTTGCCACGGACGCAACATGGCGGGGAAGAAAGTACGGATTTGGGGTGGAAATACCTGTTCGCGGAGGAGCGGGAACAATAGAGCAGAAAGAGAAGGGAGAGAAGAGAGAGAGAGCAGAGTGGACACACAGCGAAATGATCGCCGAATTTTTCTCTCGATCTTGCTCCTCGCTGGCTGCATCTCTCTTCTGGGTGCAGCGGGAAGTCAGAAAAAGAGAAAGGAAATAAAAGACGAGAAAGAGAGTATACACGGCTCTGACCTGGCTTCGATTTGGAGCGGCAGCCAGCACACGTTGGACCGGCTCCCCGAGGCGAATGGGAGCATTCTCCGAGGAAATGGACAGATGGTCTGGAAGCTGCTCGATTCCACCTCGAGCAGAATCGGAATCCCGTTGTGTATATTCCGGCACGTTCGTTTCCCGTCTGTGCCCGAGTTTGCCACACGGATCGACCGACAAAAAAATCCGCCCGTGAGGTTTGTTTACGGTAGCGCGGATCTAACAATGAATTCCGTTGCCTGACAAATGCAATTTAGATCGAGGGAAATTACTCTCGACAGGCTCTACACCGAAATATTTCGATCGACCTTTATACGTCTCGCCCAGACGAGTCGCATTGCCGCGCGAAAGGAATTCAGCACGTTATAGAGAATTTTGCAAACGCCCTCAACTCTGTTGCGCCATTCGTTGGCGCACTGTAACGAAATCAATGCAACGCCGCTTCGTCGTCGTCGTCGCGATTATTCTCCCCCCGCGAAGCAATGAATATAAATCAAATTTCGTCGAAGGCGGTATCTCGCGCAGCTCGAAGAATAAGGGAGGGCACGAGAGGCGACATCGAGGGCCCTCGTCGCTTCCTCGAATTAATAACTGCTGCCCCTCACCCACCCTCGAACTCCCCCTCGACGTACCTGGAGTCTACCTCGCGCGAGCTTTTGCCACGAGCGCGCTGATCGAGGGAGATCCGTTTCTTTTGGCACGGGGTTAGGAGAGTTCCACGTCTTCCTGGCCGAAAGGGTGAAAGGAGGGACAGATACAAATGGAATACACGGAATTCCGGGGCCATTAATGCGACCAATGATAAATCGCTGGCAATACTTTAAACGATGACTGCCGAGGCCCCGTTCTTGTTCGTATTTTTGCCAACAGCACCGTGCAGTCAGTCAAGAAGACATTCTCCCGGTCCCTTCTCCGCGCAATGTCCCCGTGTGCAATCCGCCCGGTGTGCGTCCCGGCCCGACCAACACGGAACGGTAATTCCATTCCGTCCCGCGAGCGGTGCCCGCGCGTGTGCCCCGTCGGAGGCAACGTACGTCGCTCCTCTTTGATTTATCGCTCGCCAATGACGGCTAAGTGCTCCTTTGACTTTCGATGCTCTTGCGCTCTCCACGAGAGCAGCCGTGCAAAGGCAGCCTGTAAATCACGCCACCCTGATAACCGATCGAAAAGGGACACGGACCTACGCTTCCGTACACTGCGTGACAGGGAACGTCTCGTCTCGATCTTTCGGCTTAATGTCGTCCACCATCGATACGATCCAGCCACGCATTACATGCGTTCGACGGGACGCCTCCCACCGTTTTGTCCGACGTTTTTGGGACCCGTTTTAGAACACGCCACGAAGCCCCACGATCTGATTTCACCTCGGGGCGAACGAACGGGCTCGTGGGAAGAAGGAGGTTATCGTTTTTATTTGGAAAGAGGGCGGCTACGGGCCGACGAGTTTGCGGAGCCGGGTCTCACGTTTATTGGATCACTGCTAGCCGATCGAACTGTTGTTAAGCTTGAGGTTCCAATTGGCCGGTGTCTGTTATTGATCCCCGCAGCTTGAGATATAGAGTCGTCCCTTCTCGGGAATGTATTTATTAAATCGTCTAAGTTCAATTATCCCGGGGATATCGTAAAGCAGAGATTCTCCCGGTTCTTTGCGTATTTGATGGGCGACTTAAATACGAGGCTTTTTACGCGGCGTGTGAAATACGATCGCGTAGAAGTTAACTGCGTGTCAGAGTGGAACGTCAGTCAGCAGCGGTTAGCGCTTTAATTCGCGCAACTTTACACGTCCACCGCTCGACGTTAGAGCGTCCTGTGGTGGAGGCAATTTTTCCGCCCGCTCGAAAATCGTCGAACGGGCCAAAAATTCGTGATTTATGACGACCGGCGTGTCGAGCGGAGATCCGTCCAATTATTTTCGCACCGACGTCGACGCATTTCCGATTTGATTTATCACGACACGCAAACGATCGTCGCGATATTAGACGGCTGGCGCTGGTCCAAACGCGCCGAATTCTCCAGTAGATAACGTTTTTCTAAGATGCCGGCTATGCCGTAATGCTGTCAAGTGGCGGAGCACAGGATAAAAGCATCCATAAGAACCGAGCGAACATTAAAGCCTTCGTTACTTTATGTTCTTTGATTTTCAACTCGCACGTGCTGCACTGCCCGAATTTCGTGGGGGAATTGTCCTCGTACGTAATAAAGTTGCTCCGGGCGTTTAGATTATTGGGACTGGAAATATTTTTAGCGTCCACGGGCCACGAATGTCTGTCTGGCTACCGTCTGACGCATGGGCTTAATCTACTGCGGCCGATGAGAAATTATTACGAAGTCAGGTGAAAGGAACGACGACATGATTACACAAACATTTCCGCCTACCCGCTGGCACAAGTTTACGAGTGATACGTACCAGCAGCATTAAAATGAAGACTTATTGCCACCGTTATTCCCATCGTGGAAAATCCTCCTACTGTAATCGAAAAAACTCGACCAACCTCCTTCGACATTCCACGAAACGTGTAACTCCCGCTCAGACAAGCCGGTCGTCCCACAACACTCGAAGCGATTTCGACATCTCGTTCGTAACAGGGTAGCACGATCGACGAGGGAACGACGTTATTTCGACGAAGAAGCCCTTGGAGAAAGGCAAACAAGGGGAGAATCGTAATTTCTTTTCGCGATCCTTCGCCGTTCGGTGAAGAAACTAACCGGGGGCCCCAGTCGTATTTCGCTTTTCCTCGACGGTTTGACAGCTGGTCCGCGTGAAATCCCAGGCACGAACGTGAGCGTGCCGGTGATCATCCCTTGTGAAACGCGGACTAATGACGCGCGAGTTATCTACGAGCGTTCGAGCGTAAGGGGGCCTGAGAAGAGTAGTGAGAAGCCGTTTTTTTTTTCCAAGGGGGTGAGAATAAGGACGGCACGAAGAAAAAAGACGAAGGTCGCGAGGAGCGGCGAAATAAAGAGGGTAGGGTTTGGTTACCGATAGACGGGACAAGAGACGAGGACGAGACAGGTCCGGACACGGGAAGGTCTTCCCAATTCCAGGAGTCAATACACGCGGATATTGCAGCCATTTGAGGCCCCTTTCTGTCCGAATGCGAGCAAACGAGAAAGAGGGTGCGAGTGGAAATCAAGGCGAAGGAAGAAAGAGGGCTTCGCAGAGGGAGAAAGAGGGGGAAAAAGAGGGAGAGAGGGAGAGAGAGAGAGAGAGAGAGAAAGAGGGAGGTGACCAAACGAAGGATCGAGGGCTCACACCGGGGGAACGAACGTTAGTGTCACATCCAATAAAATTGCCTGCTCACCCCTCGAGCCGAGCCACCCTCGTGGAATAAAATGCAGTATCGGCCTGCAGTGGGTACCGATTGTAAAATGAGAGCTGGAGGACCGGCTGAAGGAAGGAAGGAAGGAAGGAAGAAATGGTGGGACGAGGAACCAGGCAAATGTAATATAGAATAGTTGCACAGCTCTATCTAACCTTTTATCTCCACCCTTCTCTCTATCTACGTCTCTCGTTCTATCTTGCTCTACCTTCTCTGTGATCTATAATAGTTCCTGTTCCTCTCTCCGGCGCACGGTCAATTTACGAGATACATACTACGTCCTTCTCGTGACGCCGTGAACACACGTACATATACATATATATTTATGGCTCGTGGCGAGGGATGAAAGTTGTTCGTGCACGTCAACGGGGTCCCTTTTCCGCGAATAAACCGAGGGAACAGGCTGATGCGGGACAGGGGGTGGGGCGGCGTTATTTCCAGAACAAGCCGATCCTCCTGGAACGCGTATTACCTTCAAGAAAGACCAACGATATCCCCGGGAAGCGTATCGTCGTTGGACGGAACGCCGATGAAATTTCGGTGCACGCGAGAATAATTCGGCGAAACGACACGAAAGATGAAACCACTTTTCGGTGGAAGCGAGGCCCTTAATTCACAGTCGAGCAGACCAATCTAAATGTTTGAACGATCTGCTCCAGCGATTCCGAGAAACTTCTTCGACACCAGACGAATCGAAGGCAACCAATTCCACCGCCCGCCCCCCCAATTCTACCCATCGCTGATCCGCCTCTTTAACCGAGTTAAACGTTATTCCGTGGAGTGACAGTCGCTCGTAACCGCCTCTAGGAAGATTCCGCGCAGGCGACACGGAAACCGATCCACCACCCCAGCTGTCACGGACTCGCCACCCCATGCGCAACCCCGAGGTCCCAAGGGCGTGCGACGGGGTCGTCGCGACGCGGAGCTCGTTGAAATTATGATTCGCGAGCAAAACATTTCACCCGGAAGGGCCACTTTTTCTTCGGGCTTGTCAACGCTTTCCGTGGCTGACGGTGTTGCACGATGGCGACGGTGGTGGAAGATACATAGGGGGAGAAGAACGGGGAACGAGGCGTCGCCTCGCTTCTTCGTACACAATCCTCGTCGATGTCGGCGTTGAACAGGATCGAGGATCGGCACGAGGAGGACGCGTCGCGAGGAAATGATTTGTGGTACAAGGTAACAGGCAGCTCGTTTCGATTCCCAGCGGCCCACTGTCGCGGGGAATGTTCGTGTCTCAAAATCGATGCCAGCCCTTCGAGCGGCCAACAGCCACGGAGCACTTAATAAGAGGCAGACGCATCGAGACGCAAGTGTCACAATTACCAGCCCCCAACACCACCCAAACCCGCCCGACGACTCGCGTCCCCGGCGACGTAGTTTCTTCGACTGGCCGCAGTTTGCCCGCTCTCATCCCGCTCGAGTAGCGGTAGTTCGGGATAGTCTCGTCCCGAGAGGTAGTGGAGTTTCCAGCCAGACTTCGACTACTCGATCCGGCTGCCCTCCAAGTGGTTCGCCAGTTACCCCGTTACCATCTTCATCCCCTCTGTTTCCTTAACTTGCCCCGCGCCGTACGTGGAATCGTTCCTGAGTGGCTTCGCGATTGGAGTACTTAAGCGGGACACGGACGAAGCGTTAATGAATCTCCGTCGGGACTCGTCCGCACCAGGCAGCCGGTCGATATCCTTTAGCGCGCGTTTCGAGGACGGTCGGACTACTCGAAAGGGACGAATCAATTTGGAAAATTGTCGCCCGATCTCGTCGATTCCACGCTACTTCGACGCTGTCAAAGGGCCACGGCGGTGCCGCCTGTTTCGTTGTGTTTCGCGGGTTGGACGCGCCGGATTTGCCGACGAATGTGACGCGGAAAGTTTGGAGAGATAACCGGGAAGTTCTGGGTGAATTTAAAAGTTTCGCATCTTCCGGGAGGAGTTGTGGTAATTTATTAATGAATCTCGGTGTAATTAAACCGGTGGGCTTCTACGGATTCAATTATACTTCGTCGAACTCTCGACACTCGATTAAACCCGTTAAAAGCAGCCCTATGCGTTAGGGTCACTTGTTATACCTGGCTTCTGCGGCTGATCGAAATATCTGCCCACCTACGTAGCGTCGCTAATTATCATCGTATACCCGGCTGACCGATATTAATGCTGCCCAGCGAACCCCGAATATCTGCTACACTCGCGCTTGCAATTATTTTCTTCGACACACCCTTGGAGAAACAGAATGTTCCTCGATATGACAATAATAACTTACAGACGGTCGTTGTTCGGTTCACGCGTTCGCTTCCGCGTTACACCCGCAACAAACAATTTCGATCCGCAAATTGTTCGTCAAAGTACGAACCGCGCACGGCAAATCAATACCTGGAGGCGAACGGAATGACCAGTTGACCGGCAGAATCGCGTTTGAAGCGCATTCCACTCGTGATCCGTGCACGCTGCCGGAAATCGGTATATAACGTTGCACGGCTCTTCCGCGGATTTCCGTTTAAGGGCATCCTAATTGTGCCGCGTGAGATCGGGACTGCGATCGGCGACCCTTCAAGACCGCTAGCGGGGCCGCTAGAAAATCTTCGCGTACGCGAGCGTGCAACGACGGGGCGTTGGAGAGAGCAAGAGCGAGGGGGGAACGCGTGTCGCCGTGGTGCATGGAAAGGAGATGCAATCGGCCATGTAAAACAGGCCTGCCGGTAACGTACGTCTCTCCGCTCCTTTGCTGGCGTTCGTGGCGTTCCCGTAGGAGCCAACTCGTGCGGTCACGAACGTGCGAAGGGAACGAAGAAAGTAAGGGGGAAAGAAGGAGAGGGCACGGGCCGCGCATTCGCGGTTCTTTCGGAATTAATTTTACAACTGCGGCGTGTTAATTCGTGGCGCTGGTATTAAGAATTCGCGATAAAGCGTTTATCCGTCCTCACGATTCGGTTTTTTATAATGTCCCCCCGATACCTCGGGTAACGTGGGGCAATGTTAATTAGATGTTCGCCACTGAACCACAGTTTGGGACCACTCGAGAAGATCCGTCGATACGTAACTCTTATCTCGTGCCGTATAAATCAGCTGTTTCAACTTGGAGTTATTTCAAAATTCAAACGCGCCGTAGCTCAACCTTAACGTATCCACCAAATTACCGAATAAATGTTCCGCGAGGCCGACGTGCACCAGGCGAACTGCGCATTCTCGCCATCCACCTTCCGTCGCCGTTGTCGACTCTGATTTCAATCTGACCATTCGTGTTTCGAGGTTGCGGTAACGTGGCACCGAAACGGCGGCGGGTACCGTGGGGGTGGAGCGGCAGCTGGAGACGAAGGAGGCGGAAAAGGTGGCGCATTTGCCTCGCACGGAACACGGCTGCATTACGCCGCTGGTTGGCGTACATTAGGCGAGCAGACGACGAGTTCCACGTAGCACACACGATTGGCCGGTAATGCGCCAGGAATTTCCGACCTTCAGCCGCGGTTACAGATGTTCCCCTTACCGAACACATCCGGGACACTTCGGCCAGAATACCCTCCAGCTAATGCTTCCGGCCTTTTCTTATCGACGATTGCCTGTCGCGGGTTCGGGAAAATTTTGCCGCCGTAACTTACGGTGTACAACCGAGTGAACGCACGAGGTACTTAAACCTGTCCGTGACTTGGAGAAATCGCGTGGGACATCTAGGGGTAGTGGAAACGGTCCCAGGGCCCCCGAACGTCGATGGTACCCCTAAGTCTAAGCGCACAGATATCGAAGGGTTCCGAGACTCTCAAACCGCGCGGCACGGCACCATGGCGTTGATCGGAGAATTTCGCAGCCACACTATCGTACGAACGATGCTTCGCGGAAATCTTCGAGCCTATCGAACGTGTATCAAAGAATCTAGACTCTTAATCCTTCCCCCGGCAATTTTCGACCAACCACTACCAGCGCAAGGAAACAATCGTTGGAAGCGGAAAGCGACATGTACGTGCAATTACAGATAAGCAGGCATACAAGCCTTCGCGTTCCGCTGGTGCTCTAGCGCGCCGTCCATAAGGTCGTCGTAAATTTCTCGAAGAATTCGCGCCTTGGTCGGAACGCCAAACGGTACCCCATTCTTTTCCCCGCCGGTAACACGGATACAATGGGAAATCCATCGGCGTGCCTGGCGAATCGCGGATCGCGCTAGTTATTTTATCGAACCTCGAGTTGCGAGTGCGAAAGGGTAGTTTCGCGGCCGATCCCGCGGTACGAAAATAGAGGACAGAAGGTAGGAAGGAATGTTGCTCTCGGTGATTTCTATCCGGCCACGCATTATCATCGGGACCATGTACGGTATTGCCACCGGCGGGAATAATAGTTAAGGACAATGGAATCTCGTGGCGCGATAGCGCCGGCGACGACCGTTGACGGCTAGCTGATATAACGTATACGTTACTGCCGGTGACGGACAATGGCTGGTAATTAATTACCTACAAAGTACAGAGAGGGTCGCATTGTAGTCTGTATCTGGTATTTATCTTGAAACATCAACAATGCGAGGGACAGCGGTGCACCCGCGAACGGTGAAAGAGAGTTTCACAAGTGGAAAGAGAATCTGTTCGCGGCCTTCGCAAGGTATCGCACCGCGTTATCGCCTTATGTCTCCCTCTGTTTCTCCTTGACCATCTCCGTTCTGGCTTTCACCTTTTATTGATTTCTTTTCTAACCCGTTCCATTGCGGCCCGATAAGCGTGCGCGCCTTGTATAATATTTTTCACCGGTCGCGTTTTAAATTCACTGTACTACAAGCTTCTTAGTCAGCGCTTTTCTCCTCGTACCCCTTTTGCTCCGTTATTGCGACAGGGCGATTTCGTCTAGGTCATTCGCGGGTCTAAGGGGACACGCGACGCGTTACCCCGGCCGTGCGATGAGTGATTGGAATGGATCGTATTATATGGAAATCGTGTGGCTGGATTATTGTAATTTTCATGATTACTTTCTGATGCGACGACATCAGCGTGGGCGAGACATCAGTGGCGATAACTATCGTATGTTTTCACGACCGATGAAGCGTTAAGGAAATGACAGAAGGGGGAATCACTGAATTGTCGATTCACCCATTTATATGCGATTCGCAACTTATAGCCAATTGCCCGACTATGTAGAGCCCTGTCCCCCTCGTGACAACTATAATTTCCCACCCCCAATTTGAGGCAATTGGACGAGTGCGTTTGTTTTTCTGTGCCCGATCGATGCCGCCGTTCCAACTATGTACAACTTCCTCGATAGGGCGAAGGAAGTGTATTCTAATTTGAGCATACACAAATCAAACTTCCCGTTGAAAATGTACATACCTCAATTATTCATTCTTATGCCCCGGCATCCTGAGTTTCCCCCGGTATCGTTTCTAAATTACCCAAGATCTTGTTCTTTTGATAAATCGCCGTGTTCGTACACGTGAAACAGAAGCCGGGAAGAAGAAGCAGCAGCATGTACGGCTGATTCAGTCTGACCGCGGCTTTTCCATGCCTGCCTATTTTCGCCGCCACAAATCATTCGACGGCCAAGAAAATATGTTTCGAGGGTCTGCCAGTCGTTCTGCGGCGTTGCCCGGGCTTCACACGTTTGTGAACCCATTAACCGATTTAAGACGGTGCCTCTGAGACTGCCGTCGCGTAACCCGTCCCTATCCTTTCGTTTCTTTCGCCTCTAACCCGGAAGGAAGATTTATGGGCCGCTAAACGATTCCACGGAATTTAATTGCCACGTCGCCGGTTATTATCGCGCCCCAACTTCGTTACGCATCGCTGCTTATGGATTAGATGTCGGCTCGATGAGCGTCGAATTCAAGAGACCGAGAGATAACCTCTTCCTGATGCAGAATTGCTACGCCGACGAGAGATTGCAAACGGCCGGGGAATGCGAGGGTCGTTTCGGGGAAGATTGATTCGCAAAATTAGATTCCAATGGAAGATTACAGGTAGACGAACCAGCTGTTATTCTACTTTTCCTTCGTTTTCTGCCGATTAGATATAGTTTATTGCCAAGTAATTCAATCGGAATGGGTATAACGAGAATAAAGTCAAAGCATCACAGCCTAGGCGCACTTCCAAGCAGCTCTTGCGATTCGCGGAGCAACATTTAATTTCTCGTCTAGTACTCGGACCTCCGCGACCGGAATGCTTTTTCATTAATCTCACGATAAATCTTCGCGGTGGGGTCGAGAGCAAGAAAACTTCACGGAGAGGGTGCGAAACGCCTCGAGGCACGACTAATTCCGCCGTCCCCGAATTAATTAAGAAGAAACAACCGAAACCCCGCTGAAGAGGATTCGAATCGAGTTTCATGGGTGGAAACTGTATCGGGAGCGAGGATTTAAGGCGGTGCCCCGTGAAAAGAGGGAAGACGTTCCTCCGTGTTAAAAGTAAGTGAACCACCCCGAGGCCACGGAACGGTCTCTAAAGAATGTACATGGAAGGACCGTCGATGCCAAACCCTACGACTACCCGTTGGGGGTGTTTCATTTAAAGATTTCACGAGCCTGCAGACACGCCGAGGAAAGTTCGTTAAGGAATCTGTCGCCCTTACTTCCCGTGATCACGTTTCCCTGAGAAATCGCCAGCTTGCAGACTATCGGCGGAAAATTCGAATATATGACGGCAGCTTATAGGAAGCTGAACGACGCATTGTGAATTTGAAACTCGGAAAGTCCTGGACTATCCGCCACGATTAACTACCTCTTTTATATTCGCGTCGAGCTACCGTTGGCCCCTTAACTATTAACTTCCTTCGAATTATGATCACGATTACGATGGCTAAGCAGCAAATTAAAGCGTCGAAGATGTATAATTTTACGAGGAGTATAAGAATCCGCAATTTATTCACCCCCGATCTTTTTTGCATTCACTCGGGCTACCCGTTATAGCGGGCCACCCCTTTATTTCCGCGCAGAGCTTTCCCGTGCTCCATTACGACTTTCTTTATGTAACTTTTTTTCCATTACGACA
Source organism: Nomada lathburiana (assembly GCA_963667235.1). Classification (NCBI taxonomy): domain Eukaryota; kingdom Metazoa; phylum Arthropoda; class Insecta; order Hymenoptera; family Apidae; genus Nomada; species Nomada lathburiana. Next base: position 11,320,371 of record OY763903.1, read on the forward strand.
GCGGTGCCGCTCGAAGCAATTATAGCGAAAAGTCATCCACGGTATAATACAATTACGCTTAGCCGCTCCGGCTGTCAAATCGATTTACAAAATCAAGCTATGTCTGCCGCTTGTGAAATCTACGAAATCTACAAAAATCATCGTTCAGTCAGCATCTTGCGAATCTACATACGTGGCCGTTAAAAATATGCCTTGTTCCCTTGGCGACAGCAGTGGCGTCGCTCGTGATACCAACGAGCATCGGGGTGTCAAAAGATGCTCGCACCCGACCGCGTCGCGAGACACTCGGCCGAGAAGGCGACGCTGTCTTTCTAATTTTCGCTTCAGATCAAAGAGTTACGCGTCTGGGAGGTTCATCGACACTAATAACGAAACGCGGGTGTCGCCGACCGCGATGACGTTTGACTCCTTTTGTTCCCACCCTGCCGCTGGTCCAATTAATTAGGCGCCCGTTCCTCGGCCTCCGTTTTGTATTAAACAATCCACGGAGCCTCGGTCGTGGCAGACGTGTTGGCGAATCGAGGAAGCGACCTTATTAATATACATCGTGGTTAGTACAATCGGTAGAAGGGCTGGAGAAAGTGACAATTCTGTCTGGCGTGTTGCGAAGGGGGGCTAAGAACGCGATTATTCTTTTTCCATTTGTTTCGAACGAATAGACAGAAGAGTTGCTCTGACAAATAACCTTCCGTCTCGGTCCCGGGAAACCAGGGCTCGCGACCCTAGGCTAGAAGGAAACCGTTCGGCGGCATTACTGCAGCATCATCCTGATTGCATTAAATTATTCAAATAATAGCGTGCCTCTGATTTAATCCACTTGGATATCGGAGCAGGCCACGATCGCTGCTCAATATAGGTAACTGATAGTTTTTCGTGGCGCGCCTCCCGACACGCTTCACGCTGTTCTATCATCAGCGAGATTGCCAACCGCTTTTAACGGCCGTTGCCTGTTCGTACCGCGGAGCGATACATACGCGGAGGAAGGCGGGGTGGGTTTTTATGTCGCGTTCGTTGATATATTTAGGAACGTCTTGCAAGAGAAGCTTCTCTTAACAAGTTAATATATCAAGGATTATGGCAATCGCCCAGTCGCCAAATACAAAAATGAACATAACCATTCCATGGATACGTATACACCAGTGTCAGACCTTAGCCGGTCGGGGGAAGAAAATTCCCATTTCCTATCCCACGAGTCATCCACTCTTCGCGAATAATATTCGGAAGCGATCGGGCGTTCCATTTCCATCGATCACCGGCTCGAGTCGGCACCCAATCGGCGCCCTTTTCCCTCCACGAATAAATCTCTAATCTAGCGCGATCGAAATAATTCCCGGCAATGCCGTCGCGATGCCAAAGAGGGATCCGGTCGTGGGAGAAATGGAAGAGGGAAAAAGAAACACAGCACGAAGTCTGGGCTTAGGTGCGCGAGCACCCGGCGAGGATGCTACGACAGGGCGAGCTGGTTTGATGGAACCTTACAGCTGTTTGCTTCGGATATCGATGATCGCGTGGTACGCGGCGATGCAATAAAAAGCGGCGGGGAACGTGGCACGGATAGAACGAGAGCGGTACAGCCGTTCGAACATGGAATACGGGAAGGAGAGAGAACGGGAATGGAAAAGAAATTTGCCTTTAAATTCCAGCGCGACGCGGGGATGTACGTAGAAGGGTCGGGGGTGTCTCCTCCACCCCTCGACGGAATAAGTAGATCGAGATTCGAGACGCGCCTCTGCTGACGCTACTCAGCTCGATGCCGTTGGAACGCAATAGAATCCCTTCCGCCAACAGAATCCTCGAGGATACCACGATATCACGGCTAAACGAAGCGCTTTCCGACTGATTTATCCGCTGGCTTCCTCCTGTCCCCTTCCACTCCTACTTATTCGATTGCTGCTTACTCTTCTCGTACCGCGAGGGTTGCGTTTCTCGACGGCGTATTCTTTTTCCAGGGCCAACGAAAGGAGAACCTTGCCTCCCTGCGGAGCGAATAAGAATAGAGGACGCGTTCATGTTTGCCCGCGCGAATTCTACTTCACTCGTTGACTTCGAGTGGTGCGACGATGTCGAAGGATAATGCCAGACGTGGTAGGTTAGACGGGAACAGTTTGCCGGAGATTTACTATCTAAATGAATATTTCTCCACGATCTTGGGCGATAAAGCTGTCACGCTCAGAGCTTCCTAAATACTACGATGGGGCGGGCCAAGGGGGATAAAAGTTTCGCCGACAGATTTACCACCTCGTCAACTAGGGTCACGTGTAATTGCCAGCGAAGCGAAGGGCGAAGACGGCGGCGACAGTTAAGATGACTGGGAGTCATGTAAAAATTCTACCATCGCGGGGAAGATAGATAACAGAAGTGGAAAGTGCTTCCACGAGGCTGGGATAGAAGCAGAAGGACAACTGTCGCGTCTCTGTCCGATCGCGAGTCAATCGTGACTCTATACACGTCGCACTAAAGTATCGGATCTAGTGATCCATCGAAAGACGCAGAGAGATCAAATTATTACGAAATTCGTCAAGAAGCAACGAGATGTCTAGACCACTCAACGAAGCGATGAAAACGCCCGCACGCACAGGGGTTGCAAAAAAAACAAACGAAAAATCATCCCTCGAACGCTGACGCGATATGTTCTTGTTGCTCGAACTTCGCCGCGGCGCGGGGGTGCCTGTACAACTAATTAGTACCCTCCGGCGATATTACACGCGTCGATACAGTTGTTCAGCTGCACCGCGCCGCGCAAGCAAGAATTTTCCACGGCCCAAGCCACGGTAGGATCTACCCTCTCGGCTCGACTGGGGTGGATTTTATCAGTACCGTCAGAGAGCCCTTTGAAGGGGGCCAGAGTCACCCTTTCCTCGCGGTACACGCCTGTGTATATACACACCAGCGGCTCCTTCGTTTTCCCGCTAGCGAAATCTCGACCTCTCGGTGTGGAAGAACGCACCACCGAACGATCCCTTTCTCTCCCCGCCCCTACCCACCTCTGCTCGCTTTCTCTGTTTCTCCATTCCCGACAAATTCATCAACCCTCTTCAACGGTGATTGCCGACGCCGTGGTCGGTACATAACGCTCCGGTACCGAGCAAATATTTCGCGTAAACGTGTTTCCCCGGTGCAGTTGTGGATATTTGCGGGTGGCGTCATACTATATTAATTCGTAGCAAGATATAACCGTTTGCTTGGACAAAAGATGTTCGTGGCACCCGTGTAAATTGTCGAAATGTTCGTCGATCCCGCGATGATTAGGATTCATGAAAGGTAGCAAAGTGTCGCAGCGATACGGTATAATTAAATGCGCCTTTTACCTGCGCGACCTTGCGCAGCAGCCTTTCTCGCGCAATTACGACTGAAGTGATCCCCCACGCGAGTTTCCGCATTTTCTTCCAGTCATTGCCCCTAGAGTAATGTCCCTCGTGTACGCGGCTAATTACAGGAACGATGACCGAGTGACTTTCGTGCAAGCTGCCAATTAATTCCGCCTATTCTTCTCCGAAAATGAAACTTCCTCCGCTTACAAGCTGTGTATCGTATGCCTGCCCGTATCCCCCTACCTGTCACAAACGAGCCAAGCGAGAGGCCAGGTACGCGACGCCGCGTTACGCCACCGACAACGCCATTCCCCACACGAGAGGCGCGCACACATCGTCGAAACGAAAGGTATGCGAAGAGGCAGGCATTAGCCGCATCCCGCGGCGGAATCACGCGCTCACACACACACACACAGCCGGGCCAAATTACCTGGTGCACGCGCGCGCTCGCAGCGTCGCTGGATCGCGTACGGAGGCCCATTAGGAAGACGCTCCAGCCTCCAAAGATGCAACGGGAATTAAATACGTAACGCACACGATCCACCTCACCGTTGTCACACCTGGTTGTTTATGGACGCGTAACTAGTGGCGCACGTTATTCGGACATGCGGGCGTAAGAATGCGTATGCACGTCCTCCGGTGGATATTACGTACGTGCGGCGTACGCGAAGCAAAAGCAAAGGCAGGTGAGCTAAGTACAGGGAACGGGTGCACGGTCGACGTGGTGTACGCTCGTGAAACACGAACTCGCGATCCCGTATCGCGTGTAACGTCGTAATAAGGGATGTTATTACTTCTATTGCGTTTCCCGCTTCCACAGATAAGTTCTTGCGCGCCGCTGGGCGGCAGAGGGGGAGCACCCTCGTCGCGAACCAACGTACGTGTACCAGAGGAGAAAGCACGATTCCTCTGGCGCGTGTGTGCAATACGCGCCGCGAGTGTACGAGCCCGTTGCCGGCTCGTCAGCCCCGGTCGTTACTCCATAACTCACTTTGCTTGCATACACGCCGCGAACCAGCGCCGACCAGCGACTCCATTCTCATGCTGTCCCTGCCGCGTTCCAATGATACGTAGTTCTTTTCATTTCGAATGACTGTGATAACGCGATCCGGGAATCCGTTGGTCTTTGGTGACTCGATGAGAAAGATACTCGTCTACTTCAGCTATCAATTGTGGAGCAATCAATTACGGTACAATGTTAATTGTCATACAATGTAAGGAAACCTCCACGCGAAGAATTATCGCTATGCAGACAATTCTTCCGGCAAATGCACCGAGTTCAAGAGGAATCCACAGAGTCATCGCTACGAGCGTCACGTAATTCAAACGATCGTTTCCTTGCCGCAATCTGTGCAAATCCTGCTGATAAACGCTCGAGAAAAACGCGTGTCATCCCTTTCACACGGTGTACCTGGGATGTTCTTCAATCACAGTATCAATCCACATCATCGTGGATACACGTGTGCCTTTTACGACACCGAACGCGACACGTTGGACTTCATCTGTTTTTACGTACAACCCTCTGGACACGGCGGTGTCGTGTAACTTTACCTCTGCAAGTTCGCATGGATATTTCAGTAAAGGACTTGGCAAGAGACTTTTATGTTACTATTACACTGAAATGAAAGAAATGAAAAACACTGCGCGTGCACATTTAATTCATTTGAAAGCGAACCAGTTGCCAAATTTCCCAACCCCTTCCGAATATATCCATGATCACAACCATCGTCCTATCGCAACGGTCAGGCAAATTAATCATCCAGCCAGCTTCTGCCACCAACTCGAGTGAAAAGTTAATTACCAGCTGTTCCGTGGTAACGAAACACCCTGCCACCGAACTTCCCGTTGATTTTTCCAATTGGACTCAACCATCGTGGTATTGATTGTCGCGTGCTTAGTCCGGGCTTAACAACGAAAACTCGGTAAGTCGAGAACCGGGTCATGGGAAAGCCAGATGGTGTGCTTTAATGCCCGCACGTCCCGTTTGTCTCTCCCTCATCTCTTTGCTCTTTCTCCTTTCTCGTGCACACCCACACACCCCCCCAGCCAGCACACACACACGCGCGCGTGCAAATATCCAGACGCTGCTACTGGAACCGCATATACGCGAGGACAGGAAGTGTACGAGGGTCGGCGGTCAGCAGGAGGGTGGAGTGTGGTCTTGAGTGACGCGTAACATGACTTAAGGATGTAGACACAAGGACAAACGCGCGTGCGGTGCACGAGCTTACAGAGTAGCTTTGCGAAGGGACAAGAGAGCACACGTAAAAGAGAATCGTGACCACCTGGCTGACGCGCACCGAGCCGTCTTGACGAAGTAACACGCGTTACTCGTGTCAGGAAGGTGCACGGAAGCTCGCGGGAAAAAGGTATATGCACACAATGTCTATCATCGTATTATGCGGAACGAGGCGGGGACAGGGCTTTGCGGAGGTTCGCTCCTCGAACGCTCGGCGTAAATCGGCAGCGCAGTATGCAACGGGGCAACGTTAGCACAGTTACGCGGCGGCTTACGGCGAATATACGATTATCGCGAACACTAGAGAACGCGTTAATTGTCTTGGAGGGAATTCGAATTCCCTCGGCCAGAACGGGAATATTCTGCTGGTTAACATCGTAGTAACTCCGACTTTGCTTCTTCCCTTTGCGTGCCGGCGCGCGGTTTCGCCCGCTCGAGAATCCTTCGGGGACGGTCTCGGGGCTTATAAAACGCCACGAAATTCTACGTATTAGCGGGAATCAAATTTTCTGCTGACGAACAGCGGGCACAGTGGATTGTAAAATTCGCGAGGTACCCTCGGCGTTCGTGCAACGGAAAGCCTGACGCCCGAATGATAGCTCTCTAAGTCGTTACCCGGAAACGATACAGTGCAACTCCGATAAAATAAATCGTGAGGGTCGTTTGTTCCCCCCGGTCGTGGGATGTTCCGTGAAACTAGCGGGAGCTGGCAATTTTTCAGGGGCACACTCGATAGCCCGGTCCATGGGGGGGCGCCCCATTCACGAGGGCGGTCACGAGTCGTACGTTAGAGTTCGCTAAGTCGTTTATACTCGACCCGTGGGGGTGAAGCCGCCCCTGCTCTCTTCGTGCGACCGATGTTGCGACGGCCATTGGAGTCCTCGCGAAGAATAGGAACGATTTCGACGATGCACATGTACAAAGAGAACAGAGAAGCGAGCAGGCGTGCTCTCCGGATAAAACCACACCCTTTCGCCCCGATTTTCGTGGCTTTCTGCGGCGCATTTGCGGCCAGACAGAGACTCTCTCTCTCTCTCTCTCTCTCTCTTGTCGTTCATCCGCGCAATTTGAAGTTAATGGCGGTATGGTGAATTCCGTGTCTCCTGGGCTCGATTGAAATCATCTCCTCGAAGGCTCGAAGGACGGTGAGCCCGTTTTCGAAAGGGGGAAGGAGAATAGAGATGAACGTTGGTACACAGAGACTTCGATTTCGTTTCCAGGTTGCGACGTTTGAAAGGTTTGAGATTGCTGCGCCACTTTCGACGAATGTTCATTGCAAAAAGTCGACGACAAGAGGCACCCCGGAATGAACTAGACGTAACTCTTTCCATCGATTCTCTGAATCAGCTCCAATTACCTTTCCCATCTATATTCTATTGCGTTCCGTACGACTCGTCAAATATTAGGGCGATCAATTCAACCGTCCGACTCTTATCCCTGAACAAAGAACCCCTCCACAGACCGCCGCGTAACCCGGCGCGTCGTATAGATAGTTGGCGTAATTTTCTTCGCCAAGGTGTTCCGCGCCGTTTACAACCACTTCTGTTTTTAGTGGCTCCATTTAAACCCTCATCGACAGCTGAATCCTGTCCCCGTCGAAACGAGCTGCGTACGCGTAAATCGCGAAAAAATGAGCCCGAGGAACAATTATCGGGCCCGTTCGCATTTTTAACGACTCGTATAAATTTTACGATCGGCCAGACCGTTCGATCCTGTGTCCGCTTTAATCGACGCAGCCCGCGTAAAATCCAGCTAACCGCGGTGCTCAACACACCGACCACCGTCGCCTCCACCCCTATTATACCTCGCAATCTCCTTTCAGCTTTTCCACGGATACGTTTGCTGGCGGCGCTGTTCCCATGGGTAACATTGTCTAGATTACCGGGTGGAGTAAGCTAACCTCCGAGAGAGGCTCCCCAAGCGGGCGCGAGGACATTGTAATTATGTATTCTCGTTGCTCGCATCTGGGACCCTTGGCGGGCAGGCTACGTTCCTGGACCCCGTGTACACCGGCTACGTCTGCGCCGGTTTTGTGTGCACAGTGGCATGCTAGTCTTTCCGACGTTCCCCCTCGCGATGCCGAGTATTTCCACCCGTATCTGCTCTCACCACCCTGCGATCCTTTTTCTCGCCCTCTGCAACACCTTCTCCCCCCGTTGCATTGTCTCTTTCCGCCAGACCGCTAGTTCTTCGTCTCCTTGGCGTCTCGAAGGACCGGTTTCCCTCCGGTACCGTCCTTCGGAACTCACCCCGACAAGCAACCACCCCCGATGACTAGAAGATTCGGTTGATTAAGTGGCCCTACCTCCCCCGTTTTTATACCTCGTGTAATTTAATCCGATCTCTCGTGTCCTTCCAGCACGGTCGAACGCCCACAAATAACACCCCACCGTAGCCGGCCGGCAGACTCCTGACCAACGATTCAATGTTCGCGCGCGGCACATGCTGTACGATAATTCTTGCTGCGAAGAATCGATTATCCACGGTTCGCCGGCTGCAGATGTATAGGTTACAGCAATGGGCTGGTACACACGTAAGAGTAATATTATTACCCGGTATGTCTGGAAACGGCGTGGACCAGGGGTGTCTTGATCCCCCCCCCCTCCCCCCTCTCAATCTATCTCACCCTCTCTGTCGGCCTCTATGGTTCCATTCCACCTTCGATCCGTGGTCACAACTGGAGCCTAGTCTTGCGCAATCTGCACGCTTATCTCGTGCACCATACGTCAACTGCAATACTGCCAACTTTTTCTCTATTTTTCCTACCCGCTTTTCGCCCGCTGACCTCGTGTACCTGTCCGACCGTTCGTTATCCACCGACTTTTTCCTTTCCTCTTTCCCTCCCGTTCCTTCCATTTTCTTTTTTTTTTCCAACTGTTACGGATGGCAGGTTGATTCCCTTTGTTCCTTTAATATCGCTCTCGCATGCACGTAACGGGCCCCCGTGGAGACCATTCGGGGATAATATTCCAAAATCGATTTACAATACGGTGGAATATAATCGACCGATGAATATCATGGGGCAAAAACGGGAACCCGGTTTTCCAGTTGAAATGTTTGCTCGATGGTGGCGTACGTGTCGAGATTGATACTTCTTCCGTTCATTTGAAGGAGAGGGGACGTTCAGAAAACTATCGACTACGATTCCAGTCAGTGAACCGAAATATAATAACGCGTCGGTAGGGGGAACGTACCGCACGAGCCGTAGAAAACGAAGCGGCCTCGACTAGGGGTGGAACGACAAAGAGGGACAGACAGAGAGGGGGGGGGGGGGGGGGACGAGCGATCGTTCAATCGATCTATCGGCGTCGTCGTCGAGGAAACAAGTATCGCCTCGTAAAACGGGGCTTATCCGCAAAATTCTAATATTTATTCATACCCACGGTAGTGCGGGGTGCCGGTGGCGACGGCGATGCTGGTCGACCGGGCAGAAAAGCGTTCTCGAAATCCCCGGAGGGACGAAAAGTGGATGGCGGGATTACCCTTTTCTATAAGGCACTGCCAGCAAGGCTGACGTGTATATATGTATAGATAGATAGATAGATGGATATGGGGTGGTTTTACTCGAGAGTACAGGTAAGACGGGGTAACCAGCGGTGGAAGAGGTAGACGAAAAAATATTCCGACAAAATGAGAACGAAGAATGGAAGCCGAAGTAGAACCAGGGTGAACTCTTGGCAGTGAGCAAAAGAAGCGAAGAAGAGGTCAAGCAGTGCAAAATATGCATGCCCGGCAAATGTCGTAGACGCGTTGAAGGTCTATCGAAGACACCAGACGTTAGATTTTCTCCTCCCAATCTTCCTCGAGTAGTCGACCCTCGTATGTAACAGCCGCCTAACCACCCTGCATCCCTATACCCTGCCTTATTCATCTTCTTCCAGCCACGAGTCAGCAGATCCGTACGCAACCCCCTTGTATTCTCGCAATAAACTTCCATCGGCCAAGCTTGAGGTCCATCGTGTCCCATCGGTGCTTCGCTTCCTTCTTCCGCGGGCTGACGACGATGACACCGGCGCCATAAAAGGCTGCCGGAGGGGGAGGTCGATTCCTTTGTCACCCTCTGTCAAACGCGCGGAGTATAAGGGAGGAGGGAAGCGACAAGGAAGGGGCGATGAGGAGATCGAGAGGCCTCGCGAGACCGTTTCCAAGCTTGAGAGCCGAAATTGCTCGTCCCGCCGCCGCCGAGCTGCTGCTCGATCTTCTCTTTGTTTTCATGAATTTCGTCGACGTCTGGCCGGAATTATAATCAGCGGTAGCGCGTTTTATCACGGTTTACCCGCGGTGGGAGTTAATCATTCCGAATTCGGCGGTCGACGGAACCGGATGAAACCCCTGCGAGATGGATTCGCCCGAACAGGGTACAAAGAAGATTTTCTTGCCCCCGATGGACCTTCGGTTCTATCCAGAATGGATCGCGTTACCGGGTGTTCTCTAAGGTCTATCCTATACCCATAGGTGCATCTTTGTGCTCTGGATTTAGCTAGACGCACGAAACAATAAAAGGATGAAGGGGGGGATGTTTTTGATTCCGCCTAGGAACATCCGAGCGAAGTGTCGGATAGGGAGGAGCAAGAAAAGAACGAATAGGTTTCATTGTTCGCCATCGTTGGTCTACCTGCCTGTTGGATATAATCGAGACAGGAGAGGAGCCGTCGAAGATTGTCGACGAAACCTACGTTGTAACGAAAATTGCCCAAAGGTCTGCCTCAAGGGTATGAAATGACACACCTCGCTGGATGCATCACGCTAGTACGAGGTGCATGTTGGGCAAGGAACAAGTTCAGAGTTGTTTGGCCATGCGAGAGGCATGCTTCGCCGCGAGACTATCTTCTCACCCTGAGCACAGTCTCCTATTTACTGGCCATGGTTTTTTTTTTTTTCTTTTTTCATCGTTCCAATCTGATTCTAGATAGATATTTCTCACAGCCGTTTATGGACGCGGGGACGAGAAATAAAGGACAATAATGGAGGAAAGAACGACAGGACTCTCGAATTAAACTACGTTTGAGACATCCTCGATGGGATCGTCCGAAATCGCTTCCCGGCCCATTGCCCCATCGTTTGTGCGACTCCTGGAAGAGCTCGCTCTTAATTGCGCGGAAAGGTCCGATAAGAAAGGGTCTGCCTCATTATCGAACACACGCGTCGTCGAGAACGTGGCCTGTTTGTTACAAAAATGCTAGAACATTTTTCGTGCTCTCGCTGGAAAACAAACAGAATGTGGGGGCGAAATAAAAAAAAAAAAAAAAAAAAAAAATGGAAAAAAGTGACGAAGCAATAGAGGAACAAAAACACGAGGGTGGAGATGAAAATCGTAGCGAGGTGCGACCCGATGCTCATCCGCGGATCTTTCTTTCCCTCTCGCCCCTATCTCGTTCCACGGTCGCAGCCCCATGATTTCTTTCTCGCGCGCACGCTGTGGCCAACTTTTAATTAAACGTCGATGGGAATAAAAAATACCCGTCCCGGTCGCCCGGTTATATTTCAACCCTCCGGTCCGTGCCCCCAGTCTCAGAGTGATGAATGCCCCGCCAGCTGATATATACATCGCTGGTCGTAGGTCGATGGAGGTATCGGCACGTGCAGAAGCGGCTGGCGCCGCCTGCCCCCTCGTTATCGTCGACAAATTTGGCAGGCTGACACGCCGACTTGATTAACCATTAAAGTCAATTTGCGGCTAACTCGCGGAATCTTTCGGAAGCGTCCTCCAGGCGTCCCATGAGTGATCTTCTGTGAAAGAGCCCTGCCACTGTGGGGGAGGACATTTATGATGAATTGGAAATCGATCATTTCCCCATGGTAAATTAATCAACGGGTTAATCGAGCTGGATCTTTCATAAATCATTGCACGTCGAAGAGGGGTGGGGTGGTGGTCCAATTCGAGTTCCTCGTTCGCTCGTTCCACTATGTATATTCCTGTCTCGTCAAGCAGGTTTTTCCTCGATCGATGGAAAATTCGTGAAGCTGAAGGGGTTTCGTATTAATAGAACTTACTCGGCGCGTCCAGAGGACCGACATTTTGAGGCACGAGTAGGGGGCAGCTCGAGAGGCTTGAACCTTATGGAACCGAGACGGCACTAAAGCGAAGAAAGAAAACGCTGGAACACAGGCTGAAGACGAGAGGAGCGAGCGTCGCGTCGCGTCGTGGTCCTTGCCGTCGTCTATTCCTCTCGCTGCAAGGGCGAGGAGGAACGGTGAGAAACGATGGGGCAAAATAAAACGTCGCTCTATGCGACGCCTTTTTTTGCGACGGGTAGAGCCGCCACTTCAATTTGACCTGTACAGCCCTTCGCGAGAGTTTTGCGCGCCCTTTCTTAAGCATCGAGCGCCCTTTGTCGCGCGACGAGCGCCCTTAAACGAGGTCAATTGTTCGAAAAGTAGCTGGGGCTGGAGCATCGCGGTTTTTCTTTTTTTTCTTTCTTTCCTCTTGCCTCGTCCCATAAGCGTCAGCTTTCAACATTCCCTCCCCCGCTATCATTTCTTCGTCGTTCTAATTACGAATCACTGACGATTCGTACGAGGTGGCAGAACAAATATTTGGCACCATCAAAAGTCAGCGGCCGCGTCGGAACGAGGAGATTCGAGGCAATCGAAGCGTCGCGAATGAAATCGTTTCGGTCACCGTCCGATTTTTGTTCTTTCAACTTCCATTTTACCGCGGCACGATAAGCCGAGCAAACACCCACGTAATACGATGGTCCAGGTACACAAGCGTCCCCACGGTAAATTATTAATCTCTTGCTCCGGGAGCACGAACAAATAGTAAACAATACGCGTGCACAATTAATTTGCTACCGTGGCGGTGTGCCTTTTAATTAAAAAGCTCTCTCACACCGCGTAGAACGGAAGATGCCTGGCAAACAAGCGCGGGGGCGCGACCGCGCAATCGCGACCAAGGCGTCCTAATTAAAAAAGATTGAATTCGTCGTTATTATTAGTACTGTTACCGTGCCGAGCAGCTGTCCTACTTTTTGCCCCTTTTATTCCCATTGGCGCTAAATATCACGGAAGCCATGAAAGCGGAAGAGAGTGAGGAGTCCGTGCGACGAATCCCCCTGTCGTCCTATGCGCACCTGCGTGAATAGACCGTCCGCTGCTTTTTTCGATCCTTCAACCTTTCAAACGCACGCCTCCATTCAAACAAGGCTATCCCTCGTTTCAGTGCCACCACTGAATCCGCGAATTTATTTTTATTCGCCAGTTTACCTTTTTATTCCATTAACACCTGGCAGTCGCCGCGGCTCGCGTGTTCTCCGCACTAAGAATTTTGTTCTTTTTTTTTCTTTCTTTCTTTCTTTGCACGGTCCTTTCTAATCCCCCCCCCCCCCAACCCCCCATACAGACACGAAATACCTTTGTTCTACCTGCTTAATACGTTCGTCCTTTTTTCCACACCTTTTTTCCCTCCGCACTCTCTATCCTGGCCCGCCGTCTCTCCGGTTGCATCTTCATTCATCCCTTTCAAACGATAAACCATAATGAATCGCCGTCCAGCCTGACCGTCCCCCCCCCCCCCATTGCCTTCCCATTACGAATTTATGTCTCATTGTCCGCGCAACCAAATGAACTATTTATCTCCCTCAGCGGATCCTTTCGATTCTATCGAGTCACGTCGATTGTTTTTCGCCTCGTCTCTCCTTCGCAGCCTGAACGAACAAATAACCGAATGCACGACGCGAAGCGACGAGTGCACACTCGAGAGCCACGACCAAGACCAAATGACGTTCGTTAGTAAAAGCCACCTCGTTCCTGGACCACCACTCCCCGAAGCTTTTTCCCTACCCCATCGTAACCCCCCACCCCCCTCGTTCAATTATCCATGAATATTCGCCGGTCGTCGCTCCGTCCCGCACTTGTTTTTCCCCATTTTTCACTCGCGTTTTTAAAGGCTCCAGTGGAAATCTGATTTTCTCGGACGGCCGTTCGAACGACGACGACGAACACAAAGAGAAACGAAACATTTCTCTCGGCTTCGAACTTAATTTCTCTTTAAACATTCATTCTAACTACGCCGCCTCAATTTTTCAATTCCGCACCGTGCGGTGTGCGCACGAGAACGCATTCCTTCGTCACAGAAAAAAGGAACGGGAACGAGAGAAAAACGAACGCCACGCGTCCACGTGACAAAAGCCTTCGCCTAGAGCTGCTCCGCGGAGTTTGAAACAAATTAGCCCGGCACAGAGCTGGTAACAGGAAAGCACAATTAATACGCGGCGAGTGCGGGCGTGCGGAAATTCACGAGTCAGTGGAAACCGACAAAGAGGAAAGAAAACGCTCGGCGACGCAAAAGTCCTTTCGCTGTGTGCTCGTCCTTTGACTGGGACAGGCTAATCCCGACCCGAAAAACGGGTTACGAGCGTTCGGGCCTTCGCAAACAATTTTTCGACCGCGGACACTTTTCGTGGTCGCAAATCTAGCCGCGCCGAATGCTTCCCCTCCACTTCGCAAATGCCACAGGCTGCTGCAGGACCTGCTCATTTGGCTGCACGGAACACCCCCCGAGCCGTATGCAGTTGCACGCTCACGCTGCGACTAAATGATGCGTTCTGAGAGGGTGAGCGAACGGGTGAACCCTCGAAGAAACAGGGCGACGCGGCAGCGTTTTATGCGTTGCGTTTATAGTAGGTGTACGGTGGTCGCGTATACTGCTCTACAAATAGGCGGTTGCGGCGACGTTGAAGGGGTAAAACGGTTGTTCCGAAGGGCCGGTGATTAATTTTCTACTTTTTCAGATACATCGCGGGGTGTACCGGAAATTATAATCAATCAATTGTGCTCGGGTTTGTTGTGCTCGAGTGGGAACGTTTCTAATTAGACGAACTCTCCCCCCGCTTAATTACGCATGGCGCGCAGATGCGAGTAAAACAAACGCAATCATATGTCGGGAAGAAAATGAAAATATGTTTCCATAATTACGCTGCTACGTTCTGGGAGGGTTGTTCTTTCTGCACGGGTATTTTGTTACGAGGAAATTGTAGTGTGTATCAAAGTAGTTAATTAAATTTAGAAACACGTGTTCGCATTCTCTGCTGCAGCAGCGTCTATTATTATAATCATAATTATTATTATTACACCCTGTGAGTTTGGATGCCACTGGAAACAGGGAAATATGATACCTCAGGGTTTGCTTAATTCGGCTGCTGAAAAAAACTCATCCCCTTATGCAGACAAACGCGATGAGCCTCGCCCTACGAAACTACCAACACGTCCTTAGTCTCGCCCATCTCATTTGCAATGCATCCGGCACATTCCAACGCGAGCGAAAATATCGTCATCGGTGCATTAATTTCGCGACCCCTCCGAACAATCATCAGTCCAACGTCAACGTCAAATATCCGTTCGCGCATCCGTCGAACCGGCCGTTCGCATTTCCGTCGACAAAATTTCATCCCCCGTCCCCTCCCAACCGGGGCCAGAAACTCATAAACCCTCCCGCGCGTTATTTGCAGTAGATTTTCAACGAGAATCGAAGAAGCAGCCGAAGAAAAGCGCCAGTCAGTGGCGCGAACGGCGCACGTAATTGCTTCGTCAGCGAGTGAATTATCATCGCTGTTCCTCTCGCTTCGCGGGGCAAATCTCTAACCCTTTCGACGCGGACACGCGCGTGCGCGTACCGAGAAATACGCGAGATGAAATCACAGCTGGAACGAGGTGGAACGGCTGACAGGGAGAGAAAGGGTTCGAGCCGGAGGGAGAAAGAGGAATGGCACAGGGAGAGGGTTGCACTGGCCGGTGCGCTTGTAATCGGAAAAGAGGGAAGCGGTCGCGGCCGAAAACACGGAAGCCTGCTTCAAACGAGCATCATTTAACAAGCGTCGCTCGCGCGCGCGCGCGCGCGAGCGAACCGAAGGCCTGATTTTTCCGGATCTCATTAGCCGCGCGAGTGCACGCGCTGCCATTATAATCCCCCGTCGGCGCGCACAACCAACGTTGACTGCACTAATTGCGTTTGAAGTACAAAAAGAAGGAGGACAAATAAAAGCCCGGCCAGAGCGGAGGACCAGGAGGTGGGAGTGAAAAGAAGAAAAAAAAATGAAAATAAAAGGGAGAGAGACTGGTGTATAGCAGCGGTGCGCGGCGGCGCAGGTTCCGTTCGCGCCTCGTTTGTCGCGCTCTGCTCGCCGACCGAAAGCGTACAAAGCTGATTGGCGAGAACTCGCGGCGTATTATCGTGCCCGGCCGTCGATCTGTTGGTTTTGCGGATTTCCAACGCCCGCCGCACCCAGCTGAAAATATTGTACTTTGTATTTTCCAGCGGGTCAGATTACTGCCTTTAACGCCTACGCGTTCGTCGCAATCGAAAGGGTGAAACGGGGAGTGGGGCGGGCTGGAAGCGCGAAACTTCTTTGAGGATCAATTTCCGCTCGACCATGCTTTCGACAGTTTGACATTTCGCGATAAAAGAATTACAAATTACACCTGGAACGGGGAAATCCATAAAGCTCAGATCTAAATCAAACGCCGGACCGCCATTCATCGTACCTCCGACTCGACGTGTTCATGCAACTCTTGTAGAATAAATCGCACTTCCCGTTCGAACTCGTTGTCCCGCGACGACTTATTATCCGTCACTGTACCAACCGTGGAGCTATTTTACACGATAGCTTTGATGTCCTCGTTATTGCGACTTCGTGCTCTCCGTTCACTTTCTCGATCGTTTCGATTCTCATTCCTCGATTCACCCACGCACCCAGCCGCTCTTACCTTGCGCCCAGACAATTTACTCTCTCACATTTCACGGACGCAATCAGTTCGTTCGTCGTCCCAGTACTCGACACACCGATCGCACCACCTCGTCGCGTTGAATCTATAGACACACGCCCCGCGGAACCGAGAGCAAATTCGTCATCGATTGCGCTCAATCACCGTCGCGTCTAAAATAAGTTTATTTTACCACCAATACAGACAGACGTCACGCACTATCCGACGCTCCGATATTTCATTCACGAGAAATAATAAAAGTCACCATCGATATCGTATCGCGTTATCGATAGTACCAATAGTATACATGTATAGCCGATATAATAGGCAGGTTAACAATTTCGTGGGCCGAAGTTCGCTGAAACTCCGGCTCGCTAATTAATTGTCCGTCTCCGACGTCTACGCGCGGCGGCACGCGGTACAGAAAGCAAGTCGTCGCCGGACCAGAATTTTCCAATTCCACCAGCGTACAAGCGGCATGGCAGCCCGGCTGCTGACCCAGTTTTCCCAACCCCTTCGAGCAAGAATCGATCGAGGTTCTATACCTTTTTCTGACGCTTTCAAATTACCGCGAGAGCCTATCGGACGCGTCCGCTCGTTAAAATTCTGTTGCACCGACCGAGAGTGCCGCCACGGCCAGTCAGCCCTGTTTGAGCTCGATTAAAGCGAGATTTCGCGTGCTGCCGCCATACGATCGAACAATGAGAGAAAAACGCGAGCTTCCGGCTCTTTCTTCGCGTCCAGAAGGAGGAGAAAAACCGCGAGGAAGGGCAAACACTCCGTCGACGAGGGCCGATTTCACGGCACCGACGAATCACCCTCGGTTCTCTCCGTGAAAATGAGATAAGGGTGAGCCCTCTGCCGGTTTCAACGGGGAACGTTCAGTGTACCGCGCGTTCAACACCGGTGACCCATAAAAATTCGTCAAAAGTTTAACTTTCACGAAATGAACGGGGGATATTCATTAAACGTCGCTATTCAATTTTCGGAGCCGGCTTTTCATACGGAACGTCGAAAACGGCACTCCCGTCGCTTTATCGCAGTCGGCAGACCCTGAACCCTGAACCCTTCCGGCACAGCCACAGCACGAGCCGGGGCTGGCTCTCCGTCGAAATAATGTTTTTCATCGGCAGCGGTAATTTTTTCGGGGCTAAGAGCCCGGTAAGCGACGAAAGAAACGCGCCACGACGAGGGGCCACGCGGGTGAGGCGAGCGAAGAGTGAAAGAGGAACAGGTTGACGCGAGGCTGGCTTCAAAAGCGCAAAACACTACAAGCGAAGGGCCCGGTGCCTCCCTCGGCATTCCTCCTGCTGCCGTCGACGCCGCTGCCATTCCTCTGCCTCCCTCTTTTCGCCATCTTCGCCCGCCTCTCTTGTGTCTTTGTGAAGCGGTAACGATGGGTTGCCGACCTTCCCTCCCGCGTCCAGCTTCTGTCCCCCGTCTTACGCTCGTCCTTTACCTCCCCCTTGCCACCTGCTCGATACTCGCGCCTCATTCTCGCGGGTCTCGGAATGCACTCGTCGCTCGTCTTTTCTCTGCCCCTCGTTCTAGCGATTGTCTCGGTTCCGTGCGCACGCACACAAGGCCCCCGGCCGTGTGCACGTCGCCGCCGACGCTGCCCCCCGGTTCACGACGATGGGAAGAAATATTTGCACGTCCGACCGGAGGTTGCTGGATGATGGTATTATTCGCCGCGAACGAATTCTATTTGGATATAGACCGCGAAGGGAAACCTTACGGTTGGCCGAGTCCATTTAAGATTATAAAGAAGTTGATTTTTAATGGGCAACTGCGGTTACCCTCGAGTACGAATTAATAAGATTTCCCGTTTCTCCGATAGCTTTAACAAACGCACCGGTTACGAGAGCGTCGCTATCACGTCAGCGTATATCGAAGGGCAACGGGAGTACAGTAAAATCCTTGCGGACAGCGTACGCCAATTTCGTTACATTGAAAACGCGCCTGCGGATTCTTTGCGCGGAATGGGCCCGGCTTTTAGAGGCATTTACGGCGAGAGCTTCTTGCGGGTCCGAGTCGTTAAGCAGCGCGTGATTTCAGCCCCCTTTTTTATTATCGGGCATCATTGCGAGTCGGAGAGAAATCGAGGCTCGATGCGACGGGGACGGAAAAGAGACGGAGGGGGTCCATTCTGAAGAAGATCACAATTTCAAACGAAGCGACGCGATAACTTTTCCGCGAGACGTTTATTACGCGGTCGTAACATGCACCGACTAACGGGCCTACCTGCCTGCGAGCCGACTTAATTGCACGGAAACATCGGGATCGCATAATGAAGAGGTCTCCCAAAAAGGTATCGAGAAGGTGCGCGAGGTTTCGTCGCCCTCTCCGCGCTTCGATCGCGACGCGACTCTACAAGGCGGATTAAAAGCGTCGAAAGTCGAGGCGTCGCGAGAAATATGCGTGCCGGTGGGTGTCGGCCGAGTCTTTCTCGACCGGCTGCTGCTGCTGCTGCTGCTTCGAGTCTCGTTGCTCGAGTTTCAACAGCTATTAAGAGAGACAGACGAGGAAGGAACAGAGACATCTGTTCTCCGGAAATTGTCTTCGGCCCGAGGCCACCGGTGCTGATCGATGAACCGGTCACAAGTCTAACGCACAACTTTTATGGTTCTTTAAGAACCGTTCTGTACATTCGCTGCCGGTATTTCCTATTATACCCATTTACGTCGCCGCTTCACATGAAACCGTGATCCCTTACGTATTCAGAACGGCAGTCTGTTGCGACAGCGCTGAGAAAGCATTTCGCGGTACGATCGCTTCCGCAAATATTGAAAATGGCTTTGATCGAATGAAATATAAACGATTGTTGCTCTAAGTGCTATATCGGGCGGACCAGCGACGCGGTGTACGCGGCGCATTAAATTTGTCCGTTTAAAGCGAGCATTGTTGCCTGTCGGTGCCTCGTAAACCGGTTTTAATTAACATAACAGACATCCCCCGTTGAATAAGAAACAAACATCGACGGATGGAACCGCGTCGCACGCCCCGGGATCGCGCAGTAAAAAAATTCCTGACCAATTAAAATCGTGAACAGTCGCGCGACGTTATTGCCGCGGCCGATCGACGCGGCTAATTTGAATCGATCTAATGAAGAGGTCCTTCGCGAACGAACGCGCGGCCGATCGCGCAATTTAATCGGACACGCTGTGTGGTCCCGTGGTAAAGGGGCGGCGAAGACGCGTGTCCGCGAAATCTTCGAAAGTTGCGCCGCCTAAACGGCCCGGCCGTTTAATTGCAATTTATTACGCGCCTGCACGGGACGAGGAGCAACCTCAACGACGACCAGCCCCCTCGATTTCGCCGATCGAAGATGCTGGCCGGCGGTGAGGGGCGACCAGGGGGGCGGGGGCCAACAATTCGCCTTGTGTTCGTGCGTTCTTCCCCGCCCGTTAGAGGACGAAGAAACGCGACGAAAGAGAGCAAAGGGAGTAAACGCGCTGCTTCTTCGCCACGCGGTCCTTATTCTTCTCCTTCGAACAATGTAGCCGGCTTTAATTGCGCCAGCTACGACCGTTTCTGCTCGCTCCCGACTGCCAGGAATCCGCGCGATCCTCTTTCATGCGCCCGGACGATCACGGCGAGCCGTGAACTCGCTCGCAACACGCGCGCCTCTATCTCACGATGGAATTACCGCGGAACGATAATCGTCCGGCTACAAATTCAATTATCCCGTTAATTGCAGCCGACCATCGATCTGGGCAATTATGGCCCCGCTTTGTTGCTCCTTCTGCCGTTACGTTTGCGCGTTGCAACGTTTAAACGATGCTAGGAATGGTTTTTTTCTTTTGTACGCGCGAGTCACGGCGAATGGTTGTCTCGGCGATGGTGTTGCACAAAATATCGGGGGGATGGTTCATCTCGGTGTGCGTGCTTTCGACGACGCTTCCTCGCGCGGCGAAGATAAACCATTTCGTGCGGGTATCAATTTTGTTGAATCAATTTAAACAAAAAAAAAAACGGTGACCCCTCGGAGACCCGGTGGAATTAAATTGATTAAAGTTACGGTGGCCACGTAACATTCAGGGAATGCGCGCCACGTACCCCCGCAATAGCGGCGAGGCGACAAACTTTTTAATACGTCTGGATAACGATACCGATAATCGGGCCGGTTCAAATCAAAATTACCCAGGGACAATAGGGGGACGGAGGAAAGGCTAACGGCGCATTGCGACCGTGGACGCGAGAGAAAAAGGCGAATCGGAAGGCAAAATTGCATTCGAAAGCGGGAGTTACGGGTGGCGGTGTGAGCGCGCGTTCACGCTCGAAGCGGTGTTCCGCGCGGAGGGTAGTTTGAAAGATAATTCTACCGGCAGGTCGTGTAGTTGCGTTACGAACGTTCATTCCGCGAGAGGAAGGAATTTCGCAGTTTTACGATTTCGACTTTATCGGCCCGTTAGTCGCGCACCCCCCACCCCCAATTACATTTTTAGGGGGTGACTTTCGTGCGATAAAGGATACCGTGCCTCGGAGGCGTTCTGTGATAACGCGGGCGTAAGAAGGAAGAAAAAAAAAAGAAGTAAACGAAGAGTTAAGTGCACCGTCGCGTCTCCGTAGTACGCACTCGCTCCAGGATTCTAAGAATATCATTCTCTCGCGAAACTTTCCCTCCGGGTCGAAATGATTGCCCCATGAAAAAAAGTTGAATTCTGTTTTCCCAAGCGGGTTCCCCGTGGGACTGTAACCTGTTTGGAGGTTCGTTTCGCAGAGGAGCCGGGCGCAATTTGTCGCGCAGGATAACGATCCTTCCGGTCCTTTACGAGAATTCCAGGAGCGGGGTTTCGCCGTGTTTCCAGATGCTTCACGAGCGGAAATGCGTGTCGAAGCACGCGTGCTCGTGCCGCCCGGCTATTGTTGATCGTGAGGGGACGCGTTCGTTCGCGAGTCAATTTTGCGGCGGGGGTCGTCGGCAAGTGGCTCGTCTGCAAATATCGGTCGGAGGAATTCGCGCGTGCAAACAAGCCAGCGGCGACTAGCTCGCGCCTGTGCGCGATAAAATTGCGATCGTGACTTCTTCGATACGTGGGACGGTGCAAATGAGACGCGAAGCGGTTCCGTCGTAAACCCCCCTTCGCGTGCTTCTTCTCCGCTCGCCGAGCTTTCATGGCGCCGTACGAAACGAGGCGTCGGGCATACCGTCCAAGGATTTGCAGCGTGAAAAATATGAAATCGCTGCGGAGCGCTCGAACGATCCTTTCTGTACGCTTTATCGCGTGCGCGCGATACGAAGCGTTAGCCTTTTATTGCGACCGTATACCGAATTCGTTCGCCGATTACGGGCGCATGGAGAGCGCCTTGAGAAGTCTGCGCAACGTGATTTACCGTTTCCGCGTTTCTAGGCATACACTGCCCGTATGTAGGCCCCTCGTTAGATTAGAATATCGAAATACCCTTGAGTATCACCGCGAGTTTCCCCTCGAAATTAGTTCCAACGTTCTACGATTGAAAATATATCAACCACGGCGCGTTCCTTGCAACGATAATGGGCCGTTGCCGAGATATCTCGTTTTAGAGACGCATGAAATGAGCGTAAGACCCGCTTGGAATAAATATGAACGCAATTTCAATAACAGTCTTTCTGCGATTCAACGGAAGAAACGGTTATTCTTTGGATCAGTGTAACCACCTCCATATCGTTTCACGAGCAGACGTGGCTACATCCATTTTGTCTTTGTAAACGGTCCCGGGCGCGGGAGAAGAAGAAAAAAAAAAGAAGGGTGTCCACTTATAAAAGCAAGCGCACGCAGTCAGGAAGCGTACACGAGCTTCTTGTAATCCGCGCATACCAACCGGGTTCGGGGGGAGAATGAATGCAGATGCAGGCTGCCAGGCGAGAGAGAGCTAAATTAATGTAACGCGCGACCGCGACAGGCTTATAATCTGATCCCCGGTTGCACCGGTAGCTGCGTGTCTCTTTTCTTTTACAACGTATCCGTGAACCCGACCGATAAGGATTATTTGTTAAATCGTGTCCTTAACTAAGAATCGGCGTCCCGCATAAAATCCTCGAATTTTCAGCGAGAGACGCCGCGTTTAATTGCGCTACACGGATCGGGGCAAAGAGGTTTCGAGAAGGCGGGCTCGTTTGCATTTAATTGTTTGTGTCGCGAGACATTTCTTGTACTTTAAACGACGTGGAAATTCTCAATTAGGATGGTAGTTTCTTTTTTACATTGCGAACGTAACATTGGCAGCGTGTGCACATTTATTATGAAAACCGAACGGGGTTATCTAAAAGGTGCTAGATCGTTGGATAAGTTATTCACCGAATCCTTGTCCTCGGTACGTAATATCTAAGGCAGCCGATATCCACGAAGTAGTTTAATCCTAGCATGTCAGCCTTCTTGGTCAACTTAGCCTCCGATACATGGGTATCGGAACCGCAATATTTCGCTGGCTCGTTTTACACTGTCCGCGAGGTGTAACGGGCCAGACAGGAATTTACAAAGCGGTTTAACGAAGTTCCTTGGCCGGAGAAGAAACTTTGGTTTAATTTCGGGCGCATTAATGCGCCTGAGTAACTTCGACAGGAACTTGCAACCGGCTACCGAGCCACCCCCTCTCCACCATTTTTCTTTCCCATTTTTACTCCCTCTCCTGCATCCTATTCCTTTTCGCCGGTTCATTTTTCCCTCTCTCTATTTTGTCCTTCGATCGGGAGCAAGGAGCGCTTATTAAAAAATCAATAGACCCCTCGCCGAAGAACGGAACCGTCACGCCGGCAATCTTCCCTTAACGCTGCTATATTCTCTCGAATTTCACGAAAGCCGATATCGATATTCTAGCCTGCGCTCCGCCTCGACGTGATAAAATTCTTCTGCAACGCGACACCCTCCATCCCTTTAGGCACGAAGTTTGTTTGGACGGCACGATTAAGCAGACAGGTTTCACGCTAGTTAACTGGTTTATCGGTAGAATGTTATATTTCCGTGGGATTCGTTATCCTGATATTTCGCGGCGATAAATTCGCTCTCGAGATTGAAGAAAAATTGCGATCATCGGGTCCGTTAAATCCTCTACTCGTGCGTTGTTGAATAAAAGAAGGAGCCTCGATGTCGTTAGGAGTGTCGAATCGATCGGGACGCTCCTCGATGCAGAGCAGATTTCCCAGGTTCGCTTATTAGTAACTGTCTGCTCAAAGCGAATCCCGAGCCCTCGAGAGGCTTTCACGCGACTTTAACCCCCGAAAAAAGAAACCACCGTCAGTGTATGGAGGCGCGATTGTGCCCGTGCACCGTGGGCAAACCTCCAGGGCAAAGGCCGGAGGAGGTTGGCGGTGGTGGATACTCCAGAGACCGGAGAGGTTCTTTTCTCTCTTTGAGGGGGCGAGTCGACTTAGCAAAAAGGTCCCAGGCTCGCTCGTATGAATGTTAACGAGAGCGTGATCGGGAAAAAGGTGCACAAGGAGGAAGGTCGTAAGACGGGTGGGGTGGAAGCGAAGGTGGTTGCTCCGAATCGAAGAATGGAATGGGAAACGATTTCGAGTGTGACGACTGTTTTCCATCGGTTGCCGAGAAAGCCCAGGAAACGGGTCAAGTGCGGGAAGCAGCAGCAAAGAAGAGGCGAAGAATAAGTGGAGAGACGGATGAAGATAAAGGGGAGAAAGGTACGGAACTCGTATGGGGGCGTGCATTAGCGAAGAACAATAGAGCGATCGCGCGCGAGTTCCGCCAGAGAGAAGGAGAAAATAGAGAGAGAAACAGAGAGAGAGATAGGGAGAGGGAGATCGTTTTATTATCGCGAACAGCTCCACCCCCGTATTTCGTGCGCCTTAATAAAGCCCCGTGTCTTCTATCCACCCCGTTCATTCCTGCCTCTTTCTCCCTCTCTTTAGCCAGGCTTTTTGCTGAAAAGCAGCTTGGTTGCTTCCCGCCAAGTATGTATACCTTTTCTTCCGCCTTTCCCTTGCACCCTAAGCTGCCTATTATCCTCTTTTTATCGCGGGCCCGCCGACTCGCCGCCGAAAGCAGTTAACACAAGCCAGAAGAGTAAAGCCGAACGTAATCTATTAAACAGATAACGCCAACCCTTCTTAACCCACCCCTTGTTTCCACGGTTTGGATTTGCCCGTTGCAACCGGTCCTTGCAACGCGGTCGAGAGTAATTTTGCCCTGGCTTCTCATGAGACGCGGCGACGATCGGGTGGATACGAACAAGAAAGCGAGGAGGGGGATGAAAATTGCGAACCGATGGGCGTTGGAGCTGTCTCGCGTAGCTGGAAAGCACAGCTTATTCCGGAGTTATTTTTCACTGGGGTGTTGAAAAATTGCCGCCGCTAAGAAATCGGAAATCGATTACGTCGAGGACTCCGCGACAGGGTGACGGTGTCGTAAAAAAAGGAGAAACCGATGGCCGCCTCGATGGAAAGACACCGGTAGCCCCGTCATCGATATACTAATGCAACCTAATTTTTTGTAGCACATTCACGGGCCTGGTATTTTCTGTTCGTAAAGCAAAGTGAGCCTAATAAGCGGCCAGGAAAATTCCACGCGTAGCATACTCATCGCGATATGGTTAATTGCTTCATCGCTTCCCGTTTCATCGTGGATAAGGCGTGCTAGCAGCGTGGCCTCGGTTTCGCCCAGCGAGGGGAAACTATTTCTCTAACTGAGCCGGCCAACGTGGCTCGAACTATGCCACGACCCCGATAAAAAGGAAACGATAATCCAGCGCCGAGCGCTCCGCTCAACGACTGCTCTATGCAAATGCCGGCGCCGGGGGGCGGCCCCTGCCGCGCGAAAGAAAAAGACGGGACGAAAGAAAGAACCGCGGGGGCGTAGAAGGGGTACGGCGAGGGATGAACGGGGAAGATTTTCAATTACGGTCAAAAACCGGCGGGAGGAGAGATCCTGCACGAATAGAAAACAGTTTGAAATAGGGCGCAGCTAAGGTTGGAAGCAATTTTTGTGGCAGTACCCGGCGAACTGGGTCACGTACGCCGGAAGTGAACGTCACGAGAATTAAAAATCCTCTTCCTCCCCGGCGTCGAACCGTCGTCGTGTCGTGGAATTGCGGCCGAGAGACCCGCTGCTTCTCTCCTGCTGTTTCTCCTTCCACCTTTTCCCAGCTTTTCCACCTTTTCTTCGTTCCACCAGCAGATCCACCTACTCGTTCCTTCCGTGCCGTAAGACGGAGAGAGCCGTTGCGACCACGAGAGACGCGACGATCACGGCAATCTCTTATTTTCCGCGCGACCGATCCATTCGGCGCGAATTGGAAAACGCGAGCGGCAAGGGAACGAAGTTTCACGCGACCCGCGACGAAGTTCGAGAAGCACCAGCGTGGTAGGGACGGGATAGGAGTTAGTGCCGTGCGGGATTCCGTTCGGTCGTTTTCCATCAGCCTGAGAGATTTTTGCGGCAATGAAACACACACCTCCCGATAACTACACGGAACACGGCCGTTTTCTTTTCTTCTTTTCTTCTGCCCTTGTAATTATCTCGGTGTGTGCGTACATGAGAGTGCCGGTTGTAGGCTCTCGAGTCGTGATGTAATTTATTTTTTGTACGGTGCAATAAAGACTTGGCCAATACCACTGTCGGAGCGATTTAAGGAACTCGATCCTGTTGCACACGGTCCCGGTTAAAATAGAAGCTGTTGTTAAATTGAATTATGCTCCTTTGTCGTAGTAGAACGTTGCATAATGAGATTAATAACGTGCAAATAACGCTGCGTTTCCTTTCCGTGGGACATAAAAATCCCGTTGCAGCTCGCGCTCGAAAAACAGATATTAATTCGACTGACCATCTGCCACGTTTAATTCGGTCGATCCGATAATCGAGCGGAAGTATTACGTTTAACAGGCGTGGATCTTGGCTCTTTCTAATTATGAAACGGTACGCTAACGCGTGTCAGTGACCAGTTAAATTCTCTCGTCAGACAGGTCGTTACCGTCTGAACGACTAATCGCATAGAACTCAATGAACTCGACGAAAACACGCCGAAGGCACGGAGAGCAGAAGAAAGAAGAGACAGTTAGCGAACTGTACTCGCAGCAGCCGCTCGCGCATGATTGGAAATTAGATTAGTCACGGCTTTGAACGAGCCCCATCGTCGACCCGTATTGTTACGTGGTTAAACTATACGTCTCCGCGTACGTACTACTTCTAGTGAAAAATATATGATACAAATTATACTACAATAAAAAACCTTTTCTAAATTACCTTACAATTAACCTCGAGGTCTTGCGGTAATCTTCTTCAACGACTTTCGAGCGTAGAAAGAAAATCGATTCATTATTTTAAGGGGGCATTCGCGTTTTGAACTTCGAAGCAATCGATTCTTTGCTCGCGCGCTTCCTTAATGTACTTACATATCTTCGAATATGTATTTGGAAATATCTGAGAAATTAAATTGGACTTTAATGTGTCGCCATTTCTTTAAACCACTACAACTTTACTCCATAATGTAGTTAAAGTATTAGCAATCACATATGCAAAAGGATAACGCAAAGCAGCGTTCTGACATGTCGAATGAAAATCCCCAAAAAGACCTGAGAAATTACGTGAAAAAAAAAAACAAACAAATATCCCCTTAATAAAATGTTCAGACAGCACGAGGAAACGTTGTAGGCAAAGAACTAAGACGTAGAAGCAGTTTAACAAGGAACTCCAGCCTCCACTTAGCAATAACGAAAGAATGATCGAACCAGTGGGGGCAAACGGATCAGGGGAAGAATGGAAACTCCTATGGAGTAGAAACAACCGAGAAAAGCGGCGTAATGCGCAGTAAATTGGGGCCACCGTGTGTTGCCGATGTACCACAAATCTTGTACGCTAAGGTTCGCGGCAAGTTACGGTTCTCTGGGTTAGCTGGAAAAGCCAGACAGAAAGAGAAAGAGAGGAGTAGCGGCGAGATGGTCGAGACGAAGGAGGTTGTTCGGCCGGTCGTTGGTGAACGACGTTGAGCCGGCGCACTTCCGTTGCCGACTGCACGGAACGTTTCTCAACAGCCACGCCAATGAACTCGGTGGCCATATCCCTTATCGTCCCGACGCTCGAAATCGAAAGGGGTTGATGCGGTGTTTGGCAGGAATTTAAAGCTGGCTTATCCAGTTCGCGTGTTCGGCATCGACGTTTTGTCAAGACTTTCGAAGAATGGTTGAAGAGCGGTGTTTCAATCAAACAGGGCCTTGCAAATTTGCCCCACTGTTTACAATGAGTACGGTCGTTTCGTACGGACTGAAATTATTCGATTTCTACGCGGTCGATAGAGATGCATCGGATACATTGACGGTCTCCCTTGAAGGGGCACGTGGCGATTTTTCAGAACTCCGCTCAATCGAGCGATGTAATGGCGAATAAATAAAAGATAAAGCTGTCCATTGCTAGAAATGGCCGTGTCACGGTCATTCTCGGTCCTTTATCTAGCAGCTGCCATTTCTCTCCGCCCTTTTTGTTTTTTACGGTTTCCGGTATAAAACGCGATCAGAGAATTCTGAACTGTCGAATGCACATTGCACTATGTCGGATAGCTTGATTTATCTGTCACGCAAAGTTCGATGCGGGCAAACACCAGTTCCGTCAAGTGCTCGAAGGGTGGCCCGGCGATACGCCGACGAAGGAACGAAGGGTAAATCAGTGGAAACGCAAGGGATGAGATGGTTGCGCGCGGATTAGGCGCAACGAAGTGTGTGATAATCTCGAAGGAATAGACCGAGAGGGAAACCTTTCTGTCCCCCCCCTTTGGCCTGGCTTTCTACTTTCTCGACCCCTGGCAACTCGAAATCGCTCTCGAGACTGCTGCTCGTTAATGCTCGGTCCCGTACCGATGTGTGTGCAACACGCGGTCCGAAACTTCGGCATGGTTGGGCAACCAATCAAATTTCTACCCTTTTTGCGACACGGCTGTTTCGCCATTACTCGTGCAACAAACTACGACTGCGTGCTCTTTGCGCCGAGACTTACATTTGGAAAGAGACCGTTGCAAACTGTACGCTGCCTATCGATTTCAATAAAAGTACACGAACATTGTAGGAGGAAGATCGACAAATATTTGATCTACGTTTGAAGATTTTTCCGAGCGATTAAACGAAAAAGAATGAGTCGTGCATTCAGTTGCGTTAAATGCTACCAGCATTACATGGAACAGACACGTCACAAAACACCCCTAATATTTCATACAAACTACGACTCTAATTTCCTGCTTTCCCTCGTCAACCCGAACGAGGCTGAATTATAGAACATCCCCCGCATCTGCCACGATATTCTTCCAAATATTTAACCACTGTTATCCCCGTAACGCGTGTTTGTCCGCTCATTACATCGTGCCCCCGACAAACACACCGCCGTCGATTCTTCCCGCAACAATATCACTTCACACGCGGCTTCCACTAAATCGATTAGCGGGGCGAATGAGTTAATTCTCGATGTGGCGTTCCGTACACACGAACGGTCTTCCAAATTGCCACAACTGTGGCGTCCTCCTCGATTGTTTCCTAAGGGCCTTTCGAGGGATCGAAGGGACGATCTTCAACGAGATAGGAGAATCCAGCAGGCCAGCCAGTGTATATACACACAGGGCTACTTCCATCCTCGTTATTCACACAATGTTTGCTCACCGATAAATGTTTTAACGGTCAGCCAGTAAGCATAGCTGCCATGGTACGGTTTTGCCCGGCCGGATATGCAGCATGTCGGTCTACATATATATATATATATACGTTATCCGCCCTTCGATATCGGTACAAACAGTCGCCCGAAAGCCCACCCCTGTCGAATTTCGTTCGGCTACCTTCACTCCATGAAAGTATTTTCGTACACGACATTCGTAATCAGCCCCAAAAATTAATACCGCGAACGTTCGACGAAAAAGGTTTTAATTATTAATTTTTAAGAGTATACAGTGCATACAAGGAAATTGAAACAGTATACTTATGTTTCTTTTTATATCAATTGTAACACTCCCCTTCTATCGCGCGGGTACCAATAGATTTATCGTTTACATCGCATCGCATCCGCACCCGACAAATATATCCTTCTTACCAATTATCCTCGTGCAACAGAGCAGAAGAGGCATCGATTACAAACCATTCGACCAATCCGCAATCCGTTCGATACTCGCGTTCGACTCGAGAGCAACAATTTTTCACCGGCCACGGGAACACGGCCGCGTTCTCGTGCAGCGCGTAAATATTCGCGCGTGCTCCTCCGTGGGGAGGCTTAATTGGCACGAGGACAGAGGCGGGGGCCGTGGACAGGTCGCTGGTTAGGAATCGGCGCGCGCTGAAATCGTAAATAGCTTTCGTACTCACCTATATTTCGCGCCGCGACGGTACAGCCGCTGGTTAGGAGCCATGCAAACACCAGGCCACTGAGTAGACCTTTCCGTCGACCCTTGCGACACTCCATCGTGAAGTTCCAAGCTCCGACTACGCCTGAAAACGAAACAACCGGCATCGTTAGGGGGTGAGAGTAATTGCTACCGCGAGCGGTACACCGATTTTTGTCTCCCTTCCGCGAAGGAGTAATCGTCTTGACCGGCTGAGGTCAAATCGTGGGGGTTAACTTGGTTTAACAAGCAAAAGGGATGGCAAATTAAGGGTGAAACGGAGGGTGACTATATGAGCCGCTCATTAGCCAAATCGGTTCACTCCACTTTGTGAAGCGTTTTAAATTTTCTTGCCAGAGCGTTTAATTGACTCTTAACATTCGATATTTTTGTTCTGCGGAGTTGACCGATCGGGCAAATGAGTGGCTCGTATCGTATTCTAAATTGTTTCATCTTGTCTGAAGATTTCTGATCGGCGCACGATCTTAAATTAGCGGAAGATTTATCCGAACATCTCCGCGGAGATATTAAAATTGAAAAACCGAATAAACACGTAGAGAGGGGTTACAAATCTCCCGGTGCATCGGGGATCATCACGGCAAACCCCGATTAATGCCCCCGTGTTTACGCGCGTCCAACACGTCCATCGCACGCGTTTTTTCCACCGTAGAGCTTTAAACTCGATGTCAGTCGCAATCTACGCGAAATCCCTTTGTCGCGCGGCATTAACGAAGAAAAACATGTTATCCGTTGCGATCTCGCACCTAATCCAGCTAACGCACCTGGTCTCCTATCGCCGCTGAAATTCGTAACGGCAACGAAACCTGGTCGCGTGAATTTTTCCAAACAAAAGCGCCGGGAACATCCCCGAAATGCTCGAATGGCAAATTTCATCAAGATAGCGCCCTTGTACTCCCCTCCTTCCTGCCCTCTATTTTCGAAAAAAAAACCCTGGACAAAGGCAACACGACAGCGTGCACAACGTGCTGGGGAAAAATAAAATTGCAACACTATTGTCGGTAAAGCGCTATAAATCAGCTTAATTCGCACGGCGAGAATAGAATGTAACGGGGGTGCGAAAGGCTCGCGGGGTGTACGTTTACTCTCGTTTACGGAGCGAACAGCCGTGGGTTTGGCGAGCGAGCCAAACACTCTCGTACCGTGAATGTGGGTTAACGAAGGCAAAAAAGGAAAGCAGTTTTCGCATCAGCGTTTCGGTATTTAGCGGGTCCCGCACAATAGGACGCCGTCGAAATGAAAACATTCGAGTCGACGCCGGGAGGAACGGAGCGAAAGAATGCAGAAAACGAAACGAAGCGTTGGTAAAGAGAAAAGGGGCTGCGAAAAACAGAGGGGCGGAAATAGAGCGCGGCAACGCCAATACCGTGTTTCCCTTGCCGCACTTTTCCAGACCGTGCAACCGGAATCCTAGCAGAAACTTCCGAACTATTTATTTCCGTTCACCGCTTATACTTTCATTTTCGTTTTTCCTGCCTGCCCGAGGTCTGACCACGCGGTTGCAACAAACATCCTCGAGGCGCGGTTCGAGGTTCCTGGTTTATACGAACTGGTATCAATTCTACGTTCATTCAGAAATTTGTTAATCAGCCTGCTGTAAGCCCGGACACTGTGCACTGTTTTCCGTTTCATTCAATGGGGGATACATTGATGATACTATCATTACCGATCAGACCAGCCATGACTCAACTCGCTCGTCCTTCGACGATGATTTTCGTTGACAATTTCGACATTCTACCGCGCCAACGTTAATATCAAACGCGTTACACAGTTTCAAAATATCGCCGCCTCAATCTTCGGACAATAGTACCCCGCGGCTTTCAATGAACGGTACCGCAAGGTACCGTCCCGATTTACATAGCACCGCGTTACGATGCAGTTCGCAACCGAAGCACGCTGTCGTGGAAGCGTTCAAAGAGACTAACGACCGGAATATCTGGAGCTGCGCCAGTGGTCGAGCGACACGTTGCCGCTACGAGCGCAACCAGGACCCGCGTGAATTTTTCCAGCGAGCCTAATTAAGTCGCCTGGCAGTCTCGCAGCGCCCGCTCTTCCGCTTTGTTCCTCTAGAAGAGTTGGAACGTCCGTGGACTCCTGCCGGACAACGCGTACCGGCATCCTCCCTTCCTTTCGCCCCTTCCCTCGTTACCATTGCCATTCAATGGCGGTTAATACGAGCCGGCGGGATAAACACGCAATCGCCCTGCAGCGTGATTATCGCGGAAACATCTGTAAACTCTCCGAGTAACAATGATAATTGAATGCAGCAGAGAGAGCCTGGTCTCTCCGGTCTGCACGTCCAAGCGCACGCACCCGGTGCACACGTCCGACGCATTATGCATAATTAATCCGACGATGCTTATCTCTTCTAACCTTGTATCTGTGAGCGTTCGCGTTCGCCACGTGAATAGAATAGAATCGACCGCGCGCGATTCTCCTTTCATCGACGGTGCACGGTGGCCCTCCTCTGATTCTGCACTGGCGCCCTCAACCCTGCCACCCTTTCCCGGCCTCGTTAGCTGTTTGTTCGTGCGTCGGGGTTTCCGGTTTTCTCGCTGCTTCGACGGGAAAAATGAACGTTGCACAGGGAGGATCATATTGGCCGCGTTGATTGGACGGGGACTTTTCGTTCTTGCTGAATTTATGCTTTCATTTAGATTGGCCATCTTCAATTTCATTGGGATAATTTATGGGACGGATACTACTCTGCTGGCCCTTGTCGGTGGCCGAATTCTACTGCAATTTGATTCGGGGAATATCACATGCAATCGCATTCTGTCGTACGAAATTGCGATCGCTTTAAATAAATACAATTTTCGCTTTTATTTCACAGGCGATACTAATCTATTCATTGCACGTTCACCCCGATTGTATGCAACGCGACGATTCTTGCGTTGGCATTATTTTTCGCGAAACAGCGCCTCTGGTTAATTGAAATCGGAATCGTGAGAAAATTAAGTGGCGCGCGTTGAGGCTTGCCCGGTTTTCAAGGCGGCGCAACGATAATAAGCGGGGTAACAAACGCAGCCTTCCGTATTTTACACGTTCCCTATACGGGGCCACACCGTTCACCAGCAGAGAGCTACCGTGAAACCTTTTTGCCCGAACGATAAACAGCGAGGAACAAGCTGACGCGTATTCAGAAGCGCCAGTTATCAGCCGGATCCAGAAAAATCACGAATTCGCGTGCTCCCGCGTTTTCCTCCGCGTAACGTTATTGTTTGCTCGCTGGCCCCGAGCTAATTACATTCCCACGGACGCGTGCATTTGCACAAGCGCCACGATAATTGCGATAAACTCGATGACAACGCGATTCCCATCTCTCGGAAGTTCACCGCGCGCGGAGCGGCTAAACGCGCGTACTACCCGGCCTATTCGATATACAATTGGACGTTGCATAGCGGGCAGCGTAATCTCATAGGCGGCCGATTTTTCCGCCGGTTGAATACGATTCCTTGGAAACCGGCGGCGGGCCGACTGGCTCTCTTATTTTTGAAGATCGGTAATCGAGTCCGGGGAGTCCGGTCTGGCCGCGGAACGCATTCCCCCGACGCTGCTTCCAGCGTGCAGAAATTCTAAGAATCCACCACCACTTATCGGCTCGTCGAATCGTTTCGTTCTGCCTCGATTCCCGGCCCGATTCCCGAGAAATAACAGAGACTCATCTTCGAAAGTATTCCAATGATGCATGTAAGAAACGATAACGAAAACGAGAGGCGATACCGATCTTCGGCGAATGGACGATAAACGGGATTGCTGGAATTCATTCATCAATCCCCCCCCCAATATAGTTCGCAATTATCCACGGCGGTTTTGCAAAATCGCGAGGACGATAGAAATCGGTACGCGATTCAGTGGGCGCGGTTAAAACGTGGAGTACGGTCGCTGTAATACAGATGGGGGGGGTTCCACTTAAAATCGGCAGCTAGACCGCTTTGTCCCCGTTGGTCGTTTCGCAGCGATTTCGCGGCGATTTCGAGCACGAAACGTGTTAATCGTCTAGCGGGCCCTCGCCTCGGCGAGACGAGCCAGGCGCACGGAAGCTTGGATGTTCCAGACGCGAAACCGCCGGACAGAGGTCGACCGACGCGAAATTATTTGTTGAAAATCACATTATCGAACAGCAAGCGTGGGGCCCCGCGATCGGTAGCGTCCGTCGGATTTGCAGGTTTCAATTTTACACCCAGACGCATTTTAATGCGGCCGCGGAAACCCCGAACGTTATCGCCGCTCCCCTGTGCAATTAAAAATAATTGCGTATTCGCGTGCTGGCCGAATTGCCGTTGGCCTGCGTCCCCTGCAACCCTGCCACCGTACGTCTATATAGTTCCGCGCGTGGTGATGAGTTTTGTTTCACCGATGGACTAATCGCCACGGGCTTGATTAGCTGCATAGCTGTTCCCTGTCTGCGGCATTCCCAGCACCGAAAGATTAACGTAATCGACGATTTATTGTACGCCGCGCGTGCTTTTGAATTTGTTCGATGAATTCGGATGCACGCGTTGAAGTAGACGAACTATGTTTCGGCCACCGCAATGGACGAATTGTTCGAAATGTTTGCCTAACGAGGGAAAGACAGCAAGCTCGCGTTGTCCCGCCACAATAGAGAATATTGCATCGATTTCCAGGCAGTTCGGCGTTCAACTGCGGACACTTAAAAGCAGAAACCATTACGAACCACCCCCAACAGCTCGTTTCCTGAGGTTTTTTTTCCCCTCCATGCCCTTTTGTTTAT
Organism: Nomada lathburiana; assembly: GCA_963667235.1. Lineage (NCBI taxonomy): Eukaryota > Metazoa > Arthropoda > Insecta > Hymenoptera > Apidae > Nomada > Nomada lathburiana. The sequence goes on from OY763903.1 coordinate 11,354,659, forward strand.
TCGTTCGCGTGAAAATGAACGGTCACGCGGACCCTGCAAGCCGTAATAGCCCGGCAAACGTAAGAATTGCCGGTTGCGGCATGCACCGAGGACGTAAAATTGCACGGGTCGCGTTACTCGATTTTCTTTCGGTTTCGCGTTGCTCTGTCCTCTCGATACGCATAGTCCGTAAAGAATCGGCCAACGATATCCGTGCGGACGTGGTGCGTGCATCGGGACAAAAACCCGACAGCTTTGTTCCCCGCATGCGAGCATTATAACAGTTACCGCCTTGAAACCAGTCGACACCAAACGCCTGGTCACAATTGTTCGCCGTTCCGATTTTCAGCCTCGCTACTTTGAAGCGGCGCGACGTCGAGACCTTTACGCGACTTTGTCCCCTTTTACGCGACGCGATCTGAACATAGAAAAGTTTAACATATCCTCGCAAGAAACAATCGCGCTCGCCAACTAACACACGTGTACCGCGCACAATACGCCGCCGGTGATAGTTTTTGTTCTACGCCAACAAAAGTGGAGTGCGGAGCGCCCTTGGATTGCTGGCTCGAGCCGCGCAGACGACAAATTGCTTCCCGAAACAGTATTAACTGTTCCATTTCTCCTGTTTCGATTGTTCTATCGCTTGCCAGTTTACTCTGGACACGATAGGATGGGGGGCAAAATTTCTTCCACCTGAGATACTATTTAAAACGTCGTCCGAGGACCATTTCTTCTCTATGAGCAACCAATTTCTTTCGCCCCAAGTGCATACATCGCAACCATTATCTCCCGTCCTGTATTGGAACTCGTCGGTCCTGCAGCTGCACAAATCGCAGCGAAGGCAGAAGGCCTTTCCATCGCGTAAATGGAACGCGTGTCTTTCCCGTCGACGACGTCTGCGTCCCTCTCCGCCAACCCGGCGTAACGTCTTCCTTTTGCTGCATCGCGGCGTGTATGCACATCACGGAACACGAGCTGCCAGACGCGCACGTGCATCGCGGCGGAAAGCCGCGGGAGGACAATTGGGAACGGGGTCACGTCAGGGAACAAGATGGAGCTGAATAAAAAGAAGCTCCGCCGGGAGATGTATTGCGGCTAAATTTTATTTTCGCATGGAAAACCCGCCGAGATCGCTGCTACCATATCGAGCTGCCTGAAGAACAAACCTTCCTCTATAAGGGCAGAGCCGTGATTTATAGGGGTTGAAATACATGGAATCAGTTCGTGAAAGTTTCAGGCCGCGATGTCAGCCCGTGTGGCGTGGCGCCACGATCAACGTCTATTTCCGCTGCGTTTCCGCGAAGATCACCGGAAGCTCCGGAACGGGGAACGAGAGGGTGAACTAGAACGTGGAGGAGAGGCTGGAGGGAGAGAGAAATTCCCTCACAGATTGGCGGACAAGGGGAAGAAGACGGGCAGGATAGAGGGCGTAGCGCGGCATTTGAGTGGCACGGGGAAGCGACACGATGGAATTTCAGAAATTGCGCTTGACATTTTCCAGTCCATCGGTATATATACCAACCTATACCACCCCTGCTCAACCCCGATGCTAGTCTATGCACCTTCGTAGCTGCCTTCTATTTTCCCCGGTGGAGGCGTCGTCGAAGTTTGCTTCCTTTTTCGGTGCACGTTTCGCGAACAACGATCTGTGTAGGGTGAAAAATTTATCGTCGCACAGCCGGCAGATGTCGGATATATATTTCGAAGGAATTGCGAGAAAAAATGTCAGCCTATTATTATACACGAATGATAGTGGATCGAATCATAGATGTGTTTGGACGGCAGCTCGTGCGTCCGCCCCTTTGGCCGATTGCTCCGTTGCATTGGGGCAAGCGATTCTGTCGTCCGAAGGCCCGCAAAGGAAATCGACCGACTGAAAACACGTTCGCCGGGATCCAAAGCGAAACGAAAGAATTTAACGAAGGACAAGCGAGCGACCGGTTCTAGTAGCAAACGCCTCCTTCTGGTACGTATCAGAAATCGGATGTCATTGCAGGCGACACAGATGAAAACTGCAAAGTGCTTCACTCGATTATCGAAGTGGAGCGTTTCTGGTCCGGGCAGAGCGCACCACCGGCCCCATTTTTATGATTCTTTCGTCGTGCAAGACCGTCGTGCGATTCGAAAAATGTATTGTCACATCGGATCGCTCGATTCCGCGAATCGACGGGACGTTCAGCTGAAACGAACGGATTCGTTCGATTGGGAGAACCGTCTCGGACATTTTCCGGATCTTCCGTCTGTACCACGAGGAGAATGCTTATTTTGAAAAGCTTAATCGTAAATACGCCGAGGCAGTGCATCGTTCCAAGGATGACGACGGCGACAGGAAGAATGGCGGGCAGGTGAAAGAATTAGAAAAGGGGAAGAAGATAAACGGGAAATGGATAGAAAGCAGAAGAATCGTGCGCCGTAGCGGAAGATCGTTCTCGCCGTCAATGACGGAATGCTTCCAGGTTCCAGAGGGGTGGAACCTGAAAATAAGTAGAAACGAGCCGGTCGCGCGGAACGAGAACGGTACAAAGAAACAATTAAAAGAACACACGACTCTTCCGACTCGCGAGACAAAATAATTAAACTCGTTGCCCCCGTTGACGAGCTCAACGTTTCGGGAGTGCTCTTGCCCCGCTCGTTAAGCGTCGAACCGACGAACCCATCTGTCGTTATTAAACCGAATTAATGGTTGAGGAGAAATACTGGGGACCGTTCGGCCAGTTGAAAGAAGAAGCAAAAAAATATTCAACGGAAATCAAGACAGAGAAGAGGAGAAGCTTCAGCGGTAAAGTAAATGCTTGAACGTTCGAATTGATACAAACGACGAGGGTGAATCGCGGCGTCCCCGAGGTTACGAGAAGTATCGCCGGAAAAGTGGAGAAATGAGACGAAAAACGGAAGAAGCAACGATTGTATTATTCGGCCCCCGTAGAAAATTCTACTCGATCTCCGTGTTCCACGTACGCAATCCCAGCTTAGGACTTCTCCACGGAACGAGGGCTCACTTTTCACTTAAGAACGCCAAGGGTTGCCTCCCTTTCTTCCACTCTCTCTCTCTCTCTCTCTCTCTCTCCAACTGCTACGCATTATTCGTTATTACCGCGTGCGTGATGCGAGTAGGGCAAATCGGTATCGCCGATAAATCTCGGGGAGCGAAGCAGAGAGACCAGTCGGATAAAGCCTGACTGGATATACGAGCACGAGAGGGCGAATTTTTCTTCCTCCTTCTTCGTGGATTGACGGACTTTTCCGCCCGTACCTCCTCTATCTACAATATAGGATTCCTGGCAGGGAAGAACTATACGCGAAGCTGGCGGGGGAAAAGGGGTGAGCTCAAAGTGCTTTTGCAGAGAAGACGAGACTACAATGACGCGGCCAGTCGTTTGCACCATCGACGGCGAGAATAACACGAGTTAAGCCAAGCTTCGACTTCCTACTTTTCGTTCTGCTTGCTTTCACGCCCGTGGATGTTCCATTTCCGAGCCCCTTGAGAAAAATACTCCAGAAATGTATCTCCTAAGCAGCAGCTTGTTCTGTCCCTCGATTTCAATGACTATTAAAATTCCTGCCGGAATCTTTCAGCGCCCGAACCGTTTTAATAACGCCGGTACAGGTACTGTCTGCCTCATCGAACGAAGAAGAGGGACGATAGCAACCCCATTTAAATGTCTATTTCCAATAGACCCCACTTTCGATCGTAGTCCACCGCCGAGGCAATAGGGTCCCGTATGAATAGGGACGACGGCGAAACGGGCCTGCGAATTCCCGGCTTCCGTGCGATAAATCCTCGGGAACAACGTCTATTCCCCGTTACATCTAATGATTCCGGTTCACCGGGTCCCTCTTGTTCAACGCGCGACATTAACCCCGTCGACATTATATGGCGTGTCTGAATGGCAGTAACGATTCCCTTAAAACAATTTATGCGCATTGATTAATAGGATAAAGCTCTCGGGTGGACTTACAGAGGGAACCGACGCGGGCAACGGGAGGAGGGCGGCAGAGGTCTCGCAGTTGCGGGCAGACGATAGGGCGAGATATCGAGTACACGCAGCGCGAAATTCAAGGGACCGTGAAGCCATCAATTTAAATGTGCATTGGCGCCGGATCGGTTGTTGGGGGAGGCTTAAATTCGGCAGAAGGTTCGAGATCTCGACGGAGTCGAAGGAGGTATTACCGGGAATACGAAAAGCTCTTAATCCACCTTGCCGACCCTTCGATACGATTAATCCCGCACGGAGAAGAGAGAACTTGTTATGGCCCCGGACCGGGTCGGATCTTTTGTTAGCCCGCGAATATTTCTCCACGTGATTCCTTCCAGTTATTAACGACGGATTCCCGGGTTTGTTACGCGCCTCTGTAATGCCGCTGGAAGTTTCAGCCGGTGAGCATAGCAATGAGGTTTCGTTGCGACTGACAAAAATGGTAAATGCATGCAGAAAGTGACTCGGAAGAGACTTGACGATAAATGGAGATGTAATTGAACTGTATACTTGTATTGAAGTATCGAAACTCGAGGCCATCTATTCACGTGTCCATCTACATAATCTATTCTTCACGAAAAATTCTAACTTCGTCAAACGAAAAACTGAAGTGCGCTTAAAGGGCTCAAGAACCCGGGAGCCGTTGCGAGCACTGCAACGTTTGAATGTTCTCGATTGAATTCCTTGTGGATTCTGACGATACGCAGCACCAAAACCAACCCGTATTTTCGAAAACAATGATCCGCAGTATTGCGGTTACGTGCAGGAGAGCGCGATACACTCGATACGTGGTAACCGGGGAAAACCAGTAATGTGTACACGGCACGGTTCCGTGAACACACACGAGCTGCGGGGGCGTATGAAAGCTCCGAAAAGCAGAACTGCATTACGGCCTGCAACGGCGGCGCAGTTGCATTAACTCCACTCACACGTGCAGGCGCACGCACGCATAGGCACACCGACAGATTTTATGAAGCTCTTTTTTCGCCCGCGATCCGCTAATTCCCGACGAATTTCATCGCCAGACCGTCCCGTTTCGCGCCGTTAAATCGACAAATTATTTCTTCGACTCGAACGTCCCGATGGCTTTCGACTCGTGCTTTCTTTGCATCTGGCTTCTTTCTGCACGAAGAGAATTCGCTATTGGTCGCGTTCGACATTATGTTTTTCTACCTGTCCTGTCGGGCTTTTTCTCGATTTCAATCAGCCGAGATTGGTAATCGGGGTCAATCCTCGAATCTTCGGGTGATCGTATCTCGTTTGAATGAACCCCTATATGGAGAGGGGATTCGACGAATCCCTTCCTAATACCACTAATTATTGAGGGGTGCGGATGCTTGGAATTGGATCGCCTACAATCGGCAGACGTAATTGAAACGCTAAAGGTTTTGCCAAGAAATTCCAAATATTCCCAATATTTGGAAAGTTCTGTGAAGAAAATACACGAGAGATATATTCCGATTTGAGGCAATGGAACGGGTGCAGAGTGCATGACACTCCTCGACTTTAATGAAACAATCTCGTCCCCCGCGTGTTTCGTTTTTCATTCCTCGTCCGATGGGAGACGTTAGATCGCAGATAAGATACGACAGAAACGCGCGTATCGAATCGTGTCGAACAAATAATTCGGCAAAGTTGTTTCGGCCGGCTACAAAGAGGCTGCCAGCCCGGACGTAAAGGGGTGGTTCAACGGAGGATAAAAAGAGGGAACACCGCGAGACGATGCGGAACATGAGAGATTGGAGAGTATGGCACACGACAAGAGCGATGTACGGTTATTAATTCTGGGACGGTAGGAGTGGCGTGACAAAGCCATCTGGCGTAATGGGCTCTTGCTCCTACCGAGTACACAAGCTCGCGGGAGAAAAAGAGGGAAAGGGAAACAGGGAAAGCTCGCGAAGATTGTTCTTTTACAAGCGCGACAATAATTCAGCAAACACTATTGCCCGTTATCGTCCAGATCGAACACCTGATACACCCTTTCGCCGATTGCGAAAAGCCAGCGTGCCAAGCAGAAAATGATTTCTGCCAATTTTCGATGGACGATACGCGAAACGTCTCTGCAATCTAGTGGGATCACGATGCGGAATACCAGAAGCATCGATTTCGTTTTGTTTCCAGAAACTTTCGTGCCCAGTGCACCTTTGAATTCCACGGGCCAACGAGGCCTGGTCAGAGGACTCTCGGACGTTCGAGAAGCCATCAGGACGATTATAACGCGGCAGCAGCAGATACGATTCGCACTCCGGGCATTCGATCGATAGTAATTCGAGCCCATCTCTGCGGTCCATGGCGGGCTGCGGTTTTGATTTGCAACAGGCAAATGGAATCACGCATCTTCGGTGGCGTCTGGGACCATTACCGAGGCCAGGATCGAGGAAACGCGTCGATACGTCCGGCATCGTGGCGGGAATCGACTTTCGTTGCATCCTGTCCCCGCGAATTCTCCAAAAGAAACAGAAAGCCGCGTAATCAAATCGATTGGCCGGCCCGTGTGCCACGAACCTCCTCTTGCCTCGAATCGATCGGTGCGCTGTGCGTTTCACATTTCTGACGCCACCGTTTACCCCTTGGCGATAATCTAAAATCTGTGGCACCAGATGGAAGGGATCGTTTATCGTTTATCACGATGGAGCGAACAAAGGAGAGGTTTGTTCCGTTTGATCGGAGAAAATTTGTCCCGCGTTTGTTAAATTTGGTTACGCTGGATACGACCCATCCATTACGACAGGGTCGAGCTGTCGACGTTTATGTTCGTCCGAGTTGCAAGGCGAGGCAGCGAGTGGGATATTTTTCATGAACCGCTATCGAAAGAGAACAAGTTTCGTGACCTAATAAATATTCAATGGCCCAGCTAGACTATTCTCCCGCTCCTTGGCCGGTAATGGTGTCGTGATTGACATGTAAATCATAAAATACCGTTTTCCTTCTACCGTGGGACACCATTAAGTCTCTTCGCCCTTCGGGCGACCGGCGAGGCTGGGCACTGCATAGCTACAGACCGAGCAATAAATGTCCCGGGTACATGGTATAAATAACCATCGGTCGACGTCAGGCCAGTCGTAATTAAACAGGTTGCAGATGCACTGAAAACCGTAAAATGCGGAAATTTATGCCCGCTAAGTCGACATAACTTATTTGAGGAAAAAGCCGCGCGAGAACAGGGGTCCTTACGATCATCCTCGCGATGGTCAGCTTTTTACACGATAATTCTGCTGAACATGCCCGTTCAAGAATTCGATTAATGTGCCTGCCTGTTTTGCGCTTGCATTTAAGGGGGTGAAATACGTCTGGACGTACGATAGAATGGAACGCGACTGAACGACGATGGAACTTGGAAATTTCGTTTTTCCTCTCTCGTCGAGAAATCACGGGGGCGAAGAAGCAAGAGTGGGACGGGAGATAGAACGCGAAGTAATCAGGGACCACCGACCACTTTGCGTAATTACCAGCTACCCGGCCAGGACCGTGCTATTTAATCGGGCTAAAGTGCAGGCCCACTCCCTCCTACTCCCTCTTTATCCGCCATCTCTTTCACTCTTTCTGTTCCACCCCCGATCTTCACGGCGCGCCTCTCTGTCCATCTTCTATCGCGAACTTCGTCCCGTTCTCACCGACTCGCACAATCTTCCCTGATGCAGCACACGTGCAGAGACCCGAAAAAAGCGGGCAGGTCGAAATGCGGCGTAGCGAAAGGCCGGGTCTTCGTCCGTTTTGGGGATGCTCAAATATTTGAGTGGGAAAATGATATTTCCCCATTTAGCTATTCGCGTGGCGGCCTGGGGGCGACGTTACCGCATAACGGTAGGGAGGATATGATTTTCGTGCGAACCGGAAACGTTTTCCCTTTACCCCAAGTTCGACCGAATGTTCTCCGACCCTTTCTCCGCGAACCCCCTTTTACGCGACGCTGCCCGCGCCGCGCAAACCACACGGGGAAGAACGAAAGAAAGAAGCCCGCGGCCCATCTACAATTCTTTCCGTCCACTCGCTACAGCCGTGGCGGTTGCCCGAAGAATAGGTTCGGTAATTTGCAACGGGAGACCAATAGAATTTTCGGGGTTCGGAGCACTTTCGAGATCCAGGAGCCGGTAACAACCTTCGTAATTGGTTTCAGGGACGGAAGCAATTTCCCTATTGGACCGGGGACGATCAACGATTACGTGGACAGCCGAAAAACGTCTATCCAGATCCCGTGGCGTTTTGTCGCGAGGAGAAATCAGCTTGGAAAAAGAAAGTCGTCACCAGTGGAAGATGTCGGGTCGCTATAGACGGAGACCGGGTTTCCCGGTCTGCTGGACAGATTAAAACTACAATTACGAGAAGAATGGCTCGGTAAGAAATGATCATTGTACATGTCCAACGAGCCGTACGCGAAATTACAATAATTAAACCGCGGAGTCGTTCGCGCGCTTAGCATTGTCGCTTTTGTTCGTTCTTTTCACTATGTTACTCGTATTCTTCCCAATTCTTCGATCCTTTCGTTAAAGGGGTATTTGTATTTTTAGCGTCATTTTTCGGGCCTTCTTTGGAAATTTTTTTTTTTAATCAGAACACTGTTTTGCAGTATATTTTTTTTCAAGCCAAAAGACATAAAATTGTAGCCGGTACGCGTCATTGAAGGTATTGTGGCCCTTGTGGCCCCTGAACGACGAATTCGAAGTTGCTCCTCCCGAGTCGCTCGTTTCTCCATTTCTTTCCGATCCCTTCCCACCCAAGACGTGTCTTCTTCGACTCCGTCCTGTCTTCATTGCATTTTCATGTTTCCTGGTGCTCCGCTTCTGACGCGTCACCCTCATATTTATGCAACGATCTCCTTCGCCGGGCCACAATCCTAGATTTTATACTGTGTAATTGTTCAGCAGCACGAGGGCTAAGACTCGATGGTTCACCGATGGTATCAATTCTAGGAAGCAACAGACGAGTCCCTCTTTGTTTCAGTGTACATATTCGATGTTTTAGCGCCGACATCGTTACCCGTATTATCCCAGCATTCTCAGATCGTATCTAAAGCGACAGGGGGAAGCTTTTAATTTTTACAGGGACAGACGGAACTTCCAAAACCGGATGATTTCCAGGCCCGGCGAGAAATCGAGAAGTTCAAACAGTGTACGAGAAATTCGAGCTCACGCTCCAGTTTTCTCTTTTTCACCCGGGTCGGGCTCGACCTCTGGTGGCGTTTCTGCTGTCATTGGCGAAGCCTTCATCGCATTTTCATGTCGCCTCGTGCTCCACTCCTCGGCCGCGGTTCCCTCATATTTATGCAATGGTTGCACGGCTGGACACGAATCTCGTCAAGGAAACGTTCTACCGCGCTCGTTTTTCCCTGCGAAAACCACCCGCCTCCACCCTCGCTCAAAGGCCGCTTTCGCGTTTACACGTTCCACCTTAGTTTAAATTCAGAACAAAATTTTCTCGGTTCTTCTTCCCTTTTTAATCCACAACTATGGCGCACGCCCTCTTAAATGACATTTTAAGAGGGTTCGAGTAGTGAATCTCGTGGGTGGTAAGCTTCGTCAGAAGTGCTTCCTCGAAGACAGTTTTATCCGGTGCACATGTTTACGATAGCCAGCATGACGAATCGGCTATCTTTGAGCGAGGCACGTATTATACCCTTCGGGGTACATTCCGTCCTTTAGGGCGTGCTTTCAGGCCCGCGCTAAGCACTTCGTTTGAGAGTTCTGTCTAAATGAATGTATACGGTAGACGACTCTCTATTATCTGGACTAATAGGGACACGTAACCGCTTTAGCAGGGGAATTTACTGGATAATGGGCGTCCCCTTTTCTGGTATTTTTCTTCGAGTGCAATATCTTGAAAGAGATAACCCAAACAGAAGATAACCGGTAGCAAACGAGAGACCTTACAAATGTTCGGGACGCGTGTTGTATTTCTATTTAAAAATCATCTGCATTCCCTTAAAAATATTCACCTAGTGATATGTATATATTATAGACGCACAGGCGTTCGGAAAAATCTATATTTACAACGGTTTATTCGGTGGGCGCGGTTATTTTTCATGGTTCAACGAGACGGGTCGCGATCGATCGCCGAGATTCGTACGAAATAAAAGTACGCGTATATTCGAAACGTATCGGTCTGATACGCGAACGCGCCGTCAAATGTGGCAGAACGAACGAGACCGGGCTCGTGTAACAGAATCTTCCATGTCAGCTACCGTATAAAACTCATTCAGATTTTTTGGCGTCTTCGTCGGATCACTATTACGCGCACGGCTGCGTAATATTCCATGGAAATGATGAACTTATTCGTGAGGGAGAAGGGTCGCCGGGATATATATGGGCAGAGTTGGAACGGGGGTTCGTACAGCGAACCGTGCACCTTGGTATACCCTGCGAGCACTCGTACGAATTCCCTGCTATCAAGTATCATTCAAAAATTGCCCGAAGGAATTCGATATTCGTGAAATGGCGGCTGGTTGGCCATGACGGATCGGGCGCTCGCCGAAGCCACACCGAGGGGAGCGGCAGTTATTTGCGACTGACAGCTGTGGGTACACGTACTCGCGATGGAAACCTTACGGTAACGGTGTCCATTTGGGAATTCATTAACCTGTAAGCATCGTCTGCAGGGACGAGATAGGAAAGAGAAGTAACGATAGGAGGACTCTGCCGCCCGATCGGAGAAGATTAGACGACTCCCCGATATATATAACTCTACGTCCAACTCTCTCTTCCCTTATTCTTGTCCGGTATCCACCATCTATCGTGTACTTTCGTGCTTTCTCTATGGCCTACTGGCTCGATTTGCGTCGCGCTCGTTCACGGTCCCGCTCGTTGAATAGATTAAACGAATACACGCCGGTAAGCCGGCGTAACGTTGCCCGTGGATTCGAACGTGAATTTCAACCGTGAAAATATGCCCGCGCTCTTTGTACACCGGCCGAGACGCCGAGACAGGATAATCCGCCGAAACGAACAAACTCGTTTCCAACCGCTTCTTCCGACCCTACACGCCACTCGACATAATGCTAGATTATGGTTAGAGGTTTGCCTGCTCCTCCTCTCCTCGTTCCTTTACCCGACTCCCGGCCAACTTCGTTTCGTCTCCTTCGCCTCCCCTGTCCTTCGAATCGCGCCCACGAATCGTACCTTCGACGTGCACTCGAATATTCCGAGGCGCACAGTTTTGTACAATAATTGAATATTTAGAGGAGAGAACAATTCATCGGGGGAAACAGTCGCGTCGAATGCGAGATCGATGACAGCACGAGGCATCGGTGAATTGTACATCCGACGAGAGGAACATGGCCGCCCGTGGATTCGGCAAATTCGTGCGAGGATCGTTGTTTGAACAGCCTGCTTCCAACCCGTCGGAGTGTTCGAGAAACAGAACGCGTGATACGAGCAAACACCAGCTTCTCCGATTAAGGATACACGTGATCCGTAATTCTGCTTGCTCCGCAAACACGCGAAGTTTTACCCGATTCCATATTAATTGTACCGTCGACGCATGAGTTTCTAATGATATCGTACGTACAGCGTTGACCGTGCCAAAGCGAAGCCGACACCATCAATTTGTCAATAGAAACGTCACTAATAACATCACTCCCGTTTAAGCCGTCCAAGGCACCGTAAGGGCGGCCCACTAATTTTAAGGGTGGATAATTACCCGCCCAGGAGATCTAAACGTGTAATTAGCAGCGCGGGGACGCCCGTCTTCCTCCGACGTTCGTCCGACGTGGCGGACATTACGGTCAGGGCTGGTCCCGACCGATTTCGCAGGTGCAAAAACATAAAAACCGCGATTCAACGGAGGACCGACGCGACGCATGCGGCAGCCCCGTCGAAGCGAGCAACGACGCGTCAAAATTGATTTTCGAGCGAGTGCACCGCATTGACCTCTGGCTTCATTAAGCACGGCCGCGCCTCGCGCTTCGAATTAATTATACATTCGGTTTTCGCTCATCGGGCCCGCATCGCAAGAGATAATGCGTCCCCGCAGCTGCGCTTTTGCGCGCGATTTCCCGAAATCGACCGGTCGGGTCAACCGTGGTCCTATATGGACCGATCGACGGGATCGACTCTCTTCCTGCTTTGCTCATTCCCAGAACCAGCCGCTATACACAGAGTCATTAACTTCTGCGAAACAACGAGCCCGGCTGTTGTGCTACGTGTTTTATGTCGGCGCCAAATTGGTCAACAGACGCAATCAATATTTCTATGCTACGTTACGGTGGGACAAAGGTGCTTCCCATTTTCGACGCGCATTCCTCGGATACTTTGTACAACGATATCAACGCGCATTATATTTCGCATTCGTCCGCAAATCGGCAATGGTATTTTATTAAAAGCTACGTATATATCTGTCGAAACTATTTCAAAGCCCATCTGCATTTAATTGCGCACCTGAAACTAATTTTCCACGTAACCAGAGGTGGTCTCTATTATATTATTATTCCTCCCGTCAAAATCAATACTATCGGATGCACAGTTTCGCCTGCGATTCTGTACTTCACGAAATCCCACAGAACTTTTCAACCCCCTGCATTTAATATCCAAGCCTTCCTAGGTATCATACACGCGGTCGATAAATTCGCGGGGGCAACTGATACGGGCAGCCACGCTTTCCGATCGTCCTTAAACATCGAACTTCATATACCCGCAACACTTCCCACGCATATAGCAACGCCTCGCCGTGTTGCGGCCCATGCATGGAAAGATAGGCGACGGAAAAAGACGAGCATCCTTAACGACGTTCGACGGCCACACGCAAAAAGGCTGCCTCTACGTGTATACGTACGGGACGCGAAGCCAGCTTCCGCGATCTCGCACAGCGGCCGCCTGCCCATTAATCCGCAAAGGTAACGGGCAAGAGGCTTCACGGTAGTTAGCGTCGCGATACGCGAACGTCTAAGCCTCGCGATCCTACCAATTATTAATAGTTGACCGTATATCGAAGACCGTTCGGCTTCTCCTGGCCGGGACGAGGCGCGAAGACCATTCGGGTTGCCCACGCTTCCGAGTAACGCGTAACTGTAATACGTGCACGCATAGCTGAGCCATTAATTACAACTCATTAGAAGAGCAACCACCATCTGTTCCCAGAAGCCTGTGAATCATTCTTAATCATTTCATTTACAGTCGGACCGCGACGACTGCTGCGTCGACTTAGACTAATGCACTCGATATTCTTGTTGCCTCTTTGCCCCGTTCCGCGTTACTGGAGTAACAGTCCTCTCCTCCCACCTCCGATTTTCCATCCCGGTCGGCCTTACTCTGTTCGCCACCTAATCGGATTTGAAATGAATATAACCTACGTGCACCGGGTAGCAAAAATTGGAGCGAGCTTATTGGGACCGCAAGGATTATTGCCACTTAGAGCGGGCAACGCTAATCGATGTGACGAATCGCCTCGAGTTAAGCCCGCGCCGTTGCTTATTGCTTCGTTAGGGAAACCGATCGCTGGTAATGCCTCTGCCGCCGCGGATTGATCGGCGATCCCGGCCCTTGTAATTAAGTTATCGAGTCTGCGACCATTTAGCGGCCCTCGAGCGGTGGTTAACCCATTCCTTTAATAATTTCGGCCTGCGTTACGAACGGGCGTAATATGATAGAAAATTTGAACGGTCCCGAGATTGTTCACGTGCAGGGACGAGCTGTTCTTTTTCTCCTTTCGTTTTCTAAAAGGAAACCACGCTGGAGTAGATTGGCGACAGTTGAAAAATGAAGTGAAACTCCCACGAAGTTCTTTGGTCGTTTGAACGACGTCGTGAACGTCACGCGACGCCGTCAGTCGACGGTGTTCCACTGCTGACAGATATTCAGACGAACGACTGAGACACGAGGACAGAGTTAGCCGGCCTTCGAGACAAATTAGTTTCATTCCCGTTTAAAGAGCAGTACACGGCGCCGTTTCGTCTTCGTTGCGGAAACTCCAGAATATTGTTCGCGTTAAAGTGCCGCCCTCGCACCACATTGTCCACGAATATGATTCTCGCGTAAAGCGAATCGAGACATTTCCCTCGTTCGGACGACCTCGCCGAGTTAATTAAATACTAATTTACCCGCAGGTATCTTTCTCGAACTTGGAAAACTGAAGCGACACCCATCGCTGTGCGTGCACACATTGCTGCGAGACATCTCGATGTGCGCACTGCCAATTAATTTTACGACAACGAAACATCGCTAATTGCGCTAGAAATAATATTCGTCGTCCGGACACCGCAACCGGTACGCATTCTATTTAATTATCAATTATGCCGGCACGATAACGACACGGCCGTACCAAAGCGTTATTGTTTCTCCGCGCCGATGCAGGCCGGCCGTTCCGAATAATTGTGCAGAAAATGAAACCTACGCGACGGAACGAAGGCGAGAGGATGCCGTGGCTTGAATGTGTGTCAGCGCCACCCACTTCCAAGCAAAAGAGCGCGGTCCGTGCAATGCGTTAAGCATCAAAGTGGCGTAAATAATGACCAGCTTCTTCCCTCCACGTCATCCAGCAAAGGATCCACCCGGCCGATGTTTCGTTCGAGGAACGAACTACGGTCGCTCGTTGGACCAACCATGGGGGGACACAAGAAAAGGAGAGGAAAGCTATGGGATCGGGGCAACATGACTGACTGAAATACGAAAATTTAATGCGTCGATAGCACGCGAGATTCGAATATTTAAAGGCCACTAAGGCCGTGTCTCTGCCTGCAACTACCGGGAACGGTAGTCATGCGTTCTTTCGAGTTCAGACTAGAAAAGCGAATTTGTGGGGTGTCACGAAAGATCGAGCATCGTATACGGAAATAGAAACTGGAAGAGTGGTGAACCTTGTTCTTTCCTCCCCCGGTTGAACATTTGTGTAGCGACGCTATACGTTAAATGTGTTAAATGTCTTTCTCGAAACGACGTTTTCTGGCATGGTTGACGCGACATCTCGAACTACACAAAGTTCCTCCCCCCCCCAAAATAATGGAATAGAATTTTTCTACAGTACCGATATTATTTCGACGAATGTTGTTTCAATTGTCGTTCGAACTTTCTATCAAATGAATTGTACAGTGAATCGAAATGAATGGATATACATCAGGACAATCAGAAATACAATTTTGTCCCCCCCATCGAGAGAGTACGCTAACTTCTTTCGATGGGAACGAAGTTTCGATCCCCCTTTCGATGCTGTCGTTACTCCATTTGATCGTAATCACTCGGATCCGATACGGCCGACTTAACCCCCGCGCTGCACTCGCTCCATTCCATATTCCGCTTTCGTCCATAAATCTTCGAACTTGTTCGAAATCCCCGCTCTCTCTCTCTCTCTCTCTCTCTTTCTCTCTCTCTCTCTCTTTTGCACTCGTGTACAAAGAGCGCAGACAAAAGGGAAAGAGAGTGCGAGAGAGAGAGTAGGCAACGCCGGCAAAGTTTTGAACGCGTGAAGCTCAAAAGTACAAAAATAAACGTCGAAATAGTTTTGGCTGCACGATCTACGATGGTTCTCGAATATAGTTTTCAATATACGAACTTGTATGTTCAAAGCATCGAAAACGCTTCTATTCATTCACAGTCGCCCCTTTGTTCTTACCCTCCTCGGCTACTGTTTCCATTTTCTCCTTCCCCTTCACTCACACATTTTTGTTTTTTTCCATTTTGTTTCTCGTTTCTGTTTTTTTTTTTTGTTGGCCGCCGTGCGTGTTTCTCCTCGATTTGTGACTGGTGGAAGTAACAAAAACTGTATCCCAAAAATCGTTTCCCCACGTAACACGTACACGTGGGGATCAATCCCCGACGTTTAATGGTCGATACCCGAAGGACGACGTCGCGTCAACGACCATTCGACCCTTCGAGCCCATCGAAAGACATTTCCTCTCGTTCCGAAGGCGGCCGAACCGAGGCTAATCCACGATATCGTTCGTACTTCATTAAGGGCAATTT
The DNA here is from genome assembly GCA_963667235.1 of Nomada lathburiana. NCBI lineage: Eukaryota > Metazoa > Arthropoda > Insecta > Hymenoptera > Apidae > Nomada > Nomada lathburiana. The sequence continues at coordinate 11,370,500 of OY763903.1, forward strand.
CCACCGGACCGAGAGGCGATTCGTGATTTATCAACTCGCTCCACTTTATTCGACTCGCACCCTCAGTTTCGATCCAGACCGATTCTCCACGAGTTATTTATTCGAATCGATTGCACGCACAGCGACCTCGATAACATACGCGCACCACCTCGTCTGGGTCGCTTATTCCATGTCGCTCGGCCACCATTAATTAGCCGAGAACGGTTTGCTCGGATTCCACGCTTCTCTGGTGCATCCATTAACGAAACGAATCATTTTACATTTTTTTCCCGATCGGGAAAAAATGATGTTCGATACCATAGTCTCAGGGACGAGATACACATTTCTGCAAATAAATGAGTAACCGCTCGCGAACGCATGGAACCAACAGTATCATTTTCTCTCCCATGGTGTATCAGTATGGTGACTGACCACGATTATCGACCGTTCTCGGTGCCAGTGTTATTTCACTATATTTATCCGTTGAAACACGTAGAATGAATGGACATTTCTCAAGCGGCGCCGCGGGATTCTGTAAACCCTCCGTACCACCCAAACACATTTCCCTCCGCCGAGGCGGCTCGGTCGACCGAATCTAATCCAAGATATCGTTTCTACTTTGTTAAGGGCCATTCTCCGTGAAGCAGCCCGATACGTGATTTACCGATCACCGCCTGCACGAATTACCTCCTCCCGGTCGTTCTTATCCGACTTGGGAACTCTTGGCCGGCTACGAAAGGGCCCGTAACGAATCAATTCCTCTCATTGTCGAACACTTCTGCCTCTCTTTCTCTCTCTCTCTCTCTCTTCCGCTTCGTTCTCGACTTCCCGACGCTTCCGCCACGCTTTCCGTGACCTGTCCCCTCGAAAACAACGAATCGTAATGAAGCCGTTCGATCCGACGATCCCCGAGCACCGTCGATAAAGGGAGAGCGATTTAATCGAGAGAGCCTAAGCCGCAAATGAACCGAGTAGAACTCGAGACGGCCGCGAGGGTGGCGCAAGGGGGTGGTGGCGCAGGGTGATGACGACGAAACGAAAGGGGAGACAGATAGTAAGTAGTTGGATCTCGGAAATTGACGAGACGGAAGCGCCCGAGCCAGACGAGCCCAGTGAACGGGCGTGGAAGAAAAGACAAGGAAAGGGAGATCGATTAGCGGCCTGTAGGAAGGAGAACTTAAATATAATCTTCCGACCCCACATAATCCGACCCCTTCCAACTAACCAGTTTCTTTCCCCCTTCGCCGAGAGAAAGAGAGAGAGAGAGTCCGGCTCACTCAAACGCGCACACCTATCGCCCTTCGTTCCTGCTCCTTTTTTGTCCTGGCTACCAGGACGTGGCATTTTTTAATTAATCCCCGAGTATTTTTTATGAGAATTCCACGCCGCAATCGTGTCAGGTATCCGTCCGTCCGGCTTATAGCGAAGCTCCGTCGGGTCGTGTGCGTGTAAGTGCTCGCGCCAGGGTTAAGCAGAAAAATTCGTACACACCGATATGCCGTCATGTGCGCCACGAAGACGCGGCTGTGTACGTGCAAAGAGGGACCCTTTAATGCGGGGGTTGCAATGTCCTCCCGGTTGGTACGATCTCCGTGAACGGACCCGGAGGGGTTTGGTAGGGGGCTGAAAGGAGGTAAATAACGCGAAGCGAAGGGGCGAGGGTACGTCAGCCTCCTATGATTAATATCGTTGCGACATGCAATCAGATCGGACATATTGTATATGTATGCGCACGACCGGCCATTCGAATTACTCCCGCTAGTGGGAGGAACTTTCCTCTCTTCTTCCCTCTTCCACTCTCTCTCTCTCTCTAACCCCTTCTGTTCCGTTCATACTCTGTACCTCCGTTGACATTTAACTCGCGCCGTTTGTTTCTCCGTTTTCTTCCCGTGACGGTGGTTCGACCAGCTGGGGAAAACGCGAAACCCACCACCCGCGTCGACGAGCCTCGATGATTCACGTGGCCGAACCGACGAATTAATTCCGCGTTCGGCGACTCCGAGCAGCGGCACTTAATTAATCCTAATTTAATTTTAATTCCTTAATTCAATTTCCTCCCTTTGTATCGTCGAGTCTACGCCGTCTGCGGTCGCGGACGCTTTGTACGCGACAATGTCGTGAATTAATTCCTCGTGCTGCCAATGGAACGCGTGTGCCCTCACACACACACTCTCTCTCTCTCTCTCTCTCTCTCTCTGCCTCTGCTCTAAGTGCAACGAAATGCCAGCAATCTCTCCATTGCGAACAGAAGAGTCCGAATCAAAGCGTTTCGGTGCACACACGGTTCGCTGTTTCAACTTTCACCGTTATAGAGTTATAACGCTGGGGGTAGCGTAAGGGTAGCCGTCTATCAATATGAAAGGGTTACCGACGACGGGGAAACGGAACCGAAGCTGTCCGATCGTCTAGACCCGACACGACTCGGGCAGCGATCCGAATGTCATTAATACGACGGGGGGTCGGAGCAAATGTTGACGATATAAACACGGTCACGTTGCTGTCGAGCCTTCGCGTGTATCCGCGCGTATGAGCAGCTACTTGTCGGCCCGTGGTAAATATACGCTCGACGCCGGCGTCGTTTCACGTCGATGGACGCGACTGTGACAGACGAACGGTGAACGTAAGTCGCTGGGCGATATAGTGAAACGCGTCAAGTCGAGAAAGACGAATTTCCGATATTAAGAATGAAAAACGAGAATGTTTGAAAGCACAATGAATAATTCCGTAATCAAATTTGGCAAAAGCGATATTGGAGTAATCGAGAAACTTGGCCTCGAGTGCTCGAAGAAAATGACCGGAGTTACGTGGACAGGTATACAGCAAGTTTCTGATGGATCCCAAGAGAATGACGGAAATACGAACGACATTACGGGCATAATTTCAAAGGGATTCGCCTCGTTGCTTGGGTTACGACGAATAACCGTGAGCAAATACGGATTGCTATAAACGTTGCGCTGAAAAATAGCGCGAGTTTCTTACGATACACTGCGTAACCCTGAGACAACGTCGTTAACTCAAAGAAGAGTCGTAAAGCTAGCTACCCAGCAAGCATACTGGCTGAAAAGTGCTTCTACGACGAGAGCCCGATTCCTTCGCGCTAGTCATTACTCGATGGATTTAATTATTCGGCCGTATTATCCTGGTAATTAACTCGGGGATTGTTCATTATACGCGGTGGTATTAAAATTTTAGGTGAAATATTATGCGATTTGAGTTCGAAGGAACCTTTTCATTTTAAGACCTCTATTACAAACAATCTCTTCTTGCGTGGAGATTTATGAGAATATCGTACGGCGGTGGAGTGAAGCGGTGGGGCTTAAGGGCATGGAGATGAATCGGGGGAAATAAAAAGGGAAACGTAATTTCCATCGAGAGGTATGCTTCGACGTTAATCGCTGGCGCAAAATCGCACGGATAAAGATTTATGCACGAAAGGCGTCCATACACGGGTGTCTCTATTATTAAAAGCTGCGTAATAATCAGGCGGGGGGGTCACCCTTCGCCGACTATCGAACAAACGGAACGATCGTAAATCATTGGCAAATTGGACGACATGTTAATCTTGTTTCGCCCCGAAACCGAGTGGCGGACAGAAAGAATGAACGACCGCCGTACGTTTCAATATGTTTCATTGAATTTCTTTCGCACCGAATTTCTCCCGTCGACAAGCACCGATCCATCCGTGGGATTCGTTGTATCGATTGTATTTCATGTCGCAGAACGACATATAAAACTTATTGCTCCTAATGTATCGAGAATTGAAGGGGTGTTTATTGATTTCGTGCCTCACGCCCCGCTTTGGTGTTGAAACGGGGTTGTTTACCGTTGGGCGTTTGGCACTAAGCACGTTACCAAATTCGGCGTGCACCGCGAACGAGAAGTGACCTAGATAAACAATGGTGTTAAGAAATTCATTACCTTATTTTAATTGCCATTTATTCAGCCACGATGAAATATCAACCCCCGCCTATTCACTTGGTTGCGCGGTTCCCCGAATTAATAAATTTATCATCGAACGGTCCGCGAAGTTCCAAACTATTCCGAAACATTCGAAAGCCTCGAGCACTAAATTCCAGTAGCACCAGCGACAAGAATGCACCCTGCTCGTGATCCTCCCACGGCGATAGATACGGGATACAACATTCCAAGAGTGTGACCATGAGAGAGTACCCGAAAGATCGAGCGCGTGCACGCACGTACGAGCGTAGCGACGCGTAAAATTCTCTCGACTGCCTGTTCCGTCGTACCTGGTGAGCGCACGTACACGCGTGTACGATGCACGTACCGTGATGAGAGAAGGAGGGTAGATACGAGAGGATATCGAGAGGACGCCGCGGCGTGTCGGGCGTATACCTGTAATTTCGATGTCGCCATTGTTCGTCGGATGCGACGATTAACGTCCCTTTAATAGCATCGCCGACGATAGACCGGCGAAGAGACCGATCATGAACGCGATTTCTCCCCTTCAGAATAGCGCGCGGTGTCGGCTGTAATTCGCGGCGGTGCAGCAAGATGCATTTCGAGGACCGACCAACGTAATGGCGCTGCTCAGAAGGGACGTTCTCTCGCCAGAACCGGTGAGATCATAATTGCGATCGCGGATAGGGAACGGATAGCTTTCGCCGTTCTTTCGCGCGAGGATCATCCTCATAACGCGACGCGGCCGCTTATCTTTGATGACAGGATTATCTAGGGAGAGCCCCGCGATCGCTTGGAGGGAATTCGAGGAATCGACTATGAATTTGCAAGGCGAATCGTCGCCCGCTTGAATTTAGCGGTCGCGCGTTTCCATCTGAGCCACGCGGGGAGATAGCATTGGGGCATCTCAAAGACCCTTCTCCACCCGGCTCGTCGTTTCTTGCCAGGTCGTTGATTTAAGCGCGAAGCTCGTCGCGCGAGAGTGGACAGAGTCGTTGGCCGAGCCGTGGATTATGAGCGACGCACACGGACGTTTTACATAAATGCGGCAAAGTTATTTTCCGTGCCGTGGCCGCAAGAGCGTGGTAACGGATCCCATTAGACTTCCTATCGGTCGGAGCGACGGGCCGCGTGGTCTCAGTTTTATGGCGAATCGCTTTTAGCAAGTATCTAAATGACGATTTCTCGACTAAACGGCTCGTATATACTTCGGCGGACGCTCGCTTCGACCGGGAGAGAATCCGCCCGGACACGGCCAACTCTTGCCCAACGACTCATCTTTATGCTTCCTTTTCGATCGTCCAGGACTCTTTTAATGCTTTCCATTACCGGCGAGCGGATAAGCTGGCCTCGAAAATGTAGACACTAGCGAAATATACGCTTGACCGTGGTACGAAGAATTCGATGCACGGCGGGCACGTATTTCGCGGAAACTGTGCGAATCCTCGGGCGATTCGGACGACTTTCGCAAACCTGGTTGATCGAACGGTAGCTGTTGGATACGAGATCGGATAAACGAGTGATTCCCGACAGTTCCACTCGCGGTGTACCAAAAACGTAAACCACCCCGTTTCTTTTTCTCTTCTTTATGTTCCGTTAACAGATTCTGTATATCCCGTACACCGATCAAGTCGGAAAATAATTTCTCGCTCGATCTCCCGATGTATTATGGCAGAACTAATTTGCACGTCCATCGAAAGGGAGAGAAAGACCAAGCGACAGCGCGAGACGAATAGAAGCGCGCAAAAGCGCGTGCTTCATACTAGCATCGACCTGTGCCGCGATCGCGCAGCCACTTTTCAATCTCTCGCTTCACCGCTGGCTTTCGGTTTATTGGCTTTCGATTCACTATTCTGCCCATATTTTTTTTTTTTTTTACTCCTCTGCATAAATGTCGCTCGACGATTCGCGGGAATGATCGGCGGGAGGCCAATTTTTCCTCGAGAATCGTGGAATAGAAATAGATCGCGTCGTGTACTGGTGGTTCTTTGAAATATTCGACAAATATCTCGAACATCGTTAAACATCGATTGCATTAGCAGAAACGAGGGCGTGGTTGCACGTCTGTTACGAATGAACCGTTTTCAGGTTATTAAGCGCAGGTGATAGTCGTGAACAAAAGTGGGAAGTAGGTAGCACGGTCAGAAACGAGCGAACATAAATCCGCTTATCCCTGCGCCGACGTCCAGCAAACAAAGCTATGGATTTCCCATGGGACTTTACATACTGACGTGCCGACGGGAGAATTCTCAAGTAGATTTCAGGTAATCCCGCTGCCTCCGCAGGCACACCAACCTTTTCCGAAAAAACCGAGTCCTCCGTCGAGGTAAACGGGACAACGTTGAAGTATGCCGAAAATCCGGAACCGGCTGACGTAAACTGCTACGCAACAAACACGCTTCCTCCCCTTTGAATCTTCGAGCTGGCCAATTTCCGTCATAGTAACACTCCTCAACGATATACAAGGAAACACCGAAGGGTTCCTCTTTGATCCCGCGAGAACTTATGATTCACCGATATATCGCCCCCGTGTCGCTCGCGACATTGATTTTGTTCACCGAGGTTTCTCTAATTTGATCAATAGTTCCTCCCATTTCACCCAGGGACCGTTCTATTTCGTGACACGTTGCTGCACGAAAGAAAAGGAGTCTTCGAGGAGGCTCGCGAAATGTTCCCGTCGTATTACGCGGCACCCGGCGATCCTACGGCGCGATCGTGGACGCGTTTCCCGAAAGCAGCATCGAATGGCTCGTCGTCCTGGTTAATCGTCGGTGAATGGCGACGTACCCGTTGCCTTCGTTCATGGCCGAGCAATAACGTTTCGCGAGAGACCTCCGGTTATCGTGGCTTTCGCCGAAAGCCATCAATTTCACGAAGGCCGGCCATTCGGCGAGGTGGATCGTCCGATATTTTCGTTTCTCCTAAAAGCGGATCGTCTGTGTAGCCGATTAAACGGTGATCGTCGCGGATCGTGTCGCTGGTCCTCTATTAATGCGACGTCGCGTAGATAAAAACCAACCCACCGTCATACTCGATCCTATTATCTCAATCCCGGTGGTTGTGTCCCTACGCGAGCTCGAAAAACGCACGGCCGCTAGATCGTCGTCCTCGATCACGTTTGTCGCCCCGTTCAGTTTAAGTATCGATCGTGTTTCAAGAATTCGACGACGTCGGAGCGTGAAAATCGATCCGGCGGAGAAGCCACGAGGTGAACCGACGTAGCTCGAGGGAATATTCGTCAGGTACACAACGAGACGGAGGAACGCAATTTACGACGCTTTAACGGCTCGTTTACGTAAATGCGCCGCCAACAAAACGCCTGTTACTCGAAAAACAAAAAGGAACGAAGCATGGCAACGGGAACGAGAGAAACGGCACGTAAAACCGCGGCCACGTTCGCAACAGACGAGGAACAGAATTTCGCGGATACGTGTGTGCGACCGTGTCTGCATCTCCTTCACCGCTTGCTCCACGCCGCCCGTTCGCGAGATGGCTCATCTCCTCGCGGGCTGCAACGCGGCTGTCTTTAATAAGACGCTTCCTTATTCTCCTGGCCATAAAGCAAACATAAATTACGAAGGGGCAAGCCGAGGCCACGACGCAGAGGAGACGGCGCTGACCGGAACACACGACGCGCACTGGTGGCCCCACCCTGCGCGTCTTCTGTCCTGCTTCGCTTGTTTTCATTACTTCGCCACTTTGCCTTCCACGACATTGCTTATTTCCCTTCGCGGCGTCCACGAGGTAACGCGAGAATGGCGTGTCTTTCGGCCAACAACGGGGGTGGTCGTCTAAGTCAACGGTTAAGGTCGAGAAAACGTTGCTGCGACAAAAAAAAAAAGGACAAAGACGTGCCACCACCCCCAATCGATTATATAGACACCTCTTTCGTTCGGCGAGTGCGTACGCGACACAACTCGGAACTGCGTAACTTCGGCAGTAATACGAGAAACGTTACGGGAGAAGAGTATTTACGGGAAGAAACGGCCGTGCGCATAAACGTTCGCCGGGCAATCCTTTCTTTTACGATATAATTTACGCTTTTTGCCTCGCGACTTATTTGCGCCAATTCCCCGGTGAAACTTTCACGTTCACGCGAAACCCAGTTGCCGCACAAATATGCGCGGCCCACTGCACACACACACGCAGAAGCATTTTCCTTTTTATCCTTCAGCACGCTGAACTGTGCGACTAAATTTATTGCTTTCCTAACGCGCGTATCATTCAATCTTACAACTTTACGATCCTCTCTGAAACATTCTCCGGGTCCCATCGAATCTCGTGTTCCGTTAGAATGCCACCATTCGTTTTGCCGTTCTTCAGACTACATCGATGACGGCCAGAACTTAGATGACCGGAATAGCTGCTCGTCAACGACCCAACGAAACCACGACCCAAGCGTAGGAGCGTTTTCATGACAGCCATTTTCGACAGATATTTTCTGTACGAGAGCCCTTCTGGGGCAAAGTATGCGACACGTATAGTCGAATAAATTTGATGCGCACGGCGGAACCATTTCCAAATGCTACAGCGACCCCTGTTAAAAACGGAGGCCGACGAAAAGGGTAGACGTACCTTTTTAGAAAGAACGTCCGTACTATCCGTACTACCGAAACGGTCTGCTTAGTCGTCGATCACGATAACTTGCGTTCGTCGACGAAAATTCTTTCGCGTTGCAGACGCAAATATTTGCCGTTCGAATTCGAAAGAACGAACGACGAAACTCGACGGCGTAGCATCCCCGTACGCGAGTTCCTTCCTTGAAATCCTCGTCGCGCGTTTGACGACTATTAACGGCGTCACTATTTTACACGTCCTGTGGTCAAGCGGTCATTCAGTTCGCGCTAGCAGCTCGCCGTCCTCGTCAATGTCGGAACAGAAGTGCCTTTTAAATCTCGCGCGTCGCCGCAACACGGTTCGTTGCTCGCGTGTAATTACCACGCGGTGAACCTTCTTCAACCTTGGCCGAGAAACCGTGCCTCCGAGTGCTGGAACATCGATTTCCTCTCCCGCGGTATGGCGAAGAAATTCTTGGGGGTGTTCGTTGACGGCCGTGCAACTGAATATTAACATTGTTCCCGTCCGCGAAATAAACTCTGAGCCTTGGCAAGCTTCCGTGAGAACGCATCTACGAAATTATATTACGTTTCGGGGCTTAAAGTGAATGAATGAAAAGAATTCTTGTCCCCCCCCCCCCCCCCCGAATATATCACCGATTTTCCGACACCGTTCTACGACCGTCCTATAAATTCTATTTCTCCCGTGGAACAGTGCTCCCCGTTCAGATTAACCGTCCAACAAGCAGATTAAGTCTGCCCCATAATTCTTTCTGAAGCATTCAACTCGTTACCCCCATTGGAAACGTCTGGCGAACATTTCCAACGAAACGAGCGTCATCGGGGCACACGTCTGGTCCGTATCGATCGACTCTTGCGAAACTTGCCAAACAGGAAATCCTCGAATATTAATGCAATCACCGCGCTGCATAAAGTTAAACGACCTCCGGGACCTTTCGTGGCTATTCTTTCATCGGGCATATCCAGCAGCCGTGGGGCGGTGTTTCGGTGCTCGCGAGCCCGCCGACTGGAGGAAGTGGGCCATCGACAGACGGTGGAAAAGGTCGCGGAAAATCGTGAGACGAGAATGGAGAATCGCGGCCGTAGCAGTCGGGAGGTCGTCGTAAATGCGTTTTATTGCCGGTGAATGCCGGCGCGGAAGAATGTTATTCGCGGCGCAGCAGGGTCCGCGGGAAGGCTTTATTAACCCGTCACTTGATTTAGGGTGCATCGTCGTCCCGACTGGCACTCGAGACATCATAAAAGCACGCACGGGACTGATGCGACGGCATTAGGTTCGCATAAGGCGGTCGCGGCGACGATAAATCTAATGGGGGGGTCGGGCGATCGGGAACGGGGCAGGATGTTACAGGAAAGGGTTGCTCGTCGGACAGACCGTTGTCGCGAACAGTCGCCCTCAATTACCCCCCAAAACAAGCTAATCTCGTCGCCTTCGGAGTCGTAGTAACGCGGGATCGCCGAGCAAGATAGCGATAAATTTATTAACAGACCGATAAAAAGTATTAGGCATTAACTCATCCGGCTATCGGATACAGGAAGCACCACGGGGGTGTAGAACTATGGGACTCGCGAAATCCTTAACGCGAACGTTCGAGGGTGGAGATCGCTTGGTCGTTGCAAACGTCGCACAGATCGATCCTCCGGGGAGCTATTATTGATATAATCACTCTGGCCGTGCGTGTACACCCCTTGTGCCGCGACAGTCGGCCACCTTAGTCCTCCCCTATTATCGGACTGCTTTGTACGCTCCGTGCAGGAATCATCTGAGCGTGGTTAGCTGCGACTGGGGGGGAATCACACTTTTATCATACGACGGTCGTTACGCTATCGCCCGCTCTCCTCGTGTCCCCTTCGATAAATTGAAACAAAAGATTCCCGCCCGAATGACGGCGGGGGTCAGATGGCGAACTTTATGGATCTCATCTCGAGAATTCGTAGGATCGCGTCGTAAAGCGCGTTTATCGCGAGACAGGGACCAAGGGCGGCGACGAGGACGAGGGGAAATCGATTTCCCTCGCTTCCGTTAACGATGCAATCGCTCGAGTTGTGCGTGTCGAGTACTTCTATCACGGCAGACTTCGCGTATCGATGGTGTCACGGATACTTGCGAATAGTGTCGCGTTTATTCCTTCTCTCCGCCCTTTCCCCCGGACGAAAGTGTTGCGATCTGGGATGCTGGCACGCGCTGCCTCCCCCGCTCTCCTTCACCTTCGCCTTCAGCATCTCTTGCCGGGTACAAGAGCGTTCTCATCGAGAAAAAGTGCAACGGGTATGTATGCATAGCCGTGCTTCGGAACGCTGACGCGGTTCCTCGTTCATCGTTTACATAAAAGTCAACCCTACGTGGCGGGAAGGGGTGAAATCCCCCGTGATTTCTACGCGAGCTATTTTTATCGTGTTACTCGACTCCGTACATCTATACATACCGCGCCCGACGAGGGTCTGCCTGCATCGTGTCGAGTTTTAGATCTTTGTCCCGTGAAAGGGACGCGCGAGGGATTAGCCGGCTCCTTGATCGTGTCAGCCGAGCTGTCTGACTTCGAAATTCTGGGGAACACGATGGTAGGGGGAGTGACGAAGGCGAGGAGCATCGTATCGAGGGACACGAGTACTTTCGACAACGGGCAAAGGAATTTCAGCACTGTGTAAGTTCGAGCGAAATTTCGTTCTGGCGAGTTTCGATGAAGTGCTCGATGTATGAATCGTCGGAAAGGGATGGACAAATTTATATCCAAAAGGAAAAGAGGAAAGAAGATGGGAGGACCTTGGCAAGAGCGTCGTCGCCGTTTCATAGAATTTACAAATTCGACCGACAGAAATTTCTCATCCCCTCGCGGGACTCTCGAGACTTTGTTTATGAGATAACCATTGTTGAAGCAAGTTCTTTGCCAGCGAAGTTCCTTTTCCCCCCGGCATGCACAGAACGATCGTATGCCAATCCTGCGAAACCGATTTGGCATTGCCCCTCTTCTGTCCCCTCGTTTCTACTTCGCTCCCTAACTTCTTCAAACTTCGGCGCAAGTTTTTCCTCCGCTCGCTGCTTGTTCCGCGAACAAGAAGAATAGAGATCTATTTTCGGTGGTACAACGTAACCGATACACTGGTGCGGAAGCTGCGTTGCGTTTCCCAAGTTAGCGCAAGAATGTTGTAGCAGTTGGCACCTGGCTAGTCAAAACGATTCGACTAAACGCGATGAAAAGTCCACCGCCAAGGAAAATATTTCGATTCTAGGAACCGATGCCCTAACAGTTAACGGGCCAAAGTGACCAGGTCCGGGGGTGTCCGTTTCAGGTAGACGAGTCGTTCCTCTGCACCTTGTGAAGGGACCCTCGGTCGAATTGACTCCTATTCACGTGCTGTTACCTCCGTGAACCTATTGTTTGCTGTCTCGGTACGGAAAGCGACAAGCGCAAAACGGAAAACGTGAACCGCAGCAGGGCCGCAGCCGAACTTTCATCGCGGCACACGACCGCCGCTCGTTCTCCGACAGATTCACCAATAAGATCGGGACGAAAGCGATTTCGATCGATCCCGTAGATTCTACCGGGCGGAGGGAACCCGAGGTATCTATCGAGCTGCACAGAAAAAAAAGGAGAGTCTCGTAGTTAACCCGAGTCTCGAAGGGAAAAGACCGGGGAATAGATTCTTTCTTTCGCGCTCTCTGTCGCTCTACCCCTGTCGACTATTGCCGCGGCAAGGCAACGAAGGCCAATGAAAGGAGATAATGGCGAGTAGGTACGGGTAAGAACGAGAGAAAGAAAAAAGGGCTGGAAGGGTCGTGGGGGGGAAAGGAGAGTGGTTGTAGAAGGGCTGGTTGAATAGCTCGGTGGAAGAGAGAGGTTCGGAGGAGTGCTGCGAGGGCCCACGGAGAAAAGAAGAAAGGAAGAATACCGCGCGCTGGTGAGAAGGATGGGCGGACGAGGCGAAGCAGAAGAGGAGTATTCCAGAAGAAGAGAGGCCAGATTCACCGGCAGAGTTCACGAAGTCCGAAGGGGAACGAGAGGGAAAGGGACGAGAGAGTGTTCGCGGTGAAAGAAAAAGAGGCCACAGCCGCGGCCAGGACGGCCAGGGCGGCCACGGTTCCAGAAGAGGAGAGGAAGGGGGCGAGTTGCGTGAGATGGAGCTCGGTGCGCCCTGGGGGCACATCCTGTTCCCCTTCGAGGCTCCCGATAAATCAAACGCGGCCGAATGCATAATACGCTAATTACCGAACACGTCATTCTTCGCTTTCTCTCCAGGCCCCGTCTCTTTCTACCGCTCTCGCGGCCTTTCACACGCGCACCCTCCCACCCCGTTCACCGCGGGTCATTCGCCAGAGATCGAACGGACCGATCGACCACGCTCCATAGATTTGCTCTTACGCCCCCGCCCGATATCGAGAAACGGCTAATTGTCCGTTACACTTATCGGCCCGTGCGATCTTTGCACCGTTACCAAAGGATAGGGACTCGTCGCCGTTCCGAAGAATACGTTACATTCCGACGTGGATTTTTCAGATCTCGCGACAGCCGTGTGTGCGTGTGCGGTGCACGCGATCGAAACGATTGTCTGTCCGACTGAGCGTGAAATTCTTATTTCCAATGGACGACGTGTACGCGAGCCTCGTCGCTCCCTTTTCGCGTTTTTCACTATAATAGGCCAAGACCGGACGCTTTGTTCTACCGCTCGTGGAACGCCCGAGCATACGTACAATGTTCGGCGTTATTAACAATGCACGAGAAACGATCGCGGCGTGTAAGACCGTATTCGAGCGTACGGGCGCAACGCGTTACGACATAATTACGGGGCCTCCGCCTCCCCGTGGATGGATAACATTTTTATTCTGTCGCTCGTGCACGCCGCACGGCCCACGTTCAACGCTCCTCTCGCTTATTAGACGGCGGGCTAACAAGTGCGCGCGAAACGGGACGAATAAAAAATTTGACGAACACACGTACGGCGGTAACCGGACTGGCAATTAGAATCGTGGTCCCGCGGCCCCCCTCGTCCACCCCTTTTGCCACCCTGTATCGCGACGGGGTAATCTGGAGCAGGGCGTGCATAGCCGAGCGGTGCACACTTGTGTACCTTTGCGAGGAAAATCTGGGCCGAGTGCGCGGACCTGAATAAGCGGGGAAAACACACTGAATATTCCGTCCTCGTGGCCCCGACATGCACGGGCAACGCGTTGCTTCCAACGTGGAAAATAGAGGCGAGGAACGTCGGGCCAGAGATCGGGAGTAATACGTACACGCGTAGACGGTCGAATGGAGATCTGCACAGTGGAAGGAAGACAGAGTGGATCTTGTGAACGTTTTGGCAGGGGTCGATCTTGGGCCCCGAGGCACTCTATGAAAGCCTCGAACTTTGTTGGGCCGTGACACAGCGGCGGACTAACGAGATAATAGCGCGGAAAGAAAGAGATGGTTTCGACGAGAGAGAGAGAGAGGGGGGGGGGGGGATATAAAAGAGATCCATCGCTTCGGGGACCGATTTCGGGACCATCGAGAAGCAACGATGAACATGCACGACGTGTTTTCAATTCATCGCGTGTCACGCGTACGTCGAAGCCTATTCGTAATGCTCCCAGCTGAAACCTTCTTCCCTGGCACCCTTTATCGTCGCATCGGCTCGTCCGTAAGTGCACATGTATATGTGTACATACATATATATCCTCGATTTCTGGTTGCGCGTAAGAACGGAACGAAGGCAGTACACCGAGACCGGAAAAAGTTTTCCCGTGACGAGGAACGAAGAACGTGGCAAACCCTTCGAGTCCTGCGCGGAAGTGCGAATCCAGCGAAAGAAACGTTCGCGTTGTTTCGACCGACGCATTCTCGACGCCCGGGAATCATTAATAACCGCCCATCCCAGCGTAAATGCTGTTTGGAAGTTCTTCGACGTTAAGAGGACGGTGAGGAAATTAGTAATTTATCGCCGTCTAAGAGACTACGGGGAGAATTTATCGACACGGTGCTCGTAAAGTTCCTCCGGCCAAGGAAAATAAGCCGGCAAGTCTTGAACCGGGGAGGACACAAGAGTATATACGCTGATTGTCAGGGGGAGCGGGGTGTTGGAAAAGGGTTGCCGGAGCAGAAGCAGCACTAGAATGACGCAATCTCGCAATTTTTTATTACCATTGTCAAGGCATCATCTATGGTTCGCCGCGTGTGTATCGTATTTTTTGAATTTACGCGCCCCGTATCTCGCTCCTGGGATCTGCACCGTCGTTATTATTGCCCCGGTTCTTCCGCGGACCGTCCCCCTCCCCGTCAACCCTTTGGAGGGGCCAAGTTCTTCGTACCTCTTTAGGTTGGGCTGTAAAGCGGCCGCGTCTGACCTGGAACCTCCGGCTTTGTTCACGCGCGGCAATAAAAATCCCGGCTATTACTATTGTTACTGTTGTTGTTATTGCCGTCATTATTAGTAAGCTGATGCCCAGAATCTCACAGGCTTGTTAATCGCGCCTCTCGCTCCCTCTCCCAACCCCTACACCCTATACACCGTTCAATTCGCTGCCCGAACGAACCACGATAAAATTACGGACACGCTCCGCCGTTGTGACACGTTTTTATCGAAACCGTTCACGGGGAAACCGGAAGCTTTCGCGCCGTTCTCCGTCGAAGGAAAATCGAGTACCATTCGCCGTTCCAATTTATACCCGAGTCGTTCTAATTTGAAAGCGCGAAGCACGTAACACCTCGGCGAACGTTCCGTACAGGCACGGTGAGAATAGTTTCACCGTCCTCGGATCGCTACTCATCATAGTGGCTCCGCGGAGGGAAGACGGTAGTATACGCTGTTTTATGCCCAAGAGGCTGCGCGATCACGAACTAAACTTGAGCTACGGGACGTGTAATTTTGGTCTTCTACTTGAAACAGGTTTTATGCTCACCCCCGTAGGGGTAACCGTATAGCTTCCAGGATTGTATATACGGGCGAACGTGTACCTCGGCGCAGCCTGGCGGCCTTTAAAAATTTTCATAATAACTGGCTGGGTCTTGGCGATTCGATGCCGTCGAGATTACACGCGTTTGAACTACCCGCTGTTAATTGGACGCTAGGTTTTTGTTAGGATTAATGATGGTATCGTAATGATATCGTAACGGAGGTGAAGCTTATCCGCAACGATTTCCCTCCGCAAGGACAAAAGAGAAAGAACATCCCGCTCTTTTGCCACTGAAATTAATCTCGATCGATGTTGCGATTTCGTTTTATTGCTTAAATATATCATGAAAAGATATACATATTCTGAATATCGAAATCTCCATAATTCAAGTGTTCCACGTAAGTTTCAACCAAACCTTCACGGTACATTACACCTGAGAAAAGAGCGTACAATAATTCCAATTATATAATTCCTCGCAAAAGAACAAAACCGGCTCGGGCGATCCAGGAACCGTATATGGTTCTCTGGAGTAATCGAAGTCTCGATAAACAAAAAAAAAAAAAACAGAAAAAAAGAAAAGTAAAGAATCGTAGACGCGTTCGCGATCAGATTCAAATTCAACTCCCAAATTAAACTCGCCGATCGCCGAAAAAAGGACACATCCAGCCCATGCTTTATTCGCCTCGCTACCACTGCAAACCCGCTACTTGTACACGTACGACGTGTTTGCACGCGTGTGCACGCGCGCCTAATAAGACGAGACTGGTTAGATACCCGTCGATCGAATTCGAATGCCTTCGGAGCATACGCGAGAGGGGCGCATTGCACAAGAAACAAGAGTTATTGTAAGGAATCGAGATTGTAAGTATCTCCTAGTCGGCGAGGTCGTTTTCTCTTTCTCGATCGCGGAGACACCGAGGGCACGACACAACGGGAGCCCGTTGCTGCCTTTTTCTACATCATCATGACGACAGATACAAATAGAAGAAGATCGCCGGACCTTGCGCACGATGTACCCCTGCCATCGCCGCGCTCGCTCTTGCGCGGACCGTTTAAATCCTCTCGCTGGGATATTGAAAAATGATGGCCGCGAGACCGCGGTCCCATTAATCAAACGAGCGTGTCCCGCGAATTCTCGCGGCTGCGGCGGCGCACGGAGAATCGGTGGACGATCTTGTACCGATCGGACTAATACGTAAGATGCCGTGCTTCTCCTATCGACCAAGCATTATCGTATACGCATGCTCCTGTCCACGCGTATTAATTCGAGACGGTTATACGCAGGCAAGTGTCTCTCGTTGGTCAATGCTTCGCGAAATCGTGCAGGCATTATAAAGTCACGGGAAATTATTAGCATTGCAAATTCGCTTGTATCGCCGGGACGAAGGTCGCCCTTAATCATACCCATCGGTACATTCGTAAAGTCCGTGCCTCTATTCGCGGTTTCCAATATTCATAGCAACCTTGCTTACACCGGCCGCCTAACCGTCCCGCACACCCCTCCGTGCTTTTAGTGCATTATATATCGCGCGGTAAATTATGAAACGTAAAAATCGCGCATCGATGCTGATCGCGCAACATTTCCAGCCTCGGTTGGACATCTCCTCTCCAGGTTGGTCGTTGGCGACGCGAAAGGGAGACCCGGGTTCCCCGCGCGCACGAGATCTCGTATCGTGCGTGGTTGTACCTGATCGGAGATAAGGATGTATCCCCGGGACGCTGGACGCGGGTTCTTTCAGGGCCACGTGACATCTGCCGAGAGACGCGTACAATGTTAGAATACCGTATTACAATCGTCAAACCGCACGAACGTCACGGGGCTCGATTGTAATTGCGACAAGGGAAGGTGGGGGTGGTGCCGGGGGATAGAAGGCGCGCGCCGGCATTCATTACCGATACGAATCTGATACTTCGGTTCATCATCGAGTCAATGACAATCATTGTACGGACGAGCATTCCATAAGCGTTAATGCATTATTCATGGGGTCTCGATAATAGGTGCGACTAGCGTTCGCCGCGAATTACGACCGCGGCAATCCAATTATAAATCGATCGAACGGCGCGCGATTTGGACTCGCGATGCGTCTTCGGTGTTACCGGTCGACCGATCTATCGCTCGCCGGCCCGTTCGATCGATAGACCGAATACCAGTTTAATGGCGAAACGATGATCGACCGTCCGCTTTATCTAATCCGCTGGACGTGGACGTCTGAAAAACGCTTGGCCCGCGATCCCAACCGGTGGACGCTAAACATAGGATTGCTTTCAGAATGCGCGCTTCATTTGCATAAATGCCGTAGAAAAACCGAGGGAACGGGTTTCCTAATCTGAGACTCGTTCCCGTGCTTGCCCTCTGCTTGGAGAATGAAACTACGTATATATGTACTTTCTCTCCATCTCTTTCTCTCTGGTAAAACGCTACCCTGAACGATTAGCTGGATGGGCAACGACGATTAACTCAAGCCTCTAATCGTTGTCCAGCAACATTTAACCCTTCGGTACAACGAAGGGGTGAACGGTCCGCATCGTTGTAGCGCCGGGGATCTAAAGGTATTTTACGAAATCAGGAGCTGCCCCTGACAATCATCCGTGTGTAGGGTCCGCAGGCTTTTTGTACTCGTTGCGTATATACATGACGTTATAAAAGTATTAAAGGGTCGCCGAGGGACGATGAACAGAGACGAACGGATTGGCGAGGTGGAGCAAAGAGCGAGGACAAAGAAATGAGACGAGGGTTGCCGAAAGCGAAACGCGGCGAAACGTGCGAATTACGGCTATAATAGGAAATTCGGGCTTATCCTACGACCAATGGGAGGGACCGCGACCCCGAAGAAGCCGCTGTTCCGTACCACGGTCCGTAACAACGATCTCTAGAGCGCAACAACGGGGGTGGCTTTATAACACTTACATCGGGACAATAACGATTAAAAGCGAGTTGCTCGGGCTCGGAAGGGGAGCACGGGACTAACCAACTCAACATTTCTACCGCGAAGTTTTCAACCCGGAGTGAAAGACGGAGAGGTGAAGAAGGGGAAGAGAAGAGCCGAGAGAAAGAACGAATCAGAAAATATCAAGAGGAGCCGGGACGGAGAAAATTCGGACGCTAAAGGTCTCGTGAAAAAAGAAAGTCCGCGGTGGTACGAAAGCACCATTTTGAGACTCCTCGGGGCCGTCAACGACTTATGGTTTATTGCCTGTCTACGCGGCTTCCTAGAGAATCCTTGGGGAGCCAGAGAAATGAGTACACAGATGTTTCTTCCGCGATATTTCTCAGCAGGAGCGAACAACGTTCCTCGCCTCCTTCGTTATTCGGGGAACCCGGATTTATTATACCGTCGATTGAATTTGAGAAGGGGGCGAATCGCGAATAAAACAGAAAGACGAAAGAAACAGGCCACTTAAAAGTCGCTTCCGTGGCTCTGATTGCGCACATGAAACGCGTGCAACGTCGAAATAAACGCAGTCACGGGTAAAGAAGAATTGTATCGCGTAGACTGCAGACTAACGACGCGACGAATGTCCCGCGTGCCACGGTTCGTGATTAAAACGCTCTGTTTTTCTCGCAGCGCGACAGAAAGCGCAGTAATTTTTTTCCGATAACGATCAGCGATGAAAATGATCAACGATATGGCGAGCGCGACACGGTTTTTCCACAGGAGAAAACAAATACCGGGTACGGGGCTACGGTCGAACGCGAAGAACCACCATCGATCGTCCCGGCGAGGGTAAGGGAGAATATTTATGCCGAGTTTCGGCTTCCAGGGACGTAATAGTACGCAGCTCCTGACGAGATAATCGTGTCCGTGGCCGACGATAAAACAAGATTTATTCCGATTCGAAATTGCCTCGCGCGCAGATGCTTAATGAGAGAAGAAGCAGCCCGTCCCGGTGCATCTGTTTATGGCGATAAATCCTCGTTTATTGTCGGCCCGTCGCAGCGAGCGGTATAATGGACTCGTTCAGCCAGCTCCGTCAACGCCATGGAAAAACGGCATTCGGAACGTAGGTGAGACAGGATGCAGTGGACACAGAGGAAACGCAGCAAGAAAAATAATCGTTGATTGCTATTGTCGGTACCGCGGCTGTTCGATCGCGACTGGATTAACTATTGC
Source organism: Nomada lathburiana (assembly GCA_963667235.1). NCBI lineage: Eukaryota > Metazoa > Arthropoda > Insecta > Hymenoptera > Apidae > Nomada > Nomada lathburiana. The sequence continues at coordinate 11,389,954 of OY763903.1, forward strand.
GAACGTTCGACTTAACGTCGCGTGAATATTTACCGTCCCCGTACGAGCAAAACGTCGTAACAGAGTTGGTACTAAATGAATTACAATCGTGGATAAACAGGCGCCGTTGTGGAACCAGGGATGCGTGCAACTCGTGAATCTCGAAATGGACGAATTGCCGGTAAATATGCAAAATATGGGCAGAGTGTTGATACAAGTAATTGGGTTTGCTCGATCATTATTTCATGACTAGGGTAGGGGGGTGGGGGGGGGTGCCTCCGATTAAACCTTTGTTCACCATTTTATGAGATACTATTATGTATTACACGTAGATGACTGGCTACGAAAGTCCGCACACGGTCTTCTTCGGGAGACCTCTCGATGTAGCCGGTACTAAAATCTTTAAGAAATCTGAAGTTTTTTCTAGTTTTCTATCATATCTAAGAGTAAGAAAAAAATCCTGAAAAATTAAATTGAACTTTAAAGTGTCGAAGTTTTGTTAAACAATGATATCTTTACTCCATTCTAGTACCGGCCATAACCACTTTCATACTGAAGAAAATGACATCGTTTTTTCATTTTGGTTCACTAGAAAGTTCGCTGAAATCATGTCAGACAGCATGGCATGATTTTATAAGCCTAACTTCAATGATGCGTACCTGCTACAATTTCATGTGTTTGGACTTGGAAAAAAATATGTGACGCAGTTAAAGTATTACGGATCATATGTGCAAAAGGATATCACAAATCGGTGTTCCAGTTTGAAAAAAAATTCCCAAAAGGATCTGAGAAATTACGTTAAAACCACAAATACCCCCCTAAATGATTATAATGGAAAATTCAAATGACTAAAGCGTTGCCTCTTAATGTGTGAGTTTAATGTTCGATATTACGGAGTTGCGTTCAAATGTTCAGCATTGTTGCAGTTCCTCGGTGTACCAATCGTGGGCGCGAAAGAGGAATTGTCCACGTAACAGCACCGTTAACGTTGCCAGTAAAACGCGTTGTTTCTCGAATACCAAAGAGGCAAAGAATATCCGAATCGTCTGCGTACGAGGCCGATATTAAAACCGAGCACGAACCACTGTGGCGGCGGGCAACGTTAATTAGTCGAAAACACAGCGCACCCCGTATGCCTACGGGGTCCGGGTGATCCGTTTTATTACCTCCTGTAACGGGTACAGAGGTGCACGCGGCGTTTCTAAATAAAATTACCTCCAAGTATTCGCCGCCCTTATCCACCGCCAGCCACAACTACGAGGACGACGAAGAGCACGGCACCGGCCTCGGTGCGTCGTTCACCACGTTCTAAAGTGTGCACCGCGGGCACGCTGTTGCGAGCCAACGACACGTGGAGACCAGACACGGGAATTGTATCGAGTGTTTCAAGATTGCCGCGATAAAGAATTGCACGGATGCTAGATTAAAATCTTTCGACGATGTCGCTAATTTTTCAGTTGAACTCTCGTCGTGACTTTAGCGCCCACCGTTACAAATGACAGTCAGTGTGGTTCAATTCTGTAGCAACTCTCTTAAAATTCCCCGAAACGTTGTCTCAAATGAAGTGTGTTTTCGTTGATGCAGAATGATTATCGACGAACAAAACTATCATAGTTTCTAGTTACTGTTACATTTCCAACCGCATCATCTCGTAACTGCATTCGTTAATGCTCTGAAACTCCAAGCCGCGGCAAAGACTTTCCCTGAAAGGTGAATAAACTGCTACGTATTCGTTAGCAGGCATTCTCCCCCGTAATCGACTAAATTACCAGCCACTGTAACACGAGCGCGAGGGATACACTTCGCCTAACAATCTATAGAACGAGCGCCGGCAAAAAGCGTGCGAGACGGTTCAGGAATAGAAGGAACGTACCAGAGGGAGTTCCATACGCGAATCCCAGCGACGAGAGAAAGAGTTGAATCGAGAGTAGAAAAACGTGGGCATTTCAACGGATTCCAAAGTGAAAGGGACAGGCACACTGTGCACGCGTGCTGCGTGATTACGCGCAGTTACAACCCCTTTAAATCGCGTAAAAGATAAGACCGGCTTTACATTAAACGCGCGCCTGACAGAAATGCGCGCAGCCCCCATAAATAATACGAGGGTGCTTGCCTCTCGTTCACCCTGTCCGTTCCACCGTCTCTTTCTCTCCTTTCCATTGATTTTCCGCTATTCTCGGCTTCCTTTTCAACGAATTCACGTGTGCGAGAGACGAGTTATTGAAAAGCACGCTGACACGACCACCGATTATCCCGCTTAGCACCCTCGCGATACATTCAACGACACGAACTCGCCGTGGCATCTCCCACGCTTCCGCGACACGCTGACGGTGCGCGAATTTTTCATTTTTTCCCCATTTTTTTTTCTTTTTTTTTTTCGAGACCGCTCGCAACCTACAGGGGACACGGTGGTGGCTGTAAAAAGAGCGAACACCGACCGGCAGAAAGGTTTCACAGGTGCTGTTCAATTAATTCGTCCGCGGTGAACCGCAACTGGGTCATCGCAATGAGGCACAAGCGAATTCGATTTTGCAATATAGAGTCGGCACCCGTCGCTAACGCTTCGCTGTGCAATGCCAACGATTTCCTTTCCCGACTGGTCGTCTACGGTGGCCGCTTTTCCACGCCGCGTTCACAGTTCACAGTCACTCCAAATTTAGTAAATCTCGGGCTGCCAGCGATACGAGGGATACTCGAGGTAGAAAACACGGCGGTGTCGCGATAAATCAACAGAACTTGAGGGTGGCCTCCTAATTTAAATGCCGTTCGGCCAACACGGTTGCATCGAAGCAACCACCGGCAGACGAGGGACCCGCTTTTTCTCGCGGACGACGTTCAGCGAAGGAGCAATTTTCCAAGGTTATTTTCAACGCTCCTCTAGGCACTCGAAAACGCCTCAACTCGACGAGAAAGGAAGCTCGACGAAGGAAAAGAAAAAAAGTACATAGCGCCGCTTTATCGTCGTCTCTCGGGCGAAGATAAGCCGACGTCGTGTCACGAACCGTCGAGGTAGAGGCAAAAGGCGAGCCTAATTGTGACGAACGCGACTCGAGCCGACTGAAGATGTTCCTCGTTTCATTGATATCGGAAATATCGAAGAAAATTGATTGGCCTGGCGTCGCGACGACGAGGCGCAGCGAAAGGGGAAATAAATAAAAGAAACACAGACACGAATAAGACTCGAAAGATTGAACTGCAGTGCGCGATGCTTGCTTAACCGAAAAATTAGACGAGAACGTTTTGAATGCTATTTTTCTCCCGGTCGTGGAAAAAAAACTTTCTCCGCTAAACTAACTTCCGTGACACCCGCCGGAATACAAATTGGTTGCTTGCCTGCTACCATCCAAGCACGCCGATGTACGCTGCCGCGAGAAGAAGCGTCTTTTCTTTTTTATCAAGAAACTTCGATTTTCCCGGGTACTCGGGAGAGCAGAAAATTTTCGGAGGAAAAAAAAAAAAGACGAGAAGAAATCACAATACCCATGACTCTCGCGGTAGTTAGACCCTGTATTGATTGCAGCTTTCCCGTCGAACGTCATTGGCGCCGCCACACACCATTGCTGACAAGGCATTTACCTGTTTCCACTTTATTGTGTGTCTGTCGCCGCGTGGCAAAGTGGGTTTCGACGTGAATGTAGGTGGCTGCAGCGAGCAGCTCTCCGCGTTTTCCACCGCGAATACGGTGCGCGCACACGAATGCGCGAATTTTCCCTTGATGCACACCGACAAAAGGTGTGCATAGTGCATACGTGCAGCGGGCTACGTGTCCGCGCGCTCTTTTGACGAAGCGAGAGAGCAGCGCGCCCGTAGCACGGTTCGTTTTCAGGTCGCCAAAAGGTAATATCGACCAACGAGATACGTACGTCTAAAGCAGGCGCCCCTACTGAATCTGGTAGCGAACCGGGGGCTCCATTACCAAACTGTCAATGCGTGACTCGCACTTCCAAAGTGTTTCTTGTCAACGTAGAACTTGACGAATTTCTTCCCCCGCGAGAGATCGGCCAAGCGTACGCGTTAACCTTTCGCGACTATAGGCATTCTATGCACGGAAACATACCGGCGTGTGATATATTAAGCGCGATAAAGCATAGAGACCTGAGCCAGACAGACAATTATTCATGTTAATACGTAACACGTACCTTCGCGTAAGAGCGTTCAAGGAAATAATCGGGCAGCAATTTACCTGCGCGGTAAGAACGGAAACGCACTCGAGGTCGTAATGGTGTTTTCTTTTTCTTTTTTTTTTTTTCACACCTCAGTCAACTGTTCGTTCAATACGAGAATCGGAATATAGTCTCAGTCCCATTAGCTCGCCCTCCGCAGTTTGCATGCAAATCTCGGCGATAAACAGCTTATAAATAGCGGCAATAGCGAGGCGGGGGAACACTTTTCAATAACGAAGTGAAAAAGAGGAGAAACAGCATCGCTCAAAGGAGGCCGCAATCGTGCATAAATTACGTCTGGGTCAACGTGCACGTGGGTACGGTCGATGGTAAATTCGTCGCGGTACGGATTCAACGCCTACGAGCCATCGGCACTTCCACCGAGGAAGAGACTGCTCGTGAACGTTGTTCTTCCTCGGTTTTATAAAGAAAAATTTGTTTCCCATGTTGACCATCGTAGCCGAATAATACGTATTTCGACGCACAGAAACGCTACAGACACGGCCGAGCTCAATTCAGCAAGGGCTAAAAGTTTATTGGCCCGTTGAAGCGAATAAACGCTGCCCGGCGACCCGAGTAAATAGGAATCTGCAGTTTTATCATTGCATCAGCGGTTGCATCTATCGCCGCGAGATGCAATTTAAAGCAGAACAACCGGGACGCGGGAGCCCGGACTCGTCGGAAGTAAGAACGAGTAGAGTTTATAAGGAGCAATTGTTTCGTCCACGGAATCGGCCCATTTCCTGGGTCACGCGGTAATAACGCCGGTGCTGGCCGTGATGCGCGCCGATTACGCTCGCAACTCGCTGCTGCGTCGTGGAATTTAAATAAAGTCGTCCGGGACGGCGAGAAAAATTGCGAAACCCGATGTCTCCTTCTGCTCGCAGCCGTCGTACGACGCTGTGCCATTTTCAAGAACGAGATCTCGCCGCTGCAACCGGAGTCTTGCCTGTCTTTCCGTGTTGTCCCGTTCTTCCCAGGGGAAGTCGGTGCAACGGCACGCAAGGAGACAGTCCCCATTGAAAGGAGAGAGAGAGCGAGAGAGAGAGAGAGAGAGACGAAGCTCGTGCGAAGCGGCGGTAGTCAAATCGACGCGTCGCGTCGCGACGAGTCGTTTCGGAGCGGGTAACGGGTGGAAACGGAGTTCATACTGGAAGACACGCTTCCGTCGAAAGTAATATTTTTTCGCGGTGCAAGCCGGTTGACTGGAGGACGTGCAGCTGCAGCAGAGGAGAACGAGACAGGGGAAGAGAAGCGCGATGAGGAGGGGTGAGTTGCAGGGGGTGTAGCGGTGCAAGGCGCGGGGCACGTCGATAGCCAGGACGTCGCAGCAGCCGTCGAGTCGTTCCCCTGAATTTCTCGGGGCTCATTTTCACGGTGCTTGTTTCCTCCGGTTGCCTTCGCCAGAGAAAATACTCCCCTTTACACTTTGGGGAATTCGAAATCGCGGATGGCAGCAGGAGTACGCGCACAAAAGCCGGCGCAGGTCTGAACGTCGTTCAAGGTACTCTGGTTCGGTTCACGAGGAGCATCGTGCGAGACGTGAAACATAAGAGGGAGGCAGATCGGCGGGAGAGTGCGCGCACAGGTAGACGGGGGAAAAAAAAGGGTGAACAGCGAGGGGTGAGAGTAGAGCCGGAGAAGAGAAGGGCTACGCGGCCAAAGGATGCAAAACTTCCGAAAAAGAGCACTAGGTAAGCGTGAAGTGCGCCAATCACGGGCCGTTATTGGCGGCAATTATGATAATAGCATACCTCGAGCGAGAGAGCCTCTCTTACACGCATACGTAGGTGTACGTGTACGTGCACGCGCGCAGGTAGACACGCCGAGCGGCTTCGGCCGAAAGAGAAGAGCAGAGCCGTAGGCTCGCGAACTACCGGCCCCTATTAATCACATAAATGGTTCATCGCGGATAGCGATACAGCTAGCTGCGATAATTACGCGCAAATTACGCTTACGAAAAGCCGGCGTCGCTATCGAATATCCTCAAGGAGAGACACGCTTCTAAGGGAACGAAGTCTGGTGCGTGGGCGAAGGAGTGCCGCCGCGATATCTCGGGATGACATGGTCGAAGAAATGGTCGAGAATCTGATACGCTGGCACACCTGGTGCCTCGGATACTACCAGTCTACTACCATACAATGACATCCCTTTTTACACGCGTTTTATATATAATTCCTCGTGTTTCATTCATCATTCGATCGAACGTGAATCTAATCTAAGTTTAATGAACACGTGTCGTTATTCCGGTCGTGTATCTACTACAGGCAGTTTGTTCCATCAAGATTAGATCGCGCCCTCCCTACCGCTTACGTTCAAGGCATGACACCTTACGGTCGATGGCAGAGGCGTTTCACATATTTGACACTTGCGAAATGAAAGAAAATTGCGAAGCCAATTGATCTCGCCTAATTGGCGAACAAAATCTCGGGCACGGTCGAGTATCCGCAATCGGGAAAGAGTTTCGCGTGTCTAATTGGACACGTGTAGTTATTTGCGGCACACGCGTCCATTCGTGCACAAAGTGCCAGGTATACGCGCGTGTGCGTTTCCACGCGCAACAAAGAGTTCGCCGGAGCGGGCGGTCACACAGGTATACGCGCAGGGCAGCCCATAAAAGCTCGTGGACACCATAACTTCGCAAACACGCCTCCTACATACGCGGCTACGCGAGTTCTTCCACCCGATAAGAGGCCACTCGTGTACACGCTGCGTGTGACGCGACCGCGTGACCGTGTGTGTGCGTGTACACGTGTGTAAAGCATTGTGCACGCTACGCTCCGAATCGCCAGGCGAGTTGAATCGAACGCACCGCTATAAACCGCCTTTATACGCGTCCCTCGAACTTGCAGACGTTGTTGTGTCCACGAATGATTACACGATTCAAAGAAACCTGCTGTGAAAATATTTCCGGAGCACAGAAGCCGGGAGACATTAAACGACCGTATATATGCCTCGTTGAGAATGACGAAATCGCACAAAGCTCCGATGCACGTGTACCGCAACATCTCCTGATAATTTTCCCGCAAGAAATTCCAGCTCGATAGCCGAACCCCAGTCTCGGGCGTGTATATACGTGTACATATTCGCCCCGCGCCTCCAACGAGGGTGAAAGGTAGAGAGGGAGCACAGAATTGCAACTCGAATCTACCACTTAGAAGCATGCATGCCCGGGTAGGATAATGTTACGCATTTTCCGCACTCGTGCTCGCCAACTATTCCGAAGCACGGCACGGGCCTGTGAAAACAATCGATATCGCGAAACCGCCAACGGCTCGAACACCGTTACATACATTCCCGGCTTCGCTAGTCGACTATCGAATCGCGCGCCGGCACCCGCGAGTGCCGGCGCTTACTCGCGCCAGAAACGCCGATAACGCGGCATCGTTAATAATCCTTGGCACCCCCGTGCTCCTGCTCCACGTTCCAAGGAAATTTCGATAAAGCTCAGGGAAAACAATGTCGAAGCGCCGCGCGCCTTGAACCCTAAAACTAAATATTGATCTTGCCAACCCTCGTTAACGTTGCTCACGTTGCGAGCCAAGCGCTCTGCTAACAGCAGCGAAGCGATTTCTTCCTAGGCCGGGATCGTTAGAATTCGTGTGTCCCATAATTCCATCTTGTAATAGCTGCTCCAATTACGATTGTGCAAACTTTAAGCCGATCTTCCTCGACGATTCGCGGGAACAAGATCTAAATGTGTATCCAACGGATCGATCGTGGCGACGATCGGTCGCCTCATGACACCGGGGACATTCTACTGTTCCCTGATTCGACACGAACGATCCAGTGTCCGGTGAACGGATGTTCCGGGCGAGCGCGTTTTTCTTCGCGTCGCACGATCCAACCCCGTCGAAGAAGGAACGAACCTTCGGCCAGCAATTTAATGTTAATTTCCGATTCGACATGACGATTATCCCGGTACGGTCTCGTGACACGGACACGCCGCGGCCGTGCACGCCGTTAGACAATGAACTGCCCTCGGGTTCCCAGGAACGGATCGCCGGTAGAGATGAAGCGGGACGAAGCGGGACGACGGAACGGCAATTACGCGTAATTCGCAGGTGTTGTGAGAAAATGGCAGTTGCTGGATGTGTTTTCAACCTTAATCGCGGCAATTTTTCTGCCATTACTAAGTTTATCGGCGCCACGTTCAGCACGAATACGTACACCGGACTCCGCGCGATTTTATATTATGCACACGCGCGCGCACGCGGCCGCGAAGAAATGAAAATTCGCTAAGAGCTGAAAGAACGCGAGGAACCGCGCGTCGACGCGTTACGTTCCGGCGACGGTGGAAACGGGCGAAACGTGTTATTTCGTCGGACGTCGATGTCCCACCGCGAATATATTTCAACGGCCAAGGCTTATCTACGGTTTCGGATTGAGCAACCGGGATGATCGAGCGGTGCCACCGGCTGTCGTGTCTTCTTGCGAATCGTCTTGCCCGTGAGATTCTAACGGTGCGCGATCAAAGCGATCAATGTAACGATGTGCTCCTCGATAGCGATTGTCAGATGTCTACGGGCGATCGTGTAACTTGCATGGCAGATACGGCGCGTCGAGAGAAAAATTTCTTTCCGAGCAATTCACAATAACCCGTGGCAATAAAAGACCATGCTTCGAAATTGTTTCCCTCCCATTGTACAGCGCGATAGAAAAACAGAACATTCGGAGCGTCCGTCGATCGATTAATTGCCGCAACGAGTATTTGATAGACACCGCTGCCTATATGCCTGCTCCAATTCCGCGCGTAACGAACCCACATATTTCACGTCCCAGAAAAACATGTAACGCACCGCTATAACCATCTGCTGCAAATCCGGTACCAAAAATATCCGCTATCTCTCGGTCGCGTTTACTCGGCCAACGAATTGATAATTATTTCGGCACTCGACTCCGAGGCGAATTAAATTCCTCCTCGTGTACTTGTCTGGTGGAGATACACGCGAACTGCGAAACGTCGCGATTCAATGGACGAGCGTTATTAAAGGCCAGCCCCGTTTAATGCAAGCGGCAAAATAAGTATGGCGATGAGGTGGCAAAAGAGATACGGGACTGGTTCCTCGAGAAATACGATCATCCGAAACGGTTCAGGTATTTCCTGTTTCCTCGTATATCTTCGCCACCTGCACCCGTTTCTCAACTTTTTTTTATCGGGATGTCCTCTGCATGTTTCATAAGGTTTCTGCGCGGAGGTGTAAAAAGCGGAATCGAGAATGAATCGGGGTATATAAATTAAGCGGTAAGCCACTGTCGGTGGCGTTGCTTTAAAAGCGCCGGACAATGCGTCACGCTTGCGCGAAGGGATACGTGTGGAAAATTGACAGGGCTGTCGGGCACAACGGAACTCCCTTAAATAATTTTCACATTTCGTTTTACATTATGCACGACGAGCGGAGCCGTCTGGATTGGTGCGCAACGTCGTCTGTACGTACACGTTCGAAACACGCGTGAAACTGTAATTCCGACCGGGAATCTAAAAGATTAACGAGAACGAAAGGAGAGGTCGAAGATCGGCACAGCGAGCAAGACACTGTGAATCATTCGACAAAAACAAGCACTTGTAAGTTTAATTAGCTCGTCGTGACGGCGAGCGTTCGTGTAAACGAGCGCAAACACGGTCGACTTAATTAACCGAACAAACACGAAAATCTTCGAGAAACATTGGTACCTCGGTGTTGCGTTCTTTCGACCTTTCGACTCGCCTCTGCTGCCACGTATATAGTATACAGTATTATTTTTATATTTGATAGAATTTTCGTGTCAAACACGCGACAAAATCAAGGGGGCGAGAGGATTCTCTGTGAAAGAGTCTGGAACTTCCGACGACGAGACTTTCCGACATTCCAATACGCCAGACTGTACGAAACCCGATCGATAGCCAGACGCTCGTGAAAAAAAAAGTCGAAACTCGTGGCATTTGTCACAGAAAAAGTCGGAAAGAAACCCGTGAATCGCGCCACTCGTTTTCTCGTGGGAGAACAGATTATCGGGGTGCAGTTTTTCCGCGAACGAATAAAAGGCTCGCGAGGTCCCGCTCGCGAAAGCGAGCTGACGAGAGTACAAGAAGCGTGGAATCCCGACGGCAAATGTGGATGGACGTCACGATTCGAATCGTTATCGTAAAATCGACCGACTCGCCTTATCCGTCAGCATTTAGACGGAAAGAAAAGATCGTTCGATATCAGCGGGTGTCCACGACACCAAGGACAAGCGCGGAAGGAAGCGTGTCGCGGGAACGCTAGTTCTAATCGTTCCGCGCGCTCCGATATTGATATAGATGAATCACACGCGGCGTTCCTCTCGAGAGGCCTTCGATCACCGGCGTCACCTAAATTTCCACCAACTTCTATCCGAAGTTTCTTACGGTCGGTCGTAACTTATTCTCCCCGAGGAGCGGGCACCAGCGCGTAGCCTTCGGCGCACGAAATTTCACGAGTTTCGTCCGCGAAATCAAAGATCTACAGTCTACACGGTGAACTTCGTATAATTCTATGCGGCCGGTAACGTTTATACAGAGCATAGCAGATATACCTTTCTCGATACACGAGCGCATGCAACGTCAACTCGTCCGTTCAACAGACGGACTTTAATTCCCACTCCCAGGTGGCTGGCTTCGGGTGAACGATTCAAACGAAGCCTGCCAGGTAACAACGCGTCGACCCTCTGCGCGGGTCTTTGAAACGCTTTCGAGACGGCACTCGCCGCGACGCGGAGCTTCGTTTTCGAGGTCAAGCTTCGTCGACCGTACTTGAAAACTGTATATGCATGTGCATGTTGCACGAGGACCCACTACACGAGCATAGATTCCCTGTAGTCACGTGTATGCACACAACGCGTTTGAACGTTCCACGGTCTAAGCTCGGACCCGTTGCAGAGCTTTGAGCATTGGCTCGTAAAACGAGACCTAATGCGAGGCCTTCCCGCGGGATGTGTCAAAGTCACCAGGTACCGTCGCTTATCGCGACCTTTGCTTTCACGTCAGAGGATGCCGTGTGCACGCCGCCACGAGCGTTCATCGTTCCCTCTCCTGTACACGGGACACATTCCTTCCAACGTCGACTCCGTTCTATTCGTCCACGTTGGAAAAACGCGGGAACGCGTCGCGAAGATCTAGGACGACCGATCGCTCACAAGTCGCACCGTTACAGAATACAGCTTGCGTACTTACAAGATGGAAGACGAAGACGGCGTGGTTTGGATACATCGCACGAAAAATTTCAACCGGAACACACAGAACTGTCACTGACACATGAGGAACACTCCGGTTCCCGTAACTATCCAGGCGGAGCAGGCTAAAAAAATCCACGAAGATAGAAGCCGAGAGGGCACGATCCTCCGTCGAGGCCAATTGATCCGTACTTCCGGGGGATCGACTGACCGATCGGAGCACGACCAGGCGTCCGACGGCTCTGCGTTCGACTACCCTGGCAGTTTGGAGCGACGAAGACACCGATTCTTCGAAACCTCACCCCGGCTTTGTACGTGGCAGTACCGTGTACACCAACCGGTATATCCAGAACGCTCGCGTCCCTCTAATCGCTCCAATAAATTAATACTCCTCGCTGGTCGACGTCGTTCACTTCCGTACCAGTTCGTACGATACGGCTCACGAGAAACGAGTAACAGGTTTAAGCACCAATTTTTTTTCCTTTTCACCCAGTACACACGAAACAAACGGAACAATTTCCCACAGGACAGAAGCTCCGTTTCGCGCACTGTACCAATTCGATCGTTCGACCCTAGCCGTAGGGGTGGGTTCGGTCCACGCCAAACAAAAATTTCTATGTCTCCACTGTGACCCGCTGCTCCGATTGTCGCACCGTTAAAACCGCGTCCCACGCGTGCCACTGGTCTCCGTGACGTTAAAAATTATCCAACACGCATACCGGCGCCACGCGCGATTTCTATCGACGGAAAAGTCACCGGGTCCCGAGACTAAAAAAAGAGGAACGGAGCAGCAGAGATCCGAACAGCTCGCCGCGAGTTGATCGTCCACGAGGAAGGAATAACGACACGCTCGATCCGCTTCCAGCGGCGTCGACGGAGAAACTAACCGAGCTAAGGGGACGAGAGAGCGTCGCCCCCCACCACGACGTACCGTCGCGCAGCCCCTCTACCTTGGACGTCGAGTGATTCCCCTCTCGCGCCTAGTCATCCACCCCATCACCTCGGTTTGCCATCCACGGCAACCAGCTCGCTTCTAGCCCCCGTTCGCCCCACCTGTTCAATCCTTCTCGCTCGTGATCACGGCAGAACGTATTTCTCTCCCTCCAAGTGGCATCGGTTCTCCAGTTCACTCTCTCTCTCTCTCTCCCCCTCTTTCTCTTTCTGTATCTCCTCCTCCCTCCACTCTCTGCCTCCCTACCTCTCTTTAGGTTTCCCTCCCCCACCCTTTGTCGGTTTCGAAGCTCTCTCCTGCTCTCTCCGCTTGCCCTCGCCACTGAACTCTCAAGGTGGAGGCACTCGGCGACCGGAGAAGATGCGCTCTCTTGGTATCTTCTCGTTCTGTCTCTCGCGCGTTTGCTGGTTCTCCGTGTGTGGACGGCCGTGCGTGCCCGTCGAAGGCGAAGTGCGGTGCAGAAATGTAGAAAGGTGAAGAGTGGTGGGCAATGGAAGGTGCTCTAATCGCTGGAGAAACGATAACGAGGAAGCCGGGGACGTTTTGGAGGGCGGTGGAAATCGGAGGTGGCGAATTTTTGGAGCAAAGTTTGCCGGATCGTAGACTGGATTTCGTGATACGCGTTGTTTGGAACCATCGAGCACCGTTCGGAGTACAGTCGTTAATCGAGACCGTCCTACGAGTGATCGCTACGCAAGATTCCAGGGATAAGGTCAATTCGTTACGGAGGATCGTTTTAAGGAACGGCATCGAGAGATTTACCTGTCCCTTTGTTAGTTCGTCCGACAGATGCCCCGTCGGCGGGGCCGTTTAATCCAATTCCCATTCTAATTTACAAGAGATTGTTTTACGTGATGCAAGTGACGGACGAAACGAGAAATAATCCGTGCCCGTTCTTCTCGTCCACCGGGTTCTTCTAAGCGTCTCGATATCGAGACTCCGTTGGTGTATGAGTCGTTTAAAATCTCGACGATAACAATGCCCGTCTACTCCGAAGCGAAATTAAAGACTTTGACAATAGAAACGGGGAATGGCTCGTCGCACCACTTCAATTCTACTGCAACTGGGATAATGTAATTGTAATATGTTCCCGTTTTGTAGGCTGAGTAAATGTAACGGATTAAAAATTTGTACACGATATTGTGTCCATTAATTTCTTCCCGCATCGGCACCGTCCTAAATAAATATCTCACGATTGCCCCAAATTCTGCACTCCTTTCTTGCTCACTTATCACCGCCGGTTGATCCAGGTTTTAAGTCCCGAAGCGTCGGGGAGGAAGGCGGCGCCTGTAAAGTGTTCGCGAAACCGCTCAGACCACGTAACCGACCGTGTATACACGTCTTCGTAAAATATGTCGCGTCCCCGAAATTTATTCATCCGTATCTCTTAAGAACGGTGAAAACCGCCCCTGGACAAAAGAGCACCCCTATCTCGAGCTATCGCATAAACAACCGAGATCGCGATCTTCCTTGAGGATGTACGATCCCCTGGCCCTTCCTCCTCCTTACACCTTCAATCCCTTTACTCGTCTCTCGAGCTGTAGAATTCACAAAAGAGAGACGCTGCCACGACACCGTAGGTTACCGCTCCCTTGCCCTCCGCCTATCTCCCGCTAATCCCAAAAGTCCATAAATACTGAAAGGGAGTTTATTCTCCGAAGGCTCGTTTACAGGATCACAGTTGTACCCTGACACGGGCCGCTGACGACGCTTTAATCCACCGCAGTTATTCGCGAATGGTGTGCCGCAAAATTTGCGGCCGTAGTTTTCGCCTCGAGAGCAACGTTTCGATTAACTCGTTCCATTGGAATCGACGTTGCTCCGCCAAGTGTGCACCGTTGACAGCCGTGTGACAGTCTGCACGATCGGGTTTTGCCCGTATCGTATCAATTGTTCGATATAATAAAAATTGAATATGTGAACCGTGCTTCTACGAATTCAGACTTATACTCAATATCGAACCAGAGCGTTGGAAGGCCAATTTTTTTTTTTTTTCACTATGCCTCGGGTACAACCGTGTAATGCAAACGCCGACATGTTCGATCTTACGTAAAGCGTACGTAAAACATGATCCACGCGAACGATTACCGACGGCTCACCCGAGAATACCAATAATGCACGACTCCTTGGCACGTTTCACGCTCGATCTAAGGACAAATCGACGCTCGTTACCATGAAATCGCGGCGTATTAGAATTTTCCGCTCTCCCGTATTTGCGCAATGGAAACGGTTCTCCAGATGCGAGCGTTATCTGCTGGATGGGCTGATCGACGTTTCGCTATCAACCAGCGGCCAACTTCCTCCAAACGAAATTCCTACAAAACGTATGTACGTGGTGCCTGGGTGAAACGGGATTCACTTGGCCGACTTTGAATACCTCTGCTTGCCCTGGGAACATCAGCGTTCGCACACAAACTTGCAGATCGTGACGAGTTCCAAAGCGTCGCACGTTTTCACACTCCACGAAGCTGCGACAATCGTCGCCGCTTAGTTTGCACCGCGTTACAGCAGCTGCCTGCTACGAGATTTCGTAGATGTTCACGAGGTATTAACTGACAAGAGTGTTTCACGGTTTCGCCATTCACCTTGAGTCAAAATGGGAGAAACTTTGAATTCCAAAGGGTCTAAAAAAATGAATAATAAGAGTAATAAAGTCTCTCTGGATCATGTTCCTACTATCTCTCATTTGCGTGCAATTATTTCAACTCGCCACGGAGACACGAGCATTTCATTACACTCGAGCGATTTCGCGATTCATGACCGTAGATGCAACTTGTACGGTGTGCACGACGAGACGAAGTTAGTCTTGCTCGATACGACGTAACTATTTAAACGCACAAAAGAAAAGACACGTATGAACGCAAAGTTCCCGAGTTTCCCTCGGGGCAAGAGTATAGATACGTGGAACACGGAACCGAGAGCCTTTCCTGGCCAATGTGTTTCGCGTGAAGTGCGTCACCGTTGATGGAAAGAATCAAACATCTGGCTGGTGGAATTAAACTTCACGCACAGGCTGATTCGCAGAGCTCGGATTATAGCTTGCGGGACATAGTTCGCCTTCTGTGTACCACAAATGCTGCACGCAACGACCGGGAAAGTTTTCCCGGCAATTCCGATTATTTCCTCATATTTCAATGGTCGACCGTCTGTATGAAACGCGAACACGGGAAAGCTCACTGCGCGCACACCTGTGCCCACCGTGTATCGCTAATCAACAGACTCTAAACGTATCGTTAGACTACAAATCGAGAATTCGCCTCGATCGTGCACGCGGGCACGAGTGCTCCGAGCACTCTAATTGTAAGCATTACCGATTCACGACGTGTAATAACTTCATTTACGGCGTGTTTCCGTAACGACCCCGGGGCAATTATATTAGCACCTGCTCGTGGGAAAGTATTCTCTTTGTCCGTTCACGATCGAATCGGCGTGGCTGTGAGCTACAGCAATGGCAGAACAAGGTTTCATTGCTTAACGCAGAACCGGGCAACGGGGTGACACAGCGAAAGCCAACGGAAGATTACCGCGATACGATCTAACGGCCACGATATCGATTAAATATCAAAACGACGGATTGTCGTGCGGCCACGCGGTGGTGTGCAACGGGGGTACTCACCCAATTTTTCCACGCTCTGTCCGGCTGGTCCCGAGTCGTCGACGGGTGTCTGTAACAGAAAACGGGCCGGTCATTAACGCTGTATCGGCCTCAACGGGCAACAATTTATACGACTTCGAGTCCAGCGTGTGCACACGGTGGCGAGATCGAATCTCGAAACACGTTCGCTACCCGGCCAATAGCTACGGTTAATTTAAACGCGTTCCCTCTTAATCGTACTATTTATTTCATTATAATCCCGGCTCGTACGGACCGGCGTGCTGTACCGTCCCATTTGCGTTAACTGCTCGCATTACCTGCGCGCACCGTGGAAGGATAACTCCTTCTACAGGGCACGGAAGGTGCAACACACGTTTGTGCACGCGCGTCCTAAGAACCATACGCGAACAATGTACAACAGGTGGATGGTAGGAAAAGTGCTCGGGTACGGTTCTGCTTATTCTCGGCGTATTTTCGCGTCCGAGAACGAGGCGAGATGCAGTGGTAGCTGGGGCGGCTGTTGGCAAGGGGAGCATCCTCGCGTCTGTACGGACAACGGTGTCCAAGATACGGGAACGTTGTACCAGATTATCGTAAGGTTTTGCATTCGAGGGATTTCAGTAATCCATTCTCTTTGTGTAATCCCATTATCGGCCATTTTCCTTACGGTAACGCGGCCGCTTTCGCGTTCGCCACGTTCTGGAAGACGATCTTTCAGCAAAGCTGGCCTGGTTAACAGGCGGAGCAATTCGGTTAGCTGTTACTCGAGAACGAGGCCGTCCATTTCCTTACGTTTGCCCGCGTAATTGAAGTAAAGAGATCGCTCCGATTTTAAAGATAATAAACGTCGAATGCGAAGCTTCCATGATGGCAAAGGGGAATGGGATACACGCTATGAAACGAGCTATCTGCATATTCGGAGGACGTATGTACGTTTATTTATACGTCTCGTCCGGTGGAATAAAATTTTACATACATTCCGTGATTCGTTCTGTGGGATCGGTGTCGCGAGCCGCACCATTCACCGTGCGAATACGTGCGCACGGGCTTCGTACATGGGAACACGTGCGTAAAAGTCTACTGTCCACGTGGTAATAGCATTTCTCTCTCGCTCTCTCCTCTCTTCTCCCCGGCATAGCAATTGTGACACGCATCGAATGCATTCATTTTGCGTAGGGAACGTCTCACTCGACATCGCGCGCGACACTGCAAACTGAAACGTCAAAGGGGAGACACGCCACTGATGCAAACACGAGTATATACGCGGGCACTAAATTTTCCTATACACGTATGCGAATCGTGCGTGTGCACACCGATGCATAATGGAGTCCAAAGGGACTGACGGCCCTTTCGGGGACCCTCCCTACGGGGCAACTAAGATCGACTCGAATCAAAAGGGAACGAGCCTAACGGGCCGGGAGTGGTGCCAACTTAATGAGAGACCACCTAGCTCTAAATGTTTGTTTTTCGACGAGATCAGGCCCCGAAGAAAATACGTTGGCGCGATCCGGCGAACGGCCATCCCGTTTATGGTCTTGTATCGCGAGCCCTGTTGCCATAACTTTCGTGATTCGGGCGTGAAATTACACGCAGCGAAATCGGCCGGAGGATCGTCGATATTTCGATAAAAATTCACCCCTTTTCCCATTTGTCCCTCTCTCATATTCTTCCACATTTTTGTCCATTACCATTTCTTTCGATTTATTATTTCATCTTCCACGAATATGAAAACAAAGATATATCTATCGTGTTTGGTAGGAGGATCTTATCAAAATATATTGAGGATTCCCGATGGCGAAATGCGTATAACGCGTGAACTATACTCGCCGCTCGCAGAATGCGAACACGGGGCACGCATTAATTCGACAAAATACACCGTTTTCCGTAATACGCAGCCATAAATTAATCCGACCGCGTATGAACGATGCACAAATTACACGCGCGTCCGAGATATTTAATTCCGAAGACACGCTGTAATTATCGTGGGTCGCGGTACGCTCGACTTTTTTTCACGAATGAATCTTGGGCTAACGCGATGTAACGCATTCATAACGGGCTTCGATGGTAGGCCAGGACACGACCGGCCATGGAATTACCAGCTTCTAATGTCGTGTTTTCTTTTCAGACACGCTCCTGCAGAACCACGGGTACCTTGCTACCATCGTGCTCACTTTCATCATTCTTCCCTTACGACTATTCCAAGAGGAAATTAAGCAGGTATCTCTGGTGCTTGGTCATGTCCATTGTACGTTCTTATACGAGCTTCGGCTCGTCGCAATTTTTCCCCGTGGCGTTCATTAATCGATATCTTATTCCACGCTTGATTACTCCTTTTTTTTATTACTCTTAATCCCTAATTGCATTCCCTTATGCTGCTCTTAAAGAAAAAAAAAAAAATACAAAAATACCAGACGTTTTTACGCAAATTCTGTTCCCTCACTTTTTCTTCCGACATATTTAGCGATCGATAATACCTTGTCCCGTTCATCATTACGAACCTCGTTGTTAATTACGAATCTTCATTCGTACGATGCACTCAGCGTACGTAACCACGGTGAAAATAACGAATACTGGAAACTACCCACTTAGACCTCGGGGTAACATACACTTACGTACAATTATTACGCGGCAGTATGTTCGGAGCGGGTATTTATTAGCGTAAGTGGTCGTACGCGCCGCTTCCTCCAGAAGTGCATCCATTCGAGCCTCACCACGGTACATTCCGTCAAACGACGTATGTATCGATTATGCCGTCACGTTTCACGGTAAAAACGATGCGTAGCGCCATTCCAGCTGAAACGTACCTGTGCACATCCCTGTTGCGTCTGCTGCTCTGCCCGCAGCGCATATTTTCACGCGGTTCAATTTAAATAGTTTACTCAACCCTGTTACGCAATTCCTCTTTATTAACCATCGATAGAATAAAGCGAGTCGGCGTGGATGGGGCGATCGCAGGAAAAAAAAAAAATAAAAATAAAAATAAAAAAATAAAACCGAGGAACATTTGAACGGAAAAATATAATTTTATAGAAAGGTCAATTTACGTGTACGATATCGTCAATCGAGAGGCGAAACTAAGCCGATTCGGGATTTTATTTTATATTTCGTTGACAGCGTTCGCGAGAAAACTCGACAGAAGCTTCGTCAGCCGTGTTTGCCTTGGTGTTCGGCAGTCCTACACGATCACACGAGTATCATTCAGGATTTTTGCGTGTGACGCCCGCGTGAAAAATGCTTTAGCACGAAACGTGTCGGCGTTCGGACGCTTTTTTTCTTTCTTTCTCGACAGATCCCTGTAATTCATTAATTTTGTCGCTCTCCCTCGCGGGATCGGTGAACCCCGGCGCAACGAGACACCGTTGAAAGTGAATAAACCCCAAGCCAGGCGAAGATGTTGAGCGCCCAACTTGGCTGTGGCACTTTCATCCGGCGGCTGGTCCAAGGACGATTTGTTCCTATTAGCAGGCCCGTGTTAATTGTCACGGCCGTATAAACTTGCCCGCTAATGAGTCGACATATCATTCTCTCCGTGCAAACGAATTCCGTCGGGACGAGACGATACGCGGGTTCGTATTAATTCAAGGATCCCGTGACGCGGCATAAATCTCGATTCGACGAAAATTACTGTCTGTCGGTTTAACAACGCTTTTATGCGACAAATTACGGGCTACCGTCGTAAAGCTACCGTTCTCTGCGCAAACAGCTCGACGAGAGCGACAAACCGTTTTATTGCCGTAATTACACTGGTCGGATCTTTCGGTCTTCTTGAACCTACGTTGCTTAAATCGAGATACACGCATAGGAACGATTCTCACATTGGATCTATAACATCGGGTTTGGAAATATTCAAGATTCGTGGTCCTTCTTCATTGATTCATTTTCTTCCCGATCGAAGTTCGCACGGCTGGTGATTCTCGATCGCGGATTATTGCCATTCGTCGATCCACGAGTTAGTCGACCCTTGATCACGATCGATACCATACAGCTTACGGGAAAGAATGTCTCACAGTCGACTACACATTTCGTTCCTCTAAACTTATAGGGGCTGCTCCTTCAAAGGAACATATTTTTATTTACCATGTCCTATTTATCGGTGAAATCTTCCACGAGACGAAACACGAAATGTCACTTACTCGGTAACATCATGCTACCGTACCTGCACCTCTCCCTCTCTCTCTCTCTATCTCTCTCTCTCTCACTCTTTATCTCTTGCTCGCCCGCGTCCATCTCCAGCTCTCTTCAACGTTTTCCTCGTCGACTGATCAATGCCGGCAGCGTTTCACGTTGAAACGAGCGAGGCCAGACAAGAGTTTGTTATTGCAACGGTATTCGAAATATTTGCGCCGCTCCGCAACGATTTCGAATAACCCGCTGTAGCGTTCGCCGGCGCGTCGGGGAGGTGAACATCGGAAAGTCGATCTTCCCCATCGTGGAAAACCCGTTGCACGTACGAGTGAACGTTGAATAGCAACTAGCTGGCCGAGCGTTGATTATCGAGGCAGGGGCGAAAAGGGGTGACGCGGACAAAAGGTGGTTTGACGAAGGAAATGTTAACGAGGGTCCGCTTCTGTTTCCTAGGACGTCAGAATCCGCGTGCACGGGCTCCTACTCGCGCGTACACCAGTCGAATCAGTCCTCTTTGTGTGGCCAGCGTATCGTGCATTTTTATTAAGCCTTGACCCTGGAATAATCGACGCGAAATTCGAGATTGCCAAAGGCGTTCTCGTCGCCGCTGTTGTGCACGCGCCTGTCGCTCGGCAGCTCTCTCTTTTCCCCGGCCAGGCCTTTGATATCCGGTGACCTGTCCCAGGCCATATGCCGAGTTTTAATAATTTTCAATTACTCTAGAAAGAATCGACACGCCACGGACCGAGTGCGCGGTTCGAATTTTAATTCGAACCTCGTCCGAATCCTTTTTTCCCCCCTGCGCCCTTCGACCCCGCCCCTTTGTCGCGGCGCTGCGTTCAAAAACGAACGTCCGATAGTCGCCCCCGATCGGGCAGCTTTGTTAGGCCTGTCCGAAGGTGAATTATTCACTGGCGCGATGCAACGCATAGATTGAACACGAATGACCGGCGTTATCCCGGTGACAAACACGATTTGTATTTGTCTGCCAATTAATAATGTTGCAGCAACGTTGATCGATATTATTATCGGCAAGCGATATGCATTCGGATTAAGCAGGTGTGGTACGGGTAGACGCTGTTCAACAATATCTACGTATATATGTGCGTGCATCTATTCAAGATACACAGCAGCAGGCTATTCTTCCTTCGCTGTCCTCGCGATACTCAGCTCGACAATTCATCGTCGAACACCGTAATAGTTCGGCTTACCGACAGACGACAGATATCGAGTTCGATTATATTCGAGGAGTAATCATCCGTGATCACTTTCATCGTGCAGCACGAGCGTTTACGTGTATACGTGCTCGCGTAGGAAACACTTGCGGCACGGAGTACGCCTACTCATCCCGTTTGTTCCGCGGACTCTTACAGAATAATCGACGGAGAATCGCTTTCATCGGAAACCACGGACGTGTGTACATATATGCAGTATCGATACATCTGGGGAATCGAGTTGGTTCGCGCAGACACGCTTCGAGATGCTCAGCGATGCGCGCTTCGGATCGGGGGGGGGGGGGGGGGGCTTTAATAGAGCCAGCGTTCAGGCGTTCGCGTTGTACTGTGCTTTCGTAACAACAGCGCAGGGTGCATCGGTGCAGCGCACAATAAACCAATGTGCATTCGAAGGGGCTTAACTAGACGAACTATTCCGCCTAGTTTCTATTAGTAAATCACCCGCGCACTGCGCGCCACAGATAACGATCCCTGTAGCCGTGGCGCAACACCGCTGACGCGGAAACTTAATTAAGTATATATTAATTAAAATCCTCCCCGCCGATGTTGCAGCCAGTGCCACGGTTCCATTGACGTACCTGTCCTTGTGTCAATGTTTCGCACCAACCACCCACTCGTCATTTTCATACCCCGATTCTGCAGTTGCTTCTGTTCCACGATGAATCGAAGGGACTACATACATTGTGGACACGTGTATACATATATACGTACACGCATACGAACACTGTGTAATACTATGATAGGAGGTCGTTAACGCAGTAGGAATACATTTGTCCAGACACAGGTGGAGCTCAGGCAAGGTGTAATAGAATTAGTTCTATTCCTCACTGCGAATGAGGGGTTTCTCAGTAGCGGTTCATGCAATAAAAGTTCAATAAATCGGGCATCGAGAAAAGAATCTTCGAAATGAACGAAATCTTTTATTTAGCCATTGATTAATCGAGCATCGCCTTTCTATTCACGAAATTCACACTCCGCGGCGAGCCCAGCCCGGGATACGAAAAGAAAGAATGCCGTTCAGTGGTCCGAGAAGGAGCGGGGAAACCAGTGGACGGGGGCTGTTTAAAGCTGGACGACCGCGTTCGCTCCTTATCGCGCATACATTGTAAGTACGTACAGCTGATTCTCGTTTTGCATAAAATCGAGACGACACCGCGGCCCCCGACTCCCGGTTCAGCTCGGACGCATGTGTGCACGCGTGTACACGCACGCGTCAATGGTCTCGCACAGGCACCCCGAGTTGCACACGAATTTCTTTTACGGCCAGTTGCTGAAGACATTAAAGTCTACAAGGAGGGGGAGCAGGGGACATTCGGACGGGCGGACGCCGTAGGGCCCTGTGGTCCTGCGCTAACAAGACGATCTTTAAAGGAAGGAAGCGTTTCCACAATCATCGGTTAACATCTTTGTCTCGTACTCGCGTGGCCAATCGCCGTTGCTCGTGAATACATTCATGAGAAACGGACGCCGTTATCGACGATTTAACTCCGCACCGTTTGTGAAAATATTGTGCAACGTAGCCTGCCATTTCGTATATTCAACGCTGGACGTATTAAACTTTGTCCTCGTCGCGACAACTTGCGGCGAGATTTCTTTTAAGAATCAACGGGGACAGTTTGCGACTTCCCTGTATTAGACTTTTATGCGCGAGGCCCATATTTATCTGGGCCACTTTATTAGTACCACCATGCGTATATGGGTGAAGCCTCGACGATGGAGGTAGCCTCGAAACGTTTTCCCAGATAATGCCGTCGTATCGGGTAAAGAAATTGTTCGATTAATTAACGTTTTCTAATTAACGTCGGGCGTTCTTAACGATGGACGCTTGTCAAGGGTTGGCCCGGAGTTTTATTAACGCGACTGGCTCGCCAGGAAACACCTCCGGCGGACAAACCCGGCCTGATTTATTTTCATCGCGAACTCCCGCCTGCATCGTTCGCTTCCGGCGCTATCTTGATTTGGAATCGGCCCACCCCCTACGGTTGAAAATTTTTTCCATACCGAAACACACCACCCTCCGTTTCGCGCGCCACGCGTTTCCAGCGATAATCGAGGTCGTTTCGCTCTATCGAAAACGCCCATTTGCCGGGAATAATAAGTTGGTACGTGGTAGAGGGTGTGCACCCTTGATGTCGAATTATAATTCGACTGTGTTCCACGGGAGCGCATTTTTATCGATCTTTGGGGAATAGTTTTTAATTGTCCTGCCAGGCAGAACTATAAATAACGAAGTTCGGATTCTCCGTGGCACTCGATTATTCCGCGAATCCGGAGATAATAGTTACGAGAGCGTAGAAAAGACGAGGAACAGGAGAAGGTGAGACTGAAAGACTGTTCACACAATTTTATTACAATAGGGCGTGAATTCGAGGAAACTGCTCCAAGATTGGTTGAAACCAAGTCAAATATTCCATCGCCGGGTTATTACACCGAATTCGATTACGTCGCGCCCTAATCGTTGCTTATCTCTTTGGCGGCAATATTTGCTCAGATACGAGGTTGGGCGCCTACGCGACGACAGCTGTCGATAGAGACAGCACACTCGGGGAAACAATGACACGCTGGCCACGGAGTGGCACCCTATCGTACCGTTTTCTCCTCGTAATCGGATCGATATCGATGTCTCCATACGGATCGATATCGATGTCTCCATATCCGAGACATTTTTCAAGCATTCGGACGCGGCAAGAGTATCCTGACGTAGCACATTGTATGCGCTATGCAGCGGATGATTACGACCGATAATTTTGTGCGACTGCAAAAAAAAAACATTGCCAATAAGAATTAATCATACTCCTCGTTCAATTCATCCTCCCTTTTCGCCGTAGCGATTCACGATATTATGAGAATTGCAGGAATAGATTAAGAAAAGCAACATATAAAGTCATTAAATTTCACCGTCCGTTTGTTATTTAAACAATGATCTTTGGCCGGCGAAATTTGATATCTCTTTAAGGGCACATAGATATTTTTCTATCTTTTCGGAGCATTCTTATCCGTTTCCCCAAACGACGCGACGTTTCCATTTCGTGATCGGCTCTCACTCGTGACAGCTCTGTCCCTTACAAACAACCGATAAAGTTTTATCAATCTTGTTGTCACACACGTACGCACACAAATGTTCACGCACAAATTCAAGTCTCCCACTAACGCGCCATCGGTCGACTGCATTATCTGTCTAGACTCTAGACGATTCTCCTACTCGACACACATTCTTTGACCGTTATTCCAAAGCGGCTCTTCTAACCTTTAACCTTCTTTTTCTTAATGCACGCAGTAATTATACGAGGTCGCTGCTCCTCTCGCAGATGAAACGAAAAGACAATTGAATACCGGATATTTTGATTAACATGTTCGGCGTCGCATTAGTCGCCATTTTATCACATGTCGAGAGTTATAATAAATGTATTCAAAGGGTGAAACCATTCGTTTGACAAAGGGAACGATAAAGTGAACATGCATTTTCTGTTTTACATCCCTGGTAATTTTCTATGAATTTAACAGTTGAAATTTGAAAGGATGCTCGTCGTGAGCATTAATATTGCTTTCAGAAAGGTAAAAAATTGAATTGCTAATGTTGTCGACGTATTTCCAAGCAGGATGATATACGGGAGCGCTCTAATTCGATTCAACCCGCCTGTAAATGTGTATACGGCACCTCTATTCCATGCAACGAGCAGCAACGCTCCACGATTAACAATGCGTGCGTTGTAAATGAAGGCGCACCCGTAACAAAATATCACAGGAATTATTAAGCGGAATACGTGAATCGCAGCCCTGATCTTGGAAATATGATATTATTCCATTTCTACGTCTCTCCGTCGTTTCGCTTGAAATCGTCGTAATTCGTGCCTCGTATATAAAACTGTACGGCCTGAAAATATCCACCACAACTATTCGTATGTATTATATTATATACAATATTTGTAACATCTACTCAAATCAAGCCACTGTCTTCGTTTGTGGAAATTTATTTATGTACGTAACTGCAACCTCGAAACCCAGAATACAAAGACTCCGCTTTCCCTTGCACGCTGCTGCAATCGCGAAAACAACCCAATAAACGACCCCAAGAAACCAATTACGATTCTCCAACTTGGAAACGAGGACACTCGGATCACCCGCGGAAGGTGAAACGGTCTTTTGTCGCAAGCAAAATGCCAGTGGTTGCGAAAATGGTTACGGAGGGTTGCTGGTTACATCGTTGTATCCGGTTTTATGGAACCGGCCGTTGAATGCAAGAATGATGAACACGTAAACGACGCGTTTCCGGTCACAGCAACTTGAACACGCGTGAAACGAACCTGCCCGCCGTGAAAGAAATACGAGATAGGCGTGTCAGTAAATTCCAAACGAAACCGTATCATACGCGTGCACGCACAATAGTGGAAACATCGCAGACAAAATGCACATAGCAATTAAACCTTAAGTTCGCTGTTACACGACACGATCAACGCGGGTGGTCTATGCACAGAAAGTAAAATCGAAACTTTCAGGCGGACAGCAATACTCGTTTCAACGAGGTGAAGGCGAAGAAAAAGGGATCAGTGAATCCCTAAGAATCAGACGGGAACTGAGCTTCCCTTCTAATTGAATACTGTAATCCAATTTTGTCACCCGAGATTATTTATCCCGACCATTTTGCTACAACTGTACCACGCGTCTCAGACGTTCCTTCACCCCCTTGAAACCGAATCTCCTCTATCGGCAAGACGCCTGGAAGCGACGAATTCCGCGGATCAGCATTCGGGGTCGGATAATAATCTAATCGGAGCATCGGCGAGGTGGCTCGGCAAAGACAAGTTTCATCGCGCTCACGGTGAGAACACGCTGCATCGACAGATGCAGATACCGGCTGGCCTCACTGCTGGGTGTACCGGGCCGAGGCAAGGGAAGAATAAGGTAGGCGTGTCGTAGCGACGTTAGGTGCGTTACACTATGCGTGTGCTCGACAAAGAGAGGATACGTAGGTATATAAGCCGGCTTATTACGCGACGCCGGAGGCTACAAACACGCCGAATAATGGTCGTGGCGTTGCAATAGAGCGCGGGACGGCCGACGTACGGGAGGGGTAGTATCGTATTAAATTATAATAATTCCAGCGCGAAATTATTAGAACAGCCGTCAAGGGGAAAAGAGAAGGAGAGCGTGAAATGGTGAAAAAGAAATGCGTGCATACGTGCACACGTACGGTCCACGAGCGAACCTGGTAGGCATAAAGGGCTGCGCGTGGTTACGCGTTTTCTACGCGCACCGACCTATACAATCCGAACAATGTTCAACCTTATCTGGCTACCCGACACGTCCGGCCCCGCGTGTATTGAACACAGCAGGGGGCATATCCGCGACATTTGTTAACAAATATTTTACCCCGTAACACGATATACAAGCTGGCCCGTAATGACGCCGTTCGATGCTCGAATAATAGCGAGGAATGCGAGGAGGCGCGAGCTAGAAAGCGGAACAGGAATGGAGGAATCGTTAGGGAGCAGGGAATTGAACGAGAACGTACTATGTATATGCCGGTCGGATAATAATTGCGCGATAAGCATCGTGAGCTGAGAACCCTCGCGTGTCGGGGGAGGCTTGCATAATCTTGGAAATTGCGTACGATCGCGTTCGATACGCTTGTTCAACTTAACCGTGATCACAGAAATTCCGGTGGACGCGCGGGCGAATACTGCCAAAGAATAACTGCTGCCCTATATCCCGTTGTTTTATTCCTTAAGCGAATGTGTGCATCGATACGCATCATCCCTTTCTCTATACATAATAGCCGTTTCTGCCCGTCGAGTTTACCCGAAAGCCGGGGCTCCTCCGTTGCGAAACGCAAAAGAAAGACGTACTCCGGAACGAGGTCGACAATCTCCCGCAGAAAACGGAACAGGTATCGAGATAAAATGCTGGGAAATTCTCAAAGCGCGCCCCTGCTCGTTTCGGAGGGTCCATCCGTCCTCCGTTCCACTCGGATTCACCGAGCAAAACGGGGCTGCGGGAGAGAACAAAGAATTCGCCTAGGTAAAAAGGAAGCGGAGGAAGTTATCGCACACCTACAGACGCGCCTTGCCCAAGGATTTATTATCGATCCCTCTCATCCCTATCTCCTTGCAACATACTTTCGTTATCGTCTGCCGGAAAGGAGCGCTCCATTCTGTTCGCTATCCCTAGAGGCCGGTCGCGCCGTCCTCCCATACGGGACGCATAATTATTACAATGTGCCTGCACGAAGCTGCTGTCATTAATATTCATAAAGTCGATCCGTCAAAACCGCCGCCATCTACGCTCGTGTTCTCTTACTTTTCCGTCGCCTCCGGAACGGCTCCGTTCGTCGACGAGCGAAGGAAAGGGGAAACGGTGGATAGACGATGGGACGCGCAATAGTCGATCGAGAAAATTCGACAGATACGTCGGAAAGTTATCACATTCTATTTAGTTTAAACGAGATTTCATGTTCAGTGCAGGTACCGCGTTAAAGGAATAATAGAAGAGCTTTGTTGGATCTATTAAAAAATTTTCGCAGAATGCGTACTCGTGTACTCTATTTATACTCGTTAATAACCAGATATTCCGAATTTATATAAATGGAGTTGCGCCATAAATTCTTCTAATAATTGGCAGTAGACGTCCACCAGATTCGGGACTAGGAGCCCGTTTTTAGCACAGCACGGATTGAAATATTAAGAACAGTGTCGATCACGATCCACGAGACGCGGATAGTAGCCAAATTATCGGTGATGCAATTATTCCATAATCCAATTTACAAACTTCTAACGCAAATTACCCTCAATCAATATGTATATATATATATACACATATATGTATATACAGTTCTTTCGCGAAACGGTCTCAAATTAATGAGCGGCGGATCGTGCGTAGACGCGCGCTGTAATCGCGAGAAGTGTCTGAATTGCAATCAAGAATCGAGAATATGTTAAATCATACAGCACGTACGGAGCGTGTAATGAATAATAATAGGCCACCGGGTGGCTCTAACTACCGATTCATCGTGCTCCCATGTGAATCACGGATCGACTTAAGTGGAATCGTCGAGTTTGCATTTTTCAGAGGGCCGTCGACGTTTACATGCCTCGGTTAACGTTACCGGTAATTGAGGCACTGGTCAGATCGAACGAGAAATACCACGAGGCGAACTCTCACGATTGCTTCCCTCTCAGCTTCAAAGAAAACGGGAATACCTTTTTTTTTGTCCCGTTGATCGTCCGCGAATTAAAAGAGCCACCTCGCTCCAGCGAGACAATTAGTCGCTGTTATTTCTAATTAGAGAGAACTAAGACGTCGCGTCTTTTTACAGGTCGGCTTGTTTTTCCTTCAGCGCTTTCCACGATTGCACCGGCAAACAAGCCGGAAGAAAGAAGAAAGGAACGCGCCGAGGGAAATCTCTGAAACGAATAAGACGACACGGTTATTGGATTCGAGAGCTTCTTTTATAAATATGCTCCACGATTCTTATCGAAGTCCGGCAACGGGCTGCAAATTATCGGGACGAACTGAGTACACCAAACGAATTCCGCGGCACGTTTCTTCGTTTATTTCGAAATTTCGAGCGGTCTCCTCCAGAACTGTTCCTTTATGCACCGTAAAGTTAATTGTCATCGCGAAACTCAACGCTTGGAAGCTTTTACGGAGACCTGATGCATAAACATAACCGATACCCATTTTTACCAGTAGCACCTACACCTGTTATAGAATTTAACTACGACAGCCTATCGATTGCAAAAAGATATAATGCTACATATTTTCATATCCATTTTCACAGATAATATAAAAGATATAATATACGATTGATAATATTTTGTCGATCTCATTGTAATTTTTGCATTTTTTTTTTTTAAATTACTTTAAAAACAGAAGCGTCCCCCTATTCCGTTGCATTCGTTCAATGGTATACGTCGCAATGCTATGTCGCAGTATCCTTTATCCACACTCTCTGGCCACCTCTCTGGGAACTCTCTTCCATTACCAAGTGCCGCTGGAGAATTTTAATTCATTCCGAAAATTATGGCACGATCTTATGCCTAGCTACGACGTGCCGCCTTTGCTATTCTCCGTGCCGACCACTCATTATCCTGATCATTTTTTCCCCCGCAGCCTAAACGTTTCTCACAGCGAGTCACGAGCGAGTCGCGCGCTCGATCCCCGGCGAACACCGCAACGGAGAACGATTTAAGTGTCTGCGAATTAGGAGACGCGACAGAAACGTGCGAGAGCCTGGGAGGACGTGGCACTTGTCGACCTTGGTATGCTTGTTTCAACGAAGAAATAAAAGGGTTCCTGCTGTACATCATTTACCCATTTCATTACAGAAATAGAGTCAATGTTGTTAATAATCGAGGGCTTAAATAATGATACCTAAACTTCAGTTCCATTATTGATCACCCAATAACCTATCTGTCATTCAGAATTGTCCACCGTATTTACGAATACGTGTTGTGTAGAAACGCCACCCATTCTCAAGAACCCCTTAATGACGAGGGCCGTACAAAAATGCTCAGCGCGCCCGCCCCTTAAATGAAAAATAAAGGTATTACACGAAGTGAGGGCGGCACGAAATCGCGCGATTATCGACGCGACATTTTCACGTGACAGTTTCCGAAGCTTGACAGCACCAGGCCTGACGAGCAGCAGGCGGGTCTGAAAGCGAGTCAGACACGCGGATTTCAAAGGTCCCGGGCGTATCGTGCCCCCTAATGACCAGAAAATATTACGAAGGAAGAACAAGAGGGCCCCCGGTAGCCCGGTCCGCAACTTACAGATTGAAATCCACCCTTCGGCCTCTTTGTTCTCATTGTTATCGTCGCTCGTGGCACGCCACGAAGCTGGCCAGCGGTCGTCTCACCCGCTGGTTATTAATGCAGCCTGCTCGGTCTGCTCGGGCAACTTTGAAAAATGGCCGGCTCGCGATGATTCAGAGTTTTGCGCGTACTAGGCGATATCGTGTCGACGGACGCACGCTTCGGTGGAAATATTCAGCGAAACAGGTGGCAGCGTTCACATCGGGGTCTCCGACAGGGGATTCCTTTTCGCGCAGCGCGGCTCGACCTTTCCGAGACCTATCCTCACCATCCTACGACTATGAATAGAGGCACGATTGTACATACACAAGTAGCCCCGATAAACTTAATTCCGTATTTCGCGGCGTTATTAACTATGAAATAGATCCTGCAATGGAACATTTTCTTTCGCACATTCCCCGTTTAATACGATATCGTGCTGTTGAAAAATTCCTACTTTATTGACGATTTTTTTGCGTTGACAATAACAGAGAATGGATGAGTTGAATATTAATCCAGTTCAGCGGTGCTGCGGTGTCCTTTCAATTTCACCATCGCACAACGACCCCCCCTCCGCCTACCCACCCCAGAGCCTTAGAATCGGAGGCAAGAGAACGACTTCTGATTCACGAACGCTCTGTCGAAACGGTCCAACAATTTCAATCACAATCCTCCGCACCGACGAAATTCTGTCATCGATCATAGCCGAATGCACGATGCCGATCCGCGACGCACAAAAGGGAGCTGCCTTTTCGCCGGTTTCTATGGGCTTGGCCAAGAGACAGATTTTTTTTTTTTTTTTTCGAGCTATACACGCGACGGTTCCGTTCCTCCTATTGCTATTTCGTTTTCAGCGTCTCTCGAAAATCAATATAGCCGAGCAGATTGTTATTTATACTGGCAAGAAGATCCCGTATTCCGTTTGAAGTTCTCCTCTCTTGGCATTATCCTCCGAGAGCGGTTAGCCGGGCTGTAGTACAGATAGATAAGAGAACGAACGGCGAGGAAGAGAGGGGTGAGAAACGGGTGGGGGGGGGGGGCGGGGGTGGATAGGGCGGATTACAAGAAGCGTCTCGGGTGCCTCTAAGCTTGGTAATGCGAGGCGGGGAACGAGGGCTCTTTGATAAATGCGAAATGTACCATTCGAGTTTGTTATGGTCCCCGCAATCCACTATTTACGGGGTTTTCTTTGAACTTCCGGGGTAAAGGCGGCACTGACGCTCGCGCCAACCACTGGTCGGGGTAAACGATGCGGTTGCCACCCCGAAACTGCTGTCCCGCTGCTAACTCAAGACGGGGAGGAAAAAAAGTAACATGGGCTAATACACCGAAATACTATCTGCTCGCGGATTTGTCCTGAATTTATTAACCAAGGTATCCTTGATAAAGCTCTCGCGTATTGGTCTCATCTCTCTCGGTTTCGGAGCAATTCGGCCCGGCCAATTTGTGTATCTCGTTTACGTCAATTGTCCCGTGTGCAATGTAATTTCGGGTGTAAAAAGAATGAATTCAGCATTGAAAAATGTTTGAACAGCGAGGCGAGGGTATTCCAGAGTTTCGCGTAAAAAATGCCAGGCCAGCTTATAATCAGACCGTACTCCAGAACGCGGGCGTCGAGTTCGCGAAACCCGGTCAATTTTGCGCGATGCGCTTCTTCGATGATAGAATTTCGCACCGGGGGGCGTTTTCAGAAACGAACTTCTCGCCGCCGGATGTATCAGTTGCCCGTCGAAAACGGAGCGTTGAAAGGAAAATTCTGCCGCGACACGCCAGCCGGCGACGCAGCTCGAGGAGGAACTGTCGACGCGCGAGCGCGAAAATGAATTTCGAAACCACGCCGCGCGTCGACGGAGGTTGAATGAAATTTATGAAGCTCGGTGAACGACGAACCCAAGAAGACCACCTTTAACCGGGTGATTCGATTACTCGCGGCAGCGCAGCAACGCCACGTCGGGAGAAGAAAGAAACGCGGGGGATCGTGTTATCCGGCGCACGCTTTTCGACATTCGCTGCAATTAGTATCGCTGTGGCGAACTTTAAACACGAACCGGGACACGCTGATTACGTTCCGTGCACTACATCCAGAGACGCGGTTTCGTGTTCCTTGAAAAGTGTCACGAAACGAGCGTAAAGCTTGCTGAAAAGCTTGCAAGTGATAACGTTGACGATGCAGGGAAATGTGCAGCCTTTTCCCCTTGGACTTGCCGCACCGAAACCCGCGGCCCTTTTTCCTGCTCGCCACGTTGTTATTACGTTTCGACTCGACAACGTGTTATCTCGCTGCCCCCTTTCGTGTCGGTAACGACCAAAGCAACAGGGGCTTAAAAGAAGCCAGGCCCTTCGATCTGTCCGTTGGAGCTATCTTTATTTGTCGAATGTATCTCGATTAACGGGATAACCGAGCCCCGGTGTTTCATGAGAAACAGGTAGATATTTACCTCCAAGCCCCTTTTAATTTCACCGCCGCGAGTACAGTATTCAATTAACAATCACAGATGCAACTTATTCGAAGAGTGTGCGCGTCGTTATCTAATTGGAGACCCTTTCGTCGGCAAAAGTGAAGAACACCTTGATAGTTGGGGCGGTGTGCAACAGCCGGAAGCTTCCCGCGCTCATTAACAGATTGAAAGGAAAATGATACGCGTCTGGATGTTTTACACCGTTGAATTCCGCAAGCTTTTCCCGGTGTGCTCGACAGGAATCGGGGTCGGCGTTAACGGCGACACAGAGAACACGTACGGGGGTCATGTTTTTCTCGCCGTAGAGACCGTTATTACGAGGGTGCGCGAGGATCCTGCCTGAGGATCCTTTAGAAAAGTCCCAGGGTTAATAACAAAAATAAAATATCGTCCCCTTTTAAAAATGCGCCGGCACATCCACCACGGACGCAACCCCGGAACGGCTCGTTAACTGATAACGCACCCCTCCCACAACCCTTTCTCACCTCTATTTCTCGCGCTCTTATCCTGTCTCCCTCCTAACCAGGCTTGTTTACATGGCCCGTGTTTGCGAGCCACGTTGATCCCGATTGGCGGAAAAAAGGGGATGGTTGCGAGAACGAGCGGCGAGTAATTAATACCTCTGATTGAGCTTACCTGTCCGCGAACCTAGCGTTTCGATGGCCGCGCCATCGATAGACTTTATTATATTTCGGAGCCGCGCCGATATTACTCCCTGTGTATTTACTCCGGTCCGAATTCACGGGTTAAAAATCTATGGCGATGGAAGAGTCGGGGCGAAAAATATCCGATCCGGGCAAAGACTGCAAACATTCGCAAATAACCGTGCACACTTGCAAGTTGTATTACCGTGGATTATTTGACATTCGATGAGTGAAAAACCCGGCAGATTGCTTTAATGAATGGAGGTCACGCGTGAACGTGTGCGTGCGTACACGCGTACGTAATGGCTCCATTACCAAATATGAAAAAGAGACGAAACATGGGGCCGGAATTAAAACTACGAGATCGCAGATACATCGGACAGAATCGAATAACCGCGATTCTGTGAAAAATCAACGGTTCAGATCGTACGATGTAACTTCACGTGGAAACACGGCAGCCCGGGATCGATTTTTTTACAAATTTTAAATCAGCTGGCACAGTGATCGAAAAAAAATAAAAAAATGTTGGACGCGTAGCAATTAATAGGACGGATCCCCGTTCGAGACCAGGAACAGTTAGCGGCAATCTATCCTCCTCGATGTTCGTCTAATTAACTAATCGACCCGAGGATCTTATCGATCTAATCCTGCTTACGACAGTTAGCAAGCTGAGCAAGGGGTATCTGCTTGTATAATCTAAACGCGTCCCTGGAATTCGTTCCTGTTCTGATCGATTTTTTTTTTTTTAAATATACACCTCGCGAGAACCCGTTATTAAACTTCGTCTTCTAACTTCGACTGTCACAAGCTAATCCGGTTTCCCAGACAGCTGGCAGAGACAGGCCGCAGCGTTTCCTGATTCCCCGTGATCGTATAATTTCTTCCTCGTTGCGCTAGCTTCTCCGAAAATAGTTCTCCAATTCTCATTTTCCCCCCCGGTCGAGACACGCGGTTCACGACTCTTGCAGAAAAAAATACTGGGTGTCCCCGTTTCTATCGCGAGAAAATTATCACTGACCCACAGGCTATCGTTGAATCGGCGATTTCCGGCACGCACAAATTTTTCCCCCCCGTTTATTCGCCTTATCGCGAGCAACACTGGCGTTCAACGATTTTGCGGCCGGATTTCGCAACAGGCGGGCCGCCATCGCAAACGATACGACGCGAGTATTAGAAACAGATCGTGCGGGGGTAGATAACCTTACGGGTTAAATATTAAAAGTCGCATGAATAAACGCGATAGCGGTCGTATCTTAGCGGCCTAGGTTCCCGGTCGTAGCATACATATTCATGTCTCTTTGCTCTTACCGTCGCCTAGTTGCCTCGCCTCGCGTACTTACGCTGGCCCCGCGAAGACGATCGGCGAGGTGTTACCGGCGTGCCCTCCACCCGCGGAAACACGCGAGACACCACGGAAATTTACGCCGAATCCATGGGGGATATTTTATATCGTCGGGACACGCGCCACCAGCGGCAGTTACGCAGACACACATGGTCTCCGAATGGACTGGCCACGTTCAGATGCACATGTCCGACCGAAAATCGTCGAAAAGTCGACAGCTGCGTTCAAGTCGCGCAACAATTTCCCGACGGGGCGGCTGGACGATCGATAAGAGAAACGAACGTCGAAAGGAATTAGACCTGGTCGTGTCTTGAGCACGGTGAACAGTCACGCCATGTTGTAAGCGACTAAATAGCACGGAGTAATTTGAATCTGCGCTCATACACAGAGGAACGATTTCGTTCTACTTTAGTCGCGTGGAAATCACATTGCAGGGAACGGGACAGAATTGAGCCGGTGCGCGGTGTCGTGTTTCGATTCAATTAGAGAGTCAGTTAAACTTTGCACGATCATTGTTTGTCGCGTTGGTAGATCCCTTGAAAGCCTTCGCCGTTTCATCGACGACGGCTCGCAGCTTGGGCCAGGTGAACGCTCGTGGCGCGTCTCCTCGTGTACGCGTTCCCTCGCGAGGTAGACCGCGAGCATGACGGGGCGATCCTCGCATTGACAAACGACCGTAATCATTGTCAAAAGCGTAACAGAGAGGCCGTGCACGGAACGGTTGTCTCACGCGAGCTAGGGATTCGTTTGCCGGCGAGCGGAGATCGGAGAGACCGAAATGGAAAGAGTGATAGAGGGGTGTGCAGACGCGGCGCGACGCGAAATCGCGCGGAGACGCCGATAACGACGTCGTTACGTACGCACAGGCGTGACGACTGATTAGAATCGGCCGTACGTTCTTGGACGTCGTTACTAATCGCGGGTCAACGATGTTACCTGCTACGATACGACTGGTCCCGGCTTTAACTCGAGCTCGAGCGATAATTCGCGTCGGGGTATATATCGCGACGTGGCCGATTGGCCAACGAGCGTGCCGTTAATCCCACCGTGTCGATCACGTGCAGGTAAACGCCAAGGACATGATACGCTCGTTTGCCCTTTACCTTTTTATTTCGTTTCACCTGGCGTAATTAACAGGGATCGGCGGTATCGCGTTTGTCCCGGCCGGAGGTTAATAGCGAATGATAACTCGATGGCAGAGTTGTCGTTACGTAAACGGTTCCATCCCCCGAGGTGATGCGTAACGCTTGCAGAACAACTCGGACAGGGTTGTGAGCCCAATGCAAGTGTGGGATACTTGTTTGAAGTTCGCCTGGGACGTTCTTCGGATAAATTGGTTCGCACGGTTCATTTGGCGCGAGACGACGATTCACGGCGGAGTTGTGTAACGGAGCCGCGTTACGGTAGAAATCACCATTATATTTAGCGCGTTTTCGTTATGTACTTGACGATAAATGAGCGGACTGCTTGCGATATCTCTGATCTTTGACGGCCGAATATTTTCTCGACGTCGCGGCACGTCGTTGCAATCTGTTCTCAACCGTATCTTCGGCTTCTTCCTCTCGATGATATCATAGTGCGGACATGGGTGTTTATTCATTGTCGTAGGAGCGGAAGATCCTGCTTCCTTTCTTTACAAACATTCGGCTCAGATAAGATAATGGCTCGGCAACAATGGTACATACAGCGCGCCGTCGATGAAATCGGTTGTATACTTCCTCGAACGATTTTCATGTTCACAGGAAAACTTGGCGGTCTTCTACCTATAAACCACTCCGGAGTCCGTGTTCCTTTTTCACGTTTATTTCCAGGTCCCAGACTGGATTAATAATACACGCCGGTCTCCTGGTACATCCGCTGGCAATTAAGCCGCCTCTTCAATGAAACCCCTTCGGTTCTCCATCAAAATGTTGTCGATCTCTAGCCCTGTTCAAAATTTAACCAGCAGGTCGAAACGAACACTGTCACGAGTAGTAGAACGCGGCGATACGGCGGACAGGTGTGAACGATCGCGAGAACGTATCGACGCGTTTCACCCTCCCTTCACGTCCGTCAGCGTTCGTTTATTTATTAACGGATAGAACCCCGTTGAATTCGCGGGGATTATACGCGTAGTCCACGACTCTCCGACCAGCTCGTTCACGGCTTTAATCTTTTCGTTCTATTGTACGGATGATTTAGTGGCGGCGCATCGACCCGCAACGCTGCCACTCTATTTTCGTTGGAAATCATTCGGAGCGTTAACACGACCGCCAACGCGACGAGACGGTTCGCGTGGCGTAACAACGCGTTCGAGCAGCGACGGGGTCGCATATCCGCCCGTGTTCGAATTTCGCCTGCCGTGTTCCCGTTTGCGTTCGCCAGACTGGCAGGCCACGCGATCGACGACGATAGGGAGGATAGGCGTCTCGTCGCAGAGCAGGCGGCGACGTGTTCGAACAGACGAACGTTCAGCCGTGTGTGGCGCGTTGGAGATCGTGTGCGACAAGCCGACCGTTCATCCCTATCCACCCCGGCGCTGGTCTGGATAGGACAATGTTTTCATTAACCGAAAACACGCTAGCCTACGATACGATAGAATCGGGTAGAGTCCGAGGAACGCGGAAGCATTTTCGCGCGGACATTCGTGGTAGAAGTGTTCGCGTTGACCGAGCGTGACGCGCGTCTTGCGGGACGTTGAAGCGGAGTGATAGCGTGTTGCAACGAGCGTGTAATGTGTCACGGTGTCGAAAGGCATGACGTTTAGATTGAATAAAGGAGCCACGGTTGGACGAAGCAGGGAAGCACGGCAAGACACATCTTTATCCCACCGTGTCGTACTATCAGCTACTGTGTGCACAGAACGCAAAGCAATATGGAAATTCGGCATCGACTGTTCCCGGGACTCGTACCGCACGGCTGTTGCAACAAAGTGGCATCCCGATATAGGCGATAAGATATCCCTAAACGGGGGCGGAGCCATGTACCGCTTTTCCAGGAGATATATCGGAAGAAACCCCTTCGTCGAAGCCTTCGCCAACATCCATTGCGGTCTCGTTCCAATTCTTAAAATCGCTGAACGCACCTTGCTGGAAGGCAGGTCTCGCGACTAGTTCTCGACGAATGCAGCGACGAGCGTAGAATGCGCCGGTTGCATCACCAGTGTGCTGACGTGACCAAAAACGTCGCGGCACAAATACCACTACCCGTGGTTAGTCCTTTCCTAGGCCCGTAAACGAGCAATTTCTGCTCGATTTTCTCCGCACGGTCGGAGCGAGCGCTCGATCACAGGGCGTGGCAATTAAACGCGTAATTAATACATTAACGTTGATGAAGCATCGTGTGACCGTTAATTCAACAGCGCCACTCCGGCGGGCCATAAATATCGTGCCGTATCGAGCTCCCCGTCGCCCACCTTCGCTTTTCTTGTTTCCTCGTGGAAATCCAGCCAGTGTATCGGGCTTATCAGACCCGGCGGACGAACGCTGCTCGAACTTCGCGTCCCGTAGTCGTCGTTCATGCGTCGCGATCCTAGGTGGCTGACGTGGTTAGCACACGAGAGGAACCCGGCTCCGATGCTACAAGGCCAGCTTTCTTTCGCCGTCACGTTCCGGTTCTTATGTTCCATTTCACGGACGCGCGTTCGTTCCGCTGATTAATAAGAGGGAACGATGCTACGTATCCGCGACCAGGTCCCCCGTGTCGTCGGGGGAACGCGAGGGCGGTCTGTGAATTCGCGACGTGGGCCAGGGAAGAAGGGAAAACGCCGACGCCATTCGGGGAACTACAAATTCCCCGCTGCAAGGGTAAATAAAAACGTGGACGAAATTGGAGCATGCAAATATATTCCGAACAGCATGCGACCGCGCAATCCCTAAAAGTTTAGCTCGCGGTGGCTGGCTGGCTTGTGCTCCGCGCGTCGCCCACCGTCCGCGGCTAGGAAAAACCGTCGCCGGGCGAGACATGTATATGCAAGGTAAATTAAATATACACGCTGCGCAAATAAGGGACGACTAGCTAGCCCCTCTGGTCACGTCTCTGTCTCTCTTGTTCTAGCTGTGCCTCGTTGTATCCCGGTTATCCTAGCCGGCAGACAGAATCGCGACGTCTGCGGAACGGTACAAACGAAGGAGGTCAGGACCCGTCCCGTTCAGACCTGTAATTGCGACGAAGCTTTCCGAACACGCTGGCGAGCTTATCTTGCGCAATATCGCGCGAGCTCTTGCCGATTTAAGCTGTCCTCTTTACTGGAAACTTAAACGGTCGAGCTTACTCATTTCAGCCGGACATTCTGCGAGCGGAACCGAAGAAGCAGAAGCTATGCGAACGGGTGTCTCAAGAGGTTCTGTTAGAAGATACCGTGGAAATATCGAGCACAAAGATATAGTATCGTAGAAGATCAGTATTCACTCAACATATGAATGGCCATGAAACATTTACGGGCGAGTGTTTATGCGACAGTCCTTCTCGTCTGAGAAAATTGAGACGGTGAACTTTGGTATCGCCTGCATAAATGATTGAATTCCGGGCGAACTTTTTTTTATCGGGAAAGGAAAGAATTGCATTCGTTGTTAAATTATTACCAAATCGTTGGCCGTTCGACGATATCGGGCGTGGGAAAGGTATCATCGACAGGGCGGGGACACGATCCTGAAATAGTCGCAGACGTCGTAGACGAGCTCGCGTTAATATTTCGCGTCTCCCGGCCAGCTCGTCGCTTGTCCATGACCGGCCAGAGCCGCGTTCTAGATTTCGGTTCTCCTTGCCCGTAACGCAATATTAATACACGGAAAGACATGAAAGTGTCCTTCCCTTTAACCGAGCCACAACGTCCCCGACATTCTTGATGTTATGAAATAACGACGCAACCCGCGCGACGGCCACCTCTCTGCGTCAGCTTTTACGCTGTCCCCGGTGCTGTTTGAAGCCCCGGAATATTTTTCACGGAATACTGCCCGAAGTGGTGCTCGCGTTCCTCGCCGCTCGTGTGTTTTGCACGGAATAAAACGGCCAAGATTACCGCGCGTCTCTTTTCATACGACACCCCGGCGATATATTTGCTTAATATGTATGTATGTACGTTGCTTTTGAAACGACCGGCCGCGCGCCAGTGTCCATCATTTTTATTATTCCCCCGTGAAAATTAAGTGATAGCTTCGAATAAAAAGTGTCCTCGCGGCTCCGTCCGTTTCCCGTGGCACCACCGTCGGAAAATGACCGCGGTTTTTCGCGGTAGATTAACTGTCGGGGCGTTTCGACGGCGAACACCTAGAAATTCACAAAAATGCGCGGAAAGTATTATTTCTTGCTTTATAGGAAATAGCACAGAGAGCACCGGGGTAACAGAGAATTTATTGCGCCGTCAACGTTTTAGAGCTTTCTGTGCCCCGCTTACTGGCCCGGGTACAAAGCCGCGTGCGCGAGATACGCGGCATTTTCTAGCACCTAGACGCCGACGAAATTTCGCGATGAAAAATGGCAACTTGATTTGCACGCGCGGCTCCCGGGGGAATTCCAATTTCGTCGTCGGTAATCGTGAATTATTCACGGTCGAACGTTGAACGGCGGCGTTGCGTCACGACGACGATATTCAGCCCCGTCCTGGAATTAGTTACACCGCGTAATAAAGTGTTCCAGATTTTTATCGAGCGAGTTTCAATCGAGGATACCGCGGATGGACGTCGAACGTTGTTTCCCGTGGACGTGACGGTCTTTGCCTCTTGGCAGCTCCATTATCTCCTCCATCAATCGACCATTCTTCTTCCCCTTGCATCATCGATGCACTAGGTAGCCGAGGCAAACCGAAGAAGGCGAACAGCGATGGCTAAAAGGAAGAACAACGACGGGGAAAAGCGTGGAAGATGGCGGCTGGATGCGAGGGAACGGAGCAAGGGTGGAGGAAATGGTTTCATTAAAACAATCCCAGTGGCTCGTGGCGCTTGATCGAAACCCCGTGTACAGAATAATGAGCGTGTATGTCCGTGGTGTACGTGCTCGTGCACGTACATACCGTTACCTGCGCGCCTAGCACCGGTACGTGTATAAAGGCTCGTGCACACCGTACACGTTGACCATCGGACTAACTTTCGCCTTGAACACAATCGAAACTTTACACCACGGCTGTTATCGTAATTCGCTGTTTTGCGTGAGTAGCTAATTAAGTGAAACGTAGAGGGGTATCGTTCTGGTATCGTGACGTAATCGTCGTGGTGCTGGCCGACGAAAACGGTCTATTAATAAAGAATTATGCGAAACACGATTCCGTACACGCGTTCCACTTGCAAATACGATACCGTCGGATCGCTTGTATCGATCTAATCGTCGTTCCCCTTGGCTTTGCATTTTATCCCCTGGACTTGAAAAAATTACGTAACGATACGGTTATAATGCAGAAAGGGAGATACGGTTTCCACGTACATATGTACTTCTCTTATCCACCGCGTTCCCCAGTTTTACATTAAATGTGCCGTAGAATTGCTCGAAACTCTCCCGGTACTAGCGATATGGAGTCGCTTAATAATCAATTGATAATTCATTAAATCGTCGCGAGCGGTATGCAGCCGGCTTAAAATTCGGCGCGCACAAGCGACGCGAAAAGCGGAACGACGATGTGTGCAAGAGCGCGCGTGTGTGTGTGTGTGTATTCGGTGGCGCTCGCCGGAATGCGTGTATTCGAACAATTAGATTCCAGACCAACCCCCGTTCCCCGGGCGGCGGGGAAACCGCCGCGATAATATGTACGTACTAGAAACTCTCGTGTTTTCTGTTAACGTATCACGAAAACATGAGAAATAACGTTTCCCACCGCCGTACCCTGCCGTGACGCCCGAGTTTAAAACGACGTCGTCCAGCTCGCCGTGGAACGCGACGCGCCCCTAATCGTGGAATGATATTTCCAGCTGGCTGTGCGACCGCCACGTACACCCCTTTAACCGACCCGCTACGTGCGAGTGCGTGCGTGCGTAAAAAGTCTCGTGCTTTGCCCGCTCGAAAGCAGCCGAGAAACGTCACTCGTGCCCGCGGTATGTTCGCAACGATAACTTGTTTCGTCGCGATAGACCGCACCGGGGAGGGTTGCTTTTTATTAATTCCTGATAGCTTCAATAGCGATGCGGCGAATAATCGGGGGGGGGGGGGGGTCGCGGCCTTTAAACGCGCTGATAAGATGCTCGTTTTCCGAACAGTTTTGTGATCGTTCCACTTTCGATACAATTTTATTGCGTCTGGTTTAATATCACTGTGCTGTGCTATACCGTTGGTACATTAAGCCTGGCACAGGAGAAAAGGAAACGCTGTATCAACTGTTTCGAGCATAGGTATTATTTGCGGTGACTTGTTGTTCCACGCGGAAGGCTGGCGTTTAATTAATCACCGTTTATGAGACGCGGAGACCGTAATTGACAGGGTAATGATAAATTAATATTATACCTGTTCCAGTATTCTCCTGTTTTGCACCGTTCATTCGTCGAGTAATCATTGCATCTATTTTTTACTGCTTACACGCTTCAACGAGTACTTCGAACGTTATTAAATTTGTAAGACGACTCGCGAAATTCCGCGAATCTCGATCACTGACAGCTCGAGGAGACGGGATAGAGCCCGTTTACCGTGAAAAGGGACGTGTGGCACGAAGAATATTGCATCTCTCCGCGGCGTGGAAATAATTTGATTAATGAAGGTCATTTAAATTAACTCAGGGCCCTGTATCTTCTTATCAACTATCTGTTGGCCCGTGGAGATTCTTTCGAAAGGGTAGCTCGCCTCTTGACGCTTCACGGTGATAAATGTGGAACCTCCGGCTTCAAGTAATACGAAGTATGAATTATTTTTGCCGCCCTTTGCGCACGCTAAGTACCCGAACCTATTGTTCAACTCGGAACAGATTACTCGTCACGATTTCATGCCTCGTTGCGTGCAAACGAATAGGCTTATTGCGAACGCAATCGAAATGTCTACTGCTGTTCATTCAAAGGACTCTCACCATTTTCATCGCCGTCAAAGAATTTCCGTCGATTAAAGAGATCAAAATGGCACCAGGAATGAATCACGGATGCAAAACATATATAGTTGTCGAATTTTCAGAGAAATTTAGAAATCGCATAGACTAAGCTCAGCCTGACGCTTCGACAAATATTTATCTTCGTCGCCAGCAGCGGCTAATTTGGTCGGAATCGCCCCTCTGACAGCTGCGCATGTATCGCGCGAGCTTTGAATGCTCCACGAATACTCCCACATTTGCGGCGATTCCTGACTTAAACTGTTCGCAATATTTCCACGGGAGCGAGCGTCGTTCGTGGTCGCCTGCCTTCCGGGTGGTCTACGCTCGAATTCCGAAACGTTGGCGACTCGCGCAAAAGGGAGAAAAAATATGAAGCGACGGATGTACAAGTGGCCGGCTTCTCCAGTCGAGGCTTTTCCAGGAGGGTACATATGTATGTATGTATTGGGAACGGTATTCGTCACGAAACTGGACTTATCGCCCCCCCATCGCCGCGGTCCTATACACACTGTGCCACGGGGTTTGTTTTGAAGACGTGACTTAACCAAAATAAGTTCGGCAAACAGTACCGACGTTCGAATCCCGCAGGACAGTGTATACACGTTCGCCTCCTTAAGATCCGTATTCTTATAAGGTAGCCCCGGTGAAATGAGCCGGGAGCAAATACCAGGGAACAAGATAAACGAAATGTCGGACCGTCGAGTGTTTACAATTTATCGATCCTATGGGAGAATGATCGATCAACGCGGTGGCAATTCGGCGAGGACAGAATGCAAACGGGACACGTGGTCAGACTGCTCGCGAGCATATCGTCGCGTGGATTTCGAGATCGTTGTTCTATCGCGGGACTGGGTCGTAACTGAAATAATTTTCGGTAAACATTGGACGGTTTCCTACCAACTGGCCGCTGAAACTTCTTGCTTGCGGGCCGACGTTGATCGGTGCGGTGAACACGAGACGCGGTAATGTTTCTCGGGCTGAAGAACTAAATTTTGTGCGGACGATAGAACTTTCTATGGAAGCTACTTCTAAAACAGAAATACATCACGGGGATAGCAGATATCGATTCTGCAACAAAGTGCACGCCTCGGCTTGGAATCTCCATCGATATTTCATGGAGAAGTTTCAAGCGTCTCGCGAAAACAGTTGTCCCACGGAACCCGAGTTAATTGAAGTATTTCACGGGCAGAAGGCAATAGCGTTTAGCTTCTGTTTGCAAAGTAGTCTGGAAGCAGGAAACAATTATTTACACCGACATCAAGCGGTACGATGAGGTGAGGGACATGTCGATCTGGGAACGCATACTGTTTAGCCAGGGTCGGCGGGAAAAGGGACCACCGGAAACCAGAAGGAAGATAAAGGGGCAATAAGCTGGTGGTAGCATTGAATTAGAGAAATTCGCCAACTCGTATTTCATTGCGACTCGATAAGACAAAGAAGTCCCTTTCCTTTCGCGAAACGGGAACCCCTCGTCTTGTAAAGTAAATTGAAAATCGCTGCCTTGACGCACAAACCCTTCATTTTGTTCGCTACTTTGGTT
The DNA here is from genome assembly GCA_963667235.1 of Nomada lathburiana. Lineage (NCBI taxonomy): Eukaryota > Metazoa > Arthropoda > Insecta > Hymenoptera > Apidae > Nomada > Nomada lathburiana. The sequence goes on from OY763903.1 coordinate 11,433,931, forward strand.
TTCCACGAGCATTTCAGCGGTGTTTTCTCGGCGACAGAGGGGCGAGGCATTTGTGGACAGTTTGTATAATTGGAGGAGAGCCCACTGTGATATTTATCAAAATTTATATCCCCCGCAATTGAAGAAACACTGCGCTCTGCAATGTAATTAATAAGAAAGTATTTCCCACCTCATGATAATAATGAAGATGTAAGAAATATATTTAGCACCAACACTTATTTCCGTTTCCCTATTTAATTATTCGCAAAAGAACTTCCCAACAAAATACTTATATATAACAAAGTAACGAGAAAAACTGTTTTCTCGACGCGAATTTAAAGGAACGGAATGGAAGGTAACAAGGGAGGTTCATTGACAATGCGACTGCTTGGCCTCCGAGCCCGCGTTTACCTCCAGAAGTTGAGCCATTGCAGCGAGGAGCAAAGAAAGACCGTTCGCCGATCACCAGTGACAAAAGACAAGATTACTAAACGAGATGCCTCCCGCCCTATTTCAATCAACCCCGTCACCACTTGATCCCATGGAAAAGTTTTAAGGAAATCCACGAGAACCTGCAAGGTGGTCTGAGGAAACCACCGGCTTTCCTCTTGACGAGTTTCTTCACGTGGCTGATGAACTTTGTATTCCCTTAAATCGATGAGCTACGCGATAGCAAAGTAATCCCATCTATTGTTAGATTTACTCTACAAGAATCTTTCTAACGAAATTAAAAAAGAACCAGAGGATACGTCAAGATTTTGTTGAAAATATTTCATCGCACCACGATCCTTAATCAACGCAGAATTAATTTCTAAATTGGAGCTCTGCCTCGATTTAATCTACAATTTGAAATAATTATCCCAGCCTAGTTCTATTTTTCTCGTCTCTCTTCATGGCTACCCTCTCGTGACTCAATTTTCAATTCTCATCCAAATTTTCCCATTCGCGGCGGTCAGTTTATCGTGTGCAAGGGTGCTTCATTCACCCAGCCAACAGTTCGTGTTACACACGCGTCCATCGCGGATCACCCGTTTAAGGTAACCATTCTCCAACGGTGATCCCCTTATGCCCCTTTTTATTTCATCGCCCCGACTCGGCACGCCTCGAGTCTGCGGCCGAAAAGCGCCATGGCCGGTATCTCGCATCGACCTGAGAAATGGATGAGTCTTGGCGGGGTTAATAGAGAGCGTGTAAGCGAGGTACCTCGCGCCACCTTGTCTGGCAAGAACAAAGGTGGCTCGGTGGTAACGCAGAAAGTAGAGGGCTGGAGGGGATGGAGAGTATTTTCGAGCGGCAGATAGCATCCCGAAAGATTTAGAGGGTCAGCGCAGCAATTAGCGATGTTTAGAAGCGAATTATGAGGCCGTATATCTCTTGTCCCTTGTATCTCCCTTGCCCTCCGTTGCTTCGACCCGTGCCTCTTTATATACCATCTCTCACGGTGAAGCTTCTCGCCCTTCGCCTCTTTCATATTGTACACGGGGAGCACAAGGGGGAGTACAAGGGGAAGCCGGCTGGTATCGAGAGATTCGCCTGCGCGTTTCGCGAACTGTCGGCGTATTTATTTCTTCGCCCAGCGAATCCTCCCGTTCGTTATTCGGGCGGCCGGGGGATCGGTCGCAGTCGTAACACAGCCACCGAATTATCTTCGTTCCTTCCGTTGCGGTAATTACGAAACGATCGGGTCGATGATGTCGGGACTGTTCATTCAGACGAGTGGAGCTTCTCGGAGAATATTCGCTTTAATTTCAGATGGATGCTCCAGTTCATAGGAGCCTCGTGTTTTCGAATATTTCAACGTTCGACGGCTTTGCCGGTAATGCGTAACATTTTTCAGATGCCCGACCTCCTTTTCCGTTTATTTTCAGGAAAATCTTTTCGCCCGTCTTCTTCGATAAAGGGCGCGTCCTCTCCTGACGTACTTTTCAGCCGAGAAATATAGGGAACGTAGCGGGGCAAAGAAGGACGGGACAGAGGATTCTAAGCGTAAGAGCAAAAATACATTTCGTTCCTCCTCCACGAAAATATATCTTACGCCCTCGACTCTAAAGCGACCGGTGCTTTATTTTCCACCGGTCTCATCGTTGCCGATCGATTCGCGTATTATTTCATCTATACGCGTTCGTCGTCTCTTTTCGCCCGGTCAGGAAAACACCGAGGAACAGAAACGGGGACAGCGGACAATGAGAGACGATAGTTCGCGCACCGATGCGCTTCTGTGCCACTGGACATTTCTGTTTCCTTCGCGGCTGTCCTCGACATTGCACGCGAAACGTACAAAAGACTGCCGGAATCGGTACGACGAGACGGATGATATGTTAAGCGTTTCATCGCAGCTAGAATGCTGGAAAAAACCTTGGATGTCTCGAAACTGCCACGGAAAGCATAAAAACTGCAGAATGGTATTTTTCTTCGCATCGATACAGTGATCGCGGTACTTTCACGTGCCTACGAAAAATATGGGATAGACCCGGAACAGGGAGTCGTAAAGAGAAACTTTCTCCTTCGCAGTTCTGTATCCCGAATTTCAATCGTCCTGCTCGAAAGACTTTCCTGTCCCTCCGATGGGTAGTGTATATCGATTGTGCGTACTTCGCATAATTTTATTTCGCTCCCGGATTATTCGAAATCTTTGCCCTCGTTCCATTTCTTCTCGTTGTCTTCCCCCCGTTCTCCACGAAATTCTCGATCGTCGTGTCGCTGAAACGACCTTTCCGCTCTCGTTTCCTTCGCTCGCGAAAGCTGATTCGCCGCAACGACGAAGAATTGCTTGTTTGTCCCGCCTTTAATCCGCTCGAATTGCAGGACGAAACGAACGGGCAGGTATGAAAGTGGTTTCGCGTCGACTTTAATCGCTCCAGCTCGCGAAGAAGGTGGCAAATCCTCCCTCGCTCCACGTCTAGAGGTTTCGTCGGTAGTTCCGAGCCAGATGAGCCTTTCGCCACTCGAATAGCAGCAATCGTTCAGGCACCGTCGATATTTCTGATTTCCACCGTTTGCACGGCCGTCGACACACGGGAAATATGACGTGACAATTTATTCCACAATTCGGGACACGTCGATCGATGAACGTTATTTGATCTTGCCTTTCAGTCGAGCGCTGAACTGCACGTTCGATTCGGGGGCTAATGCAGTGAAGATCAGTATCATAAAGCGACACAACGGAACGCAGAGGAACGGTGATGTGACTAATTCGATTTAATTAAAGAGATAAGTTCGTCAAACATGCATGAATAATCAATGAGCGTCCATTTGGCTGGAAAATGGGACCTTCTCGACAATACTGAATCAAAGGTTGATCCTAGATCGAAAGGCCACTGATAACCGAGCGAAAAACAACCGTGTCCAGTCATTTCGCCGGCCAGTCATCCCGTGACGTTCAGAATTGTTAGCAAACGAGCCTGAGTCGGAATTTGGCGAGTAAACGATGCGGAAAAGTTGAGGATGAAAGGGATGCCCGGCGAAACGAAAGAGCGGGCAGTCGATATCGCGCGAAGCCCGTCGCGGCGGTAGCTAGTTAAGAACTTCTTGGATGGCAGTCTCGTCTCGGAACCGAGGCCATTGTCAGCTTATAACGATGCAATAATAAAACCGGCGGACTAACGATCGGATCGTGTTTCCCGGAGACGCCGGTCTCCCCGCGAACAATGAAACATACATTTTCTTTTCCGGTCATAATCAAGCAATCCAATTGTGGCGACTTATTGCCCGAGATAATGCCGTCCATAAACTTTCGAGACAGCTTTTCGCGCTTAGCAATCATTGATTTAATTCGCTTTTTTACGACGGGACTTGTTTTATCGCCGAACGCGAGAATTGTTCGCCGACGATCATCGACGTTACACTTCCCCCCGCGATATTCCTGGCGGATATGTTTATTTGACAAACGACTGGCGATTCTTTAGCGCGGATCATTCATACGGACCGCCCGATCCTATTTACATTGGGATCCATTTATCCAGGGTCAACGAAACGAGCTTCATTTTCCGCGCTCGTGAATAAGAGGACTGAAAAATGGCGAGCTCTATTTCACGGGGCAAAAACGCGTACACAACATTTGCTTTCACGACCGATTGGCCGGTTACTAGATAGCGGTCTAATGCGTGGACGCGACGCACATAGAAGGTGGTTGAATTATTGGCGAAGTTCTTTCGTTGGAATAACGCGGCGAGACGGGACGGCAAAAGGGGGATGTGGCTTCCTTCGGAGAAAGATCGACTGGTGGGATACGCGAAAAAGTAATTTGCGACTGGTTCCCTCGGGGGTGACCGTAAAATTCCACTTTTTTGGCTCGCCCTTTTCTCTGCTTCTCTGCGCCGCGTAGAATTCCCACGTGCGACCGCGCCCGCGACTGTATCGCGGCCTGAAACGGGAGGCCCAATTATAATTCGGATTCCCGTGTCGTATAAAAATTCATAACGAGTGGAGGGAGGGGGCGAAAAAAAGGGAAGACGAAACGGAAGATATCGGGTACGATAAAAACCGTGCAAACGAAACAGGGGGAAAGCAAACAGCGGGGGAGAGTCAGACGCTCTTTGCCATTAAATCTCTCGCGCTAGAGCCGCTTTCGATCGGCGAAAAAAGTGGAATTCTATGCGCCGGCCTGATCGTAACTCGAACTCCGTTGCCGCTTACGGGTAGCCGACGTAGGAGTGTAGAATGTAGAATCGCGCGAAGAAAATCGCGGGTTAAAAACGCACGTGAACGAGAGGCAAAGATTCTGCGTGAACCTGGTGCGTGCACCGGTCCCGTGTATCGCCACGCTCGATCTACCGCTCGTTATTAATATCTTATTTTGCACAAGCATAAATATCGCGTGCCCGATGGAGGGAAAAAGAAAAAACGAAAGAGGGAACGCATTTGTTAATCGAGCGGGAACGAATTTTGCGTGGCTTTCCTTTTACTCTCTGCTGGCCTCTGTCGTTTCGACCGGTCCCTTTTCGTTTCCCCGTGTTCCCTTTCTCGTCCATTCGTTCTAGCTGCCTCTCTTGCATTCTCCGTCTTCGTTCTCGCCCCCTACCCCATCCTTCCCCAACCCTTTCGCTGCGGCTCTTTCTCTCGAGGCAATCTCGCTCGATAGAACTCATGTTAATTTGCATAGCCACTTCGAGGGCCGAGCACGATCAGCGGCCCCCTATCGTATGTATCGTTGTAACTGCGGCAATATTGCGTCGATATGAGGCTATCGTGCGTGGCCGCGAAACGACACGGCGCCGATAGTTTCCGTTTTTACGGAATCTTCGAACGATAATAATTTATGTGTACGAATGGTAATTTCTTTATTAAATGATACGACCCAGGCACGGCACCGATGCATCGCCATGTTTCGTAACTGGACGATTTAATACGTCGAAGGGGAGAACGGACAGGGAGGAGCATTCGCACGCGCACGTTGCGCAACGTATTGCGATTATACAACAACAATTGTTACCCTGGAACTCGGGCAGGTTTAAATTCGGGCCAAAATGTTTCAGAATACAATTGGATCGCAGGGGACGAAGTTAGCAGCTCGGTCGCGCAATCGTGATGCAAAGGACAATTCCGAATCCGCCAATTTAATAACTATGATCTAGTTGCGGGATTTACAGGGCGGGCGGGCAATCGGTATTACGTTTAAATTTAATCACCGCTACATTAGGCACGATCGGTTCATTGCCGCGACCATCGAATTCACGATACAACCGGCGACTCATTAAACCTAAAGTTAATCACTCGTGCTACACCGGCTAATAGATTTTCAAAGATACGAAGTGGCCCTCGATGGTACCAAATTACTGACCGACTCTCCACCGTTCCCCATCCGTCTCTGTCTATTTTTGCCGCCTCGATGCGTTTCCGCGCCGAATAATCGCAACGCATAGACGTACCCATAGAGATTAAACGAACCCGCTAATCGGCAGCTCGTAGCTCCGTATAAACCAATAATTGGAGCATTTAGTTATTTCTCGATGGTCGGGTGAACCGTCGATGGTCCGGCCGGCCACCACAGGGTCCACAGGCCTGGCCAGAAATGAATTCAAAATGCCCCTGCAGCGGAATACCATCGTACCCCGGCGCACCGGACCCTCCCCTCTCTAATCGATCTTTTTCATTACAATGTCATTAACTCGAGGCCCTCCGTTCGTTTTTCTTCAGCTGCATTCCGCCGGCCGTTCGTACGTTTATCCGTTCGTTCCCTACGTACCGAACGAATACGTACATATATGCGGGCACGTGTACACTTGTGTACGAGTACGTGCTCGATGCATCGCGACGCGAATACGAATCGTCGTTGGCCCCTCCTGCAACGACGATATTTCATTCAAATCGTCGCACTGAAAAGTATTGATGACTTCGAGGGTTTTATCGCGTCATCTGCGAAAGTACCCTGGCCGATCTGGTACCACCGTGGCGGCGGGACCGGCGGGACGACACGATTCCGTGTATAGATGCGTCCCTTTCGTGCGTGAAACCTGGAGTGCAGGTACTCGTCGTGGCTGTGCCACGGGGAACGAGATGTCGTCCACCAAAGCGGGCACAACGAGTGCACGTTTCTCCGTCCCGACGTGATGCGATATCGAATACGTTACACCGTCGTCAGCGATATCGTAGCCTGTCAAAAAGAGCAAGGGGCGACTACCGGGTGAACAGATTTTGGCCGCAACGTCGGATTTCGTCCGTTGCGAAAATGCACTCGCGATGCTTCGATCGTGGACCCAATTGCAGAAACTCTTCGTCAGTTTTTTCTTCCGCCACGCTGAATTTATTAATAGAGCGTTGTTCCCGCGTTGTTCGAGTCTAGGCCGGGAGTGTGCTCAAGCTGGTGCAGAATCGAAAGGGATAAATTAAAATCTGAATAGAACTGTATTGGATTTTAATCCTCAGCATACAAATTGCTTGTAATCTACTCCTAATAGACGGTACGAATCTACTCCGTTTAACAAGCAGTAGGAAATTATCTAATGCTTGTTAAGAAGTACTACAACAGGCAATCTAACAAACACGATGAGCCTACATAGGTCGGGCATTGGAATTAAGAATCGATGTAACACTGAAGCAGCCCAACCTCGAAAATTGAATAAAGATGACTAGACCGCAACCCGAAACCGGATCCCACGTTTGCCGGACGACTGGCCTAAGCGATTGAGCTATTCACGCTGTCGACAGCCTTTTTTGCCTGGCTCCAATATTCGAGGGAACGACCGCCGCCTATAAAATCCTCTAACGTGTCGACCAATCGTGACCAAACAGAAAAATGCTCCTCTTCGTAACTTACATCCGGCCAAAGAATCTCGCGAGACCATTGACGCAACATGGATACGACAAAATAGGAGGAACGACCTCTTGCTTGACCACAAACTGGGTCAAACTTTCGACTCGCTTTAAAGCGAATCCCGATCTTCATCAACGAGTTAACCGTTCGTCTGGTAGAAATTCCGCCCCGGAATTCCTTATTCAACTATCAGCCCCGGCATAATAGCGGATCCGACGATTCGCTGACGCCACTTGCTGGACACAAGTACGATGAAAACGACTTCAGAGCTTACGCAGGAAACCAGCGTTCCATTGCACGTGATTCGTCGCGAGACAAATATTTTCTTTCGTTGCTTCATCTCGGTTTTACGCTAAAAGCGTCGCACCAAAGGCGGCAGACTTTCAATAATTGTAATTAATCCACGCCATTCAAGTCACACGGATATTGCAATGCAGTCATCCTCTGAGCACCCGCGTAATTTAATTTACGTTTAAACAGAAATGCAAGCCGGACACAAGGGGATTTGCATGGGCGAAGAATGTGTACACACAACGGGCGGCCACTGGATTCGAAAATTGTAACCGGGGCGAACACGAATCTGTCCGCCTCGCGTAAGCACACGTACATCGTTTAGAAAATTCCAGCAGTCAAGCATGGCTAGTGAAAGGGGCCGGATGAAACTTTTGCCCGCGTGAACCCGGCTAAAAAGTAAAATTAATCTCCCCAATCAAGCTGAATCGTTGCCGGGCAAAGGGAGCGCTTGAAAAAACTATTCCCCGCGTTCAAATTTCCCTCGTGCTACCGAGTCTGGCACACAGATAGACGGACAAAACGAAGATAACTGGCTTTCGAACTTCGCGTGGGACGGGGCTGCAGGGCTGCGGAATTGCACGGTACATTTGTAATCCGAACAAACACGCCGGCCTCTCGCGAAATTTGCAGACGGGATCGGGGCCAATAATTTCGGGAATTACCACGCGAAAATCTCCCATCCCCCGCGGATAAACATGTAGCAAACCTCACCGTGAATTATTATAATTTCGATCTGGTCATCGCGTGCCGCCCGGTTATTAACCTACGTGATTATGCGCGTGTACGCGATCCGAACGTTGATTTCCTACAGATCGATGTCCACGCGTGATCCCGATGCGACGCTTCAGACGGTACGAATTCAGGAATAGGCACCTGGAACCAGCAGCGATCGGGCCGATCACTCGAGCCGTAATGAAAATTCCAGGCTGCATTGATATGCTTCTACAAGATTCCGACTGCAGCGGACGCGCGCACGCCGCTCATTTTCCGCGATTTCACCACTTTCCGACGGAATCTCGTAAAAGCGAGATTCTTCGCGACGGGGATGCACGTCTCTACCTTCTGCAGGGCACCGCTGCTCCTGCCTTCTCTAAAACAGCTTCAGATCGTGATAGAATGCGCTGGCCAGGCATTCTGAAACGGTACGGATCCCGATTCGATCTGTTCACCGAATCTCGCGTGTTTCTGGAATTTCGCAGTAAATTGTCAGAGCTGTTTAATTCTCGCGCCAGGCCACGGTTGAAATGTTGCTCGCGCGGACGTCGCACAGTGGTCCGAAACCGTGAAAACACGAACTAAATTCGTAAATTTATTCATTATGAATAGAAAGATTTTAGGTAGTTCTTGTGTTACAGAGTATAAATGCAATTGAAGATTCTCTTATTATAATTATTTGAACAATAATATTCGATCAAATGTTGTTTGGTCGAAAATGGTTCTGATATTTTCTGTGGCGATGTAGTTATCTCTCAGGTAGCAGTATATAAAATTTGTTACAGCCGATACAACGACTCTTACAATACTGATTTCATCATTGAGATTCATAATCTGTGAAGAACTTTATTGAAATCGTATAGTTAAAATGGAAATAGTTCGATAATAGTCCGATACCAAAATTGAGTCTATATATATAAGAAACTATGCCTAAAATTTCATACATTTCGGAGTAGGTCGAAAAATTGAATTTAGTTCGCGTTTTTACGGTTTCGGACCACTGTGCGTCGTTTTAGGACCACGCGTGTCGCTATTATACCCGTCACCGTGACACGACCGGTGGTCGCTATAAATTCTTCCTGCGACAATACTCGGCTCGATTAATATATAGGATGGACTCATTGCTGCACAAATTACACAGCCTCTCCTGTCGCTATTGCACGGCGATTATATCGGCCATTGATTAGTACGGTTCGTGGGCTAGTTATTTATAATCGAATCGAATTACCGACGGAATGATGAACGCCCTTTCGTTCACGAAACTTTTCGTTTCACTTAACGTTCGCGCGTGATCGACAGGCCGTATCAATTATTTCCTCGGTCAATAAACCGGAATGAATACTTTTCGTCGCCGCACACCGACGTTACACCGGTGCTCCCTATTAATATAAATATGCACTTCCCGTGACGGCACTCGGTTCAATTAATTCCCAGAATAGTGCAGCTAATTGCAGCGCAAATTGCAGGGGCTCTTTCTTCTTGGCCGACTGGACCGCTGTTTCCAGCGTTATATACCGTGCCCACCGATTATCGTCGCTGTCGACCGATTATTTGTCACCGAGTCCGGATCGTCGACAAGATCGGCCGTGCTCTTTTTCCTCGATATCCCCGGCGTTTTGTCACGCGCGTTTGATCGGATTCGGTATCGGCGGAATGCGAAATTTGCAAAAACAAGCAGAGAAAACACGACGGGGCACACGATGCTGCCGCGTGCAGGATTGTTTGGTACATGACCGCACATACACGAAACGCCTCGACCGGAGAGTTTGGCCGGGTCTGCAGCCGACTCGTCGGCGAAACGAATGGGATTTCGAGAGCGAAAGCGCGGCTAGGGCACGGGCACTACCTTTTATCGTTTTTTATTTCTTCTTCCTACTCCATTTTCATCCGACAAGCAGGAGACAGTAAAACGCGTAACGACATAACAGGTGGGCGAAACGGAGCAACGCACTATGTACCGTCACAGGTAGCGAAGAAATCGATATTTCTACGACGGTTCGAGAGATTTCTAGGCAATATTTTTATTGCAATTATCGTCCACGTGAAATCATTCCGAAAATATTTGTGGTGTTGCATTTTCAATTTAACAAATACCGTTCCCTCGAAGATTACGTTGAATTTGATTAGTCACGCACCTCTTGTCGTTCCAATTTGCCAACGTGAGTACATTAAAATTGTTTCCCCCTTACGCGGCGCTCCACGTAATCGTCGATCGTGACATTAAATTAGTCGTCACCAGCGGCTCTTTCGCTGTCCGATTCATCCGCCAAGCATCCGAATATCTCCACGACCCTCCGCTGATGTCTCCACAGCTAATTTCCGGATGATGTTCGTGTGCCGATAATTATGCGAATTCTACGAAACGACGAAAGAATCTTCGTAGCGGATTGTCACTCCGGAAGCTAAATCTGAATCACGCAGCACAATCGATCGTCCCCATTCGCCGGCGTAATACGAGGTATTTGCTCGAACCATTTCGAACTTTCGCTCGTCACAAGAAACTGACGCGTATCCGATTCGATCCAATTGTAAGGAGGACGACGGTCCGGGGTGAGATCAATAACGAACCGTTATTCAATTAAATCTCGACGAAAAAAGCGGCCTCTTTTTTTAATAAGGTTTTTCTAACTCCACTAATAGATCACGCGATCAGCCTCGATCGTATCAGACATGTAACACCGATAAATTGAAAAGAAGCGTAGACAGGTATCCTTTTTTTCGTACATTTCTCTTTTCCGTTTTTTTTTTTTTCTTTCTTTCTCGTCCACCACGTTTCGTCGATCGCGAAGCGTGAAACGCCGCGTATCTATTCGTAGCGGGATGACTGTTTCATCCAATTACAGCGATGCCGGACGGTCGGATATCAATAATATACCGATACTCGATCGAAATTTGCCCGAGGTCCGGCAGCTGAAAATCGTCGCGGGTGGGGCACGGAAACGGCGGAATTTTTGAAACGTTTTTTGACTAATAGACGGAAATCCCGGGCGACGTGCCAATTCGTCGCTCGGTTTTGAAGCGTGTAACGTCGAATGACGTCGTTCAACCGGCGGCGTTGTATGGGGGAGCATTCGGAGGTCGGACCGCAGCGTTTGGTAAATTTGGCCACCCAGAGGTAAAGCAACGGTAATAAATGAGCGGCGAGCGGGCTGCCAGCGTGCCTGCTCCAGGTCCAATTTCCCAGGAGGGTACACCGGGCAAAACCGCAGCCTAAAAACAATATCCTACTGCTACGGGCCAGTGACAGTGTCCGATAGGCGGCCACACCGCGACGATAACTTATCGTTCTCCATCTAACATCCGAAAAGGTAATAACCTTCGCGATTGCGAGGGGAGGGCGGGGTGGAGTGGCCGCGGCAAAAAGCTCGTCGAGATTGGGTAGATCGACGAGTCGTTCGAAGGTACTCGCGAGACGAAAGTTGACCGCGAATCGTGGCGAAAGAAAGATCTCATTCCTCCGTTGATCGTCGCGGTATCGTGTCCACGGGCGCAAGAAGTTCGACGGTAAATTTCATCCAAGTGATCCAAGTCCGCGTATTTTGTGTCGCGCGATTCGTTTGCTTTATGGACGGAAGATTGGGGGAGAATCGATCGAACGAAGGAAAGTAAGGGAAAACAATCGTGGAGCTCTCGAGAACAGCAGACGAGAAGAGCGGCGGGAAACATCCTCAGAAACGATTATGCGATCGGCGAAAAATCTCAGACTTCTGTTTGACCGTGCCGGCTCGTCGGTTCCCCGAGTTTTCCACTCCTGTGTCCCGGCAAGTTCTCTCGAAAAATTCCGAGGGCAGCTCGTGCGTGTGCCCGTACAGTTTACTTCTCGCGACATTCGGGCCGTTTCAAGAAAGACCGCCGGACAGAGAGTCTGAGAGAAACAGGAACGATAGGGTAAAAACGGGACGAGGAGAGGATGGAGGGAGTCGAGGGAAAAGAGAAGGCACTGGAGGATGCGCGCCGAAAGAGCGGTGAATCCTGAAGGGTTTGTCGATTTACTACTCGAAGATAGATAGTTTACTCGAAGTCTGAGCACGAAATGATTTCAGAGCTACGGGTGCGGCAAGCACTTGCCTCTTCTATCTATTTCGACCCGTGCTTTCCTCCCTCCATCCTTCCTTATTCAACGAGCACGCTCCGTCTCCGTGGCCTTCTCTTGGTCGCTCTTTCTTCTCAAGGTAGTCGAGTTCCACGGGCAAAGAGGAACTGCGGACATTGGGCTGTATTTCATAAAGTGAGAAGCCAAGTTCAGGCCAGGCTCGGAAGTTCTGCGAGATCCGACCCCGAGACCGCGCAGTTTAATACAAGTTTTCCATTCAGACCGAGGGGACCACTTTTCTCTTTCTCTCCTGGCGCGTTAGTTCATTAACTGATAGGGAGAAACGTAGCGCCAGACGCCTGTACACGGGGACGGTCCTCGTGGTGTTCACGGTGCACGCGGTCGACGTTCGCAAAAATGTAATTGTAACGAGAAGACGTCCGAGGGGGTGTTTGTGCTCTGAACTTTGAAGAAATTTTTTTGCGTCGGACGACCAACATCGTGATGATACAGCGAGGCGAATTTGTCCCCGGGCACGTGTGCAATATATACACATGTATACACCGTTCGTCCGGTGACTTTATCGCGACTTCTCGACTACTCAGTGATACCAGGCCGGCAAATTTTAATGAATATTAATTTTGTCACATTCCTGAAACCATCGGCTCTTTCAATGGGAAACGCTTTTCTACACCGGTCGTCTTCCAGGAAGCAATTAAAAAGAAGGCCACGGCGTGTTCGTCTTTTCACCGACTGGCGCACTCCATTTGCACGGAGGAATATGCAAATGGGAAAATGTTGCGTATCGTCGACCCTTCCGTTCGAGCATCGAGCCAGCTACACGGGTTCTTAATTTACGGGAACATTTTGCGATCGAGTCGAGCTCCCTTTGAGGCTGGAATCACGGTACAAAGATTCTAATTAAATTGTTCTAAATCGGCGCCAATCAATGTTCAACCGTTTGAATTGCGTTAATTTCCCTCTTCGAACGAGTTCATTAGTGCACAAAGAGAGCCGTGGAAAAAGGTACATTCTTACTTTTCTCCACTGATCGAAACGCGAGGCCAGCGGTACGGTTAATATGATATAAATGAAACGGTCTTTCAAGAAAAAAAGGCATGCTGGAACTAGGCGGTATGCACCGGTCGAAAAGAATTCGTTGCACCTCCAATTATCTTTCCGCCAATCCCCTTCGTCTGTTACAAAGTGTACGATAAAAGAGAAAAGGACAGACAGTAGTGTTATATTAAGAAGCTTCAACTACCGAACATTAATGTGCACCGGAAAAGTCGAACTTCCAGAATCTTTGAAGTGCAAGGCCGGAGGAAAAATGACGGCCACCGAGCAACAGGAAGGAAGAAGTAGAAGATGCTCCATGGGAAACATTGCGAAACATTTGCCGAGATTGTAATTTCAGGGTAACTCCACGAGCGCAGCAGGTAACGAGCGACTATTCATAACGAGTACGTACGCGCGTACATCGTTCGCACAAAAACCACCTCGCCCTATAATTATCTCGCAATGCCTTGGTAATGAAAAATTATTGCTAATAATTATCTGCGAACGTTAGAAGCGCCGTTTCGCCGAGCACCGCGAGAAGTTTCCGCGGTGCCCCTTTCGCCGACTTGTCTTGCCACGTTTCTTAATCTTCCGCGCGTTCTCTATGTCCCCACCCCAAGCATTTCGACGCCAGCGAAAGAATTATAATCAATCGCTGGAACAGCGGGGCAATTAACCATTTTCACGATGCATTTTCTAAAACGCATAGCTTTCTACCTTTATCCGCGGTGATTTTCACCTCTCGTTTCACGAGCCTGCATAATTAAGCAGCATAATTGCTTGAACCGTTAAGAAATTGCTACAAGTTCTCCGCGTGCTCGTCGCCGATTTCTTTTCTTGAACTGGTTCATCGGTATGTTCAGTGGCCAGCTGCCTATGGCTAGAGGAACGTAAGGGATGTTTAGGAATTTTTCGAACCCTGCACGCCGAGGAACATGTTCTTATTTCGCGTTTACGCGTCGTTCGCGTTACCATCCTCTCGCCATCCGTGCATCTTCTCTCGCATTACCGTGGTAATTACGTTTGCATCAACGGAATCGTTACTGCGACGTTCGTGTAGAAATTGCGAACGTGCCTCGATGGAAATGACCTCGCGATAATCGCCCGGCTAGGGAAATAAAAATGAAAGAGATGGTGGCAGAGTTAATGATGAAATTGGCGTGGCGTGTAACCGTAGCTTAAAATATCACCGATACTTTAGCATGATCGATGTGAAATGATCCGCAATTTCATCAACGAGTAAGCTCGTTTTACTGAAAGTCACGATTTTTCCGGATCCCCTATCTCTGTGTTTCCTTCTCCTCTCGTGCGCGTATTAGAACTCCCCAGCAATCTCTTTCCGACAGCGCTATAATATCTTCCATAGGTTGACCAATTGTACCGTTCTTCGTGGGATTATCCAGCGAGATGATTTTTCTTCAAAGAATAACACGAACGCGATAGCCAATCAGTCTGCCGACTACTCACCTCCACGATTTTCTCCAATCACAGTTATTATATATATATATATATCGAAGCAAGAAGGTTCGACGACGGAGTGAGAGTTATTTTTCTGTTGCGTTGTATTTTCCTCGCAACTTATAAACCTAACACAAACCTAACTCATAAAGACGTCTCATTACGATTTTACACATGATTGCTGTTGGCCCTTATAATCGCTTCTTTAATCGCCGTTTCTGAATAGAGGACGCCAAACTCAGCGTCGAATTTCTGTCGTGATTTGTCTATTCATATATATCCCGTCAGTGAAGCAACGTAATCCTGTGGATCGATCGAAAAATGAATTAGAGCCCTCCTGTGGCCGATTCCACTCGAATACGCTTCCGCGTCATTTTTCTTTCGGCTGTGCTACTTCGACACCCAACTATGTGCATGCCACATCTGAAATTGTATCTCGAAGGGTGAACTGTTCACTCGTTTACGCGAATAAATAAGTACGTAGGTATCTAGACGATGGACATGAGAAAATCATTTGCTATGAATGATATAGACGCACGCATGTCGCAAGGCACTGCAATAAAGTGATATTTTATCCAGAGCTATCCTAAAACGTTCATTAGAACTGTTATCGTAAATTTGTCCCCTATTTTGTTAGCAATAACGGCGCAGCACGCTGGAATGCAATTGAGTAGAACGGTGTCGCGAAAGTGGAATCGTTTCTCTCACTGCGTAAACCTAGCTAATATTCCCAACGAGTATATGAATATTTAAAAACTTCGACACAATTTCGTTTGTTCGACGTGATATATGTTTTTTCTTCTTCTCATTCTTCTACCGTAGAACGATCCGAACGTTAAATTACCTAATTCCTGCTCGCGTAATTCATTAAATCTGTCCTTGCAAGATTAACGCGACCCGTTCCTCCATTTTCGTAATTATCCAATCCAATTTGCTCGTTAATTGGAGACAGTAAATGGTATACACACTGTGATACGCAAATACGGTACTTAGAACTTAACCAGTACCATTCCTCGTGCTAGATCACGGTCCAATTTCGTGTGATGTTTTACTCTGTAATCAGTGGCCTATTTTACGAAAGCACGTGAGCTTAAATACGTTTTTGTTCCGGATTGAACTTACTCATCTAATGACTACCTGACGTCAACGTGGTTCGCGGGGCTTATAAATCAAGAGCAAGCATTTCCCTGCGAAACGTTCAATTTCCACGAAGACTAAAAAGAAAAAGAAC
Organism: Nomada lathburiana; assembly: GCA_963667235.1. Taxonomy (NCBI): domain Eukaryota; kingdom Metazoa; phylum Arthropoda; class Insecta; order Hymenoptera; family Apidae; genus Nomada; species Nomada lathburiana. Next base: position 11,449,951 of record OY763903.1, read on the forward strand.
AACCGCGCGACGACCATCTCGTACCTTCATTTCTACATTTTCGCTTCCACATTCCGCGTGAAATTTCACGGTCATTGCGCGAGGCGGGCGAAATTACTATTTGCGAAAAGAAGAGGAATCGAGTGCACACGATACGAGATTACGGACTTTCTTTCCTTTAATTCCCGTCTCGTATTCTCCAGCGAATTTATTACCAAAAGATTCTCGCGAATCTGCACGCGATCAGCTGGTACGCCATTATCGCCGAAACTTCTTATCAACGATGCCGTTTCTTTCCAGTCGTCGACGGGACGGGAAAAAGCTTCGTGGAACGGAAGGGTGAGAAACGGGGGGCGAGGGGAGAGGTCGGCGAAGGGAAGATGCCCAGCCATAAATAAGCATCGGAGAAAAAGTGTAATCCCTTATCGTTTGTGTAGTCTGCAGTGGCGCCTAACAATAAAGGAAAAGTTCCTCCCTTCTTCTTATGCCTCTTCTTCTGCACCACCCTGCATCGGGCCCGTTCTTCACCCTTCTTTAGCAGTGCTCGTCTGCGGAGTCGTATGTCGCGCCCGAAGAGAAATAAAACAGCCGGCGCAGTCTGTTTCGCGTTCGTCGACGGGAGGGGCGGCGAACGAGATAGTGGCGAACGGAGTAGAAAAGAAACGTAGGAGGATTTCGGTTGCGCCACGGTGCTGCATATGACGAGAGCGAATAAGAAAGTGAACGAATGATACTGCGAGGAAAGCGCGGCGGGTAGATGATGATAAGTCGGATTGTTGTGCTGGGGGACAGAAGGGCTGGCAGGGGAATAAGCAAGAAAAGGGGTAGAGGAAGGGGGTCGAGAAATCTTTTAAGAGTTGCGACGCTTTAAGGACGTATTAAAAATGGCAGGCGGCGTTGAGGCCCGAGGTGCAGCCTGCAGTTTACTGTGGTATAAATTAGACTCGCTGTTCCAGCATAATCTGATATATTAACGAGTCAAACCACGGTTCTCTGTGCTCTCACTGCTGCGACGAGAATGTATATAGACTGTGGTGGGACGAGGACGGGGCTGAACGGTGTAACCAGGTGAAAAGAGATCGAGCGAACGAAAGGGAACGAAGGAGAAAGGAACGAAGAAGTTAAGAAAGGGGCGGGAGGGAGGTAGCCCGCGGGATGTATCGTCGATTTTTACTTGCTTAGTATCTCGGTTATAGTCTCGCAGTTTTTACGGTCCGACGATCTCGCCGGGCTTAACGCCGTAATTGAAATTGTGGCCTTGCTTATCGGCCTGTCGTAACGCTGAGAAATGGATCTTTATTAGGGAGCCGCGCGCAGACGTGGCGAGTTGAAGGGTGTTGAGAAATTCAGGGGTGGTGGAAGGGAGAAGAACGAGAAACGGCGAAGGAGGGAGGAAGACAGACAGAGGGATTAAGATAAAGAGGTAGGGGAGGATAGGGCTGGGCTTTGGCAGAAACAAAACGATATCGAGTACGTTGTTGCGAGAGAGGGTATCGACTCTGCCAAAGACTTAAATACTTCGCTTTGCAGCTCGCTCGCCTCGGGCACAGTTCGCCAAGTGTTCGTGGGCGTTCCACTGTTACACAGAAGACATTAGGAACCTTAAGGATATAAAGAACATTCCGAAATAGAGTGACGAGGGAACGGGATTTCGAGCGACCCGATGCGATGGTTCGAGCAAGGTCGCGGTACCGAATGGAGAATATGGAACACCGTGAAATTACGGATGACTGTCAGGCGATAAAGTAATTACACGCGAACGTGGATCGACGAACGGCGATGACGATCAAACTGTAGCTGGACACTAAGAAAGCACGCGTTCGATCGGACGCGTTATGAATTGGAACCGAGCAAATCGTTATTATTTAATAGAGAGCAGAGGAAGGTCCGTAAATAGATTATATCGATGCCGAGGAAATCTATTTTCGGAACGTTGGTACAGCGCTATCGGTGAATGGCGATGAAGATTGCGTAAAAGCGTGACGCTCGCTAGTAATGAGGAAGAAGCCGCCTCATTATGATTTATTTGTCGCGGTCAATTAGAGGGGGCTGCTCAGGGGCCGGCTAACGCTGGATGAAAGAAGAAGAGGCAGGCGATGAAGGAATTACGTAGACTCTCGTAAAACAGCTCGACGGTCCCTCGGGAGAGTATCGAGTGCGAGTTAAGTGGGTAAAAAAATTGCTACGCCTGAACGGAGAGACGCGTTTTTCTCAGTCGTCTTCTGGTAATTCGTCGAAGCACCCGTTGCCCCGACCTCACGACGCTTCTTGCCCGTGCCCACTTTGTGATTAACTTAAGTTCCAAATCGGAACAGCTCCGACCGAATGAATCGCAGTTACAGCGGCGTAATTGCATCGGCAACGATCATAGTTACGGCCGTAATTATGTAATCGTGATAGTAATTTTATTCGCCGATAATAACGCGCATTAAGTAAATAAACGGATACAAATACACACGCGTATACCGTTCGACATGATCATTACACCGTAATGTGTTTGTCGCATTTAACGGCGAGTTGATAATAACAATCGCATACATTGTGCAGCGATAATCGTGGCGGGCGTAAATACGAAATTCCGAAATCGATGCGGTGCGTCCACGCGAGAGCACGAGGGACGTGGCGGTGTCCACGGAGAAAGAATTCTTTTGTGCAGGGTATTAATATTTAGCAGAGAATAATGATCCGGGTATCCAGCCTCTCGCCTGCACCGTATCACCTTCATAGATCGTTAGGTATATCTTGTCTCTAATTATAAGTCTCATTAATGAAGATTGATTTAGAATTCAACGCCTGTAATAAACACCGATTCAGCGTGCAGCGGGTAATCATGGAATGTCTGACGTACAGCGGGCTATTAATTCTTATTAGAAATCGTTACGGCCCAGCATCTTCCGTCCCGTTGCGAAACACAATTTGTTAATCACGAGATACCTTCGAGCATTCATCCACGCGAATCGTTTCTCACTGGTTAATACGATTCTCACGGCATTCGAATGACACGCCCTGGATAGTAACGCTCACAAAAATCCACGCTACCAAGATTGTACCGGTGCTCAGTTTGACTTGGCGAACGAGGAATGGAAATGAAGTACAACCCCGGACGGATGCTAGAGTCGATTCAATTACCAATACCACGCTGCAAAAGTGACACCTGCCGCATGGCATTAAATCCTTTTATACATACATTGGACACCGAAAGAAAATTCTCACAGCCTACAGTGGGCCGATCGCGACGGCCACGATACAGTAGGCCAACGTGTTGCGATCCAGCCCATTCGAGCCGTGCAGAGGCAGAGGGAAGGGAAACGGGGAGAAAGTGTCTTTCAGAGAATCGTAAGTGGCAGAGGGTCGATAAAATCTGTCGTTTCTATTCCGTTCAAGGCGGCGGCGCCGCGATGGGATAACGACGGTGTATTGTCCAGCGCCGTTGGTCCGATTGGTGCATTTCCGCAGGTGCAACAACGCGCGACACGAAACGTAACGAGAACCTTTTCGACGTGCCAGCATTACTTTTATTCCGACACGGGCGAACGCTGGCGAACGATCCGCGAGCCTCTTACGTATGTATCGTAAGCATCGGCGTGCCGCGCGTAAGCGCACGGAAATACTCGTTAACGTCACTTCTCGTCGCTCTCGTAATTCAAACCGCGCTCTACCTTCTTCTCGTGCCCCCCCATCTTCGCGTCCACGGCCTGCATTCGTACGCATTCTCTCTGCCGTTATCGTTTTGCGTGGCACCGCCGCGGCGGGGCCCTCGGCCAAGCAACGTGCAACGTGCAACGTAACAGCCCAGAGACGAAACATTCCGCGGCATTTGCATACCCTTTTTACACCAGCTGCATTTTCCAGTTGTCGTATTAGCCGATTCGTCGCGCACCACTCGCCAACATCGTTCGGGGCCCTGTTTAATCGGTTTTATCTTCCACGCAAACAGAGGAGCGCCCGTACGAACGGTTTGCGTTCCACGCTCGCCGGTGTTTCTGCGAATCCGACTATTGCAGATTTGTCCAGGGAAATCTGTCCTCTATGCCGTGCAGCCTGATTTATTTACGAATACGGAATGAACGTAACGCGCTCTCGAGATAGAATCGCGCGCCGGTGTAGATGTGTTCGCTTCGCTGTCTCCCCTTTTGAATATCACGGACAACGCAGAGGTAATTCAGACGAGGTGAAAATATCGACGGGAAAAATCAACGACGTCTCGTTCCGGGGCTCTATTATCGTCGCTCGGCGCGCTGCTCTAGAAATTAACGTTTCCCGTTCAGGTGAACATTACGAATCGGTTCAATGAAACGAACGAATTCACGAGACGAGCCAAGGGAATACGAGCTTCGGAGTCGTGTCTGGTATAAAGTCTTCTCGGATACCGAAAATGTCCCTTTGTATCGGCCTTTACGCGCGCATTGAAATAAGTGCGTACTTGTCGCACGGAAATCCTCGTTAACGTCAATTCTCGTCGGCGTTGTAATTCAGGGAACGTGTCTCCATCTCTGTTTGACTCCGTCCCTTCCCTTTCTCTACGCCACTCTGCGCCTTCCTTTTTTCTGTCACGTACCTGCGCGGGGTATATACGTCCCACTGTCGCCCCGCGAACTTTCCGAAGGCGGTTTGCCCGCGGATAATGGAAATACAAGCCGGCGCGTTTCGACGCATTCGTTCCGTGGCCGGCTCGCCTCGAAACGTGAAACAAGCCGAACGAGGGTGTATATGTATTGTCGGTTCCCTCGACGGCGATACAAATTTAGTATTAAATGGATACGTCCGAAGTTCCGTCTCGTTACAACCCTCCCGTCCCTTTTTTATTTTTTCCACCTGCGACCATGAATTCAACGGCGACACAGATACAGGTTGCTGCTCGCGCGACTAACCGCTTGTAAATATAAGCTGACCGATATAACGAGCGCGGCGAACGTAGCCAACACGCACACCGAGTACCTCTAAATGATCGTGCACGTTCAAACAATAGCGGGGATATTTTCTGCTGATACCAAATGCTACCGCTTTTCGTTCGAATCTTTTACTCTCGTGCACGTTTCACTCCGAAAATAAGTGACCATTTACAGACAGTGCGAAGAAAAGAAGAAACGATGCTTCCTACGCAGTCACGGTACGCTATCGTCTGAAATGTAAATGCAACCCCGTTTAAACTGCATTAAGAATGTTAACAATCGGGATACGGCGAGGCACCGAAGATTACCGAACCGATTTCACGCGATTCAGCTTCCCCGTTCCATTAGCCGGTCGATGCGATATATAGAAATTGAAAGAAAGATACGAGCTTCTTCGCGCGACGTCGATGATATCCTCGTGCTTCTTCGCGCGGGACGAAATTTCCTCGAAGTCGATTCACCGAGGATAATAGTAGCGCTGCGCTCGAACCACTCGGCCGACGACGACGGCGTTGTTTCGAGCAGGCGAAAGAAAGTACTGGTCTTTCTTGTTTCTTCCTCTCGTTTTTTTTCTCTTCTTTTACGGAGCTCGAGTGTCAGAACGAACAAGCGGGATTTGCACGCGGACCTCCGTGCAGGTAGCAATCGGCTTATTTCCAATCGATTCGGTCCGCGGCAAGTGTCTTTCTCCCGCCGCTCTTTCTCCGTCGCGCTAATGCCGTTCTGTTATATACCTGTACCTCTTCATCTTTCATTCGCGTGCACTGCCGTTCCTTTTTACCCGTTACATCGCGATACCTTGTTGCCGTTCTTTACGCCCGGCCCTCCGACGGACCCTTTTCTCCTTATTTTTTGTTTGTTCGCACCGACGTCGATAGTACGAAGAAAAATATTTTCCCTCGAAAGACACGTTCGAGTTGGTAGTATCGAATTTACGATGCGATATCCATATTAAATGTTTATGAATTGGAAAATTGTCCGACAAGAGAGTGACACAATAAAGTAGATTAAGTCGATGGCGGCGCGGCGCGGCGCGGCGGCCACGTCGCGTCTGATCGCGCACGACTCATTCCCCTTTCCGCAGTCTGCGTATACTGTCGCCCTGCACTGCTCCAAATATTGCCGTCAATTAAATTAAGCAGTAGCTCTGCAGAAGGAAGTGGTCTACCGTGTTATCGTCAATTCCACTGGAAATAGTCTATTCTCAGATTGTATCGCAACCTGGCGAAAGCACGGAGATAGCTCCATTATATATACACAGTCTAATTCAAACAATTCCCCTACTAGACCGTTTTCAGAATGAAATCTGCGCTCTGTGTCTATATCCTAATTTTCTTTCTACGTGCAGCGCAGATCAACGGCTGTGGGCAGTTTGCCTACGTGGCGGAACGAAGGGCCGGCCCTTCTTCCGGCACAGGAAGGATCACCGTGTAGAAGGGAAAACCGACAGACAAGATTGTACAGCGGTATATATTTGTACGGCGTAATTGGACGTGAACGAGGACGTGCGGTAAAATTCAGCTGCCTGGAGTTTGCGTGGCTGGGCGTAGTATACCCGGGGGACCTATTAGTATCCGATTAGAAGAAGAGTCCAATGCGTACAAGGTGGCCGGACGCGTTCGCGAGCCTCTTTCCAGGCGTTTTCCACGTTTCGAGATAAGGAGAAATCGAGTTCCCCCCCCCCCCCCCCCCTTGTACCGGCAAGCCACTTACGTCGAAACGAGTGGACCCTCGAAAACGAGCGTCTACGTCGCACACGAACGATTCAGGACAAGTAGATAACTCGGATGTTACGGGCATGTAAAGCGGCCCGTGAATGGAGGCTCGCATGCAACGGAATTTATACCACCGGTCAGATAAGAAGCGAATCTGCGGATATTCGACCAAGATCTGGCGAGACCCGGGTAAAGTATAGGAGCGCACACGCGTGCGCGCGGCCGCATGTGTACCCTCGGTTAACGATAAAATAACCGCAGTACCCGTGGAATCGGAAAACGAATTTTATAAGCGCAGAAAATTGTTCTATCTAAAAACGTTAATTCCGGCGGCCGGCGATATCCTTCGACGCCGCACGTTCGACCATAAAGTGCGGCTCTTTCGATGAACATCGCCGAGATAAAGCGACGCTACGGGCCGTCTCTACTTTCAAATGCATCGTACGTTTCATTTCGAAATACGTACGCCGCGCGTCTCATTTTCCGTGGATGCGAGCCATTATTTGCAGCCACGGGGCAACAGTTTGCACGCTTCGCGAATACGCTAATATGGTGCTCGAAAGATAAATTCGTCCCGCTATTTCGATCGGAGCGTCACATTTTTGTCATTCGTCGTCAGAAAATTCAGATCAATCGCAACGGCACTGGACACGCAATTGGTTCCGTGTAAGACCCGTCGCGAGAAGAATGGTCGGCTTGACAAAACCAGCTGGCCCAAGGGGAAGAGGCGTCTCTCAGCTCTGTCCGAGGAGTCGCGGAGATACGCACGGTGGAGAAGGGGGAAGAAGTGTGGGTGCCTGCGATCGGACCCGGTGACGAGCCAGGCAAAAAGGAAGAAACATCAGAAGCAGCAGCAGCAGCAGCAGCAGCAGGCAGCGCACTTCTGCTTATTCCGAGAAACGGCTCCATTAACGAAATGGTCGGACAAACGAAACCGAACGCGGCGCGATCGCGCGCAATACACGCAGTCCACGGGCCCCGGCACCGTGTGTATCGCTAGAACGATCGACTACCTCTCTTACCGGCGGCCCCGAGAAAGAGAGAAAGTGAGTTAAGAGTTGCCGGACGAGAAGATGCAGCGATCCGCTGGATTCCAGCGTCAAGGCGGTGAGGCTTCTTTGAAGGTTGCATCTGTTCGTCCCTCGGCCCAGCAGAACGACTCCTCTTGCGCTTGCGGAATTGCATTATCGATTATTGCAACATTCAATCGCGCGTTTCCAGCATTTTCACGTGGTCTCGGAAGCAGTTTCCCTCTTGACGGAAGGGAAACTGCCGATGATGCGTTTCGATGCAGAAACCTCCCCGCGTTGCACGTCTGATCGTGTACACGGGGTTCATTTCGCAAACGAACGCGTGCACCGCGAACAGCGAACGAGGGAACGGCAATGCTCAACTTGTCCCCGAGTCGTTCGCACGTTTTCCTCCCACGCGAAGGATGCTCCCCTCCCGCAAACGGGATAACACCGATACTTTCGAGTGTACGCTACACGCGTTCTGCTTACGCATTCAGCAGACATCCTGGCCAAGGTACATCGAGAGGAACGTTAAGCCGGCTATTAAAAGCGCGATAGACCGTAATACCCGTAGTTAACTGAACGTGGCCGGCCCACTACATTTAGCGGGAACTGCGAAAGTTACGGGCATTATTATCCATCCGCTCTCCACCGGCCTTTTTTTTTCTATCGAGCCGCGGCCCGCGATGCTGCTACGTTGCGACAATAAAAGCTATTTTACTTCTTAATCCGAGATACTGTAATTTTCCGCGGCATGGGGGCGGACAGAGGGAGAGAGAATCGAGGGACCATTTTTAGTGGGCGCCATCGGACGCGGTCGCAGCGGTCGTAACCGGGGAATGCCTCTCCACCCCTTCGCCCCGGCGTTTTCAAGCATTTACTTTTAAAACTCATTTCTCCCCATTACGCTTTCCCGACGTTTTCAAAATCGAGTTTCATCGTTCGCCGATACGTACATCCGCCGGATCGTTCCTACACAGAGTTCGCCGCGTTATTGCGAGATGGGCCGAACTTTTATTAAAACCGCATTTAAAAACGGCGCCCCTGTTGTCCCTTCTATTTGCCGTGTTCGGGGGCGAAGAGATCGAAGCGAAATTTGTAGCGCGTGGCCGACCGAAATGCTGGCGAAATTCGCGAGAAAATGACAGCGGCGACCGTGCGTTTTCCCTGCGCGGCAAGTCGACGCATCTCCGTCGGGGAAACGGGAAGTTCGCGGAGCAACTCTTTACGCGACAGGGCGGCGCAAAGGGAGAGAGAGCAAGAAAAAGAAGAAAAAAAAATCTGTGCTCATGCATTACACATGAGGGCACGGTTTTGTCAATACCGTTGTTGTGATCGAAAATGACTCCTGGAAGATACGATTTGAATAAGCGGGCCGTGGGGACGGGGCCCTCGTGTCGAACTTGAATCAGCCCGACTGTAACGAATAAATTGCTCGCATTACGAGCGTCGGCAGCGATCCGCCGTTCTATTCGTATGACTACGGAATAGATCAACTTTTGCTCCCGCCGCACTTTGTACGCCGATTTATTTGAGACGCTCCCGTCACTCGGCGAATCCATAATGCATACCGATTTCTGGTCGGCTCCCCGCGATCGTTTCGCGGATAGATACGAGGGAAAGTATCCTCGGGGGTGGCGGGTGCCCTATCCCCCGTGGTAGACGTTACATCCGTCGACAAATGCGTGCAAGTCCACGTCGATTCCATTTAAACCGTCGTCGCATTCAATTGCACCGCGTATAATAAAATTTCTCCGTCGCCGTTCGATTCGGTCGAGATACTTCCGCGTGGCATTAAAATCCTTTGAAATTCCTATTGTCCGCCGGATGAAAAGAGCCTGGTCCGGTGTCGGGGGGGTCGACGTTCTAAAGCTGATTATTTCGACTGCAATTATGGAGTAACCATGGCAATTCTGGAAATCGTAGGCACTAGGCCGGGCAAGTGGGGTTTTTTTCTTCCGTTCCAGCACGAAGGCAGAGAAAGAGTAAGGGAGAAAGGAATAGAGAAAAAAAAAAGAGAGAGAGGGACCTGTTTTTACAATCGGGCTGCCCTAGCGACTGTTGCCAGCAATTATCGTATATCCGGTGCTTAGAAGCCGCGGCATTTAAAGAGTGCACGTCGCGCTCAAACGGGAGCAAGCGCAACGGGGAAAATAAGAATGCGCTTCACTTTGCACGGCCAATTACAGAACGGCTAAGAGCACCACAGGTAGCCCGCCGTTTATTCTCAGAAAGATACTTCCCCGTGGGTTGCATACCTCCGGTACCAGCAACTGTTCTTTTTCTCCCCACCCCAACCCCCTTTTCCCTTCTTTTCCTTTCATTTTTACCTTTTCGAATGCAAATTACTCGGAGCACCATATTTCGAGTTCTCACTCGTAAACGATACGGTCGGGACTATCAACGACACTATACCGTATATCAGTGTGACTCATACCCCTATCAGATGACACTGCTGCGCCTTAGTTTGATAAACGTATGTGTTGCGCAGCGAGAGAAAAGCCTCGCTCAACCGGCAATTGAACCCTGGATATGACAGATAATGGCTATATCCCCGCCGGAGGAATGTTTCTTGGATTCGACCCGCAATTGATCAAATTGCATTCTTTATATTAGTTGCGTGACCGATTCGTTGCACAGTGTACCTCGAAACGGGACGCGTAATGCATGTCTTATTCATGACGGTGCCTCGCAATTCCAACGTAAATATGCAAATCCGTGCAGTTCCACTTTCAAGCTCGATCTATGGTTGTTTTTTTTTTTTCTTTAAACGCCACGGAAACCTCGAGAGCCCTAAAATCGAAGGCGGTTAAGTCGCTCTGTGGCCCTACAAAAGTGCTCGGCCCATTTCCCCCGAGAAGCCGCGACGCCACTTTTCCAGCCAATAAATTCCTCGGTGGCACGGTCATATTTCCACCGGTTAATTCGACCACGAAAGCCAGAGGGCTGTACATTTTTCAGCGTATCGCACGGCAGAATTGCCAGGTATTTGCACGGCCTGTGCCGGCGTTTATGAAAAGCGGGACCAAGGGACAGTCGGTCGAGATTCGCGCAATTTACCGTGAACTCGTCGATTAGCATGCGAAGAGCAACACAGGGCAGCACCGTGTCGGTTCTCTGGCCGAGGCGTTGAATGATCGTTGCTCCGAAAGAAAACAAAAAAAAAAACCATGTCAGCCTGGACGTCAACGATTTTAGCATAAGAATACCGAGATCTCTCCGCGGCGGCCAAGTATACGCGTTGCTTCGGCTTGTATTTGTACGCTCATTGTCCAGCCCGGATACCAACACGGGGAACGGCCGAAAGAAAAATAGACGGCGTCGCTGGTGCCGCGAACTACGTCGTGATCGAGTGCAGTTATGACACTCCGGACGGCACATTTGTATTCGAATAAACACGAGCGTGGGAGGTGAGAGACTGAATAATAACTGTGGATAACGTCTCGCTGTCAGAGGGACTTGCCGGCCATCTAACCGACCGCATACTTTTGCATCTTCATTCGCGGAAACGGCAAGCTGTGCTTAAAGATTTCTATTAATATCACCAAGGTGGCGGGGTGGAGGGCTGGTCAGATTGTCGCGATTAAAAATTTCAAGATCGCTCAATAACGGCCGGTTTAACGGGCGACTTGTCGCAACGAGACTGAGCGATGTCGATTAATTTCGAACACGAAAGGAGTACGCGAAGGGAGCAGCTTCTTTCTTGCACAGCGCTTTGCGTGCCACTCAACCGGACGTCTTTATAAATATTTGCAACGATCGATTGCGTTACGCGTTCTCTCGTCACGATCCCATAGCGAGCTACCGCGGCGAAAAATACCTGCTGCGGCAAACCTGTCGCAGTGCCCGCTGGACATTATCGTAGTCGACTCGCAACGATTCCCGATGATCGCAAACGACACCGGGCGAGCCGCGTCGCGGATAAATTTAATACGCGAACCAAGCGAGGTATCTAACGTGGTGTCGTTGAAGCGTGCTTCGGCCCCGGCCGACAGGTGAGGCCGCATTCAATTTTCGCAATCGAGCCCGTGAGGCCTCTGCCCGCCAACCCTCGGCGATGATCCCTTTCTCTCTGCGCCCCGCGGATTCGGTAGTTTCGACCCTCTTTTGTGCCCGACAGTTAAACCGCAGCCATTATCCTCTATTTTTCTCTTGGCAAGTCCGAGGGCCACCCTTCGCCGGTCGCTGCATTCGCTGTAACCTTTTGTAGAGGCAGCGGTATAGTAGCCGGGAGTCTGGTCGTGCGCATCGATAGCGGTAGATAACCGACACGAGCAGGGTACAGAGAGCGAAGCACCAATTAGGAATTAGATTTCTCCTGGATGCCGGATCTCTTTATTTGCTCTCTTGGCGTGCCTCTGTGTACCCCGCTGCGATCTCCGCGGCTGCACGAGGCCAGGTACGTGTGCCTGTTTATTCGGTACTGGCACTCCGGTCTGCGCTGGTTCGCAGCCACTGGTACACCCGGTAGCACGTGTCTCGCGATCGCAATGAGAAGTACACGCGTATGGAGGGAGAGGTAAGGGGAAAGAGAGAGAGAGGAAGGAGAAACCTAGCCAGCTCTAATGAACGCTGAAAATTAGCCGCTATCTATTCATCTGGTTGGTAGCTGCGTCCTGCCGCGAAGGAACGAAGAAGGTCGGCGAGAGGGAAAGAGGGAGAGGAAGGGAGAAAAAGAAGATCGGGCAAGTCGACGGGCTGTACGAAACCTACTGCCTTCTGTCGTGCGCCATGTGCCTCCATCGGGATTTAATTCGATCGCCCGTTCGAGCAGACCGGAGCTGAAACCCCTGTAGAATCGCCCGTCCTACGACTGCTAATGAAATTAATTCGCCGTTTATTAGAACGAATAACTTCGTTACGTTATTACTCGCAATACTGCGCCAGGTAGAATGCAGTAACACAGCAGGGACTGTTAAAAATTCAGCAGGTCAAGATTCGCGCACGAGCAAGGCCGCACGAAGCATGCGATATTCGATTGCATTTATCCGCGCTGAAAGGGGCAACGACGGGTTTCATCTTATGGAAAATACGAGCGATAAACGGAAATATCAGAAACAGAGCTTTGAGTTACGCGCTAGAGCATGGGAGGAGAGGAAGGGGAGCAGTTTCCAGCGGGGACAACAATTTTACGAGGTAGAACCGCGTGCACGAGAAGATATAAAACACCGCTTCCAAGGGAACCTACGCCACTTTGGCTCTCCCGATAGCCAAGGACCGGGGCTAAAAGCGCAACGTCGTTCGGCGTCGTAACTCCGGCAAATTTGTTCCAACGAAAATATATTTCGCGTTCTCGCCCCACGTCTGTCGATCGCGACCGAAAAATAATTCCCGCCGTTCGTTGCGCACCGACACGGGGGAAATTATTCCTTATTTATCGCGAGTAAAAACCGATGCCGGAACGTCACACGCTACACATTTGACGCGTGCCCATGCATGCTGCTAAATTCGCCGATGCTGTTCGCTGCAATTATTTGTCGCGGAGCATAATTGATTCGAATCGTATGAAACAATTAATACAGATGGTATAACGAGCGTGTTTCTGTGCACCGAACTTCACCGTACCAATAAAGTATCTCTTTCCCATCGTGTTCCGCCGCCCCTTCAACCCCCCCCCCCCCTGTCTCGTTCCAAAAAGGCCCGAATTGTTGGCCCGGAATTAAATTTCTATCATTGTTTTTCAACAATGTTTATCCGATACCGTGAAATTTGCCGCGCGCGCGCTTAATTGAACGCGGGACCGGAAACAAAGCCGACGTTTCTTTCCAGCCAGGTCACCGATATTCGCGAGGCACGATCGAACGTGCAGATTCTATTATCGCGAGCAGGGACTCGTAGCTTGGTTAAATGGAGAGAGAGAGAGAGAGAGAGAGAGAGAGAGTGAGAGAGGGAGGGAGAGCATCCACCACCGCTGCTGCTGCTGCCTGTGCTGCCTGGTCGAGCAGAGTTGGTCAATCGGGATCTCTCTTGGATTACGCTTTACACGGATCCAATCCCCGTTCCTACCCTTCCTACCTAATTAAACGGAACTAATACTGACGTTGCACGTAGTCACTGAAAACGCCTATGGCGAACGCTGCAGGCCAGCCGCATCTACACGTACGAGAATTGACTTGTGTTCATTCCGTTCGCACGCGTTCATCGGATCGCTGAATAAGACAAAGCGAATCGAATCAGGTCCAAGAAACTTGTAACCGATAATGGTCCTTGGTACATACATCTTGCGCCCGCTCCTGCAGGTTTGGTCATATTACCTCGCGTTGATAATATCCGGGACGAGACCGTTCCCAAATTCAAGTTCACCGTTCGATGGACAACGAAATATTATTTCGTTGCATCTGTTTATCGGTCGGACAAACGACGTAATAAAACGTTCAGAACGCACTTTGCACGATCATTAATGAAGCAGACGCGTTCGTCCGCCGACTACTGTAAGAACCGAGCGTTCGACAATAGCTTTATTAAATAAAATCGCATCAAGAGGATCGTATACGACGGGGTTAATTGAATGATTGGTCCGGGTACACCCGGGTCAGGTCGCATCACATTTTCCTACAGCGCGTATCGCCCATCCCCATCCCCCCCGCGGCTTCTGTCAATTCGAATGATCGCGTCTATGTGGAACGTCTGTGCGCGTTCACGTCTACGATAAGCCCTTCTGGCTTGTCTATTCACGGTTACATAACTACACACGATGTACCACCGGGCCACGCATTCATTTACACACAGGTTGAAACACTTTGGCGTATTTCGTTTGACGCAGTTTGCGCATTAGTAATGCAAATTCCACGTTAGTTCACCTTTCGCAAGGGCTCGGCCAACATGGATTTTCAAAGATACCACTCGACCATAGACCTTTTCGGCGTGCACGGAGCGGGATGGAAATTTGGTAGAGTCAAGGGCTGCGTCAATTTCGTTCCGTCGGCATAAGTGGAAACGAATTACGCCGGCGCGACGCCGCGCACACCGAATCATCGAATCGCAACGGGAAATTGGATCACGTTTTACGATCTGATCAATTTCATCGGCGACCGAACATCCTTGGTATATTTGTCCCTGCTGCACACGCGGAACGTTTGACGCACCTCTCCTGTGTTTCTATCTCTATACACCGACGTCTCGTGTCGTTAACTTTTAATGCGCATGTGTTATCGACAAAATGTCACCTGTTACCCAGCACGCTCCTTATCGGCCCGTTGGTACTGTCCATTTTTGCCACGTTCTACGACGACGATGGTTCGCGTAAACCGCCTCCTACTTTTTGGCCGACAGAACCGAACGACGGCGCGTAATCAGCCAGGCCATTATCGAGGGCGGTTCTTGCCGAAACGTTGCAGCTTTACGATCGATTTTAATCGCCAGATGGATCATCCAATATCCAAGTTTTTGCCAATCTACTCGAACGCCACTGGACGTAGCAAAACGCGGCGACAATTCAATTTTCATCGCGACTTTTATTACGAAAACGTGTCAGAGTCGAGGGCGAGACAATTTTTTCCCCCCCGCGCTTCATCATTCATACTTTCTTCGACGACATTGACGTTCATGGAAGAACAGAGATACACCAAGTGCGAGCCAACGCATCTTCAAGTCTTCCTGTCACACGGTACCGCGGCGAAGACAGAAGGCGGATCGCTTGCTCATAACGGAGACGCGATATCGATTGCCTCGTGTATAAATGTAGATGTAGACGTAGGATAGTTAACGTTGACTACCGATTAGACGCAGCGCAGCCAGGTTTCATTGCGGCAACGTAAAGAAGGCGCGAATAAAATTCACTCGCGGTTCTTGGCGCGTCGCGAGCAGAAGGAAAAGGCAAATGAAATTCCTGAGAAAGAATTAATTACATCGGTATTGCCGGACGTCGATGGGCGGGGGGCAAGCGTTGCCGAGCGAAAGTATTTTCCATGGATCAATAGAATCCGGCTGAATTGCATTTGGATCGAGCAAAATGCTAATAAAGCCGGCATCGCATTGTTCGACGGACACGTAGGACTGATTCACCGATACGCCAGACGACAATGGCTTTTTAATATCGGTTCAAGAGGCGCGACTGTTGCACCCGCGGAATTATTATAATAAGGGCTTCTGAAGTATCTAGTTACCGATTGCGCGGTGACCTCTTCCTACCCGTGCGTTCGTTTTCAATAGGACGTATCGAAGGGGATCTTGCGTTTCGGTGAACGCGTGCCTGCGTCTTTTCGGTAATGCGCTTTCTACTGATCGCGACAGTCGTAAAATTCATGAAACTTACCGCGTGCACGGGCCGAACCGATAAATAACGATCGTGGAGCGCGCTAGATGATCATTAAAATGCAATCATGCGCCCGTTTCGACCGGAGCTTTCACGAACGGGTTAAAGCGCGCCGATAAGAATCGTGTACGTCGTGCGATGGGATCGATTCTTTTTCTCTAAGCCGTAATGCGAGATTTAATTAAGATACACGTTTGCGTGAGAGAATTATCATCGCCCAGGCCGCGTGAAACACGTCGAAACGGAATGCGATAGGTATTTCCGGGAAACCTTTAGCGATAAGGGTTCGTCGTGAATTCTGCAAAAGTTTCGCGATGGCTCAATTTCGAAATTGGGTGAAATGCGCAAAACGGAGGCGACAGTAATGTACCACGAAGTGTATACGCGAAGGAAAGAAATTATTGTGAGATGCCAGAAGAAACGGGTAGAAACCGACTAAGAATCGTTTCTAGATGTCGATGAAATAAAACCTAACCCCCGCTAAGTTCTGCCCGTCCTTTCGTTTCTCGGAGTGGAAACATTTATTTCTCCAAGAAAACCTTGGCATGAATTCCTATCTGTCACGATTTCCGATCACGATCGTTTCGTCGATTTCATGGAATAAGCTCGGCGACCGTAGAAGAATAATAATCCCTCGTCCCATCTCTGATTATACCCCCGTGGAAAATCGCAAAACGTCTAGCACAGCTCGCATGGCACCGGCCATGGACCAATTATCCATTTATACTGTTTCCAGTGTCGATCGACCGCCTCTGTCTCAGCAATTACACCTTCTCCCCCGTTCCCCTTTTACTGTATATCGAAAGGTCGTCGAGCGCCAGTGATATAGAACCGTACTGGGTTGGCCGCGTAGTAACGTTGGTCCACTCATGGGCAATCGTCTCCGCGGGTAACACAGGAACGGTTTCGAAATTTTCAAGATACCAACATCGGACGGTCCACGTCATAATAAAATTAAATTCATGCCTGCGATCAAGGGAGCGCAATAGCTACCGCGACGTGACCTCCGCTTTATCGCAATCATATGCATATACGTATGTCCCCTTTCGTCTTTCGTTTTTTCCTCTTCCCTTCGACTCCGCCGTGCAGTTTTCCCGCTGCATCTTGCTTTTTCGTCGTAACCCTTTTGGCGTTCCCTTGCCTTCCTTTCAGCTTCGTTCTCGCGCACCGTTCCGTATCTCTTTCTCCGCCTCGAATAGTTTTGATTCATGAGAAGGGTGTAACCCGAGCGTGCGTGTTACACGTGTATGTGTGCACGTGAGCGTGCATGCGTGCACACCTTGAGGTGTGTTCCTCCGCTCCTCTCTGTACACCACGTTCCGTTCTCTTCTTCGTCTAGCCCGTTCTGCCGGCGGACAAGGCGAAATCCGACACTGCATACCAGTAACTCGACTTCCAACCCGGCGCCCACCCTCTTCCTTCTGTCGCCTCGTCTGTCTACCTTTTTCTTCCACCTTCGCCACCCCACCACCATCTTGCCGGGAATCTAACGTGTGCTCGCGCGGGCGCGAACGGTCTACGTTTAAACACGTGTCAACATGTCGGTTGACATAGATTTTTCGCCGAGATAGACGCTCGAAAATAAGAAGAGTGGCTCCGAAACGCACCCGAAAGAAGCATGATCGACTCCCCGGCATCGGGGGCCGGAGTGCGAGAAAGAGAATGAAGCAACGACGAGGGAGGAGAGTACCACGAAACCAGTTTGTACGTTTCGAAGCGGCGCGCCGTTCTTAAAAGTACGGCCACTCGGGGCGCTCATGGATCCGCGTTTAACACCGGGAGGCATAGTGTTGCATTGTCGGCCAGCACGGCTTTTAGGATCCCCGTATCGCGTTTGCTCCTTAATTGATGACTCTCTCTCTCTCTCTCTCTCTCTCCCCCTCTCTCTCTTCACGATGGTTATTAGCTATAACCGACCATTAGCTGTAGCAATCGATTGCACGAAACGAGAGCATCGAACGCGGGCAACCGCACGTAAATTCTTCCATCAACCTTGCTCCGTTTCGTGTGGTGGTTCGTTAATTGATCCAACGGGAGTCAAATAATATTCTTGATAACCATACGGTATTCGTCGTATCCGAATTTCTCTAACAAGATCTATCGCTATCTCTTGCCGGCACTCAGATTTCCATTTAAGAACATTCAAAATGTGGCTTACTATAATGAGATTTAAAAAAACCGATCGTACGTCTGCAAATTGTGGGACCGATTCTTGCGTGCACCTGATAATTGACATTCACGATATATTCCGAGGCACAAGCGGACCGTGCAAACGAACAGTCCCGAGGTTCGACAATTTTCCTCCTACGTTCGTGCCGCTCGTATGAATCATTCGTTCGCGGCAAAAGACCAAGGTGTACATGTACGCATTACATGTACACGGCTCTGGCTCGGGTGAAAGTTGTGATATATCCGTTATAATTTCGTACGGCCGGCGTATTGCTTCCGTATGTAGGAACCATTTGTTCCGGAAAATGGTGCAATTTTGTCTACCTCGGATGGGAGAACAAGCGCAATACCTTCGTGGATATAATTTAAACAAGGGCTCTTTATGTAACACGGTCTATTTATTTGGGCATACCTACCCTTGTCCGTCGTATACAATGCCCATGCGAAACGTCACACAATTTCTGTTAAACGCCCTCGCCCCTAATGGACGTGTCGACTCGCGCGCGGCCCCGCAGAAACGTATTATGTATATTCTGCGGCTTCGGCCAGAAACAATGCACGATTTTACCGACAATCGTCGATATATCCCGGCGAGGTCAGAATTTTTCTTTTTCACGCGGGTCCCGCCGTGCTTCCGATGCTTGACTGTTTATAGCAAGAGCTAAACGTACAGAGCGTTGGCGAAACGTTTCAGGTACTCCGAAAATGATAATGATCATTGTCGCTGCACGGGCGAGTGTTATTTCTCCGCTGGAAGTTATCATCGTAAATTCGTGGATATAATTAACGTGAGATTCTACCGATCGTTTGCCACGCAATGTGCTCCTTTCGTAAAGTTCAACAATAGCAGTCGTTCTCGTTTGAGTTCGCGTATCATAGTCGCGCATACGTACGAAGTACTTCATTCTGCTTATTAAGTATAATACTAGCGGCGGACCACCGACGTTGCGGTTCTGCATTCTCGAAGGCCAAGAAATTTCAACAATAAAACCGTCCGCCCCTTGCCCCTCGACCGGCCACACTCGCAATTTCATAAATCGTATGCGACTAAATTGCACAGAAACGCCGACACACGAAATCGGCACGTTCGACCGACACAAGTACTTTCGTCCCCGTCGAACTGACGTACGAATTTTCCCTCGCTCCCTCGCCCAGCGCTTCCCTCTTTTTCCTTCGTTTTCTCTTTTTCCATCCCCAAGAGGACCCTCGTCTCGGAAAATTCGATTTCAAGGATTTGCTGGCGACAGACACGAACACACGTCTTTCAGGGCATAGTGCAGCACGAACGGAGACGGTGCTCTTATACAGGTACAAAAGCTATTGCAGCTCTTCGTCAACGACGATACGCGTATACATAACACACACCCGAAACTCGAGCGTTTCAACGACCAGACGTGTGCACGCTTTCTGCCTTTCTACGCGGATATTAGAATAAAATTTGCTTCATTCGCTTATCCTACCGACCACCCGAACAATTATAATCCGATTCGTATTTACTATTCGAATTACTTGCACCAACAGAATTCGCCAAAAGAATTACGGGAACAGAGAAGTGACTGTAACTCGCAAACAAAATCAATTGCGGTACAGGAATGCCGGGTTCGCGAACCGTTGCTCGCATATCATAACACTGGCTGTGCTACACGCGAGAGTATAAAATGAACAGGCGATTCAGTGGCATCTTTGTTATACTGCAAATGTTGACCCGTATGCGTCACTGTTCCATTCGCGACAACGTGTACAATTGCATAATATGATTATTTGATCGTCGATGTTGCACTCACCTTCGGCAGGACGTGTCGTAATTCCACGAGGCGTTCAGCAAAATTGGGCACAGGTAAAATTGAAAACACGAGGAACAAAAAGAAATCAAGATCCTTGGTGGCAGAGGGTTTCTCCGCTCCTTAAGTTCTTCCCTCGAAGGGGTGCGTGAGTGCGTGCGTGCGAGCGTGCGTGCGTGCGTGTCCTACGGTTCCTCTCGCGTGTGGCGTGAGAATTCTTCTTCGGTGTTCGCGAAACGAGGTAAAAAGTAGACGATGAGGTTGGCCAAGTCCTTTCGCCGTTGCCACGGTCCGTTTCTGCCCCTTTCCACGACGCCTCGGTTCCCCCTTTTTTTCTTTAATTGCCCTCCTTAATATGCGAAACGGCACACGAATTTCAATGGGCTCGCGTGATTATTAATTAAGACGTTCCACTTGAATCGAGTCCAATGATGTATACACCGTAAGGTGATCAGGACATCGGGCCGATGATTGGTCGTGCAGAACGAATGTCTCCTTTCGCTTGGCCCTGATTAATTATCTATTCGAGTAATCAGCGTCGTTCATTTACTTTGTTCGCCGCTATACACATTCTCGGCAGCCCTTAAGTACGGACACCAATGAACTCTGTTCACCGGTTAATTAAGTCAACGGAAAGTTGCTAGAGAGTCTCCTTTTTTTCTTTTCGCTGCGAGACCACGTGACTTCGATTCTTTTCTTTTACCCTCGGCCAGGTTCGCCAAGCGATAAACACTTTACACGACCGAGACACAGATATTATTCTTGCGAGCAGGTTGTGATGTTTTTGTTTCTTAGACGTTCGACGAACGTGCAACGCGAACGTAAACGCGCATGACCTGTTCTAATCTTAAAAACTGCCAACACGATAGCGATATAAGTAAGTAGCTGTCGTCGGATGGAATGCCAGTCACACGGTTCACGAACGTTCGACCGTACGCGTAAACAGACGCCCGCACCGGCGCATCCCGAGTTAACGTAAAACGTTTATCAGAGCGAAAGGTCGATGGGCGGCAATTGACGCCGGTATCGATGAGCTTTTAATTCACCTGGTGGTGATCGATACCTGGCCCGCGACGAAATTATCCGCTAATCGGGCGACGCAGACATCGTGGAACACGGTAACGAAACGCTGGCTCGATTTTGATTAGCCAGAGGTAAAAAAGATCGGTGCAGTCAGTGCTTGCGAACATCGCTCTACGGATTCTCGATATATTTAATGATTGATCGGTCTCGCGCGGCGAAAGCTTATCAATGATCTTGATTTTGTCCTGCTCACGCCGCTTTTCAGCTCTTCCGCTATCGATTCCCGTTGTTTCCAATCGAGGCTCAAATCTTTCGGGCTTGTAATCAAACGACGAGCACCGGATCGGTACTGAATCGATGTCGGTGATTGACTCTGCGTGGAGGAACGAGGAGGATGTCTGTCCGCACATACGTCGGATTAATTACTTCAGCGGTTAGTCGGTACAATACGCTCACTCGTGGCCAAGTTACCGGTATATATACGGGTACACCGGCTTCCAATTGCAGTTACTCGTGGCTGATGCACCGCAGGACGCATCTCGAAGCCCACAAGCATACGGTAGCCCCGAAGTTCGCACTAGAAACACCCTCGGCAGCACTCCAGAGTACTCGATCGCACTCACGTCGACGGATCATGATGTTGCCAACGAGCACTGATTCAATGTAAACACACACACATACACGGGTTACACACATGTATACATTGACGTATCTGTACGGTCGCACTGTAGTCGTGTCACAAATCCGAACGGCGTTGTCGTCAAAATTAGTTACTAATCGTGCTCCAATCGATCCCACAAGATGAATCCAATCGACGTCACTTCTCGTAAAGTATCCGACACTTGGCGTACTTGTCGTTCGAATTGCACGTGCACACTCGTCCCAGTTATACGCGGATCGCCTTGATCGATATACCAGGCTGAATTTCCCTGATATCACAGCGCGCGATCATTGCCAACCATATTGTGTCTCACTTATCGGAAGGCGGGTCGAAACTATCGGGCCGGGATTTACTGTAAATATCGATTCTCGATTGCGGTAGATGATCACGAAATTGCTATTATTAAATTCCCATTTGATATCGATTCCGCGCGTGAAAACGTATCGACCGGGATCGAGCTTCTCGGCGAGCTGTCACTGGTTTGACAGTTTCGCGAACTGTACACGCGGCTCGTCGGTGATTGTCGAAAATTTGCACGCGAATCGGTCGTATGGACCACCGTGATCCGGCCTCGGAACACACGCTCGTTGAACTGTCGTTCGGAGCAGCTCGGCCCGCGGTTTAGTATCAACGTTCGTTCTTGGCAGGCGTCGCGCCCCTCCCGGGACGCCGGTCGACGCCAATCGAGTGCGCGTATACCTACGTGCACATACCTGCGAACCTGAGAGGAGAACCCACCTCTGCCTTTTTGCCTGAATCTCGACTGCGCGCACCTCTACGCGATTATGTGTGAGTGCGTTTTGTGTTCATATTCGCGTACCATCCGACGATTTTGTCTTCGTTTCGTCAATTTTTCTTTCTTCCGTTCCTTTCGTTTTTTTTCGTTTTGCATTTCGTTCCTCGTCACGACCATCGCCAGGCGTTTTCGATGTTGATTTCTCATTCGGGGAACAGGCGTGTCAGCGGGGATCGGGCGTCGGGAATTCTGATTCCCGTGCGCTTTTTTTGGCTCCGACCGATAGCAGGTGTGTTGCGCGGCATTAAATTCCTTTTATCGAATTAGGTGTTTCGTTTCGAGAGGGATTATAAAAGCGGTGCACGCGGCGCTGCCGTTGTCGCGTTCGGTCGGATTTATTTTTTCCGCGAAATCGAACGTTAATTAATGCTCGCGAACAATTATTTATTTCAATACGGGACACCGAGTGCTGTTATAGTAGGCCAATTATTTTCGTGTAATATATAATACACAATATTTGCTTGCTTCGATTCGCGTTTGTGCAGCAACCCTTTCCGTTGTTATTGCTTTTTAAGCATTCGAATCATTTTTCGAAATGTTTGCGCAACGAAACAGCAGCGTTCTCGTGAAAGATATTGCAAATTAAATTAACTCGTTTAATTGGAGTAGAATCATATTCTCGTTGCTACCAGCGCACCTGTATCAAATTGTACGGAATTTTCTCCGTTCGAATATTTCCCCGTTTTACGAGAATTTTCTATAATACTACTTCGTGGAAGTCGCGCCCGCGATACGATAAAATAACTCAAAGGAGTAAGATAGAGACCGTAGATAGATCAAAGCTCACGACGAGTACATTAAGGGCCCGCCTCTCAGGTGGCTCAATTTAACTGAAGAACAGCAGGTATACAGTGCTGGAAGATCAGACTCGTTTTCCTTCTCATCGTATTACCATACTTGAGTAGCACGCGCGGACAGCAAACGCGGAATTCACAGTGTCGTCTCGACCTTGCCGCTCGCTCTAATTGGCAGACGCTGATCTAAAGTCTCGAATTTAAGCGTTCGTTCAATGACAAAAATGCTATTATTCTTCGCAGTCTCGTTTCGTTCGCGGCGCCCTGTTACAAACCACGACTGTTTGCCCTCGTACCGATCGATGGAACCGAATGGATTTATATTTTACAATGGCTTTTTGTTCTCCTTAGTAATTTCCTGGCTACGAGTGACGACACAACTGAAAGGAAATAACATTAATGTGCAGAAAATGCCAATGCAATTACCGTTTCACGATTAAAGATTGAGCATCGAGAGAAAGAATGTCGATAATAATTATTGCTGCTGATGCAAGCACAAGTAAATGCATCCTGGCTTTCTATTAAAAACGACATACGTGTGTTCTGCATTCTCTATTGATTAAACGATTCAACCTACATTTAATAATATCGCATGAACTAAGTGCTTGCACAATTCCATCTGCTAGTCGAAAATTCCTTCCTTCCTTTTTTTTTTCTATTCAATCATTTTATAGTTGCCACGTGCCGCCTCATTGCGTATCTATTTCAGTTTGCGATCGCTTTCGTTTCCACTCGCACATACTCGAACGGGTGCACGGAAAGTATCGGTCTGGAACTTCTGAACACTCGATTTCGCTGCCGGTGTTCGTAGTTCGCGTAAATGTAGAGAGAAAGAGGCCAACCAGAATGCCGTATGCAGACCCACGCATGTGCGCCTGTTGGGAAGAGATTTCATAGTCCATGTAGTTTGGCATCAATGCGAGGTCTGGGGTTGGTTTCAGACGCGCGATAAAGCCATTTCAAATTGAATAACAGATTTCTGAGCACACAACAAAATGCACTTGCCGCGAACGCTTCTGAAACCTGGAAAAGAGGGTGGAACAATAGTGTGCGCTTTCCCCTCTACTTACGCTTTCCATTTGGCATGTCTGCGTGCTCGACTCTGTCTACGTTTTCAACAAATATATACGTTCCCTGGCTGATCGACAATTTCGCTTCCATCACTAATCCCTGCATACGCATGTGTATATTGTACGTCGCGCTATTCATATCATGCACGACGATTAAAGCTTTGCAGTGCTCGAAAGAGAATCCAGTGTTTCCTTCCTCTTTTGTTTTTGTAACTTTATCTGCATACCTCGCCGGTGGAAGGTAGACAGCGTTCAGCATTGCCACGAATAATGTTATTGGACGAAATTGTATTTGAAGTCGAATCATTCTTTAATTTTTTTAGCGGTCCACGATGAATATAATTTTGCCACGTTCTATTATCACCTTCGATAGCCATTTGCACCGTCCTTAAGTGCTCGCATAATTGATAACAATTAATAATGTTTGAAATATCACGAATGAAATTTAACGACGTTTATTGATTAATTTACCGATATATCGTGTGCCGATATCGGTAGAATTGAACCGCGAGTTTCGATCAACATCCATTACCGAATTCTTCGTGCATGACAAAATGTTCGTTGAAACGACGTCCCCGTAGGAAATGAAAAGAAGAATACGAATAGCGACACACGGGTCCAGTTTGAAATCTCTGATGGGCAATTAAGAGGATGTCACTCCATTAACTTCACATTTGCATGCAATTATTATTGTACATAGGTTAGTATCCTCTACACTCTACATCATTAACGCGGCAATAAAACAGGATAATTAACTGAGAAACTAGTTTCAACTAAATTAATTGGTCAGCCGGTCGGTCGATCAGAAGAAAAGAAATGCAAGCAATCAGAATATTATTGCGGCGAATGCTTGGCATTCTAGGAAATTTTATATTAACCGAAACGTCATTTATTCGACAATCTTCTCGCCGCGGTAATTCGATGTCGTGTAAACATGAAATATTTATAGAAAAGCGTTCACCGCTCGCTAGTATAATACAATAAATCCTCGTACAATTTTTTGCCCATCTTTGGTACACGCGTTTACGAATTCCGTACTCGTAGGTAGCGACGTTTTCAACGTTTCAACCAGGGGCATTGATATTGGCTCCGATATAATAAAAAGATCGCGCGTGTTTACCTTCGTTGAAAATTATTTACACAAATTGGATGGTCGGGAAATGTTTTTGTCGACCTGATGCGATCTGAACGAATAGGATGGACCCCACAAAACCGCCAATCATTTCGCCTTTAATGAAGCGGCTTTAGTAATCATTCACGCACCGTTGTATGTAATTGTTCGGGCACAAAGCTCCGATTGTTTACCGATGATTGAGGAATCATTTTAAAAGATTCGCCCGCAACGCGTCGCGGGGAAACATTCTCCTTTGGAAAACGTGTCGTTCCCCGTTTTCTCTAAATTACCCCGCACTCGAATAATCCGGCATTAATTCACACCCTGATAACAAACCTTCCCGCCCACCGTTGGCCTGGCTCGCAACAATACCCCATTATTTATTTAACTTATATTTCACACAGGGCGATTGGGTCAATTAATTAGCGTTCCAGCACATTATTACCAGGCGTTGTCTACGCTATCATGGGTAATTGCGACTTTAATTGCCATCCATAGCTTGGACGTAATTACGTAACGAGATTACCACGAACAATAAATCCGGCGACGCGACGAGACATCGAAAAATAGCCAAAAATATTCCTCCCAAGATTCGGCAAACAACGTTTACCATACATCACACGAACGTACCGTCGATCACTTTGCTTCGCCCTGTCACGACGCGCATATACGTGTATGTATTTATTCGATCTGTGCAGATGCAAAGTTTCGATGCGCCTTCGGGGCCCGGTAAAAACTGATATTCCGAAACTTTTCACGATTGACACGTTCGAGGGTTTGGTCGGGCGAGGGACGTGGGAAAAGGGGACCGGGTAGGATTGACACCGCGATAGAGACAGGTGTACAGCGAAAGCGAGGGAGAGAGTTTACGGCGCGAGTTTCAAAGCTCGAAGCCAACAACACACGACAGCCAGAAAGCGGCGGGACGAAGTTTACGCGCGTTTCGGAGCAAAGCGTAAGCGTCTACGTGTTATGTATATACCGCCGTCGGACGAATGGTTATATAGCTTTCCACAGGTACCAGGTCCTTGTTGTATGAAATTAGCATGGCCGTGATAGGATTGAAATTATTCATGTACGATTTAAACTAGCTGACGAGGGTAGCGCACCTTTACCGACCGTCCTCGGACGTTCCTTACTCGTGCTCTCCCTCTCCGTCATCTTTCCGAACTGCATATTTCCTTCTCCCTTCGATCAGCCCATCCCTTCACTGCCCATCGTCCTCCCCCCCGACCTATGGTACACCGTGCATATATGTATGCTGTGCTCGCGACACGATCGTCGCATCTCTCTGTGCAAAACCGCGTGGCCAGTACCGGCACGAACTGCATGCCCTCCCGCGCGTGCCGCTTCTGTGCACTCTTTGCGCCGATCGAACGTTATGCAGATCCGCACGGGGGCTGAATTTCTGCAGGATGCGACGGCGGGGTACGTGGCAAGGACGTTTATCAGGCGACGAAGCGACCGAGACGTTGGTCTACGATCAGAATCTATCGGGATCTCATAGCGGGAATTTCTGTGCACGCGTGAAACCAATAATAACAATCTTTCTGATGCATTTACCATTGTGTTGATCGTTTTCGTTATCATTACTCCCATGTTCTGTCGAGTAAAGCATCGTCATTTTCCGCGATCGATCGGACGTCATCCGAAATTCTGTCCCCCCTCCATCGTTGCGCCGATCGTCGAGCGGGAAACGGGGACAACGTCGAAAAGGAATCTGAATAGACTGCATTAATCGTTCACCGTTCGTTATCGCGCAAATTGCGCATTCTTGTCGCGAAATGAATTTCCCGCGTTCCCTAATCGAGTGGAAATGATTTAATGGCGTGTTTAATCGGCAAATAACGACGGACGATCGAATCGTTCTTCGTCGTCGCGGGTTTCATGCGCGCTTCAGTCAGTATCGGGATCGATAGGTACGGTGTGTCCATGCATCGAATAGTCGAGCGGAACGAAAGGAAGATTGCATTTTTGCGCCGCCTCGCTCGAACGCGTGTATCATCGTCGAATTGTACTCGAGCAGTTACATACACCGGGGAGTATCCGTAATTTCTGCGATACGATTATCGCGAGAAATCGGGGGCGAGAAGGGGCGGAGGGGCGGGCGTGGGGTACGCAATAAATGTTGCAAAGGCATCGTCGTCGAAATTAACAAGGAAACCTACTTTGCGAAGCAGTGCTCCGTTGTCGGTATCCGAAATGGTAGGTACACGTGTCACGTGTACGTGTTCTCACCGAATCAGCTCGGCGTAGTATTTACGAACAACGGCAAACACGTGTCGCGCCTAACTAAACTATGTACTATCCCAACACCGAAGCGATGACATTAATTGCTTGGGTATAAATCCGACGGTGAAACGGAAATTCTGCGAAAGACGAAACAGGTGTCGGCGCTCTCCGTTCCTCCGTTTCTCGAGTCCGTATTTGTAAATTGAATTTCGATGCGCAATCCGCGAACGTGACCGATTATTCCTGAAGCGTGCGAGTTCCCCGCGCCTGCATGAAGATCGAGGAGGCGCGAAATGAAATTAAGAAGCAACGTAAAGACAATGGAACAAAGGGGCCGCGAGCACACGGACTATCCAGAAGTTGAAAAATGATTCCCCTGTCGACGCCGCGTTCTAGAGGCTGCTCGAATGAAAAATTCTCTGCCGAGGGGAGGTTGGAAAATTTCCTAGGAAAAGAGCGATCCGGCTTGCTCCTTAACGATGAAGCGTCTCGCGTTGGATCTCTCGCTACGAGTTGCAGGCTAATTGAATTCAAAGTAGGAGTGCGGCGCGCGGGTCGCGAGTGTCCACCCTTAAAACGGGGGAAACAACCGAGTCTTGACTAGCGTTCACAAGCAGCGGCAACAGTTTGCGAACGGGGCGCCGATTAAATCTCGAACGAGGATGATTCTTTGGCGATGACTCGGGCGCAGGCGCTATCCTTGCGATTCGATTCGACGTCACCATGGGACATTCCTATTGTCCTGGCTCGAACACAGCGACGGCCTGACTTTATGTCGTTATTATCGCGATCGTTACAGCGATGTGCGACCTGGCGGACCGGTGAAACGCGATGAAAACCAAATCCGCGATACGCATCTACGGGGAATTCCAGCTACCGTGAATTTCGTTTCGAACAATGCCATCGTTGCTTTCGCGCCGCGTTTTGAGATACTTTAGTGACACGTGTGTATGACGCGTTTATTTTTTCACAATTTTGGAAAAAGTAGTAGATCATTTTTACGTGGAACATTTCAACGCGTTGGGGAAACTGTCAAAAAACAGAAAGGTTCGCATCAGTTTCGAATTTTATTCAACAGATGCATTATACGGTATAACGTTAAGCAAACTTCTGTGAACGTAATTATCTGGACGCGGCAAGACTTGCTATATTTACATCGCATGGCATTTTGTATAAATAAATTCGCTAACTTAACTAAGTAAGGCATCATTAAACGGTCAATAAAATGCGCGGAAACGTTTTTTTTTTCAGCAGCGCCTTAAACACTTCGCAGATAAACGCGTCGAGCGTACGGGAAGCGTGGGCGTCCGTTTCTTAACCCCGGTTCAGGTAATTGCTCGAAGGACTCGCGCTTTTATTACGAAAGTCGCGAGGGCAGCTATCTTTTTTAAATCAGTTTTTAATTTCACCGTTTTATCTCGTCGCTTAATACAACTCGCCCCCGCGGCTCATAAACTTACGGACAGTAATTCCCGTGGCCGAGTGAAACTTTCATTGATAACACTCGGTTGAACTCGGTGCGTCCAGGAACGAGACAATTCCACCGCAGACCCTATATAATTCATCAAGATATCCCCTTTCGTTGCTCACGGTTTTACGCGCGCATCTTACGGCATATTTACCATAAAATCCCGTGCTTTATCGCGGCGAATCGTTTATTTGATCTCCGCTCATTCGGCAAAAAAATAGTGGAAACTATTCGAAATTCTTCGAGATCCTTACGACCCGAAGCCACCGCCACGATTTCCCTGCGCTACGTTCATTTTCATATCGAGGAAAACATCTAAATCTCTCGCGAATACCTGCGTCTTGCAACGCCAGAGGCAACCATAAAGCCGCCAAGAGCTAGTTACAAACACATAACTCTCCCGTCCTCCCTTTTGCTCTCGTGCATTCCTCGTTCTTTGTATTCTTCGATACGGACGATTACGTTCTGCCCGAACGTTTTGCGCGACGAAAACGACAATTTTCTCGCTCTTCCGTGGCAGAACCAGTCGGGAACTGTGATACCGCTGGGGGGCTAGGCTTGCATCAAGCATCTTTGCTTTCTTACTTTCCAACTCCCTTTCAGTCCCTTCGCCGACGACGCAAAGAAACGTAAACGGGCCGACTTAAGTTTAATACCACGTTTTCCGTGGGATCTGACCGTGTACATGTCCCGTCAAAATAAGTCCCCTTTTCCTCCATCCGACGTTTTTAATTTGCTACCCGCCACCTTTCCAGTGTTCCCAGTTTCGCACGATACCTTCGTCCATCGCCGACACGACGAAGAGGACAAGTAGCATCCCGACCGGTCCGATAATTATCTCGAACCCGAGGTGTACTATTAGTGATCGTAGTTTGACGTGTACGCAGGCCCCTTATCGCACCAGCTCGCTAGATCCTGTGCGACCCTCTTCGTCATTAAAAAGCAATCTTTCTGTCCGTGCCGTGCAGTTATTACTACGTACTCGCGACACGTTACGCGATAATTAATACATCACCCGTCCCCGACGACACATACGGAGCAGCTGGTGCGAACGGGGCGCAGAGTTTTTCCTCGCGATATGAATTCATCAGCCTCGTCTTCATTCGCACTATCGACGCTTCGACTTAAACGAACAGAGGTTGTTTCAACAAGTGTACGATACGGTGGTTTCGCTCTGGGACGTTGCAAAAAGTTGACGGATAAATTAGTGCAATGATATAGGCGCAATGATAATTAAGTAGCAACGATGCATGGTGTAATTTTTACGTGAAACGTGCACGGATTTGTGAACCGGAGAAGCTAATTATTACTACTACATAAAGTCGATGCTTCCCGCGGAAATGACGTTAATGGATCTGCTTTAAGAACCAATTGACATCTGTGCAAAAGTGAATGACTGCCTCGACGAAACAGACGGGCCTCGTAAATTCAGGCACAGCTCGAACGAAAATAGTCGGAAAACTAGATACTGCGGCGAGCATCAATGTAATATCACGACGATTGACGTACCCTCGGATCCCTCCGAATCAAAGCTTTATTACCCCCCGACTGAAAGTGAGACGAGTGTGTCTGGCGACGGAAAAAGACCACCGATTAATTACCCGTAACTGCCGCGAATAGCAATAGAAAAACGTCGTGAACCGGCTCCGGTAACAGGTTGCAAATTGTTTGAAGTCGAAACGAAGGGACGTAAGTGGACTGAAACGTCCCACGCGGCTGCGAAATGGCAGTTCTGGGGGCGGTCGGCGAGCGCGAGGAAGGGGCGGTTGGGATTAGGGTGAGCGAGAAAGGGTGAGAGGATAGAAAGGGAGGAGGCGATAGGAGAACGGAGGGAGTCAGGATCGCGTGCTACGAGCCGGTTGTGTAGCCGGCATAAATGATAAAAACGGACAGGAGGAGCGACCGGTTCGCGGCTAAACCTCAATAAGCGTAAAGACCGCATGCAAATGCCAGCCAATTATAAAAGGGAGTCCCTGGCCTCTCTTGCCGTGAAATATTATCAATTTTCGACCCGCGTTATCGCACTCCCCCGCGTTCGGCGCACGGGCCGCGTTACCGCGGGCACGGAGTGCAACTCGCGCGTCGCTCTCTCAGATGTGCCGATCGTTCGTAAACTATGAGACTATATTCGATACCTGCAGCTTATACTTTCCGCCGGTTCTTCAGCGATCCAGCTGAACGAACATGGCGTCGACCCACGAGACGTTCTCGCTCGCCATCAGCGATACTGTCCGAGGGGCCGTCGCGTGATCTCTTCTCCTTCTGTTTGTTCTTTTTTGTCAGAAACACGCGTCTTTCCCCGTTTTGTAAATAAAATATGGAAAAATGGTGTAAGAGAGGGGGCAATTGCGTAGCGCACAAATAACGATGTATCCTCGAGCCGATGAGAGATAGCTCGTGACAAGGATTAATGGAGCGCAGCATCGGCGTTGCTTATTATTAGTAGTACTACTCGCATAATTAGCTATGGGAAAACGTGTAAGCAATGATCGATTCGAACGTCGTCTCTCGAGTTTCGCTCTCTTAGTCTCCCAGTGGAGAGCGTGTTCTTTTTCTCGGCCACTAAAGAGCCTCTTCTTGCCCCGCCGGTATTCCGCCGGTGTGCAACGTCGATCTGACAGTGATCGAGGACTGTCATTCGACTCGACGGCGCATACCTTACAAGATTCTGTACGCGCCGGCAATTATGCTATCTTGGGAATGCCTTGTATCACTCGCTTCTCGCTTTTCGCGGCATTAACAAAAGTACGGGCACCCGGCCGGCTACTGGAAACGGCACGGTATGCCGGAACAGACAGGCACGGGGCTTATTCGCGGTAATGCCACACCACCAAATATGAACCGAAGCTTAATTAACGTACAAGCAATTAACCGTAGAATTATCGTGGTCGGTTTTGCGCGGGCGATTATCGGGAGGGGTGGGATTCCTCGGAACCGGAACGGTACCGACGCGAGTCGACGCGACGCGACGCCCCGAAGGAAATTATTACGTGCGTTTTTGTTCTCTGTTACGTCGAAATTGTGCGAGCAGGAAAAGATGGGCTGGTGGTTTTGAACGGGTTCCGTAACACCGTACATTCAGCCACTTTAATTGTCCTCCCGAAAGTACTGTTTCGAGGTGCTCTATATGGTGCCATTAAAATGTTAATACTTAATTGGGATAATTTTTTTTTCTCGAGCTAATTACAGGGTAATTATTTAATCGTTTTACACGTAGGAAGTAATTTAGCTTCTTTCCAGGGCAGCGATTTTCGTGAAGGATGCGACAGTACGTGCACGTGTAGGTTGTCCAAAATATTCCGAGCGGTTTGCTGGAATGTCTTCTGGGCGAGCAATTTTTTCGAACTGTTTCGATCTCGTCGAGCCACGCCACCAAACGGGGAAAACTTTCTTCCGGTTATTATTGTTTCGAAAGCCAGCGGTAACCGAAGGGGTTGGAATCCGGTTGAACGATTCGCGACGGTCCTCGCGAGATGGAAACGCGCGTACCATTGACCCACCCCTTCTATCCCTTTCGTGCACTCACTTTCCTCGAGGATGCTGCGAAAAATTCGCAGAATGTAGCAGATCGCTTTTCTGCGGGCGAGAGCGGACGTCGTCCGGGCGCTGTCGAAACTTTTTGAAACAGAAAAATTAGATATCCGTTCTGTGTCTGTCCGAGAGACTCGTGGGTTCAGCCGCGCGAATTTCCTTTTCGCAGAGCGGACGACACGTAGCGCTGGAAGCTGGCGAAGGAACAGAGACGGAGGGAGAGCGAGAGAAAGAGAACGAGCGAGCTGAGAAAGAAGAGGCGTATGATGCATGGGAGTCTAAATCGAATTTTTGTTCGTTTGCGAAGTTCGTTTGGTCGAAGGGTACAGGGCTAAAAGGATCTTTCAGCCGGGAATGAAATTTTTTCGCTATCTCGGAGAACTTAACAGCGGCATGGGGTTCACGACGGAAAGATTCGATTCAAGGTGGTGGTGTTAGAGTTCTGTGCGTTTCTCGTTTCGACTCGTTTGAGCCCACTCGTTATCGCGATGTAAAAATTCATCAAAGTTTCGGAACAACGAACGCGCGTCTCGTGGTCCGTTCGAACGTAAATTTTGAGAATGCCACTTCCACGTAAGTTCGTTTATTATTTATACGATAATTATTAAGACCGGGATTAAAAGTTTCGTCGTTGCGCCGTAAGCTCGCTGTCCACGGAGTAAGCGGTCCAAGATTTAACGGAGACGGGAAGGGGACTATAAAAATTAAATTAATAAGAGACGGTTGGTTCTCATGGAAGATGAAGACGACCTGATTCAGCGAATTTAAGGCCAGGGTTCTTCTTGTTTTTCTATATAGCTATATATATATTTTTTTTCATCTCTCCCTGCACGATCGGGGTCGGAGACCTTCAGCGTCTCGGGGCTTCCATCGGTACATTCTCGAGGATCAAGGGTACGGAAAGTCAGGAAGGGTGGATGGGTGTCCTAACTGAGTTATAAACGCGACTATAAAAATCAAATTTGCGGCGTCTCCTCCGGCTAAATTGGCTTAGACATTATTCCAATCCATTGGAGTCAAGGTCCTTGTAAAACGCCGTTCGGCCTTTCATATCGGAATATTCCGAGCAGTGCGGAATTTTGTATTCGCGTGTTCAACAATATCGAACGGAAGAAACGTAAATGGAACAAATGATCCGCGGTTACATCTAAACCGCGCCCGTTTCAACTTGATTGTACTGTTGCGTAGAGTGGTCCTTCTTCCACGAAACGATTGCGATATTTTCACGTGGAATCTCGAAGAACCAACCACTGCAACGTCGTCGCATCGCATCTTTCCCATTCGCGCGACCGCTCAATTTTTTTTTTCGCGCACGTGCTCCTAAGCATTCCTTTTTTTCCCTCTGCGCGCATTCTTCTTCCACTTCTTCTTCCTTTATTTTCCTTCACCCTTACGTTAGGTCGGTCGACGACGTTCCGTTTTACGAAACATAAAAGCCGGAGAGACGGCGTTCGACGAAACAGTTCGTGCCAAAACGAATGTCCAGAGACGAAGTCAGCCGACAAATTTCACTTCCAATAAATGGCTGCGGTCGGCGGCCACTGTCAATCTTTATGAGATTTCGTGGTCAATGGAGATAATTTAGAACAGCGTCATTCCGCGTTCCCATGGCGCAGGATTTATTGCCGGCGTTATTATGAACGGCCGTACCAAACCCTGTTAAGAATGGTTGTTGCAGCCAGGATGCAACTACACGTCGGGGAGGAAGGGGACACGCGGAGAGAAAGACAGGAGAACGGGAGAGCCTTGGAGCTGCATCATGCAGAAGGATCTCGTGTGTAGACGTCTTTAAATAGTATGCAGATTTCCACTGGCTTGTTCTGTCAACGTTATTATTTTATTGAGCGAGCGGTCATAGGTGGGAACGTGTGTCCACTCTCGATCGTGTATTACTCGCGCATTTTTCGTTCTTAATCTAATTTATTGATCCCCTCTCGCGTGGTGCTTTCACGGAAACGTGCTACACTTTCAAGGGCAATGCATCACTGTACGACACGCTAGGATCGAAATGGCCTTTCTTATTGCTTACCGCGAGATGCGCAAAAAAATCGCAACGGCTATTCCGGTAGCGGGGCAATAATACAGATATCATTCATTAGAATTCCGCGAGGGTGCTTTTAAAATCCAGTGCATGCAATTACGGTGGGATCGTTAGCACGAAGAAAAACACCGGCTATGATAATTCGCCCATCCGTACTCTACACACATGTCTCATCTAAAATTGAAATCAGCGTTACCTTGAAGACGTGAAATTTACAGAGCCATGTTTATTAATGCCCGCTTGAGCTGTAAAACGCCTGTAAATTTGTTGACGCCGGGGTTGAGAATACCTCCGCCGAGGAAAGAGATTGGATGGGCTCCCAATTTAACGCCATTATCTCGGCCGACGTCGAACGCGAGAGTACGAGAGCGAAGGCGAGGGTGGACGACGACGGCGCGACATCGTCCCCGTCGTCGTTGTGCTACCAGCGCAGCGGTCGGTTGCAATATAAATTTCACGGAAAGTGTAACGGAAGCGATTTGCAGTACGCGGTGAGCTATCCGGAGGCGGCAGTTATGATCCGTTGCCAATAGCTAATGCGGCGATGGCGTGCAAATCGACGCAGACGGAACATAATTCAGTTGACTCGAAGCTGGCGCGGCAGGCTCTGCCAATCGATCCTGAATCTCTGCATAAGCCTGTGCACCCGCTGCAACCGGTGCAGGTTGCTGCAGTTCACGGCTTACGTTGCAGTCAGTCGATACGGAGACGCGCCACCGGCGATTAAGAAACTTGTTTTAACGTCGCGAAGTTCCGGCGATAAAGGGAGTAATGGTTCCGCTCGGCTCGAGCGTTCGTGTCAGCCGCGGAAAACGGATTTCTGCGACTTGAAGTATAATCGAAGGCAATCGAGCACCCCTTCGATATGGGCACTCCATTTTTCTCCATTTTTGGAAATTACATTCCAGCTTTGTTCCGACGCAAATTATTTAGGGAAGAACGGTGCTTCGGGAAACGCCGTCCACGTGCCATTTCGATATTCGTAAACGTATGAAAGCGCCGATTGAAACGCGTCGTAGTCGGATGCCTCTCCGTCTCGGGGCGCCTTTATGGAATTCGCGATATCCAACCGATACATTTGATCGATATCGATCGAGGGCAATGAGCACGATGGAATAATGCATCGTGGGCATACAGAACGATTTTTGTAACGCTATAGGGACCGATGCGTAGGCATCGATTTTCAATGAACACCGTCTTTTTAGTCTAACAAGCTGCTCCGTCACGTAAATCCTTCAGAATTGGAATCGGCCGTTCATATCGGGCTTCATTGTGTCGGGATGGTTATATATATTTCTCACATTCTTCCCTACAAAATCTATTCAGGCGCTGATACCCGTTTCGAGACCGCGAATTTCTCGAGATCCGCAAAGAGAGGAAGGAAGATCCTTGCTGTCAAACGGCTGGGGCGGGATCATTTTAAATTCGGGACCATCCGTCGGCCGGGGCACAGTCTATTAATTTAACGGGCGGCAGCTTAATTAAACGCGGAGACCCGTTTAGCGTTCGCAAAGGGGACGTGTCGGTTTCACGTAAATTCACCCCGACCGAAATGATACATCGAAACGCATCGGTACATCTAGCGTAATAACGGCCAGCCGATGTTTTCCTGTACAAATTACAGGCCGTGTTTTCACGGGACCGCCGCGGAATCGAGGCACGGAAAAGAAACACGAAAAACACAGTGTTTCGTTTGTCCCGTAACAGGTGACGGGGCCGGGCCGATAAAATAGCCGAATTCCAATTGCAATCGGCATTTATCAGCTGTCATTCCGAACACGTAAACAGCGAACGAGGCTACAGGTTCGCTAGTTTTTCCATCGCAGGAATTGGTGTGCAATCGCGTCGGGCATTCAACGTCCAACGCGTAGTCGCGATCTGCGCGTTACAATGTGCAATATTATGCAACGGCATTCAGCCGTGAAACAATTATATGGGTTTCAAGCGGACCGACGTTTGCCCTCGTAATCGTCGTAAATCTATTTCGGCGCTGTATTGTTTGCGGCGCATATTAACTTGTTACCGGCCCTTTCAAACCGAACGATACGGCCCGAGCGATAATAATTTCCCGATTGCGAGTCCGCATTCGGCGTTTCGATTGTGGGAAAAGTGCCACCGAAACATTGCTTTAACCGTTCTCTCCTTTTGGAGGTGTGCGCAAACTTTGATGGCTCTGGGCAATTTTAATTGTAACCCGACCTTTTGCAATGCGACCCATATCACGACCAGGATCGAATGGGAAGAAAGGTACAAACGTAATGTGAACGTTTCAATTGACCGCCGGAACGTTCAATTTCGTCGGTCGTCAATTTTTTCGAGCTCCGACGACACGGGGAAAAACCCAAGGAAACGGTCCTATCCTCGTGACGAATATAAAGCTCCTTCGACTCTGGAACGTCGCCCCCCGAGGTTCCGCACCTTTCTTCTTTCTAATCCCGCCGTCGCGAAAAGCTCGACCTCTCCGCTCATCCATTGTTCGCAGGTGATAGAGATCTATAGCGGCCATCATATCGCTAGATTCTCCCCGGAGGTTTTATTCGGAGCAACCGGGTGAAACAGTTCCATACGCGACGCATGAAGTGCCCGGACTAAATTTCTGCGCCGGGTATAGATACAGGACACACGAATTGCAATCTCGCCCTTTGTTCCAGAGTAAACTGATTTACACTCGTTGAGGCGAGTCCTTTTCCACTTTCATGCTCCAAACTCTTTCATACGCCGTAGGCAGCGTGCATTGTGCTGTCTGCGAGGATTTCCCACGTGTCACAGCGCCGCTTTATTTTCTGGCAATGGTAGCCGCCACTTTCATTTGACCTCTTTGTCTGCTACCTTTCCTCCCTTCCTTTCTTTCTCTTTTGCTTTTTGACGTGTACCCGACGCAGCAGCAAGGTGTAGCACGCGCGCCTTGTCCCCCATTCTTTTCCTTTTCGCATGTATGCATGTATGTACATTCCCCCGTCGCGTCGCATACCGTTCGACGCCAATTCCGAGGACGTGGACGCCACCCCAGAAGTGAAATTGGCAGGCCAAATCGTTCGTCGATTTCGAGAATCACGTGTTTGGATTTCATTACCGTGATCGCATTTAATAATTATCGCACAGTATACGCGAGAGGAAGATAACCGAAACTCGAGCACAGCTCCCGGAGTGTGTGCAACGACGCCCACACGAAACTGTACCGAGACACGCGCGGGCATGCATGCCGCATTCTATGTCACACCGACTCGTCTGCCCGCGGAAGCTCGACCTGCGATATCGCGGCGAAATGAAAAGGAAATTTATATTTCGCGCGGTCGTGTTCCGAATCGGCAAAGATACAGGAGCCTGGGCGTAAAAATTTCACCGCCGAAAATTCCTGCCCCGGACCTGGCCGAAATGAAGGCACGTCCCGCGACGAATCGCGCACAGGGTGTCCCAGAAAAAGTGTCCCGATAAATGTTCACATTAACAGGCGATCTTACTTATAGCAAAAGATTATAAGAAAACTGCAACCTTATACTGGAATTGTCCTTCTACCTCGCAAATTAGATTACTCGTTTTTCCGTTCGAGCTATCTTAGTTTCGTATTAAAGAATGTTTAACCCTTTCACGCTTACACATGACCGTCCAACAATTAAGATAACGACGCATGTACGGGCACAGTACTTTCTGCTTGATATAACTATTACGATTCCACCTCTCCATTCTGGACACCCAATAGAATGCTTGCGCAACCATGTGGCTGTGTGGTTCCACACAGACAGTCATGGACAGGCTCCTTTGAATCGAACCACGCGCGGTTATGGACGTTGTCCACTTTGATGTTCATGCTGATGCCGTGGAATCGGCTGGGCAGCGTCGATGGATTTCCACAAAGTAAATGTCGACGGCAGGTGGCCGTTGGCCCGCCATTCCACGGAATTCTCTGCGAAATCGTCGACTGCGTAATCGCGGCACCGACCTTTACGCGTCGGGGCAGCCCGCTCCGTTTGTGTTGCGTTCGCAAAGGCTATCGTTAGACGGAAAGATTAACTCCTGTGCGTGACGTAGATCAAATAAGTAGAGTGGGTTGGGAACTTTTTCACCTGGTAATGTGAATGTTGAGCTTGAAATGTGTCGTTCGTTAATCTCGACGACACAAGCTTTCGGGCTTTTCATATTTTGGTAACTACAGATAGCTTGGGACTGTTAAGAGGAACAAGTGCAGATTTCGGAGCGGTGCACAGGGAACCCTCAAGCACACTCGAGACTAATTTGTAAGTGAACGAATAGAGCAACAAATACGACGTATTGTACACACATCGCGAAAATTGCAACGAAATAATTGAAATTCCGTTTTTGCCTGCCATTATCAGAGGCCATCAATTTACCATTCCGCGGTGATTACAAATAATTGTAATGCGACGCCCATTATTAAATAATTAATAGCTCGAAATTGTTGCACGGTCGTTCCGTTGATTATTGAAATGTTTAATTCGATTCATCATGAGGATTAATAAGCTCGTCATTACGCGGGAATAAATTGACGCGATAATATAACAGACGGTGGTACGCCCTCGGACACAAATGAACGTAACGCACGAGCAATTTTATATAATGTGTACACTTCTTATTGCCTTCGTTTTCTCCGGCTTCGTTTCTCTTTCCCTGGGAACCATCGATTTCGCATAAACGGGGCTGGCACGGCCGCAAGAAATTTCGTACGTGTTTGCGACGCGTGAAATTACCCGATTCGCACCTGCGTTCTCGCAACGCGCCGTCGCAACCGAAAATTTTTTCCCCACCCTCCACGGATCCTGTTCAGGAACGTGCCACCGTCGTTCGGCAAGGTGTGACTTTTAGCCCCGCGACCCGATTCGTACGCCTCCTCGAACGCGCAACCCGAGGCATCGATAACGCTTCCCCCGCACCGTCGGATAAATTAACGAGCCGCGCAACGATAAACAATTCATCATCCTCCCGTTACGAAACGCAACGTTACGATACGTTCACTGGGTCCATTGAATTCGCGCGTTTCGCAAGAAAAGTCGGCGAAGGTCCAACCACGCGATTACCGCACGCCCGCGATTGTCCCGGGGGCATAAATAACCGCGGACGGTGTGCGACTCGCGCGGTACAAACAAATAGGGCAGGAATTATTATTAAAATGACCGCAGACAGGCGGCGCGTAAATCACCGCTCTCGAGAGCACAAAGACGTGGCGGAAACCGCGAAACCTGTGCGACTGTCCCGCGGTATGCACGGGAAATGCAACGTGCGCGTTGTCGGCCGCGAGAATAGCATTCACGGAAGAGGAGCACAGAGTCTTCTTTCAGCGACAAGAGCTCTCTGTTGGGGCGGAGAAGCGGCGTGTAATGACATCACAACCCGGGGACGTTACTGGACCGATCTCGATCGTGATCACCGAACGACGATTATGCGAAACCGCCGCGTCGTTCATGAACGGCGTGTGGTCCCCCCGGGTCGATCGGGAGGAACAAAGTTCCGCGTTACATGGCAAAATCTCGTCTGGGTGGTTATTGTCTACCGTTGGTGACCTGGCCACGGCCACCAATCGCGGGTTTCCTTCGTATCTTCGAGCGGCGCGGCCAGCGGAGAAATTGATGCGCCGAGAGTGAAGGGCTGTCCGTCCGTGAATACGTGAGCACCTGTCAGGTGCATCGGGCATTTCAGCTCCCTGTGCGTTCCCGCTTCTATCCTCGATAGAGACCGTGCCACGGCTCGATAAGTAATGCGGCACGGTGTAGGTGTTAGGTTTAGCTGCAGCGGACAGCGCCGGACGGGGCACTTACGATCGAAAGGTCTGCACCGTTCGCTGAAGCTCTCCAATCGATACAGGGTGACGCGGTAATAACATTATGACAGAATCGCGGTTGGCAGAACCTTTGGGATGGCGAACCCGTCTGCGCGAAACGATACACGTGGCAGCGTGTGCGAGATAATGCAGCGTGCAACCTGCTGCTACGACGTGCAGCAAGTTTCAACTTGTTATAGTGCGTAATTGCGTTAGAAATTTATCGCTCCTCGCCGCGAGAATTTGTTAACTTGACGGTTAATAGGATATACCGAGGACCAAGAGATCGGCCAGATCGTTTTAATCGAATGAAAATTTTACCGCCGTTTATATGTCGCAGGTGTAACGTCCTCGCAATGCGTCAGGGCGGAAAAAGTAGTGAAAATTTTGGGGAACAGTATAACTGGAGTATTGGAACATTTGATTGCCGAAAGGAATAATGCCTTCAATGGCTGCCATGCTCGGCGAACATTCCAATCGACCGCAACGTAACTGGAATGAAAAAAGTTCTGCATGGAAAATCAATCGTTAACGATTGAGATTTATAACGGACCATTGGAAATGGCCCGGGCATTGCACGTCAAACAGATCGTCGCGATTCTAACATTGGATTTATTTTTAGCCCCGCAGATGGGGTGTCAATTAACCGATTTTTCCTTTGACTATAGTTCGATGGGCCGGAGCAAAACGTATAGAAAGCTCTTTGGTACTCGAATTCGAGTCGTTCGATCGGCCTCGTCAAATGTCGACGTAGGTTTTCCGACGGAATCGATTCTGGCTGACGTATGTGCGGCTCGAGTTGAGATATGACGTCCTGTGTCATTGGGTACGTCGTTATTCATTAATCTGACGTTCTAGTACTTCGGTCAATCGGACGATAATCGACGTAGATGTATAGGAACGCTACCGTAGTGGTGTCCCATTCGAGGCCTGGCTCTTTCTCTTGCAAAATGAATGTCCCGTGAGAGAACCAGCCCGATTTGCAGATACCAGCCACTGACCGATCAATCGTCATCGTTGGAAATTTTACACGAGGTGACCTAAGTGGATAACGGCTACAGGATAGAATAAGCGCTATCCACATTTTATTTTTACCCCGACGTAAATTCCCGCAAGCTTGTTCGCCAGCGATCGAAACATTCTTCCGGTTCTTTGGCCAGCTCCGAAGGCAATCGGGAAATGTATCGACGTCACAGCTCGAAGACGCCTGTTTAAAAAAAAAGTTACAACCCCGTTCTCATTTGCCTAAGTGCTACTCACCGCGACGCTCAAAGCAATTTTCCCCACGATCGACGAATCCAATTTTCCGGTTATTTTTCCGGCACCCCGTAAATCCTATTCCACTTGCCGTCTGTTTACGAATGACCCGTAAAATAACGGCGCCATCCTCCTGTCACCCCTGCCCCAGCTGTCACGTGCTGGTTCTTATCGCCCACCCGTTGCATTACCATTCCACGGTCTCGCGGATTACACTGCTGCCCGCATAAAACGATACGCGTACGCATTAAGCAGCGCGCGCGCGTGTAGTCGTGAACACGAGTGAAACCCGTGGAAATGGCCGAGGTGAGTGCGTGGGTAACGGTCTTCACGAAAATTACGAACCGATCGCTTCCCCTCGAGCAGAGAGGCCCGATCGGCCAAGAAGGCGAGCCACGGCCCTATACACGGGGCTGTCGCTTTATCGAGATCACATCGAGCCGGCAATTAATCGGCGCTGATCACACGATGAAGAATTCATCGTAATAAATTGTAATACACGCCTTCTAAAAGGTACACTTCCTACTGGCTTAACGAGGCGAGTCCGTTAACCCGTGGATCCGTTTCTACCTTCAAGGTAGCCCCGAAACCAGTCATCGGCTAACTGGATGCGCGATTAGAACCGGCCTTTGCTATCCAATTATACACGCCGATTTCTATCCGAGTAATTAGTACAAACAAGTTGTTGCTCGGTGTGTCGAGCTTTTAACGGCTGCTGCATCCTGGATCGTTTTCATTCAGCCATCTCGCGGCGACGGGATCGTCGAACGTTACAGAGTTTATACGATACAACGTATATTTTTCACGCGGTGTTAACGAACGATTATTGCTTAATCAACGTACGCTATAAAATATCTCGTAAAACTCTCGCAGTAGTGCGCATACACCTCCGGTGCTCCAGCTGTATTCGCTTTAATTATTAAACTTCAATTATGATTCGAGACTCGACTGATATATTTCCTTCGTTCGTTCGGTCTGTCATATTACTGGTGAAACTTTCTTCCCGACCTCTGCCTTCCTTTCAATATCTTTCCCCCGTCGAACTTCATCTCGCATCTCGCAGCGTCGTTTCGTTTTATCGTTACCACCCTGTTGATCATTCTACTTGTTTATGCACGCATGTTACGAGAGGAATGACGAGGCTCTCGTGTACCCGCGAGATATCAAAACACACTAGCAACGATACCGGGGCCAAGGTATGCATACTCGAAAGAATACCTGGGAGGCAACGTACACAGACGCCCCGACGCTGACTCTGCATCGACGCTGTATCGGGGCGCACGCCGCGGTGCACCGTGGCGGCCGAAGGCGACGCGAATAACGGTGACTAATGAAAATGTATACGCGATCCTGTATAATATACGAGTGTGCCGGGATTTACGATTTTGTTTAATATATTCCGCCACTTATTAAACGTCAGCTGTGATAACAGGGCGGATTAGGATTGCGCGGGGAAACGCCGACGTTGAACTTTTCTCTACCGAATTACAAGCGAGATGCAAATGCAACGGGTAATTAGAATGCGGTGGGATTTAATTTTACACGGGATAGCGCAAATTGAACAAAAACTACGATCGAATCGCGTAAAATAGATTACGCTTTGGATAGTAATGCCGGTCGATATTGACTTATTGTAGTTTAGAAACGAACGTTTAGTATGTATTTGGCGTCGTTGAAACTGTTGAGAAACGAACCGGACGGGGAACAATCGGTCGATCAAAATTTGACGAAGCTGTTTACTTGTCCCCACGATGGAATATATCTAGGACGACAAAAATAATTAATTGATATTCAATTGCTTTTAATAATTGCTGCTCTTTCCGCCTAATGGTTATCGGTGTTTCGTTGGGATTGCATTAAGCACACTTAGCGCGTACGAAATTAGAATAGTTTAACGCGTTATTGTGGGACGACGCTAGATACGGTGCTATTATTAGTAGACTTGCGAGGAGAGATGCGCCGAAGGAGAGACTTGTTGCCCTCGGGGCAACGTGCATTTACACGGTGCATCGGCGTTGCATCGCGCCTCTCGCGATGCCGCTCGTCGCAAATAACGGTGACTAATGAAAACGCGCATTCTATGGTCTCGTGCAGCTTCGTGCGAGCGAATCGACCACAATAATCAATTGTAATCCCTACAAATCACCGTGCTGGCCAAATAAAGCAACGCGGCATGGCGCACAGGCTGGGTCTAATTTCAAATCCATTGATGCAACGTAAAAATCTCCACACTTCTGATTGACAGGCTTTAAAATGGCATTGGCCGCAAGAATGTGTGATATGTTTAACCCTAGCGACAGTGTTACAAAAATAATTAATATAGAAAAAAAGCTCGTTCAATTCTGTACAACAAATTAACGGGGCAATCCTTTCCGATTCCGTTCAGACGTTGTCAAAAGTTTGCAAGACGTTGCTCCTCCAAGTAGTATTGCACAAGTGCATCACTTTTCTTTCAGCTACACGCGCCGAACGTTCTATTTTCCCCTTTCGCAGGCACGACCCCGACCGATAGCTTGGCAAGATCGGCAACCGATAGATCACTGATAAGCAGATAAAGGCGAAACGCTCGGCAATGTGCGCCGAAGGCTACGCGGAAAGGCGCGTCCGTGTCGAGGGCTGCATCGCGGTGTATCCGCAAGGGTGCAGCAAATAACGGTGACTAATGAAAACATGCATTCGCTCATCTCCTAGACGGGGCACGATAACTTTTTGAATGATTCATTGCGCCATTACATCGCGGGGCCGACGGCTCAATACGTGCTCATGGTGATATCGGCGATTTATTGCTCGGACGGATGCCGCGACGTTAGCGTCACCGCGACGGCCACGAACTCCGAAACTGGTCGAAGCATCTTCTGGCTCGCGAATTCGCGGAACCCGGCTAA
This sequence comes from Nomada lathburiana, assembly GCA_963667235.1. Taxonomy (NCBI): domain Eukaryota; kingdom Metazoa; phylum Arthropoda; class Insecta; order Hymenoptera; family Apidae; genus Nomada; species Nomada lathburiana. The sequence continues at coordinate 11,494,399 of OY763903.1, forward strand.
ACTTCCGTGGCACGGTTGCCCACGGTGTTTTCCGCGAAGAATGATCTCGAAGATAGCTGCCGCAGCCAAATTGCATCTTTCGATCCTCTCGCAGCCTCAAATTCGTCTAACGCTTAACATGCAAATGACAAAGTTCCTTACAACTTTCCACGAATATGATTCAGATGCGCCGGATAAGAGCGGGCCAATTTTTGCGCTAAGAATACCGGATGAGCGTCTTCCCGTTACCAAGATTCCCCGCTGCGTTTGCGTCATCCCGACAGTATTAATCCAAACGAGTGCGCGTCGACGTAATAACCGTCAGGCTTAAGCGTACGTTTAACTGGTTTACGTACACGAGCACCCTGATTACCTGGCGCGCACGGTTACGCGAGTACTTTTCATTGAGCCACGATCCGGAGTGGTGTCACGCACAGTATTAAACAGTGTAACAAGAATTATCTAATCTTCCGTACGTGCCCCGTTCGGGTGGCGGTTCGGTCTCTCCGTGTGAGTCATAGGTTTGCCGCGGAGCTCGAGAAACGGGAACAGAGAGCAATAGAATAGCTGACGAGTACGTTATGTATGCATGTATGTATGTAACTCTCCGCTGTCCGGCCTCGTATATTACCAGCCTCGTTCCGTGTGAATCACATCAGCCTTAATATAACGCTTATAACGCGAAAGGTTGGCGAACACGAACGCTACCGCGATAAACGCCCATATGTGTGCCCGTTCGTGTAGGACGAACACACGCGCACGATAGAGTGAACGTACCGCAAAACGCGCATTCCTCTTCGTTAACGACCGATCGGTTACGTTATTTCATTTACATCTTGCACGACTGGCTAGCCAATGCGACTGCGTCGCGTTGCATTCGCGTGCATCGCTTTGCCGAGTTTATTAAAACAGTCAGGGCCTGTCAAAACCGCGTTCATTTCGGTAAATTAATCAACGGCTGGTGTCGCCGGATAAATCGCGACGAGTGCTTGCACGGGCACGTTCGTTCGAATCTTTTCCACCCCAACTTCTTCCTTGTGCGTACTAGGTGCGAAATTTATAATCTAAATCGGCCAGTCGGTGATGAACGGCTGGCAAGCGTTCGCTCCGAAGCGCGCGTGGCAAAAACTCTTTTGATGCGTCGCTTCGGCAGGTAATAATCGCGGGGTGGTTCATGGACGTTCACGAACGTTCAACGAGAGTTTCTGTTTTTTTTTTTGTTATTTTTCTCGCGATAGAAGAGACGACACTCGTCCGGAGAAATACGCGACGTATCGAATCGTTCGGTTTCTATGCGCTGCTCGATCACCGGTCGCGCGGTTCGTCGAAGAAAAATTAGATCGGGATGCAATTTCGCAAGCGGGATCGTTTCCACGCAGTCGCGACACCGTATGAAAGCTGACCGATTTCAGCACGATATCGAAAATAGCGGTACGCTTTCTGGAACACCGTTCTCCTATGCAGTTCGACGCGGGGTCGTACTTTGTCGACGACGCTTAGATCATTCCGTTATCATCGTGGTAATTATTGGAAACGCTTTGTCACCGAGAATTGAACCTCGATATCGTCAGCGACATTTTCGATCCGAACGAACGTGATATTTCACCGCACGGATGCGCAATACTTCCCCAAACAAACAATTGTATCGTATGATGAATACGGTAATAGACGCGGAGTGATTATTCACCTGGCTCGACGATGCCGAATCGCTTGCAATCCGTACGTTGGATGAAAAAAAACCGGTGGACTACGTGTTGCATTGAAAATAACATAAGGCCGCGAAGTTGATAAGTGACTCATCCGGTGTATTAAAACGGGTATGCGGGTAGTTATGAAAATGTGGCGAAGTCGTCGATGAAGTAGTAAGACCAGGGTTTAATGACGGACGATACGTGTACCACGAAAAAACGAAGGGACTTTTTCGTGCAATTTAATTTCTCATTCGTCCGCGTCCTTTTTTCTTCCATAGTGAACGCTTTCACGTTATTGCGCGACGAAACACGTTTCAAACGATTATTAAAAATGCACGCCTACCCTTATAAAGTATTAAGTTCGGCGCATATGAAAAGGAATCAAGCGGAGCAATTTTTCCGAGGGGCGCATGAAACACCGCTAATAATAAAACAAACAAGGAGCACAAAAATAATGAAAAAAAACGAAAAAAATAGAGAAGGAGCGATGGCCAGGCAAAAAAGTGGAGGTTTCTCATGCAGGTTGCCATATCGGAGCGACCACCTACCACCCGTTATGACGAATATATTCAACCAAACGGAACGTACGCGGCCTGCCGTTAAAACTCGTCGTTAATCCTGTGCCCACACGCGTCCAACCCCCATTCCAACCCCCTCCCCCCGGCCCCTCATGAAAATTACGAGCTGTATTGTGAAATCCTTTCTGGGCTCGCTCGTGCGCGTACCAGACGAAAAAAATGTCTACCCCCTTCGTCGCCGTAGTTCGAGCGCTAATGACGATAGTTATTAGGAAGCGGACCGAATCTCGGCTGGCGTGCGTGTACGCGAAAGAAAAAGCAGGCGAGTACCTTGATGAAGAAGGGGGGCCTGGGAACACCTGGGAGGAGAAACGGTCATTATTGACGATGACTGGCAGCGGAGTCATCGTCGTCGGTATGGTTTAACGCTCCTTTATAAGGGAAGCTTAACAATGTACGCGACCGGTGTGTACAAACTTGCCGAAATCATTAACGGGTGCTGCTTGATTTAACCTGCCGCAGCTCTCTCTCTCTCTCTCTCTCTCTCTCTCTCTCTCTCTCTCTCTCTCTCTCTCTCTCTCTCTCTCTCTCCTTTTCTCACCGCTTTTACCGAAAGCCTTCCCCTATCTATATAATTCTCTATATTAATTAAAAAAGTTCGCCGAGAAATTAGGAAATTCAGAAGCGGTGCAGCCCTACCAAGTTTATTGTAATTATTTTTCCTGCCCGATAAGCGGTATCACTATCTGCAACGAATAAACATCGTAATCTGAACCCGGGGAAGGGTGGGGGGCGAGAATTCACGGCGCGAACGTTAACGGTATAAATATTAATTGCAGGGATCCGGCCGTAATTGCGCGGCTAAGTAGCGACCAATTTTATTTACTGTACGCGGGCTAACAACAGTAACGATAATCAGGCGCGAACGCCATTTACCGTAGTAATTACGGAATCGTAAATAACCGCGTCGCGTAGACGTTATCACGAGGCACCCGCGGTACTCTCCCCCCCCCCCGAGTAATTGTAATTTCTGTTACGCCTTCGGGTAGTTCGTACATAACGGCCGCCGCGGCAACATCGTGCCGGGTATAGTAATCGGCATCGTAATATAACCTCCGTCGACGTGTAGAACTGGCGTTAGCCCACGTACCACTGGATCGCGTAACTTTATTGAAAGACGAGAGCCAGGGACCTAGGCAGTGGGTTATCTCTGCCAGCCGACGGGGACACACGGACGACACGAGACCGAAAGCTTGAAGGGACGCAGACGGAGCGAAAGGGGTTGCTTCTAATAGCCCTTAAGTTGGGTAAAGTTGGCCATTGTGCGCGGCACCCGGCCGTACGTGATCAGTTTTACCCTTGGATAATCACACCGGCGCAGATCTGACCTACCCCTCCTTTCGTTTGTTTCCTATGCTGGAACGTCAAGACGGGCCAAGGGTGAAACGAGAACGAGCACATAATGGCAGGGATTAAGATTCGTGGCTGTAATTGATAGTTGATCGTGGCCGCTGCTTGGGCGGCAAATATATCGCCGAACTTTCGACGGCATCCCGTCTATGAAAGAACGGGGGGTGCTCTTAATGAAATTCGTAGCCGAAGGTTTCCCTTATATATTTTATAATGAAATGTCGATGCACGGATATTTTGTGGCGAGTTATTGATTCGTGGTTCGCGGGGAGTACACGGGGTTGCTGTGAAAGAAATATGAGCACTGCTTAATTTATCATAGACAGTTTTAACAAACGATAGTTTGCCTTATCTACGGCGTCGATGAACAAGAAGGCAGCAATTCGCAAACGCGGACAGCCTGATGTTCGCGTGTGATCGGCATTGAAAGTTCTTGATTATTCTTCAAAGGAATAGGTTATTACGATCGCTCACGATTGCTCGAAACAGATTACGGTGCCATCGTAATTCCAACGTACTGCACGGATAATCTCGCAATTGGCTTGCACGTGCTTCGCTGTTTAGCGCATTAAGTAGATTGGCCATAGTTCCTAGCTCGACACCTCGTCTATTTGACTTTGCCGTTGCCATTAAATGAAACTGAATCGATAACGTGCGCGTTATGGAAATTCGATAGCAATCTTTGGTAGGAATGCCAGGAACGAAAAAGTGTGTACTACGTCCCGCGAATTCTATTACAATGGCGTCTGTGTCTACAAGCATCGGGCAGATTAATAATTAATTAATATTGTCCGCATAATAATTCTCCGTTGTTCGAAACACACAAGGTCTTTCATCAGAAACACTAACTCTGATATAATCCGTACACATCGTCATGGGATCGATTAATCTCTCAGTTATCCTCCGCTCCTCCTTTTCCAGCCTGCATGCACATAATCCGCTACGTTGCTCTGGGTTACAGAGAGGATCCATAGATCCTCTCTCTTCTCCGGCTCGCTTCTCCTACGCCTTAGGAGAAAACAAGGCGAGCTTGCATCGGTATAGGTGCCAGTCACGCCTGAAAACGGGGGATGTTCTATCGGCGCGTCGCGGAACATCGATTGAGAAAATTCTGAACATGCGTAGGTCGTTGAATAAAGTAATATTCCAGTACCGTGTGAACTCATGTGTCGCGGAAAGTTAATTATCCATTCATTGACAGTCAAGAGAATGCTAATGTATTGACGTGCTTCAGTCTCGTTCTCCCTTAACGTTCGCACAACCGGCAAGGCTTACTTCCGTTTCCCGAAACCGAGACTCTGGCGAACGTATTAGCGTACACTTCATGCGTTTTGCCTGAATGTTAGAAATATCCGTTTTCGCGTCGCTCAAGGATTGGACTGTGGCAGGCGTAGGAAGTTCCCAACAGAGGGGAGGAGGATAAGGGCGCGAGGAAGAGGCTTGTAAGGACCTGTCGGGGAAGGGAGGATACGAGGAGACTAGAAGAAGGGTTTACGCGGGGGTGGTTGTATAGCGTGGAAGCAACGTTTAATTGGACGACTTCCAGGAGCTGGAATTAGGAGGGAGCTCGGGCTGAGCAACGCGTCCCGTTGGAAGAGTCGTCGAATAAGGATGGGCGGCATGAAAGAGGGAGAGAAAGACGCATAGGGCGGATGAAGCGCGGCTTATCGGCTAATGTCACTTTAACATTGTATCAAATTATCAGTCGCCTCGCCAAACCGACGGATTAATTAAGCTAATTATTGTTTACGCTTGTACGGATACGCAGCCACCCGTGCGTCTAGAGAGCGAGTCATTTCTCGCGCACTACAGTTTATGCCGAACTGCCGCGTTGTTGTTCCGCCGCTTTCCTTCACACCTCGATGCGTATAACTGACGACGATGCTTCCTGGAGTGCAGTAAGCGCGAGGGAAAATTGCACGACAGAACGTGGGGAAGGATGAGCAGAGGAAAACGAAGAAACTCTATGACAATCTAGGTGGCTCGGTGTGAAGTGCATTTATATCCATGCATTTATAACCCTCGTGACAGTTATTGCGCCAATGTTTGCAAAGCAAGTCGATGTAAATTAATTTTTCATGGTTTTACAATATTTACCATTTGTTTAAATATGTACGTACACGGTGTGTACGGTCTCACATCAACTACTTGAGATATCACTTTATAAGGATACACTTTTCCAATGAATGAACTTTTCCGAAACCGAGTATCTTCTGTATTATCCATGAAAATGTATATGAAAGTATGTTAGAAATCTGCATAAATCACGAAATTGGGCGTTTCAGTACAGTAATGCTTAGTTATAGTTTATTGGACTCGTGTGTTAAAGGCTTGAAGAAAAGATTGACCAGAAATCGTAGAGGATCGTAGGTTCAGCTAAATGATAGACAGAATCCGCCGAAGTACAGCAGGTACGACCCTGGAGTCGTAGGTTCAGTTAAAAGTTGGTCAGAAGACGTAGAAGTCCAATTGGTCTGACCCAAGGATCGTAGGTTCAGCTAAAAGTCCGCAGAACTCGCAGAAGTCCAATAGGTCTGACCCAGCCTACGGCTGCAGGGTCAGACCTATTCCACTTCCGCGTTTTCTTACCAACTTTTAGCTGAATCTACGACTCCTAGAGTCATGTCTACTGGACTTCGTTAGTTCTGTATAATGTAGTCGGTGCCCGTAGACCCGCGCGATTCCGATTCGGATGAAGCGAGATTGGACGAGTAAATCCCGCGTTTAAAGTCTTTCCCCGTTGCCCGTGGACGTCGTTAAGACTCGCTGGCGTACGGCAAAGCGAGATAGAACCACGGAAGATAACGCAGATTATATCGACGCCTTGCGAACGTGCGGGATAAATATAAAGACGATCTGGCACGGAGCAAATATCCTGTGAATAAAGACCCAAGAAATGGATTAAGCTTAACGATCTATCTAGGTGCACTATAAACGCGTGCAAATATCCCCAAAGTAGAAACTTGTTCCTTTTTATCGGAGACAGCCTCTCGCCGGTGCTAATTTTTATTCGAATCCGTTTTTCCGTTTCGTGCTTTCTCGACTGCTTCATAATTAATGACGATTTAAACGCGAAACACTTGTGCAAGGAAAATCTCGGAGATAAAATGCGCTCAGCGACTGCTGGCCATGCCTCGCAGCAGCGCAACGAAGTTCCCGGAGCAAAACATTCATAAACCGTGTTGCAACTTCTTTTTTAAGCTCCTTCGTCGAAACATTTTGGTACAAATTTTCCCCGGCGAAGCTACACCGCGAACATCCACCGCGACAAACTAACGATCCAGTAAAGAAACCTCGGTAACAAACTGTATCGCGCTTCTTTTCCTCGTGCCAAACGAGCGACAGGTACGGAACAACGACCTTCGACAGCGAAAAAAACAGGGTTCTCTTCCACGATGGGATCTCAAATCGATTACCATCCGTCGTGTGAGAACGAGTGAATTGAGAGGCCGATTATACGATTAACATGAGCAGACAACGGCCGCCACCGTTGTTCAACACGCTGGTCTACGATCGTAACAAAAAAGCGTTCATTTATCGTACTTTCCTAACAAAGACACTATCCATGCGTTAACGTGGTTAATTTGTTCCCAGAAAAGAACAAGCTGTGATATCAACGATGACACGGAAGATTCATCGATGAATCAGGGGAGGACAAGAGGGACGCATTCCATCGGATCGAGATTTATTTGCCGAATAAATGTTAAGGAGGTATTTTTAATGGCCGACAATAGTGGCCCGATAGTGATCTCAGAAACGTATTGTCGTTGGACGTCGTATATAATCCCGGAGGCATCGACGCAACCAACAAAACGGATACACTCTCTCCCCATCCTTCTATGCCGCTTCTCTTTCGTCCTCTACCACGTAACTATCGTTGTTTCTGTACCGGCTTATCGGTCACGAGAGAGATAGAGGGGAGAGGCCCTTTCGTGCTCTCCCCACACCGTGATCCTTACTTCTCTCCGCTCCTTCGACCCGCGCTCATTCACTCGCATTCCATCTTCATTCCTCTCTATTCTCGTTCAAGTTCTCCCCTTTTTTCTCTCCGTTCCCTCTCGTCAATTCCCTCCGCTCTCGTACGCCGCAGACTCTCTCGTTCTTCCTCTCATCGCGCGGGCTATCACAGCGCGCTCACCTGCTGATGCCTTTGAAGTCGATTCTTTTGTGAACCGACATTATTATTCTAATTGAATACTTGTCTCCTAGACGGGTATCTTTTGGCACCGTTCGTGCATACGTTACAATGCGGCAGGTAAAATCGGGGCCGACGCAAAGCGAGGACCCCGCTCTCGCCGTGGCCGATGCGAAACGATCGGGGCCAATCCTCCGAGCGTTGTCTCACGCGTCTTTCGCTCAAAATATTTTACACCGCTATCGGGGCCATGTATCTGTCGTGAAAGCTTATCCGAGACGCTCGAAACCTGCACTTCTGGCGCAACCGTTGTACATTTTCGATCGAGGCTACCGATCATGCCAAGCACCGTCCTTCTGACGTCCGCAACGTCCACGAGATTTATCGTTTCATTATCTTAAATCTCGCCAACAGACTGTCCCTCCCTTTTATCGTCGCGAAATTAACACCGCGCGCCGAGACGTGTCACCCCCCCCCGAGCGACAATAAAAAGAACAAAAAACAAAAAGAATGGAACACGGGAGAAAAAGAGTCTCACGATCCTCGTCGGTGCCTGTTCGTCATTACACGAGCTCCCCCGTAGCTGTTCGCCATAAAGCTCACGGTAATACACCTAGAAGCGCGTAATGGGACCGCGGAAAAGCCGCGCTGCCGTGGCTGCGCGGATTCGTTTTCAATTTCCACGACATCCCCGTCGAGGTTCACTGTGCAGCCGCGTCCTGTACCAACAGGCTACGCGAATTCCCTGTACACGGATCGAGGTACTTAGGCCAACATTACACCGACTGCGTGCCAGGTTCCACGCGGCTCGCCGATTATTGATGAAGCGGCGGTTCGGCCAGGACGCATATTCCGCTCGAAGGATACAGTTATGATTGCTACAAGCAACGGCCCCGCCGCGATCCATTGACGCGCTACCCCCGGGCGTTATTAACGTGAGAAAATGTGGTTACATCGTCCTCCGATCGCCGGCCGGCGCGGCTCTTCGTAATGGACATGATTTTCCATACTTCGGGAACTGACGCGAGCGGATAGAACATTGGTGCGTGTACCCGGGGAATGCCGGCGTGCACGAGGTGCGTGTAGATCATCAAGGCGAATCCTGTTCCAGCCGATCCGTTCATTTCGAGGACGTGTTACAGCCGCTCCTGGACTTTTCCCTCTTTTTGTTGCTTCGAATACGCCGAAGGGAACGCGGCATCGTCGACGATACGCGAATTTTTCGCGCGAAACGGCGAACAGCCGCGGAGGAAATTGCAGGCAGCAATTGCCGTCGCGGGGAAAAAAGAACCACTCGGATAATCTTTACGCTGAGGAGAATCACTTCGGTGGATCGTCCCGGGATGATTTTTCTTTGGATATCTTTCTGATGACCGTGAACTTCGTGGAATTCGATGCCGCGAACTGTCGAGTCATAGAACTCGACGCTCCGGCGCACGATGTCCTGCACGGAGCGGTGTCTGTGGGCGCACGGCCGTTACTACTGAGGTTTTCGCAACGCCTACCGCGGGGCGCAGTGTGTCACAGACCTCCCGATGAATGATTAACGAGAAACGGTTCGAGTTTCGCGTAACTGAAACTTCCGCAGATTCGTATCTGCGAAACGCACGGTTTTAAACAATTTCAAGACGCTTTCGATAATAACAACGTCGCCGCGCATAAAGTGACTGCCCCCTCGTTTCACGTACGAAGAAAGGGATGGGCACGATCGGCCGGTTGCAGACGATTTTAATCAGACAACCCGACCGATTCTCGAAATGAGATTAGATAAGACGGATAAGAGATAACGTGTTCCAGTAATATCCTGCACGAGGAGTTCTTTTTCTGCGCGCCGCAATTGCGCCGTGAGTCACGTGTTAAAATTCAGTCGCGGCCCGAAACCGCCCCCTCATAAAGGAAGCGTCAGTTCATAAATTGCCCCCCACCCGACTCCCCGTTCCCCGTGTCCCTTCCTCTCTGACCCTTCCCGCCGACGGTGCAACGATCTCAATTTTGAGGGTGCCAGCAGGAAACTACCACCCTCGACAAAACTTACTGAATTCATTATGGAACGAACAAAGGCTTCATGGAAAAGCCTTGGGCGACGTACACTCCGCCACGGGAACGAGGAGAGACCTTGCGTTGCAGAGACGAGTCGCCACGAGCGCGAATCTATCGGCTCTAGTATCGGTTCGAACACTTACCTAATGTCGCGATCAAACGCACCGGATAGATTAGCAACAGCCCGGAAGAACGTTCTCCATTAAAATTGTACATACTTGTAGCTAGAATTCTTCGACAAGCAAAGGGTATTCCATGTGTCGGTCGAGTGTTGAAATGAAATTTTTTAAAGAACTTTGAGACCGCCGCAAACGATAGTTCAGAAATGCAGAACAACGGCGCAGTATCGAGAAGGTATTCCCGACCCTCTCCACGAAATTGTTCCCCGTTGAACGTATTCGAGGTTAGCCCAAAAGCCAGGCTACATCTAAAGTGCATCAAACAACCGGTTACCGGTCCCGGGCTCCATTTGCATCCCTCACGAACGTATCAATAATGAACGCTCAAGCTGTCGGGAGCAACACACAGCGGCAAACTGGAGAGCACGAGCAGGGGGGCAGCTGAAAGGCTTTCGATCCTGCTTGGAAGCCGAATCGTAGGAAGTATACTTACGGTGTAGCGTAATTGAACTTACTCCCCTGTTGCGAACCTGTGCACGCGTAACGAAACCAAATTCTAACACACCTACGTCCTACGTCTCTGTTAAGAGACAGCTCGCAAGACACCACCGGGGCAAAGCTCCGCCCGTTCGAAGGGAACCAGGCTTCCACCAATGAAGATCTGAACCTACAGGGAGCACGCGACCAGTTGGGCTAAGGGCAAACGTAAAACTTACCGATCGGCAAGATAACTGGTGTTTAACACGCGAGCCAAACCGCCATTAAGCCCGGCCCACCGTACGATTTCCACGCGGTCCGCGCCGACTCGCCGCTTCTTCGTATGCCGACCGTGGATTTACGGTTCGCACCGACACTTTTTCACGTGGAAAGAGTGGATCGGGACACGTGGGGACACACGCATGCACACGGGCGTCGTTGCGCCGCGGAGACGTGCTCGAATGCCGGTTGCAGGGAACGACAACGGGGCTGGCCGGTGATTGCTGGTGGATCGAGTTCGTTGCACCGGGGCTCGAAACGGCCGGAACAGCGAGATGGAATCGAGCAGGCGGATGTGATCTGGCTAGATCGGATCTACCTGCTCCTTCGCCGTGGTCTCGACTCGGTGCTCCATGGGAATCGATGTTCCCGATTTCTCGAAAGCGATAGTATTGATTGGAAGCCACGTGGTTTCCCGAGTCGGCTGGGTTTAATTAATTATTTTTCCCCCCCCGATCGTTGTCGTCGCCGTTGACGCGTATTGTTCGACCAGATGGATTTAGTGCCTCCTCGAAATTCAGTCTGCACACCGTCGGATCGGCAGGTAGTAGTCGGTGTCGTCGTGCACGCTTAACGGGTATCTCTCCTCGCCGCTTGGATTCAAGTTAATTGATTCAGTTTCGGTACGACTTCTAATTACAGGACTGCCACGGCTACTAATTATAGCGAAGCCACGAGAATTTATGTACACGCTATCACTTCACGCGATACGCGCAAAGTAGGCAGAGTTTGTCATAGCGTTCTCGCGAGAGACAGTTATCTTATAATTCGCCCGGCAACCTGTCCACCCTGTTCCCCGCTATCGATTCTTGCCCGATATAAGAGTACTCCCGGCCGATGGCTAATTAACGGGGCGCCGCCTAATTAAGGTCCGTCCGAGCTTTTTATGGTACTTTATCTTCGACTCGAGGCGACCTTCGATAAAGCCGGGAATTCGAGTTGGCGAGAATTGACGTTACAGTCGAAAGACGAGGCCCGCTGTGAACGAGACGGTTCATGAACGTTTCTGCCCGTTCCCTGTTGAATTCGTAATACCATAATCACAAGACCACGATTATCGGGGAACGTCATGAATTAGAAAATGCGCTTCGAAACGGTAGCGGGAATGGAAGTAACGAGACTTACAAATGTAACCGGAAATTGCTCGAATACCTTCGTCTTCGAGCGCATTCTCGTGTACACATAACAGCAGCTGCGATTAACATCTTCATGAATAACCTGAAGTCTCTTTTTTTCGGACACTTGAAAATTCATTGCAATTATTGCGATTACGTTCCCCTGAGGAATAAATATTTTAAGAAGAAGGAAACAAAATTCTTTGTTTGAATGGTTAGTAAAGTCAAATTGTTTTTTGTCAGATACAAATACGAATGCACCTATCGCGTGATGTCGACTCCTCTTAGAATTTCTCTCTTAAGCCTCTCTCGAGCAGCATCGGTATAACAGCTCGGCGCAACTGTAAATCGTTATCGATCGGCAGTGTATTATTTAACAAACGACAAATGGACAAGCGCGTCGGAAGTGAACTCAATACAGATCCTCTATCTGTCTTGGCAACTAGTTTCCGTATCTTCGCTAACTGTTGCCTCGAGTTGCAATACGTTCTTAATAATGATACAACCGGCAGCTTCGTGCGCTCCAGCGAGTCCATTTGCGGAACAGTTGAAATATTTTATGCAAATCGATACTGGAAGAAATAGCATGCCGCCAGAGGTATCTCTAATTCTATCAGGAATATATTATCAGACGCATTCATGAATTAAATTCTGCGATCGATGGCACGGTCGGGGCGGAGTGGAAAAGAGAGAGAGAAAAAAAAAAAAGAAAAAGCATAGTTTCGGGTTTGAAACGGAAAAGAAATATGCTGGCCTGTGTAATAATAGTGTATTGTGATACTGTTTTTTCTCCTTCCCTATTTTCTTATTTGTATACTCGGGGAAACAGAATACGTAGTTAAACGCTCGCTGCATTTCCGGCTGTATGCTCGACGCTCAATGCAGCCGGGGATTGGTCAAAGATTCATTTTTATGAAATCTCCGATTTTCGTTATTTTTCTCGGTCATATTTAGCACGGATCAGAAAAAGAATGAACAAAAATATCGGCAACTGTATTGGATAAAAGGAATGAGAGGAATTGCACGACGTACGGGGATCGTTAATGCATACCCTTTTATTTCAAATACGGTGACCTATTTGATAATTTACATCCACAGCGCTCTGATTCGAAAGAATAACCCGAAGGGATATTAGCAAAAGTTGACCAAGGTTTTCCATTCAATTCTATACAAAACATATACGTAGGATATCAAATGATTTCATTGAAACCTCTCAGCGGTACCATTAATAACCCTCCCTGCGAACCGTTTGCTATAACGAATCACTCTTTCAGTAAATGGAACTCTCTCTCTCCCTGAAAGCAAGAAATCCCACCGAAAAATCTACCCTTGTAAAACACGAAGAACTACGCCGCTTCTTGATCGTATAAACATCACGCATCTAACTGCATCGTATATTCCTGTCATCCTCTATCGAAACTATGCTAGAAATCGTTTCTTTCGTCCCTTTTTTTTTTTCTTTTACCCGATCGTGATTGAGTCCCCCCCCCGTTTGGCAGGCTATCTAGAAATCGCCCGGAGGACGGCGCGGAAGCGGGACGTTCGATCGCGACGTGGCGACGTCGGTGCTCCCGCAGTAAATGCAGTGGAATATAAATCAGCGTCGTAACGAGTAATCGATCAAGATAATGCATTGGGAATCGGAGAAAAAGTCACGTGGACAGATCGATAAATAAGGACAAATAGAGCCGACCGCGAGAACGATACGCAGGATACGTGAACGTCGGGGACAGAAAAACGGCACGCGTGGCGCCCCATCGACGTTAATCTGCCCCCGTGTGCACGCGAAACCGGGAAAGAGATGGAGTGACACAGAAACGAGAGAGGTGGGCACAGACGGATGGATCGGAGTGAAGGAGAGCGAGTAAGGGAACGTGTCGCCGGGTATACACGACACGTACGGCGCGCTCCTTTTTCCGATCGCGTAAAAGAAGTTGACTCGCCGCTGGATTTACAGAGTATCGACTGGATCGTGGACCGAGGCCTCCCGATGCCTTCGTGATTAAGACGTCCCTAGATCCAATGGATCGCGAGCTGGATCCGAGAAACGGGGAGAAACGCCGCACAGTGGTCCGAAACCGTAAAAACACGAACTAAACTCATAGCACTGTTATTTACACATTATTCATTATGAATAGAAAGATTTTAGGTAGTTCTCGAGTTACAGAGTATAATTGCAATCAAAGATTCCCTTATTATAATTATTTTAACAATAATATTTGACAAAATGTTGTTTGGTCGAAAATGGTTCTGATATTTTCTGTGGTGATGTAGTTATCTCTCAGGTAGCAGTATATCAAATTTGTTACAGCCGATACAACGACTCTTACAATACTGATTTCATCATTGAGATTCATAATCTGTGAAGAACTTTATTGAAATTATATAGTTAAAATGGAAATAGTTCGATGATAATCCGATACCAAAATTTCGTCTATACATATAAGAAACTATGCCTAAAATTTCATACATTTCGAAGGAGGTCGAAAAATTGAATTTAGTTCGCGTTTTTACGGTTTCGGACCACTGTGCGCCGTTCCGTGGCAAGAATCTTTGATAATGGAAAAATGGAGTACGAAGAAATTTTGTTACAAATTTGTTGTATATATTATTTACTCCGCGCCGAGTATACGAATGTCTTAAAATTTACCATCAGAATGTGCCTGTTCCATTTATAATCCTTTATTCAGCGAGTGAAAATGTTTAATAATCAAGTCACCTTGGGTAATGCCGTTTTAATTGCACCGCACAACTCTCTATACGATTATATTAAGAGGGCAAGATTGAACAAGGGATCGAACCATAGAGTCGAACGTTATCGCGTGTTCTGCATGACAAACGGCGTCTTGACGCCAAAGCGTTCTTGCTCGCGTCGTTGCAGCTGGAAAAAGCTTGGCTTGCCACGAGGAGCACGTCGATGCAACTGCGACCGCTCGACAATCGTCAATATAAACTGGACTTTAAGTCGGGCCGGCGGTACAGCGATTCAATCACAAATCAATTTATCTGCCATCCGTAGCATACACGAGAAAAAATGTCATTACCGAGCTGCATTACTTGGTGAATGCCCGTGATACCTTTATCTGTTACGCTGCCCTATTAACAAGTCGATTCAATTTTTTTGATTGGCTACCAGTGCCTGCAACGAGATCGACAGCAACGTTTGCCCGTGTGCTTTTCGCGAGGAGCAACATAAATGTAACCCAATGAACGTTTCAGCTATCGCGGTTTTAATTTAAACGTTCCCATTGCAACGAATTTAAGTGATCGATTTTGGAGTGGATTCAGGACAATAGGATATCGAAAAGCGAAACCTAAATTCGGATTCGTATTTCGCAGCACTGGCTTTTTCGTGGAATCCATTTAGAAGCACCGTTTCATTTTGTATGCAGCTCGTCTGATACAGAGCCACTTTGTGCAAAGCTCGACCGAAATACACACGGCACTGTCGCATTTATCTTAACATTTATGCAGCCGCTACTTATACGTTGCCCCTTTCGATCGACGACGATCTCTAAGGTATCGAAATTGCATTTCGAAACAGTCGATAAGCGCCGTGACAGGCCATGAATATTTTCGACGGAGCGGTCCATCGGCTGTCCACGGTAGATAATATTTCCTTGAGTGGCAGCGTTACGCTTGACACAAAGCCGGATTAAAGTGGCGGGCACGCTATAAGGTAGACCTAGAGAGATCCAAGGTTGCATTCCAAATGACGTTTTCAAACCTGGCGGTCTTCATTATTCGTAAACTGCTGAACTATACATACGTCGCCGACCTCCCAGTTTATACGACGTTGAAACATTCACGACATAGAAGAATATTCTTAAAGACTGGATACATTATCGAAGATTAGCGTGTCGACGTTCCTGGAACCCCACGCCGCTGTTCTTTAATTAATATCAACCGTGTATGAAGCGTTTGTTCGTGGAAGTTATAGCCACCCTCGCGTGTACCTTGCTTTTTCTTCCTTCCATTTTCCCCCACAATGTTCGCGTTTCTGCATTATTAACTTTCTTCTTTCCTCCCCTCGCCCAAGCCCTTTGCGTACGACGCTAACCGAACGCACCAGCCTACGGAAAACTTCTTGCAACGGATCACCCTCCACGCGTGCACGCTGAAAGGAACGGTTTATCGACATCGTTCGACGAGGGAAAATTGTATCGTGGCGATAACGAAACGGCAGCACAGAATCGATACGTGATTACAAGCTTCGGTTATCACAAGAATGCATGCACGCGTGCTTCGGGCCAGGTTCGATGTATGGTTAACGAGGCTATAGCAGGATGAACTGCGTGGTCGCTGAGGGAAATAGATCTTTGAAATAATGCATAGCATTGATGACCCGTGGACCGCCCTTTCTTCGCGAACGCAACCGCGACGAGGATGACAGTTCTCTTTGTTGCTAAACGTTGCTATCACGACGCCCGCGACATTTATCTCCGCGTGGTTACCGCGAAATTTAATATGCCCCGCGAAACGGCAGCCGCGCGTGACATTAATTTGAAGCCTAATAGTGAACTTTTTTTCGCGAACGCAGTCGCGTTAATTAAGGCCGGGGGCTTATCGGAATGGGCCCGTCAAGTTATTAAATCGAACAGTTCCGTGTAGACAGCTAGAAATTACCCCCGCGAATATCATCAACTCTTCGCATTGCTCGTAAAACTCGTCATCCTCGATCCCACATTTTGTTACGTCCCGTTAAATCATGTAATTGCACTATGCGTAATCGTTTCACGTTCGTCGGAAAGTTTCAGAACGAGGAACGCGCGAAAGCGTCGAATTTCTTCTGACACAGAGAAGGGATGGCTATAGGGGACACATAGTCGGTCGCAATTAGCAGCCTCCGCTGGCAAAGTGGAAACGCTTAGAGGTGGCATGTCAAGGGGGCAAATTGCAGTTTTACTTCGGCACGTTTATCAGAGAGAGAGAGAGAGAGAGCGCCCGCGAGATTGCAGGTACACGACTGGCCCCGTGTTAAAACAAAGTCACGCCGCTGGATGGCAGCCGCGCGGCATATGTACACCCCGTGCTCGTTCAAACAACGCGGTTTCACGCGGGCGCCAATTAGCTAACGACGAAAGTTTAGCGACGACGGCGTGGAACTAATCAAGATACGGCGGATAGTGTAATCACCGTTGATACCGCCGCTAGACACCGTCTTCTCCCGTTCCTGTCACGACGAAACGCAAAAGAGGCGGAATTCGCCGGGGAATTAGCCGGCGACGCGTCATCATGGTGGCGTCGATGCCGGGAATCGGTAATTATCGCGACGAATTCAACCTGCTTTCGTTTGAGAGGCCGATGCTTTTTTAAAGCGACGCGCACACCCGGTCTCGTTACGATTCTTGGAGGGGCCGAAGACTTTTTCTCGTCTATGGTGATTCGGGCGAGTGTGCATAAATATGCGGTACTTCAACTTAAACGGTTCTCGATGCGCCCTGCGCATGTATAATTCATGAAGAACTTTCCACAGCGAGTGCAACTTTAAAGTACCGAATTCCGTTTGAACGCTTGCCGTCCCCTGGCGACTCGCTCGTCGATTAAAAATTTCCCACGAATACGCACGAGTTTTCTGGATTACATACGGTGGATCGTTGCCTCGTTAAATAGACGTTCCTTATGGGTTTTTTCGAGTGGAACGAATGCCGCCTGCTCCGACGAACCTGTCCATTCGTTCCTCACCATTTTTTTTCTCCCACCTCCTCCTTTTCCTTTCACTGTCACTGACCCTGTCGGGTCATCACCGCATCATCTTTTTACCTCCGCTTTCTCATCCCCCTTTCGGTTGCACCACGTTCTTATTGTACCCGGCGCATTGACGGACAGAAGAGATAATTCCATCCCACCGTTGCACAATAATAATAATAATTTACTGATAATGACCGGACGGTGTCGTCAAGTTAGTACACGAACTTGGCAGAACGTTCCCTTCTCTAAAGCACAGTTCCACTTGTCGAGACTTCCCGAAACGTGTACAAAAGGTGCCGGACAGACTCCTAACACTGCATCTGCGATTAATATCGCCCACATCCTGACACAGAAAAAACGTATTAAACAAATTCCAGCGTGGCAGCGTGTGTACGAAGCGTTCCTCTCCTCCGCCCTTACATCCTTTCACGCACTCCCTCCGTCGACGAAAAATTGCCAAGATCGTTGATCGATAGATCCACCGTACAGACGACCTTGACTGCCCATCCGTTCACCCACAGAGGGAACCTATTCCTGATACCAGACGCCAACCCGAAGAGCTGCGTTCCCGGTGCCCGGACGTAACACGGACATGCACTCAGGGCTTTCGATTATTCAGGAACGGGAAAGGACACGTCCCACGATCTTGTCGAAGCCGATCACTGTCGGGCGTTCGCTGCGCGCTCGCTCGCGCATGCATACACAGCCCCGATCGTGGGGCACGAAACGTGTACAGATTGGTCGGCCAGCGAGGGAGGACCACGACAGAGAAAGATCAGGCCGCAAACAACAATGGCCTGATTGATATCTGGCGGCCGGCATCAAAATAATATCGCGGCGATAGGCACGCCGGGACGAGGTTAAAAGCTTAACGAGTTACAGGCATGATATTGGATCCAAAGAAATTTATGGTCCTTGTAGTACCGGTGGGGCCCGTTTGCCTCCCGCGGCGCGGCCCACGGACCTTGCGGTCCACCGCTACATCAATAAGATACCGCGCCGAAATAAATTCGCTGTTTTGACGGCGTTTAATAATAATTCGCCAATCCTACTTGCCGCACGGTCCCGCGACCGCTAGGGCCCGGCGTGGCAGGGGAGGCGACGGTAACGAAATATCACCGGGGCCTCTGCCGATGGGGACGGCCGTGGAAATCTTCTGGTCGCCGTCCGGTTTTCCGGTTTCTAAGGGTCCGCGGCAAAATTGATATTCGATGCAAGGGGCGAGAAGAACGAAATACCAGTGGCGATGCTGCGCCCTCGATTCTCCAACCGAGCGATTAAGATTTTCCGGATTTTCTTCCGCCGATCGCGTAGCTCGCGGTCGAGACGAAATCTGACGCCGCGCGTAACAAACGTTTCATGGATTGAACGAGGAGACGAAAGCTTTTTATTTTCCAATTATTCTACCCCCTTCTTCTCATCGTCGACGAGGTGCACGCAGGTACCGCGCTCCCTTCGCTTCGCAGGATTAAAACAGATACGCAATACTTCATGCACGCTCATCAAACCGTTTCCAAGTATCGTGTTCTTCGTTGCTGGTAATATACATATTACCATGGTCGTCGTCCAAACCCGATGACCGAACGGTCTTTCATCGTGATTCACCGCATTCATTTTGCACGACGGGTGCAAGAAGTGGCAGGGGATGAAGACATAGCCACCGCGACCGTGGTTACCCCGGGCTTCTGCGTCTTCGTCGCTGCTGGAGTGTTCCCCTGCTTAGGTATTTCCTGGAGCCGGGCAGCGCATTAGCATTTCCGTTACCGTTACCCTCCTCGTGGGTACCGTCCACGGAAATTTCTGTCGTGAAACACGGGACACGGGGGCGAGCATACACAAGATGCGGCCGCAACTTGTATGACCACGAAACACTTGACTTTGGGCGTTCCGTGAACATCGGAACTTCCATTCAATTAATTCTTAACTAACGCGGCAAACGGACGCTCTCAACACGCTCTCCATTTATCCATATATTTTCCATATGAGAATTCCCATTCTTGGGGAATATTCGTATTTCGATGTCTAAAAACGGCACCTGGTGTTCGAGGAAACTTTCTCAACCCCTTTGGTTGGATGTATTCATATATTTCCTAGACCGTAAGAGACAAATCGTTTTCATTGTCAGTCCAACTGTCATCCATCATCGCAGGTGAAGGCGACTGTCTGGTGCAAACAGTCAGGCCACGCGAGGGAATACGCTCCTCTGTTCGACGAACTTGTGGGAACATCTTTGAAAAGAATCATTTTTTGTTAATCCAGCAAAATCAAGCTTTCATCTTCTGTGGCATTTTTTCCTGAATATTCCGTGTCGCCACTTTCTTTAAAGTTCGACCGTCGTGGCCGTTTATGACAGATCGTCGATAGCAAGGAAATCATTGTTGCTTGATCTGTTTTCTCGATTTCCACCATTACCCTTGTATCATTAACGTGGAATTAAAATGTCCATTGCAGGAACCATCCTTGTACTACTGGAGAATTCTGTCGCCCGTATCACGTGCTCGTTGCTCGTAATTATATTGTTAAGGCGAGCCGGACTCAACGCAGCGTCGAGTTTCTTTCGTAGAACGTACACGTGGTCTCCGCGCTCGGAAACGTTCGCCCAAAGTGGACGGAATAACGAGCAGCTGCTCAAGGAGACTCCTCAGTGACCAGTATGATATCAGCAATTATATACACGTTCCACAACAAAGACCACCGTCCAAATGATTTCGTTCACTTGAGGCCACCTGGCCGATCATGGACTAGCTTCGCTCCGATCATCGCCGCGTACGATTAGCGTTCGTCCCTGTCCGCCGCGCACTATCGATCCTGTTTCTACACCGTCTGCCTGTCTATCCTGTCTTATCCCCACGAGTCGACAAGAAGGATCACCGAGCGAAGGTGCGTCCGTTTAATCGTGGGCCGCGGGTAAAATAAAAGTGACTCCATTTGGTTAAACGACACGGCGACTATAAATTGTATTAACGAGTCGAATGTACGGCGGATCCTATTTGCATAATGTATGCTTATCTGGCGCGTTTAATGGATATCTGAATGTCATCGCTAATGGGACCGGTAATATCCCGGCGTTTTAGCGGTGGACGCTGGCCTTTCACGAAAATTTGAGGAATCTAAGTCCTGCTGCGACCAGCACGCTTTCGAGACAATCAAATATTTCTCGATTCGGTGAACCTGTCCTCTAACGCAAACACGACGTCGTTGGACCTATCGACTGTCCGTATATCTGTCCGATTATTCAATTAGGCAAACTACAGGGAGAAAATATGCCCGTCCAATTTTGTGTCATTAATGTTCCAATGTTGTTCTCGTGCACGAGTCCCAGAAGTTTCAGGAGATGATTACGTCGCGTGTAAAGTTGGAGGATGACACAATATGAAGAACAGTCGGATGACTAGCTTCTCCCTGAATCTTATTGCCGGTAGGACGCGTGTGCCCGTAATGTTTTACGTCTCGTGTACACACGGAAGCCAGAGAACAGGCACGAGGAGGAATGTTTCGGTAAATAGAGCTGGTACGTATCGTAGCGTCGACGGTACTGCCAGTAGTAACGTAGGCTAGCAACGGGGCGGATAGAACCGCAGCGTCGATTTGCAGGAAGATTTACAGCCAACACTAAATATCCATGGCTCGGTGTTATTATCGACTTTATTGCATCCCCCCGTCGAACGCGGCCGTTCACGCGGCACGATAGGGTTAGCAGAAAGAGCGAATGCTATAGCACGTCTGGGCGTCATATATCATTCCGGGGTTTCATTGATTCCGCGTTGACTTGGCCTGTTCCGCTACAACTGTTCTCCAAGGACCGGAAGATGTTTCCTGTCTGCGTCTGCTGTCTAACATTCGGCCAGGAGCACAATGCAGTCTACGATGGTATAACAGAGGAACGCCGTGCGTTGTCTGTCTCTTTTACAGCCACCCTCCGATAGAGACGGTTTTCGGTGTAAATAACGTTTCTTATCTGAACTGTCGCAAAGTAGGAGCGGAGGGTCCGCTGCGCGATGGTGATACGATCAGAAGCGTTTCCAGTTTACGTTGTCGCCGATGGGGAAGTTCCTTCTAACGTTGATTTCTGCGTCGTTTCCTTTCTTCTTGTACCCCCGCGACCTCGTACCAAACGCGCGAACATCTCGAGCGAGCACCGAATGGGGCAGTTGCAAGCGAAGAGATTTATCGTGTTGGTAATTCTGTTCTTTCGTCTGTAATTTTTTTTTCTTTTTCTTTTTTGCGAGGTGACGTTACTCGGATTTTAATACCCGCATTTTAATATTCATGAAGAGCGGAGCGTTTAATTGACGATTTTTCTTTCCTTGCATAACCGAGGGATTCACATAATTTTCATTTGGTGACCGGTGTGACGCAATGACGACGCGAGTTTGCCCTTTGGTGTAATACAAATGAGCCGTGTGTAAATGCGAAATAAATACATTTGTCTCGTGTCTGAAATCCGTGACACGTTTAAAGGCGACCGTGAAAGCTTTGTACGTATATAATAGCGTGCCGTGGCCGTTCGTAATTGCAGCGAATTTTTCGTTGGTTGCTTGAAATTGAGCTAAACACACTCGTCGCAGTTGGATCGTTAAAGAAATTATTCGAATATTCACAGTCGGTGTTGCAGCGTCGCGACGAGAAATCCGCAAGAATCACCGCGGCGAAACGACAAGCGATAATGCTGTAAATACAGCGAGGATTTAAAGAAACGACGGGGAGAGGCATAGAGGTACATACCGACAAAAGGGCACCGAACTGGTACCAAGCGAACGCTCGAGGATCGTGAAAGGAAGGATAAACGAAAGGGGGGAGAATGGAAAATACGCTAATGATTGGCACGGCGAAGATGAGCCTGGCGTAACGGTGCCGCACGGCCGAATGCATTCCTCGATTTTTTAAGGAAGTTCGTTCGTTAAGAGGCGTTTTACTTGGCGGACACGCGGCACTGTTTCGCAAACAGCCCGTTGAAAAGACGCGGGACAAAGAAGAAGTTAATTGCGCCCCTTTAATCGATTCGACGTCGCTTTGATATTTGTTTTTCAAAGGCGTTCGTGCGGCCCGGCCGATGAGTCAGGTTTTAATTACAGCACAGTTCATCTTCGATTAAACGGTGCCTCGTCGTTTTAGCCTAATGACTTGCAGGACGATGCGAGACCGAGGGAAATTTCATACGCGAGCCCCGCGAGCTCTACGGGACAGTTCGAACGAACGTCATTGCCGTTTTAATGCGTCTGTTGCCCGGTAAAGAGGTCGTGATTTTCAAAAGATAGATAGACTGCGAAGAATGGGGCGAGATTGCATCTCGATGGCCAATCGTTTGTGAAGGGAGGAACTTTTTTTAACGACGCCAACAGATAGATATCGTCGAGCGGCTAAATACTGGCCGCTAATAAGTGGCATTTAAGACTAGACGAGGGAGCAACACCACGTTCGCATTGTCGCGCTCCCCTCGACGCAACGTGAACGGCAAAATTTCGTTTGAATACACTTATTGTCGGGGTCCCAGCCATTTCGCAACGCCGCCGTTATCAACGGCGTGGTATTTCGCTGGAGGACACCCCTTCCTGATTATTCATCGACGGTAGGAAAGGAGAAACCGCAGAGGCCGGCTTGTCAAAATGATTCCGTGGACCAACGGGAAGGGAATGACGGTAGGCAGACAACCACGGACACGATAAGAGAAACGGCGACAAGGGATCCCGATGAAGAGGGAAAGAGCGAGAATGGCGGGCCGAAGGAGAGAGATCACGCGAGGGGTTGGAGCGTCCGGGCGGTAGAGGGAAAGAGGACCGAAGAACGAAGTGAAATTTATTCGCGTACAAACGGATGTAAATTTATTTAAATTACGCGATTTCGACCGGGGGTTTATTGTGGCGCGGCGCGAGCGGCTTTATTTGCTTTATCACTGCGTGGGACAAGGGATGGGCGTGGACCGTAGCTAGAGCGCGAGAAGGATTCTATTTTGCGGGAAATTAAAAACTCTGTGGCGCGCGCGAGACCCGGGCACCGATCCCGTTAACATCGCGCACCGCCGGAACTAAACTTTCATGTTTTCTCTTCTTCCCCTTCGTTCTGGGTTGGCGACCATTTTCCCGCCGACCGTCGCGGGTTCATTATTAACGGCATATCCTGGAATTTAATTGATCACCTCGTTAAGAATCGAGCTTCGAAGGTGGAGATATTGAAATTATTACGCCCCCCCTTTTAATTCCGGCAATATAAGCCCGTGAACGATTCACAACCCCCGACGATTAAATTATTCTAATCTCTATGTAGAGGCACGGGGAACGAGGCAAACGCATATTAGGCGGGCGCACCAGACCGACCGTAAATCTCGTTTTGTTGACGTTTCGCACGTATCTCAGCGGTAATAGGCAGAGCGTTTCGTAACCGGTTCGGGGCAACCGATTAATTTCGATTCGATCGGTACGCGTTAGAGTGGCTGGTATTTGCAGTGCTCTCATGATACATTACGCAACAGTTTTGCGACTACGTACGCGGACGTTTAACATGACCAGTGAATAATTACCGATATCGCGTGTACGAACGTACACGTTGCCGCTTGCGTATTATACGCACATTGGTATCGAAGCGTCCGACGCTTTCTATGCATCTGCATAGCCCAGGCGGCTTTAATTAGATTCATTGTAGAAACGGTTCGTGTGTCGTCTTTAAATGCGCCCGCGCGTACACGGTACGAGATAAATACATGCCCGAGCTATGGAGGAGGCAGGCGTATAGAAGCCGAGGGACCCGTTGATTATCTCGTTACTTAACGCGAGTTCGATAAGTACGCGGAAAGTTTCACGATCGAGCGGTTGCCGGGGCGAAGCGTGCACACACACGAACCAGGCGGGGCGATATTAATTTCGAAATCGCCGGCTATTAATGAACCGGTGAAACGTCGAAGGTACGAGCATCGCGTGGAATTACGCGGCGGAAATGTTGCTTTAAATATCGGTGCGTGCACGGTTCATGCGGTCGCCACCGGTTAACGAGATAAATAGTTCGTAAATAGGATAGACGCCGTATAACTCAGAGGCATCGATTAGCTTGTTACCTCGTGCGGCTGAAATATGGCCCCTCGTTGGAACTTGTTGAAATGCGCTCGCATGGGGCACCGGTATACTCGGCGACCATTGAATATTTAATAGACCGGGGCTATACAAGAACCAGAGGGGGCCTTCTTTCTGGCAGATAATTCTTCGGTTAGACAATGCATCGATCCGGGTGCATTTGGAACAATTTGCATTGCGCATCGCGATCGAAATAAAAATTGGATGTTCGCGTTTCGTAGTAAATTAACGACCCATCCATCGAGTCGCCTATAAATTAAGTATACGCGATGCTGATCGATCGGGCAAAGGCACGCGATGGGGAGCACCAAATCTAGAAAGGATTCGCATTCGCGTGTGGGAAGGGGACGGGCGACCGAAATCACGTTGCAACAGTGTCACCGACAGGCAATTCGAAAGAGCTAAACAATGCGCGGCGATTGGCTATCACGGGGAGTCTCGTTCGCGGTACTTCATCTCGGGACGGAGGCTGGCTACGAGCGATTCGATTGAATTATTTCATGCCATCGGTGCCGTCGTTCTTCCGAGCGGCGTATATCGGAAGCCGCTGTTGCAACGGGTTGCAGCGGGTTCCAATGGGGATGGGAAGGGGGCCGAGAAAGAACGAAGGAAACGCGCGACGAGCGAGAGGAGACGCGTAGAAGACAACGGACAAGGACGAAGGGGAATAAGAATAAGAAGAAAACGGGAGAACCACTCGACGTTCTATACCTTCGGCTACTGCATACGCATTTATTATAATCTACGAATTCCCGAGGAGAACGATTCTGGACGGGAGCTGGGGGCACGGAGCGGTGGACGAGCGCCGTTTCGAGGGAAGACGGAAGGGAGATAGATGAGAGCGGGATGAAGAAGACCGAGCGGAAAGGAACGAGCGAGGGAGCAAGGTGGAGGCCGATCTCTCCCGATGCGAAGAGAAAATATATCGTCGAAACAAAAGCAAAGAGAGAGGCTTGCATGGTACCACGGTTGCGTTGGTGGGATCGAGAGGGGACGGTCGGGTTCACGGGGAGGGACGAAGGGATCAGGACTGCGCGGAAGATGAGAGAAACGGAGAACCAGCAACGGAGTGTGAAAGAGAGAGGGCCGACGAGGTGGACGACGAGGGAATAAAAGGGAAAGAAGGATTCGATGGTAGCTCTCGGTGGCTGAGGCACTCCTGGGCCTGGGGTAACCTCAATTTTTGAGCATAACTCATGTGCGAGCGCGCTGCGCTTAAATCTTCTGTCCGAATAATAAGAGGAGCGCATTTACTTTGGGGCTACTGCGGTGACAACCTATCCGAAGCCCGTCCACGCATCGGCGACCTACGCTGCACAAGGATCCACCGGAGTTGCCCGATAGAGAGAGGGGAAGAAGAATGGCAGCGAGGGGGGAAAGGAGGTAGCGCGTATTCCTGTTTGGCAAGGCCGAAAGAATCGTTATTCTCCTGGCTGGCACAGGTTGGTCGGCAACCTGCCTTATACCTTATAGTCCTTTGATTTCACCGATCCCGCGGACAGTCCGGCCGCTCGTTGCTTTCCGACTCGTCTTCTTTTCATAAGATCGTCCAAACGCTGTTGCGTGAATCCGTAGCTATCCGACCGATCCACCGCGCAGATTTGCGAGCCTGCTTCAAGAACGCGGATCGTTCTTCGTTCGTTCTTCTCTGCCCTTCGTATCGGAGACGGAAGCAAGTTGCACGATATATAGTTCCTCTTCTCGAACGTTCTCAACCCACTATCGAATCGTCGTACACTCGTTGCGCGAATTAAATGGAATCGCCTAATTCCAACAGGTTCCTCGATTAACAGAGGTCGACTACGATGTCTTGATTCGCGTGCTGATAGTCATCTTCTTTCGTTCAATCTCTCTAAATACCTCCAAAACGGTTGTCGTTTGATCCGTGTACGTCTTCATGGAAACGTGATTACCGCGCGAATATATAGACGCTAAAAATCCGACGGAGAAATTCCTGTCGCATACCGGCCGCCCAATACCGCGGCACGATTCTTCAGGATTGAGAAGAACACGCGTCCCGCGTCGTCGCGGACAGAAAAGGGGATGACGATGGATCGGCCGGAATCCGCAGATTCTGCGAATCGACCAGACGCATCGAATCATTTACCGGGCTGTTCAGCGCGGCACGTTCGCCGGATCGAACCGTACCTGGACGAGGACCAACAAAATTCCACAATAGAACGACACGTTGCAAGAAGCTCGCGCGTAACTGGCCGGCAATTTAATCGGTCTCAAGAAAGAAGGAATGCCGGATTAATGAGTCTGTCCGATACACGTCGACCGATCGGTCTGAAACGTGTCGACAACGAGCAGGGAGCAGCGATGCGTGGATGAAAAAAAAGGGGAAGAGGAGAACGAACACGGAAACCGTGAGCAAGCGTGCTGGATCGAGATCAATCGTTGCAGCGAAGTTTTAATTGTCTCCCGGTTTTCGATAAAAACCATTCTGCGTGCAGCCGCTCGGCGAGCAGTTCGATACTGGCCTCGAACTTGCCACAATGTTACGCTGCAACCAGCATAACCGTGGAACACGTTTGGTTATATTTGTTGTTGCTAACAAGGATCAGAGAGAGAGGGAGAGAGTGCCGACGTTAGCACAGTGTTGTTTTATTATTAACTGATTCAGTAGTCGAAGCAATTAGATTGCAGTGTTCTGTACAACTGACAGTGAAAATGCTGTTAAAAAAAGTGTAGAATCGTTATATGCAGGTACCTATAAATCATGGCCGAAGGGGTATAATTGGAGTGCATAAAAGTTGGTGTCTGAGAGAGGCGTTCGTTCGAGGGTGAAAAGTTTCTGATATCTTAGACAGGTCGTATTAGATTAAGCGGAACTTTCTTCCGATCGCTAACTCGCGTCGATGGACAGAGAGCGGGGAAAAAAGCGGTTCGACGAGTGGCGAATAGTTAGACTTTATAAATATCCTCTGTATAATGGTTTTACCGAGTCTTCCTAAACTTTGGTAATTAGTTCGAGCATAGTTTAGTAACCCGTCTGCCCACCTTTCGCCGTTCCCCCTTCCCCGCTGCCTACACAATTCTACCTTACTGAAAGCTGGCTAAAATACCGCTCGGTGGTTCGATACCTCAACCGCCTACTACTGTCAACTATACACACAGACCGTATGAAGAGCTTCTTATAGTAGGAACCGAACAGCCTGGCCCTTGCATATTTAATTTCTTAAGTTCAATTTTGCCTCGTACGTCGTCAGCTTTCTTTCGTCTACCAACCTACTTATTTCGCCTCGTCTGATTTCAATATCGCGACCGGCAATCGACACGTACAGGCGATGGCTGGCCGACCGTGTGCCCCGGGGCGATATTTACTCAGGGCGGTCGCACGAATTTTCGTTATTGCAAGAAATTAACAGGTGCCGGTAGAAAGGGATCGGTCCCGATAGGCCTTGCTCTCGGTAGTCGGATAATTGACGTTCTCGTATGACGCGCATCGAGACGTTCCTAATAACATGTCGAAGAAGGATAGTAACCGCTGCGCCGGCTGGCGTGCTGCGCGTTAGCGATTGAATCGATTTATCAATCATAAGTTATCGTGGCCGACGATCGTGTATCCGATCGATCCGGTCGACACTAAGTTACGCGTGCACTCCTGCTCGTTCTTGCTCGTGTCTCCTCGTCCCCTGTCACACTAGCGCATTCCTTTGTATTTCGTGTTTCTGCGTGCACGAGGAGAACGTTCACGCGTCCCCGTGCATCGTTCGACGCCGCGAGAGATTCAAGGTGTGGAACTTACGAGTCAATAAGTCGGGATCGCGTAGCGTAACGCGACGAAATTATTGTGCATCCTGTTGCAACCGAACGACACATAATTCGGCGATTCCCTGGTCGCGATGGTATCGTCATTCCTTTGCTCGATCGATAAACTATTCCTCTGTTTCTGCGTCGCGTAAAGATCGCAGATAAATTCAGTACTTTCCGCGCCAAGGTAGATTCGCCTCGTCCGTGGTCCAACTGTTCTTATCGTGTTCCAATGGTGTCATTAATCGGTTTAACATGCCGCCTTCGACGATATTTCGGCTTTATCTGACCGAATGAACGTATTCACCATGTGGTCCTACACAGTTAGCGTACAAGACACGCGTACCTTTCTAACTGATAAGATGGCCGTGCGCGGGTCCAAACGATGAGCGAATCTCTAGATCGAGATTACGTCGCGTATCAAGCGTATCTGCCGCTGAGCATCTGAAGCGTGTCATCGATAACTACGGCACGCTTCATTCTGCCATATTAGCTGTTCCTTTTTTGTCGTTTTAGCTATTCAAGAATCGTTCGGCTCGTCTGGGCCCGTTTCGAATAGGAACGGAACGTTCGTTCGCAATGTTCCCCCCCCCCCCCCTCGTTCAATACCTATTTGGTGCAAGGTGATATTTCAAAAGTTACGAGTTACGCGTTTTCCCCTCATAATAATACCCGATATCCCGCAGATGATTTTATTCTAGACCAACGGAAATAGGAAATAATACGTCCGAAACGAAGATACCAGAGGATGAGACGACGAAAATATACGTCAGCCGGATGATCACGGGTCCAAATCGGTGGCTCACGATTGAATCACCAGGAGTACTATCCTGTCTTTAGTTGCTATACGAGGACGTCCTCGGATCACGACAAATCTGGGGATATTTTATAGCCAGTCGAATCCGAATCATGCCCGCGTTGCAGCGTAGAAACTGTGAGATCCTTAAAATTGAAGCCGTAAAACGTATTAAACCAATGACAACTTTACCGTCTCGTGCTACTCTTCGCATTACTACCTACCAGTTGGTGTCCAATGACGAGCACCGCGCGACCAAGCGAAATTCGGATCTCGCTGTATTATTTCGATTATGTTCCGTGAAAGCGGTGAAAAAATATCCCAGTGCAGTCGCGCATTCACGCGAACTCCCCCCGAAAATATAGAGGCGATTCAAGCGCAAGGGCCTCATAGACAAAAGGAAGATCGAAGGACAAAGAAGGGAGCAATCGAAGAAGCCGTGGGCCCTATCGTGCCACCGAACCGGGGTATCGCGGCAACGCACGCTCCCCGTGTATCGCTCCGCGGGCGGCTGGTCGCAGACATGGGCGCTACAAATGGGCGGGCCAGCCCGTGGTGCCCTCGGGTCATGAAGAGGAAACGCACGGCCCTGCCAGCCACATTGGGCCCGGGTGCGAGCAGGATGGACGCGGCGATTCGGGAAGACAGGTGAGAGAAGGCGAAATGGGTGAAGAGACGAGCGGTCGTGGAAAGGGAAGAAGGGGGACCATGATGGGAAAGAAACGGGGAAGGTGAGGCCCGATAGGTGGAGGGGATGATAGGACACGAAGAGGAACAGAGACAAGAAGAGGTTGATTGTCTGGGTGGAGGAAGGTAGAGACGGCCGTAAAAGTGGCAGGGGAAACCTGAGCACCATAATACAGAGAGGGGGAAGGGCCCCGAGGTAAAGAGGGCCCTATCAAGGTGAACCACTTACACTTCACCGACTGGATTACACTAAGCGATCGAACTCGGGCTCTCAGAGAGGGAGCAGAAGGGTCGCTCGCATTGCGTGCGATCCCCGGTGCTCAGAAACCGTAGGAGTTAAAAGAGGAACGACTGCATGGTGATGAACAGAAAGAGAGGAAACGAACGGTTCTAGCTACAGAACACGTTTGCCTACGATACGAGGACTGTCCGTCAGCTGACGGGTCCCGATGCTTCGTCACAATTGTTCGCGTGGCGTATCCATCGTCCGGCTCTCTGATAAGTTATCGAATAATTTACTGCTCGATCATGGCTACGCTTCTTCGCGAAGGGCTCATGAAGAATTATACGAAACGATGGAAGCCGATGCTCTTGTCCATGCGGCGTGGGCCGAATCATACCGTAGGAGCTGTATTATGAATAAAGTTTACGAGCGTAAAGTTGATCTGCGCGAATCCAGCCGCGTTTCATTGAGGAGCACAGGATCGATAAAATTTACTAGCGATCTTCGTTTAAATTGGGAATTCGTACGGACGTACGGAAATTGGACGACTTTTACGATCGCTTACGAAGCAACGACCTATTTCTCCCTTATCTCGGAGTTACATCGAATAACTTCGGCCGAGACTGTAACTTTGACGTTTCCGCCAGGGAATGTTTAATCCTGTTTGCTTCGCCCCAAACGTCCATTGATCAAGCCAGGGAGAGCATGAAAATGTGACAGAGATAGTCGGAGGCGCGTGCAACCATTGCCATTCGATTCGGTCGTTGAATGTTCGAACATTAGTCGGAGTACAAAATAATCGACTGCACTGCCAATTCTATTTAGCCATTTATTGCTACTATCGCTTGGCCGCGAAAACTCTCGAGGACCGCTGGCCTCGAGTGGCGTCCAAAATCGGCAAGAACTTTCGTCACATGTTGGACTCGATTCAAAACGTTCCGCGCAGCACGACGGTATCGAGGTTAAAGGTCGTTCGATAGGAATATAAGCTCTCTCGGTGACTGTTCGAGCATCGAATTGCACGGCAAGTGACCGGAAAGGAGCTTCGAGTGGTGCATCCGGTTAAAAGAGAACGAGCATCCTCCTCTTCAAGTGTTTGAACTTTGTAGGCGTTTTCCGCGAGTTCTCGAAATTCTCGCCTTTCGCTTTCCCAATCGGTATTCGCGCAACAAAATGAAACGAAACGAAATGAAACGGTTCACGCCCATCTCGTGGCCGAGTCGCTTTCTCGAATTCCGGGCGAAAAAAAACCTGCTGATTTATTACACAGCGGGTCAATTGAAAACACCTGCAATCCCACCGCTTCCCGCAATGCGGTCTCGCAATCGATCCGTCGGCTTCGATTAATATGCCCCGTTACACGATTAGTAGGTTGCGCGAAGTTTATTACCCGGCTCGTGATGGAAAAATAGCGGCCGCGAGAAACTGCGGCCCTCTAATAAATTCCTGGGGTCGTGAAGTCATCCCCCGCTGGTCGGAAACGCGACCCAATTGTCGAGCATCGATTCCCTTCTACTCGCGAAACCTACTTCAGTTTTCCATCGTTCTTTCCTTTTTCCTTTTCACCACAATTACCAGCACGTAGAACTCGTTTGCCGGTGCCGCGTTTGCTCAAAGACAAACTGCGCGTTAAGTGCATGCTGTCTTCCTGAAGCTATAGCGCGTACTTTACCGGTAAGGTCATTGTTGGAATGGAGGAGGTAATGTACCCTGGCCTTTATAAGTTATACGAAGAATTGAGGTTAATTATACATTTATCGGCGTATCTCGGATGCATACGACTTCACTTCCAACGGAGCAGAGCATATTGCCGGAAGGAACGGCAGCATCCAGAATATCGGAACTGGGCCAAATTTCAGGCTTCATCAAATCGTCGTGGATATTGCTCGGAAAAAATCTTTATACGCCCCGTTGAAAAGCGTGGACTTTATGAACGCGTGTGTACGTGCCGTCGTAACTTTCCCGGGCAGATGCATGTAGAGAAAGCGGTGGAAGGGTAAAGGCGAACGCGCGTCGTTGGAAAGCGTAAGGGAGAATAGTGTTGCACGCTTGAACAAGGGAGAAGAAGGAATTCGAGACGCAGAGAGACGTAAAATGTCGTGGCGCGCACGCCCGCTCGTAATTGCAGTTTGCGTTTCTCACGCGAGGATCTTCGACGTGATCTTCGGCCCCGTAAGCAAGGTAAAGCTTGCGAGGGACCGTGATAATTTCCGATGTGCGATAAAATAGTTCGATTTATGTCGCAGGTATGAGACACGAACTTGCGAAGGGATTTTGGCAAGAAACTCGCGATGGGGTTGCGGTTATGTCGACGCGGGGTTGCTTTCATTATTTACCAGCTCAATATCGCCAAACTAGGGCGGTGTATAAAGCCTGGGAATAGAAAGAAATGGAATTCCGTCCGAAGCGGCGCGTAATTTATAAATCACTGCTGTCCATAGGCGGCATTAACAATTCGACCGGCAGAGACTGTTCGTCTAGAGATAAATGACGAAGGTGGCTGGAAGAAAAAGTCGATAAGGGACATCGATGCTTGCCGGCCTAAAATCGGCGCGGACAAATAATTTAAGCGTGCACGGCGTGCCGTGTACAAGAAAACTGCATCAACAGTTTA
Organism: Nomada lathburiana; assembly: GCA_963667235.1. Classification (NCBI taxonomy): domain Eukaryota; kingdom Metazoa; phylum Arthropoda; class Insecta; order Hymenoptera; family Apidae; genus Nomada; species Nomada lathburiana. Next base: position 11,526,993 of record OY763903.1, read on the forward strand.
ACAGTTTTTATCATTTCTACAGTAAGACGTATTTGAGATACGATCGAAGGAGAGTTCCGTCGGTTTCTTTGCAAGGCTTGCTGCGAAATTTTATAGTTCGATACCGCAAGATAGAATTACAGTTCTGGTATAGATCGCGCAAGATGCCTCTCTTCCTTAGAATACCGTTCATTTACGATGAAATTCGCGTCTTATCGAATTCGAACGGTACCGGTAATATAATTTTAGTCCCGTCGTTAAACGCTTTATCATGAGCAGTATAGCAAAGGGAACCGCGGTATTGCGCAAAAATCATTGATGTATCGGTACGATTACGTGCCCGCGATGTCCACTTAATTACCGATAATAGCAATGAAAAAAAAAGCTCGTAGTTGTTGGATCGGAGTATATACAATCCGCGTCATACGTCATTTTATGGGCAGAAATATTTTACGCGGCGGTCATTCCTTCAGCACGAGGGAATGGCAAACACTCGCGGCTTTCGAGGGTTCGTTGACGTTTTCGGCCGCTGACGTAATCGCTCCCAACGCAACTACCAGTCACGATGGGAACGCTGCGTACGTATTTCCAAGTAGAATTTTTGCCGATCAACAGTTCTTGCTAAGGTTGTTCCCATAGTGGGAATCGCGTTCTTTGATTTCACCATTGGTATCCAAAACGGGCATTCGAGGAACGGTTCGTGAGACTTTCGTTCATAATCTGGCAAGCACTTAAAATGGCGACGCTACAATGATAAAGAGAACGACGAAGAGGGAAGAAAGGAGAGGAAGAAGGAATATAGCGATTGAAGATGTTCGACGGCGGTTCACAAAAATAATCCACGCGATATGCATAATCATTGAATGTGCAAAACGTACGATTCGGAGAACCACGTGGATACATTGTTTCTGCGAGGTCCACGATACAGCAGAATTATGATCCGTATTTATGCGAGATCATTATCGCGGCACGGAAACGTTTCTCTCTGGAAAGCATCAGATAACGCGTATTGTTCTCACGAAAGAAGGTTATACCGAGGAATAAAACGGACTCATTTTCAGGCGACGTTTACGAGCCCCGTTCAAACTTATGCTGTCCCATTCCCGCTTTTACGATTTATTCTGCTTTAAATACCTTTCGACCGTGTGCCGGCTTCAAATTTCAGTCGACCATTCTTGTTCGAACTTGGCGTTGAACGAGCATTCGCCGTTTTAACGATTCCCCCGATTCGTGTACCAGAAATGATTAATTCTACCCCATGGCGGCCCCTCGTTTCGACTATATTTTAGTTTGTTGCTCGATTAATTGAGAAAAGGCACGAGAGTTTGAACCATTCTGGAGAATGTTCTCCACTTTCGTGTCGTGATTGGTCATTTAATATTCTGTACTGCAATTAAGATCGATCAGACGATATGTATTACTTGTTCCGTGTACCCTATAATAATAATAATAATAATAATAGTGGAGATTAATGAAATATGCATGCTTGCAACTAGTGCTAGTTAGAACCACGGAACATTTAACAAAACACCGAAAATTTATAGTTACCGGATATGCTAGCTAGAAGGTTTATAGATTTCCGCTTAGTTTCACTTATAGCACAAACCGGAAATTAAAGGTAGCTGCGTCAAGGGACGGATTGATTTATTAATCCAGGATAAAACTGGCGTGCGGACAAATTAATTGACGAAGTCGTGAAGCTCGGAAGATAAAAATTAATGTTCGAAATGTAAAAAATTCGGGTGCTCAAATATTTTTTTGCTTAAAAATTCAGGAACTTGATGTCGTGAAATTATCCTTTCCTATCATTTCGAGTGAATTGATAATGCGGCACTATTTAAATAGTTTGCAATGTAAATAGTTTTGGAAATGTTGAGGCTGGAACAACACTGTGTGTACGGTGTTTCAGTAGCGATACGAGCGCATCGATGCGCACACGAGCGTGTTGTAGGCTTGAAGCAGAGTTTACGCACGCTATGTCGCGTTTGAATGACGGGTGCACGTGTGACACACGCGTTCGCACTAGCGGGCATCATGAAAAAGATTCGAGAAGCTTGCAAACGATTTGCCCGTGCCTCGCTGATCAGTGAATAAAGGACCATTTTCGAAGGGGAACAGCTAGCGCGAAGGAGCGATTCTGGCATCGAAAATGTTACCTTTTCGATTTCATGCTTGTTAAACATTTTTTGCTGTTTGCGTTGACGGGCGCTCGGGTTTGGCAAATATTATGAAACGATCCGCATCCAACTTTTAATTGCTACGTGTTTTCGTATCGTTTATGTGTCTCTGTACGTGTGATTCTGCATTCTAATTGCCGAGGACAATTTGCATCGCGCGTGTTATTTATGCCCGCTTGTTGTTCAAGGCGGTATCGTGTCTGAGTTTTTAATTTTCCAGGTCTAAAGCGGTGTAACTCGCTTCGATTTCACGATCCGTTTTCGCAGCGTGTACCTAATTGCTCCGTTTATAATGATTGCGGATTCATTGATATCCAGCGCACGCATGCATACAGCAAATTTTCATTCGAACGTTTCTCACACTTTACCGCGAACATCTATTAATTGCGACGTTCATATTCTACCATGTAACATTTTGACAAACGATCGGCATTCTATTGATCCATAGATATGCACCAACGAACTTTTTACTGATGGTGAATATTCGATTGCTCGAACGAGGAATAAACGCATCCCGCGAATCGCAAATTGCCGAATCGCGTTACGTAGGCATATTGAATTTAACGAGCCTTAACACGTTCGAAAGGTGTTTAGTCATACCGCGTGAAAGTCCTTAACAAGTGACAAACGTTTTACCGACAATGAGACGATGTTTTCGCACGGATAGCATATGCCGTACGTCTATTAAGGGGAGACGGGAAATAGTGCATATTCATCTGCGCTCGGCAATCGTACTCATTGAAACTTCATGTTGAACGAATCTTTTCACAATACAGATACGAGAGACGCAGTCGCGATAAATAATCGTGTTTCCAGAGTGGTGGCATGGTTTAATAACGAAAGTCTCGCGCGAGAAGGCAAATTAATCGGGCAGCTTTATCTCCCGATCGCTACAATACACATAGAGATTCCGGCGCGATTTAATTAATCGATTGACTCGCGAAGCGAATCGCGTAATTTCGTACGATCAATTGCCTTAAAGTGGCCGCCATAAAACGTTCCCTGTAACCGTTACGTTACAGCAACCGTGTTTGTTCGGCGAACGTTCGCGCGATTATTCTTACGGGTGCGCCAAGAACTTCACGAGCCCTCTTCTATAATTATCGAGCGTGCCATTCTTGAGGGACCAGCAGCTCGTCGCGGGGCGTTTTCACCCTCCGCATTTTTAAACCCGCCCCTCTCTTCCCGCCACGCGCTGTACATGAAAATAATAATCTACGGCTAGAGCGGAAGGCATTAAAAGACAAAGTAAAATACGGGGGACACGGTGGGCTCGACTAGGGTGGCGAATTACGGGCATTATTTATGGCGACGCGAAGGTGGAACGAAAAATAGTGACGACAAAGTGGAATGATCGCGAGAGAAGGACGGACTTTTTTCCTGCCACGTGCCAGAGACGCGATTGTAAATTGCTTCCGATATGGACGAACGAGGACGACACGCGTGCTCGGCTAGTCCTGCGTTGGATTTACGTCAGTTCGCTTCTCCTTCGGCTTTTCTCCCACCCTTTCTTCGTGTCGCTCGTCTTCCCGGCATCGCGCGGCCCGAGATATCCGCGTTGGATCGTTTGCATCCGCTCCGACGACGAGGCAAAGCCTGCGATTCGTGTTCCGCCCTTCTGAATTCGAGGCCAGACTGGCCGAGGACGGATTTCATCGATACGAACGAAAGGGCGAAAAGGGGCAAACGATGAACCGAAGTCTGCGTTCGCGTGAGAACGATCGCGACAAATCGCGACACGAACGGCGTGCGGGACGAGGACGGGGAAATGGATGAACGAACTCGTCTCGCGATTTACGACCGGGGATTATTTATAGAGTAGCGTAATGAAAATAACGAGGACGGAAGCGATCGGGGAAATGTTTACACTGACGTACCCTTCCGCCCCTTCTTCTTTTTTTCATCCCCCGGCGACGCGTGCACGGGAATACGCTTGGTAAATCGCTGCCTCTGTCTCGCGGCTAAGTGGCACGCGTGCGTGCGCCTCGTCTGCCTCGAATTTATGACGACTATTTCCCTTTCACCCCTGCGCGTTTTTTTCTTTCATACGACGCTTCCGCGACTCGATGCCACTTGTTTCACAAACGAGCACCGTTAAAGCGGCTTCTGTTCTCCTCTGCAACCGTTGTGTCCCACGCGCTTCTGTTACGACGATCCTCCACTTAGCCTCCCGATGCCTTTTTTTCCACCCCTCTTAACGCCTGGCGTTTTTCATCGCGCGTACATAGTGTACATACGACTCGCGGGCTCGGGATCCCTCTCGTATCGGTGGTTCTTCTTTGCCTCGCTAGTTAAACTACGCGTTACCCGCTTTACGCCGCAAGGGCGGTAATGCGAGCCACTAAATCGTCTCATTCCGAGGAAATTTCGTTGAGCAGCTTCACGCGAGTCTTCTTGTCCAGCTAAACAGCGCGACGCTGGTTATCATTGCCATCGTTCCGGGAAAATAACGTGGGCGCATTAGCTATTACTCTGGTATCCCAAGTGGGAGGAACTTTCATTAGCCGGAATGGCAGGGGAAAGAAGAATAGCAGGACAGCGAAAGATTGCACGGGGTGAGATGAACGCGAACATCCGTTGCTCGGATGTCGCATTCGAAATTAACCACGAATCTTTTGTATTGGCACATTTTACATTTTACGTCGACTAGAAACGGCAAATAAGGGCAAATACTGAACCACCTGTATCAGACAAGGGGTTAAATGCAAGTATACAATAACAAAAAAACAGTAGGACCAAGTTGCAATTATACAATTGCATACATCATTCGGTGGCAGTAATCTGTCATGGCGGTGATCAGAATCCAGGCAAAGTAGCCGGAATAGCGAGTGGTGGTCTTAAGCGGACTTTACGAAAGGCACGATGTTCGTACGGGCCAGCGGTCGCGACGAGCCTCGGTCCCCTGCTTGGCGGAGGGGCCGGAATAATTTCTATTTCGATCATTAGAAAACAAAACGTGTCCACGTGTGTTCGCCGATAGTATCAGGGCAAGGCCAGTAAGGGAGCGGATCAGTGTGTTGACCGTGTAAACGGTAGACGATCAGAGTGAAAGAGGGAGAGAAAGAGAGAAAGCCAAGTCTCGAAGCAACGGCCAGTGGACCAGTGGGGCAGGTTTCCTCGGACCTCCAGAGAGGCGTAGGAGCCCGGCAAAAGGTAAAACGAGAGAGAGAGACAAGCAGATAGAGAGCAAAGAAACGGAGAGAACGAGAGATCGAGGAGTTATTACGGGCAGAGGTTACGTGGTCGTTGGTGCACTCGTAACTGTGCGGAATATCTTGTGTGCTCGGCAAGGTTCGAGCTTGAAACAGGAAATTCTTGAATCAGTTCGCGAGGCGGCCTCGTGCAACCTCTTATACATTGTACCGTCGTAGATTGATTTCATTTGACGGGGGGAACTTCATGTGTGCACACGATCGGATGACGCGCTGTATCATGACACAACTTAACTCTGCGCGCAGGTTTGCTTCATGATGTATTATTTGTTTCCGACACTTTCTCGTTGCCTACGTTGTGCTCGATGATTTCGTGTACGGTTCTAAATATTTACGGGACTGAAATTTGTATTGCTCCAAAGTGGGGGAAAATATTCTTGTTCGGCAATTCTATTGTTGAAAACGCACTGGACGCGACGTACGACTAATTTCTCTCCAACGCGAGGAAACGAGAAGCTGGCAAGCACGCAGGAAGGTATCGAAAAATTTCGATCGCCCGAATGCTTATGACCTGAATCGTGGCCGTGGGGTGTTTCGGATCGTCCCGCGGACCAAATAGACAAAGCACTATCGATATATCGTTCTGGACAGACGTTAGATAAATGATGCTGCTAGGAAACGATTTGATTGGTTGACGCGGGTAACGTATTGGTAAAGGAGAGAGCATTAATGTACGACGGGAACAGTGATTTTTACCGTGTAACGCTTACGCAACGAAATTTGTATGGGAATCGGGAACATCCTTCGCGTGTAAGACAAATAGTACGTTGCTCACGGATTGATGGCACAGGGCTACGTTCATCTGGAATAAAGCTGGGCTCCAAGCAATTTGGGAACGGAAGCAGAAGGTACGGCTGCAACCTGTTCCTTTTTTTCAGGGATCCACGGCAAGCTGGTGATGTCATACAGGAACGATCCCGACCACGAATACCGAAGATAGCGGGAGGCCTCGATCGCGGCTACAAGGTAGGCATCTCTTGTCAGTAACCCTAGATTCCAGTACACTGAACATTCGTACATATATTATGATTGCCGTGTCGATACGTGCCGCCGAGTTTGCTTAGGCCGACAAGGAGCCTGATGCTCCCAGGCAAGCGGGCCGCGAAAATAAGCGCCGATTTCTGGAGACGAGATGGCCGCTTCACACACTTCTAAGCATTCCTCCTTATGCAATGTGTCGACGTCGGCAGCTTGTCAAACTTTTCAGGCGAAACATCGTTACGGAATATACCAGCCGTGTACAGAGACCCGTGTATACACCCCGAACGATTTTTGCGTCCCCCGTCGCGGATATTCCGTCTTCCTGCGCGAGCCAAGATTCCGAACTTTCTTATTGCCCGAGATAAGGTGAATACGTCGTAAAGTTCGTTGGCGCAGAGTCAGTAATGCGTCAGGTAGTAGGGAACGAGCATTTTTCCCCGCCGTTAACAGCAATTACGACCGGTCCATTAATTGCGTCGCATTCCCAACGAAGATTATCACCGGTGGCATCGTAGGTTCGCCGCGAGCCACGACCTACTACGGCCTCCTTTTTCTACTTTTAATACATCGTTTCCCGACCGTGTCCCTTTCCAGCCTGTCTCTCCGGTCGAGCGTTCATTCGGATATTGCCGAATATCTCGGACGGATAAGGCAGGGGTCGGCTTCGTGGCGCTTTGTCCGGCCTGCACAATGGCGCACGGCGGGGGAATAATAAGAAACCGGCGGTTTCTCGATCGAAACGGTCTAGACGCGGAGAAAGGGGGGTTTGTCGGCGGGAAGAGGCGACTGGTTGGCAGGGGTCGCGTGCAACGTTGCCCAGAGCGAGACAAGACGAGGAGGCATCCAAGAGACAAAAGATAAATTCGGCCGACCCGAAGATACGATCCGCCAAATCCACATTTGTATATTCCTCCTACCAACCGGCCGGTCCGCCCTTTCCCTCCTTTACCGTGTTTCGCCGTCCTGTTCCTCTTCTGTCGCGGTTGGTTCCCCGCTGACGAGCTCCTTCGAACTCGGGACCCCGAAACGTGTCCCACGTCCTAGCGCGTATCGCGGACCCGTCACCGATCCACCGGGCCAGCCCCCGACCCCGCTTGTTCCCCGTAGCGAAAGAACGAAGAAAGTCGAAGGAAGACTCCTCCGCGACGACGAAGTTCTCCGGGACAGGCGAAATTCGGCTGTCATTCCGAATAACTATTTACAACTGGCTTCGTGAGACCGGCCGGATTCTTGCATACAAGAATACCAGCGGTATCGTGCGTCGCGCCCGCGGCCTCTCCGCGGGAACGGTCCTGCCAGAAGGGGGCAACGTTTCGCCTGCAGGGCGGTCTGTCCTCATTAAACGTTGCACGGGGCCACGCGAGATCGCAGGACGGCCGTTTCGCAGCGCGCAATCGTCCCCGGGGATCTCTGTCATTCGACGGAATGACTTTTCGCGTCGTTCACCGGCACCGCCATGACCGTGCAGTCGGGACGACGAACGAAACGAAGAAAAAGAAAGGCAAGAGGAAGAAAGCGTCCCGCTTCTACGGGGGGACGAGGCGTTCTCGCGGAACGCTACGGCGAAGACGCGTGGAGCGGATGGAGGGAGAACGCCGCCGCGGCAAACAAACTAATTAATGGCAATCGGACAAATTAAAAACGTCGCGCCGCGACAATTTGTTGCCGCGCCTCGCCTTTCGCGTTTATTCCGCGCCCGTCCCGGGAACGAAATCATTTCCGCTTACGCGGGCCGATGACAGGTCGGCCAGGCTGGTTTAACCGGGCCGCTGCATTTCCACGGAACTTCGTTATGAACAATAATTAGTTTTCGTCCGCGCGGATCGTGAAATCGTTTAACGAGATGGGCACCGATTGTTCGGACGACCCCTCGTAAACTGGTTCCGTGATTCGTATCGAGTGACCGAGTACGATGACGCGACAGAAGGCGCAAGGTTTACTTTCTGTGATTCGACGTCTATCCCGGCCGGACAGACTTTCTAACGCAACAACGGCGGCCGCGCAAGAGATCGATCGAACGTGGGTGATTTGGTAGAACGGAAGCGGACCCCAATTCCGTGGATTCGAATGTGTAAAATGAGACTGTCGGGAGGGGCCCACGACATCGCGACAACGCGAGTATCACTTCCGTTGGCGCATAAAATTGGCATTAAACGCGGGCGAATCACGTAATTAAGTGTAAACGTTTAAACGTACTCGCGCCATTGAGTTTCGGATCGACGATTCCCGTCGTGGAAATTTATGAGGCGTCACGTTCCTCGCGCCACGCTGCATCGGCGGGCATAATTAACGAGCCCAAGAAGAACTCGACGTCGGAGCTTCGACAGTTTGAGCGCTACTCGACGTTCCATTGCGTCGCAGGGCAAGAACAAACGCGAGGAACGGAAGAAGCCATCGGGACACGATAGAAACGCGAGATATCGTCCGCGATATCGCGTAAAATAATACTCGCGAAATTTATCGTTGGCTCGCAGAACCAGCCAGCTAGCCACTTCCGCGTAGATCGTCCATTATCTCTTTTGCTCGAACCGGAGAAGTTGGCCGAGGACCCTCTTTTCGTTCCGCAACTTCCGCGACAGATAACCGTGGCCATAAAGCGTACCCCTATCGGGGTGAAAGTTCAACGGGACATTATTATTGCGTCCCGTGCCGAAACTGGGTGAAATTAAAAGAAAACAAAGTCGATCGTGTGTTCGGCCATCGCTTCGCGGATAAACGAGCACACGGCGGACCTTATTACCTTTTAATTAAACGCCGGTGTTCTTTTGCCCGTTGTTCCGTTTTCATCTGCTCTACTCTCGGACGATTTCTGATATCGCGTCGGAACTTTAGGGGCCCTCGTGGTATACGGTGTCGAGGAAAACGCAGGTTAGCATGGCATCGTAAAACGACCGACGGAATTGTTGGTGGTAAAAAATAAAAACGCGTGAAGAAGGACGGGGGAAAAAAATGTGGGTGGTTGTGAATCGAAACAGAGGGATCCTTCGACCGCGTAATCGTTCGAACCAGATAAAATCGGAGCGTAAGCCGCAATAAAATCGTAACGAGATTGCGTCGCGTGGGCGTGGCGGGCGGGCTTCAATTATTTCGTGAAGCGTGGCTCGATTTAAAGCAGCTCGAGAGAGAGAGAGAGAGAGAGAGAAGGGGGGGGAGGGAGAGAGAGAATGTGCGCACGCTCGCTGCCACGTTTCGGGGGGTTTCACGCTGAAGATTATTTTACAATTTTATAGGGACGTACAGGTTTCCGCGTTTTGAATTTTACACCTGGTGCACGTAATTCCTGTCCCTTGCCCTGGTCCACGTGTATCGCAACTATCGACGCGTTACGATTGCGTGCCACGTTGCATACATCCTGCTGCAAAGTGTACAAGCAACACGATCATGCCCGACAACCGCAACGTTCGTAAAAGAAAATCGTGATATCTCGTTGGCTTGATTCGAATGATTTGTCCGGCATTTGGTATCTTACAGTTTGAACAGTACGAACAATTTTTGGTCCGTGAGAGGTTTATTGGGATAATTTATTTCTGCGAGGAAAAGACCAGTGGTGTAACGAAGAATCTATTTTAATTCCACTTTTTATATCTTCCTGGAATCCCGTATTCGTAAAATGCTTCGCTGAAATGTTAAACTAGATTTTGAACCAGAGTGATAAGCTTAGCGCAAGGTAGGTACACAGAGACGTCGAGTCTAATAAAAGAATTACTCAGCCTTGCGCTTTACTTTCGTTCCGCGTTTCCAGGAGACCGTTTGTCAGGTAAATCAAGAAACACCGGTTCGCTCGACTTCTCAAACGTAATTATTTCTTCCAACGAATAATTAACAAATCGCAAAGTGGTTTCTCACAGACAGCGTCTGTTAAGTCTCATATTTACAAAGGATTCTCGAAGTTCTATACGATATTTTGGATAATGAACCATTGCGCGGAGGTCCGTCAGCAATAATGCAGCGCAATAATTACTCGTTTCGTCCCGGTTGCAACTTTGTGGATGCAGCCGGTTGCGTTTGCATAATTACATACGCATCTCGGTTCAACTGTTTATGCCATTGCCCTTTCCTTTATACAATCGCTACGTTGCGCGTCCACATTTTTTCCGGTCCACAAATACGATTCACACTCTCTCCACAAGCTTTTTAAATCAGAATACCTCCACAGTAGCATTCACTTACAATCTATACCAAATTCTACCGCGATCTTATCACTATTTCTACTGAATTCTCCAAATGTCACGAACCATTCCCCAGCTTAGAATTCCCACTTTCCCCCTGCGAGCTTCCCCATACGACAGCACATGGAAAAAGCAGTTCGAATGGTAAGGAAGCAAAGTTTTAGGGTCTCGGGCTAATCCAGCCGTAAGTTACTGAAGGGAAAGGGAGGCACAATGAACGAGATCCTTTCTTTCGGTGGCGTTCGGTCGCGCGAGCGTACCTGTAAGCACCGTGCAGGTAACATAGCCACAGGATTAATTCCGACCAAGCGTTTCAGGGCTCGCGACGCTCAGCTTGTTTTGAGTTTAAATACTTTCGGTCGAGCGGGCCGGAAAGAGGGTTCGACTTAATTTATCGTGCGGGTTAAGTACTGGGAACCCGGCGTAAGGAGCGGCAAAGAATCGCGCGTCGAAGAAACCGACCCAGAGCCCGACGATTCCGCTCGAGCGGCCGCGCAGGGACGAGGCGGACTCTGTCTTTGCTTCGGCCCAGAGCACGGCAGAAGCGTTTTAAGAATCTCGAAACATCTGCTGCCAGGGCTGACTGGGTGCCTGTGAAACGCACAATCGGTCCACGCGTACCACACCAGCACGGCTCGATCTCGATTTTATCGAGACCACACGCCTGTTACCGAGCTACTCGATCCTCTCGATAAACGGGCCACTCGTAACAAGTGTGCTGCTCCCGAGGTTGACTTTTCGCCCAGCAATGTGGTAAATTGCGGGACGATGAATCATAGCTTGAAATATGGGAAGATTCCTTATATTTAATGGTACGAAGGGGTTTCTGATTCCTGCATTGGCAATTTATCTTCTTATGACATCATGCGATTTTCATTTCACGTCCTCACATATCTTCCACTTAGTTACAGAGCAACACAAACGGGTTTTTTTTAACAGTGGAATATGTATAAATTGAACCGTTACCGCAAGTAAATGAATCTAGTACGATTTTGCAAACGCGAAAACAAAATCCGTCCACGGAGGGATGAAAATTCAATTGATCCACTGGCGATTCTTTAAATTATTCTTTTACCGGCGGTTTCGTTCGTTGGTGTGATATTTCGTTTGCGAATCTGGCACTCGTAAAAATGTTGGAATTTAAATGCAACCGCCTGGTTAACACGACTTTCATTCGCACGTAAAATTATGCAAATTCCCGAGCGAAACGGCTCTGCTCGTGGAAATGCGAACGATCGCCAACAGCGTTGCGGCCGTATCCACGTTACGTTCAGGGAATCGAAAAACCGTCGTGAAACTGTGGCCCGCATTTCAATTTCGCCGGTGTTCCAGCCATGAATCATAATTTAAGACGCACGGATGCTTTGTCTCGCGGCACTGCGACGCACAAGTTGCGGATTTCTCCGCGAGAAATCGTTGCCCCGATCGTATCGGCCAGTCCCCCGTCAACCCGGCCAACTTTTTCCACCGCGGAACGTTTCAATTTTCTGTATTCCCCAAACGACGATTTTACCGTGGCTGTTTCGCCGTGGACCGTCGACGGGTCAGCCGTGTTATGGTTTTTCGAGCGTTCAGTAAATAATGCATCCCCCTCGACCGTGACCAGGCGCAAGAAATCAGGAATTTCGAGATCGTAACGCCCTCAACGGGAGCTACTTTGGCTTTACGGCTTAAGCTTGATGGCTTCCGTCTTAAGGGGGAACGACGCGTGTGATTCTGAATTTATGAATTTCTGGGGCGGTCAGTTTTCGAATATATCAGGGGCTAATAATTTCACAGTGCGTTCACAATTTTTATGAGATTTTTCTTACGATATTTAGCTATTGCATATGTACGCGTTGGCCCGCTGGGAGTGCAAATATTTTGACTAATTGACTCCAACAATATTTCCAACAATTTCTCGCTGAATTTTTCTGTACTCGCCATTTATACTTGATGTTCAAAGAGCATAGTTCGAATGGAGGAGCAGCATTTAGCGACCCGTTAATTTTATCGAGTAGTTTATGTTTCTTCAAAAGTGCTGCCCCTAAATGACCAACGAGAATCGTTTGCGTGGTCAAGGCTCGATCATTTCGATTCTCAGAGTCAGTTTCGGTGTATAGCAGCCGAGTCTTAATATTTGGGAAGATATAATCGGCTTATAGTCTCCGCATAGTAAGTTAGGACGAGGTCCTACCTGGCTGCTCGCGTTCCACGAACGTGACATGTGAAGGGGTCTGGATATATTGGTAGTAAGAATAACAGAAGCAGTGGGACCACGGTGGACATGGCGAAGGGAGGATAAGGGGAAGGGATAGGTGGGCCCCTGGACATCGTATCGACGCGGTGAGGAACACGAGATTTCAATTACTTGGCTACCATTTCATCAAACCGGAACTCTTGCCCTCCCTTCCCGTGGTCGAAAAACCCTCGTAAGTAGCGAACCTCATCATGCCAGTCGCCATGTCATTTCTAACGAGCGACCAAATGGAACAGACCTGCATACCGAGCAGGGCCTGTCTTATCTTCTGCACGTTGTTCTGGGAACCAGATCAATTTTCGGCGACAGCGTGGCAGTGAGTTGGCCCCGGTTTTGTGTTTTTTTTTTTGTTTTTCTTTTGCGTAACTAATATGACCGATTAATTTAATATCGAAACGCAATGTATTCGATATTATGTCTGCAGGCTGTAGCTCGATATATTTTAATAAAATTGTATTCATATGTTGGGAAACTGATTGTGATTCATGTTACCTATTATACATATGTACCCGTGAATGTGTGCACAGGGCGTTCCGCTTAATGGCATCCACGATTTTTAATCCCCCATAGTGACGTACCAGGAGAATGGTGCGTATGAAATTAAATGACTTCTGGTAACATAATACATAGTGCAGCCTCCTTTAACATTTTACCGGGCTAATAATGATAAATTATTTTAGCTCGATTACGTAGCGGAGCATTGAACAGACCGTGGAATGCACAAGGTTAGATGTAGATAGATGACTGATTACCATTCTACAGGTTGTCCTCGGTGTTACCTGTCGAAGCTATACTATTGTAACTTTAACATGAATCACCGCTATGGAATGTTAACAAAAGTGACATTATACGTTGCCATTAGATTGATCTGTAGCTCGGCGGCGACATTTGAAAACACATAGAATTCGACGGAACTGCAGGGCAAAATCTAAAGTGCAACGCAGCAACCGAGAAACCGCGGCGAGACGAAGGAAGAAGGTGGGCAGTATCGGTTCGACTCTTTATCGCGTTAAATCTAAGTGAATCTCCGCGATATAGTATAATCTCTGTATTCAGCCGCGTAGAAATGAGGGCAAATAAAGAAACGGCGACGCAAGAACGCGGGGCGTTCTTGCTTTGAGCAGAGTCGTCCGCTTATCTCATTTGGCGAACTACTAGAAACTACCAGGTAGGCCGGCGTGCACCTCTTATCGACTTCCTGGAGCTCGTTAATGCTCGCCCGATACCAATTAACGAGATGCGCAGGCATTTGTCATCGACGCGCCGTTTCCGCTCAAGTTTCCTAGTCGATAGTCTTCCGGTAGCCTCTTCGTGGAAAAAAATACCTGACCAAAAGGAAGCAAGGTGTATTGTTATCTCCTTGGTTAGATAAGTTCCAATCGGGATCGTGCTTTCAGGACCTGTTCAAAGGGTCTCTCGATTGTTGAATGAAAAATGGTGAAAAGGGGAGGGATGATGTACAATACAGGGGTAGCATAGAACACTTAGGCAATATGTGTCGTACAAATTCGATGTATCTTTTGACGATCGGAAGTCATTAAGGGCTGGCGCAATAAATATCATATGCACGCAAGAAATCCGTTACGCAGCGTTTACGGCCACGTTCAGCTTATCTGTGATTAACGATCGTATGGACGGTCTTGCTGGCGATTGGGAGTGATCATTTCTCAGCATATACGCGTTTATGAGTTTACGTTTTGCATTCTTGCCTCCTCATATGCATACCGATTTAATTGGTATACGCAACTACGATGCGAAGGAAATGAAGGACCTTCGAAATTCTTCGATACATCTGTTTTTATTCAACCTTAAGTAATCATTTTTCGAATATCAGTTCCCTATCAAAAATCAGACACGAGATATTCCTCGGCATTCCTTCGCGGGACCATTCGTCGGGGACGCGCGAACAGGTGTTAAGGAAGTTTCTTCTGTGCCGATTGCCTATTCGGTCTGCGAAATGTTTTCGGGCGTCTGAAATATACATTCGCGCCATAGGGACGGAGATGTACAAGCCGAGGGAAATTTACTAAAGCTAAGAACAGACGGGCAGAGGTGTTCCAGAGTTTCGGGACCGCCGCTTAAACACTGCGGTGTTACATAATCCCGTGGGATTAACCGTACTCTCGCGGGATTAACCGGCGGAGACGGATTTTCGTAGTCCTCGTCAGTCTCGTTCCACGGATACCCTTGTTCGACCGAAAATATCAAAGCGTGATCGCCGACGCCTACGACAGATCTTCCGTGTAATCTGTTCCACGGTACACGAATCTGCTCCTCCGGAGATGGAATACTCGTAACGAAGCGTGACACGTTGTTTGGGCTTCTCCTTTTGCGAGCCGCACGAGGATCTTTATTCCACGATATTCCGTGAGGCGGGATAATTCAATGGGGAATATCGTGTTTTCCATCGTGTTGCTTCTGTTCCCACTCGTCCCTCGATTTTTTTACTTTCTTTTCCGAATTCCTATGGATTCTCCTTGTTTGCATACCAAAGTGACAGGATAGTGAGAACGCAATGTGCTCGTATAGTATTTATATATACACTCGGTATGCATCAAGGTAAACTAGAATTATTTAGCGCGTGTAAAAGTGTTATTGACAACCAGGAGTACATATAGTTGAAAAATTCGGGAGCACCGTAATTAAGTAAATTATACATTTCTGTCCTCAATCCTTGTCCAGCCGAGTTTGCTATGAGCCCGTTCATTATTTACGCGGTCTGTCGTCTAGCTTCTTCTTTTTAATCGCAATATATAAACCGAAGGAAGTGCAACGATGGTTGAGGATTTATTTTTGCACACCGCTCCGAAAGGTCGCGGCTTTACGTGTTCGTGGTTCAACGTTCTCGCGCCACGCGATATTTAACTGTGCCATAACGCGATATTAATATTCGAGCTAAATCGGCCCGTACATCATCGCGCGGAGGGCAGCGAGAAAAAGGCGAGCCGCGAATCTGCACGACCTCGTGGAAACACGGACAGGAACATCGGATCGCTGGAATTATTGCGACAGAGTTCCGAGAAGCCGCCACGAAATTTCTTTCCTACGGCGCGGGCCCTTGTGAAACAACCAATTTCACCGAAAAGCAATTCCTCTTTAAGGTCCGACTTTCTTTTCCACGAATATTGAATTAATATACAATACAACCGAGGGGAAATGTGATATACCTCTCATGGTTGGTTTTATTTCTACAGCTAATTGCATTCACATTCATGATTTGCATAGACCATGATTAGTTAGCGGTCCCTCGGTTAGAGGGTGGATTAGGCGTAGGAAAAACGAAGGAACGGAACCACGGTCGGCGGGCACCGTCCAAGGAATGCGTCGCAGTTGAAACGATCGTAAAGTCCTGACGCACGGGGACGTCACGCGAGACAACGTCAAGAGCAGAGAAGACCGAGCGACAAAATCGTAATCTCGCCGACACGTCGGATAATTATTCAGATATTCCCGAGAAGAATGTCCGAGGTATCTAGATACCTTTAATGGGGCAAGCTTTCAGCCGTTATCTGGCCAAGGCTCACTCGGGCTTTTACTCGGCTCAGTCGCCCGCGCAGATAAAATACACTCGTAGCCCCCCCAATATAATTAACCGCTATCGGGACGCGCGGCGTTCCGCTTTCTTCCTTTTCTTTCCATTTTAAACCACTCGCTCGTTCCTTCCCTTTACTTCCCTTCGTTTCTCCCTCTACGTCTCCCCCCCCCATTGTTTTTTCTTTTTTTGCTTCTCCTTTATTTCGTCCGGATCGAAATTCCATTACGAGCCATTTATTTTATGCGTGCGTGATCGTCGTCCAGACATCCTCCGCGTCTCGTCGCCGACCAAGGGGCGAGCACGATAAGAGAAGAAGCCGGCTACGCTCCGTGCCGACGCCGCGTCGAGCGGCGTTATACGCGTATAAGCGGCCCCAACTCGCGGGAGCGAACGGAAACCGTAAACTTTTCGCATGGCGGATATACGATCATGGAAATTGTTTATCCCTCAATATTTGATGGTCACAGAAGCGATCCCTGTTTCGCTACTCTCAGATATATGTCTGGAAACTTTTGCATGATAATCGTTCTTTTCGAAACAACCGATTCGTGGATACGTATATGGGAAACGTCGAGGAAACAGTTTCACGGGAACGTAGTAAAAAGTATGCCCGGAATATCCTCGACGATGTTGCATACGATACACGAGAAAAGTGGTCGCAGAAACGAATGGAGGAGCCGATTCGTCGAAATATCGCGAGACAGGGCTTGGCCGCGAACGGCCTCGAGACCCCGTTGTTATCGGTTGCATCGTGACAGTCCATAATTTCCCGCGGAGGCCGCGCGCCGAGCGGAGCACAGCGTGCATGTAGCAGAGACGCGTGCAGAGCGGCGAGCACGAGGATCGGCCAGCCGATCGCCGGCTGATAACCGGCGTAGGAAGAGAGCCGTGGCCATTGTGTTATCGCTCGTGGTAACGACGCGTCTTAGCAGTGCTCGTAGCAGCTGTCGTTGCCCGTAAGAAAGAAGCGTTACCTGCCCAACCCCCGATACGGAATGCACGCGAGGGACACACATGCCCCCCTCATATTAATGCGTCCTTCTCGCGCGGCCCTTTTCGCGATTTTTTCCCCGAGATCCTGCAGCAGGAGCAAAGAGAGAGCTGCCGGTCCGCCCGACCACGAAAGGAATATCAATTTTGAATCCGATCGGTGGATACGCCCGACTGTTCCATCCCGAGAGACGAGTGCGCGACGGAGGGTTTTTATTTTCTTTCTCTGTTCAACTTTGGACCGGTCCCGAAACTGGTTCCTCTCTGTTCGTTCCCTTTGCCTGCCCACCAGCCGATGCAGCTCGCGGTGGACACCGACGAACGATTCGTTATGATCGTCGTCGTGAACGGCCCTATCTAGATTCGCGAGGGGGGCAGGGAAAACGAGCATAAAGAGGCGGTTCTGCTAATTGGTGATCCAACGCGACGGCAGAACTGTCCGCCGTGCTTGCTTCCTTCTGCTCGCTTTCTATTACTCCGCGACCACGCGTCCTTGCCTCTGATAGTTGGTTAATTTAATTAACGCTAGGCCTACTCTCCTCGTCGCGCGGGCGGACGAAATCATTGCGGCGGAGTGCTGTGAGTGACTTTGCCCCGAAAACGAAGATAAATCATTGATATCGCTTAGGTAGCATTAGCTCCGAAATGAGAATGAAAATCAGAGCCCGTGATACCGTACCCAGTTCGTAAACCGTTCATGGGTCCTCCCGGTCCCTACCCGGAATGTTCACCAAGTTAAATCGCCGTATACAGTCACGATGACCCTCGAGCAAGCAATAAACCGGGGGATCCAAACCGAAAGCCATTTACCCATTACGAGACATTACCCTCGCGACTGTATTACATGCGGCAGGCATCGCGGGATCGTCCTCCAGCGGCGTCGAGCGGGCGTAATTTTGAAGAAGCATGCAACGAGTCGCGTCTGGTCCTTTCAGGAAGAGAGTATCACGACGTTGGCTGGCAACGAAAGGCAGCCAGCCAGCAAACCAGCCAGCCAGCCAGCCATCCAGCCAGTCAGTCAGTCGCGCGTTATTTATTTGGAGCCCGACGACTCCCGCATCAACATAGTATCTACGTCGAGCATCCGTCGCCGTCCTTTCTCGCGGGCTGATTAATGAGCTGCCTCGGGCCGTTCTCGTGCGCTGGAATCGGATACGCGAAAACGGCCTGCTAACATTAATAACGACATGCTAAAGTTTGTCCGACGTACGTCGTTGATCCCGAAGCCGCGATATCGCAAGAAACAAGAGCAACGACGTTGGTTACATCGTAATTAAGCCACCCGCGGACCACTTCCGCTTCTGTCTGGCCGCGCCTCTCCGTTGGATCCCCTCCTGGGGCGACGTTGGCCGCGAGATCAAAGGTGTCGACTTTTAACGAACTACCGTCGCAACGATCAGGGTCCCGTTTTGTCCGTGGTACGTCGTTGAAAATGTGGAAAGCTCTTGCTTTGTGCTTCGAAAGAAGAAACAAAAAAATAGAGAACGCACGGTTATTTAACAGGAGTCGATTTCGGATGAATTTTAACGGTCGTGCCGCAATCCCAGAGTTTGGCTGGCGATGCGGAGGAGATTTTTCGTTGCACCAGAATGCAAACTCCCCCCGAGGCGAAAATTGACTAATAGAGAACAGTGATGGAAAGTGAATATGGTATAGGTTTCGATATGCTTTCGCGTATTCTATATCGGGGGCGAAATGCCCGGTTCTATGCCGAAAGAAGGATGCTTCAGATTAAAGCATCGAAGCGCAGCGTGCCGCGAGAACGGCCGATATCGCGATTTTCACGGGGCCCCGTTGCGAGAGTGCGGTAAATGAAAAAGTAACGAACGAAAGTGCACCGGGCTTGCGCTCTTCCCCGTGCAAAGCGATCCAGCTCGATCGAGAGTCGCGGTCTACTTCTGGAATGTACATATACATGTACCTTCGATAACCATTCAGACTAGTTTTTTCTACCCTTCATTTTCTACAAACCGCATAAATGGTTGGCGAAAAATTGACCAACGGTATCGAACGCGAAAACGTCCACGGTGGCTGCGTTAAAGAATTCGTTCTCCGCGGCGCAATAAAAACGTCGAACCTATCCGGCCGAGTACCATTGATCCGTTTCGTTCGTCCACGTTCGAGGATGATTTTCAGCGACGCGAGTAAACGACTCGGGTCGGGGGGTAAACGAAGCAGCCCCACCGACAGGAGAGACGGCTGACTTCCAGCACGATTTTCCACCACTGCGAGAGCACACTTCCCACCCCACCCCCACACCCCTCTTTCTATATGTCTATGAGAAACGAAGAACTTAACCGAAGTCCTTTCCGCGCGGCGACGGGGGACGGTCGAGGAAACGAGAACGGACTGGGGCTCTTTCTTCGACTTTTCATCAACCGCGAGAATGGTTTTCGATTAAGGCGCCGGATTGGCGGAAGTGAAGATGGAACGAGATCTCGAGGAGACAGGAACTAAGAGAGAATAAGCACCGGGGACAAGTGGTTAATTACGGTCATACCGGCTATAAGATGTCGCGATGGCTAACTCTTCTCATTTAAGTTGCTGTTCGAGCTTTTCGATTAGCCGAACGGTCTATTTGTCTGTTATCGTTCATGGGCGCATCGCGAAGATTCGCGGAGGGGAAGCGGAACGATTCTCTCGTGGATCGATGGTGGTCCTGCGTTGCTGCAGGATTGTTCGTACTTTTATTGGATACTATTTCCGGGTTCGATCATTTTGCAATCATTTAATGAAAATAGTTAATAATAGGTTTGCAATATTTGACGCTGGTTACACGGCAAATCAATATACATGTATTAGCATGTCGCGCGTACGCTTCGATCAAGTTTGCAAGAATGCTCGGTGTCATCCCTCGCAACAAGATAGGGAAACCTTGAAATTACCACTCGAGTTGTCGAGGGTTTGACCCTTGGTGCTGTCGATTCTCGTAACTATGGGTGTCCAATTACGAGGCTGTATATACAGCTATTCCTTCGGTGCAATGTTGTAAGGAAACGACGGTCGATTAACGCTATCCCTATTGGAACGTTTTTTCTACGAATACCCCATCGTCAGGCTTCCAGGCGAGTAATTAGTACTTTTGCCAAGCCATTTATTTCCATCGGAAGGTGCGTTCTATCGGGCCTAAAATAAATGAAATTTCGTTCCCCCGGATCAATATTTTCTTATTTGAATTCTCGCCAGACTTATATTTTCCATTATATAATATTGCCATTTCTGTTCGTCCTCGTACGCTCTCTCGATCGTCACGTTTCCGTTTCTGTTTGGCGACAAGCTTTGCCGCAGCCGCGAAGCTCGATTATCGCGTTTGACGGCCCTTAACGACGAACGGCCGAAACGAAAGGTTCGGGATCGGGTCGAAAACCGGAACCGTCAATCGGATTCATCCGCTTGGATCATCCTCACGGACTGAATAGAAAACGAAGAACAGGAGGATGCCTCTTGCGAGATGCGGCCGCTCCTGTGTTTGGACAAAGATCACGGATTGTCCCTCGAGCTAATGAGATTCCCCTTGTCACTGTGCACGATCTGACGATGCGGCGGCGAAGGATTTTGCAAGGAGAAATTCAGCCGGGAAGTCCTTGTTAGCCGGGGGCTGACTGCAGCCGGGGATATGGCGGCTGGTGTCGATTTCCCCGAAGGTGAAACGTTCGTCTCCTCGCTGAATTCCATTTATTAGCGCCCTCGTCGATTGCTTTCTTGGAATTCGATGTCGGAGCAAAATATTCCTCTTTGACTTAACGATAAAAAAAAGTTATTGTTTAATTCCTTGATATATTTTTGGTCACTAAACAGTAGTTAGTAAACGGACATTTCGCTTGATTTAGTATAGCAGATGTGTAAACGTACAAATAATAAATTGAAATGAAAATCGTGAGAAACCAAATGAAGTGCAATACGAAATGGCCCGAAAATTCTGCCTATGTATGAAATACTACGGTAATAGAATCGTTAGTCCGGAAGCTTTTTTTGTAGTTTTATATCGGGCACAAACGAGCCCCCTTTAGTCGAGACAAAACATCCTTCCCGACTCAATTGCTCCAGAGTTCAGTAACCAGGAACACGAGGCAACATCGAATCAATTTCGTTCCGCGTTGCTCCCATGTTTTTCGAGCATCACGAAATAATAACCCTCGCAGCGGTTGATTCGTCTCGCTGGTCAATTTATTATTTTATCCGGTTAAGCGTTGTCACCCACGCCCGGACAAAAATCTTCCCCGTCGAAAGGGACAACGCTGCTTGATTTATTGCTACGCCCGTGTGACACTCGCATTTATCACGAAGTGGATCAACCGGTCGCCGCTGCGTTCTTATGACATAAGACGCGTTACTTTTCCACCAGACGAAGACTGGTTCACCCTGTCCGACTCTCTGCCGTGTCCCGATCTGACCGAGGTGTCGATTTCTAAATCGGGCCACCCCTACGTCGAAACGAACCGAGCCCGTGTATAAGTGGAATTTTTGTTTGTAGAACAACGTGTAACGAATCATGTTCTCGTCAGCGCGCCATTAATTCATGAAATTTCCGGTTCTTTCGAATCGACGGCCACTGCCGGCCGCCGCGTTTCATATTCCTCCGCCGAGCATCGTTGAACCGTGAAAAGCGAACGCGGTGCACCGGTCGAGTATTTTAATTAAATAATCGCGCGGTGGCCGGGTTTAAAGGGATTTACCGGGCGCCAGTATTAAAACGCGGCCCGATTATACATATTTCATTGCATTCTATTAATGTCGATGAACCGAATTATCGCGTTAAACCAGATAGATAATTAAATTTCCATGCGCGCGTGCCCGTTTACGGCGAGGGTTCGCGGCGCGCACTTTTTTTCCCCCGCCGCCCGGTAACAATGTAATCGAGGGATTTTGATAAACGTCGATTTCGCTCTGCATGCAAATGCCCCGACGCCGATACTTGTGTTCGCAGTCGTTTGTCTGACAATTGGCCACGCGCGTACCACGCACTTTCGTATTCAGGAAATCGATACAGCATCCGGTGTGGATCCCTTAGTGCGGGTCGCGCGAAAATCGATGCTCGATCGTAAAACGGATTCAGTTGCTGCTACGACACTGTGTGCATACGTGTACACGTTGTCTAGAAAATATTCTTGAACGCACGTATGGACGTATCTCATGCTGCGTGGGTTTCGTTGTTGCCTACGTTCAGCGATACACTGACAAGTCTCCAGGAATGTTATTTATACACGAAAATCTGATTAAAAATTATTCCTCCCACCACGGGGACAATTTTTAACGCAGCATTCAACATACGCAAGTTGAACAACCGCGCCATTGGCATTCCATATGCAACCTACTCCTCGTGGCAATTGCATTGCGCAACGATGCAAGTACGCGTCATTAAAACGCATCGTGTCGGTTTCGTGGCGTTAGAGAACAATGGTAAGAACGCTCGTGTCGCTGGTAAGGATCGATCGATGCATGTCCCCGCGTTCCGACAATTGTTAATCGCGGCGAAGGTGTTCGCCGTGGTTACCCGGTTGAATGGAACTTCTTGTAATTTAAGCGTGGGCGGCAGCGAGGGCAGAGTCCGCGTGTTTTTGCTCGTTCGCAATTGCGAAATCGCACGGGGCGTTCATAGTAGATTTCACCGTGGAATCGCGTGCTGCCCGTTGCGTGCGCAAAGACAAGCCGCAAAAAGCTCTGTTACGCTTGTAAGCGTTGTCAGCGTTGCACTTTGCCGGCGTGAACGTTATACGATACCGTTTCCTAGCATAGGGGGAAAGAATGATGCACGGGCATGGATTGTAATTGTTTCGGGAACTCGTGGGGCCCGTTTGACGGGCGATCGCGTCTCGAAAGTTTCTTACCCACCGCGGAGAACTTGGAAATTGAATGGCACGTGTTCGGCTGACATTTTTAATTAGCAGAGTCCCGGCTCGAGTCGTTTTACCAACTTCCTTTCATCGCGTACAATGTTAATTGTATTCTGCAAAACGCGAGCACAGGTATATCACTTTCATGATTTAATCGATGCAGTTCCACGTAACGATAAAATAAAACGCGCAACCAATTTGTATGGGAGAAACAAAAAAGAAAAAATAGTATTGCAATTCGTACGATCGTTTCGTACGTATGACAAGTATTTGTTATCGGAATATTCTCGTCCAAAATTGTCCACCGTACATCCGAGATAAATGTCGATACCGTAATACAGTCTGAACAATAAGTGCAGCAAAGACTGGATATATAAAATCAAGTAGCGCAAACAGGAAATGTTGCTCGAAGTACCGATGGTATCAATGGTACAGAACGTGTTCAAGGAGCGGTCATCGTCCAACCTCGTTGCCCATCGCAACTTATCTCCTCTGCGGCGAGGCACGTGCACCAGAGCCTAACTAATAGAGGAGCACGAGCTCCTAGCGTCTAATTCGCCTCGGCGGTCGACAATTAGAACGTTGAGCTATCGATTCGTGCGCTGCTGGAGGTAATCAGAGCGGTGAGCGCTCGCGAACCTGTCCGCAAGGATTCCATCGAAGGTCGTGCGACCGCTGCTCGATACCGCTATAACTCTACTTTCGTCCCGTTGAATCGCTCCCGTTGTTTGTGTACACGCGATTAACCGACACGACTATTATTGCCGGCATTAAACGTGCCCCAGCGGCCAATCCGCGCCGCCGCGAATCGGATCGGACGAGCGACGCGGCCCGGCCTGAACTTGGCCGCGCCGTATGAATTATGTACGGCATAATTAATCGAAGTAGTCGCTGATTAAAGTAGCGATAAAGCTTCGAGGTGTTTGCGCATCGGGCACCGTAGCTACGGCGCGCCGCGCCGCGGAGCTAGAATAATTTCCATTACTAACGAACAGTCGGAATTAATAGAACTCTCAACGTTCGTAGGAGATATACGAGATTGCACGTCGAGAAGTTCGCTCGAGATCGATGCGATCTGTTTTAATTCAATTGGTCGACGCAACCAGGGGGAAAGGAACGGGGGATGAACGGGAATGGGGTGTACGGTGCGGCGTGGGTGCGCCGCGACGGTTGAAGAAGGAGAAGTAGAAAGAGTAAACGGTGGCGTAGAGGAAGAAGGGGTGAAACGATTCGCGTAATTCGTCGGGTCGACCCAGTGACAAACGTTCGCCACCTACGCGAACGCTCGCACTTATTTAGGAGGGATTAAGCCCTAAGACGGAGCCCTCGTTTTCGTCGACGGTCTTACGAGGCTCTTTTTCTTCCTCGAACGCCTTTCCCCGCTGGAGCGTACCTTACGTAGAAAGAGTTGGTGGTCTGGGTACCATTAGCGATCGATGCTTTTCCGAATTAAGAGAAGAACTCTTCTCCTTCTGTTCGTTTGTTTGCTCATGATCTTGTCGTTTCAGATCCCCCTTGCCCCGGGGCGAAACTGTTTCTACTTCGACCTATCTACTCGCAGAGCCTTCGGACGATTCGGTTCTTCGCGCCCATCGAGAGGAGTCGCAGTGATTCAATTTTATGGCACATTACGGAATTGACAGTGCCACGCTTAATCGGAGGGGGGGATTGTGACTTATGTTTTACTGCGATCGTAAATCGAACGGGAAATAACTGGATTGCAAAAACTCTCCCAATGAATTATTGCCACAGGGCATGCATCCGAGTGCAATTCTACGCGCACCTGTATACATATATCCGTACTAATCGTTTCACCGGTCGAGGAAACAATCGTTCGAATTTTCTCTTCGGTGTCTTGACTGTCGTACTCGCGATAGATACATTCTAATTTCTTCGAAAGATGAAACGCGCGTCGGAAGCATTTGTTATCGGCTCCCCGTTGGCGGTTCGCTGCTGGCTGGAAATGTGGGCCGGGATGCGTCTTTTCATCCCTTCTACGAAACAGGAAGAAAAGGAAGAAGGGAAAGAACGGCCGCTTGGATGGTGGTTCCCTCGGAAAGTAGTAAATTTTTGCTATTCATGGAATAGCGATTGCTTCCGTCGCCATAAGCGAACATCGACGACCAGCCACTGGCGAAGAATACGCTAATTTTGCGAGGGGTTGTCACCCTTCGGTCCTTCCGACCTTTCGCTCCTTCTTTCTTCCCTCGTTTCGCCGTTCATTGTAAAAAGGGACCACCGCTATAGAGATAGTCGATGCAACCAGTGAATCGTTCGCGTTGTGAAAACGATTTTACAAGAATAACGTTCCCATAAAGGAACTTCCATTCGATCGCATTAGCGTCGGGCAATTCGATTCTGGGAACTGGATATCGCGCAATGGTTAAGGCTACCTAGCAATTCTGAATATAACAGGGACGTTCGAAAAACACCGTCCATGGAATCGGTAGAAATATCATCAGCGCTCGTGTTAAATTTTTATTGAAAGATCGTTCGGCTGCGGACCCCGTGGCGTGTAGCACCAGCTCGGTGCTCGATTTTACGAGAAAAGTGCGCCGGCCTCGAGGACACCAAGACCTGCCGGCACGCAGATTACCTTTTCTCCGCATCCTATGGCATCCAGTGATATTCGATATATTCAGGCGGGTCCGCGAAGGCTGACGTTTTATGAGACACGGCAATGTCGCCGCGATGGCCTTTGCCGAGGATCGAGGGAAAGTTTCCTGGGGCTTCCGAGACTCCCAGGATACCCTCGCGAGCATTATTCGTCCGTTGGACGTCTCACGGCGTCGCGTCGTCGTGGTCGTCGATTATATTCAACCTCTAAACCTGCCGTATGTCCCTTTCACCCTATTCCCCGTCATATTCATTAAGCAGACCTCTCGGACCGCATTAACTGATTAGCGATGCAGAGTGCGATCATCATCTCGACCCTGGTTGAAGCGTTCACGGTCGGGATCGTCCGGGCCAATTATGAGAAATTTGTCGCGGTCCCTACAATTGCTTCGGATAACGTGAAATTCTTCGTCAGAATTGCCGACCCTCAGTCACCGCGCGCCGACTGTATGTACGTAGAGGGCGATTGTCGAATACGCGAGTCGTCGATTTGGAAAGGAGGCTCGAAACGAGTTGACGGTAATTTATGTGGATGACAACGTACATTCGTCGGGACAGGTTGTTCCCGTTTGTTGCATGACTGTGAATTTATTATACCGACGATAAGTGCAGCGTCGTAGGGTGTAATCATAAATGTTTTGGTTCGCGCGTGATAGGTATTATTTGCACTTCGCACCCGCCCACCCCTGATAGGTCTAAGACAATTATTTCAATTACGCGGATTGAATCAGAGTGGCCACCGGGGTATTATTCAAAGGCCGTGCAGGTGTCGATATCGCCAAAGAAAGGTCGAAGGCGACAAGCGTTTCCTTTGATGGCGAACCGGGCGCCAGGGGCAGAAGGTGGCACCTGATTTTCCCTGGAAATAACTTGAAAAAAGTTCCATTACGAGACGGGCAAGGTTTGTAAACAGCACATCCAGGCTGTGGTGTACGAGGGTGAGCGTGGAGGAGGAAGGTGTCAGTGGTGATTCGACGGAGGGAAACGACGAGTGGGACTTGGTTCGGTTGGTCGACGGACAGAGCACGACGAACAGGAGGGGAACGGAATTGTTGGTGGAAGCAACGGAGACAGAGAGGCAATGCTGCGGAGACTCCCTTTGGTAACTCAACTTTTGAAAACAGTGAAAGTCATTTAAAGTTTGCCCCGCGTTCGCGTCACCTCTCTCATTTTCCGTACCCTCGAACGTTGCGGCTCCTTCTTCGCCCTTTCTTCCACTTCAGCCCTTCCTCCTATTCCCTTTTTCTCTTGGGCTTCCTAGCTTCCCGTCGCCGTCCCACCCCCGTATCCCGTAACCTCTCTACGGTTCAGGATCAAGCGTACACGACCCGACCCGGGGCGGCCGATCGCTAAATCCTGCCGGCATGAAAGCTACGCTTGAAATTTCACATTCGAGTTAGCTTTTTACTCGAGCCGAGGCTCGCGCTAGATCGACTTCCTGTTGGCGTGAGGCTTGCGAAATGCACGAAGGGGAAAGGAAGGGCGAATACGTGTTAGGACCGCGTTCTTACATTTCGACTCCATTTTCCTTCCATCGCTTTACCGTATCGCGAAGTTTAACTGAATACCGATTCAATGGATTCGATTCTTCCACCGGTGGAATCTTTCAGCCTTGTCGGTGGTTAATGCACCGAAAAGGGTAGGTGGAGAAAGGTTATGTAAAGCAGCGGTGAAATGTTTTCGAAACGTTCCTGTAATTGTTCCGGGAATGAAAAGTCTTCCGAGACTTTAAAGCGCTTTCGGTTGTTCCACTTCGCTCTCACCCGAAGCAAATCGAACTGCATGCATACCGAGGAAAGCTGTGCCCCAAGAATTCTGTACATTATATTGCAAGAAAATTGCAGCTGCTACCTAGTCCCGTTTACCCGGCGCGTTAAAGAACGCATGTGCTCGACTAAGAAACGTTGCATTTTCATTTACACAATTTTCATGTTACCCTGCCATTTCCATGAATACTTCGCTGCCGCCGCTTATACCCTTTGCAACCGTCCCTTCGAAATCGAATACCGTTACAATATTCATCTCCTCGCCGCAAACGATTCTGCTGGTACCGAATTACCCCATTTCATTGAGATGGAACAAATCGTTCGCAAAGTAAGAAAGCAAACAGCCACGAAAGACAGCAAGTTCCTCGGGACATATAGGAACTGCTTCATACCTGGCTTATACGCATCCTCCAGCGGTGTTTTGACCAATCGGCGGGTATGTTCGCGTCGCAAACTGTGCACCACTATAGCATTACCATACAGGGAGCAGTTCAAACAGCCGTAGACTGATGTATGCATGGTTCGTCAGCGTATTCGAATTTCGTATTCAAATGGCACATCTCCCGGAGTCTAGATGGCTGTCGACCAGCCACAGGGGAGAACCGCGAGAGAAAGACAGACCAAGGGGTTGCGCAACGATAGAAAGGGATGTAGATTCGTCGTAGGTCGATCACTGTTCGTGTGCGTACGGCAATCGCGAATCCACGTCTCCACTTTCGTATTTCGGTGTTAACAACGCAACGCGTAAACCCAAACAATCCGAGACGAAGGATAGGGAGCACAAGAGGTTCACCATCGATCCACCCCATTAGGGAGTGCGACGATTGGCACCGCGAGCGGAAATTTTGTTGCGTGCAAAAGCGTAGATGGAATGCAATTGAACGGTACGCGTTAATGGTCGTAGCAATTTTCACGGTCGACCGTCGACGTTAACGCTGAACAATCGATACGGTGTTTTCGTAGGTTGTACTAAGCATTTATCGAGTTTTCGTTAGGGTTATTTCCCTTCGCTTTAGGGATATTTGTCGAAGTTGGCGGCGCACGATATCGACGTTCCAGTTTAACGGCCGAGGTCTTCATGAAGTTACGATCGAGAAATTGTGCGGTTACTTGAGAAACTTTGTGAGGAAGTAGATATTGAAAGAAGCTATTAGACCATTAGAGGAGAATGGGCGAATGTTATATGTCGTGTCTCCAGCTATTGGGATAAGAATGCATTTGAATGCCAAATTACTTGCCTCCAATAAGTGCGTTAGAGCTCTTATGTTGATAAAAGATTGCAGGGTGTTAGGTAAAGTAAATAGTATGATTTTTAATTTCAGATAATTAACTGTAACTTAATTATCTCAACTGTTTTAAACAGTTTCGTTGGATAGTTGTGTTCTTAATTTTGTCTTCGTTCACAAAAGAGTCTATTATCAATCTTCGATTTACTAGCTGGAAAACATGCTTCTGTCCGGTCGTACTAAACACCAATACAGACCTTTATAGTTCACCGACGATGGAATCAAATACGAGACTAATTTGTACAAGCGAACCACGAAACAACGAAACAAACGGAACAAACGGAACTTTCGAATATGAAAACAATAATACATTCAATGAATTCTGACTGCGACTGGCTTGAAACGCTCTTTCGCCTTATATTTATTGACGTCAAAACTCTGTTTGGAATGAAAATCATCTGTACCGTGCAATTTCCTTTAAACGAATATTACACGAGCATTCGAAGTCGATCTAACTACAATTTGCTCCAACGATCTCTGCGTATCAGTTCGCTGGAAGGCCCGTAAACCAACGACCCGTGGGGCTAAATATTTGCCCAACAGTGTGCCCCAGTTCGACGGCGGCGGTAATTTTGGTCAAATCGCGCCCCGGCCAAAGTGTAAAGTGTAAACTCCGTCGGTGAAGTTACTTTTTGAGCAGTCGTTCTGCCCCACATAACAAAACGTTCGTCCGGATCAGCTCGAGTAACTAACAGAGAACTATCTGACCGTCCTATTCTCTCCGGATACCGATATTCCGTTCTTCCCTCCTTTCTGCGAGAAACAAAAACAGAGCACGAAGAAAACGAAGGATAAAGACAGTCGCTATCTAAAGAGGGGGTGCCTTTTCCACGGCATGAACTTGCTCGAAAACTTGCCACCGGTGCAAGCACCACTCGTTCGCCCGCCTAGGTTCTCTCTCGCAGCCATTTCCTACGTTAGTACGTAGGAGAGGCTCGTTGCGAGTCAGTGAAAGACGGTATCCCGCGTTAAAGTTTATCTCCTACCGAGCGGGAGCCTTAAAGTTCACTTTATTAAAGACCCCCGTGACTACTTGAACGCTGGCTGCGAGTTCTGGAACGAGGATCACTTTGCTGCGGTTCCGCACAAGTCTCATGCCCGACGTGTACGTTTCGCGCGAAATTAAAAGCTTGTAGAGTTTCACCGCCCATCCGTCTCGGGTTCTTATTAATGGGGGGGCCGATGCCAGCCTGTAAACAGACAATAAACGCGGCCAATGAGGGTGCGCCGCATTCGGCACAAGGGGGACCGATACTAGCTGGAAAATTTCCCCGGCCATCTCTGGGAACGATTCGTCGAGTTATGCGAATTGTGCTTGCAATGTGTTCCACTGCCTCTTGAAACGTTCTTGCTCGAAGCACGTGGAATCGGAGGATGTATTAGAGGTGGATTGCCGGCGGGATACAAATTGAAAATATTTTAATGCCTGGTATTTTATTGGATAATTAATTATTGGACTGAACTGTTGCATGTACTATTCTGGTGTAGCGATTCGTGACCATCTGTTATTTAAATGTTGCAGTAATAACACACCGCGACCGAATATCGAATCAATACCATCGCCCTTATCATTATCTACCTTTGCCTAGCACTCTCGTATACAGCTTCGATACTCGTTATTATACCAGCAATTTTTGATACACGTATCCACGAGCGATTTCCCTATGCACGTCTACGAAAAGAATCTTTCATACCTTTCATAGACGATCTGTCCAAAATCGAACTCCAGCGAGAATGCGGATTCGACGTTCTCGAATTTCTCCCCGGGCATAATAATTTCGTTCGCGAAATCGTCGGATCGATTCGCGTTACTGCCGTACCCTACAAAAAAAAACCCCGCCCGCCACCGAAGGGCGGCAGAGGGACGCGGTGAAATTCGCGAAGAGACGAGAGGATACGGTGAGTGGCGAGAACAAATCTGCGGAGGTGAGTGTCGGTTATCCATATTTCGAGTCGTTGGACCGTGCAGAGGGGTTGCCAGAGTTCATTACGGTAATCTACCCTTCCTGAGTAACGCACCGATGAAAATGTATAATCGTATCTGGCGCTCACGTGCACCGATCTCCAACGATATCCCAGGTATACGTGCGCCCATGTAAGGTGTACATAGGTAACCCCATCAACCGATCCGAGATAATTATCGTTCCAGGGAAGCCCGATCGCGTCTCGATGCGTCCCGATAATCTGGACGCGTGTTACGGGATGCTATGGATTACCATATCGTGGGGGCGAGCGTAATTTTTTGCAGTCGCCTGGTCGGCCTTTAGTATTTCTCGCGGCAGCACTGAACGATTCCATTCCACTGATGTGGAATTTATTCGCGGGGCGAGTTAATATTCTGCGAATCGATGTCCCTTGCGGATTAAAGATTGTAGTCCAGGTGATTCGTTTATTTTGAGGGGGTAAGAGAAGTTGCGGTGTTATTGCACTTCAGCGAGATATCGATGCGGGGTTATAAATGTAGCAAAGAACGGGACGGAAATAGTTCTGCGGATTGCAGGGTGTCAGGTACTATATTATTCCGTTTACACGTGGGACCCAATAGGCGTCAGAAAGTCTGTTACAGGTGTGTAGAGCAAAAGAAACTCTCCGCTTTCTGTGCAGAGTAATTATTTTTAGCTGCTCGATGAACGGTTACGACCTTGTGCTTGAAGTAACTACTTTTAATATAAAATGTAACAGCTTCCATTCCTATGTTATTTCGGTAATGAAAAGAAAATCTTGGCCGTTTCGGGCGGTCTTATAAAATAGTATTCAAAAAGGTCGACGTTACTTCTCGATTGTCAAGTTCAGTCGATCCGGCAGAGTTCGACTTCGAGGAGCTTGAAACGGTTGAAGATGAAACGCTACTTTTCACGGTAGTTTGGGGAACGCCTCTGGGAAAACACGGTGGCTGTGTAAACGTGCGTGTTTTCCGGCAGTTGGGAGCGCTTTTTATGGCGGACTACCGTAGACTTTACATCGACGTGATCTGTGGAACACGCGCCGAGTGACGGCTCAGTTCGTGTCACGTTCGACGCGGTTTCACCGTAAAAATATCCACAGCGTGAAACAGAGGGCGTACAACGAACGTGCGAAACGTAATGAAACGTAAGCCAGTGCAGTCCATTTGCGAATTCCAATACACCCATTACCGCTCTATGTATATATGTAGGTGCCAGGGAAGTCTTTGCACGACGGCTAGGGAAATGAGAAAACAATATTTTCCGGAATATCGTGCAATCGTTGCAAATATAGCCCCGCGCCATGAATAAAACAAGCATCAATAACACACTATTTCGCCGTGGTTTCTATGTATCCTTTCTATAACAGTTCCCCGTGACATGCAATTTCTTCTGCACGCCCCTCTATAATTTGCGTCGATCACGCGGGACTAAACGTTAACGACATGTTCGGGGATCCCGTGTGAGAGGCACAAATGGTCGGCCACGCGTAGCCAAGGAAAAATGCTACGTTTCGTCGCCGTTCGGTGTTCAGGGATGTATTGTACCACTCTTTTCTTTTATTAATCCAAGAAAGGGAGAAGAAAGCACCAGCGTAGAAGCTGCTTTTACGTGACGAGCGCAGTTAGTCGTCGCCGCGGAACTTAAATGGATATCCATAAAGGAGCGCACGCCTACGCGGAAGTCGGACAAGTTCGTGGAAAGGGTGGAAAAACGACCCTCGGCATTATATAGCGGGGGCGTAAAAATAGAGAGCGGGGAACGATATAAAGCGGAAGCTCGTGGCCCCGACACGCGAACGGCCGATGGAGAATAACGTGTCGGCGAGGGAAGAAACAAATACCTCTTTGGTACGACTGCCTCGCGGATTTCTTTCCTTTGCGAGGCGCGCGAATCCCTCGGGAACGCGTCAACGATAAAATCGTCGACGCAAGAAGGGATTCGAGGGGCGGGGGCGCACGTTCGGGAATAAAACACCGTGTGCCCCTGGTACTCGTTACCATCTAACGAACAACGCGCGTCATTTAAGACGCGGATATTCAGCGCAATTTTCGCCAGGCTGCGTCGCGTGAGCTCTCGCGCGATCGAAGATACAATGGGAATTAAAAAGGGATTCGAACAAACGGAACGAGATGAAATCAACTGTCCGTGAAATCCTGTCGCCGCGAAATGGAGCGGCAGGAATATGAGAGAAAACCGGCAGAGAAACGAGCAAACCAACGGGGGTGGAACAGAAACTCGTGTGTGCGACCGGGTGTATCCGCGCTGGCTGGACGGGGACAGGAATCAAGCGATGCAAAGAGAGCGAAAGAGAGTAAAAGGAGCGTACAGGGGAGAGGAAACAGTTGTGGTCGTTCGAACGATAACACACGGCCACGCGAAACGATTGTTCCTCTCTCACTCTCTCTCTCTCTCTCTCGTTGGCTACTTCTGACCGGGCTGCTAAAATTCCCGAACGAATTATTTTTCCCGTGTAAATCGCCGAGTGCCACCATCTGGACGGGTAACAATCGCTATGGCGCTTGCATATCGACCGGCTGCCCATAAATATTTATCGACGATTTTACGCCAACCGACTAATTATTTATACGACGGGGCGGAATGATTAATTCATGGGGGGTGGAAACGATGCGACGTCTCCAAGTTCGCGCGACATCCGAATCCTTTTCCCCCGGCGACTTACATAACTTAGCGTAAGTGACAACGAATTATGGTTCGACGCAGTGCTTGTTTCCTACGGACCAAAGCGACCCAAGATAGTTTAAGGGTGTTGGGATATCCTGCTGGCGAATCGGACGAACAGGGGTAGGCAATTCTCGTTCTAGTATCGCGTGCATCCGGGGCAAAAAATACGTTTGACTAACTCGGATTTTTCGCCCCATTATCGAAATTGCAGGGCCCGATAATATCGTTCAATTATCGAACCAGGGTTAATTTAAATTTCGCGAAATTTATCGGCGCCCGTAGGACGATCTTTAGTTGCACGTAATTACCTACACTGTTGCGTAAGGATACGTTGTAGCTGGGTCATCTCGCGCGTGAAAATAACCGTGCATTAAATTTATTGTGGAATATCATTAGACGGAATGTATAGGCTTTCGCTGTCTCGCGATTTTCGACACGTATAATTGCAGCAAACGCGGGCATACATACATACTTAATGGATGTAATTGTACCTTCGTCGCGACATCGAGTTCGGCTCGGACAGAAATATGCAAGACCATTTACTCGATTCGCGATATGTAGGTTGGAAGCTATGCAGAGAAGGAATTGGCTCTATGCACTGTGAACCGGTTCAACAGAGTTCTACGTCCACGAATCCTTAATCAAAGCGACCGTATTTTAACCAGAAACCGATACAATTCGAACTTTTTCTTCAGCTTGGATCTCGCTTTAATTTATTCCGATGATGTTACCCGTGACCGGATCACGAGTCAAAGAAATATCGGGACGGTTAATAGCTGGTACCGGTCGAGACTTGAAGAAGGAAGAAAGGCGACCCCTCCGCGAAAGTATGCCCGGTTTTAACGATCAAAGGGGACGTGGGTGTATATTAGCCGGCAGAAAGGACGATGCAGAAAAAAAAGGTAGTGGGAGAGAGAGCATGAGAGAGGCAGGCAAATAACGCCGGACGCAAAAAGGCGAGAAGAAGTTCCGCGGAGAGTGATCTCTCGAGCAGGAGGAGCCCTAAAGGGAGAACTCGAACCACCCATGGTGTCCGTTATTGGAGGACATTAAGCCATTATTGATTACCTCTGCGTACAGGCATCTATTGCGGTCTACCATAGGCAGCGTAAGTAGAAGCGAAAGGAAAATAAACGAACGGGGGACTAAAAAACCGCCAAGCATTCGGAGATATGGATACACGTGCTCACGGTGCTCGTGCGTGCCCCATAAGCGGTCATCTATCGGTCCACCAACGGGTTATTGCAATAATTTGTTACATTTCATGGTCAAGTGTCAGACCTGTTCCGTCATAAGTCACTCTCGAATTCGTGGTCCCCGATGCATCATCCTGAACAATGATTCCTCCCGGTCCTCGTTCAAAATCATCTTCGATTTTCACTCCGCCATATCCTCTTTGGTACTTTTGT
Organism: Nomada lathburiana; assembly: GCA_963667235.1. Classification (NCBI taxonomy): domain Eukaryota; kingdom Metazoa; phylum Arthropoda; class Insecta; order Hymenoptera; family Apidae; genus Nomada; species Nomada lathburiana. The sequence goes on from OY763903.1 coordinate 11,561,814, forward strand.
TCCGCGCTCCTTGCGCCCATTCGAGAATACTCGCGCGAGGGGAAACGGAATGGTTCGCGGGCACGGCTTTCACGAAAATTCGCTGGTCGCCTCTGTGACGCTTTCTGTCTGGACGACGGGACGTCGAGAAAACAATTTACCTCTGGTCCAAACGAGAAGAGTCGACCGACCTAACTAAATTTTTAACGAATCGACGAACTTCTCCTTCGTATCCAATTAAAAACTGGCAGCTAGAGAGAGTGAGAGAGAGCGGGAACGAGAAAAGGAAAAAAGAAGAAGCGAGAAAGGGAGGTCGGGTAACTTTTTCGAATGCTCGTTTCGCTTCGTCGCGTGCTCGTCGCCGTTGGCTCGCTCGACGTTTAAACATTCGTTATACGGGCCAAAGAACCGGCCCGGATAATTCGACGTTCTAATTAGCAATGGCGAGATGCGTATATCGTTTCCGCGCTGAAGTTAATTACCGAAAGGAAATTCGGGCAAGGGCCATTTAACGTGTTACACCGTGAACCTTGCGCGGCGCATTACGTTACACGACTGGACGGCCACGCTCGCTAACCGACCGCGTTTAACGATACACTCCGTGCGAGATACAATTGCTCGGAAAGCTCATCTGTATCAGCGCGAGAACGCGTGCACAGGACGTTCGATAAATTCGTGAAGAGACCAGCCGTGATAATTCGTGACCGTGTCCGGGGAACTCTTGAGATCATCGATGGGAATTTGACGGACGGTGCTCCTGATTACGTTGTCGTAATAATTGTTTAATTATACACGTCTCTGTGCAGACCCTCGACCAGAATTGTCGGGGATATCGTTTCGAATAGAATAAATGCGGCATCGTAATTTTTGGGGCAATACAAGTTACGATCTGGACTCTTAGATTATTCAAATTGGCAGTCGCGGCAAGGCGCGTACATATTTGTCGTGGGTCAATTAAAATGTTTACATATGTAGGCATGCGACAAACACGTGCTGGTCCTATGCATATTCATCGTATAGGAATTCACAGCTACGCGTATGTTTGGGTCTCATGCCGATCCACGTGTATGGTACACGCGGTTGTGTGTACTTATACGTACTGTGTATTCGCGCACGTGTATGCTGATCGAGCTGGTCGACAGTTTTCTGGAAAAATTCAGCAAGGTATACCCGCTGAAGCGTTAATTAATCAAATTCGCGCTCGTTAATTTGAGCGTTGAGAAGGAATATTCACTCCGCCGTATCGTACGCATATTCACCGCGAGGAGAGAAACTAACGTTCAATGAAATCAATACTGTCAATTATAACCCAACATTATTTGCACCGTCCATATTAAATTGTTTTATCATGCTAAAACCAACGCTATCTAATCACTGTGTGCTTTAAACGCGTGGACCGGCCTATAGTGGCTTTAACAAGCTTGCACGCCGGCGGATATAAGCATTACGTAGACGCGGACTACCACGATACGCGTGAACGAAACTAGTTGGTCCATGGAAGTGACATGCTCGGGCTAAAACCCTCATAAACCCGGCATTATCGAGTCAGCGTCACGGCAGACTAGGCCGAGCTGTATTAATTGAAGGCTATCAATTTCAAGCGTATTGCCGGCATCCGCGACCAGAATATCGCTCAGTTCTATAGTCCGATATACATATCGTGGTTCCACATTAGACAATTGCATACCGTGTAACCTGTATACGCGTATGTACAAACGCGGTTCGGAGAAAGGAGAGAGGGGCGGGTACAGAGATACACACGCGCGCGCACAAATGTACATAATGGAGTTTCTATGCGCGATAAATGTGTAACAGTAGTCCGTATCAGTCGATGGTCGAACTACGAGCCGGGGACCAATGTTGCAGTTCGAAAATATTTGATGGGTTTGGCTGGCTTACGCTGCGAATGGATTGCAGCCGGACGGGATCGGTTATTATTAGTTTACTATGGACACTGGATGGAACTATAGTTTCAGAGAGGGAGAGCTATGTAATATTGTAATTGAGGTTACTGCGAAATAGAATATCGCGTATCGCGATTAGCCCATTTCCTTCATGCTCGCCGAGAGCACGTTCACGTTCTGCTGGGATACGCTATTTCGGTTGACGGATATGTGGGATAATTATGGCGGCGCTGGAAAGGATTTTAGCTGTTACGGGAATAAAACTGAAACGCTCAGCGAAATTATTATATTCCTGTATTTCGGGAAGTGAGTTTATTTTGTATTACGTGTTCCGGGTATGTTCTTCCGATATGTTTTAAAGCTGCATACAGACCGAAACTGCAGTTCGATTGTCCGTAAATATGGATAGAAAGAAACACGCAAAACTGTTTCCATGCGTTTGCTGTTGTTTTCTGTGCAGACAAACGGCGGAAAAAGCGTTCAGTTATTCTACGAAACGCGATCGATATATGAAGTTCCTCGGTAGAACCATTCAACAAGGCGTAAATTTGTTAACGAGACTCGATACTATGCCTGCTTTGCATCGCACGGTTTTTCGAGCCGTGCAAAGTACTGCCGGTCCATTACATGGGATTATTAAATTCTATAACAGACGTTTGGATCATAGCCAAAACGGGTCGTGGATGTTCGGGCGGCTGACGCGAGCACAGCACGGACTCGAGATAAAAGGCCAAGGAGAGAACACGCTTGTCGGAAACAATAGGCAAATAACAAGGTTGCACGAAAGTTACTTAGGAATTTATACCATGCCTATCGAATACGCTGCCAATATTTAACACTCTCCTCAACCACGGTGTCTACCCCTTCAATGGCCTACCAGGCTGTAATCTTTCTCTGCTCAATTATCCCAATCTGTACAGGACATACAGTAAGCTCGTATTCGTATTCAGAGACCGCAATGCTTTAGATATTATAATTTCCGTCCAACTTTTATTCACTAACTGGCCCAACAAATTGCCAAAGCTTCTTTCCTCGGCAAGGGTCGCGCTATTAATTCGAAACGAACCCCCCACCCTCCGCCAACAGTATCGATTCTCACGTCAGCTCGAGGAATGGAATTCTTCTTCGGAGCTCTCGGTACTATTATTCCGCCTGTATAGATGTGTATAGTGGTTTGTATATCGGCCGAACGACGGCGGCAATGCTCGCCTGGATACGAGAGGCCAGGTCTGGTCCCCCCGGTTTCACGAAGGGACCTGTAACCTCGAGGCTATTAGGGCGGTCCAAGTATTTGAACCTCACACCTCGATCTCGTGGCCGAGAGGCACCTGCTCTTTTGGGACTGGGCGGTCCGTAATTACCTACCCTATGTTTCGCCCACCGGTCCGCGCGTAGATGTAATCAAAACGAATGATTTGAAAACTCAATTACCCTCATTACGTCTATTAAAGTGTCTATCCTCCACGACCTGGATCGTTTCTCGACGCGGCTACGCCATCGTTGTCCTCGTCGTCGGATTCTGGTCTCGTCTGTTCCACGCGGTCCCCGCTACGCGCTGCTCCCTTTCGCGCGTACGCGACTCGCACAGCACATTTTTCTAAATGCCCGGTCGCTCTCAGCATGTGGCACCCGTGGGTCTCCATTTCGCCAATTATTATATCGTTACGAAATAACGTTACGATACTTGTGCACTCGAGCAGGTAAACCGTGAAATACACCGGGAAACTGTGCCGCGTTACAAAATATCCACCTCACTCTGGCCTTTATTCATCCCACCGACTGATTCTATTATCCCGGTCTTGCGTTCCGGATGAACGAATGAAATTACAAAGCCCGCGATCCGGCGAGAGCACGTAGAGCAGAGGGGACGGGGCATATAGGGGATCCATTTGCACGGTCGCGGCGTATCGTAAAGCAATAAGATTTCGTCGTGGCCAACGAGCATTCCCACGAAAAGAGAAACTGAAATTGTGAACACGAGAAGAAACCAGAGGGCCGAGGGTTGGTATGTATATAGCCGTGCCGCATTTTAGAGGCTTATTGGCGAGGAAAACAGCTAGCTGGCCTCGGTCGAGCTCATTGCTGTGGCTTCGAGTAAGCCATCTATATGTTAAAAGGACCAATATCGGCATCCCCGAGTTACCAGCAATAAGAAAACCGCTTCCACGTCGTCGTATTATGTTAATTCGACCGTGGTATCGGGGCCTTCCGGTATACGCGACTCGTCCGCGTGCTCGTGTCTTCATTGGAGATATTAGCCTTGCCAAAACGAACTCGTCCACCCTCCCTCTGCACTCTATCGTGGTCGATTTGTTCATTCCCTCGTACCTTTCGCCACGTTCCCCGCATTTCTTTCCGCGATCCTGGCCTGTCTGTCGTGTAAAGCACCAGCGATACCTGTATTACGCTACTAAGGTCGACGATATCTCTATTTGCGATTGCACGCAAGCCTCGTTCACTTATGGGCTGCGTTCTTTCTTTCCGTTTAACCGTGGCATTGCCTTCTCTTTCGTACGTGGGACTCGCAAGGTTTTTACCACGGGGGCGACAAAAGCCTTAGATCGTTCGGATCGTTCGGGTCGTTCGGCAGGCAAGAAACAGGAAATCGTAATTGCCACTCTACTGGTTATTAGAGCGTACACCTAGCGGGTATTAAGATATCTCGAGCACCGTATTGGCCATTAGCATAGTCGTTGGCCTAGGTCGGGTCACGAATCGTTGAAATCGGTACACTTTGCTCCCTTCGTAATTAAATCTACAACGAGGTGAAAGTCTTTCGGAACGGTTTCTTACGGCCGTTGCTGGAGCCGCTCGTTAATGCCGTTGAAATTTCCCCGCGAGTTTCGAGTTCCGCGCCGGGACACCATTTCGCCTCGCGGTTTCTTTCGCTGTTAACTGTGGAACGAGGGAAACGGCGATTAAACGAATGTGTTGTCCCACCATGGAGCATACGAAATTAATCAATCACGGATGCTTTTCATCTAGAATCTAGGATACGAAAAGTTCTTCAAACGAAAATGGGATGTGAAGGAAACGATCTCAGACATGTAATGAAAAAGGAAAAGGAGAACAAACTTTGCTAGCAGTACTACCGGAGGCGCCAAAATCGGTAATTACAATTACTGTTTAGTAATTGCTCGCTGTACCCTGTAGAATCGTGCGATATCGAAAAGTTCAAATTAGGATAGCTCGACGATTGTCCCTGATTTCTGTTAATTGGCCCGATTGGCCCAGCCACGAGCCTCGTGTGGCACGATCATAAACGGGACTCTCATTTTACCAATGATCGGACCGGCGCGGTTTATGGATCGGTAAAGTTCGCGAGGCCCCGATAAATGCAACGCGGCAACGCATTGCCTCGGGTAAACTTCTCGGACGCTGGCTTAGTATTGCTTAAAACTTGGCAACGGAAGTTGATGCCCGGTTCCTATACTTTTCAATTACACCGACTATAATCCTGTTAATGTCTCAGCCTGCGCGCGCCTGCCAGTATCGAGAACGGTATAACTTTTCGTTAAGATGCCGAGGCTTGAACCGTTTCGCAGTTGGTACGCATAACTTCGTTGGCAAATATAGATATACGACGATGGGTGGACAGTTTGTTTGTTGACAGGAAAATCGATTGGAATGATAAACTAGTTGCGTTTAACTAGTTTACGCGTTTCGTATAATTCATAGCAATTCAGTATTTTCCAAGTACGTATATTCCGAAGGAAGAAAAAGCAAGGAGCATAGTCGCTCAGGCGAAGAACAAAAGACCGACAGCGTGAATCAGCCGCTAAACAGCAGAGATCTGATTACGATGTTACGGGGCGCCTTCGTAAACCCTCGTACCAACAGGGGAAATTGCGCTTCTTAATTAGTAGCTTTTCGTGCTCGCAAAGCGTGCGGGAAAGCCAGCCTCGATTTACTCCATGAATGTAACCGCATTTAATCCGCCCCTGATTGACCTGCTAATCGTTAGATACGTTAGCAGCGGCATCGTTATGTCATTAAAAAGCTGTTACGTCAGGGATAACTCGCTTAGAGGCCGTGGACCGATCACCGAGGCAGCGCGAAACCGCGACGGATGGTACGCGATCAACTTTCAAGTTTCCAATGATCGATCGATTACAGTGATCACGGGCCGTCGTTGGAAACGATTCCTACACGCTTTCGTCCCCGTCTCACGGTGATTTCGTCGAGTAGATCGGAAGCTTGTAAATTCTCACTACCTGCCCGCTGTTCCCGATAAGAGGGAAACGGCCACGGGGTCTGCGCTTTCGTCCCGTTCTCGGGCACTGGACGTTCGGGGCAAACCTCGCATTATATCGCAATCATCTAGCACGCGGCTACCTAGATTGTTTCGTAAATGGATCACTTACCGCGACGAAGTATCGATGGAATAGACGGGGGAAGAGGACAGAGAAACGAACGATCAAGAGATGCCTCGGGAGGCAAGTCCGTTTTCGTTCGCCAGCGGTGATCGAGAGTATCCAGGAAGGCAGGGCGATCTTTTATGATCGCCTGAGAATCTGGTCTTTACGATCCGCGACGAATCGAGAAGCGCTGTCGTGCCTCGGAGCTTCGAAGTAAGCGAACTTTCGATGCGGAACGATCCTCGTTAAAAAATAGAATGCCGGTCCGCATTGCAACTTGGCATTTCACCAAGAGATTCGGTGCCGCGAGAAGCTCTGTCCGAACGTGCCTTGTAAAAACGTCCAAAACGGCTATCCGTCCCAGCGCGCCATCGCAGAAAATGCCGTGCGCGTTTATTTCTGGAAAACGTTCGTCTGAAAACATCCACTCGGTTATTCATACGTAGTTCGTGTCCCTGTCCGGTGATACTTCCCTTACCCCTTCCCTCAGTCATCCCTTTTCTTCCACTTTCTGCCCTTTTTTTTCCTTTATACACTTCTTGAATTTCTTTCTATCCCCGTTCCCTTTTCCCCCCCTTTGCTCCTTCTTTCTTTTTATCGCGTTATAAAATAGCGATTCCGGGTCGCGGGCATCGGTAAAATCCGCGTGAGATACTATTTAGTTTTTATTGCCCTCGTAAAAAGCATATGTGCGCGCAGGTGCGCGTCCGTCCACGTACTCGTCGGAAATCCGGATCATATAGAGCGACTAGGCGTGGCAGGGGTGTAACTTCCGAAATTGCTTCGAAAAGTCGGTGCGCACCGTGTTTGTCGTTGCCTTTGACGTGGATCGAAATGCAGGTGCAGGCTGTTTGTATGCGACGAGGCTGTTATGAAGAATTATCGAGCAAACGTCGTTGAACTTTCCTAGACAGTGAACTTATAATCAACAGCACCGTGAAACGAAACGTCGACGTGGATTGTGATTTGAATAGTGCATTTAAATTATGGAAGAACTATCCGTTCGTCTTCTAAAATATACGCGGGTGAACGTCCGGCAGGATTGACACCTCGAGACGATGGAAATGTAATTTTACAGAGGACGATCGCGAAAGGGCGGCTTGAATCCAATGTACATTCAGCGTGGTAATCGATGCGGGTCATTGCAGAGTAATCGAAAAAGAAATTACACTATCACGAATCAGACAATTATCTGAGTGATAGCAAATAGAAGGACGTCAATGGAGAGGGATTTTTGGTTAGTCGAGTCTCTCAATAGAATCGATAAATTCGCACTATTGGACGAACGATTGAGTGAAGGAAATACGTTGATTGAGAAGTTTGCACAATGAAATCGAAAACTTTTTAATACGATTTCTAACTAGTCCCAACTAATTTTAGATCCTCAGAGATTCCGTTCGGGCATAGGCCAAGGGGAGTAAAGATCGACGGCGGTTAAAGAGCTCTCTTTTCCGGTAAAATGATTTTTGCGTAACCCAATTTTCGTATAACATTCGGAACACTGAGCGCATTGCTGTCGTTTTATTTCATCGCAATCGGGGTATTCAAATTCCGCGTATCGATTGACCGTCCGATTGGATGCGGGAATGAATTTTCTTGGTAGAGGTTTGATTAAAATACCACCCCCTCTTTGAAAAAGGATATCAGTCGCGTGCGACGCATCGTATACCGCGAATCGACTTATTATCCGCCAAAATCGGAAATCTTCATTTACGCGGACAATTTGAATGGACGAAATTCACGTAACGAGTGTACTACAAAATATAATGTGTAAATAAAAGCTGAACGAGTCAGTTGCTTGTATAAATTAATCCAGCTGGTATTGGCAGTAGCATCATTCATGTTACGTCAAATGAGTAATTTTATACCTCTATTTTGAGCATCATTTTTGCTCTTTAATACACAGCAATCCTTTATAACGTTGCTACTCTTCTATTGTTAATAGGATAACAATGATTTTCCGTATCGATAACACCTGTTGGATGGCAGCGTAAATTATTTTTCCGTCCGCTTTTAACACCCGCCTGTTCAAAAATCGAGATACTATACACATTTTACCTCATTGACCGTATCTCGTGCGAACATCTCCTTCCTTCCCGACACGTCTCTTCAGCTGCTCCCATTCGGCGTTCCTATCTCGCGAAATTACGTTCTGCTTTCGTCATTTAGTTTCACGCTTTTTCAAGAGAAAGAAAAAAAAAGTAGGGGGAAGATGGTGCATCGCATCGTATAAATAAGCGTCGTTAAATAAACGACATCGTGAAGCACGTACGCGTCTGATGAGAGATCACGATACCAGGAAAGATAAATTCATCCCCGTGAGGATCCTATTCTTTCCGAAATGGCTACCGGCACCGCCGTCCGTCCGGCCGTAATTCAATTCTTAAGGGTATCAAACACACAACCCTTTCATTAGACAGAGCCCTTCATCAGCGTGAGAGTCGTGGGTCGGGACAGCCAGTCGCGGGACAGACAACGAAGTTACGTTGCAGAAGTACTTAAAGCGAAAATTCCACCGATCGATAGCGTGCCGTCGAGACTCTTGGAAGCCACCTTTGATGTGTGCCTCCTGTGAACTCGAGAAATAATTGTTGGGTAGGGACGCTTTTATATCCTACAGTCTAATATTTTAATAGTGCTATGTATCCACCGTAGCCTGGACGATAATATTATTGAAGCATATAAAAATCAGCGTGAAAGAGTTCCTGGATGAGCAAGTAAAAATATTTGGTGCATTTTCTGCCAATATAAATAGATTTCTGATATAATATTTGAAATATGCCTGCGTAGTTATTTAGTGTTTAAAACGGCGGTAGCAAGATATTATTAGATTGAAGAGCGAACTATTTTCAGGTGGAATAACGTTACCAGAAACAGTATTTCGAACTGCGGGCCAGTTAACGCGATGGACAGAGGTGGAAAGCATAAAGTTTTTAATTAATTTATTTTGTTCCGGGACGATCGCGGAAGGAAGGCCGCTCCTCCATATTCATAGTGGCCGCACTCATCGGGAAACTATTTTATTTCGGGGATTTCGTTTCACGTACGAAAGGGGGAACATCAGAAATGTATTCTGCGAGCGATGCCCCTTGAATTTCTCGAATTGTCAAACTTTTACGAGTGGTTTCGTCCGCGCACCACGGCCATTGCTGTTCATACGTTTTATCTCGCGAATTTGGGTTTCAGCGCGCCGGTACGTAGTTAAAGAGCACACAATTATCATGCGAATATGTGCAATAATATGCAAATCCATCGTTTCCCGTACATCGCATTTTTGGCCGAGTGCGCCGAGAAGGAAAAAAAATGAAACATTCTTTAACCGATGATGGAAGTTTCTCGCAAAATCTATTTATAGATCACTTCGTTTGCCCACGTCGTCGTCGAGAGATGAAAAACGTAGAAATAATTGTTTTTGCCATGTTGAAGAAGCTCCTTTTAGGGAAAGAAATGGAGTAGAAGACATTAAACTATACTATCGTCTTCAGTGCTTACTTACTGTCATCCTACTATTATTAAAGTTTATTTAAAGGTATCAACGGTCATGTAATTTACGAACGTAACATGGATTTATTTAGCTTATCAATTATTAACGACAGCGATTGATTCGTTTGAGACCAATGTAATTAAACTCGGTGTATTTTCCATTGGTAATAAATTAATAATTCCATCTTTATACCAATGCAAGGTGTTTTACTGCAATCCCAAAATCCATATAAATATCAGATTTAGCTATTACACGTGAATAAATTTGTTGCTTTTACACCGGTAATACCTTGACAATGAACGTGCATCGTCGTTTTCAAAAATATTAACCAATTAATAATAATAAAAAAAAAAGAAGACGTTCTTGTTGCTAACAAGCACGTTTAGCCCCTCAAAGCGAACCGTTCACTTCTTGATGGGTTCGTGAAAGCGATAGGAGGTAGGAAACCGGTCAAGACAAGCGAAACACTGCGCACCGAAATGCAAGTTGCCTCGTTAAACAACTTACACAGCCCGATGGGATCGTTAAAAAGTTACAACACGACCTATCAACCGAAGAATTAAGGAGACGTTACTTATCGCTACAGTTTTATCAACAGGAACACCACGCCCGAGTCTTAGAAGATAGATAACGAAATCGTTCGCGAAACAGCGCCACCCTTCCATTCTCTGCACGACGACCGAGCGTGTGCCTTCATTAATGCCGAAAATAAAGCCACCCTAACGCACAGACAGCCATTTAAACGATAAATCATCCCCGCCCACGATACGCATTCAATCATACAAACTTTTGCATTCGTTCGTAAACTTTAATCTCAACCCTTTACGAGGCCCCGCCACTCCACGGGCGACATACTTCAACGGCGTCGCGTTATACCAGACGATTTTCTCCCTCGGCCATGGCTGCTCGTCGCCCATAAGCCAACGCCGGAATATCCGATAAACGTGTACGACTTAATTAATGCTTTGTCACCCCGGTGTCTTACCACGCATCGCGTACCACCGCCGCCGCCACCGCCGCCACCACCGCCACCACCACCACCACCACCACCATCAGCTATTACAACAACTATCAACGTGGCGGCGGTTGGACACGTTAAGCAGACCCACGCACGCATGTCTCCTGACTTCCTCTGCACATCGAAGGATCCTCGCGTTAAGCCCTAAATCACCGTATTAACACGTATACGCGCGGTCCCGGCGCGGGTCGCACGCATGAAAATGTTCGATTCCGTGATCGCGTTGGGTACACGCGTGCGTGTGCTCGCGGTCTTCTCTGTTTCTCCACAGCACGATAAATCCATAACGTCCGGCGCCGTTTACGCGGAGGGCATACCAGGCTGTTAAAAATCGAATGATTTAACCGCGCGGACGATGAATATTGTTGACGGCACGGCAACGGGCTACAAGGTCCCGGCGATGCGTTTCCAGGACCGATAAATTTCGTGGAGCGTCCCGCGGCCTCGCCTTCCTCAGCGGCGATGTTCGATTTTTCAGGGGATCCAGACGCGTCTGATGCGACGGGACAATGCGGCACGACCCTGCCACGGTGTTCGCCGTGTACTTTATTGCGCGCGCGTTACGCGAACTCCGGCTGCTTTATGGTTTTGCGGATTTTTAGAGCCGCTCTTGCACGAGTTAACCTCGTTTCCGTAGACCAGGTCTCGGTGTACGTACGCTTTTTACGTTTACGATTCATCGTCTAGGGTGGTACGGTATTTTGGAACTACGTTGCTTCTGTTATGGGAAATGGAGTGCGCGAGACGGCGGTTGGATTTACACAGGGAAAGAGAGAGGTTTGTATATTATAATTGCAGGGTTCGAATTGCGTTTGACAGAACGAAAGCGACGAGTACGGTGAAATTGTAAGCATCCATGTGGATATTTAAATTATTGCTCGGAATTTTTAATACCTGTACACCCTGGAATATTTCATTTCATTGAAGACTTCATTGCACCTTTACTTTCGATATCGAAAGCTCAATCGAATCCCTCTAGCGAAAGTACGTTAATACACCCCGTATTGGTTATGTATTAATTAGCCTGTATGTATGTAGCTTCTCTGTAACGAATCGAAACGAGAAACGTAAGAAAAAGAAGATTCAACGCCTCGAGCGTGGCGTTCGAAAGAGGGGCGCCAGCGAGACGATAATTTATGATTATGAATATGGATGACGTTTTAATTAAACGCGTGCAGGTAGAGAGGGAAACAGAAAGTCGCGCGACAATTTCGGGAAACAGTATCGAAGAGATACGATCGGGCATTGCGTGGAATTTCGAGCCGGTTCAGCGAATGACAATGTAATGCAACAAAGAGACTGTGCATTAATTAATGTATGTCAATTAAATGACTGAGTAACCCGTCGCGCTTTTGTGTCCTCATTTGCCCGATTGACTATTTCCTTTCTAACTTCTCTCGCTCCTTGTCCACCACTCGACAGGCCAATACCACGATCCCAACCGCGTGTGAACTTATTTCGCAAAGAGTTCTCGTGCGCGCGAGAAATCATGTATAATTGATTGAATCCTCGCACGATTAATCGTTCAACGGTGAACGAAATTAATTTATTCAAAGCCATTGTCAAAATTACAGCGCTGTCAACTTATGTTTCTGTGGTAGCGACACTTTTTTTTCTTACACTAACTGGAGTCTGATATGGTCGTCGAAGGACGTTCTCTTTTTTTTGCTTTTTACAAAATTCTATATACGTCAGAAAGGTGTCACAGAACAGACAAATTTATGCGTGACGATATCGAAGCTCCTGGCATTTATGTAGATTCGCAGAGGTAGCCGTCGCGAAAAACAGGCTTGATTCATGTAAACCTCCGGCGTTAGAACATGAATTATCGCTTATATGTACGCGTGTAAGCGTATAAGTGCACACAGGCATTGCCGAGCCGTGGCGGCGGGCAGGTATGAGAATTAGCGCTAGAGAAATCGAAATTCGTTCCTTAACGTTGATAATCACGCGAGGCAATCTGTGCCCGGATGAAATTACGTTGTTCCTTTGTGAGAAAAACCGATGAAGCTGTACGTACTTGGCCAATGTATCATTTCGAATGTAAGTACTTCAAAGGCGTATTATTATTTCCTTGTGCCGTGATGTGAAAAGGGAAACGTGACACGCCGCAATATTCAAGCGGCTGACGATACTCGGTGCGCGCTCTGTGCCGGCTTCGACATTCTGATGGCGGATGGACGTGCAAATCACGCGATCGCCCGAGCCGGGCTACCTTCGACTCGCAGATGCCGGCGCGCTGGGTGGCGGCGGTAATTGCATGCAATTTTTGCTATAGATTAAGAATCGAGGTGAGCGCGTTTTTTTTTTCTTTTTCTTTTTCTTCTTCGTCGACAGCAGAAATTCACCGTTCGACGTTACACGAGACGTTCGTTCGTAGCGCCAGGGGCATTTCGCCGCTTCTACCGTCTCAGGGGGTTCGATACGATTTCATTGTTCCGCTCAGGTGTGCTCGGACGGTCCGCGATTAAAAGCCAAGAGGAACGGCGATCGAATGCGTATTAAACGCGTCGGCCCGCATAATCTCGCAATTAATATTTCAATCTCGCAGCACGCGTTCGACGCGTCGGCTGCAATGAATCGACAGCTACAATCAATCGGGCGATCGTACGAGTCAGAGGGGTGGTTTTTCTACGGCGTGATCGAAAAAGTTCGCGGAATCGCAAAATTTCGAAGGCGTGTTTAAAGTCCATCAGCCGTGGCGGCGCTCGCTCATTCAACACGTAGGGACCGTGGCTGGGCCTCTCATTTGCCGGTGGATTGTGCCGGTACGTTAATGCACCGTTTGCACGCCACGTTCGAGGGAGGTTTACCGGCGCGAACGAAACATTCTGCGCACGTTCGAACCCGCGTGAAAACTGCCCGGTCAGCGAATCCACGGAATTCATTTTTCTAATACTCTGAACGCTGTTTTGCAATGGCACAACTGCCCGGTAACTTGCGAATTGTGTGCGCTAATAAACGCTCTTACGATACCTCTCTCTGCTTAACAATTTCAAAAAATCGACCCCCTCGCGCATGTTTCTGTATAAATATTCGAGAGCACTGCGAGAGAATTCCTGGGCATGTGGAGTTTCGTTGGATGCAAGTTTTCCTTGCAAAAAATGGCCGATCGCGAAGGTTAAAATTTATCGCCCGAGCTCGACACGAGGACTATTCATCACATTCCAGTTTCCGAAACAAGCAACCGAAAGGGTAATTCCACGAAATGAATATAAAATGTCTCAATGGTGTCCTCATTAGCGTTTCATGATATTGCACCGTTTTTAAGATTTATGCCATCCGTGCGGGTGGTGGTATACCAGCGTATCAAGGTAATTTTTTAAATCCGCCACGGCGGTCGGCGCGCCGTGTACACGCCTGCTCCGCGGATACGATGTAAATATTTAAATAATCCGCCCTGGCAGATAATTAATGTGCCGTTAATAAAGTGTGCGCGATATTCGAGGCAATGCGGGTTAATTAAACAGAAAGGCTCAATTAGAATCGAGCAATTGGCGTTCCTTGATCGACGTGTGTAAATCGTTTTAATACGTAACCATTTGCATTTTAAATCTGCCGTCAATATGCTTACCACTTTCACTTTATAGCTAACACCGCCGCTCGTTGCGTGTAAACTGTTTGCGAATTCGTGAAAGCAAACCAGTTACATAGTTAATAATATTTCTTTCGCTGAATAAATTAGAATCAACGGAGCCCATCGATACATCGGCGTTTAAAGAAACGTATTTGCGGCAATTATTATGCGAAAACTTTGCCTAGAGCCGTTCGACCGACTACGCTAACAATAAGCGAACACGACCAAACCAGAGCAGGATTCGTCGTAATCAAGTAATTCACTGAAACAATTGTCACGATTAATTCCTTTCCCATTGGCGTTCGTTGTCCTGTTCGGTCGAAACGATCCATTAGACAAAACCGCAATCGTCGCGCTCTCTCCTCTGCCCACGTGCCGCCTCCACGCAAACACGTTTCTCGGTTTGATGGCTTCCTGTCCTCGGATTCATTCGAGGGCTCGCGTGTCCCCGGGGGATCGTCGCCGTCGTCGTGTCGGCAAAACACGATGGCACGCGTGTTCCGCGACCTTTATGGCTGGCGCGTGGAAATCAAGCTTGAATCGAGCGGAGCGTCACACAAACGTAGACAGACGTAGAGGGGGAGGGCTTTTCGGACCTGATCGCTTGGGCGAAAGGGCGACGGATTAATCTGGTTATGTCATGCAACCGAGAGTGTGTGAAACCTAGCGCCCACTTAAATGGACGGGGTGTTTCGTCCCGGTGGCGAGATTACCCGTGTGCACGCTCTGTTGTAAATACGGGCCCATTGTAAATATAAATCTATCTGGGCAGCAACCCAGCCAGCTAGACCGTAATACCTTTGCATCGTCGGACCGCAGCTATTTCATTCCTCGTATTTCCTTCCACCTCTCGCCTCCTTTCATCGCGTTCCCACTTTTCTGTTGTTCCCTGTAATCCGCGTGCACCGGCGTCGTGTCACGTGAAATAATGGACGAACGGGAGCGGCAGGTGAGCTTCGACAGCGCGTCCGGAAGTGACAAGGATTTTTGGACTAGGTGCCAGTGCGATGCTCGTGGGACAGTGTTCGGCAATTATAGTTAATTTCGGTGGGGTTATCGTTAGGATGATGTTGCAAGTGCATGAATGGAACGGTACAGGTACACCGCTTTTAACCGGGGCTAATTGTAGCAGCTCCGAGAGAAGAGTGGCTCAGTTTCGGAGAAATACAAAGTTACGTTCTTTGGTAACGTTCAATGAGAACGTTTAAGCTCGAAACCAGAATCACCCATCGGTAGCTCCGAGCGAGGTGCACGCGTTACTCGGTTGGTCGGTGGAGAAATTCTTGCATGTTCTTTTTCTTATTCCGGCATCGGGGTAGAATTTAATCAGACCGTGATGGCGGTGGCGTTCAACCAGACGGGAAAAGGAAAAGGGGGATCCGTCGACGTGGCCGGGCCACAGTTAACCAAAGAAAGATAATTCTGTTAAACCGGATAAGATGGCGGCCGTGCGAGGGCGAAACGTTCCGAAGCCTGGAGGAAAATATTCCACGAAGGTGCCACAAAGATGCCACGAAGCCACGGTTTCGCCGTTGCGGGCGTACAGGGATCGCTCGGATAGTTTTGGTCCCGGAATTCCTGCATACAAGAAAGTCCATGCCGGTTGCGCGCACAAGGAGTGGCCTCTCGAACGGCGAATAAACAGAGATCGAGGAAGGAAAAAGGAAGGGAACGAAGGGAAGAAAGAAAGCGCGGAGAGACGCACTAACAAAGAGAATTATTGACCGTGCCGTTAATACGAACGCTGTCGGTCATGGTCTCGTCGTTCCTGGATCGGTCCGTGGTCCTCTCGGGCCCCCGAACAACGGTTTATACTTGCAAATTAAACGAAACGAAACGAAACGAAACAATCGGTCGTCCAGTCGAATGTCCTCAAGAATTTCGTTCGTGCTCGTTGGCCCTGACTGCGTGTACACGCCATTCCCACGCGACGAAATGTGCTTAACCCGGGCCGCCGGGTCTCCACGAAACGGGGGTGCAATTAACCGACGCGAATCGAGAAAAGGGAGGTTACATTGAGAGATCAAATCGACGTCAGCTGATTGGAATAAAAGAAAAGTAATTAGCATGGGTCGCGAGGGAAAACGGGTTCGCTCGATCGTCCCTCTGTGTCGCGTGTCCTGTGTGTGTTCAGGCAGCTAATACAACGAGGATGGGACCGTGATCGCGATTACCCGAGCTTTGGGCTCTCGGAAGGAGAAACGAGCGGTTCGCTTGCGCGGGAACACGCGCGCGACCGACCGCGCATTATATATATATATTTTTTTTTGCCCTCTCTTCCACCGGTTTTCTACCTCCTCTTCGTCGGTTTTTCGTTTCCCTCTTCTTTTTATCGCTGGCCCGCGCGCACGGGATTCCTGTGTACACGATATAAGGGAGGTGTGACGTCGGACGCACCACGAAAATTTATCAGCCGATTCAATGCCGCGGCGTTACTCGCGCTAATTTATATACACTCGCCGAAACCGCGAACGGCCAGTGGTACTCGTCCGGTTGCACCACTCGATCCGGGGTACCCATTTATCCCCTGGCTCGCTTTGGAAACATCGGATCCACGGCGAAGAATCGCTGCCACGAACGAAGAATCCCCGACGAGGTTAATAAAAACCGATGGAGCGTGCCGGGTACTACTAGAAGCATTGATCTTTTTCATAAGCTGCTATCCCGAGGCACGTAGAACCGCCTCGAGCAACGAGGATCGACGAGGGAGGCGGTTTTTCAGCAGCCGGCGGAATTAATGTACATTTCGTCGAAGACGCCGGCCATGGAAATGAATACGACCCGCGCAGGATTAAATCATTTTCTAGCCAAACGACGGCTGCAATTTACAATGCTTCAAGTGGCCCCACGATCGCCCGTTTCTACACGGATCGATTGCTTTCTTCATTAACAACGCGCCCATTCTTTTCACCCGTTATTCCATTATATTCGTACCAGTGTGTGTGTGTGTGTGTGTGACGAATATAGATTATTAAATTTTTTTTTGTTTAGGATAAGAGGAAATCGCGAAGAGGATGCGTCAGCTTTATGCCCTTAAAAATGTTGACAATGTCAGCATTGGAATTTCAGCTCATCAGCGAGTGAAAAGGGGTAAGAATTAAATAATATTGGCGATGACAAAGGAAGGCCAAGGCCGGATTATGAGCGGAAGATAAAGATGGCACGCGATGAAATACGCGGCGGTTTTTCAACACCGGCGATTAATGTACATTTCATCGAAGACGCCCGCGCGGTAGATTAATACGCCGCGAGGAGGGTTAAATCATGCTTCACCCCGTGTCGCGCCCATGATTTACAAGCCGTTTAATGGTTTTACGACTGTCCACTTGGGTTACGATTGCTTTCTTCATTAATAAACGCCGCCTTCGGTCGCGCCGCCCGTAAATCTTGTCATCGACTCGGATAAAAATATATCGCTCTGAACTAGCGAACGTTTGTTACGCTAGTCCCTCAGCGTTCGTTATCGCCGAGACTTTGATTTAATTTGATTATCGCAGTTCAACGTATCTCGACAGATCTTTCGATCGTTAACTGTCGTAATAAACCGTGATTTCGTAAGGAATTCTAGCATTTCTCAGCCACTTTTACGATATTCAATTAACGCAGAACGATCGTGTTTCCTTCGCTGAAATTAATTCCAAACAACTTCCAGTGTCCCCCGTGGCGGCCTACGGTACCAGCCACCCGTTTCACGAACTTTCCCGTGGAAAACGTGACGAAAAAAAAGAAACCCGCTCCTGTCCACCCCGTGGATCGATCCACAAACTAGCTTCCACGAAACGCGCGCAGCGTGGACGTTTTTTGCCACGAAACGGTAATTGTTGACGAGAGGCGAGGTGACCCCCGGGTCCGGCGCGTTAAAAGCGAAAATACACAGAGGTAAATTAATTTACGGGGCGGCCGTTCTTGCCGGTCCTCGCAATTTGTATCAGACGACGTTCGTGTGCCGTTCCACTAATTCGCGAAGAATAAATGCAGCCGCTAGGTCCTGAGGTGCTTTCGTCACACGCGCCAGCGAAACGGAAGAGGTCGAGGGGAACAAGCGTGAAATTAAAACGGCATCGCCAAGCAATCGTGGCGAATATGCTCCTGAACGAAGCCGGACTTCGTTTCCAGGATGACGTTGGTCGTGAATTGGCTTCGCGGCAATTTTTTTCGCAGGACGACCGAATGTAGACAATTGGACACAAAATGAAACACGTGGCTACGGGCAGTAAATTCCAAGTCAGAATATGCACGATTTCTGGGATATGAAATGGATCGTTGCGGAATAAATTCTTCAATGAAACGTTCATCATATGATTCTCTCCGCTAACGAATCTCGTTCTCCCCTGCGAATAGCTTGGGGATGTTCGGCGAACGTTCTCGCAGGGTCCCGCGGGTGGAAAAATAGGCAATTCGAAGGTAAATCGAGGTAATTCGAAGACGGATGAATCTTGGGTTTCGTGGAGCATACTTAATGGCGTGACGATAAATTACTTTAAGATACAACAGGTTCTCGCTGGTAAAGGTATCGGCTATATTGTTGGGCTTGCCGCGGGGATTCTTGCGAACTTCTGCACGCGGACTTTCGTGAGCGGTTTGCATTCTTCTAGCTAGATATTTGCATTAAATGTATATTTCCAAGGAACGAAGTTGCGGGATGTAGACTGTTGTACCGGTTCCGCAAAATGTTTTCAAATTAAAATAGTTTGTTAGAGTGTACACTCGAAGTTTACACCTCGTTATGAAGTACCAACAACGAAATGTTAATTAAACGCGGAGTAAACGTGCGGTGAAACAACTGATTTCTGTTAGGAACGACGTGCAATAATAACATACATAAATACTGGCGGAGTCCAGGGTAAATTTTTTATATTCTCGCATTCATTTCTTTCTTCGTCAAATTGTATAGCCGCCTCCAAGGAATGGTCAAGAGTCGTTTAATGAAAGGAAATCATGAAATAAATAAAGCGTTGCTCTCTTTTTTCCTGCCTTGGGCCCAGTCGAATAATCGGCCTGATGAGTTTCATTTATCCGGATCGACTACTAAAGAACGATAAATAGTTCGGAAGGGGAAAGCCTGCCAACTTTCATCCATCGAGTATTGTGAGATCGTTTAATGAACGCAACGGATGCACACACGGGCCGGCGTAGTTAATTCTGATTCGGCGAGGGGCCACAATCTCTGGACGTGGAAAGACGTGGTGCCCGAGCTGCCTCGAATGAAAAATTACCCCGCGTCACGGTTTTCAAATTTCCGCCCGCGGTACATCAATAAAGACGCTGACGATTATTAAGCGGCGCTCGCGCCTACGTGCTTGTTACGTTCCATTGTTTCTCCGGCATCATTGTGCCTCACCGTTGGAGAAAGTGAAACACCGACAAGCACGACTTAATGACGGGACCAACGTGTGCAGCCAGCACGGAGAGAACTGTGCCTGGAAACTGTAATTATCGACGTATCAATTCTAATTTGAATTCAATCGACGATGAATCCTTCGACTCGATTAAAATACAAACTTTTTTCCGTTCAATTAATTTCAAGACGACATTGTTGTTTGAGATATCATACTTTAAACTCGCTAGCCCGCTTATACCCAGTTGCCTTTAGTCATGAAGCTCGAGTATCACGCTTAATGTTCCCGAACGAAAAGAATTCGCCGTAATCGATCGGGGCCGTGCAAAGAACACTCTGTTACGACAACACTAGTCTGGTTTAATATCCATCATTTCGTACATTGATCGTTGCTTTCCGTGGGCAAAGCGCTGTCCCGCTGCGACGACCAGTACATATGCCACGGGGTAATCAATGTACATACACGGCGTTCGGTAAATCGAGCCGGATTTAACTCGCCGATCCGTAAGCTGAATAGTTCTTTACCATGCTAGCTTCTGCTACTGTAACAATTGACCAAACCGTTTGACGTGTCGTTGAATAAATTTCTTTCATTTCTCCCCTGCCACCTAACTGTCGAAACCACTCCGCGATTCTTGGTTCGCATTTAACGGGCGCCCCGTGCACGGCACTAATTTTTCCGCGAGCAAGTGCGCACCCTACGTTTGTACGAACGGGGACAGGGCGATCGGGCCCGACTACAAATCTATAGATCGGTTGGTAGCCGGCGTAAGTAAGCATTCTAAAACATAATGTCAGTAATTAATTGTCTGCGAAGAAATGATGCGGCTATCTCACGCGACCGATGCGAGGTCTCCTCGTGGAGATTCTCCCCCTTCCTCATCCTTCTTGCTCTCACGTTCAATCCCTGGGCCATCCCAAGCCCTCTTTCAGCCCTCCTCCTCCCACCTGTGCTCGTCCTGTTTGTTCTTTTGTCCGGGCTTCTCTCGCTCAGCCAGTCCTGCCTTTCCACCTCCTTCGTTTCTTTCTTTCGATCGGCCCCGGACTAGTAATGCATTTAAACAATCTCTTTATCTCCAATTCGACACTCCGGGCGACCCGGCCTGAGAGGTAAAACATTCCCGCGTGCCGCGGGTACGTGTCGGAGGATTTTTGTCGTGGCCGCCGCGCCGGTGGCGATCTTTCGTGTCTCGTTCTTTTGCTTCTGTCGCGTGTAGGTTGCTCCGATCTTACGAATCGATGTCCTTGTCAATTGAGGAGGCTATTATTAAGATACCAAAATTGGCTGGCCATACATTTCACCAACTTACACGCTAGGCTGTTCCCGGTGCAGAAACTGACGACAGACGCATGGATGTGTATTAGCAAACGCGTCATTTCAAATGATTTGAAATGTTAATGGGAAAATTGCCCTTGTACCACTTGCGTCTAAGTGGTCAGTAATTAGAACACAGTTCTTTATAGAAATTCTACTATGCTCCGAGCTACGAGGTCCATCACCTGTGCTAGTGCCGAACTAGAAGAACCTGTATATACCCTCGGATGTTTCTCACCAGGCCAGTTATTGATACCAGTCCCGGCTCGATTCTCCCCCGTGCCGAAACGTTCGCCGGCCTGGTTTTAAAAATTTTTGATCGATCGGGGTTCCCGGGCGTCTTGGCGCAGGTCCTCGTGGTGGGTCTATGCATACCATTCCTGGTGCATACGCCATGAATGGCGCGCAAGTCCCCTATGCCACGCACAATAACTTTACGCGGTCATTGTACAATTTGATAATCATTTTGCCGTTGAAGTCACGCGTTCATTAGCATATTTAATTATGAATATTTAAGATTTTTGGCACAGCGGGACAGCGTCCTACCCGAGAGCTGTTCCCCCCGGCGTATTAAAATAAAGCCTGCATGGTGCATGTGGCTCCGTCGTAAATTTCGTCGGACGCACAAGGACTGGTTGTTGCTCCGATCTTGCAGCGAAAGACGAGTAAAAAGGTATCTGGAAGACAGGCATACGATACGTATTGCCACTAGCGGCGTAACACGAAGAAAAAGGCACACGGGGTCCACCTCTGCACATGCGTGTGTACAAGCGTGTGCGTTTCACGCGGGGACGCCTTGAAAGTTGTCAAGGAAAGGCCAGAGCTTTTCGTATTTTCGTTTTCTCCTGCCTATGGTGGCGCTTCGTGGGCACGGGACTTGCATAAGGTATCGAAAACTGGCCACAAACAGTTGTCTGAATAATTCGTTTTAATCATGATTGTGTTACTCGTCAACGACAATATGGAGACATGGATCGAGGATAAATTGTGTTTACCAGATCACCTATTTAATAGAAATTGAACGAAATAATTCCGCTTATGTTTTTATGTATGGCAAAACCAGCATCTTTTACGTAACGGGAGCAGATATATATTGACGCCGTTAATGAATATTTTTCATCCGGTTTTCCTTTGATTTGCATCTCTTAAGTTTTTCTGTCTGAACAACTCAATCTATCGGAGTTGAACGAAAGAAATTACATAATACAAGGTAAGCTCACGGTACGACCATTGAAATGACCGTAAAAATATTAATTGCAAAGCGAGCTTTAAAGTTCATTCCGTAAATTTACATAAGCAGGCCGGAGAAAATTCTTTTATTTATCGCGGACCATTGTTCCTCGTGGCCTTCCATCGACGTTAACAGAGGAGAACACAATCCACGGTGTTCCCTCTGCCGTCGCGATTTCTGAAGCGGGTTCTTACGCACCAGGTCTCCTTCTCTCTTTTGTACTCCCTCGTGGCCCACGCATTATAATAGCGGCACTTTAAAAGGGTAAAGGATGAATAAGGTGTGTATAGAGGCTCCTAGCACCTGCAGTCCATTATAATGAGAGGGTCTGAACGCCTACTTCTTTAAATAATACGTAATGGGCCCTAATAATTAGTCGGGGAAACATCAGTAGGGTGTGTAAAACTAATGCTGCTCGAAGGACCGAGCGGCTAAAATCATTTACACGACCGGCCATTTATTTCGTTCTTTTCTTTTTAATTGTCCCGCCCGTTCCTGACCAGGACGTGCTTGATCCCACAGTTATTATTATCAGCCGGATCATCGGTAGAATGATCGATCATCGATACTCGCCCTTGTTTTGTGACTGTTTGTACAAACTACTTTCATTTTTTTATCGCGATTAACGAAGTTTAGGTTAATAATTGACTTGACATGCCTGCACAGAATTTCGAATAGAACGGGCGTAAATTTATGACAGATAATTTATTCGTCGAATCATCCTCCACAGCTTTTCTCTCATTCAATATCTCCAAGTATCGCGAACGTTGGACTGACAAATTAACGGCAAGATTTCGCGAGGTATAATAAGATCTGCATAGTTAATAAAAAGTTTCACGATGCAAATTCAAATTAGAAATCCGAATCGTGTTGCCCTCGCTGTCCCCACCTACAAGTCACTTTCGCCGTTCGCGAAATTAAAGATCGCTTTTTACTGTAATTATGGCAGAATCGCGTCTTCAAAATACATCGCCGCGGGGTGCCAACTTAGTGCGGCAGTTAAATAAATATCGCCATAGGCGCCCCATTCGTTTCTTCGGAGGAGGCCCAACGGTGCACGAACCCGCGGGATTAACGCTTTCTGCCCATTGTAGCCTTTCTCGTAAACGTCAAAACGTAACGATCTCGCCCTCCACCTCCTCGTCCTCCAATTCTCGGTCGACTCATGCACACGGGTGCGCGTTACGCACCCTATAAAATCCAATCGAATTTACCGCATTGTCGGCGGTTCAATCGATAATAAAGGTTGTAAAGTAAATATCTGGCCCTGTGCACGTTCCATGCTCGCGCGAAATTATATGAGCTTCCTTCCTCGAAGAGGGTGCTTTATAACATTCTAAAAAATGTTCTCGTCCGGCAATTTTTGAAGTCCTTAAAGAGTACTCCAAAGGTGATTCGTTTCTCGATTTCCTTTGATATTAGGCATATAGTTTCCGGTCGAACGAGGATGAACACGAAATAGAGTGTTTACGAGGTTTTAAATTCGCCATGAAATTGAGTGAGTGGATACTTGAAGGGGTTGATTTAATGCTCGCGCGTATCGCGGGCGCACAATCGACGGGGCAGTTTTAAAAAATATTTACCGTCGCAACGTTCAGAATCTTCCAATTTTGTTTTTCTCTCGCGAAGCCTTAAACTTTCGCCTTTTCCTCAAGGAATTTCACGTTGATTACGGGCACGAAGAAAGTCCATCGGTGTAGTAGAATGCACAAAGTACGAGTTAACCATAGAGAGAGAGAGAGAGAGAGGGGGAGTCAGGCAAAGGGTGGAAACGAGACAGTGTCGGTGACTTAATAAGAGCCTGTAAATATACAACAACGACGAAGCTGAACGATATTAAAACCCGCGTTCCATGACGCGGCCAATCTTTTTTCCAGCGACTCATAAGTCAGAACGCCGCGCCGCGGCGAGCGTACACGGACGAGAGACGCGTTCCTCTGATCTCGCTTTAATTGCATTTCTCTCGTGGCGAAGTCAGAAAAAGATACTGTCCGACTTAATTCGGCAGAAACGCGCAGCCCCGGGGCCAAGAGCGACGGGAATAGGATCGACTGCTCGCCGTGCGGGCAGAAATCATTCGTCCGCCGATTTATTACTTTTAATTAGTATTAAATTCAATCCGGCCCGTCTCGCCGTAGGTGGCGCGTTTACATCATGTAATTCGTGTCTTCCGTTATGGTCATTTTCTCGTGGCATGCCCACGCTTTATCAGAACGCCCGCCCCTGGACACTCCATTATATCAGTCGGCACGAAACAAATAAAGGGACACGTATAAATAAACGAGCGTTTAATATCGGTGCGTACGGGTGCAACGACGTTCCTCGTTCTCTTCGTCCGAACCCCTTCACACCCTCACTATTCTCTCTACAAATATTGATAAACAATCCGATTTCGGAGTGAGTTATACTTTCGAAATCGTAGACTACCATCGCGGCCATTTCGTTTCCGTAGCTCCTCGCAATTCCCCGAACTTGCGATTCCCCCTGGCAATCGCGACGACAATTGCACGCAATCAACGGCGAATGATTGTTCTACCGTTTCGCCGGATACGGGGCCCCGAATATGCTCGCAAATGCAATTAGCCCCACCCAAACTACCGATTTTGCCTGATCGTTTCCACCGAACGCCGCACTGAGTACGTCGATCACGCCACGTTTCACCGAGTTCAGGGCCGGCGATAATTTATAGGCTCCTCGTGTAAAAGAGTCGCGCATTAACATACATTACGAACGATCATGTGCGTTCGGAGCGCGTAATCGTTCCCGCGTCACGTCCGAATTCCGACCCTTACCTACGACTTAGTAGAGTTTAACCGGGATTTTACCTTGAGCCCGGCTTAAGGGATGCCAGCCCGGCGCGGCACCCTGATGCACGATTGTTTGTAGAAATATTCTTCCGGTCGTTATTTACACGCCTATCAAAACGTCCAACTAGAGTGGCCCCGCGTAAGCTGGTTTCATGGCCAGTTTGTCCCTACACCCTGTCCACGTATCCATCGTTTCCGTGGAAGATCGGAGGATTACCGAAGCCGTGTTACGATCGCGCGTCGCCACACCGGGACAACATTGTCCTGTTACGTGGCGCGAAATCGCGCGTTACCGGCAGATATCCGACAATCTACCCCGTTCCATCCGGGTGGATTACAGGGGAGTGTAATTTAGGTTGGCAGAATGTGGGGTACATTGTTTTGCACAAAAGTGTTGACGCAGGGGAAAAATTGTGGAGGAAAAGTACATATAATAGAAATACCGTAAGAAGCAATACTTCTGCAACGTTCCTCGGTTCCGTGATAATTAAACTGAGTCTCAACCCTGGGATAAACCATTTCCATTGTCACCAACGATCTTTCCGTTCCGTTTCCCCCGAGTACCCTTTCCCGTTTTTCTTCCCGGAATTTTTGTTTGCGTTTAGTTTAATTAAACTCGCGCTCTGACCGCAGGCGCGCGAAATTGTATCTCGCGGCTGGAAAACTCGCAGCGGCGCAGTTTCGAGTGTTTAATTAATTTGTGCTTTTTCGAGGCGGTAATTAGGAAATCGCGGCGGTCGTTTCGCGGTGCGTGAAAAGGCGTGCGCCACGTTTCGCCCGGCTCTGATTATAAACGTATCGTCGACACGATTCGTTCGTTCGCAGCCCCGCAGTCGCTACCCTTTTTATCGTTTCTGTGTTCCAAAGCAATTGGAGAACTTTCGTGTCTCTCCGTGGCGAGCGCAGTTTCGAGTGTCGTCTGCTCGTCGAGCTGAATTCACGATAATCGTCCCTTTCCGGCCTCTTTCTGGTTTCAACCAAGAACCCTGCTGGCATTTATCGTAAATTTATTCGCTCTGCTTCTAGGGACCGCGTTGTATACACAAGTAGCACGAGGAGCGGAGAGAAACGAACACAACGGCATTGCGTGGTCCTTCGAGCTATCGCTAAAAATTAAGCTCAAAAACCGGGTTCCCGTTTAGCGGAGGGGGGCTGGTTCGTCGCTTAAGAGAACCGAAAAGGAGAAATAACAAAAAAAAAGGAGAAGAAGAAGGAAAAGGAGGAGCCATAGCCACGGCGCACCTACAACGGCAGGCTTAAATCTGATTTAAGTCATATACCGTGTCGCGATGTTTCTGCCGAAAAAAGACAAGGATCCCTCCCGTGAGCTACCTTAAATTTACATCAAACTATACGCGCTTTAATCCGGGAATGCGGCGGTCCAGCTTGCTCGCCGCATCTCTCGCCGGCTGGCCGGGCTGGTGCACGCTGGTTGATGCACTCGCGCGTACACGCACACGGGCTCGAGTCAAACCAGTGCACACAGCGAAGGAGAACGCATCATTGGGCCAAGTCAGGCCTACCCGTATCTCGCCTTTTAATCTTATTACGGGCCCCGGACGGAAGATATGCCCGAGACGTATCATTTTCGCCTTCGCTAATTTATCACTTTCCATAAACTGCTCGGCCTCTAAGCGCGGATTCCGTAACGCCGATGATAAATCGCTCGCGAGCGGATCGTCTGGCCGATATACCGAGCGAGATCCGCCGTGAAAACAGCGGCCGGGAAAGAGAAGGAAGAAAGGGGGTTGGAAAGGGGGCGAAGTGAATGGGGAACGGCCGAGCGATTCGATAAAAAAGAAGGGTGGAAATGTTAAAAAAAACTGGCCTGCGCGGAGCGCATTCGGGGTGAAATAAAAGAACGACGGCCGTGGCAACCACGTGTGCGAGGACGTCTCGAAGAAGAAGACGAGGACGATGTTAGCTCGGTCTTCGTTACGCCATATTAAGGTGCAGTTCGGCGCGCTTCTCAACAGCGCCGCCAATTAAAATCAATCGCGGCCAGCGATTTTTAATCGTTGCCCGCGCCACGTATCCCGGTCAAATCGAGTGCCGGGGTATACGAGAGAAGGGAGGATCGAACGGAGCAGCTCGTGCGCCGGCAACGAGCGAGCGTGCACGGGGATGCTTGATTAGCTCCGCGATTAATTCGCTTAGGCAACAAAGGCGTCGACTGAAAACTCTCGTCGGGTATAGATTCGCGGGCGCGATGTGCTCTCCACGCTCGAGCTTATCTCTGCCTGTCCGACCGTCCCATCTCCGGGATAAATGTATGTAACGGCAGTGGTAGCAGGCGCGATTTCGTCGTCGACTGTTAGATCGAATTTTTAATAATAAACTGCTCAAGCCATTCTAACCGAACCCTAAATATTGAAGCTTTTCCGCTCGATTCTCACGCTTCGTCTCGGCATACCTTTGCCATTTAAATAATATTCCATAAAACATTGCGTTGCCCGAAAAGTGCGGGTCCCTGGGTTCGAAAGGCGAATAGATTTGGTGGTCGGGACGAAAGGGAAATTCAATCACTGGCCGTAAATAATTGACCGGTCCCGGTACGGGGCATTGGGCGTTCAATATCGGTAAAACGGGATTTTCCACAGGCTGATCCCGGGGGGGGTGAAACGCAGGTATATACGCGACGACGTATATCCTGGGGAAGGTGTGCGGCGTACGGACGACGCGAGGCGGAGGCGTCAGGCTTAAGGCCTTAAAGCCCTTGCAAAAAGGTCGTAAAACAAAGGAAGGCCCTATTTAATAAGATTACCGCGTCTCGAGGAGATTGTGTTGCCCGACTCTCGAGTATCGGATAACGTAAGCTACCTAAGGGGCAACGTTATGCGAGCAAAGGACGAGGACGTCGGTGACGGGGGGGTGACAAGACGGAGCAGCGTGAATACTTGATCGCTCTTATTTTAAACATCGTATTAGCGTCCTTGGCACCGCGACGAATTCTTCGCTCCGTGGCTACGTATGTACCGTACGGGGAGAGAAAAATCTGTTCTGTTCACCCGGTTGAGAAGCAGGACGATTCCGCGAGCAGCAGAGGAACGAGGCAAAGTTTTAACAGCCGGGATCTGTGAGTATTAAATCGCGACAAAGCCACCCCGGTGCTGCGCCCAAGGGTGAAGACCGAGCGAGTTCGAGGTATTTACGTGGAAATAAAGTCTCGTAACGATATAATGCGTAACGTTGGGAACGATGATAAAACCGGGAGATGTTGAAGAGGTTGGAAGAAGCCGGGGAGGGGGAAAACGAACGTATTTCTTGCCGGCGCGTACGGTCCGCCGCAAATTGCGAGCTGAAACACGGGGGAAGGATACCGCGTGCAGGTAAAGAATAAAGGGCAAAGACGGAAGAACGGTGAAGTATTCAACAGAATTGTAGCGCGTACAACGTTACATTATATCCTCCATCGTATATTCTGCTACGTATAGCTGAAAAACTCCTCCAAGCTCGCGATATAAGCGGCTTTTCTCTTTGCCATGTTTCGCCTCGGCGTCCCTCGGCCTTGGCTGTTGGATGCTCCCACTCCATTGCTTTCTTCCTTTTTCATTTTCTCCCCCTTGCTCTCGTTTTTTTTCGCCCTTTTTTCCACCCCGCCCGCCCTTGTCTTTCTCCCATGGCTGAATTAACGTACGACTTCCGGCCGCGAATTGTCCCGTACGAGCGGCGCATAATCTCCGAACGAGGCTGCTCCTTTGTTGGTTCGTCTTTGGGGCGAACGGTGACGCGAGCAATATAAACTGAGCCAGGTAATGCTTTTACTTCACTCGAGCGTCAAGAACCGTCGAGGGAAAAAATGTGTTCGCCAAATCAGCATGGACTTCGCGACAGATTTATCTCCGCCTCACATTATTCGTGAAGGCGTAGAAGCCGTAAAGAAACTTCACGAAGGTACCGAAAGCAACACCGAGAGCGTTTCCTTACAAATGACGCGAGTCGCGCGGCGCGGCGGCGCGGCGCTTCGCGGCGAATTAAAAGACGCCGATGCAGCAGCATCGTTAACAGTTGAACGCGGCTTGCCGTGTCGCGGCGAGGACGCGGATAAGTGAAACTATTTACGACCACCCTGCAAACAAACAATCGGCCGGGGACGGGTTAATAGGCGCGTTGA
This sequence comes from Nomada lathburiana, assembly GCA_963667235.1. Lineage (NCBI taxonomy): Eukaryota > Metazoa > Arthropoda > Insecta > Hymenoptera > Apidae > Nomada > Nomada lathburiana. The sequence goes on from OY763903.1 coordinate 11,590,939, forward strand.
TCACGGGGAACAAGATTTTCGATCAACGGTTTTATCGGGCCGTTGCATCGCGGCCACCTCGTCCGGCTGCCGCGATTCCCAGTCAGAATTGAGCCAATTAAAAAGAATCTTCGACGCGGAGGGGGCGAATACGTAGAATGCAGCCAAGGCTGCGGGCAGAGAGGTGGGCCCAGGTGCCGTGATTGCAACTTGTCACTCGTTGTCGCGTTTTATCCAGAAGGCGAAGGTCCGCTCTCGATGCCGCGGCGACCGGACACGCTTAATGGCTACGTCAAGTCCGCGTGGCAACATTTTCGGCCAATGTTTTATCGCGTCGAGATAATCCCTTTTGGCCTTCACGCTTTAATTCATCCCGCGACCGGCGAAAGGGGTGAGGGCCCAGCTAATGGCGGCTCGAATAAAAGTGAAACTGCAACCGGACCAACGGAGGCGACACACGTTGTTGCAGCTCCGGCCCCGATGCATCTTGGATGCATTAAGCTTGTCTTACCTGGCGCGCAGGACTGTCGCGAAACGACCGATTAATCCAGGGATAAGAATTCCCTCGGTATAAATGGATTGAGAACCGATGCGCGCGCGAACTCACTCCCGCGTCCACTCTGGCTTTGCCTCGTTTGTTCGCCCCATCCTGTCCCGTATCTACCGGCCGTGGGAGCTTAGATTTTGCATACCGAAGGGTAACCGATGGGATTAAACCGCAGAAACCCTTAAGTGCATGCCATTCCGCCGCTGCTGCGTGAAATTCACGCGATATTATTTCGGGAATTTATGGAAATGCCCCGAGCATGGGCTCTGCTTTCTTATGTACGTAGCCCTTGCTGTTGATAAAACGACCGGATGCGCGGAACAGTTCGGCATAATATTAACGATCGAGGCTGGTATAAACGTCGACGGGACGGCACCGATACGTCAAGCTTGATATCGCGGTAGATATTATCGCGTCAACTTCGCCATCCTTAAATATGGAATAAAACACGAATAATCTAGCGCTCTTTCTGCAGTACTGTTTTCGCTTCGTCGAACACTGGACTTGAATCGTCCAGGGCGAAGAAGACCCGGGCATCTCGAGATAACGCGTAACTGATAGGATTAAGATGGTCCCGCTTCGACGAGCATAGGTCGGGTTGCTGCGTGGTTCGAGGCCTGTAATTACTTGGCGAGAAAAAAGAAACATTCCCCCCGATGTATCACTTGGCTGCTGATGCCCGCATGAGCGGTCGCCTCTCATTAGCATAACCCACGGAATCGATCGTGGCGGCCTATGCGAAATACGGGATATTTCCTAGCGACCTTCGAGCGCGACAACCAGGTATCAACGAATGAACCGCGGCGAGGACATGAACGAGACCGGAGCTCTCGATAATCCGGTGAGACGAGGCGAGCGTTCGACGAGAAAAGCTAGTTCTCCGCGCGACGAAGCACGAGAGGCCGCTGTTCCCCTATTTTGGAATTCTCGCGTGGTACCACGGAAGCTGCCAGTTCAACTTGATTCGCGAGAATCCTGGAACCGGCGGGCATCGAAATCGCCGACGCCCCCGATTACGCGGCGACGATAAAGAATCGTGGATTAACGGGCGAGCTATTGCAAAATAACACGAAGAAGTTCGTGTCGAGGTTTGATAAACGATCGCGCGATAAAATGTAAACCTGGGAATTTATGCGCCGTTCGCTGCGAGCTTTCGATTTTCGGGGATTATTAAGGTTGATTTATAAGCGCCCCGGAGAAAGTCGCGCTTTTATATCGCGCCGCGAGAGAACAGGTCGAATTGTAAATTGAATTCACCTCCGATGAACGATTAAAGACTGGAGGTGGTCGCTCATTTTTCAACGTCGCACGGTAAATAATCTTTGTTTCCGAGAATTCTTAAATGGCGATCGCACGCGCCAACGGTCGATCCCCATTGTGCCCCGGCGAAACACCGTTGATTGACGTTTCTTCATCAATTATTCGACCGGCACAATGGGATCCCACTGAATCATTGGTAGATTGAGAAACGCGAGTCTTTGTTCAATGCTGTGCTCGTTGTGACCATTGTTTTCTCGCTGACGCTAAGTAATATTAATATTATCGGCGTTCGTATCCAGCATTTTGCATGCATAGTGGCAGTCCCTGTGTAAGGGTAATCAATGTCCATGGGAGGATTTTCTCTATCTGTGCCAGGTCCTCTCGTATTTCGTAATTTCTTTCAACTACGTACTATTCAATTCAAGTCTCCCCGGATGCTCGTATTAAACAGCGCACACAAGCGACAAACGCGCTCCGCGACCCAGTCGTGAAACTATAAATACGTCTTGCTGAAACATGCTTGTCCGATACAAGTGAAAATGCGGGCGCGCGCAAGTAAATTGGCAATTTGATTTTACGGGGCGCCTATGACTTTTATGACCGACAGGCGGGAATCGAGGCGAGAACGAAGACAGAGGACCTCACACATGCTTCGTGTATCCGGCGTGTTCACGCTTGCTCTATCACCGCCACGCCGTGAACACTGTGCAAGAATGTATCCGCGGTGGAGTAAGAGGAAGCAGCTTTAAATACGTCGTATTCACGTCCGGCCTGATGAACCGACCCGCTCGTAACCGTCCGCGCGTGTTCGCGCGCGTTTGTGTGAATCACGCGAGATGAAAATTTATCATACGGTATTTATCATCTTAGGGGCGATGCGTTTAGGCGAGGAACATTTCCACCGAATCGTTATTTATGTACGCCGGTTCGAAGGTGATCGGTCGGGGTGACCGCGCGGAATAAAAGTCGACGGTGTCGTTTTTGTCGAGCGGCGATTCAATTAGACCGAGGTTAATGCCCAACGATGGAAAGATACGTTGAGTGTCCGGAAATGAATTTCGGGGGTCCGCGACATTTCGCAAACGCGATACGTCTTCACGGATTCGATCTGTTTTTGCGGCGGATGATTGAACGCAGCGGTTACAGCTGTCCGGATGAGCGATGCGGTTGGAGGACGCGACTCGGGTTAAGGAAATCGAGTCGCGATTCCGTGAACGAACGATCTTGAATGGGTATCTATTTCATACAAGCGGCGGTAGGATTTATATAAAAATTGGACCACAGGAAGATGGACTTTCTCGTACTATTCAATCGTCTCTGTGTACTACTTGTTACTGTATCTGCAGTCTAAACCAGGTGCACGATTAGCCAATTCTAGTTTCTATCTAAAACTGTGTATGATTCAGAGCGGTAATCTTGATTGGCAATTGCCCGAGATGCAAATACACTCGCGATCGTTCAACGGCCAAAGTGCAGTACTGGCGCAATGTTTCGCGTTTCAGTTTTCCGCAACTCGAGACGGCGCCGGAACCGCAAGCATGATTTCGCAACTGTACGCGCATAGCTCGCGAGCGCATTAATTAAACCGATACATTTCAAGACTGGGCTTTGATTAATCACACCGCATTCCATCCGTTCCATTCAGGAAGCTGCTGAATAATCCCTCGGCCGAGTAAGACACATTCGTGGCTCGTAGGAAATACAATAGGCTAACTGAATCTGGTATCGATGATCGATAGCTTCAGATGATATCCCCGCGATCGTTTCGTAACAGGAAATCGAAGAGCCGACGATACGCCCACGCGACCCGAGTACACCTTTATTCTCGAGCTCGCTGCTTTTAAAGGTGCATTACGAGCATCGATTGTCCGATGAACAGACGCCAACAAATGCACGTTAAACACCGAGCAGGTATTTCTTTCGGCGAGGGTCATTGTGATTTTTGGTCATATCGAAACGCAAGTACGCGTCGAATCGTGATTCAGTGGGGAAAGCGCACACGATGGGAATTACCATGACTTAATTAGGTAATACCGCAAACTCGAGAATGCTCGTGCACGTGTGCACCGATCTTGGATCGCATTGACTGGACGTGAAACCTCAGTATGTTCATCCAGATATGTATGGTGTACGATGGCGAATTGCTTGTTAATCAGGTCACGTTTATACTACAGCTTGGAATGGTTGAGCAATATGCCTTTCATTGGGTTTACATTACATTATACGATCACACTTACTTCAGAAAAGCCGCCTGCTGCATTTCGGGTAATGTATGCATTTCAAATTCTTGCACGCAATCACGAATGATTTTTCAACGTTTGTAACGAAGATTTTAAACAGCCAAATAAATAAAAAATATTTTACTCTGTCAGGAAACTCACAATAATTTCTTTGCTTTGTTTCATGGAATAATAAATATGTAACTATCGTGGCGATTCATGCGAGGATCATAGAAACGCTTCTATGGTATTCAATTAGAAAATTCGCAAAAATGTCATGGCCCTCGATTCACGTTCTACAGGAATAAAAATTTATGGTTGTCGATGATCGTGCTCTCCGCAAACGATTCGACGAAGATTTACATCGAAACGCAGAGTCACGCCGGTAACACCGGTAGCATGATGGAACGTTAATACAGTGCAAGTAACCTGGCCATCAGGTTGTAATGGAGCATCAATTGTATCTGAAATTTATCGTGCTCGCGTTGATAGACAATTTACATAGGTTTGGGTGACTACGATACCTACGGAACTTCTGTGGCTTCTGACCAACTTTTACGTGAACCTACGATCTTTGGGTCAGACCTATTGGACTTTTACGTTTTCTGAACAACTTTTGGCTGAACCTATTGGACTTATGTTAATCTAATAATGATGAGAACGAGAATTCTCGAGAATTCTTGAGAAATACAATTTGATTCCTCATTTTCCCGAAAAACGAAAAAATATCGAGAAATCATGAACACTAGTTACGATCGATCAAAATTTTTTCCAAAATATCCTGCGACAGTATACCATTGCAAAAGTTTCCTTCTATTTCTTTTTCTTCGTACTTAATGCGTTAAGACACCGTGGAGGAAGATATATGTGGTCCTTCCTCTGTTCCACGAAGAAATTACAATCAGACTTAAACTGCGTTACTCTCCGTACAGCGAATCGAATTAGTCCGGCTAAATTATTGGCGTGCAGCTCGATAACCGTGGCGCATGATGAAACGAGGGGCTCACGCGTACTATACTTAAACGACAATTTGGTCCCAGCACCGGCGGCGGCCGGCATTTAATCGATGTATTTTAATTTCCATCGATTTCGCGCGCTAAATCGCCACTTACATTTGTCGAGGGCGCCGATTACCTTTATCGTGCCGGTCCTTTAAGCGGCTCGAGTACACCGCGGCTGATTAACGACTTTTGACGCCGGGACCGAGCTGTGAGTCGCGTGATTAGTTCGTTCCAATTTTCAGGCGAGTCACGAGTCACCGTGTCGGGTCGAGTGGTCGCGAACATTTAGATCTAATCGACTTGAAGCCGCTCCTATGAGATTAATTTTCATGCTCGCGTGCGATGGAAATGCGCGATCGCATTAACCGAGCCACCGTTTGAAGATTTCGGACGCAGGTAGACGGGGCTTGGTGAAAGAAAAACGAGAACTGTGCGAAAATTAGAGCGACGGCGAAGTCAGAATTAAACCAGTAACCCTATTCTCAATTTCGTCAAAGGACTTATCGATTTTGATTTTCTCCCGCTCTATAACACTCCTCGAGTTGTTTCGGTTAACAACACAGAAACGAAGGTTCCTACGTTTTATCTTAATTCTTCGGTCAACCTTAAGAGAAAGCATTTGCACTGGCACGAAAATAACGCTCGTCCAGCATCTCGCTGATACCCGAAAGCTTCTAAGGAGGAGTGCGTGTCCGCTTAAGAGCGGCTCCCAAGGAATCATTACTTGCCCAGGCAGCTTTGTACCGGCTTGTCGCGCTAAGTTCATACTTTATGCGCGCAAAGGAGAAATTATTGTCCGAAACTTATTCAAATACGTCGCGATAAGAGGGACAACCGGTTCGTCAGGATCAGCGTTCGGGTTAAGCTACAATGTGCCGCGGACATGGGGGAGTAGGAGGATATAATGCAGTGCGCTCAAACCGGAATTATTCGTAACAAAGTTGCATAGCGTAGGGATGTGGAATATTTTCCTGGAGTTGCGTGTTCCAGGAACATGACGCGAAGAATTGAAATTTAATGTCTCCGTCGCTTAAAATGTGGTGACAGTAAGACGGAGAGTCCGAAAACTAAACGGTTAGATAAAGAAAGAATGCACTTCTTGATGCGCGAAACCCACGCCAAGTACCGGAAACGCAACAAGGTTGTTCGAACAGACTGGCAATTCGGAAGATGAAGATAAATAGATAATTTGATACTCATTGCCTTGCATTGTTGCGTACACGATTCCTTTCTTTATTGCAATTAATTCTACATGGTAGCTATTGTAATATTTGCCATATAGAAATCAATATTCAAACTTCGTAAATTAAAATCTTCACTGCAACAGCGATTCATTTTCATCGCACGTCAAACAGTCTAAATTAGCATGAACATTATTTCCTTAACAACAGAATGTAGTTGTTAAGATACTATTCATCCACCTAAGATATATTCAATATGTTAACTGTCCGTCCCATAGACAAATTGTACTATTGACAGACAAGCGGCGCGCCAAAAATAGCGCAAAGATCGAACTCGAGGGCAGCATAATATTCTCATTTCTCACGGTTGACGCTATAATCGAGAAGCAACCCCCTACACGGGGGTGGCTTCGTCTCCTGCGAAGAATTAACAGCATGTGCCGCGAGACCTACCCCAATTCGTGATTTTTACGGCTCATCGGGGGTTACCGTGTACAGAAACACGCTGCTACCGAATAGAGACATTTGTTAACGCGCATCTCAGCCCGCATATTGCACCCTACTGGCGACGCACCCCTCGTCCCGCGACATTTCTACGTACCCCCTTGATTTATCGTCCCGATCGTCATTACTGGGAAGCTCGGTGTCGGGCCAAATGCGGTCCGCGCCACGTCTGCATTAACATGTTACACGCCGTTTCGTGCAAACAAACTTTTGTCAGGATTGCGCGCCGATGATTCCGTCGAATCGACGATATACTATACTGGGCATCGTGACACGGGGCCCGTGCCGTTGAGGTTAATTGCTCAGTCTCCGTTTTCCCGTCAATTCGAGCGTATATCCAGGTGAAAAAAACATGAATCCATAGAGCGAGTAGCCTTTCATTCGTGCGAATTGATTTACCGTCCACAAATGGATAGGTTGAGTTGATATCGACGGGAAGGAATCTTTTCACACAGGGCTAATAAATAGAACGCGAGTGAATATCGGAGTTTATCGGAATAATATGGAACGGGGTAACATTTTACCTGCTGACGTATTAATAGTTTCATCGTCACTATTACACGCCCATCAATGATTTAATCGTTCCGATCGATTCAACGAATTGCCATTGTTTCGAGTTCTCTTTTTTTATCGTGGCAATCGCACGCCGAAGGAATCTCGCGAAAGAGGGAGAATGCGGGAAAGGGTTGAGGCAATCTGTGCAAAAATAAACGAAGGGTTTAACGTGGCACGTATCAGGGATTTCGGGTGTTGGTAGCGTTTTGAATTGAACTATCAACCACGTTAGAAACAGACCGCGCGCCAAGGCCCGGAGTCTCTTTGCGATCAATCACGAGATAACCGTCGAAAAGGGAAGCTATTAAACCGGCAGGAGATTTAGGTTCCTGAATGAAGCTCAAGAACAGCGAATAATCCCGCGTCTCGTCTTTTCCTCGCGAATGAAATCGCTGCGAAATTGCAAGCTACGAACCCTGTTCCTTTAGCGGGAATCTATGTAAAGAGCCACTGTTAATATTCCACGAAATCGTTAAATTTCGACTTTCTTGTCTAGATGGGTGTTGCAATTTATTTCAGCGATTACTGCAATGCCTTATGTTTTAATAAAATTACGTTGCAATTGTTTCTGCTTCTGCAAGTGGTACAGCTAGGACCACACCTGAAAAGTGATCCGAATACCGTGTGTTCATTGTACCGTTGTGAACAAAGACCTAAAGATATTTCAATATTATTGCGAATAAAATACGATGAATCAACATTTAATTTTTGAAACATTGTTTTATAATATAATATTTGTTGAAATATAAATCTACTTAAACTACGGGAAACGCTCTTTCCGACATCAGATTAAATATGTATTTACCTGTTTAACCGTGTAACATTTTAAATATTAAACTATTGACTCTTACTTTTGCAAAAAAATTGAAAGTTCGAGGTAAACGTTTATTCAAATATTAAATAAACTTATCTTATTCGTATTAATATTTAATATTAATATTTACTTTTGCATCCGTTTCGAAATATAGATTACGGTTACCTTTGCACCGTAGCTAATATAATCGGTGTTGGTCTGCAGCGCGTGTGTTTTGCGTGGTCGCGAGCCACAGTTTTCATGCATACACGCGGCGTTATTTATACGGCCGAGGAACAGACCGCTCCAACTCGCGCGCATCCGTTACACATTTTACCACGGTTACTCTGCGTGTGTGTATGTGTTTCTTTTTTTTATCGGGTAATGATTAATCGATGCTGGAGTAGCGTCCTAAAAATATCAAGCCACGGGGTACATACTCTTGCCGCGAAAAAATTTCTCGCCCCTTCACTCGTTTATTTCTGAGAGCGACTTCCTCGACAGTGGAAAGGCGAACGTTTGTCACAGACACTTCTTCGAGTCTTGTTTCTTACGAACGACTCTGCTTAATTGATAGGAACGCGCTCATCTTCACTCTCGTCCTACTTCCTTCCGGCCGATTTATTTTTGAATGTTCAATTTATTCTGTCTGTGAGCTGCGAAGGAAAAAGAAACGGACGAAACAGATGCTGCCAAACGTTGAATTTAAATTATCATTTTCTTGAATTCTGTCGATTATCTGCAACTGAATTATTTCTAACACAATGTGCCCACCGCGAAGCACGGGTAATAATGATTCCAGGGAGCATCGTTCAATGTTTCTACCCAATCGTTGCATACGATCTATAATTAATCAAAGCAGGTCCGCTCGGTCTATAAGCAAGGGCTGCGTTCTCGACTCCCCACGAAAGGTAGCTGGCAAGCAAGAGTACGACGAGGGGGAGAAAACATCCCTCGGCTACGATAAAGCGAAGCCTTGTTGCTTAGTTCGTAACAACGCCCGGCAGGACAATAAACGCGTTTACACGTGTACACGCACACCACGACAGACGCATGTGACTTTAAGAATCTTGCTGCTTACGCGCAGCTACTCTTCCACCTGAAATCGTGGCGCTGTTCAAAGGCGTATAAATTCTACTTTCCGTCACGGAAACGTTGAATCCCGGGAAATTTCGTTGGCATTGGCACGGGAATAAAAAAATCATATATATGTATTTTAACACATTTTCAAACTCTGCGCACCGCGAGCAATATATTGTAATTATCGACGAACGTTGGACAACGCGGGATCATTTAACAAACCGAAATACGTGTAAGAACGTGGCACAGTAAATTAATAATGACAAGGATAGTAAATATTCATTTGCATCGCGCCATATTTTTCAACCGAAACGGACGAGATCCCCAGGCTCATAAATCTTCGATAATAAAATCTATCGAAAAGTCGGAAATATTTTATACCATAAACGTCACGGGAGGACAATAAAAAAAGTCGTAAGCTGTCACGAATATCTCACGTTAACTATGTTTATAAGTCGAAGCGTCCCATGAATCTCGCCGTGAACAGCGCACAACTTCAATTATTCATAGGGCCATTGATGGTTGAAGTTGGAGAGCTAATCAACGAGTCATTGATAGCGTTCGCGATCTAACGAGCTTCCTTACGACCATTACGATGCATCTGCAACGATTATATACGGAAAACGAAAACGCTTCGGTTGTTGTTTACGACTTTTGTACGCGAACGGAGGTATACTTTAACAGGCTGCCATTATTTGCCCCATAGCATTCGGACCACGATCTATGGGCATATCTAGCCAGCTTGACTCGTTGCTTCAGTCTTCGAAGATTGCTACTTTCAACGGGCGTTTGTTCCCCATCTAAATCGCCAGGAAACTTTTGTCAAGAGATTCATTGCGTTTTAATGTTTCTCGATCAGTCGAATATTTCCTACGAAAGAAGGTGACAAAAAAAAAAAAAAAAAATGAACAGCCATAAACCATGCGATTATCTTAAAATACAATTAGATTCGACGGTTCAAAAGATATCACCGAGAACAATACGAGAGGTCGATTTCCGCGGCATAATCGAACACGAGAGAACACACGGTTATAAATACCGTATCACGGATCCACTTTCCACTATCTCGAAATATGCCCAAGCTAAATTACTCGGACACGTAGCATTAAGCTACCCCGCGGCCGCGCTTTCTGTCGTCCCGCCCCATCCCGTCGCCGTTAAGTATGTCGATACAAAAGGGACGGACCCAGCCAAATAAATCTGCCGCACGACCAGTCTGCCTCTCTTTCCTCCGCGCGAGCGGAAGGCCGTACCTCCACCTCCGACCGTTTGATCAGACCTCGCCGTGGAACCGGCGAATGGTAAAATGGTTGAATTGCGACTTCATTAGCCGCAACTTTGCGCTCGCCGTAATTCCGCTGCGTTCTCCAGTCGTCCACGCAGAAAGAAGACGGGGCAATCAGCGGGGAGGGAGACGGCGAAAAGGAGAAGCAAGGGTTCAGTTTGGAGAAAGAGGGCGGGAGAATCGGGTCCACCACTGTGGCTACGTGGCCCGAAAAGCGAGCGGAGATTCGACAAAAGAATGGACAGGTACACGTCCGTGGAGGAGGAAGAGGTAAACGCGGAGAAAAGCGAAAAACATGAAGGGGTGTGCGGCGGAAGAAAGAGGAGAGCTGGAAAACGAAGAAGATGGAGCACGCGTACGTACTCGCGTGCAGCCACCGCGTAGACGAAGACGAAGAGAAAGGAAGGACGAGAGGAGGAGGATGTGGGGGTTCGGGGAGAGGGGAAGGGCAAGAATGAAAAGCGAAGGAAAAAAATGGACCGTTCTGTACATCGCACGCCATGGGACGACCACTGGCCTCTCTCGTCCCCCTTATCTCTCTTTCTCTTTTACTTCGGGTTTGCCTCTTCCTCGGTCTGCCCCCTTCTTCGGGCCCCGTGCTCTTTCTTCTTCACCAGGTTTCATCCTGTACAGTGCGTGAGGCAAACGCACCGGTGTCGCGGCACCGCGAACCACAGACTTCTTGCGACCGCGTTCTCGCCTCCAGCGTGAGGTAACCTTGTTCCGGGTGCTCGACGTTGTCATGGGTCCGTTCAGAAATTGGGCCGCATTAAGCAAGCATTCCTTTTTCATTTATTCCTGCCAGTGGCGGTCCGAAATTTGGGGGAGAAAAGTCCTATACATTGAAGGAATCTCTCGTTGCCACTGTAAATAAACTCCAGCTATGGATTCGTGAAGTCAGCGCGAGAGCCGGACTATCGGATACGAGAAAATCGAGGAACCTCGATGCAGAAAAAACAGGAAGGGATCGTAGAACGAAACAAGTAGAAGAAGAGTGGCAGAAACGCAGTGTCATCTCTGCCAAGTTCTCGCGACGGATAATAGCGAGAATACAATGCACCGACGCGAATTCCAGAAGTTACGCCGAATAGGGGACGCCTTTTGATTATCTCGACTGTACCTGGCCCCGGAGTTTGTATCGATGGAGACGAAGCACGGATCGGAGCGGCCGAGAGCCAGAGGGGGATGGACTTGAGTCGAGCGAAACGAGGACGGGGCGACCGGCGATGAAACGGGCTGAACGCAAGAATGGAGAACCTCGGGGTGACGGAACGTGGAAACGGAGGAATGGAGAACGACGAGTGCCAACCGCGTGCACGATGGACCGATCAAGCATACCGGCTAGGCTCATTATAACCTTTATGACTGGTCATTCGGTCGGTCCAGAGCCTTAACACGAATGCCGACATGCAAAGGACGCATCATTGTCCGTTACGCGAACCCATCGCCGAATGGGTCTATCCGGGCGCTGTTCTGTTATTATGAATCGCGCTGGACATAAAAAATGATTGGATCTCTGTGAGCAAACAGTGGTGCTGACAGTTCTGGGACGTTACCAATGATTATCACGGGCGACTTTTGCTGTTTCCAGGCCAGTACGTGTAGGGTCGTTAGAATGCGCAGGTATTAGATTCGCGAAGGGAGTGGTGTATTAATGGCACGGCTGATGAACTACTGGGACGATGATTATGAAATTTTCTTAGAATAGATGGAACAGCATTCCTTTTGTCTCAAATGAAAATTTGTTACGCGATAATGATTGGTTACTGGCTGCACAAATTGCTGCATGAATACCCCACAGTATCGGGCTGTGCGCCATTCACATTGCGACTGACTTACACCTGCACGAAAATTTAGACGATTTTCAATGCCGTACGGCGTTGCAAAAATTTGTAAAACTATAATATCTATGAAACCCAACCGCAAACAGGAAAATTGCTTTTCATATTTCATACTATTGTAGTCTAGCTTCTCCTATTCTCGTTAAATACTCCTGTTACCAGCTCAGACTCCTGTGCGATATTAAATCAGCTAAAACCGCAGGACTATGCAAAAAGTGGTCAAACAATTACGCTGCTATGTTCCATTGAATTCTTACAACCTGTACGTGCACGTGAACGTAATTTTTCCCAGCGGTACAGAACAAGACCAGTACACTTCGATGCGAGTTCAATAATGACTCGGTGCAATAATTGAGGCATACAAGGTCGAGTAATCTTCCGTCACGGTTTACACGAACGTTCCTGACCATTTCCATTCCCCTTCTACCGTTCCTCAACTGCCGCGAGTTGTACGCGCAAGTCAATTTATCGTGGAAAATAAGCACGCGTAATTGTTTCGTCTAAGAAACAATTGTCAGATCGCAAGCTAAGAAACTTCACAATCTTGAAATCATGGATTTCTTGGTGACGGAAAATCCGGAGGGAATTCAACCACCGCCAATTCAATACCAGTCTCGCGAAGCATCTCTGGAACTAATTTATCAATGAACAGTTCGCAACGTTCTATCCCTCCGGAAGAGGATACATCCGAAAGAAGGGTCCATTACCACTCGCCCACGGTTTCATTATCATTTATCATCGGTATCAGAGAAATCGTTCTATGGCCGGTTGCGTGATAGCATCGAGTCGCGTGTACGCGGCGCAGAGGTTTCGCGTACGCACCTGGCAATCGATCATCTTGGACCCGATTGACCGACCGGTGGGTCGCAGAAGAATCGACACATCGAGAAACGTAATCGAGCCGGCCAGTAGATCGTGTTCGACGGCTGAATCATCCGCGAAACCCGTACCCTCGAGATCGGAGCACGGTGTCGTGTGTATCGAGGCCACTTGTAGGAAGACGCGTGCATTAAACCCGATAGAAAACGATATCGTTGTGGAAAACGATATAGCGTTGCTTGGCGCATGCGCAGCGACTTCATTGATTCGCGAAAATGGGTGGCAAGGGGGTTGGTTGCATGTGGGAACGCTTGTGCGAGGATTCGCACACCTGTGCACCTACCGATTCTGTTTACGCGTTCGCATCTATAAAGTTTCATGGGGATACTCCGAAGTGAGGGAGACAGGGAGGGAACGAGAGGGTAGAACGGGGTAGGGTTAGAGGGGGATGAGTAGAACAACCGAAGATGCGTTCATTAATGCGCGGAAAAAGGCGACAGAGGCAAATGGTGTAGGTAAACGATGGGGTAATCTATCAGGGCAGAAGGGTTGACACCCTTCGTCCCGATATTTTCTTTCCGTTTTTCACGTCGAACCGCCCCTGTGTTCGTCTTTCACGTCGATATCTAAACCTGGAAGCACCGGAGGCCTCGTTATTGTAGGAATCGTAGCCACGAGATTCTACGGAACGATAAGTTGTTTGCCCGTTTCGTGGAACATGACCGAGCATCCGAGCAGCCGATGCTATCTGTACGCTTCTTCGTATTATTAATAAAGAATGCTGGTGAAATTATTATTCATTGCCAGTTGTTATTATTAATATTATATTTGTTGAAAAGTCGTTTCGATTCCGGAAAATCGGGGAGAGAGTAGTTTCAAGTGTACCGAACAGCACGAATTATTCTCGATATTTTTCAAGAACGTCGTCGAGAAAGTGTTCATTCAGCGATCGCCTATAAATGTAGCGGACGAAACACTCGGTTCTAGAAACGATATCGAGCCCGACGAAGCGTTGATTAATTGAAACCAGACAGATACAGGGTTTCGCCGTTTCTTTAAGTCGAATGTTCTCCTTATCCCCGATGACGATGCTTTTCGTCGGGCTTTCTTGCTCTCCCTTTCGCGCACGTACTTAGCGGAGAGATACGAGACGAAGATCCCGACACCTTTTGATCTTTTTCTCCGCTTTCTCCTTCTTGCCGTTCGAAAGTGACGTCCCTGCGGGGCGAACCACGTCGGAACACGTGAAAGGACAATCGTGAAAGGGTATTGACAATCCTTTAGACGATACTTAGCAGCACTTTTTCCCCTTTCGAGCTGCTGCTCATCGGTTCTTCGCGCGTGATAGCTGTCTCTCTCAGGGCAGTCCGTGGGATTTGAGGAATTAAATTTCTCGTGCTCGCGGAGTCAGAAGGACCGGTCCTTTAATGATACATCGCCCCTTTGTAGAACGATTTCCTCTCACTTTTCTCCTCCCCCGTTTTCTTGTCACCTTCGCTGCTTCTTCAATCTTCGCGAGTTACTCGAAACGAACGTACGAGTTCTTCGAGTGTAGGAACTCTCGCGGAAATCCTCGATCGAAAGTCAATATCGTGCTATATCGGTGTCCCAGCAGCGGTGGTTATTATTTCTTTTTCTCCCCGCGATCCACTCGTCCATTAAAGAAACCACCCCCGGCGTTTTATGGAGCCATACCAGAAAGATTGAAGTCTCGATACGCGATTAGCAAACCCTTGCGCAAGGGTTCTCGGTCTCCAGAACAACCAATCAATCGAATCTCCCGAGACTACCCACCCCTTGTCACGAACCGATTCACCAGCATATTCTTCCCGACAGTATCACCAGTGAGATACTTGCCAAGGGGGTGTACGCCGGCAGAGGCAAAACTGTCCTCGCCGCGATTCGACGCGTCGAAGCCTTTCTTTCTTTCCCTCTCCGCCTTCCTTTTTCATTCGTTCATTTCATACTTTTATCGTTCGAGGATTTCGAGGGGGGTGCGAGGGTCATATAGGGGGGTTTCGAACGCCACGATCAACGCACCCTCCACGACAACGGTGCTCGATGTTTAGGATAGCGCTGATCAACTGGATCTCCCGGGAATATTGACTGCTTCCCAGTCACAAAGGGAATACCTCTACACACATCTGTTTCCTTTGGTTTGATGCACACGCGAAACAGCACCCCCGTGCGCCACCTCGTCGCGTCGTTTCCTTCCATATCTCGATTTCTATCTGCTCGCACGCCCGTGTTCATCGTTTGAACTGACCGTTTCCGAAAGCCACCGACTGCATCTCTCCTGGAATCGTGTAGCCACCGGAGAAGATTCTCTTTTCTATTCTATCTCCTATCGGCCGATGAAACTTCAGCATTGAATCTTGGAAGCCTTGCGATTAGTTTGTGACGCGACTGCTTGCAGCGGAGCTGATACAAGCGGTGTTAAGTTTAAATATGAAGCAATTTAGTGAAACGGTATTTTCACCTTTTCCACGACGTTTGTAATTGGCCGTTTTATACGCTGCTCAGAGCCGCGTAACGCCTGGTCCCCTGTATTTTTGATGCCGTCGCACAGTGGTCCGAAACCGTAAAAATGCGAACTGAATTCATAGCACTGTTATTTACACATTATTCATTACGAATAGAAAGATTTGACGTAGTTCTTGCGTTATAGAATATAATTGCAATTAAAGGATTCTCTTATTATAATTATTTTAGCAATGATATTTGATAAAATGTTGTTTGGTCCAAAATGCTTCTGATATTTTCTGTGGTGTGCAGTTATCTCTCAGGTGGCAGTACATAAAATTTGTTACAGCCGATATAACGACTCTTACAATACTGATTTCATCATTGAGATTCATAATCTGCGAAAAGCTTAATTGAAATTATATAGTTAATATGGAAATAATTCGACAATGGGATGTAGAATCTACGCATCCAAATGCGCGTTTATGATGTCACATAATTGAACGAGCATGTTAGGAAAAGATTTTAAATAAAAAATATATACAAAATTATTTAAAAAAAGTCTATACATATTTACTATACATACTTCAGTCTATACATATAAGAAACTGTGCTTAAAATTTCATATATTTCCAAGAAGGTCGAAAAATTGAATTTAGTTCGTGTTTTTACGGTTTCGAACCGCTGTGCGTCGCTTTCACGTATTCAGTTTCATCCGACGCCCAGAGATTGTGCCTACGGGGCTCCGGTTCGCCCAATCGGAAAAATGCACAAAAATGTAGCGCGATTGTTGCGGTGCGAAGTTATTATACGTCGTGTATTAACGTTCCTTCTGGAAAACGTTTATTATTAATAGATTAATGCATCGTTTCTAAAAGTATTACAGCAAATTAATTGCTGGACTCGCGGGCAACCCCGATTTAGTTTATAATAAATGCTTGGCAGGAATATATTACATATTTTAATATCTGGGTCGAAACTGTCACACAAAGTTCATATCACGAACTGGTCGTGCAAGAAAACGACATTTTCACCTATAACGAATATCACAGCGGTCGGTTGAAAAGAAAGCTGTCTGCGCTCATAATTCATAAACTGACATTTGCATCCGTCACGTGTCTGGGGGCGATGAAGTTCGGAAGTTCATCAAAATTAGTGAAAAGTCTGGGGGCGACAAAACTAAGAATAACCAGATTCTTATGAAGATTCATTAACGGGCAGACGTTGTACGCAGCCTGGCCCAACAAGCATGAATTCCATCAAATCAATCTTCCACGAAAATTGCATATTTTAAACACACCGGCAGCACAGAACTCCCATTCTTCATCTGTCTGCTTCTTTCCCCGCTGTTATCCCCCTGCAGTCTTGTATCGAAATTTAAATAAGAACGTTCCGGATGTAAATCTCCATTCGAGCGAGATGGTAAGCAGCGGATAGCTGGCTGAAAGTAGAAGCCGCGGATACATGAAGCGGAATTACACAAAAGTAGCAATAGAGGGAAACGTTTTATCGCGAGTGCCCCGGAGAGAGGTCCAGAAAGATACTTTTCCATTCGCTTCTCCCCTTTTGCATGTATTCGAGCGATCCTGGACGGGCCGGAGGAATCTTGTTGAGGAAGGACTTCATGAGATCGACCACGGTAGATTTATTTGTGTTGCTCCGTGCTCCTCCTTCGAGCCGAACGAATGGGCGCAAGTTCGACTCTGTCTGCGGAAAGTAAAGGGCCGATATAGCGTTGGAATTGGAAGGAGATCGACATCCATCACTCGGTTAACCGAGATAAGAGGAAGCCCGCCCGGATGAGCTATCGATGGAGCGCGAGCCTCCACTTAGGAAAATACAATTGGATGGTTCAAATAAATTTTCGTAGTCTTTCTCGTCCACAGCTCGCCCTCGCTCCTTCTCGCGGCATTTGTTTCCCCGGCTCCAGACCGATGATAGCGGTATATTACGGGAGTTCCACTCGAGTTATCCGCCCCGATCGCGCCAGATAGATGGAAGTAACCAAAGGATAAAGCGAAATCTGTCAAACATTTGGAATTGATATCGCGTAGTGCGATTTCGGCGAACGGACGGTTTTATTTCCAAAGTGGGGAAACTATTATTCCTAAGGAACATCTCGTAAATACTCGAAGGGGACGACTTTTATTTGAGTTGAATAGAGCTCCGTCGAGGTACCGAACTAAAATCGAGGGGAACGTCAACTCTTTGAGGGTTTTCGATTAGAGCGAGGAGAATGTTCAGGGGATACAGTTTACATGCACTCGTGACAGAACGCTGAGATTTTGTGTACCCACTGTGACACACATTCGTAGCCCGTACCGAAAACGACGTCGTAGCCTCCAAGCAGAAGGTGTACCGTACGGTTGCCAAGTAATTTTCAGTCGCGTCCCAGATTTCGCTTGTCTCGCTTACCAACCTTTTCATCGATAACCACGCAGGCAGCACGGATAGACGTGGCACGCGGGACAAAGGGCTTGAACATCTTAAACAGAATCGTCGATCTATCGAGTTTGGGTGATAGTTCGGTGTGCAAACAAAGAAAACTTTCCTGGGCGGACGTTTACGCGGCCGGATAGCTCAGGGAAATGATTTTGCATACAAATTACTGTCACGTTATTACGAAGGCAATAATATAGCGGAGGGTAGCCGCGCATCTAAAGTGTATTACCGAGTACACCATTTTGGTGGAAGCAAATTGAATCTCATCGGCCGTGCACCCACCTACACCCGCACACCGAAGCCGAAGCCGAAGCCGAAGCCGAAGCCGAAGCCGACGCCGTTCGGATCCTTTAGACAAAGAAGGACGGTAGTTCTGACAATTTGCATATTTACAGCCAGCCGGAATAAAGAGGAGACCGACTACGGTATTTTATTTGCTAGATACCGACATTACGACTGCTGGCCTCCTCGCGCTTAAGTGTGCTCCACGATGACTTCCGGGACGTTTAATTCGAGTGTACCGTTCCGCCGGAATTAAATCACGACATAATCTTCTTTTTAGCGTAATAGGAACTTTTACTCCCGCGCCATGAACCGCCTTCTTGATCCTATCTCTCCGACGTCCATTCCTTTTTCCTTTCCTCTTATCTTTTCTTTTTCTTTCAACTTCTCAACAATTTAAAAAGGACCTCGGTTAATAATAAATCGTGTCAAGTAGATGATCCAATTATACGCTTGCTTATTTCCATTCAATCGTACCACAACCATGCTACATTTCGCCGTGCCGCAAGCAGATCAGACATAGCGAATCAGCTATGCACAATGTAAACGAGACAATAATAAACCACCACTTTCCCATCGCACAAAATACTCGTGACCGTCCCGGAGGGACGGTGCCTCGTAATCTCGGCGATACAGATTCTTCATCACAGAGGCGGCAGCTACGAAATCCCGTGGCGCGGTCGCAACTCCGGTCCCCCGATTGTTAAACGGCCAATAAAGTCGCGCGATCTCTTCCAGTCTGACAGCGACCAACAATGGAGCGATCCAGCCCAGCGGCCGGGCCGTACCTCTCAAATAAATGTATTTGATTTCGGTTTTCAAAGGACCAGCGAAACGCGCGTGCACGCACACCCATCAAAAGGGGACGCACGCATGCGTGCACGTATACACCCTCGAAACGTAAACGGGGCCACGTGTCTACTTTAAACACGAGCCGCGAAGGGTTCCCCATGGCCGGAACTGGGCTCACCGTCACCACCATCGCATCGTCGACGTGAGCCGCGTTCGAATTCAAACTCGATGATCCCGAGCCGAGAGTGCGCTGAACCGTAAGGTATTGTCGTTGGAGCTCGGCGACCCCTCTTTGCTTTTCCTAAAGCCCGCACAACCACCGCCATCGGTATTGGTACAATTACTACCACCGTAATAGTCGCCAAGCGTGTATCACCTTAACCCTCTTCTTCCTCCAATCTATATGTGCCTCTCTCTTTCTCTCTCTCCCTCTGTGTGTACCGAGTACGCAGAGAGGGGTCTCGGATTATTTCGCACAGTTTTCGAACAGCCCATTATATGGCCGACTCGTTGGGGAGATAAACGCTGATTCGGTAGTCGATTTTCTCTGTCTCCCATGAGATACACAAGCCCAGCCCTTCGTTTCGTTCTTCAGAGAGCTTTCCACTTAAACGTAGACCGCCCGCGGAGATTCGCTCCCCGTTTCCTGCGCGCCGGGAGTTCATCAAGGTGAGCGACAATGAATTTCGCGAAACGAACCGGGTTCAGCGGAGGGCACTTTGTTCATCGCGATTGTTTATCGACAGTGCTGGCCGGGACGTGATACTCTGATCGGCGCTGCTTTGGATTTTTAATCTTACAGAATGTCTGCCGGATTACGCCGATACGCTCTACGACCCCGGATGAAAATCGAAGCGGCTCCGATGCTGATGAATTTTTGTCGATTTTCTGCACAGTTATTAAAGGCCTCGTCTCGTTAACGAGGCGAATGATACTTCGATTTCCGATTAGTCCCCCTTTCTCATCCCTCGTTTCTCTCGTCTGATCTTCTCCCTTCTGGCCACGTTTCGATTTGCTTCGCTACCTTCCTTCTCGGCGCAGACACCCAGCAGTGATCCGTTTCGTGGTTCGCGCGTGTCGGACCCGAAAGGATATACAGCCATAAAAATCCTGAAACCCCGTGGCAAAGTGATGGGTCGAACGGTCGCTCTATCGGAAAGCGGGGCGGGTTCTCGCGTGGACGTACGCCGCTGTACAATTTCTTGCCCCAGTTGGCGAGTGCCGTTTTCAATATTTCTAATCGATCTGGCTGTCGTACTGGATGAACGAAAAAACTTGTGCATTTATATGAACGTATTATTATTGAAAACAAGCGGCAGTGCTTTGCGCGAATTTTATTTAAAACGTATAAGTGCAGAAAATTTGCAGCATATTTTACTCGCGAAAGTATTATTGTTATTTTTGTTCTTTCTTATTATAATTTCTGCTTGAACGTAACTTCGTTAGAAAATATACGCACGTCCTGCAGAGAATAATACCTGCACGTAGATTATATAATAATAAGTAATTTTCAACAGGTCCTAGCTCGTCCAATGTTTATTTCGCTTGCTGTGATTGGCCAATTAAAGTTGGTTGCATAGGATTGGGAAGCACTGACAGGCTCATCCCGACAGTTTTCCTCCCTTTCACTGTCTTCTACGACGTCGAGATTTCATACAGTGGCTTCCTTTTTGAGCCAGACACCCCGGGGCGTACTGTTTCGTGTTTCCCCTATCGGTCAGACCGAGTGGTTGTCGAGATACATAACAATGAAAAGCTGGTACGTGGTACGCGTCGAATTGTCGTCGCACCGGAAATGTAGCGTGGTTCTTCGCCGGCCGAGGGGTGTGTTTATCTTGCCACGTGGATTCCCTTCTGTTCACGAGCGACGATAAAAATTACACGCGTCGTCTGTTTCCCTATAACCTGACAGGTGATTGTTTGACTCCACCTTTCATTATGCTGTCAACCACTTCGTCATCGGGTATGATTATCCTCATATTCCTTTCGATGTGAAAATTCTTCGGCGCAGATTTAAATATAAATATAATAATAGTAAAAATTCGCACCGATCTCGATAGATTTTCCTGTCTGTTCCATCGTTCTGTTCCACGCGACGGGATCAAGAACCGCGCTGGTGAGAGCCTCTAAATATCGTATATATACAATCTACAGATATATCTATATAGGGGCGCATTATAGATCGAGTAGGCATAGCATCGTCGGTCCATTATCATATAGCGGAGTTGGCAACCCTCCCACGTTGCTCGGCTGAATTGCAAGGTTGCCCTTCCAGCCGGCGTGGCGAGATATGACTTTCACTCCCACGTCCGCCGGTAGTAACGCACAAAAAGATGTTCTGAATAGAAACTTCGCGGCATTAGGGGACAATTGGGCTCTGTCGTCACGTTATTATTCCTGCCGCTGCTGCCACGAAGAGCGAGCCAAGGAGAGAGAGAGAGAGAGAGAGAGAGAGAGAGAGAGAGAGAGAGAAAGAGAGAGAATGGGAGAGGAGCGACCAGGCAGCAGCGGCAGCAGCACTCCAGAAATTGCTAAAATTTATGGACTCTGTCGTGAAACATGGGGAAAGGGGAAAGAGCAAGCGAAAAAAGGACAGGGAGATTCGTCGAGATCGCCAAAGAAAGTTTTCTCTTTCCTCGCGACGTTTACGCTCTCCTCTTTCGACGAATCGTTTCCTCTTTCTCGTGACTTTCTCGCAAGACGAACGGTTCACGCTAAGAAACCGACGTTTCTCCTGAAAAGATCGTCCTCTTCGGCATCTCTAGACTCCCCCCTGACGGCGTTCGATACTTCTTCTGTGCTATACCGGTAATGGGATAGCGATCCAAGGTTATACAGATAATTTATCGACGATTCGCTTTTCCTCCGGATTATATCTGGTCACGGCGGTATCCTTGGGATACATCTAGCGTACTTTAGGGGAAACTGAACGAACTGTTTTAATAGAAATTGTTTAAAAGTTTCCGTGGAATTTTCTCCAAGGTCTAAGTTATTGTCTGCTCGATACGTTCAGCAAGTTTCTTTGTGTAGCGCAATTTCGCTCTCTCCTATTAAAATAAGTAACGCTATACTAAGAATGAGTACAGGAATATTTTGGTCCGATACTCCTTGTTACACGGGCAATCGCGTATCGCAACGAATATAAAAAGCTGCACCGCATAGAGGCTTAATTGCGTAGAAAATTGAACAGACTTCGACTGTGTGAAAGTATCCGGCAACGGGAACTGGGGAAAATGGTGGAACAATGAAAACCGTCCCCGCAACGTGCACATCTGTAAAACAAATGCGTATACGTCGAACGATGGCAGTTGGCTGGGGCGCATAGACTAGGTTTGGAGAATGATAAATGTGTTTGACTAACTCAATGAGGTTCGCGAAGCACGCGGACAAAAACGGTTGAAATGCGCGCAGCATAAATACTGAAAGGAGGACAGGAACTTTCGGTGCTTAAAACTCAGAGGTCTGCAACGGAGTTTCGTGCTTTAATGCTGAACAAATACACGTATACATTTGATATCGGTGGGGCAGTGTTTCGAAACCTGCAGCTTTTCCTTTCGTTCTGAGTTCTCTGAGCTCGAGTTAGCAACTTCAAACCGGTAGTTGTTTATTTTCGAATACGCGTTACACCATTATCACGGAACGATACGTTTCTCATTATTTTGTAATTCATTCAGATATATTGGATAACCATTCTCCTGTCTTATTATCCTATTAATTAAAATCTCACTTGAAAATTCCTGAACGTTGTCAAAGCGGTAGCAAGTATGTTGCCTGTATCACTTTTAATTTCTCGCAAAAGTACTCTTATCAAAATTTACTATAACGAATGATTAACGAGATTTTAATGGATGTTTCCACCGCCTCTCCGCCATAAATCTAATACTTGAAATCTTTTTCATAGTAAAGGCGCAGAAATCAAGCAGGCTGAGATACGTTTAAGTAATGTAAAACACTTTTGATAAAACTTCTTAAAGATTCACGGCCCCACCTGCCGCCCACCTACATAAATTTCGTTGCACTACACAAATATTTCACGTGCCGCGCCCCATTTAAAGTTAGTTCGAGAAACTGCTTAGCATCTACTTATTCGCTAGATTTTTCAGCATGAACATCGAGCTACGAGGTATCCAACCGGTCTGCATTTCCAGACAAACGTATGGATCACGAGCTATAAATATCAGAAGACTGTCTCGTCTTCAATACGAGTATGACCGTTGATCTTTCGCTAGGAATATTATCAGAAGTATATCTATAACTAAATATTTGACCTTTCGATTATACTGAAACACGTAATTTTGATGCTTTCCAAAGTGGCTCGAAAAGGTGTTAAAATAGAAACTATAATTAGCCCGAATTCAATAAAATTTCGTAGAACGCACTTCATAATAGCCTCCAATTATTTAATAATCCAAGTAGAAACGACTCTATTCTTCGTGCGGCACGGCTGCTTATGAGAAATCAATAATATAAAAGTTCTCGAGATTAATTTGCAAACGGTAAACGAATCCCCCCCTCGTTCCTAATATTAGCCTGTCATTGGGCGAGAAGACAAATACGTGTATCTATGTAAGTCCGTCAACTTTTCACCAGCTGACCTATCAAGATTTTACAATCCGAAAGGGAATCGTGCAGAAATGTATCTATGAAATATGGAAAAGGAAGTTCTATAGGCGTGCGATAAAGCATTCCACTTCGATCGCGTAGAATAGCGTAGCCTAGATGATAAACGTTTGAAAGGAGCAGGGAAGAAAATCGTGAATTGCGTTGCCTCATCAAAATTACATCGACGCTTGCGTGCAAGATGCACGGGATATATTCAACAAACGCCGGTAGACAAAGGCGCGGTGTTCCAAACTACACAACATACATTTTGACAAGTTCCAGTTTCGCTTCGCAAGCAGCAGGAAATTGAGGGTACGTACAAACGCCGCTGCTCAGGAATCTCGTTTAATGAAATGTCAATATCCGTGACCGAGGCTTTGGTCTTGTAGACCAGCTATGTTTCCTGCTCCACGGTGTACCGGATTTCGTGATGGTAGTTTTACCGTGCCTTCGAGATAAACCGTGACGACAAAACGGATTTAAACGAGAAGACAGACACGCTCGCGCCAAAGTGCCCGGCCGTCGTTGCGACAATATCCTCCATCCGGATTAAATATTTCAAATTCCAATCGTAGACGACGCGTCTATCGTTGCACCCCCCTTTTCCAGGCTTTCCAGCAGTCCCGCGACCCCGGTAATTCTCGAGGAAAATTGCTCGTGCAACGGCGCGCGTGGGGGTAGATTAGAATCTTAATAAAGCGACGACCGTCGGATTCTAAGGTAATCTTTCCTGGCTCGAACTGCTGCTCCCCGACGGATTACGCAGCCGAGACGAAAGTAATCAGTCTAATTGACGTTGGTATTACGCGGAAATACGGGAGACCGAGGCCTGATCGCCGATGTGCGTAATTTTCCGTCGAGCAATTTTTATTAGCGCCACGGGGGTGTCCCTTTACTATCTCTTTTGTGCTCTTCCGTTTCCCGCGGTGATGGGAAAAAAGAATGGCAGCGATTTGGGGGAGGGGGAGAGACAAGATTCCCACGAAATATGTCTCCATTTCTTTATTCCTTTTTCTTCTCCCTCTTCGAGGAGAGAAGTTTACCATCGATAATGATTGCGCAACGTGATTTTATCGCGGAGCCAGATTGGCCTGCTCCGATCGACCAACAATTGCTGACAATTTTTTTTTCCGGGAAAGACTTGTGAGTTCTAGAAATATCCGGTCACATAAAAGAATCGATGGCCGGACGAGAGAACCTGGAGGGATGGGAATTGCAGCAGGGCGCTCGACGGCAACGAGTGCCAAGAGTTTTCAGGATTTTTAGAGCATGGCCCGGCGTACATGGTAGAACAAAGTGCGGAAAAAGGTTAAGATGACAGAGGGAAAATATAGGGTACCATTCCGTTCGAAGAATAGTGGCCGGGTAGACGGTAGTGACAAGTACATTATAAATAGGAACGCGGAGAGGTCAATTTTCGACGATCGGACCAATGGTGAAATGAATTAAACCGACCGTTTTCCGCATCGGAGTTGCCTCTATATCGGAAATTTAATGGGTCATCAGTATTCGCGACCTAATTGCGCCGATTCGGGCGATTAAGCAACGGAAAAATGTGATTTCACGGTAATTGAGAGCACCCGGTCCGCGGGCTTCGACAAACCTACCGTGTGCCCGCCTTATTTTTCAGTTATTGCGCATTAATGATGCAGTACGTTAACTCGATCGATCGCGATTACATCATTTTAAATAAACTAGCCGCTACTGTGAAGTTTATAGGTACGACGGGCTCGTAAATGTGCTAGATGAAAATCGAACTGCACGCGTTTATAACGAACGCTTAAATTAATCGAATACCCCGAATATCTGTTCAGAATGAAAAGTCAATATCTAACTGGCTTTATTAAAAAGAATTTCCAAACTGGCCCCCAATCGGCTTTTTTTCTGGATATACATTATAGTAGTCATCGTTATTAATTCGTTCCGTTTTTTTCCCGACCAATTTATTCGTAACCAGCACGTTGGATCCCATGTATCACTTGTCGCAGCAATTCCTGATCCTTAAACACGACCTCTATAATAATTCCGCTCCGACCACTTTGGCATTGAAATGCTCGAATTCGAGCGCCATCGCCTGGAGGTATCCCAATACGATTCCCACGACCCCAAAAGTTCCAGGGCGAAGATGTCGCGAAGGGTTTCAGCAGGTGAGAAAGAAACGATCCGTCTGATTTGCGACAAAGTCGGTGCCCTTGAGGCTTTCCCTCGTCCTCGGTCGTCTCTCGTCCTTGATTCCTACATCCGTTCAATTCTGCCGTTCATCCCCGGGGGCCGTGTAACACGTGCGTAGCACGGGAAGACTGTCTGTAGGAGGGTGGAATCGGCGGCGGGTTTCGAACCGGGGGTTTAGGTAGTAGGGAGCCGCGCAAGAGTAACTGCTAGTAACAATGTTTTCTCACCCTTTTGCGTTTTAGCGGCGGGGTCGTAGGGGGGAGGGGGATGAGTGGCGCACGTCACCCTCTTTCGTTCTTCCCCCCCGGATGGCCTCACGGGTAGCGCCACCCCGTACGAAGCGAAGCTCGGTTATACACCCTCCGCAATCAATTTCGTCAATACCGCTTGTTGCGGAGGGGTAGCTGTGCTGTCTCGCCTGCGGCTGCCTATCACCCACCCACGCCCGCCACTTCATCCCCCGTGTCGTTCTTCAGAAGAAGGGTCTGTTGATAGATTTTTACGTTCAAACCGCCGCGACCAGAAAGTCACCAAGTTCTTTTGTTTTGTCTACCTTGCGGACGCGCGAGCGTCTTACTCGGCATCGTTTGATCTTCGACTGGTCGATATTCCGTATTAAACAGGACTCGAATGAAATTTGATTGCGCGGTAGGTTAATTTCGGTGGCTCCTCGGCAATGCGTTTTTCGTTTTGCTTTTGTAATTTAT
This sequence comes from Nomada lathburiana, assembly GCA_963667235.1. NCBI lineage: Eukaryota > Metazoa > Arthropoda > Insecta > Hymenoptera > Apidae > Nomada > Nomada lathburiana. Next base: position 11,617,463 of record OY763903.1, read on the forward strand.
ATTTACATTGCGGGATGAAGATGATGGCATTTGATGATAGAGCGGTGGAAGGAATATAAGTCAACGTTCTGGCCGACGCTTAGTTTCAATCGGCCACAGTTCAGACAGGATGATTTAGCTGTCTATTAGGGTAGGCCGGTTTCACAAATATTGTTTCAAAGTTTTCGACGGCGGGGTAATCTTTCAGGCTTCTCTAACGATCGAAGATGTTGAGATATAACGCTTTTCAGTGAAATAACATGCCTCCGGGCATTCGTGACCCTAACGTTCTGCCGCGTATTTCGTTCTTCCTCTTCCCCATATAATTGGAGTCCATGATTCTGTGCAAATATCGCGTAACCAAGTAAACAATGGCTCCGAAAGGCATAGGCTGTGCAAATAAAATAAGAATGTCTATCGAGTGGAGCGGAAACGGATAATAAATTGGGCGGTCGTAGACTTGGTGAAAATACATTTCTCCGCATTCCATTTAACAAAGAATAACTAATTGGACATTGATAGAATTATTCTACTGATTCCTTGAACAGAACAGAAACAAATCCGCCCAGTATGCGTCTGACTAGTCATACACGCGCGGACACATTCTACTTAAAAATGTTCTTTTCTTTAGATCTGAAAGTGGCCAGATATATATTTTAAGTATAATGTTTAATGGACATATTCTGAAAGTACAATTTTGTCAATATGATGTATTTCTTGAAATAAACACCACGTAATAAATCTCGTTGACAGAGAATTCAGAAACTTGCCACGTAAATGGGAAAATGTGGTTAGATACACATTTTTAATCGTCACAACAAATACAACGAAAGAAAGGCAAGGACTTAGTTCCCAGTCCGTGATATATCCGCAAAAGTTCAGGAACCACAATATCTGCGGCTTAAGACCGTTTTTCGAACGCCACTTCTACCGATGGATCCTTTCCCCGTTGCCACCCACGCCCTAACTTCGATATAAATATCGATTACCACGGTTATCCGGATAATCCCTACAGATTGAAATTACCATTCGTAGCTCGTGGTCCCTGTAACTATAAGCTATACCCGGACGTGTAGCACAGACTTCTCCGTCGTTTTTCATCATGTTCCCAATCTTGTCGTCGATTGTCCGCCTGCAAGCTTCCCTTTAATTGTCCAGAACCGAAGAACAATTTTTCGTCCTCTCCAAGTCGATCGACTCGACGAATTGTGTCCACCGTGGTACAGCACCGCAACTCTCGCTGTGCACGAAACAAAAACTGACACGCGGAGGAAAACTTCTGTTAGAATATCGTCTGCCAAAGAACGATATGGTAACTCGTTTTCTATTTACAACTGGAAGCGATCCCTTTCTACGACCGAATAGAGGAACGATTCGTCCCTAATTATAAGCCTCGATAATTTTATTTACCGGAACGCTGCTCTTTCCGCCCGCAATTTCCAGCTGGTTAGGTCACCGTTAACAGACCCGTTAATTCACGTCACTCTCCTAGCTTTCATGAGAGATTTAATGTTTTTATTCTTCGCCCTTTGCCGAGTGACGCGACCCGTCTTTTACGGGGAGGCATGAAATATTGACACGTACAAAGCTAGCGGTTTTTGTGCTTGGAAAGCTCGCGAGGAGGGAAGGGAAGTTAAAAAAAAAAAGAAAAGAGGAAAGACCGGGGTTAATGGTGAATGGTCTCATTAAAGGAAAACGCTACTGGGAATCGGTTTTTCGAGGGACAAGGCTCAGCCTATTTACGGGTTCTATTTTTAGAAAAGCTCGATGCCGATCGGCCTGGGCAAAGGCCTCTAAACTCAGTTTAATGCTTCATAAGTCAAACGAAAGCGGCGATTTTCATCGGTACCATTATATGAAAGTGCTTTTCATCGGTCAATCGAGAAATTGCTTTATTCATTTATACCCACCATCCTTTCAACTTGCCCCCGGCCCGGTGCGCGAGCTAGGCATTTCTGGTTCATTCGAATAATCGCAGAGGGAAACTAGGGGGGCGGGGTGGAAGAAACGTTCGTCGTTCGATGAGTCGTTCGAGTATCGAAATTATCGCTATGAATTTTAATCACTCCGCGTAACGAGCGAACTCTCCGTCATAATATCAGTCGTAACAGTTCGTCACTTTCAGACACACTGCAAAACTTTTTCATTGGAATAGTTCGACTAGCGTTACATTTTATTCATCGACCACCAAGTCACATGACGCCCACATCAAAGGTGTACTTACAGCGTCCGACCGTTGCAAATTATAGAATATTACTCGTGACCCGTCGAAAAAGTGCCTCCTCCTTTCCGGTCTTCCTGGTACGCGAAACCCTAACAACCCCTCGGCGATGCTAACCGAGCCCGAAACGCATTATGTACATCGCCCTCCGTCCGAGTTCGAGGTTCGTTTCTGCAACTTCGTCGTTTCACATGGTCCAAGTAGAACGATAACGCTTTTGCATACATAATTCTCTTCCAGAAAGTTGCGGAGCATAGAAGAAGCGGCCTCCCCGCGTGTTCACCGTATTCCATCCCCCCTCGCAGTATCCAAGTAGAAATCTTGGTTCGGCCTTAGTCAGTACGATCCCCGGACTCGTTCGAACGTAAAAGAATTCGGCTCATTCGATAGCACGCATGGATGGCCCTCGCTTTTATTCGTTTTATGAGGTTTCCGTGCGTCGTCGGGGAAAACCAAGGCCGCGGCATTTTCCATCCGTGGCTCGCCGAATAAAAATTCCAGACACGTCGGCGATAGCGCACCCGCCATGGATTCGTTTGACGCGACGATTGATCGCGGTTTATGTTTCCCACTTTCTCTGTCTCCGTCATCTGTTCCATTGTCCGCCCCTGCTGGTCCTTCTCTCTGTCTCTCTACCACAATCTCCACCACTGCCCTCCTGCCCATTATCTAATTGCCACGCGTAAGTAATTATCCACCGATTGAGAAGACGTAAACGCGGACCAGTGATTTCGATCGCTCGCAATCGGGGGCCGATGCGCGCGAGCTGGCACGAGCGGGCCAGCATAGCCGCGGGTAATACGTATTACGGTACAGCCGCTGTTTGTACACACGGCGTACGAGCAAATAGACTATGAATTCGTGTACCTCCGATTGCCATTTATGAAATTAAATTTCATAGCCGGTGATCAGCTGCCGGGGCCTCCATTTCCGTGCGCGGTCACGTGGCGCCCCGTTACGGGATGCTTTTTCCGTGGTTTCGATTTTCGATTGTACGGTTGAAATTGGGTAGAAAGTATATAGTACACCGGCGCCCGGGGGGGGGGGGGATTTTATTGGGATATTGAAGAATACAATGCGACGCACATATTTCCCTTCGATAGAGTTTTCGCAATAATTTTACAACAATTTCATTTAGAACGATACGCAGAAATGATACCATGCATCGAAGCGAAATATATACGTTTTCTTCATGGACGGAATATTTTTTGCGGCGAGCATCGAATGTCTAGGGAAAGAATGCGGGCAAATAATTCGACACAATTGTTTGCATGTAGCCGGTCACTGCGAAACAGGACCGCACGGCTTACCAACGATAGCCATTTATGAAATTAAATTTGATGGTCTGCGGTCGGCCCTGCTGCTATCGGTATATTCGAGCCGACGCTGAATTTCCACGGGATAACACTGACCGTTTCGATCGGCTATGACCGACCTGCGCAAGAGGGGCGGGAATTATTTGTTCATTTACGAACGCATCGCGATCGAACGTTGCGACCGGTAATTGTCGATCGAGGCGAGCGAAGAATCGCGTTGCAACTAGTTGCGTTTGTGATTAGTGTAAAAGCGACCGGCGTATCGATTTAGTCTGTTTCCCTCGTTTTCGTTTGAACCGCCGGCAAATGTTGGATCGAGGCCCCATTCCGTTGTCAAATTTCATCGGTATAGTGACGGCTTTGAAGTTGGAAAATCTTTCTAGCAGAAGGTTTCTATATCTGCACCAAACCAAAAGAGAGAAGTGGATACATGTGAATTTTATTATCGTACCACGATGAAAGCGGGTATTTTTCACCGGTCTATAAAATAACGCTGATGCTTCTTCCTTATTTTAATCTAGCATACGGATCGAGGGGGGAAAAAGAAGCAGCGCAACAGCAACTTGTCGATTGTTTCACGTCCGATTAGACGGTAACAACGTGAGGGTGAATCCCCATGGCGCCGATACTTCGCAGACATCGAGGCGGCAAGAAGGCGTACACAGATGCGTACGCGGCGCGTAATTAAATAAAAAGTCCATCAGTTGTAGTGGTGTTCCGAAACTGTTGTCGAGCGTTGACAGGATCAAGGACTCGCGGGAATTTAGATGGGAAGCCACTGGTGTTTCGTATCGATCTTCGATTACATCGAATCGTAGACACGATTTATGCTCGAATTGGAAGCATTCGTAAATAAATAATCGAGAATGAATCGCGAGAAAAATACAGGATTGTATCTCGATCGATGCGACACGTTTATTTTTTCTCACAGTTTTGAATGGTTAAACGAAAATATGAAAGCGAGGGAAAAATAGGGGAAGGGGGATTGAAAGGCAATGCCTGGGATAACGATAAAGATAACAAAATAATGCCAACAAATTCCAACGGAAGTACCGCGATTGGATGGGTGTCAATCCCAGCTTGCACTAATTACAAAAAAAGAAAAAGGGAGAAGAAGCACGATACATGCGCAAATGTTTTTCGCGAAACAGCTCTGTTTGCGGCCGATCCTATAGTCTGGTTCAGCAGAGCGCTAAAAACACGCTTTTCGGGGTCGTTTTCGCGCCGACAAACAGCACACGCGGATCGGCGCCGATTTTTCCCGGATTTACAAATCGTCGAACCAAAGTTGTCGCCATTTCCCGCTTAAAAGTCCGTGAATTATAGGCGTGCATAAAAACGGCGAAAGTTAGTGGCTGTTTCGCGGCAATGCCGGGGTGCATTGGCTGAAAATTTTAAAGCTATTGCTGCATGTTTTATTCATGTTGTAGTACCGTCGATATATCTAAATCAAAAAAACAAAAGAAGGAATTTACTGCGCATATGTTTGATAAACTTATTTTATTGCTAGTAAAATATCAAGGTTTTATGTCTTTCGAGGATAACAATTTTTGATGGGAAATATTCATTTATAGCATCACACGATGTTTCTCGATAGTAGACGGACATCGTGGGGAGAAGAACGAGGAAAATGACTGAGCAATAGAATCGATGTTTCGTAAATCGACGTCGATCGCCTCGATCGCTTATCTTGGAGAAATCTCTCGTATCTCCTGTTTGGCATCACCCTAATCGAACTCGTGGCCCCACGGAATTCCGTCCAATCCATTTTTGGGGGGTAGTTTTCTTTAGCGCACCTGATCCCACGGCTTCGACCCACGGGTCGCTCAGCGGACGATCATTATTTAAACGCGGGGGAAACCATTGTTTAAGCAACCGCCTGGGTTTCGACGAACCTAATTTTAGAAGTTACCACAAAGTTGATAACAATTCAAGAAAAGTGTTTCAAAGACTTTCGGAAAAAAGAGAAGAAAAAAGATGGGAGCATTTGATCTAACAAATTTACTCCTCGCTGTACGAGTCATGAAAATAAATCGATTCTCTTTGCCGCGAGGGTGAGAAAGTTGTTGCTGCAACTTTAGAACATAAAACGCATTTACTAGTAAAAGTAGAAACTCTGCCGTGTATGTTTGTGATTAGCTTGATTGAAGAGGAGTTAGAGTATCGACGTCAGCGACAATGCTCGGCCGAAAGTTCGACCGGGCAATGTCGGCAAATTGGTGAAAGGGTTGACTTCAAACTGAAATTGAGAGGGGTTGGACGTCGCAGTACCCAACATCAGAAGGGCAGAGGCGGGATACGACGCTTCTGGGCTGTCGTGAACCCCGGCTGGAGCCACCGGTGTACTTGGCAGAGAGTGCTTTTCATCTCCGTAAATGGACCGGCGGTAAAGCAATTTTGGTACATTACCTATACCTGCTTTAGCTCCCCCTCCCGCCTTTTCTGACAGGCTTCCCAGCCACCCCCAACGTCTTTCATCTTGCATCATCCGACTCTCGATCGCGGGGAACATTTGATTTCGATGGGAAACGTCGTAAGGGCATTAAAGAGAAGGGTGGCCAGACCAACGAAGCAAAGAAGCAATTTTCAATGTTTCCGCGGACGACTTTTACAATAATCGATCGAGATACGGTGGAAGGTGGTATTATATCTTTACAGGCAACATCAAACATTCTTTCTCTCTATACAATCGTGCTGCAATTCTAACCTTTCACGCGCGTATTACACGATAATACAGCGTGTTCCACGTGCACGGGAAATTTCTGAAATCGGCGTCGCTTTCTTTCGCTCGACGGAGCTCACGGTGACATAGGTCAAGTGGTTTTATTTTTATCATCCATTTATCACGAATTGCTTCCACACCGACGAAACCAATCTGGCAACTTGAAAAAGTCGGGGGGATATATATTCACCTCAAACAAAAGTTTGTCACAAAGCCGTGAATTCTCCGGGTAATCGATTTCGGTATCAACGAATGTTCAAACGCATACCAACGTTATTCGGCGAGTTTGTAGTTTCGCCGGGGCTGCAATTCAAAAATTTCGCTCGCAATCGAACCGCTGTTTAAATGTCGGCGACCCGTGAAACCGTGCGATCCACGTTGACCCACTTCGCGGACCGCCGCGTTAGATTTACCGCAGCGAACAAGAAAGAAGAGCGGATAGAAGAGAGAGGGACGGAGAAAGGGGGAGGGCATACAGAGAGAATTGGCTCGTAGCTAGAAAGTATCAACGTTTAATCCAGCCTGATTGCATTCTGTCGTGCGACGATTTTACGAGCGCTCTCAAAACGGCCGGACAAATACATTTTCCTTTCCGTGAATTTTTTGCCCGCAATCACGGACTGAGGCGGGCAAACGTTCGTAAACCCGCGTCTCCCGTTTCCCAGACCTTCTATCGGTCTACCTCCTTCACCGGCACGAATCGTCTAATTTTCGCCCATTAGAAAAAGTGCTTGGGAAAACCCGCTTGACGACCATCCAGAAGATTTAACGAATTAACGAAGGGAAATTGACTCGCGTACAGTGAGAGATATATGGTGGTAATCATCGATATCTAATCATTTAGCACATGCATTTTTATTGTTGGGAATATTTTTCTAATAAATGTCCAATATGTTGAAATCCTATATCGACTATTTAAATTAAATCCGGTCCATTTTTACAACGCAACGTTGCTTGCCATCGTTACGTATAAAGGGTTGTGTATCATAGGGCGACATTTTTAGCCAACAATTCATGGTGCAGCAAAGACAAAGACCAAAGACCGAGAGAGAGAGAGAGAGAGAGAGAAAGTACCTTTCCTCTGCACACTTTGCGGCCGCGAAGAAGGGGCCTGTCGCTTTTGTCGCGCTGCACAGACGCGTGGAAAAGAAGGGGGTGAGTTTTGCGGCAGCATTGTCGTGGCTGGCGTTGTCCTTCGCCCCTACCATTGCTGCCATTCCGATAACAAACGTCAAGGTTTGAGGGTCTCGCTTTCCCAGCCGGTGGGCAGCCTCTTTATAGAGTAATTACGCTTACACTTGCTTGTATCCTGCGCCCCATAATATTCTTTCGTCGTTTTTCCAGGTGAGCTATTTTCACCGTTGACGTTTTAACGTTTTTCTTTTTCTGAATTTTTTGCCCACATTTTTTTCCCCCCTTCGCGTTTTCGCGGGAGTACAATTTCTAGATTGTCATGCCGCGACCGCGGAACAATGAGCCCATGGGCGAACGTGGCGCAACGGTTCATATCCAGCCACTCTTTGTTTTCTGCAGACCAGATTTGTTGCTTTTGTCGAGTCGCGCAGACGCATGAAAAAGGCAGAAGAAAAACGAAAAAAAAAAGGGACGCTTAGAATGCTCACTATTGTTGCGTTGCAACACCCTGTGCTATCTTGGTAACGAAAATCATGAGGCTTCGTCGGAAGTCCTTGAAATATTGCTACCTTCTTTAAAATCGCTCGCTTTTATTATTTTCCTATCTTTCATCACTCGTCGTCGCGAAAATGTCCCGAACCCTTCGCCATATTCTTTAGGAAATTTCTCGGAAATGCGACACCGCTGTTACGTATGACTCGGCACGATCGCCGTGATCCAAGATAATTGCTACACCTGAAGGACTTTAAACCATCCCCGAAACTTCGTAATCGCACATTTTCGGTCACGCGAAATCCCAGCCACGAAACCACAAGCGCAATAACTTCCGAGACCCGTGAGTCGGACAATAGACGCCCTGATTAGTCGCTCCCTTTTGGCACCTTGAGGGGGTGCGAATTACCCGCAGGTCGACTTGTCCGTGTCCGCTCGAAGGGTTTGCGGCTTCGCTATTTCGCGAGTTGAAGTGGCCGTGAAGGAAGTCCGCTTATACGGAATGCGATTTCTCCATAGGCCCCGGGGGATCGGCCCTCCCTTCGAGATATCTAGCCCCACCCGTCGGACGGCCATGACTTTGCACCCCCGGCCAGAAATAACCCCCGGGCACGCGTTGCGCGTGCCTCTCGCATCTTCACGTGGGTCGTGCCTTTCCTTTGGCTGCTGGTCTCCCGGCGAGTTCGAATTGAGATTACCTCATGAAGGTCGCGTTTTATTGTCGCCCCGAATCGATGCCATCCGCAACCCCCCAGGAACGCTTTGGAAAAGAAGCTTCAAAGCGACTCTCGGGAAATCTGACTAGATTTAGGGTGGCGGATCGCGACGGAATTTAAACCGAAGTGGATAGGGCATTTAGGAAACGGATTGGACAGTTCAATGGGAGAAGAATATTTCATTATCATCGTAGCGGTGATGATATTTAATAAGAATGCGATCATTTAGGTTCCTATAACCCATACGTTGCAGTACCTATCCGATTGTTGTTTCCCTGTATTCGACGGCGATGTTTTGATTACGATAATGGTACTGGATTTTGACCGCAGATACTTAGTGTCAGTATCATCAGTTCTATCAATGTTATTCCGACGCATTGCGGCACATATTGACGAACAGATTGCAGATGAATTTCCCTTGCCACAATCATCGCTGTTAATTTCATTGCTTGCGACCAAACTCAATTTAAACTCAGTTGTATTGATGGCCTGTATGATAAGAAATTGCATCCGAAATTCTACGACTCCGTTTCATCCCTTAGCGAAAGCTTTGCCCCGGGGGGGGGGGGTCGATTCAGCCGGTCCTTCAGTAGAAAATCGAAGGACAGCCTCTTGTCCCGCGCGCGCGACGTCTCTTACCCTCGTCTCTGTCGTATAAAATACAGAACGCATTAATTAAAGCATGGCTGGTGATGGGAATGATGTTAGAACGGCGGCGGCGATGGCGTTGCAACGTGCCGTAGCTCAAAGCGGTTTACAACCCCTGTAAATTCGAGCAGCAGGAACAATGGGCGCCTTAAATTTCACTCGTAGGCCGCGCAGGGAATTTAAACCCGTCCGATTTCGAGGCACTCGACGTCCAAGTGTGTGTACGCTATCAGATCGACACGGAAGGCAATGAAACGGGGCTTATTCCTTGCATTATCTTATATTGCCCTTTTCCTATTGTCGTTAGGGGGTAAGCGGCGGCGATAATGCCATCAAGATTGAAACACATTGACGAGAATGTTACGTTTTGTTGCACAGGCATTGTTAAGGATCTTGATGCCATTTTAATTTCCCCCATGCCTTCTGAATATTGTTTGCTCTATTAATGAAACGCAAATTTGTTCGTCCCGCGGTCTCCGACAAGATAAAACTTCTCTGCAAGAAGCGTAATCGTTGAACCTGCTCCGCGCACTGTTCCTCAAACAGTCAAATGTAATGTCCCTTCGTGCGCTGATAAAAGAAAAACAGTTATCCCCGCGACCAAGAAACGACCGGATTCCAACCGACTTCTGTTACTGTTGCATTTTTCGCGGGACGACGAGCGATCGTGCGGTAAATTAGCGACGAAACCAGTTGCGTAAGAGAAATTAAACGGCGGATTCGCAGATTTAAGATCCCCAGGAGCGATTGACGACGCGATAATCGGTCACGCAACCGGAGATCACAATAGCCTCGGGTGGTGAGAATAAATGAACTGGTTCTGATACGGGAGAGGGTGAAAGGAAGCCGAGATAGGAAAGGCGAGCGACGTTCTAGCGCGAGCGTTTCTACCCTCCAGTCAAAAGGGTTTATGGCGCGGACAGAAATCCCGCAGACAATGGCTGAATTAATTCCTTACGGTCTAATCGGTCTGTAATGATCCTGATCTTAGTCGCCCTGTCGGGATGGAATTAGCCCAAGTATTCGAGGTCGCCCAGATTGCTACCGTTCGTCACGTAATTAACGACGTTTCGCCAGATGATTTAAGGGTTGATCTGAACGGACCGACTCCCTGTCCCCGACCTTCCTTTGTTGCCCACGAGACAGGGGTCGTAGATCGGTTCGCGAACAACCGCCACGAATTTACGCGACTTTTAATTAAATCAGATCCTTAATCATGAAACGAAATTGAATAGTAAACATTAATATAATAGAAAAATTTCGAACAGAAATGGAAATGAATTTTATCCGCGTAATCAATTCCTTGTTCTCCCGGTACTTCTTGCAATTCGTCGTGCATCCAATAAATTATATTACGAACGCTACAAACACACGTGGCGCACAGTCGCGTCATTTCAATTGCCGGTCGCGGCGGTCGAATTTAATCTCGCACACGTGTCTTATCCATTTATCAGTCATAAGCTCTTTATCCCGACGCCCGCGCCCCGAACGATAATCGTTTTACACGATCTTCGGCCACGTGACAAAGTACTGTCGGACCGGTATCTCCGTTTCAACTGTTGCAACTACTCGGTTATTGCTGGCCCGTTGCTTTTATCTACGAGCAATTACACTGCGAAGCGGATTCGGATTACTGCTGCCACGGTATCACGATCCTGCCCGTTAAATTCATTAACGGAATACGACGTTCGAATCGCCTCCCGTGGTACGATAGCCGCGAAAATGATTACGTCGTATCGCGTTGGAACGGGCGTACACTCTGCGATAAGGATTTCGAAGTTAGTCTATCCTTCGTTTGCCAATCTCCACTAGTAATGAGCTGAAGTGATAGCCCCGAAATGATTGGCGTTCCGAGAGCGTTCGTTTCTACCTATTGCTCCATTTCTGGGCGAGAAGAAGGAAGTTAATACAGATTCCCGTGGTCCCCTCCCGTCTTATCTGGACGTTTTATGGTTGTGCGGTCGTTGTTCAGCGGGGCATATCATTTTACCCCGTGGCTCGAATGCAACCCGGTAAAACACGACACTCCCGGAGGGGGCGGTTAAAAAAGGTCTAAGGAAAAATAATAACGAAGACGTGGCTCGTTCGGCCACGGGAACACAGAACCACACTCTGATAGACATTAGTGCGATAGCGGACCGGCCGCGTCGACGTCCCGACGTTCGTCCCGACTATTTCTGTCGCCAAGCTAGCGGGGATCACATCGTTCCGCGGACTTGGTCCGGTATCTTGATGACACCTTGCGACACCGAGCGGACATGAAGCTCTATTGGCCTGGCAGGTATCTCGAATACGCGCGATAGGGCATCTAACCACACGTGAAACTGTAACCATTCCGCGGATATTCTATTCGATGACATATCGTTTCTTCCAGTCCAGGCGTGGAGTTGCTTTATTATCGCGGGAAAGCTCGTTTCATTTTTCGATTATAGAGACAATGTTATGCGTCCGTTATTTGTACGACGCACGGAAACGTTTTCAATATCTGCGTATAAGGCGGAAATAGCGAGAACCGTTCAATAAATGCGCAGATCGGGGCACGATGGAGTTTTCGGTCTATCGAAAAGAATTTTATTTCCTCGTAGTGAATGACTCGCCGGGAACGAGTTTATGGTGATTCAGTGGTAGAAGAAAATTTGCCAGACAAGTGGGTCGATCTTCGACGAAGCTTATCCGCACTGAACCGCGCGACCTATTCTGTTTCGATCGACCTCGGAGAGGGTTCTTCGTGGCTTGTAGGTGACAGGCGATTACTCCGCGCCAACGGATGGTCATTCATTGACCGAAGAGGGTCATTGCCGTATAGGCAGTAGCGCAATCGTAGCAACGGCCACAGACCTCGCCTGTAATCATCCTCCGAGGACCGTTATCCGATTGCCAGGGACCGAACTGGTTCGTTGATCCAATGGTTCAAAGGTAGCATGGTCTCCGTTACGGAGAAACGTTTACAAAAATCTGTTGAAAAGAAAACACCAACGCGTAACGCGTTTGCGAGAGGGGTCATTTCAAAGTTCTGGCCATATTATAAATTCCACGAAAATTGGCTGGCGCCAAGGAAACTCAAAGACTCAAACTTAACCCTAACTTTTCTTTAAACTAACTCTAAATTTCTTATCGTGACCCCTTGTACTTGCCTTGCATGTAACTAAAAGTCCTTACGTTCAGTTCTATTAAAACTTCGAGGCGGGGAGTTTGAAGTTTCGTTCCGGTGTACTGATTCATCACCTATTTTTTCCTGCATCTAATCCTCCCACCCCTGTTAACCGTTTTACACTAGATAAGAATATTCGACGCATTCATGATAACGATCCTACCTTCAAAAATGAGATAACCAAGGTGTTTCGTGCATTAAGTAATATTACGAACAAATAGTCTAGAAATTACGCGATGCACCGCGTACCACGGCAAATCGTTCCCCGACAGACCACAGAGGAAATCTACGAGCTACGACAAACCGAGTGAACAGGTCGAGGGAAATTTACGCGGCAGTTGAAATTCGCGGTGTGCCCGCGGAAAGCGCGAGCAAACGGGCGAAAAAACCGACGTGATTCGTTTGTATGCAAATGTTTTCTTGTAGCCGTTGGCTTGCACGGCCGTCCCATACCTTTGTCGGGTAAAATGTGCTGCCCCCGTAAGCCGCGGGCGTACACAGGTAGCACGGGTATGCCATAAAGCGCGCCAACTTACCATGTATATTGCGACGGTCTACCTGAATTTCTATCGAATGATCAGTGTGTATCGGGCGTGTTTGTGTGTTTTTGCGCGGCCGTATGGGTTCAAGCCGGCTATGGAACAGGTCGTGCCGCTTAATGTATTCCTGGCGATAAAACCGCATGCTTAAAATATAGGTCGGTTTCTAGGTCGAAACGGTGGCTGCTGCTACTTTGGTGGTATCCAGTGTCGTATGAACTATACGGGACCGTCCTGTAAAGCAGTCACCTGTAAGCATGTGCTCGCGCTTTTCATGTCGCCATAGTGGAAGGGATGATCGTAGCTCGTAACGTTGTCGTACGTGTTCGTCGGTAGACGTTGAATCCATAGTTCCCGTTGGAACTGAACGTTCGTTACCTTCGATGTTTGGTCGCTTTTAAATTGGTCCAAATATAGGGAATTGTTCGGGGAAGTACACATCGTATGCCAGTTTGAAATGTCACGATCCTCGAATAGATTAAACTGACGCTTCAACCGGAAGCTTGAATTGGTTAATCATGCAGCTCGCGGGTAGATTAAAAATAATTGTACGACAGAAAGGTCAAAAAGTCTACGCGAACAACGATTTATATCGGACACTGGTTCCCAAGATATCGTCTACCTTGGGCCACGAGTAAATTCGCAGAAGCAATATAACAAGTGTGTCGCCGCTGTACTCGATTCTTAACGATAGCGAGTCGAATTATGCTTGAGCGCAAACCACCGTAGTTTCGGAAACCCGTGCTCCAGCCAATGATGGTGGAATTTAATAAAGGGAATGATTACGTTCACCGGAAATCAGTATCGAAATGCAGTCGGCTGACTTTGATGAATCGCGAACGCCGCCAACGCGCTCGTGGCTCCGTTTCGACTCCCTCTGTCTCTCTGCCTGCGTTCACCGCCACCCCCAAGATAAGCCAATTTAATTGCACCCGTGAAATACCCCAGGACTGATCGAAATGATAGACACCGGGCGCAATTGCTTCGCGGATATACGACGCGCCACTTGTTCATCGCACTTTGACACAACCCCCGGATTACGTCGGTGTCGTCCGTTTTATTGGTGGCCAATTGTCGCCAAACTCGCAAGACGCGCGTCGTTAGAAAAATTATGCCCAACGCTATTGCATTGTTATTGATCATGGCATAAGCTAGACTGCAGACAAAGTGCAATACGCGCGGAAGGAAACAAATAGTCGTCAATGATAAGAAAATAGATTATTGACGAAATAATACAACGAATAATTACTACAAACGAGGATCGATTTAAGGCGGTTCGCGTTTATAGAAAATTGCTTCCCATAGCTTGGAAAATTGCTTTATTTACCATGCAACGATACACTGAGCTATAAGTCGCTTAATAATTAATTGCCGTAGCCGTGTACTTGTACGTACGTTTCGGCCTGTCTGTTTCTACCATTTCATTCTAACATTACCGTGACTCTATGGCGAGACAATACAATGGAACGAGCGAGGAGAATGATTGCCTCTTAGTTCCCCGTTCACATAGATGTTTTTACATCTCTATCGGAACAGCTGCCGTTTCCCGGACGAACAAGAAGAAAGTTTTCGTCGGAAGAAAGACAACGAAGGAGCAGCGAAGAGGAGCGTTATTGTACGCTACATTGGCCTGCATGCGAGGCAACGATTAGCACCAGCCACATTGAGAATTCTCTACGTAATAATAGAGACAGTACACCGGAAGTGAAGGTATTCTACAAAGGCATTGACCACCGGCTTTACCTTGCCGCGTAAATCCCTACGGCGATCAGCGTGAAACACAGCAAAATACGAGGAACGATTACTGAACAAAGAACGCAAATATAATGGAAATATTGCGGAATAAACGAACCAGGTTTATCGTTTGTTGTAAATAGCATGATAAAATTGTGCAGCGCTCTGTTGAAAACGGAAATGTTAGAGAACGGAAAGCTTCTTAATAATTGTACGCCGATAGATACGCTGCTGGTGAAATAACAAGAAAATACGCTTCGAAAGGGAGGGGAGAAACAAAGTGGAAAAGAAAAGAAACATCGGGGAACAGGTTGAGAAAGGGGAACGGTTGAAAGGGAAGGGGGCTGTGTATCGCGTGTGTCTGAATGTACGCAAAATGACACGGGGGCAGTCGGTCGAAAAGGCCCCCCACATACACAGGCGGCCCTTTAGAAAAAAAGTCACGGATCAGAAAAGACGCGAAGGTTCGCAGAGTAGACGGCCGAAAAGAGGAAGTCTATATCGGGCGGGCCGCGCGTTTAGGTGGATCCTCGACTCTTTTACTTTTATTTGCGCTTTGTTGTTGATGTTCATGTAAGGCTTCGGAAAGATCTATCCCGGTCCTCTCGTGTTTATCTCTTTTCCTCTTGGGGCGGAGGGAAAAAGAAGGAGAAATAGCGGCGGCTATGATGCAGAGGCGAAGAGGCTGTTGCGGTGGACTATAAAAAGAAAGTTACTTCTTTCAGGAATTCGGCCGTTCGTGGGAATTGCTCTAGATTTTTATTTGCTGGTGCCAGATAATAAAACTAATTTTATTTTTGCAAACTGGTCTTACTTATTATTACTTTATTATACTGGTCGTGCCGAATCAACGCTCTTTACGTTGGACTTCAAAGGAACGATTCTTTTAAAAGAACGGCAAATTGATAATTAACGTCTTGTAACACGTTTCTATATGTTTTCCTAACTATCAATGAAACATTATTAACACCCGTGTACGTGTAATAAAGAATGGTTAAAAAAGGTCGGATATCTTCCTAAGTATGTATATCCCGATCTTTAACCTTTCCTCAAAAAAGGAGTGATAACAGCAGATATAGTAGATACACCGGGAACCCCTTCGTGAACATTCAACCACGAACACTATCGACATACCGTTTCCACGATACGCCAGGAACTTCGTTATCCATTAAGGCGTCTTAATCTGGAGAATCCGCTGGAGTAGTTTCCTGTGCAAGCGGTTCGCAGGGGGCAAAGGTTGTTCGAAGAAACGCCGCAGCCCCGTTGTTTACCCCTCGGTGGTAGCTAGTCCCACGGTGGTTTCACGTCACAAAAACAGCGAGCGTCATCGAATCAATATGTAAAACAGAAGAAGAGGGGTGTGCAGCACGGAGAATACATTTCCCGTGGGCACTCAGTGCTAAAGAACGTCAGAGAAAATTTATATTCCTAACTAAAACATTGCACACCGTAGCGATTTCAATTTCTACTGTCTTCCACATCCGTCGTAAACCAAATTTTCTAAGCATTAAATTTCCCGTCTAAATGGAGATATCTCTGTTTTTGTCGGTCTATTTCTTCACCGACGATATCATCGTGCCATTTGGAGCGTCGTGGAAACGTTGACTCTCGTTACTAAACTCAAACGAAGCGTTCCCGGACACGAAAATGCGAACAGTTTCTATTTGAACGGTGGGGTAAGGCATTTGTATCGCTCGGTCTGAAGCTCCGCAGCTCGAGTTTCTTGATTTTCTGTCGCCCGGTTTGCGTTCTTAATTGAGAGCAGAAGGGAAACAATGCCCCGGAGGAGGCACAATTGTCAAGAGAGAGGAGCGACGTGTAAAATGAAAGACCATGGCGGAAGTAGAGGAGTACTAGGTCGCAGATTATGCAAGATATCGGGTGTAACCTAGTCCCTCTTCCTCTGTAACCATGTTCGTCGAAAACGTACAGCGAAGAGGCCACATCGACCATTTTCTGTGCCAAGAAAGTAACCTAGTGCACACACTGTAGCAAGCTCTTTGCATTAATACGTGCGTGATACTCCACCTTCACGGAATGACGGCCGGAAACTTTAGAAACGCCTATCCTTATTCATTGCACTAACCAACATTTATTGTTCGTTATTTATCGTCTACTTCGCTGAATCAAAAGCCTGCTAATAATACGAGGCAACTTGTTGCTGAAGTACACTGCAGTTATTGCAATGGTACCACGGCTTTCAAGCCTTCTGGATGGCTTCCAACATTATTTCCAACAGTTCCCAACAGTTTTCTACCCGCGCTTGTTCGAGATCCATGCTCTTAATGTCAATATTCTTGCAGTGCTATCTTTTCGCGAATTCAAGTACCTACTTGGAATAGGAACAGTTTACATTCTCTAACCGGCTGTTTCCGTTTTATACGTGTATACATATATCCGCTTCTTTCGTTCTGATTCTCGCGGAGTTAACTGTTTAAGATGGTATTTGTGTTCGGAGCTTCGAAAATATCTGTGTCAAAGGATATGCCGGAATTCGTAAAAATAACTGAGTTACAGATATTGAACGTCTGTAAGCATGTTTTCATAGTTGGCTGACACGATATCTCAAGATCTAGTTTATGACTTGAAAAAATATATATATATAATATAGTTAAAATATTACCTACCACGTGTGCGAACGGCTAATACAGAGCAGTGTACTGATTTAAAAACATAATTCCCCAAATGGCCTAAGAAACGACGTAAAAAATACAAATACCCCCTTGAAATCCCATACGCATTCGGGATCTTGAAACTGTAATGGAAGTTGCGTTCTTCGGTGGAAACGAACAACAGACGGCAAAGATTTCATACGACTTCGGCAAAAGAAATCGCCAAAGCAGTCTCGAACTTCTCCAATAATACTTTCTGCCCGTTCGGCTTGGCCACTCTCCCGCGTTTCCCTTTTTCCCCCTTTTTTTCCCTGGGAAATAGGTCTTTTCAAGTTTTCATCGGAAGGACGTTCGGTTATCGCGACCGGACATATTCCCCGCCAGGAATGAAACGCGCTGACTAGTTTAGAACTCCGTTGATCGTTCCTTATACACTTGAGACCCGCGAGGCAAAGAAAGGATATAAGTCGAACTTGCGGTCGAAACCTGTATCACCGCGCGAATGGGAAGAACTCTGATCGAGTTAACGTTAGTAAGAGCGAAACATTAAAGTTCAATCAGGTAAAACGCACCTCACCCGTGGCACTCCGCTCGATGAGTGCCTAGGTTACGATTGCAAAGAAAGGTGCGACCCTAGCGCAGCACACTTTCGTATCTCAAAGGGGGTGGATTTATGCGGAGAGCTCACGGGCGTGAGAATTTCGCGCGAACGATTTCAAACGTGTCCTTAACGGCGACCTCGGGACGTGCTCGGTTCTTTGAAAGACGAGCTCACGAAAGGTGCAAAAAAAAAGAAAGAAAAGGAGATGGAGGAGCATAGGAGAGCAAAAAAAGAAGCGTAAGGAAAAAAGGGGTGAATGGAAAGGGAGGAAAAAGAAATTTGCTGGACTCCCGTTTAAAAAATGAGGCCCTCGACGGTGCGTGCATGCCTTTTCGCGGCGATTTTAGACTGGAGGGAGATGCGAAATTATTCTACGAATGTGGTCCATTTATTTATCCCGACTTATGTACGTATTATTTATTGTCAACTCTTGATATCACGGGAAAAAGGTTTAATTAAAGAATACAATTAGTAATATCGAACACCTAGATTCTTAAGAACAGTCTTCTCTTTTCTATCAATTCAAGCGATAGTAACGGGGATCAGAAAATTGCTATTGTTATTCCGATTGCGGTATTACGACTGCTGGGATACGTGGGGGATTGTGTCATAAAACTAGAGTCCATAAAACTCTAGCGAGAAACAGGTCAGAACTTTTCTACCGTCAAAGGAACTCTCGCCTTCAGAAACGTATCGTTTCTCTACGACTGCGAATAGCAGTGAACATAAGATACTTGTTACCGCAAGAGCGGCTATTTGATAAGTTCTAAAAGCTTGGAACTTCCGGAAACGGTGTTGCCGCCGATGCAGCCAGTCCTTCCCTTCCCATTTTCCAGCTGCACCTATTCCAACGGAGCAGTGCGGCAAGAAAGGCGAATTGACGGAAGCCGAAGCTGTTTCCGAAATCGTTACGATCCCGCGAATTGTCCACGGCGTTACGACGCTTTTCATCCCTTTTACGGGCGGAAGAACAGAAGGACACTGTAGTGTAAAGATTATAGCGCGATTCTACTTCATCCGAAAGCGATGAAACGATCGAACTGCTGAGCAGGCAATAAATTTTTGTTCTATTAGAGTGGCTTTAGATAGGAAGCCTCTCGAATCGACGAGCTTTTTAACTCGATATCCGCAATTTTAAGGAAACTATCGTCGCGTCTACCGGAGGCATTTCACGGAATCACCTTGAAGTTTTCACTTCATCGAGCGCTCAATGAAACATTAAAGCTCCTCTAATTCAAGAATACTCTTAAATAAGCTCCCTTCGTATACTATCGACGACCGTCTGGCTGCTTTAGAACGAATCATAATCTTTTCTCCGCGTGGCAAACGTACTTTTCGTGCCCCCCCCCCCCCCCCCCGGGGGAATAAGAAATAATCGCAAGGACCGCGAGGCTGCGTAGCACTTTTATCGAGCAGATCTACGAGCCGCAGGACACAGAAACAACGGCAGCGACGACGATCGGTCTGGATGCTGGGGCTCGAAGCGCAACTGACGTCGGCGAGGCGGTGCCATGCAGATGCACCGGTGCACTGCAATTAAATGCGCGTATATAGAGGAACGTAGAGCAGATTTATGCGTCACTGCCGGCTACGAGATATCTCCATCCCGCTCGGTCGATCGTCCCCGTCGATTCGCGGCCTTCTCGTCTCGAATTCTTCGCGGGACAGGCTGCAAAAGCCACCGATCGCGCCCAGCAGGACCTGGACGATCGTTTGCGTATCTCAATCTCGAAGGTGGATACACGCGGCTCCGTGCTTTGATTAAGTATTAAGCGTGATTAACCGCGGCCCGTGACAGTCGGGCAGAAATTACGACCGCGAAACCGGCCCCCAAGGTTGCATTGTCTCGCTTGTTTTTACCGGACTCGGTGCTGTTTTACGACATTTCGAGGGAAACTGGTATCTCGGTAGGGAAGCCGGGTTTATTATCTGGATACTGTTGAGTGGCCGGGGACGAAGACGAAAATGGGAAACGTAAAGATCGGTTGGGTCCGGACAAGTTTTGACAGGGGGTTTGTTAGCCTAATGGACTTCTTGCGGCTTCTGACCAACTTTCAGCTGAACCTACGACTCCTGGGGTCGTGCCTACTGGACTTCTACGGGCTCTGACCAAGTTTTTTTTTTCAAGTCTTCAACACATGAGCCCAATAAACTGTAATTTAGCATTACTGTGCGTACTAAAATGCTACTTAATTTTGTGATTTATTCAGGTTTCTAAGATATGATATAATAATATATTATAAAACATACAATATATGAAAATTTGCATTGCAGTAACATTGTAGCACTTCTGTCTGATAATTCCTTTCGATCTTGTTGTAATCTTATCTAATATCCTACCAAATTCCACACAAACTTCTTACAAGCATTGCAAAGCCGGCAGACCTTCAGGAATGTCTTGTTCCCTCCTTAAAAATAATAAAATAGGAGGGCATACTGGTTTCACCGGCAATAAGTGCAGTGGAATTTATCATTCTAATGGGCGATGAGGTGAGAATTCGTTCCAGCGATTTTCGGAAAACGTCTTCGCGGATGTGCACGGTGGAATCCGCGCATCTCATACACACTCACGCAGTGTCTCGAGTGGCGCGGAACTATAGATTATCGTGTGTATCGTGACGGTAGACGTGGCATGCGAGGAAGAATATCGAGCGAGCATTGTGGCCCGATCGTTCCGATCCGGTTACGACAGAACGGACGATCCGGCGCGATAGTTATTTAGCGTACCTGGTAATCAGCGACCATAAAAATGAACATAAACCGACACGTTTCGTACGGTAGGTGCATATGCGTGTGTGAAAACGGAGGACGCACACGCCGATACGGCTTGATAGCAATGAGAGCCTAAGTTCCGACAATAAAGCCTAAGTGCCAACTGCATCGTTTATAGAGGTACTTTTTCTCTTTAGAGCTTCGGGAGACCCTAGCGGTGTGCTACGGCAAAATCGAGTTTAGGGTGTCAAGCTCCATACGAGGGGCTACGACTGGCTTTCACTCTAGCTCGATATACCGTGACGGAGAATTTCATTGCACAGAATTGCTTCTATTTAGTCTTCCTCTGTATACAGAATCGAAGTAGTGGTATTTTATTTTCATACTATTAATCCTCTCCAATTCGACGATCCGAAGTTACCCCGATTCGGTCTTCTGTACCAAATTACGCCACGACTCACTTTAATCTCTCGCTAGAAATATTTGGAATAATCGCAGACAATCCCAGCGATCTCGCGCGCCGACGAGAATGGTGTTGGCACGCGCGACACAGATTAGCCGTAGGCGGTCGTTCCAGATTGTTGTAAGAACAATTAATAAGGATCATTAAGGGGACGACCCAGTTTCCTCGGCGATCGAGGAAGGACGAGGCCACAAGGGGGGGCCAATTCCCTTGGCTCCACGGCACCGTCGCCTTCCATTCTCGCTCCCAGGAGGGAGCAGGGCAACGTGTTCACGGCGAAACATGATTCTTGACTATCCCGCTCGGGTCCAAGGATAGATCGTCCGTGGAGATTGTCTGGGGCGCAATTTGTTTCACTGCCTAATACGAATCTTCTTCCACGAGACGCTCTCGCTACCTGGCTCCCGCTCTGACCGGATAAAATCCGGCTTCCATGTATGCGATCCCACAGCCACGCGAATTTGTCCGGTCGGCCGCAATAGCATAATTTCGCGCGGCTACAACAAGGGCACGGCCGGTGACGATTCGCGGGGAAACTGTGAATGAATGTAGTCGTCGAGATTGCTACCTTGCCGGTGGTACGATCTATTGATTAGCAAGTTGAAGCTCTCCCATCGTTGTGTTTGCCTTGAAATGATTGCTGAATTACGTATCTTCACGAACCTCAGAAGCTCATAAATATTTGAGCCCCATTTGCATTATTTTTCAAACTGCTAATAGCAATTTAATTAAGAGGATGAATCGTCGTTTAGCGTGAGCAACTGCGACACGAGAAATACGGAAAATTATTACCTGTCTCTCGTTCCACTTATACCGGACACACGACCGCCGCCTCGTATTTCCCCGAAAGGATCCCATAATTCTTCGAAAAATCCATAATCCCTTACGTCATGTGCCACGGTAAGGCCATCGAAAAAAGGCTCGTCTGAATGCACGCCGCATTCAGTTGCGCAATAACGCGAAACAATGAAACCAGTTACCCAGAGAGAAACAAATTAATCACGCGAGGCAATAACCCGGAGCTTTCCATTCGGCTGACCCAGAACCAGCCACGTTCTGCCAAGATCTTTATCAACTCCAAATAGAAAAGTCCGCTCTAGGTATAACGTTGGGCTTCCAAAAGACGGCGGAGCCCGAGATAATCCCGTTAGCGCGATGAAAACGTTTCAGTGCCGAGGTTCTGCCAACACGGCTACGTGTACTCTCAATGACCGACGTGGCCCCTTTTATTTCCCCTCTCGTTCACGAGACGTTCATATTCCCGTTTTTAATGCGGAAGGAGACCAAACGCTCGGCAATTATTTTCGTGGCTAGTTCTAGAGAGCACCACCCAAGTTTCGAGGGACGCAACACGATCAAGGTGGAGCATCGAGGTGGCTTCATTGCCTTAGCTCACGAGATATTTGCATCTCGAGCCAGCGTCGATTAATTCTGCCCTATCGAGTCGCCACAGTCTCCCTTTCTGTCCTTACAAAAAGGTTCACTGGATATGCTTTAAATGCTTTGGAGACTTTGATATTTCGCAATTAGGCACGCGATAATATCACGTATGCATGCACGTATGTTCGAACGAAAGGTCTATGATCACAATTTGTAGCTCATCTTTGTTTCCCAATGGCGTCGTGACTTTTAAATATTCCAGTACGAAGAGAGAGATTTCTCGCATATTTTCTGCCGCGAACGATTCGCAGTAATGATATGGTAATTATACTAGCATATTCCGACGCGAATCTTCTCACGTAACTGACCTTTTCTCTTGAACGATCATAAACACCTTTAGTCTAGCTGGTGCCTCGATGCGCAGCAGTCTCGATCCGTCTGGCAATATCGATGGCTCGTAAAAGTCGAAGTAACCGACCGCATCCATCCGCCGCATACGATATAAGCGTGATAAATTTTCAATTTTCTCGATACCGGCGGAAGAGAAATGTTACGAAGGGATGGAAGTGCCGTTCAAGGAACGGCAGGATGATTTAAATTTCTGTAATTGTTTCCTATTGCATGCTGAAAGCCATACTGTGCTTTCTATTTCCGTGGAAGTGCTACGGATCATCCTTTATCGAGTAATTCCTGGCTTTTTTTTTTCATGCATTCAAGAACGAAGTGGTCGGTTCATTTAAATACCTCTGATTTCTGTACTTTAACTGAGGTATCGTAGCAAGCTGTTTGTCATCAATGGTCGATGCATATTGACTGGCTAGCAGAGTAAATGGAATTACCCTGGTAATGGTAAGCACTTGTAGATCTTTCCGCTTTTTATTATTTTCTTTTATCCGTAAACGGAATTAAAACGGCGAAATCCGCTGAAACCGTTTTCATCCCTGGACCGTGGAATATCTCTCCAATCGTCGTTTGAATATCGAATCGTGAAATCTCTTTCTACTCATCGTCCCCGACGACAATAAATGGGAAGGGTAATAAAAGTTTTTAATAGATCTAGACGCCTTCGAAAGTAACCAGTCTCGCTGTACTTTGAGCGAATCGATACACCGGTTGTATGTATTCTTCATGACCACTCTAACGGACAGTTTCTAAATTCGATTGGTATCCTTAAATGTGTCGGTGTTGTAAATTACACAGATATGCCTATAAATGGTCAGAAATAAGGTCATACAGAATTATCGAGACAGGTTCGAGGGTCCACGCCGGGACGAATATGAGAAGTCGAATGACCATTTCAATGACGTCGCACGCTTTATTAAAAGATTCTGAATTCTCAACGAACCGAGCCAAAAATTGTCGTTTTAACATTCAACCGATAGGAATTTTACAGATAATTCCGGCGCAGTGAGTTATACAGGAATAGTAAGGTATGCTTATTGAAGTAGCAGCCCGCTAAGTATAATATGCCGTACCATAGCAGACGAAATTTAATCGAGCGGCTGTCACGAGTATTGAACGCAATAAAAATTAACTCACGGTTAATAGCATTCACGTCACACTGCAGTGTGTCCACGATCATCTCTCTGACAATCTGACTTGCCTAAACCCTATCGCAGAGCAATGAAAAATGTAAAACTATCAAAGGTGCCGACGAATCGAGGGGAAAGCCCGGCGCGTCCGATTCGCGTGATTGATTAGCTGGTCGGTGGAGGTTCGCGTTGCACTAATTTTCCCGGGGCACGAGTAAATTAGTACGAAATTCGCGGGAGGTCCGTCGAGAAATTAAACCGGACCCGAGACCCGAAGGTCGGTCTGCGTATGAAGCAAAACGCAAAAAACGCAAACTAAAAAGATAGAAAAGAACAACAACGTACAGTGACAAGAAAGCAGAAGAGTAGCAATATCCAGCGAAAAAATCCGAAGAAGTGGGACGAAGATACGGGGTAAAAAAAGGTTACAGAGAGAGGCGTACCACAGTAAGGAAAGCAAGCGAGATCCTAATTGCCGACGAAACACGCGGGTGTACGCGCGTACTTCGCGCCGTATTCCAACTCCTCGCCTCGGTACGCCCGCCATCCTGGCCGCGTGTGAAGCGAAAAAAAGGGGGAATTACACGTACGAGGCAGGTGGGGGTGGCGAGCAGAACCATGCTGCCCTGTGATATTCATGTTTCCAGATTATTTATGACTCGCGGAACGAGTGGCCGCACGCGTACAACAGTGCTACGAAACGCAACCCGTGCGCCTAACACGTACATTATACGGGGAAAGAAAAGAACGGACCGC
Organism: Nomada lathburiana; assembly: GCA_963667235.1. Classification (NCBI taxonomy): domain Eukaryota; kingdom Metazoa; phylum Arthropoda; class Insecta; order Hymenoptera; family Apidae; genus Nomada; species Nomada lathburiana. The sequence continues at coordinate 11,642,171 of OY763903.1, forward strand.
CGGGCTGCCAGTCGGCTGGTCGGGGGGTGTGGAGTGAAAAAGGAATAAAATAAAAAGAAATAGAAACAACCCCGCTTGCGACTACTCGCGGGCGCAGGGGCGTCGTCTTGCTCTCGTGCTCCCCGTGCTTAACACCGTCTCGTGCCATGACCATTCGAATAAATGAGTTCCGCCGCCTCTTTACAAATGTACGCGTGTGTTCAACAACGTTGACCAGCGCTGCACGTATATAAGTACGTGTGGCTTGATCGTGATGGAGAGAGTAACATAATGCCTGGTAGATAGAACAGCCAGGTATAAGGGGAGGTGTGGCATCAGCACGCGTTACGGGCATAATTCATCCCAAGCAACGGCGCGGCGTGCACGACTGGTCGCGGGGACATACACGTGTACGAATGCACATTTTATCGTCCGATTCCGATAAGGACGAACGTTCACGGAGCGTGAACCACGCGCTCGGCCACGAGTGCACCCCGAGCCCGTCATTCTGTGCCGCCGGGGCTGTCCGACCAATCGATATTTAATGAACATGACGAACTGCCTGCCTGCCCCTTGACGATCACGAACGATTCTCTTAGGCTCGCCGTTTCTGCTCGACGATCGATGACGGACGCCACTGGCTCGGCTGTGTTTCTTGGAATTTCCAAGGAAATTCTCGGTATTCTCGTTTGAGACGCTTATTGGGTCAATGGAACGAATGACGGCCGGCGAGATAATAATGAGGGATTGTGGGATTCGGGGTTGAAATAGTCCTGGTTGAATCTCGTCTTTATGCAACTATTATATGCGCAATATATTCCTATCGTATGTATTCGTTGTCTGTTATACTAGATGTATAACAGTGATTTGCGACACTGTGTCGTTGCATGAAATTAGAAAAAGCTTTAAGGAATTGAAATAAAATAATGCCTAAATAAACGTTAGCAATCCCATTGGTTTGGTAGTTTCACGATAATACAGGTAGCAATTATTGGTGCTATTTGTAAGCGATGCTTGTAACCTCGCGTAAACACACAGCCGCGTTATTAATTTATTTACGTACTAGGACAATAAGCGCCGCCACCCATGGATCGATTGATGCCGGATGTTTTGCACCTTCAGGGACGGTGGTCGCTTCGCTTCGATCGCGTTTAAACGAAACCGTCAGACGATTCCACAAATACCCTGTGACCAGCAACGCGCGCAAACAAACGAGTTAAATACACCTTTGCTCGTTGCCTCTACGGTCGGGATACGATAAAACGCACGTGGAACGAAAAAGGGAACGAACGTCGAGGGATGTCGTAATTTTGCGTATTAAAACGGCCGCCATACGGCGCAGAAATGAATAAGCCGTTTATCGACGACCACCGACTGATCTGATTTATGGCGGACCTAATATATTTTTACTGCGCGTTTACATTTTATATTGAGTTTATAGTACCTGCGTTTTGTACCGTTCTCACCCCTCGCCGTCAGCGAACTAATTTTTTATCCAATTTGTACGCGCGATTAGAAACGAGTGCCTGCTGCCAGCGAGTGGGAACAGTTGTTCTTGAATTAAAAAATTTCAGTATAATTGAAAGGCGTGGGAGCGGGTAGCACTAAGCGTTGAATTATTGTAGCAGGGTGTCGAGTTTGTGTTGGGGCATTCAATTTCATTAGCAAGCCGAGAGGAAATTTATTTCAAGGAAGACGCGCTTACGTGTCGAGTTAGAAATGTTCACGTCAATTAGCAAATTGTTGAGTGCTTTTTGAAGACTTCTGTGATTTAATTTAAAAGGTGTTTCTTGAACGATGAATTCCCGATAAAAAAAAGACACGAAGCAAGGTAATTATGTTTTTATCCTCCTCCATTTATCTTGGAATACCTTTCTCTGCACAGAATAGCTGCGAGTTATTAAAACCGTGTTACGCACTTGGTAACTTTACTACGACTGGCTTAATGAACGCGATTTTTCGACGATCGCGCGTTTCTGTCCCTGATCGTCGGTTCGAGATAAATTAAAATTAAGCAAAGCTTGGCTGCAACGTTGCAAGCGGAGTGGAGGAAACGCGCTCGGCGAACGAGCATCGCGTTGAATTAATTGAATTCATTGAAATCTGAAGGCTTGAATTCATTCAGTATCTCTCTTCTAGGCGAGATTGGAATCTCGAGAAACCGCAATTAACGAACGGGTAGACCTCCGTCAGGACTTGGAATAATTTTCTTCGAGCCGGGTTAACATCGAGTCGAGAAACCAGATAGCTAGAAATCGGACTCGAAGCTGTTTGATAGAAGCATTACAAAGAAATACAATTTAATACTATCGTGAAATCTCCAATATCGATGTTAAAATTTTTATTATTAATATCGACGATCGAATTTCTTCGAACGGAAGTCCCACCTTCCTCCGGATGTACAGGTAGAAACTAGCGAAGGGAGTTGGTGCACGAGGGCAAACCTGTACATTCCTCAGGACGAGGCCACGGCGAAACGGACGAGTACAGAATCCATTTAGATAAGTAAACGACTTTGTTAATTAGATTTGTCGAAAGTAAGAAGGCGGCGGGAGGGGTCGCAGCTGGAGAAGGTGAAATAATCCCCGGTGCACTAAACGGAGGAGTTGAACTGCGCACGACCGACAAAGAAACTGCACGTTGCACTTTGACAAAGATTTGCAAGAAAAGCGAGAAAGACGGAGCAGGCTAGAAACAGAGCTGGTGCGGCTGGTGCAAAGGGTGGGTGGACAAACGAGAGGGAAAATGGGGGCGTACGAAAGCGAGTAAAAGTTTCACGCGATAATTGTCCGACTTTAAAGCGTCTCGAAACGCTAAATAACGTGCTCGAACCTTGCTTGTTCTCGTTGCTGCTGTCGCTGAGTTGTCTCTGATTTCTTTCTCGCGAATGAGAACGATATACAAAGTGAATGAACATAAACGCTTCAACCGTCTTAGTTGTTTTAATTGTATGTCTCTGTACGGGTGTACTATACGATTTACAAATTACAGACAAATTGTTATTCCACAATTGCATACAGTTTTTGAGTGCATAATGAATTAAAAATTCTGCGAGCGTTATCATAATATAATTAATTAAAACTACGTCAACGTTCATGGAATAGAATGAGAAATATTAATTGATAGCGATATTTGTTTTACAAGTATATGGACAACTACATGGAACATCCACGAGCATAAATTATTTAGCAGGTATTAATAGTGCAACGAAATTGTCCTTCCCCTAAATGAAACATGACAATTTCTCGCACGTAACAGACGAGACACGCAAGCGTACTTTCAAAACGTGATAGCAATTAAAGTGTTAATTACTCCGGTGAACGTTGAATCGGCGAGAGGCGCGGTTGAGGCAAGACGAAGGGTGTTCGAGACGCAGGGGTGGTAAAAAAAAGGGGTGCGGCGCAGTGTGACAAAGATTCGCGAGAGAAAAGGGACCATCCGTGCAGAACACGTGGCGAAACTTTTGTACGATAATTGTCCCGCTTGAAAATACGTTCGGTCGTTAAGTCCTTGCCGCTTGCTCGGAACAAGCTTGACCCCTTTCGTCTTCTGACACGACGTAATGCGCCCCCGCATTTTTCCGCCTGGTAATTCGCTCCCTCTGCACGCGGAGGTGCCACGGCTGCAGGCAGAATGTGCGCAAAAATGCTTAGCCAACGTGCGAATACCACCAGCGGGCCTTAATAAATATTCCCAGGCGAAGTTGGACGAAAAATTTGGTACACGACGAAGGTCGGTTGCCGCATCTTTTATCAATCTAAACTTCTCTACGAACTCTTGGTGCCCTCATAGGAGCGTGTTTCACGAGAAACGACTCATTAAAATTTTCCTCGGAACTTGATTAAGATAAGTCTCCCGCAGCACCAGTAAAAGGGTAAAGACCATGCACTACTGGAAATATTTATCGCGTGTCACAACGCCACCCTAGACAAAAATATCATTACTCAAGCTATTTCGTCCGAAAGGGCACGGGCCCTTAACTTCGAATTTATGGAATCACGAAGCAGTATTAACCGCGTGGGAGTTTATCGTCGCGGTGAAATTCTTTCGATATTCAAAGTGAACGGATGCGTCTGGGCTCGACTGCTTTACAATCCAACCAAAAAGAAAAGAGCACACGGGGGAGAATAAAATCGGAATTTTTCGCGAAACGGAGACACATGTTCAAGGAGGTTTCCGCGAAACTGTCGTCCGTAGGGGATCCACGAACAAAGAGGCGGGTCTCGTGGTGAAAGAAGACGAGGCAGCCGGTGTCCGACGAAAGGAAACGCGGTGCGCCGTAACGGATAGATAACGATCGTGGGGATCGCGGATCTAGTACCGATTCACGGTCTCTCGTTCTCCCGAACAGGGCCATACGTATGCCCGTTTACGTATACATCTACCGGACGCGAGATTCCAGCTCCATGGAAGTAGCTGCCCCTGCAGTTAAGACCTCAGGGTATCAGGTTTCCCCGATTGTATCATCAAACGGTCTCTGCTCGGTTTCTTCGTCATCTTCCACCGCGCCAGCACACTTGGTTATTTTCAGTCTCCTCCTGCGCTCGGCTTTCTCGTCCCTATGATTCCTTGCCCGTGGCTGGCGGTGGCGACGGCGACGCCGGCGTCGTGCTTTTGAGAAACGCGTTTAATCCGTAAGGACATCTCCGCGATAGGGGTCAACGCCAGCTGCACGCCCTGGGTGACGGCTCGCTCGTTTCAGCGTCTGCATAGGCCGGCTTGTATCTCCCAGCGAATGACTCTGCTTGCCGCTGATCGTTGATTGTGCTATTGATGATGAATGGCGTGTAGTTTGCGGGATTTGTTTGGAGGGCTTGTTGAGCGTACGGTGAAACTTGTAATTGCTTGGGAGAGAAGGAGGGAATCACTTAATCATGCGTGCTGCGTTATAGGATTCCTTCTTCCTATCTCGGGAGATCTGTGTTTTTACGCCGGCAGATGATTCATTTGGCCTTTGTCACGCGAATCGCGGGACATTTTAGTATATCTGCGTGCTGTATGTATCGGTGGAACTACTTTGATCGTCGATTCGGATGATCATTTTATAACTGTGGCTCTATTCTTTCGATACATTCGTTGGTGGCGAATTTGTATTTGTTAACCCGCGCGGGGCAAACGATTCTGTCAAAGGAAGTGAATGGTCGGGGCGGCAGAGCGAATTGCGCTGTAACTTCCTTTAAGTGCAAACACCGAGTGTTCGGCGCCCGTTTTCTTTCAACGAACGCCCTCGATTTATGCGTATTAAATATAGAGGCTTTTAACCGCGAGTCCGTAAGTACCGAAACCGATGCTTAATGCGCCGAATATTTATGCGCGCTCGACTGAAATTCGTTTGCACTTTTTCTCCCCGCTGTGGCGGGGTGAAAAAGAACCCAAACCGAGAGGGCGAGACGGAGAGAGCGCAAGGACATGCGCGCAATCCGAGACAGTGTCCCATTTTGGCTAAGAGGATCGCCGTCTCGACGACAGTTTTAATAAATTTCAACGATTTCCAGCGGGAAAAGTCTACACTCGCCGGCAACACACCATCCTGGCTTGCGAGTATCCGCGACAAAACAGATAAAACGCGGACATTCTGCGTTCAGCGGGCGTCGCGACGCGTCGTTAGAAGCTCGATCTATTGAATTTCGCATGGCGAACCCTTAACCCAGTTATTTAACCACGAATATATTCTGCAATTGATGTGCGACGTTTCTCTCTGCAAATTAGAAAGTTATTTCTGCGATAAATTCAAGGCTCCTAATGGTACAAATATTGGAGAGATAATTTGACGAAGAGCTCGAAGATAAACCATTTGATGTCGCGTAAGATTTTAAGTACTTTTTTATCATAAACTTTTTAATCGCGATTCCATTCTCTACTAACCATTATCGTTTACGGCACAGTAATTTGGAAACGAAATGGCCATAGTTCTCCCGGAGATTTCGGCAGTTCCTACCAAAGTGGGGAAAATTAGCTGGGTGAAAAATTCACGAACGGTTACGAGGTCTCGGTATCAGTAACCGTGGTCGGATAACGAGACAATTAACTGGAAATTAAACAACGCCGTTAATAGAAAATCGACGGTGGAGCCCATTCATAACGAGCTTATCGCGGAGTTAGCCGAGGTTTCGCGGTAGCTGTTCTTTCCGTCTCACAGCGTGTAATGGATACCCAACCCTGGCTGATGATCTATTACCGCGAAAATAGGTCAATTAGACCGGCTGGCCTCGGGCCACGGGGTTCGTCCCGAATTTAAGGTTAATTCTGTTGGCTGCTTCAATTACTCTCGAGGCTGGAAACGCGGCAGATCAAAGCGACACATCCGTTAGAACGATTTGCAGTCGCGGGGAAAACGTGAAACCTAAAATATCGGTCCGGTGATTCCGCCGATTCTAATTTGTTACCTGTGCCGCCGAACTGGAACAATTCGAAGTCGCATTGTCTTCTTTGTCCACTCGATGGATTAGTGCAATTGAGTGCGAATTGTACACAGCTACGAAACGGTAGAACTCAGAAAGAAAAAAAACATCTTGATATAATTTTCTTCCGATTGATTTGCCCCCCTATACCATAAAAGTTGTACAAAAAATATTGTTCTTTGGTACTAGTTGGTTAAAGAATTGATTATTTGAAATATTTATTGAATATTTGTGATTTTATTCATGGCAACGATATTTTTGGTGATTTCGCTCGGCCAAACGGGCCCGGAAAACGATCAATAAGTCTTTGCAAATTTGATAAGTAAACTGCTCCGTGTGGGGCCCCGTAATGGATGGTTCAGGTTTCCGTGTTTTTGCGTCTCGTTGCGGACCAGCGTGAAGATTGTACTGCCACAATGTAACTGGTCGATAGGCAGAGTGCGAAGATCGTGTTACGAGTGAAGGCACGAGAATTAAGTGCTCGCGTGTGTTCGACGCTTCGTGTAATTTTACTTTGTGCACCGTTCCACGGGCAAGCTGGAATTTCATTGAAGCTTCATCTACCACGGGTCACGGGTAATGGGGGTGGGAGGTGTGTACGAAAGAGAGAGACAGAGGGAGGGGTTGAAACTTTCTTTGCAAAATGCGTACACAGGTTCGCAGATAGAAAGTGTTCACAGTTTCTAGGGGCAAAATAATCCTGTAGGGCGGCGAAGTTAAACGGGGAGTTCACGATAATGCGATCAGACAGGCAAGAAATTATGACGAATTCAGAAATCGTTTATTTCCACGATGTTCGTGTTTATGCGCGATACACGATTTGTCGGTTACGTATTTCACGAATAAATTATACATAACGTTCCCGCCCCCTTTTTGTATTCACTTGATGTTATCGTTAACGAAATTGCAAGAGAATTGACATAATTAATTCAATCGAATTGTACGAGTCAGAAACGTAACATCGTGCTCTCGCCGGTAACAGTGATAAACTATTAAACGGTGAACATAACGTTTCCCGTTTAATGAACCGACGAGCATGATCAAATTATATTTATTATGTTACGCGAGCTAGTTGGGGCCTAATTAAATGGTAATGGCGTATTATTCCTGGAGGATATTAAATTCACCATTTGTATCGAGTATGCGTTTACACTGATTCAATACTGTGTCGTCATTATTGCACCTTCCCCCTTCGTTCCTATAATTTCTTCGATCTAATCCTGGCGCGATAGTCCTGGCGATCAACGAAATGAACGAAAGCGAAGAAGAAAGCGAAGAAGCAGCTGAAGAACACTGATTACTGATTACCTGAGCGTTCATAAAAGTCCGATATTAATTTTATCGCGGCCGCGGACAAAGCAAAAGAAATCGTCGGGGATGTTGCATTCGAGAAGAAGGACGGGCACCTTCGCCAAAAGTATCGCAATAAAAGAGACCGCGGTGTCCGTGGCGTGATATTAAAAGTTCCAGCCCGACGTTAATGAAATTGTTCTGAGGTGTATCTCGCGTTAGCATCGACCTTCCTGTCTACGTGCCATGCCCCTCACCGCCGGTGTTCGTTGGTCTCATTAACAGCTCCCCACCTTTTCCCTCATTTGTGTGTGTGGTTTCTTTTAACCTTTTTATTAGAAAAGAGAAACGCGTGCAGGGAGGATGTTAATCACGGTTGACGCGTTTCACGTGGGCGGTCAAGCAAGCGGACAGAAATTTATCACGGAATCGAAAGGATGGGCCGCGATAATTTTAATAGAATATTGTCATGAAGAAACTATGCGATTCGATATATACCCTTTTTCCACGATATGGATAAAATATTGCGTCTCCTGTCGTTTATGTGTTATTTAACGACTATTGAACAAGGCTTTTTATTTTAGCACGTTTGCTGATTGGTAATATTGCCGCTTCTTATATTCCTGTCAATTGTCAAGTGTCGCTTCGAGAAGCGAATTAATTGTCTGGCGAATTATTGCCGGCGCGTCGTAACGCGTAATTCCGTAGGGTTTCGAGTACGTCGAAAGCATCAGGTGCAACAATATTTCTGGCACATGTGGCGCGTTATATTGCTCTATAAAGACGTACTTTCTCATTAAGAAGTTTCATGCCATTCGCCATTACCGGGGCGAGCCGTATGAGGCATGCATTTACGTGCCAGTTGTTAATAAATTCATCGCGCCTTCGCTATAAATAACAATCATTTTCGCGAGAAACAACGGTGAAGGTGGAGTTAGGGGGATTAGTACAAGAAGCGGGGGGGAGCAGGAGTAAGTGAAAGAAAAAAAAGAACAAGGAACTGAAGAGAAAAGGATCGCGAAAGAAAGAAGGCGTATGGCCGGCAGAAGACATTATTCTTCTAATCTGTCTCGATGCAGTTAAACCGCAAATTGCATTACACCTATGTTTTATGGTCTTGCTCCAGATTAGTTTTATTTATACAGCGTTCAGCAAGAGAAGAAGGTACCACCTTTCGGCTTCGTCCCGCCGTAGCCGGTTCGAGAGTATTATTTTTATCGCTGGCGATAATGTTAAAGAATTGGTCGCTGTCACGACAGGATATTCGTGAGTATATGTTAAACATCACGTGCCCGTACGTACAAAAACCATTCCATTCGGACTTGTGTCCAAAACCAATGGAAATTAGGTCGGTGAACATTGGTATCGCGTCTAATTTATCACGAAGGAAATTTATTTTTGATTAAGTTGTAACTGTCGGAACTCTTGTTCAACTGGGTCAGCGGTCTCACCTCGGAACAACGAATAAAGAATGTGCCATGGAATTGTGCGGAAACAGGGAACAGTTTTGTTCGTAATGCGGCTAAAATTAAAGCTGTAACAGTGAAAAGATAGACGGCGTACGTAGATCCAATAGAAATTGCTGTGGGTCTCGCGGCATCCCCCGAGACGAGTCTGAGGGAAGGGCGCACATGGATATAAAATGGGCCTGAGGGTTATTGTAAGCCTCGGCCTGCGGGAAATTGTGTTTATACCGGCGCGTAAAGAACGTTACGAAACACGGTCCACGAAAACATGAAACGTCTTAGGAAAATTTAAGCAAGCCCCCTCGAAAGGCGATAAATTTACACTGGAAGAGCGACGAGAGTTAGTCCAGAGGATACGGGGCGATTCTTGAGAGTGTGCAAACGCAGGATAAATTCGAGGTATGTGGAACGTTAAATTAAAATAGAATCATCTTATCTTACTATTCGATGCACGTCATATCCTCCATTTCCCTGATCAATCATTTATGCCGTAACGCTTCTGTCACACTTTGTACGACCGACGTATTCTGTGAAACATTGAATTTCAATTAGGGATCACTAATTTCATGATTCTATGGACGGATTAAGAGCGACGCCGATTTAACAAATTCCATTCGTAAATGGAAACTTGAAGATTTTCGTTTGTACTTCGCCGCCATTTCTATTTAAACAAATTGCTAGGTGTATACGTGGCTAGTTTTTTTTTTACGGAAACTGTAACATCGTCACACTGTCTTCGCCGAATCTGTCCCTCCAACTAATTCGGCGATGGCACAAACGTGTCGCAGAAAGACGAAGTGTAATACTTAGCTTTCGTCACGCGTTCGCTGATTCGACCGATATTTATGAGACAGCCTGTACAAACAGACAGACACAATCAGAGCCGGGGAGATGCCTTTTTAGAAGAAAAAAAAATCCTCGCAGAAGAGAGTGGATACGTTCATTGTGTCGCTCTGTGTGTCATCGTGGAATAAGCAAGACGTCTCTCTGCCAATTTATCTCAGCAATACTAGCCGTCATTCCTCGTTTCAAAGAATATTCCAATGGGGATTGAAATGAATGGACCACCTCCTCCTCCTCCTCCTCCCTTATCCTCTTTGTCGTTTCTTTCGGGGGGGATGCTCTTGATTATTGCTCGGGAAACAATGACTCGCGAAGTCAAAAAAATCGTCCGTCACGAGAATGCCGCTACAGTCGAACACGATCGAACGAGACAAGATTGCTGCATCTTCCTACCAGCAGTTTCGCTATCGAAACAGCAATACCGTGACGGCGGCAGTTTAATCAAGCTTTTATCACGGACGACGAGACCGGCAAGGAATTTTTAGGCGAGTAACTATAAATCACGACACGATTAAATAATAAACGAAGCCGAATTAAACGTCATAAAGTATCTACACCACAGACAGTTTATCTCGTTGATAACTATCCTTTGCACCTGCCAAATATGCGCGCTATTATTTATCCTGCGAGAAAGACCTTTCATCAGTGCATGCGTCCCTTCATTCAACGTTAAGATCAGCGCTTCGTATTGAACAGAACGAATAAAATAGATTGGACTATTGATCGTGCACGCAGAAACGTATCAATCCGATAAAAGAAAACCTCGTTGAACTTAATCGACTAGGTAGAATCTACGCACCTGCGTGCCCGGTTGACCTGCAACCGCGTAATTGAGATTTAACCGATTCAAGCGGCGGTGCGTCGCGCAGCGACGACGGCAAATATTGCCAATACTCCGGCGTCAATTTGCGATAAAACGTCCTCGGTTATGAACGGCAGATTGTAAATATTAATTTCGGTCGGGAACGAGTTTCGTCGGGCGGCCGAGTGGCCTGCTCGAAAATCTGGTCGCGTGAAAAGCTAACTGCGCGCTTCACGCGCGCTCGTCAAATCGAAATGCGCCCTCGAACCGGCCGTAATTTTTCCCTCTGCCAAAAAGGGCAACGATTCCACTCTCTTTCTCCCTTTAGCCCTTTCCCATCTCCTCCGAAATACACCAACCTTCGCGTAGCCGTTTCCCTGTTCGCGACCCGAGGGTCGATATTAGCGGCGTGACAAGCACGGACGAGCTCGAGAATCGACGACGAAGCCCCTTCTATGAATCCTCCGCGCTCATCAAGATTCCGCGTTTAAGCTCGTAAAGTCAACAACACGCGCCGAGGGAACACGCTGATACACGCGGAATGCAGACGTCGCACAGTGGTCCGAAACCGTAAAAACACGAACTAAATTCATAGCACTGTTATTTACACATTATTCATTATCAATAGAAAGAGTTTAGGTAGTTCTTGAATTATAGAATATAATTGCAGTTAAAGATTCTCTTATTATAATTATTTTAACAGTAATATTTGATAAAATGTTGTTTGGTCGAATATTTTCTGTGGTGTGTAGTTATCTCTCAGGTAGCAGTAAATAAAATTTGTTACAGCCGATATAACGACTCTTACAATACTGATTTCATCATTGAGACTCATAATCTGTAAAAAAACTTTATTGAAATTATATAGTTAATATGGAAATAGTTCAACAATGGGATGTATAATTTATTTAATTGAACGAACATGTTAGCAAAAGGTTTAAGATAAAAAATATATGCAAAATTTTTTGAAAAATTTAGTTAAATAAAAAATTTTTGAAAAAATGAAAAAAATTTATCAATTATTTATAATTGAATTTAGTTCGTGTTTTTACGGTTTCGGACCACTGTGCGTCGTCGTCGTCGTCGTCGTCGGTGGCGCTCGCGCGAATCCACGTTGAGAAAAGCGTGATCGGGCAACTGTTCCCGATATTAAAGGATGCCATTCACTCGCCGTCTCTTAATACCGCGCTCAGGGGTAAAAATTTGCATGGAAAGCGAAAGCGGCGACACAGGGCAAGAAAGGGGGATGGAAGATCCGGGCTAAAAGGGGCGGCAAGGGTGGTCGGTGGAAAAGTGAAAGCAATTGGACCGCATCGTTCTGGCGAGCTTGGAGAATTCGTTTGGGAGGTGTGCTGCAATTTCGCGGTTTGCAATTGCGAATGGCCAATAACACGAACGATGGGTAGGTATATGCTGTTGCCCGTCGGAGTTGCTTCCGCGAGACTGTGCGGATTTTCTTCGAGGACCTGTTTCTGTTTCACTGCTGGCGAAGTGCCATATAATTCATTGATTTGAGTGGTGGATTTTAATGGGCCCTGGGCGACTTCCGTTTAAAGGGTGCGGTATTTTATTTTGCAATATTCCCGAAAGCGTGCGAGGCTCCAGGAAACTAAAGGAAGCCGAGGATTTCGTTTTGCACGCGTTACACCCGAAGGGCTGGCCCGTAAAAGAAAGAAGAGGCAGACGTGCACACCGTTATGAACATCGGTTTTGTTCAGAGGATAAGTCAAGTTCACAATACACCAGCGTAATCTCAGACAGCGAAGATCTTGCGTTTCGAAGGATAATTAAGGAACGTTGGAACGTCTGCGTTCCTCTGATACGAGACAGAAGTCAATTAATAAGCCTTTGTGAAGGAGCCAGTTTAGTCATTGGCCGTACAGTCGCTATATAATAACCTTAGCCAGCCGATGGCAAACGCTGCTATTCAAGATCGTCAGCGGGTAGAGGGTTGCCGGTGGGGGTGTACAATGGCTCCTTAATCCCGAAAATTTTTTTCAATTATCCCCCCGGAAGGATTCCGCGGACGCGACGGCGCCGGGCCGACGCCTTTCCCCTGCCCCGACCGAGAAGCTAATTAAACTTATTTCAAAATTCGCCGCAATTTCTTTGGCAAACATTATTCATTGTTAAGTGGCTATCTAGCTCATTTTCCCTGGCCGCGTTTCCACTTCCTGCGTCCCGGATAACCTTCTTCTAGCTGGAAAATTGAACGACCTCCGAATTAATCTGGCCAGCTTGCTTCCGTCCGGCTATCGTTGCGTTTCCGTAATCACGAACCCCCCCCCCCCCCCCCTCCTATTCTTTCCCTCTTCTTCCCATTGAAGATTATAAAGTGCACCGTCGAACAGAAAATTGGATTTCCACCGTGGAAACTTCTTCATCGCGCCTCGGTCGAAAGAAACGCCCGGTCCGCCTGGCAATCTGACCGTGGCGCACGGGGAGTTCCTCTTTGCTTTCGAAACAGACACACCTGGTCGCAATTTTATTTAAAACGTGCGACGACTGTGCTCTGTCGTCGGGCTGCTTCAGATTCTAAGAATAAGTAGAGACTGTACGGACGAAACGGTGGTACTTTAACACGACGTGAAATGGAAAGTACAATTATTCTTTGGATCCTCTTAGAAGTTTCTAAGCTATCTCAGTTTGTAAGCCGGTCTTACCCTAATTCGGCGAGAACTTTCGGCCGACGGTCATGCTAGTCGAGCAGGCAATGCTTGACGTTCGTTCAAGTTGGTGAACTCGAATGTTGAACTGGGAAGACACGCTTTACTTGGGTTCTCAGCGACGAGAATGAATGTTAAAACTTAAAACTTGTCAGTTAAAATGTCCATGCAAATTAAACTACAGTCCCGGAGTTTCTAAAGCCTCCAGTAATTAATAAATGTTTATCGGATGTTCTATTTGACTTGTCACTTTTCTTTCCAGACAAAGTAAGAGACACAAATATTAATTGGCTATAAATTCGTCGTGCTGATCTGAACCGCATATACCATTTTGAAAGTATTACGATTTCTCATATTTTACGCCGAAATAATCTTTGCAAATTTCTGTGCAGCTGCACAAATACCGACGTGTATCCGTTCAAACAGAAACTTATCATTCCCTGGCGGATAAATACTTGCTGTTTAACCGGCCCCCCCTCTCTGGTGGACCGATAATAGTGGGGGCCAACGTGACAAATAAATGATTGTTATAGACTGTCGCATCGATTCGGCAATCGCAGGCAACGAAATGTAATTGTAATCGTACAGAATTCATTAGTCCTCCAATTAACGCGGTAATAATTTCAAGCCACAGTGGATAAATTGGTTTTCAAATTTTAATTCTCGACCGTGATTATTCCGAGAGTTATTGGCTTATTCAGTTATAATTACGCAAACGACCGAGCACGGACCGCAACGTGATTTCAAAATATCATCGCCGCCGCTTTGTTCCCGGGCGAGCCTCCGAATTTGTCGCCGGAAAGGCCAATCGTGCGAAAAATTTCGATAGCCGAAGATACTTCCGCAACGGAACCAAAAATTTATTCTATCATTCAATCGATAACATCTTTTCAAACTTTTTACTTCGTACAATCTTTAAATTGGTAAATGAAAAGTGAATCGTTTCCCATCCGTCCCGTAATTTTAATTATCCTTAAGATGGATTATCCTTTCCTTTGTTCCCTTTCGCACACCGAATAATACTGAAGGGTTGATAGAAAAATAAATAGGCCCTATTATCTCCTGTATAAAGTCGAGCCTCCCTCGCTGTATCGCAAGTCAATGAATTCGCAAAGCCCGCAGAGACAAAACTAACCGAAGATTCCTATCCAGCTTTGGAAGGTATTCTTCCATTGACAGAGCTCGCGTGCATAGGGGGAGCTCGTTAATTTGCCCGTGAAATTGCCGCCCGGTTAACTGTGCTTTTTATCGACTGCAAAAGGGACAGCGCGTGTCAATCAGGGAGGCGCAGGTCGTTCCGCGATTCAGAATTGAATAGTCCTCGCAATTACGCTCGTATCTTTGCCATCCAGGCCACGCGGGGGAGTATTCAATTTTTATCGTCGCGTAATATTCCACGAAGACGACGTAGAGGGGCGTAAGCGGCGGGGGTTGCGAGATAATCGCGTTTGACGGTTCAGAGCACTCAGAAATTAACTGGTTCAGCGCCTCTAAAATTATTATGAAACGCTTCCTCGTGGACCGTTTTACTCCTTTGCTCGACTGTTAACTGAATTTTTCAAAAAACACGCGCCATCAGCTGCATTCGATTATACTCGAATTGGCCGCAGCCGGGAGGACCGTTCAGAAATAAATGAGACATTTAATGGCAGAAATGAAATATTCAGCTGCTCGGAAGTACGAGTGTTGAAGCACTTTCGTAAATAAAACGATATTAGAAGTAAAAGATCGTAGTAGAAGTAGAAGTTACGGCAAATCAATTCTTGCATTACAATTTCGCACAGTAATTTCGGGATTCGGAAAATAGCCCAAATAATATTTTTACACGACCAATGCAAGCATCAAAGGGGGTGTACGTTAAATACGTTGGAAATCGGGTCGCGAAGCTTGCCTCAAGTGGCAAGCAATTTCTTGACTTAGCGGCCACTTTGCAGGAGCGAAACGAAATTGCATTCGTTACATCGCAGCGGACCAACACCTTGAACTTTCTCCACGACAGGGCATTTTCAACTTCGTTACAACTCCCGTGCGGAAACTTGCAAAATACCGGAGGCCGAGTAGTTTTTGGGGATTTACCGCGCGGAAACTATGGACCGAAGTCGATACACTCGATGCAATTTTTTCTCGCTTTAGACTGTGAACACCGGAAACGACGAGAAGACGCGACACTTCGTCGTTCGAGTTAAATCGAACCACGCCACTGTCGAAGTACCAGAAATTCTTGCAGTCTTTAATTGGAGACCATCGTAGCAGCGGTCGTAAATCCATTTTCATGCCCAACGGGCGTCAGAAATATTAATGATCTTCGGGGAAAGAATATCCCCCTAGGATTCATTATTCACGTGTCTGGTTTGACACCAAATTTCCGACTTACGAAGGATCAATGGTATTTTTAAAAAATAATAAAGTTATCCAATTTTAAACAGAGTTATTACTAGTGGATGAAGTTCCAGCTTTTATAAATCACAACGAAATATACTTTTATGTTTCTGGTGTCCATTTTAAACAGGTGTCCTGTTTAAATGCCATGTCATAGTCAATGCTATGTTTTCTAACGATCGGAAAATGTGCTGCACACGTTGTGAACGTTTTCTCGTTAATAAATGAGAGTGCCTCGATGGCGTTTCGTCGTCAGAGTACAAGCAAGTTGATATCCAATGGCACAGGGTAACGGTGACGAATTAAGGGTAGTTGGCAAACGTGCATAGCAAATATTGGACTGCTACGTTGGTCTCTCGCGGTAATAAAAATAACAAACTGTCCTGAAAGCTCGGGCAGGCGCTCTGACTGACTTAGCCACTAGAAACGAAAGGCGTGACACTGTGAAACGATGCCCCAAAGTAACCTTTTTTGCGCTCTTCTACTGAACACCGACCTAACGATACGTGTTATGACACCACGATCTTTCGTGTTTGCTTTCTGGCCAGAAAAAAAATTTGAGAGGGTCATCCTGAATTGACGATTCATTGGCTTGGACGGAAGGATCGTTTTAAGCTTTTCGACGGACAAACAGTCACCCGGTAGGGTCTCAAGAATCAGGAATATTTTCGATGTTATCCAAGCACGATTGAAAATGTCAGTGGAATACCTGCGGTGTTTTTTGAGAAAATATTCAGCCAACGTGCGAGGTATGATAAATATAAATGTACTAACAGCTAATTTTACTCGAGGAACTTTAGACGTACAGCGTTGAATATTTGCGAAAACAAAACAAAAATATATAATGCGTATGCCACCTACCTTTTCATACGGTCCGTATGATAATACATATACATACATACAATATAAAATATGTGCGTGATCAAAAACAATGCATGCATATAACAGTTTAACATATCGCTGATAATGATACCGTACCGAATCTGAGCACCAATTTGAATGCATTTTTCGTGTCTTAATTTTTGTTTTTATTTTTCAAACAGGGAGCTTGACACCGTGCGTATATACGCTTTATAAGATACTTTGGCTTTCTGAATGCAAAACAGATAACAGCTGTGAAATAGTATTCGATCGTTGTACATGCAATTTCGATCGCATTTCTTTCAAGTGAAACGTCGGTTAATCGAAACTTGCTCTTCGTACCGCGACAACCTGTACGATGACTGCGTACATTGAGACGAATCGCATAGACAACCGGCACTGTCTAAGGAATATGTGACGTATAATAAGAAACATTAATAACGAAGTGAGCTGATTACTGCGAATATCGAGATTTTCTTTGATAGCGACAACATTTCAAACAGTAGAGCGATTGGTTCTATTACAAAATAAGAAAAGAAATTCGAGAGGTTGTGGTCATGCAGATTTGTATTAATTAAAAATGCAGTTCGACTCTATCGTCCCGGCCAATTTCCTTTTATTCTTAATCGAAAGGTCTAATGAGCTTTTGCCGAGGGCCCCACTAATTTTACTGATATAGATTTTTGGTGTGTATGATTGCTATTAATTTATATGCGTTTTAATAAAATAATCTGTAGTTCAAAATTTTCGTCCTCCTAATGGACATTAATTTACATACTATAAAGTAATGCAAACAAAGATTACCATGAGCATAGTGCTTCTTTGCAAGCGGGCTGTACACATGTATTGTGGTCAAGTATGCTTTATAACGTGTCAATATTAAAAATTATTTTCATTACCGCCTGCAATCGTCAATTTTCCTTGCGCAAACCTTTCTTCGCGTGCGAGCGTAATATATCGAAAAAAACTCTGCGCAATTACAATAGAGTTGATAATTGCATGAGGTATATAATAATTGGAAGTCCTCGTATAAATAAAAAAATTGGCATACTATGGCTGGTATGAAGCGAACCTGGGCACAAAATGTATAGCTCTCTTTAAGAAGCAACCTCTTTACTCGTTAAACAACAGTTCCTATTCGCAAATTTTTGTATCGTAGAAGAATTGATGCTATCTCTAATTTTTAATGCAAACTAATTTAATGTAAAAGTTCTATTATCCAAATTTAATTCAAATTTATAGTCATAGGCAACCAATATAAATATGTGATATGTGTCGCCTGTACCAATAGCCGGCACTGTCTAATGAACTAACAATAAGTGACGTATAATAAGAAACGTTAATAACAAATTTTTCTGGTGACTGGAAATATCGAGATTTTCTTTTAAAGCGACAACATTTCAAACAGTAGGGCAATCGGTTCTATCACAAAATAATTATAAAGCATCATAAAAATATGAAAACGAAGAGCTGTTCTAATTACAAATAGAGTTCGACTCGATCACATGATGGAATAAAAGCACTATGAAGAAAAGATTCCTACTAATTTCTCCCTCCGTGTAATGAGCTTTTGCAGAGTGGTAAATACTGTCGTACTAAATTTGCTTACATATGTTTTAGGTGTCTACGATTATTGGTAATTTGCATGATATTTTTTACTAAAAGAAGCTGCAGTTCTAAACGTTCGGCCTACTAATGAACGGTTCATTAATTTCCGTATTATAAAATAGTTGCCAATAGGGGACTGCAGGAAAAGATTGAAACATGCAGAGAAAGATTGAAAGATGCAGAAAAAGATTGAAACATGCAGAAGCATGAGCATAGTGTTTGTTTTCCAGCGCGCTATACATATGTATTGTGTTCCAGTACGCGTTTTAGCATGTCAATTTCTATTCAATTCGCCCGCAAATAGCAGAACTTGGCATTATTATCATTACCATGTGCAATCGTCGGTTTCCTTTGCGCAAACCTTTCTCCACATGCGTGCGTAATGTATCAAAAGCTTTGCGCAATTACAATAGGATTGACTGTTGCAAATCGCATATAATAATTAGCAGTCCATGTATAAATAAAAGGATTGTCGCGTTAGAATGAAACGAACCTGGGCACAAAATGTATAGCCCGTTTTAAAAAGCAAGCACTTTACTCGTTAAACAGCAGATCCTATTCGCAAATTTTTTCATCGTACAGAAATTAATGCATGGCTCTAATTTTTAGTTCAAACTAATTTAATGTAAACCGTCTATTAAGTAAATAATTTAATTCAAACAAATAATTATAGGCACCCAATATAATGAACTTCAGTAGGGTAGTATTTCCCATCCGACGAAAACTCATTACCCAGAAGAAGTAAATAGTAGGAACCTCTCCTTGTAAATTCAGTACATAAGTTACGAAACGATCCCAACGGGCTAGGAAACAGATCGACTTATTGAAAAATACATTGTAGAATATAATGGTGGATGGAAATTGTAGTATGCAATTGAAAAATCTTTTCAACAATCATAAAATATCTGTTTACATAGATTCCAATAGGTATTTTGAGAAAAAATTACAGTCTTTGCATGACAACAACCGTTTCGATTTGGCAAAATCCGTTTCCTAATAAGAGGTATTAATATTAAGCCTCGCCAAGTTCAACCGAAGTTTACTCCTTTTTGGCTACATTTTTTTGATGCTACTAATATTGCTTGCGTCTTTGTTAAACAATGCTATTAAAACTGGGGACCTAAATGATTCGATAATTTTGTCTAACTTTGCAAGGCTTTGCAACAGTTGCAGACCACCCTGTCTATTCAAAATGGTAATCAAGTGATTTTCTACAAAAGGAACTCGTTTGCATGAAATAAAAATGATCTGACTCGCGTATATTGTAATCACGCTTAGCGTCTCGAAGGATTCGTTAGAGGAATATCTGCATATATAGTATAAATCACGTACTATTGATTTTTTCCGCAAAATTGCACAATTTTTCGACACGACACGACGTAGAAAATCAACTATCGGTTGAGCAATTTATCTATAGGCCCTGGCAATGACACACGAAGAGAAGGGCTCTTTCCGCGGCTAGTTCGAACGAAGGAAGAGATCAACCCAGCCACAAATATCTTGTAGAGTAATCAACCGTTTGACGTCTTTGAAACTTTCACGATTTTAATAATCTTAAAAGAGACCCGTAATTAGTGTACCTGTTGGCGGATGCAATCAACAGTGCGCGTATAGTCCGTTGATGCTCAGTTCGGTACGCGTGCACATCACAAGGTTCCCGGTGTTTTACATTATAATGAGAGGCGAGGTACATAGACCGAATAATAAGTAAACGAGAACGCGAAGAATGTAATTTTTAACGAGACCGTGCGTTTTTCAATCTAACAATCCCGATTGCGAGAAATAAATTGCGGAATATACAAATAATTCGAAACTTTACTAACTAAATATTCGTATTAATGATATTATGAATATCGCGATAAAAAACGTGAATAGTCAATACCACTGATTACGTATGTCGGTTAATTATTTAGCGTGTCGAACTTGTTTTTTCGGACGAAATTCCCTTGTGTGTGCGATAACATTATAAAAATATTTCGAGTTTGTTCATATATGTTAAGACTCACCGTTCGCTGACAAAGACACCTTGCAAGGAACATCAAGAAGCCGACTGATCAAGATGGCCGTTCGCTGGTAATCCATGTAGTAATCCATGTATAGTGAAGTATCCATTATTGCGTATCCAACATTGCGTATCCATTATTGCGTATCCAGTATTGGGTATCCATTGCACTTTTAACTATTAACACAAACACAATCACTCGCGATACGAGTGAAACAATCAGCCGTGAACATGAATCGACACTCAAATTTCAAAAAGCTAATTTCTCTCGGTATTCGCACGAAAAATCAAAGGGCTACTGCGTACATCATGGCGTCCGGCCTGCACGTTCTAGAAAACGGAAAGCCCGTTCTACTTTCACTCGTATACCGTTTTACAAGTACCGTTCAAGCTTGCGAACGCTAGAAAACTGTCGCGACACTATTATCTTGCAATCCGAAGTATTTAAGAATGACCAGATCGCGATAAATACTCATCGAAATCATTACTTTCGTTGTCTCGGTAAAAGAATTTCGATCACGCCACTTGCCACCCGGATACTGCTTCTTCAACGGCGCTCCTTCTCCTTAATTTTTCAAAGTGCGTTATAAAAGTGACTCGCTCATTGGTCCACCTGACCAAGCATGTCACCAATCACACATTGTCTTCTATTAAAATTGCCAATCAAGGCGAAGTGATCAATCGTATTGCGTCAGTGCATCCTAATGATGCGCGACAATGTTCCTATGTTCTGATTTTTGACACATTGTTGCGTTGGACACACTGCTCTCCCATTGCGGCTTCAAACGTCAGGTTGCAGAAGGAACCGATGCATCGTAAATCGTACTTCGACAATGACTGTTTCATTGAGCTTTCTTCATAATGTACATTCATGATTAAAAAATGTTTCCGACAGCATTATAAATCGGGTACATAGAGATCGTACAAACTCTATGTCGTTCGCACTCGTAATCGATGTTTACAAACAAAACTCTCGACACTCGACGTCGACTACTACCACAGCGAAGACAGTTGTGTTAGTAATATCTGGCTACGCAGCTTTCAATGTATAGCACCGAAAGTCTTTTTATCAATATTTCAGAATCTAATAAACACGCGAAGCTCGAATTTTAGATTTTATGTAACCAAAACGAAACTCCGGGCATCGATACTGGCCACTCATAACCAACAAAATTTTAGTCATCTATGATCGTTATTCATGACCAGAAAGGTTAAAAATAAAAATTTTTTGGTCACATCATTTTTTTCCAAAATTTCTTGAAGATTGAATGATAAGTCTCTTCCATTAGAATAAAAATCAACTTTTTATCAATTACTTTTACCTAAAAGAATTTTTAAATAATTATTACTTTTTATCTCCGATTGTAACTAAATTTAAACGCACGGTTTTCGCTTAATACCATAGAAATTCAGAATATCTCTCATGTTGTCAGAAACACACGCTTTTCATCTTTACGGCAGCTAATGAATCACGTTTTTTAAACATTCTTTTCGATAAAAGAATCACGACTACAATGCATGGGAAAGTCAAAGCGTAAGGGGAAAACAAAGCGCCAAAGAATCTCGAGTTTGAAACAATCGAACGTCAAAAAATTCCGATAACGCTTGGTTGACGAAGAGAGGCACGATGTGCACCGAGGTCGAAAGGGATTCTAGATAATCAATTTCTGGCTTCCCTCCCCCCTCAATCGTGCTCGCCCCTTTAGCAGCAATTGCCTAGTTTGCTTCGCTGGTAATCCTATCTCGCACGCCTGACGCAATCATCGGACCAAGTTCGAAACTAGATCACTCGCGAAACGATCGTTCGTACAGCTTCAAATACGGCCTTTTGACAGGTAAATCGCAAAGTGATCGCGATGTCCGATTGTAAATATCTGAAAGTACATTTATCAAGCATCTACTTCAATTACAAAATAATGTATCATCTCATCAAATGAAATATTTATTCATCTATCTCTAACAGGCCTAACAATATTCGACCAGTAATTTGTCAATTATACGGCACAATTCTATTTAACATGTCGATCACAAATTACATTCAGAATAATAAAAAACAGCTTTAAAAGCTTGCAGCCTTGTTAGGACAATTACAAGACTGCTTCGTGAAAAGGGAAAGGGGAATATACAATTCATACCTGTACTGCACTACTATAGTGTTGCAATTAAGGGTGGCACGCGAACGATAAAGGCATTGTTCGTGCGCACGTTGCAATTACCATGATCATGAGAAACAAGACGCAGCCGCGAGGTGTAGACGAATCTAAGCTGTTCCGTTTAAATGCGTGCGCTAATTGCGCGTACGCGCTTTTGCGTAAACCCCCATTCAGAAGTATTACGCATCCAACGGACACTTGAAACGTTCATTATGCACACTTGTTCCGCGACGTTGTTAATTAGATGCTCCGACGAGAGGATAAGGTCGGGGCAAGTTCTTGCGTTGGCTACGTCGATTTTTTGCCAACCACAGCCGATTATCGTGAGACGTTTAGCACTTGCTTCTCAGGACGCGTGACAGACGAAAGTGTTGAAATTGTCTGACCACGATTTTATGTATTTCGATTTGAAAAAATATATGTAATGTAGTTGAAATATTTGTTGCCATATGTGCAAAAGGCCAATACAAAGCAGTGTTCTGATTTAAAAAAATAATTCCCCAAAAAGGCCCAAGGAATGGCGTTAAGAATACAAATACATTCTTTAAACAAAAAAAAAAAAACAGCCCACGCAACGTATATGAATGAAGTGCGACACGTAAAAAATCCATTTCTACTGGTTCATGATCAACTTCGACCATTACGAATTCGACAAATATATTTTCCCTCTTGTTGTTCATAGAGGTCGGAAAAGGGAGTTGACGGAGGCAAAGGAAAGAATAAAGGGAGAAGAGGAAGGTTCAGTCCACTCTTCGCTCGGCGATTCATGGACTCAGCGCGATCTCATCTTAAAGATTGCATCTGAGAAGACTGTAACGAACGGGGGATCTTTTCCTGCGTCCCGCGACTGCTCCGATTCTTGCTACCCTTTATGATATCGCTCACCCCGGCTATTTCCTCACCCCACAGACATGGAAGGGGAACGTTGAACTGCTCTTTGATGACGATGCGTCGCCGACTTGTGCCGTAGCTTTATTTTATAGGCGTCTGCCGATCGAGATATTGATTGAGATTTGCGAAACACGCCGAAAGGCTCTTCCTAAATCGCTGAAACGAAATCTATCTTGGGAGGGTGGAGTCCTCGGTATTCCAAGAACGTTCCAAGTGGTTAGCTCGCGATTGTGGATTTGTACGAAACGAACGCTGTTCCATTAGGGATAAGGATGAGGAATTCGTTCTGGGGAAAACAATGATATCTTGTACATAAATTGAATGCACGCTGGAAGTTCTGATCCAGGTTACTACCGCCACTATTAGGAAAGATTTGTACATCATCCCCCTCATTCAATATTTCTCAATTTCGTACAGAATCGACACAAAATTGTCGAACGATTTATTCCAATCTGTACAAATTATTGCCGTCGTTACCATTATTGTTTTATTAATACACAACAAAGTGATATACATATATCACACAAGATAAATATATAAGCCATGCCCAGAAGAAATTCATTAAATTCGCCGTTTTATTAAGCGCCAGATACCCGAATACTGCATCTACAATATCGCCGACACCCTAGAAAATGAAACGAATAACACAATTGTCGTAAGAAGCCCCGTCGCGAGGAGTTATCAACGCGTCCATGTGAGAAAGAGTCTCGTTACAAAGCGCACGAGCGAGCTGTGCACAAGGACCAATCCTTCGAGTCCTCGACGTGAAATCTGTCGCGTTGTCTTAGCTCTCAATCATTCAAAAGAAACGACGGGCCACTCGTCGGGCTGAACGAGCGCGTTAATAGCGAGAAGAGTGCAATGCGTGTCGCACAATGCAACGCGTCACGCTTCGTAGGGGCAACGAACCGATGAGCAAGGGGGTTGAAACGTGGATACGGGGGGTATATGTATACGGTTCGCGGTGGCTGCCACTACCCCGGTGCGTCATTTCGATGCCATATGGGGCGAGCGTGGATGCCTAAGTTTTCGACAATACCCACTCTTTTCTCTATTACTCCGTTTCAATCGACCACCCCCTCGACCATCCCTCCAGCCGATCCTTTTTTAGCCGGAATTTATTGCGTAGTCTTTCCTTTGTGTCTGGAAAATATGTGAAGGATCGATGCCCAGGATATGTTCCAACACAACGATATCCCTTTCTATTTCTCTCGCTCCACGTGTATTTTTCATTGAACGTGTGATGACAGAGCACGGTTTATGCTCGTCGTTGTTGCAGAGATTCATGGCGGACGAGATGGTAATAAAATTCATGTTGATTTATTAAATCGCTGGTTTAAAGGAGAGATTTGTCGTCGCGGCTGTGGCAATAAAGCTACGAAGGAAATAAAGTTCGATAGGAATCGGCTAATAGAGCGATGAATGATCACGGTCGGAATTTAATAATTCAGGATGGAAATGTCGAATCGGTGTCAACGATTTTATCGAAAGTTACAAGGGGTTTGTCGTTTCCTCGACAGATGTTCGACCACGATAACGCAATGTCAGCAATAATGCCGAATGCCAGCAGAATCGATCATCTTCGACATCTCGAGACAAGGGTCGCGTTAAAATACAGAACTGGAGGGCCGCCCAAGGTTGGACCAGGTTATCGAGGTATTCTAGGGTGGATTTCACTCCAAGTATCCGGAACATCCCCCAAAGTGGGGAACGATTTGCTCCCCTTCTGGAGCAGGTCTAAGCCAGACACGTTTTAATTTGTACAAATTTGATTCAATCAAATCCCGCCTATTTGTCAGAAGAAAGCGAAACGAAAGAAAAAGAAAATACCGAGTGTCCGAGGTTTTGCCTGACAAAGAAAAATGTTCATTGAAAGTCGACCTTGATAAGTCTTTATTCCAAAGTTACATCGTAAATTTAAAAAATCGCCCATCGTCGTAGAAAAAAGAAAAAGAACTGCCAAGGGACGAAATACAGAAAAAAAAATGTATTCCCGGTTAGCAGCGTGGATCACTGCAAGCCGCATAGAATAGGTATCCCCTGTAAAAGGTGACGTCTGTCGTGTGTGATTTTATTAAAAATTCATGCGTTCCAGAACTGCCATCGGGATCGTGCTCTTCGTAGCCAGGTTTATGCTGTCAACCCTCTTCTGCTGTACGACACCAGAGGGGGATTGATTTGTTCGGTTGACGATGCTGTGCACCGAGGAAAGGGGTATAAGGATATAGACGTCGACGATGCCAAGAGCGAAGACGATGGAAACTCTGCCAGCGACGTCACGGACTAGAAAGGATACCGGGTGGCTAGTGTTCTCTATACACTACCCTATACGTCTCTCTTCAACTCTCTATTTCTGCCCCTTACTGTCCGCCGGGCTATCAGAATTTTACCTCTTCCACGGAAGACGATACCTCTCTGTTTCACCGCCAAACGAGTCTAAGGAGACGACGACGACGACGAGGTCCGGGCACAAAGACTTGCACGCCTGTATGCTCCAGTCTCATTTAAATAACAGATAATTGCCAGTCCTCTTAATTGAGGCGCCGCGGGGAGGATCGTCGACAGGGTTAGAGAAGAGTTAGCCAAGATTTCGCAACGGCACCAAACTCTCCCCCGCCCTTTCAATTCTTCCCTGTCCCTTTCATTCTTGGAGTTAATGCTGGGCCCGATTTCCCGTGTACCGAACTGCTGCAACAAATAAATCGCTTTTGTCAGTCGCACGACACCCCAATCCACCGCTCGTGTTTCACCCGTTCGTTTCTTTACCCCCCGGCTGTTAGCGACGTTCGTCGATGGTACGGTAAAAAGTGTCCGTTCCCTGGAAATCACGGCGCAGTTAATCCAGCTAATGGCGGCGAGATTCGCGGGGTGAGATGTACGTTGCGCGGAAATTGAAAACGTATCATTATCTTAGAAATTTCGCGTTCCCCCGTTCCTTGCGCCACCCGCTGTCGCCCTTGTTTCGCCGTCGTTCTATCCGGCTGCGTTGAAGGACAAAGGTAGGGAGGACCTCGTTTAAATAACGGATAATTGGAAGTCTCCTTAATTGAAGCTGCGCAACGAGCGAGGAACAGTTAGCCGTGTTTCTCGCGAGACGCCTGTTTCGTTCCCCTTGGGCACCGCCAAGACGGATCTTGCTATTAACGTCAACCGCGGTCGTCGGGGATATTGTTTGACGAAAGAAATCCGAGAGTTTACCGTTTATTCTTTCCGCAACGTGGCAGGGGTATTGTTTTTAAGAAATTGAGAGACAGACGATTATTATCGTCGAATGTTTCGGATACAAAGTAAAGCCGGGGTGGAGGAGTATTTATTAAGAGGAAATAATACGGTTTTCCAATACAATTTCTGTAATGTGAAAAAAGATATGGTTTCGGCTTACATATTTTTCGACCATCTGAAATATTTCAGTCTACGTTTATTATATCTTCTTATCAGAAATCGTACAGTGCTGCATCCTATTCCCGCTCGCGTTATTTATTTATTATATAATTGAACATTTGTATCACTTCCGAGATAATCTGATATAACGCTTTCGCAAGCGACTGAGTAACGAGACCTGACGAAACCTTTTCGTAAGGTCGATGTTCACCAAAAATGGGGCACACCGCGGTGTGCACGGTGCACCGTGGGGGGAATAGTGGCGCCAGGACGAGGCGATAGATGCCCGAAGGAATTGTAAAATATGGTTTACGACGGTGCTGCAATGCAGGTCTCCGCGGTAGAGAAGCTACACGAAGGAATCACCGTCTCTTCTTCTCTAGATCGATCGATAGGTCGGATCGACTGACGGCAGCCATCTCGATTCTCCGAGGAAACGGATTTCAGAGCGCGGTGGTGCCAGGAGGCGAATGAAGGCGTTGGCGGGTCCCGTGGCACGAGACAAAATTCGAAATCTCCTCGGGCAGATTGCCTCGGGGCGCGAAGTTCTCTTTAACTCCCTGCCGCACAAAGAACCGCGTTTGCCCGACGGAAGTGTCAGGATGAAAAGTCGCGAAAACGTCTCGAATCAACGTGGTTCGCGGGCCAATCGACGCGCAACCAGCTCCCGATTCCTCCAGGCGCTTCGTGATCTGCCATCCTCGCCTCTCGATTCCCATCGCGCTCGACTGACTTTCAGCGGGCTGCTGTAGCGTTTATCAAAACTGACTGCCACGTTGGCGAACATTAAGTTCTCCAATAAAAGAGCTAAAAGTGTCCGTCCAGGTGTTCATATAACAGGTACAGTTGCTACCGTGGATCGGTTGATGTATAGATTCGAAATATATTCAACACTGTAGAAATATTACAGTTTATTGCAGTTCGTTCAGTTTTATTCGTTAGCCCAACGCAGTAGAGATTCTCTAATTGTTTTGATAGTGTAATATCGGATGTCACGATAGAGTATTTTAATAGCATGCAAGCGACAGCTTAATTTCGAAACGACCATGGCCCTTCTTGCAGGGGGCGCGAGGTCCTCGGCGCATATCAACCCGCGTCCCCAATTTCGCGTTTCATCCGTCACGGTCAATGGCCGTCAGTGCCGTATCGTCGGGCCTCGTGAGAGTGGCCCTGACAGTGACATGTGGCCAGGAGAAAAACCGAAAATTCACGTGAAAATTTCTCGACTCCTCTGATCGCAGCCCGTGCACAGAGGGGCAATCACTCCGTGCCGAATGAAATTGGCATTTCGATTGGACAAGACAAAAATTGCAGCGCTACCGGACGACGACGGTGCGACGGACGGTCTTTATATCGTCGTGCGTATCGTGTTCTCGTCAGTCTCGAAAAGTCACGACCAATTGATACGTGGCCAATTCTGCGGAGACGCGTACGAATTACCGATAGACCCAGTGACAGTCGCGAAAATCGTACCGAGGCGTTCTGTATCCAGGTGTCGTTCCGTTTGTCCAGCTCGATTGGAAACTGGACCGAATATCCGTGTCGTTCGATTTTTGAATCGATGCCGCACAATCAAACACGTTCTATTCTACGCCGAATGACATGCGCGATAGTACCCACATTACACCCACGTTGCCTGGGTATTGCATCGAAACATGTAGGTTGACGCATGACAACGGTGTCGAGCACTTTCTCCAAAAGTATGCAAGTATTTTATGCAGCCGAGAAAAAGCTATAACTCAGCCACATCCCTCCAAGTACCACTCGAATGCCGGGAACTACACATCGCCACACATTTCACCCCGCGTTGTACAAAAATGTCGCAACAATTTCACCAACTATAAACCAAGCTTGTCCTACCTAAGAGCAAGACGAACAAGCAGAGAAAGATCTAAAAGTCCATCTTCCATAATCCACCATCTGCCTCGTAGCAACGTGTCCGCGGCTCGTGCGCGTTTCGCGATTCCGTCGAAGTTGTTTAGACGGAGGCCCGTAAAACGCGCCGCCCTGCCACGAAGTACATCTGCAGGTATCGTTTATGCTCCCATGAAGTACGTCGATTATCAAGGTGTGGTTCATGGAAGTTATTTCCCTAGCTGGATGTGGGTACGCTCTTATAATAAGACGCGCACACACGTAGCCCCGTGCGTTTACACGGATAATGCAATAATGCCTATGCGTGCCTTCACGCGTCTAAGCACCCGTACAAAAGCCGCGTACCCCCGTTGCAATGGCTGTGTACGTTCCTCCATCACGATCGTCCCTTCTGGCGGCTCGAACACTCTCTTCGTTTCTTCGTTTCTGCCCATCTCGTCGTGCGTTGGACGCGACGAAACGGCGTTTCAGCGCCGCCACATGACGCACATGCCGATATGCCCATTTAGCTCGCGATTTCCGCCAGATACCATATTGATATACCTCTAATAGATAGCGTCCGCTACCGCACGCTCGTCTCACGCGTGTAGCAAGGTAATTGCAGTCCCGCACAATCACCTACTGGCCGCCACCACGATCAAAGCGGAAATAAATGAAATTGAGGAGGGAACGGATCGTTTCTACGCGTCTTCGAGTCCGCGTTGAATGATTCTATATGGGATTTTATCATACCAATTTTTTTATCTCGGCCCGTTTCCTTGCAAATATTTCTCTGGATGATGTCGAACCACGCGGGGAAATTAATTGTTACGATCGAAGAAAATTTTCCACCAACTGTGTTACAGATTCGACGGACGTTTCGCAAATTCCCTTTTCAGAGACGAAAAACATCGACGCGCTTAACAGCGATGCACGCTATAAATCTCGTTCGACTCGCCGGGTGAAATTGCACGCTTTACATCTCGCCACGGGTAAGTGGAAATTGGTTCTTCCATTCCGACATCCCTGAAACTACCAACTTTAATCTCGCGCCAAAATCGATGTGGCCTTTGCCATCTCCCGATCGCAAGGGGTGCGCCGCGGCAGAAAGGGGGCAGGGGTGCACGGGGGAGAGACGGGGGGGTGTCTACATTGATTTACTTCGCGAGCGACAGGTTTATTACTTGGATGTGTACAAACGCACCTGCATGAATAAAATCCGAATCGTACGACTTGCCGGGATTGATTCGAATTCTCGCGGAGAAATCAAGCGTTCCGCACGGGGAACACGGGGAATGTATAACATTCCAAGATCTCGAGATTGGATTCTTCTTCTTCGTGTGTTCCCCCTTTATCCCGATGCCGGGAACAAATTCACTCAAAAGTCCGTCGTTTAGGATGGGGTAGACCGTTGATTATTGCGAACAGTTCGTCGAAATTCGGCCTCTATAGTGTTTCGAAAATATTTCCTCGCTATGCGGGCACAACTGAAAGAGGGCACAGAAAGAAGTTGAAATGATTTAAATTGGACGACGACGGCGCTCGCGACGAGCGTGGAGTAATGCTCGTTTAAAAATTCATTCCACTTGAAGTATCGGTGGAAAGGTATTTTTTTAATGACAGAAGGCAGACGGGCCACGGCTGCTAACCCCAATAATACCCGCTGCGCCATAGCCCTCTCTCATCTTTGCCCGAAAGCTGCTGATTGCAACCGGAGCCCACGCAATTCGAGTTTCCGCTAATTTGTTCGTTGTTACTGGAGACATCTTGCACAGAGATCCGTGTTACCTGGTCCTTAGTAAGCCGCCCGCTAGGCCCCATCCTTAATGGGGGGTCATAGATTATGGCAAATGAGGAAAGTTGGGCGGCAACGCGAGGGTGGGGCGACAGGGGGGCCATGTGGCGCCAGATGCGGAACTGCAGCTTCCAACTTCATAACCATGTGCCTGGATGGGACGAGTTGGCCATCCAGCCTGAAATTTCCAAGCTGCGAACCGGCCGTTTGCATCCTTTTATATATACTTTCCTCTTTTCCCTCTATTGTACGCCGGTCAGGCATCCCTCAGGTTTCTCCCGTTAATGCCGATCGACGAACGAACGCATAAAGGGATAACAAACGTTGGGACTATTAAAATGCGCCAACTACGAAGCTCGTTTGGCCGGATGTAATAAGTAGGTCTGCAATCCTTAGTAACGGTATTGAACAGGAGTGGAATCGCGGAATAGCTTTTCATATCTGAGCGTTCGGGTCAATCGGGTCTTGTTAAAAAGGAATCGAAGTGACGTTGTTGGTTCTATCGATTATTCGAGGTCGAGGTAATTAGAGGAACATCGTTGACAATACTGTACTTTCCAGTATATGATAGCTGGTTATCGTTAACGTTTGAACTCATCTGGAAATCTGTGAAGCCATTAGTTCCGATGGATCGTACGAACGGAGGAAGGCTTTTGACATTTCTTGGGTACGGTCAATCAATAATTGCCTGGTCTGGACCCACGTGTCCCTATAGAGGGAGCCCAATGGGTAACACCTGATCCCCGTACATCTTGGCTCATGTGTGCCCCTGAATATTTTAAAGCTGCCGGTCGTTCTAAGCACCCTTTTAATTACGATCATATGTTGTAATTAATCGTACCTGCAGAGTTGGGTAAAGAATATGTACTGTTGCTTAAATGAAGCTAAGGTATAGGATTGTTTTATTGTAAGCGGGAATTGAATTTCTAAGTTACCCAATATGTTGCACTAATATTTAATTTATTTATATACAAATACAAATTGTTCTTTCTTCAAGAATACACTGATACTGTAAAAAATAAATTTACTAGCACAATTCAAAAATGTACATTGCTTTTCTCTCGCACTGAAGTTACTCCACGAAAAAGCGTCGGGGGTCAAAGGCTATGCCATTCTTATATTATATCACTCTTATAGAGATTCACGGTTTTCCTTTTCTATTTCTGTTCTTTCCCGGCCCGTACCCCACGTATATATACACTATATGGACAGAATAGCAACGCCGTTTTCCCCCGCAGCCATGAAGTTCGGCAGCTAAATAATTAGGTTAACCCTCGTTGGTTTGTCAGGCTGTCGTGTCTCGTCGCGATAACACGAAGGCGTGGAAATTTCGAGGGACGAACGGACGACGAGGTAAACGACGTTTATCTCTATTTCCCGTCGACGCACTTTTACGCTAACAAACTTCGATAATGAACAAACGCTGACGAGACGGTTCTATGTAGCTCGTTCCCGGGGAACGAGCAGTCGGGAGACGAACAGATTAAGAGTAAACGCGAAAGAAAAGTATTGTCCTGATCGTTCAAGAATGTCAGCGTCTCGTGAGAAAACACGGCGAATCGGTGTTAATCTTCGTGCAATCAAGCCGCGTGTTTCGCGTGTAGCGAATAATTGCAGCCAATTGGCCCGATACCCTAATTACAATAATTATCAGAAAATTGGCGGCTCGAATTAATGAATATATACGTAACACCAGGAAATTACTTGTCAATAGACCGACAATCTTTTTTTCCGTTATCGCGCTTCATGAAGATAAATTACAATCAAGAGTGTAATTGATAATTTCTCGATGGTTTCACATGGTTGTACCATTAAAGATCAACCCGTGAGTCACCCTTCGCCACGTTCCTCCTCTTTTTTTTACCTGTCGACGAGACACATTAGCCTCGTAAATTGTTGCAGGTGGGCGTTCGAGATAGACTGCGGCTTGCAAATATCGTTCGGCGAGACGGGTAATTGAAAATTAGCAGAGCTAATAGCAGCGGCGGGCGAAGAACGACGCCGAAGTGCTGTCATTTGTGCCAGAAAATCGAGTCGCCTGGCCAGAGTGCCTTTTAATGCAATTTTACGATCGAATCGAGGAACGAGGGTAACGCAGCCTACTTCGGCCACGATTTTCCTGCTCCTGGTTCACGCTGCCCAGGACTCGAAAGGAATCGATTCCACAAAAAAAAAGAAAAAAAATAGAAAAGACAACCGGACAAGAGCCCTACAAAATCCAAGTTTTTATTCTACAACGAAACTGTAACTTTAATCAGAATTGAATACGAAGTTGGGCACAGGCTAAATTGAAGGAACGTTTTCATGGCGAACGCAGGTAACACGATTGTCATAAATAACAAGCGAAACAGCTTAAGATATTTGGACTATAGAAATGTTTGCACGCGAACTGGCTCAATAGACTACGTAAACACACAGCGTCCAAGTACAGGAAACTTTGACCAACTAGAACTGGTCCCCGAGCATTTGCCCGACACGGTGAGCCATAGACCATACACACCGTGAATATTCCAAACGTGTAATCGAAAAGACGATGATAAAACGGGTGGTCCGTTTCATGGGCCGCTTCGAGGAACGAATAATCGGTTCGTTTCACACTGACAGGCACGTTGATACGGAACAGCGGGCGGGATCGTTAAATTTTACCTATACCCCGAAGAAAAGAATGCTCCTCCGTGCTATCGACTGACAATGTCGCAACGGCAACTCTCGGCATCCGTGATATTCCGCTAAGAAAGTGCCAATACCTTCGACGCGGAAAGAGCCTAACTTTCGAACTATTACAAAACTTCCGAACTGGCCGGCGAAAGATTACTCGGGAATTAGTGATAATTTCGAGCTACTTTCCGGCAGATTCCACCGTACTCGATAACTGCACTCACTTACGTACAATCGACTCGACAACCTCCTTTCCCTGCCCAACTTTCTCTGCCTTCGTCCTTCTCTTTCCTTCTCTTCCCAGTTCCACTTCTTATCACGAAACGCCGGTAACCGTTCGCATTCCTAGGATCGCTGCAACCATGGCTTCTCCCTTCCGATGTCGTCGCGTGAACGCTGCCCTCGACTATTAGCGGTCGTTGGCCAAAGTATGAGCGCCCGGGTAAACGAAAAGTTAAGGGGAACATAACGACAAATGGAACAGACCGAAGAAATAATAGAGTACATGGTGTACGAAGAGTACAGGAACAGGATGGACAGAGAGGTGGAGCTGGTGAAAAGGAGAAGAAGAGCGAAAGCTCACTCAGCAATCTATTCCAATTTAACACTCGACTCCGTGGCATTAAATAATCGCCCTCGCCTTCGGAGGAACTGGTCCCCATTCAATAATGGACTTTTATCCAACGAGCTTGTACTTAGCGCGAAACGGGCCCGGCCGGGTCTGGGATATTACCCCCGGTAAGTCGGTGTTGTGACAGTAAAGAGCTTGAAATAAATCTTAGTTACAATCATTTCTTTTGCGGCCGGCGGCCCACGACGGGCATAAATCAAATATCATCGTTCCGTGCGCCCTCCTTCGCGGGCTTTTACGCGCTCTCTCCCTTCAACCCGCCCCATTCTGTCGCTATCTGTCTCTTTCTCTTTTTTCCGTCCGATCCTGCGGCTCGTTGCACTTGCATTTACATTCAAGAACATCCGAAGAGTCTCTCCTCTTGGTCCTCGTTGCGCTTTCGTAAAAGTCAGAGGGAGAAGGAAGGTCGGTGAACCATTGTCTTGCTTTCTGTTTCATCCTGCGTTCTGAAAGCGACCTTGATCGATAAAACCGGAGCGAGGGCGGCTGGATCGAGACACCCCTATCGATGTAGAAAATTTATTTCCTCGCACCGAGTCCACCTCTAGCACCGTGGCAGGATACCGTGGGCACCATTGCTTGCGTAATTCCGTAGGAACGCGTGCGACACGATGCGTCGTGTCTTTTGTGCTGCATGGAAGACGGGCCGATATGAAATCCAGAAGATTCCGATATGAAATGTGGTTGGAAGTGGCGTTAAATTAAGCCTGTAATTGCTGATCCTTTTAAATCCCTTTTGTACCTGGACTATAATACTTGCGATTTCTTACGTATTACTCCGATGGGAAAAAGCTATTGATTGCTTTAAATTTATATCAATACTTGTTATCGCTAAATGAATACTGAAACTGATCCTGTCCAAGAAATATAAGAATTAAGAATTTCCGAAATAATGATAATTTTCAATTACTAAAAGTGACGCTGGTATTGATCATTATTTTCCATAAATCGTAATACTTCGGCGCGTGCCATTTTCGAAGTCGATTCTACGGAGGAATGAACTGTGCTTCGTATGGCACTCTTGGGACTTGTCTAGCGGCGAAAAGAGTGCGGCGATTCAAACTTTAAAATCGTGCCGTCGGTCACTGGCACTTACAAATCGGTAGTTCGGCGTTTATTCTCGTCACGTTCGAGGCACGTTCGCTAAAAATCACGCGTCGAGCCGGACACACGGTGCCTTTACCGTTGACGAGACAATTCGTTTGTCCCTGGAGAAAGCAAGGGTTGTAAATAAGAGGCGGCCGTTCCGAGTCGCATCGAAGAAAGAACATCGCTCACACGCGAGGATCGCGGCCCTTTGCGCGCCTCCACGACGATGCAATAAATCCTCTCCGATGATCGAGGGATCCAGTTTATCGGCTCGTGCCCGTCCGGAGAGGTCACGATGCTGCATGCACCGGGACATTCATTACGGCACGTTGCAAGTAAAGGGTTGGCCAACGCCAACGATTCACCAGGGAATTTCCATCTCGGGACTGTGTTGCGCCTGTGAACAAAGCGATAACATCGGCTCAATTTGTTTCGCGAAATATTTATCAGGGCTTGCGAATTTGAAAGTGCGATGAAACAGAATTTGACATCGCGAGGAACACTTTTTGTGCAAACGATTGCACGCGTTACAAATTGTCTTTAATTTAAAGGTGCCGGTAGAAGGATGATGAGTTTTTACGTAATTATTCAGCCTAATTTCCAGTGACACCTAAATATTAGGTGAACTGCTATACTCGGCGGTCGATCCTTAGCGGTGTCTATAATTTAATCCCGGTGAACGTTGGCGTACTATCGCCGTCGTAACTGTACTTGTGATTGTAGATTAAAACAGACGGGCCACTGCTGCTGCCGATTGAGCGCGACAGAAGAAAACTTATGCGTACGACAAAATATCGGTTCATCGACGCCCGCGGACCAAATGGTGGTCCAGTTACTTCTTCGAGCGCAGGAGGTTGCCGGAGGCGAACATCGTGTACCTTCGCGCTTTTTCCTTTCAGCCTTTTTACGTTTCTTCTTTTTGTCGGCCTCACAGATCGTGTCTCCATCGCTTGCAAATTATTCGCCGAGTAAAAATATAATAAGCAGCCCCCGAGCCTCGGGTATCTGAGATCGCGTCGCTTAAGCATTCGCTTTCTTTGCAAACTCTCCTTCCGGTCCTTTCCACTACATCGTGTCGCTTTCTTTTTTCTCTTTCTTTCTTTCTTTTTTCTTTACTTTCTGTTTGCTTTCGACCATTCGTTTTCCTTCGCTGTCACGCGAAACACTGCGGCCCGGGAACGTGCCGCGACAAAGGGCCCACACGAATTTACGCGGGAGCAGCTCCCCGCGAAAGTTTAATCGAAATTACGCATACTAAACGAATGTAGATTGCGCGCGCGGCAATAATTCATTACTGAAAAGGCCAAGAATTGTTCTCCGAGGAGCGGCTTTTTTTAAGCAAGCTGAACGCAGGAGCACAACTGATTAATCTCTTTCTGTGCTCTGGCGCGAAGCCAAAAGGTGAACAAAAAATTGTATGATCCTGCAAAATATTCAAGGGCACAAAAATTCACCGCCCATTTTTTGTATTACCTCTGAATTTATTTCAGGCGACGTTTGATTCTATAAATTGTATACAGAGCCATGTCCGCAGAAAGGATAACCTGTTCAACATAAACCATTCCATATCAATTTCGGAGCACAAAGTAAGGCCAACTAGGACTAGAATTATGGAACTTCACTTTCTATATTGTATCGAGATTTATCTAGAATATTTCTTCGCGTGTTACGCCGTTGCAGTTGCATTATCTCCGTCTCCAATCGTTCGAAGTAACCAGATCTGGTCCCTGCTCCCTCTTCCATTGCAATGCCGTTGCAGCCGTGTGCACAGAATACGTCAATTAAATGTCAATGGCGTTGCGTTCGGAAAGCGTCATTCTTGTCGCCCGCTGCCTGTTACAATTAACGAAATAATAAACGACGCGCCGACCTGACGGGCGCGGCAGAAGCACGAAGGAAAATGTAACGATGTAGCAATTTACTCGTTACATCGTGGCGGCCCCTTCGTTCGTCATGTTCGTGAACGCTCGCATGTGTACGTGTCGTAATGGAGAGTACGTAATATCATAAGCCACAATCGACGTTAGAGGGTATACGGATAATACGTACGTATCCAGGGATCGCGATTTGCAGTACACGGCCGCAGTACGGCATACATATTCGCGGTACAGCCGGTAAACCCTACGGGTCCCGGCTTTTACGTGTCCGGCATTTCTAAGAGCCGCTCGAACCGGTTACATTTCGAATTTCCAGTCCCTCGAATGCATATATATCGCGGGGCGTTATTACATCACATTGTACCGAGCCATATAAATCGACCTTCGGATCGGGAGGGGGCCAGACATTTCTGTAGCTCCCTCGAATCTTGAAATTCGTGAAACCTGAATCTCGCGACTTAGCGGAGGCTAGACAACAAGATAGTCTGGCAAATAATTTTCTTAAGGTATTATATGATATGTATTACTTGTACAATATATATTTAGTAGTGCCGTGACATTTTGAGTGCATTTTATGATAAAATTCAAACTATTTTACGCGTCAGACTTTTTCGTCGAATTAATCGGTATTGAATCAAACTTTTCTTTTATTATTTGTCAGATTCGATTGTTTTTGTATGTGTCCCATTGCCGTTCGAACGCTGGCGTCGATGCAAACGCGATTAAACGAAAGAACTGAACGCTCTTGCCTGATAATTTTGTGGCCCAAAATTTCGACGCGGTTGGATCACGCTTGCAACATTCCACGGGATAATCCTCTTAACCGAGTTACGCGAATGGCATTTGCCAAGCATAAAAATAAATTCCCACTCGCGATGCTCCGAAACTCGATGCTGGATTACACGAATTTTGCAAAATGAATGTTTTCATGCGAAGGTAAACAGCGAATTAGCACGATTGCACTGGCCCCCCCACCAAAATTACTGCAAGCTACCGGGATAAACTGAAAATAATTGCTGGGAAAAAAGAGGCGGTGCGGATAAAATCTACGTGTCGATGACGAGCTTCGTGTCAGGAGACAGAGAAAGACTCGTTCGAGCGCATTCCAAATCCCTGGCACCGCGGACAAATTGGTCAGCTCTGTAATTTAAAAGACCGCCAACGGGAAACTCTTGGATTTCGTTGGCCGCCGTTCTTTCTGGGGCGATCGTGTGCCGGCAAATTGAAAATCTAATTTACCTCAACGGCGCAGAGAGACTGAAGGGGATAGAAAAAAGAAAAAGAAAAGAGAAATGGGCATGCAGGTGAAGAGGA
Source organism: Nomada lathburiana (assembly GCA_963667235.1). NCBI lineage: Eukaryota > Metazoa > Arthropoda > Insecta > Hymenoptera > Apidae > Nomada > Nomada lathburiana. The sequence continues at coordinate 11,680,111 of OY763903.1, forward strand.
ACGGGATCGTCGGACAGAGCTGGTGCGTGTTCGTCACTATGCGGACGCTGGGTGACTGATGAATGATATTTTCGGTGGGTATCAGCAACACGTTCAGGATTTAAATGGATCCTAGAAACTATCCGTAACCGTCCGCGCCGGTGACGAAGGCCTGCGTACCGTTCTCGCGCCATGAATGGCAGACTAGGAAATTAGATCTTCCAACCGTTGTCTAGAAATTACGAAATGTCGCCCGAGACAGCGCTCCCTCATAGCACCAGCCGTCTGATCCGGCTACTCCCGCATTCCATAGAATGAATTATTCGTCTTTTCACCCCTGGCCCCCTGCCCCCGAAGACAATTTATGCAAATGTATCACGCGGACAACGGACGGAACGTCATTATTTCTAATCCCGTGAAATGCACGCCGCTAAGAGGCGTTACCCACCTTGACGCGTATAATTGATGAAACGTGGATGAAATATTTCGATGAAAACTAAGGGCACCTACAATTAAAGCTGCTCAACGGTACTGATATTTCCCCCCGGTCGAAATGGCGTTCATGTCCGTTGATGCGGCCGACGAGAAACCTGCGATGACAAATGATGATATCGCCGTTCGCCGTTTTGACAGACGTCGCAACAGGATGCACCCGATGAAAGTAGAAGCATGGAGTCCTTGACCTCGCCGCGAAGCTCGTCAAAGCGTCCCGTTGGTCCGGCAAAAAAGTCCCGAGCAATTTGTTAGCGTCATCGTAGGTATGTCACGACGAAGGAGCCCCCAGACATTAGTAGCCGTTTCTTACCTCGACGCGGCGCGGCGCCGCAAAGAAATCCGAAATACAGGCGAGAACACCCTGTGGACGTCCGCGACGAGGCACCGAGCCAGACTCGGGGGCGAGTGTGTTTTATTCCACGGCCCGTGGAAGCCTTACTTGCTCGCGGTAAAAACGCGGAGCCAGACACAAATTAAACGGCTGTTAAGGTTCGGGGTTATCCATCGTCGTTGCAGTGAATCCAAGGGAGAGGTGGCGGGCGATGGAGTAAACGGGAGAAAAACGAAAAGAAAAACAGAACGGGGTGGAGCGAGGGAAAAGGAAGTTGTGGAAAAAGACTTGACGTGTAGTCTATTAGTGGACAGAGAAGCATGTGGCAAGATTGTCTTGCCGGGGTCTGGTATCGTTTGGAACGCACACACTTCGGTTTTCCTCATTTCTCTTCCCCGGGACGTTCTCGCCCGAACGTTTCACTTCGTAGCCACACGGATAATTTTCTTTCCCTCCGTCGAAGGAGCTGGGGGGGAGGATAAAGAAACACTTACTTGGACGCGTTCGCCGATTTATCATTGGGTTCGACCTGTCACGCGGAACGTCTCACGACAAAGGAACAATTTTTAACTTTCCTTGCTAGACACCGGGCTCGAAAATACTGACGGACTGATAGCGCGGAAATCTGACGTGGATGCGAACAATTGTTGGATAATGCTTTCTGACGTCCTACATATATTCCACGATTTCTTCAAGGAAGCGCAAGAAAATAGTTTACTCGGAGAACATAATTCCTTGATGGAAAAAGAACAACTGAATAGAATTAAATCAATCGTGTGGTTTAAAGAATGTAAATTCTCGCAATCATCGTTACAGAGATATCAAGAGGACTCTGTTTTCGCTGCTTCGCTCTGTCGAGACGCGTGTTCTTGAAACAACCAGTCTGCATTGAAGAAAATGAATTGAGATACGAACGCCATATAATCTATTTTTGATTCAACGAGGTCCCAAGCGGAAAGATGCCCCGAGGTTCGCGGGAAGGGGGATGGGGCGCAGTTACCGGTGCTAATGTAGTTAAAAAGTGATTAGACCAACCCTTCCGCGCGCCAAATGTGCACCGCGGTATGAAATAGTCGCAGTTTCGATATTAACGCGACGACGGTTATAAATGATCCTGGCGCAATCCGGAAACATTCTGTCGCTCAATAAACGCTACATGTTTGACGGTGAACACACGGGGGAACCGGAACTGGAAATCACGTTGCACCCAAACAACTGCCTGCTCATTCCGAGGATTATTACCATTATATAATTCACGAATCGGCGACAGCCACGGGGTTTCTTTACGCGTAGACTCTCGACGTCTTCATTATCGTGGATGCTTTGCAAATTGACGAAGACCTTGCTGTGAAAATCACGCAATCCCGCATGAATTTCGTCGTCACGCAAATGGAAACGCGTCGCGACGACCGTGATTCGACCAGAGGGGTGCCGAGTAACGAGCCAAGGGGAGGTAAAACTTGAGAAAAGAATATAAACAACGAAGAAATTGCCAGAGGAATGGTAACGCGGATGATAACCTTCCCCGCCAATGGGCTCGACTTTTAGATAGCACGGGAGTGGTTAAAAATATTTCCCTGGAAAGTTCGGAACAAAGTTGAGAACGATTATTTATAATATCGACGGAAAAATTATGAAGTTACGAAGGGCAAATGTACTTTACTACTTCTAACAGTTTACGACGGTCATTTTAATTCGCTTCCTCGAGGATGAAAGTGTTCGACCAGCGCGAATTTACGAACATTCGCCAGGAGGCAGTATAAAACGATTAAAAAGAAATTTACTACGCTGTAAACACTTGGCGTATCTTGCATCCTTGCAACTTTCACGAGTTGGCCGCTTTAATTATTTCGAAGTCGCCCAATCCACGTGCTTCCACGCCGCGCCCAAGGTATACGATATTTTGCAATGCTTTAGAAAGCATATAACATGGGTAGAATCTTCATTATCTCAATTAAGAACTTCCGGCTGCTTACCTTCATTTACTTCGTTCAATCTTTACGCCCTGCAATTTCAGACACTCGGCGACTTATCTTTATTTTACGAAACGGCCCCCGTCTTAAATGAAAGAAAACAAGTATATGTCCGGACGAAACCGCATCCAGATAATAGGATTTTTTACGGTAGAAGTTTTCACCGTAATTTTCACGCGGAACGTCCAATAAGTTGGAACACCGCGGGGAACAGGGAGGATCACCCTCGAACCCAGGCGACCCCGAGGGTGCGTCAACCCCTTTCAATCGCGGGAACAAACGGGACCCACGCATAATTTTTAGCATGCTCTGAGTCTGCTTGCCCTCCACCACGGTGATTGTAATTTTCTAACATTTGGGCATCGCATAATGAAGACGAGCCGGGTGCAACGCGAGTAAGGGGCGCAAAAGGGTGCGCCGTGCGTCGCGTCGCATCTCTGGTATATCAACGTCTTGCTAATGTTTCACCCGACGTATACACCGTATACACACGACAGCGGCGTGGAATGGTTGCGTTCTCGCGCGCGTTCGCCATATACGTAATTTATTTAAAAAAGGCGTGCATTAATTTGGTTTTCCCTTTCGAACTCGTTGAAATGGAGATTCCGGGCCGATTTCGTACGCGCGCAAAGGGAATTGCGCCCGACCCCTTCCACGTTGCAACTTTTACGAGGCGTACGGAAAGCAGGGACACCTTTACGATCGTCGACGGCAACGGGAACTTGCACTCCAGCCACCCCTTGTCGAGTTTTAAGCGCGCCCATTAAACAAGACGTACCCGCGCGGACGATATCTGGTCGCGGGGCGTATCCGAAATTTCCGCGTCGCGAATTATTTAAATAACGACCGGCAAAATATCAGCCGGCCGCCCGTTGCCTCGTCCGTGCCCTACGCCCCCGTTAATGGCACTGATAGCTCATTGCGAGCGAAATGTTGCTCGAATTTTTCCACCGTTTCCCCGTTCGCCGCGACGGATCTATCTAAATAGTCGTCGATTCTTCACGCACTCTCCGGGCAAGTACATTGTACGAAACGTTCAATGAACGCCAGGCACGCCACCAACGGTCGTATTCCACCCGTGTAACTCCCGTGGCGTGTTAAGATCCTGAATGACTTGTAAATCTACCGAGGGGGAACAACTTCGAGATTTCTTTTCCCCTCCTTCTTTAAACGACCCATACCGGGAATGTACATATGTACACACGAAAATGAAGTCGCGTGAAGTGAGTAAAATGCGAGTTTCATGGAACACGAGGTCTGTCTGGAGTTCTACGCCAATGCCAGTTAGTCTTCGACCCTTTCCATCGGCGCGGGGCAAACCTCTCTTCCTTCGAATTCACCTAACTCCCTCCCTGTCTCTTCGTTTCGCCGTACGTGCCATTGCACCACGCATGTATACCCGCGCGCGTGTGTGTTCGTGGTAGAAACATCACACTTGTCTAATTGCGTGTACACAGACACGTACAGGTTGGCTCGTGTGCGTGCTTCCAAGGGAAACTGAAGCACTACCCTTAATGACTCTGACGACAACCTACCAGCTCCGCACTTACTTCGCCTCCCTTTATTTATAGACGCGAAGATGAGGCAGCCAGAGGAGGCTGGGAGACCTAGCGAAGGTTGTAGGAGGAACAACTCGAGAACAAGTTCTGAAGGAAAAGCACCTTTCAAAGTACGGTGGTCACTTGTCCCGTAAAATGAAAAATGCCCGGCCCTTTGAGGGTATCTGTCCACGACACACGACACCTGCCCGATAGAATCGGCCATAAAGATTCGAGGGTGGCTTGCTGTCAGATATAAAAGCGAACTGCCCACTGTGTAAAACTAACGAGGCTATCTTTCCCCCTTCCCCAGTTCTGAATATATGGATAATATTCTTTCAAATAATTTTTGCGCAGGTATGATTCCTTTTACACTTTATATGAATTTTCGTATTTATTCTTAGAACTTAATAATATTGTAACAGTCTAAAACATTTTTTTTCATCGGCTTAACGAGCACAGTTTCGTTTTTGGTAACAAATACCTGAAACGCTTTTCTCAATAACGAAAGACGATTTTTTTTTATCGCCGTTTAATTTGGAACGAAAGCCTACCCGATTGCACGTTCAATCTAATCGTTCCACATTCTTGTAACACAAGCGATAAGAGATAACGTACACGTAATTTCTGCTGATTTCCCCGTCGTTCTGTAATATCGAAGCAACGAAAGCCACGTGTGCAACAGCGACGAGGGTACGGGGGAGAACCAGACGGTGACCAGTTAGCGCTTTCGTGCGATGCACGGAGACTTATCTTTTCATCGATTCCTTGTTAAATGTCAAGTCGTTTCGCTTTTACCATTCGCGCTCGCTAATGAACATCACGTAACCGGCTGTGCCGGGCCGATACGCTGGTCGATGTCAACATGGGCCCACCTCCGCGATTGCACGCCACGTCATATTTACGCTCGGACAGACCGGATGACACGATGATGGATAGACATCGCAATTTTTCAAGTTATCTTTTAAGAAAGCGACAGTACGCTACGCGTACTCTTGTATTTTGCTACTGCACATGTTATGCAAATCACTGCCTTAACGTGTACCCGTAAAAAAAACCCTGTACAAACACTGACGAAATAAACTTGAATACACGTATTATTATTGATTCAGAAAACTGTGAACAGTTTTTTTTTTATAAGCAATTTTTCTTTTGATTTAGTAGTAGTTTAGAAGCGACATACCGTAAACTGGAACAATTGATGGGCAGATTGGGCAAGTAAATGTCCAACAGGGATAATGAAAATTGGGGGTACTTTGTCATAGTATTCATCAAGCACGGAACGGTCCAACTGTTTCTGGATTACACGAACGGAAAGTGACCGTTTCAGACGGTCCACTGGGGGGGAACAAGGCAGCACGAGTAAACTTAATTAATAGAATAAATTTCACGGGGACGGTAATCTCGCGTACATTTACCTTCTTGCGAGCGAAAGCAAAGGACGGGAAGGATTGTCGGTGGTAAGGGGTATGTGACACGGAGCAAATGTGGAATTCCCGGGGTGATTTACGTAAGTGGCCGCGATCAAGACTAACGAGAGCTAATGTCAGATACTCCATGCGCCCGTGGGTCGGCAGACTGTCGCAAAGAACGAAAAAGGATCTGGTCACCGCCACCCGGAGACAGAGAAACTTCCCTCGTTCGGAATTTTTATTTGCGCCAGATCACCCGCGGTGAAATAGGTGACATCGATGTCTAATGAGTTCCCTGAAGTGTCCTCTATCAGGTTGTCCAGAGTCTAGACTATGAAGCAGCGTGGAACACCCGTAAGTAAATCCAGTAAACACAAAATACTACCCCTCTAAAAAGAACGGAAATATATACCCGTCATTCCGAGCGTCTTATTATTATAAACAATTAATTATGAAAAATCAAGTATCAATATCGTTGAACGTTCGTGTTCCTGAAAAAACAGGAATAATTGACACGAAACTCCCTAAGCTTGTACTCCACTACCAACCCCATATTCCAACCTACAAGAGAATAGCCCTTGCAGAATGTCGTGTAAACGGGTTAAGCGCCCTCGTTAATCGTAACGAGTGCCCGTTCGACGACGAGCGAGTGTTTTCCATCGGTGATAATCGAGCGATAATTGGGTGACACGGGCCAAAAGAGGGCAGCAGGAATTCGACGCCAATGAAATTTCCGAAAATTTATGGCGCCGTGGCTCCTGCGAATTTCGAGTGCCAGGCGAGAAACATCTTAACGAGGGGTCGGGCTATCGGCAGGGGGATGTGCGTTCTACTTCCGTCGCCGGGATGGGGTGAAACCGGTGCAGCCACGTTCGCCGTAAAATTACTGCTTGACGTCGTTGCACCGTTTGCTCGAATTCGAGCAGACAAAACTTTACCACCCCCCGTGGTGTATCTGCAATAACGACGGCATTCCCTGTAGTCGTTGCGAGGTGCAGCCAGGAACTGGTATACTTCAATAATTGGTCTTTGACGTAGGCCATCTTTGCCAGAAAGCCGTGGTAGTCGACAATTTTCGCTGGTGAAATATTCGACGTGATGCGTCCCTTCGTTGACAGGTCCACGTGGACACTCTGGACGGGCCGAGTTATTTTATTCGGTTATTTTATTTATTATTTATTCGGGGCGAAAACTACACCAAGAATGTTTCTATTAATCAGTGATATAGGAGGAAAGGACTGATGCACGAGGCTGCGTCGCTGGTTGGTAGTAAATTAATTCTGGCAGTACTGGCGCGCGTTAAAATAATTTATTACAATCTTTTTTCCATATTTATAACATAGCTCTCATGTGGACCATGGTATCAAAAGTTTACTACGCAACTTCAGATTTAATGTATGCACGAGGCGATGGTAATACGCTAAAGTGCACGATAGGTATTATATTTTTGGATGGAACAATTTTGTAAAGCACCGTATAATTGAAACATACTTTCCCTGTGTTATTTGATTAGGTAACTAATTGCCGGTATGCGTCCGTCACAAAAGAATTAGCGTAGCTGTAATCGCGAATATTGCAATGTTACCCCCGATAATATATGAAATTAAAATCGTCGAAAATCGATGGAAAAATAGCACGTACGGGGATTCTGCTGGAAATTGCCCGACGAGACCGGCCGAAAAATGCATTTGTCATTATTCCGTGCCCGTTGCGGAGGTCGCATATTTTAAATAATGCACGAGACGTGCGTCGCATAATGCCGGGCAAAATTGCAACTGGAATTTTCACGCGTGTACCTGCCGTTGGTCAATACTACGCAATTGCTCATTGCAGATAATTCCCTCGTACCATTAATACGTAATCGTTATACGTACCATCCTGACGCTCGTTGATTTAATCCCGGCTACGCGTCCTATGCGCACGCATGAAATAAAATTTAAAAAAAGAAGGCACAAGAGAATTGGCGAACGTTCGAGAAAAAATTCTAGGCAACTCGATCTTGAATTTACTAAGAAATTTATTCCTGCCACTTTCATCCGCCACGGCTGTGAAAAACCTTCCCTCGCTTCTCTTCGTTACAGCCGTCATTTCTCACTTTCCGTTGCAAGCGTGTCTGCCGCGAATAGGCTACAGCCTCGTGCTACCCTGCCCATGTCTGTATTATCAGACGATAGCTTAACTTAAAGAGTTGCACAGACAGACCAATTATCGCGCCGATTCCTGGGGCAATTAATATTGCAGAAATTTTAAGCGCATCCGCGAAACTCTTCGGGCGTTCGCCGAGGCGATCCAATGGATCACCCGAACAAGTGACTACCTCCACCGCCGAGATCGTGCAATTATCGTTGAGCAACCGGGATCGACGCGCGTTAAGCGACAAACCGTGATAGTCGGGACGGCAAACACCTTGAGTGTACACACGACACAGGAGAGAATTATTGCGTCTGTGATAAACGGGCCGGCAGATTACGCGATTATGGAAGTAGGTCTGCGCTGTAGGTGCGGGGCGAGGTGTGCAAGGGTTGCTTGCAATCTTAACGCGGAGGCAACACCAGTGCCCCACGGACATCGAAAGCGGCGTGGCTAGGCTAGCGTACTCGTTAAAAAGGAACCTAAGGTCTAAAGGGCATTACTAGGTTGGCTCGAGTGGCGAGTGATTTACGATCGAGCTTCCCGGGGGCAGGAAATTCGTTAGGGGAATCTCTGGATTCGAGATGGGCTCCTGCACGCACCGTACACGCCGTTCAAGATAATGTTAACGAGTCCGTTGGATAAACGCGAGGTACTCGGTGGTTCCTCCTTAATAACCCCATGTCGTGAGTTTCTCGTCCGATTGTCTGGATCTTCAACGCACCGTTTCGTCGATAAAGCGCTACGAATTCATCACGCGGCATTGTACTGCGGGGAAAATTCAAGTGGGTCGCTGGGGTAACCCTTTATTCGGGGATCAAATTGAAGGAAGAAGATTGAGTAACGGGGACCGTCTCCCGTTCTCCTCTGGTGTAGGGAAATGGGCGATTCTGGGGAATATGATTGACGTTGTTTCTTGGGGGACTAAAACTATGCATCCGTAATGAGATACGTGAATTACAATGGGATCAGAGGAGTGGAAAGAGTACATGTTGGGCATGCTTTGGTGAAACGCTTGGGCCGATTTTTAGGAAAGATTAGTCGTTTATAACATCTTCATTTCTGAAGCATTTTGTTGGAGAAACAGAATGTGGTACCATTAATGGAGCTGTGGAAAACGATTTTAAGACTAGCGACAGATCGTACCACGTTCCAGAATCGGCCCGTTCGTGTCCACTCACATAAACACGAACTTTCAGTGGCGATTGCATCGGCCTAGACTGCAAACGAACCGGACGATGATTTATTACCGTAAAATATCGCGTTTCTTGATGTATACACAATACTTTATTAAGACGAGGGGAAAAACTAACCGATAGAGTTCATTATTCTGTTCGACCGACGATGCGCGCAGGAGGCTCCGGATCGAAAGCGAAGCAAAGTCATTGCACGGCTTAGCGCGGAACGAAATGAAAATTATTAGAATTATTAGAGATTGCGAGATACCCTATTGATCCCGCGTTACTGCACACGATCCTCAATCATGATATCTTCATGATTGCTACTTATACAGCTATGAACACTCCAATGGGATCCACTCACCTTCGAAATAGCAAAGTTCAATTTACAGAATTGTCTCTTCTATTCACATATATATCGGCCAGAAAAATTCAACGTAGCCTGCCAACGAAGTTCCCTCTCTGCTGTATTTCTAATTTCTCTTGAAACCCGTACAAGAACGACAGAACTCGAAGCGTTCACGGAACAGATCGTTAATCTTCACGCGGAATTACCTCGTTCCTCGTTAGTTTTGCATCGGGCATCGGTATTCGCCTCTCGGTTCCCGCTCCTGGAACTCGCGCGTCCACGGAATGCTTCCGTGAGCGTCAAGGGACCGGATAGAGTGAAAGAGCAAGGAAGAAAGTAAAACGCGGCACGACCTCGCGTCCCCTCGGGGTCTTGAATTATTTCAATTCTAGTGAAATCGCAGTTTTAACGCGTGCCGCACGATGCACATGGGGTATACACGAGCCGCAGGCCGGCGATCGCCCCAGGACACCGCGCGCAAAAGTCGACGCTAAACAGCCCCTTTTGCCCGCGAGTTTTCGTCTTCCTACACGTTATACGGCCGCGGGTGATTAATAACATCTTAGCGCGCGTTAAACGCTCATGCTTCTTCAGATTAGCCCGGGCAAAAATTGCCAAGTTTGAATGGCCGCGCATGCTCGCGGCCACCAAACGAGATAAATCACTTTGGGAAAGGAAAGGCCCCGGTGCGTTCCAGCGAGGGCGCTGTTTCGTTCCTTCCTCCTCCTATCCTCCTCCTCTTCGTCCCCGTCTTCTTCCTCTTCCTCTTCCTCCTCATCCTTCTCGTCCTCGTGGATGACTTTTTACCCGCCGCGTGACCTGAGTTATGGCAAATAAAAGAGCGGTCCGGGGGACGCGCCGCCCGAACATTGTACGCGCCCGTAAATATTATTTTTTGCTATGCAAGCGTGATGTCCCCGAGAAAATCCGCCAGTTAAACGGTCGTGGAGCATCACGACCATGCGAAAAATTCTGCCCCGCGGACCCCTGCCTCGCGTCCCCTTTAAAGACGCGTCTTGCACGAAGAAAGGGGGACAGGGCAACGATTCCACGGATGAAAGTGTGCCCGGTGTAATGAGAAAAATCTGTGCCGCCTCTGGCAGCCTTTTACCGGCGACCACTGTCGCTCGTGATTCATAAGTTTAAGTGCATCGCCGGGAGTGTCGGCCTTTTTATTGCCGGTTTATTTATCCGTTTGGTGTATGAAATGGCTTGAACAGCCTTAGATAGAATTTTTGGTAGATTTGGTCGACGGCTGTATGAGCATTCGTAAGGGAGAAGCGCATACCGGGAAACATGACGTAGGGGTCGCGGATATAGTGTTTTATCGAGGTGACGTTGCAGTTTATTAGCACGCGAGCGATATATGGGGAATTCGAATTCCTTAAAAATCCATCGGACAAATGGGACGGTAAATAATACAATAGGAGATTAAAATCTGTACAACGCACATACGATTTTATATCGCGGTTTAAGCAGATAATAGTTTCATAAATTATCGATTTCGTTCTTGCGCGTACAAACTCGATATTGCACGAGCCACTTCCCTCTGATCAAATCCGTGCATTAACAAAATCACGAGAGCGACGCGTGAGGGGGATCCGCTATAAAATTCCGCACGGTCGAGTGTAGAATGAAATTTGTAAATTCCACAGATCTGGGTACGCGTAATTATTTATTAATAACCTGTAATTTCATTGGGCAAAAATGCACGGCCGAGACGGAGGGTGGACGTCGCGTATGATAATATCGCGTATTAAATTGAAAGTCATTACTTCGTCACAGTTATTAGCAGTTCCATACGAATTACGCTAAATCGCCGGCATGCATCGAATGATTTTAATGTCATTATCAAACGCGGAAATGCTTAGCGCGCGGCAGTATAGAAAGGGGATGGGATCGTTCCGAATTGCACGATTAATTATTAGCTCCAGCTAACTTAATGCGAGCGGTCGCGTTGCATCGAAATTGGCCCGCGAAATAAGTCATTAAATCCAGCCAAATATTTCCGATATAACGCGTTTCCCTGTTGAGATGAATAATAAATCGCTGCGGAATGGATTCTTGAGCTCTTCAAATTAAATATCGATCAACTTCGATCGTGTATTTGTAAATGCTTCATCACTATCGCAATTACCGAATTAACGGATGATAACATATTGCACAGAAAAAAGAAAAACATAATTCGTATAATCAGCACCTGTGACAGAGCTTCGTCGTTTATCATCGCCTAGGCATGATTTACCGAAAAATGGATTCCCTCGGGTTCTCGCCAATCCAGGACTTAAATAAATCCAACGACAAAAGGAAATAGGTACGGCGGGCAGTATGATAGTCGTAGAAAGTCAAGTGTCTCGGCCGTTACTGGCGCAGTCAGTTACTATAATACGGTCTCGCGCTTATAAACGCAAGCTGTGACATCGAAATGGAGCGCACGAAGCATTCTTCCCGGGATCGTTCGCCTCGTCGCTCTAGTTCGAGCTTCAGGCACGAGGTATGCTCGCGCCGTCTGGACGCAATCCAAAAGTAGGTGTCGCAATTTATGAACGAATTGTGCGCGCAGGGGATCTCCCTTGGTGATTCGTGCCGATTATCTTACGCAGCGCGTGAAGTCCGCATTGTCTGAGAACGAGCCGAGCAAATACCCGTCGATAGAGGTAACGCGGAAACGGTATTTTGCAGACATCCGTTCCACGTTCAAGTGTCGGTAAATGACACGTGCCGGACAATTGAACCGGTAACGCAATGCTCTTGTCGCGTTTCGCGGAGGCGGAAACCTTAATCCGACCATAGATAGTCGGACCATCGGCTCATGAGACGGAAGTCGAACGAAACTGTGCGTTTAAAGAATTATTGAACGGCGTTTCGTTGGAAGTTGCCCCCGAGCCGCAGCATCGAGAGCACGTAACAGCCACGCAAATACGAAAAGAGAGGGGACACGATCCTCCAGAAATCCGCAACGCGAGGTCTTACCGGTTGAATAATGTAACGGGCATCGGGCTGAATGATTTAAAAGTAAAAGTCCTGAGCGACGTCACCGAAGAAGAGTGGCGCAGGAGCCGGGGACGATGGTACCGGGGGCGAGAAACGAAAAGTTTCATGTTATTCCATGCTGGGGGGACAGGTCCTTTGGGGTGCGAGTAAGAGATTAACATGGAAAGTTTCAGCGTTGCTGAAGTTCGCATCGTGGAAGGGCAAATGAGCCGGCGTCATTCTTTCGCCTGAATGGAAATGGAAGAGCTCCCTGTGCCAGTGAATCGAGATACAGCGTGTCAGGTTTATTTTCACGTTGGATCCCGAATTTTCTATGAACTAACAAAAAATCCTTCGTCTAGCTGCGACGCTAGTGCTTTCAGTTTACATTGCGACGCCGCGTCACCGTGATACCTCGATGCAGGTGAATTAGTGAAAAATAATAAAACGATGGTACCGCTTGTATATTTTATCGATTCGGTCGGACAGTGTGCTACGGCGTCAATATTTCTGCCCAACGATTTATTGTTTTGCATAAACTTTGGCCCGACCCCATCGAGTAAATCGTGCCCTTTCGAGAGAAACTATTCACGGCGTTCTAGAATCACAAGTAGCGAATTCCATAAATCAATCGCGACTGTTATTTACCTGTGGCAATGGTCTATGATTTATGATTATACTCATCGAAGTTTTCTGTAACTACTATTAGGCCCTTCCTATACTCCAACTCGTATACAGACAACTACACTCCAGCGAAACTTTTTCCCGAACGTCCAATCGCGTACATACCTGTCCCGCGCAAGCCACTCGAACGATACGTCATTGAATCAACAACCGTGAATCGTTTGACGGTAGCGAAAAAAATTAAATTGTCAACGGTGTGCGTGGATAAAAAGCTTCAGAGTAAAGCCCACTAACGAACTATTCGCGTCAGAGAAATTACCCCTTTATCCCGTTTCGGTGTCAGTTCTGGGTCAGCACGGTGTATTACACTTTCCTGTTGGACATTAATAACCCATAAATAGCGGGGTCGTATATACACGGGGGCCAGTGCAAGACCACCGAGACACTAGCTTCGTGGTACACATGCACACGTGCACGTGTTACAACGAGGAATGCATTTCACTGACTCGCTAAGGGATAAGGAATGGGGTCCCGACCTGGCCGAACGTTTCACGCCTAACACGCAGCGACGCAGACACAGCCTTATAATAATAAACATCGCCACTGCTGTATGCATTGCTTTCTTGGCAGTCACGAGACCACTCCCAAAGTCGTTTGTAAGTATTACACTGTTCCGTGTACCGCTCATCGATCCCTCTGATAGTGCTTCCGAGACAGAAATAGAGACTGTACGTGTGCGATATGCAAAATTGAATACTCCTACGGGTTGAAAGATATTGATAAATTAGGAGGCGTTTTGAGGGGAAAGAATTTGATCGATGATCGTGATGCAACGATTTTCGATCGTGGGCATGATTTTCAATCAACGAAATTTAAAGGCCGACAAATAATTGTTCTCGACGTCATAGAAATCAACCCTCGATTACCTTATTCCTCGAAACGCTTATCAGAAAATCTGTATCATCACTCCGTGACGAAGCTTCAACCCTTCACAATTCGCGTGCGTGATGTAATTAAAGTGATCACGAGGATAACGATAATGGAGCATCGTAAATTTCATCGGTTCACCGATAATAAAATATTTTCTATAGAATTCTAATAGTGAAACAGGGAACGTTCGCTTCGGCCGCAATAATCTATCGCAAAGCATAAACTGAAATAATTAGCGCGCAATAAAATAAGGAATCGACTGTAGAATGAAACTCAGCGGTCGATCGATGGTGGGTACGTACAATAAATCGTGACGATTTAGCCTTTGCGGCCGCAAGGTTGCAAATTAGAATGCCACTGGAAAACAACGATTCCTATTCGAAGGCACAGTGATACCTACAGACATTAATCAGACGCGGTGTTCTTTCCAATCCACTTCCACTTATTCTTTCCCCGGTTACCTAATTTACGATACGGTGAGATACTACTTTACAACCTCCGCGTTCCTATTACTATATTATGCTATGCACGTCACTGAGAATGCTTTCACTCGAACTGGTAGGATATTCAGCAACCTACCAATAGTTCGTTTCTACATTCATATACAAACGATGCATTTCATTCGTGAAGCTAGTACGATTCATTTAAAGATCATTTATCCTCGCCATCGTTATTAGAGTATTTTATGATACGATACAGATACATACGTTTATTTAATTGGTTAAAATGTGATTCATAAAAATCGTAATGAATATTTTTTCAACCAACCTTTGCTCAACTCCTGTGAAATTTAGTGCAATACATTAACTCACTTTTGGTTAGGGAGGAATTCATATTTTTTTGCATAATCTGAATGGTTAAATTAAAAAATAAATATCTAGCTATACAGTACAGATCAAAGCAATTTTAAGGGACAAGGTACGCCTTTGCCAGGTTTTCATCGTGAATTCGATATCTCATTGATACATTGATAATCTGGACTCTGCAGATCGATCAGACCAACTGCATACAATCTCGTTAAGCCTGCCATGGTATTGACTCGGGAATTGGGTTAATGATCCCTAAACAGAGAACTGTGTCACGAATGGTCGAATGATGGCTCGACAGATAACGCGATACATTCGTGATACTAGTCGCGGATCGACGACAAATATGTCCCGCCGAACTTTCAATTGATTTTTATCGTATACCCCCCGTAAGGGGGGGTTCGATTAACGTCGATGGTTAGAATTCAGCCGTGTGAGTCCAGTTGCACGATCGTGTGGCAATTTTTTTCATTGCAACGGCCAGTCATGCGTGCGATACTGCAGGGCATACGTGCTCGATTGAAATAAGTTAAATATTGAAGGAACGTTCGCCGTCGGGTCGTGAAAAGGGCAGAGGTTGGAAAAAGGTGGAAGAAAAGATTGAATTCTCATCAATTGAAAACCGCTGATAATCTTGCGACAGATTAATTGCTCGTGAACTGATTGATTGATCGTTGACGTCTAAATGAAGATTAGAGAGTAGAGAATGTAAATCAATTTAGCAAGTAAAGATTCGACGTAGAACTTTGTGGAGAATATTTTTCCCTGTCAGGTGCATCCTCGATTCCGTGTCGAAGCCCCGTTACGCGAAACACAATATTTCGATTTCAATGAAACACAATTTTTATCAGACGCGGTCCGCCATATACCCGACGAAGTATTTTATCATCAACGGCATGCTGTAATTGCGTCTTCGCGTGTTACCTAACAGATATGTTCCTTTTCCCAAGTGAGAAACGTTCGACTAGCTGTTCAACGATACGCGGCAAACACAGGCGAGGGCGTTTCGAGGAACGCGGAGCTTTCCCCATGAAATCTCAAACTATGGCTTTCAAGCCGGACTGTCAAAGACTGCTTCGAGCATCGTTATCGCCTGCCCACGAATTATTCATTGTCGCGTTAGACAATAGAGATTACTTTATCTTCGACGATGCGAGAGGGCACGTTACGTCACGTACTTTCACGGTTGAATGCAACCGTGAAAGATGCAACGTTGTATCGTAGCGAGCAGCATTGGCTAATCGTAATTTATACCCTGTCACGGTTGCCTAATATGTAGACCGTTTCCCTGTCGACTCGTCGACTGACCTTAAGACAACGCGAGTCAAGCGAATAGCTTGGATGACGAATCTTCTTGGGACTTGTATGGAAAGATTCTAAATAACTCCGCGACGAGTGTTTGTAATCTAGCTGGAATTGCTACGCCGATGTTGCGGTACAGGCAGCGGCAAAATTATGCAAAGGAAGTTGCTTATTAATATTGAATCAACATTCAATTACCATAGTGCTGTTTTTCGTTAAGCGTGATTAATAATAAATTTCATGCACGTCGATCAATTTAATCGTACAGAGTGTAGAGTGTGGGCGATGTTGTGCAAATGTTTCGGACAGTAGGGCAAGCATGGAATGTAACGAAGATTTTTGTATTGCATCAATCGTGGAAGAAAGGGAATAATAGTATAATAGTTGAATTATTGACTGCCTCGTTGTACACCTATGATTCATACGACTGGTATTCCATTGTACTTCTTCGAACATTCAGCCATTCGTCCTTTACATCCTGTTACCTTTCTACCTTCGCGCCACATTCCAAATAACCATTACCAATACCAGGAATGTCAAAATTCGACCACAAACTACCACATTTAATGAGTCGTATCCGACGAAGTTCGCGCGTAAATCACCGCCATAAATGCCAAAGTATCGGGAAGCCGGTGCTCCCAGGAAGCGACATTAAGCGTGACGTTGAGACGAGTAGCGATTAGAAAACTCTTCGCGGGGAATTTTAAAGACGCCGCAAATGAATGTGCCCCTCCGCGTTTGTCTCGCGGAGCTAAGCACGACGTGCAGAAAATGTCAATGGCCCTTTACCTCGATGCCCAAGGCGAAACCCATAAAAGATATCGCTGCTGGCCAACGAATATGACGGCCCGTCGCCAAACGAATAAGTCATCAAAAGTAAACAGACCGACGTAAAAATTATTCGCGAAAAATTCGTGCAAATATGAACCAGGGGAAAGAGCCGTCCCCGCAACACGGTGTGGAAAGAATTTTGCGCCGCGGAAAAATCTGGTCGTACTTTCACGTGGTCGCGAATGTCGTCGATTCAGAGACACGGCGCTCGCGCGTATGCATATGGCGAGTGCGTTTTCCCAGACACTCCTTGTTCACTTAGCCAAGATCTGATAGCGGCTAACTACAATCGAAGTTTTCTCCGATCGCCGCTATTATTTACTATATAGCGTGTAGGCGAGTGTGCGCGCTCGCGCGACTCCGCATGCCGGCTGTCGATGTATGCCGAACAGATTAAACGGATATACAGGTAATGCACGGGGCACAGTCGAACGAACGACCGTACAGCCTCCCGGGGTCAGGATTACGACACATTGGATCAACCGCATACCTTTTCAGCTCCGTAAGGCTCATTCATCTTGGGGGTCGGGTCCTGCCTCTCCAATCTCCGCGTGATTATGTATTACATTAATATGTAAGTCGGCCTACTCACGTGCCGATATTATATCCATCTGAACGACGGCTGCGTCGCCCTTAATACTCTGCTACCCCCTTTTGACTTTCGACGAGCGGCCACGCTGCAGCGCTGGTGGGAATGAACTATTCGACACCCCCAGACGGGACCCCAGATTCTAGACAATCATCTTTGAATGAGTGCCTCCCGTGTTTGCATGGTATTTAGCAGCCTAGATCTATTGTATTGCATATTACGTGCCCATCGTGCCCCAGATATGTGCTTACGGAGTGATTGAAAATCGGGGGAACGTTATTATAGTACGGATAATTGCATTCTGTACAAAAGACGAAGTTTTACGCCGCGGGGTAAATTTTCATTCGTGACAGATAATCGAACGATTGACACAATCTTAAGAGTACATTTCCCTCTCGACGATCGTGGGCGTTCAGAGACAAGCCTGTCACACCGCTACGAGTCTCCGTCCCCTTATTAGTCACTCTCGAGTAAACAGAATATCTCGATATACTATGAATAAAAAATTGCATTCGATTGGCTCACCGGTTATGGCATTTGTTCAAGCTAGTTGCACGCTCGCCTCAACATTGACGCGTCCTCGGGACGCCTCTTAGCTCGCGGCAGAAGATAGCCGGATATTATCGGCGACGTTAATCAGGATATTGTAAAATGAATTTCGAGCCGGGGCAGTTTTTGTAGCAGCTGCGCGCCCCGTTTCGAAGCTGTTAATTGTGCCATTTTTCCTGCAAGCCGCCATAAATACAATACGGGACCGAAGCGATATGATGCATGGCGGGATACACATAAATATCGGCGGCAATACAGCAACAGCGCAAATATCAGCGGGCCTGTAACTCACGGCGTCCAGCCACGGCTAACAAATATGTACTTTTTTCAGTTAGCTGCGATTACCGAGGCCGCGTGTAAATAATTATCCCTCGACAGGCAATCGTTAACGAGACCTAATGGGTTACAAAGTAGTACGGTTATTATTTTCCCTTAAGCCGAGCGTTCCTTCGGCCCCCAATTATCCGCTCTTTTAACGATACACGCGTTCGCGATAGGCATAAGCTCGGGATATTTGTCTCCCCGGCAATAAGATGCGCTGAAACAGAATTAATGCGCCAATTTCCCGTCGATAGATCGTAACGTAACGGCGAACGAAACGATCGTCACCGTTTAAATCGATCCGCGATTACAGGTACAAATCGACGGGAACGTGCAAACCGAGCTGGTCCTCACGGTGACTGATAACGTTAAGCTCCCTGAATCTCCCTCTCGCTCTCTCCCCTTCGCTTTCCCTTCTTCTCTCCATCCCTCTATATTGCTCGATCGAGCGCCGCGCGAGGCGAAGTTCGCGCAATTACCGCGATGAATAACGATTTTCGGCGTAGGCGTGCGTACGAACGCCGCTTGTAACCGATCGCGAGATGAATGCAAGAACGTCCGACCTGCGGCTACGAATCGAGGTATTTATAGGCGTGCTGGATCACAGGTAGATGAAGTAGATAAGGGTATCGATGCGTGCCGATTCCGATTGTCCCTGGCCGGTACCAATCGCTGTTGCACTCGATTGATGTTTCGTAAGGCGTTGCACTTGCCGTTGCTCCAACAACGAGCTTCTCGTTGTTATTTATACAGGGTGGGATTGCGATGCGCGATACAATCCAGTGAAACGTATCTACTCGCGGGTCAAAGGTGCGGGGGGAACGTTTAATTGCAAACGACGCTCTTAAACCCAGAACAATCCCATAAAAGGTTGCGTAACGTTCAGTAGAATTTTCCTTTGAACAACACAGCTTGCACGAACAAAGTCAGAGTGTAAAATATTAAGAGGCCTGAAAGAGGTTCAAACGTTTTACAATAAAACGCTCGAACAATGAAGTAAGCGTGGCATATATTCGCGAGTATTGAAAGGCGCGTACCGTGTACCGTATTAAGAAAGCAGGTCCACTTCGTAAAAGCCATTGTACGACAAAATACGTATCGTGAAACACAAGGAGGTATGTGTGTATTTATGATTGTGCGGCGGCGGCGACGGCGGCGGCACACCAAGTGACACACGTTAACAATCCAACTGACGATTTGCAGCGTGTACACTGCCCACGCTGTCTACGAACCGCATCGAATATCTATTGTCACTCTCTACGTAACCGGTTACGTAGGACATCGACTTCTTCGATACCGATTCCACTCGCGTTACCGCGTGTCCAACGTAAGCTGAAAAAACTTCACAGGGAACATCAGAAAAGAAACAATGTGCATACAATGAGCGGTGACGCATTCAAACGGGAATCTCGTGGAAGAGGTTCCCTAGTCGAAGCTAGTTATATACCTGCTGGAACAAAAGACGAGTCATACTTCCTTTATTAAATTTTTCCTATTCAAATGAAATATTTTAAATGCAAATGGCCAACGCGGCCGGCTATAAAGCGGCGAAGACCGCTCGGTTCCATCAAGCGGAATTCGCAGAAATGAAAGCGGAGTATCGGTCGAGGAGCAACGAACGTTCGGGCAAACGAGCCGTGTTTTACATGCAAATCAACGCAAAACGGAAGCACTAAAGATGCGTGCGTATATGGCAATTTCGCGGGCAAATTCGGCGGCTTCCGCGAATGAACGATCGAATCTCGCCGGGTAACATGTTTACCCTATCGCCTCGTTGTAAATCAACGATCGTTACGATGCCGTTACATCATGTAACACGAGTTTCATCGTCGAACGAGCCTCGTGTACGAACACACGCGTGAAAAGCTCACGGCAACACCCACGTCACGGTCGTTCGACGCTTTCACGCGCCTCAATTCGATCCTTACACGTTAGCCCCGCTGTATCGTTTCGTGAGTTGTCTTTATTGTTCGAGAAGTACTAACCGACTACGTACTAGACTTTATTTCATTACACTTACCGCGGGTACATTATATTATCCTGTCGCCATTCATCGACGCGACATCGTTCGCCAACTTCAACAATAAAATCGAGACGAGTCTCTTCAATCTTACTCCGCAATGAGGATCTGAACCGGGCCACGCGGGATCAATAACTCATCGCACCTGGTGTTACGCGAATCACACTTTTCCACCGGCTAATCGCGTTGCCATCCCACTTCCGTTTCTATTCCGAGGCCAGTGCCATCGGAAACGCCGCTGCGATACGATCTCGTAGACGCCGGAGAATCGATCTGCGTAAACCAGTTCGTTTTCTGAATTAAGATACCTGAACGACCGGTCCATTCGCGGCGGACAACCGCGAAGCGGTAGCTGTTTAACAGTATCGATTGCATAGCGGTACCCGGATCGATTTTCCCCATGGTTGTTTAACAAAACTACGTACAACCACGCCGGGGCGAGCGTAACTGTGATTTACGATAATTCGCGTGATTGTAGAAAATGAGGGGACGTGGACGGGCAACGGGCACGATCTATCTCGGGAACAAGAATCGATACAGCGGATGGAGCAATGGAAGGAACATGTCGGTAATAGAAAGATAAATAGAAGAAGAAAGATAGAACGGTGGAAATGGAAGATAGGAAAAGTACGGGACGTAATTGGCATTCTGGCGAGCAGCACCCACTCGCCTCGTGTAACAAGTACACCAAGGTACTAACGTAATTACCACGTACGTACAGGCTCGGTCTCGCGTATTCGCTCTCACAGAAACCATGCCTAATCCAATTAAATAGCCAATCAGATGGCCGATACCGAGCGGTTAATTAACGGCACATTCTTATGCATGTAGCCGGCAATCTCGTTAGGTTACGTACACAGTGTACACTAGATGTTCGGGCCTACTTATCATTATACAAGGTGTCCCGGCAACGAGCTGCAAAGTCGATCGAACGGATCGTTTAAATTGCGGCCCGGAATCCGCGGCGGGACCAAAACGTACGGCGCCCGTTCGTTCACCACGGACGAACGCGAGATCCGTTTTCAGAGTAAGCTCATAAATATGCAGTTTGTTATTCCGTGGCTCGCGGTACGCGTGCCTCGCTTTTCCCCCCACGCTCGGGCCCTTTCTTCCGCGCGTTGCACGAGAGGCGATTGAAAATTCATGCGGCTCGAATCTTCGGGGACAGCTGAGAATGTTTATCTGAAATGGATGTATCGCGGGGACGGACGACGTGGGTCGCCGCGAGAAGAATAACATTCGATCGTGTTTTTTCTTTCGATTTTGTTTGATCAATATCGTTGCTCGCGTTCAGCATGGAAAATCTCGAACGATTCGCACAAGTTTTCCCACATTCTTGGCTCTGGGTTTGTTGCCACAAGATGCTCGCCGATCTGCCGCTCGATTCTTCGGGGGGGCGGCATCCACAAGAAGCCTTCCACGGCCAATAAATTACCAATCGAGCATCGATAGGGGAGATCGGGCCACGTGAACCGGTGAAATCGCGGGCCTCGAATCGACAGGGCCGACCGGTTAAAGATCGACGCGCGGCGCGGACCGTTCGCTCGAACTAATTATCCGTCCGTAAATGGAATAGAAACGTTAGCGAGCGCGTACGTAGCCGGCGTTGCGGCGTTCAGAAACGCTAAACGAGGACGAGACCGAGCCGGCGCAGGCACAAAGTTCATGTGAAAGGGGAACCAATGAACACGAAACATGCGGCGAGTGTACGCTTGTCCGCGATACACGCCGATGCGGCCGCACGCTCTAACGGGGGGGCACACATGCTCGCGAATGATCATCTTTCGCGGCAACGGTTCACGGGACATTAAAGGAGAACGGAAAGCGCTCGAATCGTCTGCGATACGAGAATTTAATGGCCGTTCGAGTTGCGCCGCGGAGGAAAAGTTTCACCGGCCTTACCCGTTCACCGTTAATCTCTAGACGCGGGAGATTGATACGCGAAATTTTCTGGAAGATGCCCGGACGTGCATCGCGTGGAAATTGTTTGTAAATTGTTTGGCGAACGGGTCCGAGAATGAAACACTCGCGCCTATTGATTTATACGCCGTTGATTTTCGCGTGCGTCTAGCCGATTCGCGCCGGTAGAGACAGAGATGCTTCTGTCTGTATTATTTATGAAATACCGTGTACTGGTTGTGGAATCGTGTATCGTCACGATTTCGATGGTGTTAGGATAGAGCCCGGTAATAGAAATGTCTTGTTTCGTTTATAACGATTCGATTGAATTCTTGTTGCCTGTTAGAGATGGTGCACGGATGATGTATATAGCTGGACAGTTGACAGATTGCGCGAGATGAACCGTCCGCGGTGTGAATCAATGAACGAATGTAATACGTTAATCCGGGTGAAAGTCGGGGGACTTTCGGCTGTAACGCGTGAACGATTCAACCGGTAAGTCGAAACAATTTAATGCGGATGAAGGATCGACAAATTGCGCTTCTTTCCCGAGTATAATCGGGGTTGCTGTTTGGAAAAAAAAGCCGGTTCGACTTGGCTGGCTGTATCCGCGTGTTTCCCTGCCAGCTCGTCGCCGTGCAATGGAAAAAACCAATTTCCCCTGTGGCGAACAGATGGCCAGAGGCACGAGAAACGGGCACAGAGGACGAAGCGAGGGAAAAAGAAGAGAAGAGAAAGGAAGCCGGGGAAAAAAAAGGAAATTAACGTGCGATTTCCTAGACTCTCTGACCGGGCGTGCCAAAGGGAGCAAACATGCCCCAATTTAACACTTTGACTGCGACGCGCGGAACGAAACGACGGAGAAAAAACGACGGCGACCCTTGTAAACGCGTGCATGCAAGAATCTCGTTCGAGTGCGTGACACGTCCGGCGAAATGCTTCACGGAAAAATCAAATACCATTGAACGCAAAAAACTCGTCTCCCCGGAGAGTGGTTTTTATATATTTTAATTATACGTTTCTTTATCCCTTTTCTTCCCCCGCACATTCTATTCGTATATTTGCTTAATATTAAATGAGCTGCTGCGGGACATGGTTCGACAAGGTCCCAATTCGACGGGGCAGTGCGATCCAATTGTCGCGGAAAGAATGAGGAACGAAATTAAATTGAATAACAGTTGCCGAAACGTGGCCAGTAATTTGAAACAATCAATTGTCACGATATCCATAAAAATGATTCAGCCACCGCCTTTCGAAAGATATATATTCGAAAAAATTGCATCGAAAGTGTCCGCGGTGTTGTAAGGAAGGCCGTAACTCTGCGACTAGACTCTAAAGGCGGGAAAATCGACGAACCGGAGGGAAACGATAGGGATACTGCCGCCAAGGGAACACAGGGAGACAGAGGAACGGGACGAGGGGTGAAACAAAACCACGTGCAACAACGCCGGCGCAAAATGAGTGCCGGCCGGTATATTAATTCTGCATTTAAAGCTGCGGTCAGGGCACACCGGTCTCGGTGGTCGAGTGGTTAGTACGAGTGTAGGTAGAGAACGCAACAATTCAGAGGGGCTCGCCGGGTGTAATGGCTGGTAATTAGAGTGCCATGATAGCAGGCTCCGCGAAACCAGTTATCTCGCTACGTGCATCGTGCATGCCCATACTGAAACCCTCTCCAGAACACAGAGCCTTCTCCCTTCTTCCACCTCTCATCGTTCTCGCCTGCTGCTGACCTCTCCCCGTCTCCGGACTCGTCCTTCTTTCCTTCAGGCTCCTTCTAACTGCAGCCTCCGCTGTGCTCTCTTTCCTCGTCCGTTAAGGCGTCTTATGCACCTTCCGCTAGTAGCTTGTAGCGATGCACCGTGAATTGACACGTCAGGGAAAACCATAATAATACACATGTACCGAGACACTTCACCCTTAAATACAGGATTGACGCTGGAAGGATACTTTATCATTTTCGAGAGTGTTGGATTTATATATACTCTATAGACGTATGTAGAGCGCGCGCGTATAATTTCTAAATTAATACAGGCACGAAAATATTCGAAGTCGGTGCCCAGTTCGTTAACAAGTGTGAACTGTCATTATGTGCCGTGATGTATAATCGGTGTGCACGTTCTTCCTTCACGTATGTATGTACATATGTATGTGCATGCAGCGTGGACAGTTCGTCCGGTTGTGGATAAAAAGTATCACAACGTCGAGGAATGAAAAAGGAGCAAGCGGTGGTTGAGCTGAACGCGTTCCAAACGCTCGACTCTGCGAGCTTTCTGCGAGCGGCCGCTTTGAAAAATCGCGGTATTAAAGCGGACCTTTGGACCCTTATCTAAGTTATTGTCCGCGCTTGGTAGTACCTCCGGATATTGCTCGAAGGCAATGACGCAAACTTATACGTGTACCCTTTGGTTGCGCGTGTGCACGTTCGCCAGGAGGCTGAAAGCAAGTCCACAAAGGTCCTCGAGCATCCTTTATCCCTGTGAGCGTTATCAGTGTCTTATGACGTGCATTAAGGGATTGAAAATGCCAAAGATTGTCAACGGGGCCCTTTATCTGTCCATTAGCCAAATAGCCCCGTATGAATTTCACGCTCCATTCGGCGAACGTGATGGACCTCGTGGAGTATCCTTTCGCATCTCGTCAGGCTGATCCTTTCTGTTCATAAATATGGAACATCGTTCGTGTGGAGCTTCTTTTTCATTGCCCACTCGACTCCCCGCTGCGTCGGCCGGAATTGCGTTAATAGAAGGATCGACGGTAATCTTTTGAAACAGCGCGTGTAAACCGCGTCCGTGTAATTCAAGGCATTACCAATCGGGATAATTTATGAACGGGCGCTTTTTCCATTTTAATCTGAATTCCCACGGAGGATACGCGCATTAATATTTTTCTCACGTAACAAGGACAATGCAGAGGAAGCCACGTGTATACGCGTGTACGCTTGTGTAAGCGTAAAACGTTCGCCGCGGTGTGCCTAGAAGGCCGATGCAAAAAGTCTGAATAAATGCGCGATGGATGTTAGGAAGCCGGGCTTCAGGCGTAAAAAGCAGCAGGAAGAGGGATTCCTGCTGCCGGCAAATATATTCCTCCTTTCATGAAAAAGTGCCCGTACGAGTGACAAAATGGACGAGAATCGTTCGCCCCGCTCTCGTATAATATCCTTACGGTGAATGGCGCCTTTATGGTCAGCGGCCGGGCACAAATGTACGTCTCAACTTTCCTTCGATTGTTCGCGTCTCGTCTTTCTCTCGTGACGAAATGGCCCGCCGTTAAAAGTGCTGCATCCGCAGTAAGTACAGCGGCGAGGGTGAAGGAAAAGAAAGGGCGTGAAAGAAGGAGAGAGAGAGAGAGAGAGAGAGGGGGCGAGCTCCTTTTTATCCCCGGTATGGTCGAAGGGTTTCCTCCTCGCGGACGAAAACCGATTAAGCCGGCCTGTCCTGCGGCGAGGATGTACCGAAAATGAAATTGCTCTAGGAAGCGTCTGTATTATCTTTCGCGCGTACAGATCCCCTGGCTGTCGGTTTTTTTTTTTTTTCATGAATAAAAAGGATCCTCCGCTTTCATGGGAGTTCTCGCCGGCACATCCTTCGCGCACGGACACCGGTGTATCGTAAGTAATATAACGTTCCTGGTAATTCTCCGCGCAAAAGGAGGAAGCAAAATCGTCTAGTGTTCTCCGGGCATCCGTTCCGAGGAAACGTGATAGCGTAGAACTTAGTTTCTTGGCGGAAAGAACTTTCTCTCGGTTCCGCTGTCGAGGAGAGGATAATTCGTTATACGTACTTACACGGGAAGGTGTAAGTAACTGTTGGTGGTAACATTACTTTTAAAATTGTTCCTGATGCTTGACAGTTTGTGGGGAAATTGAAAACGGGTTTTAGAAATAGATTCGTGTGCTGGGTATGTTCGATTGAAATTTGTGGACACCGTTTGGACACGAATAGGTTATCGAGAGACGAACTTATGAAACTGTTATATGTATAATATAATGTACGATAAAGTTGTACGATAGCCCCAAATCGTGTACTTGCAAGATGTCGTTAACGTTAGAGCAGCGACCGGTTAAAGGGACTGGACAAGCTAATTTATCGAAAGAATGTAATGCCAGTGAGGGGTGATACGTGGGCAGCGGTTATCAGGGCGAGCCAAGCCGACCGACTCTAAATGATCTCTCGTATCGTGATTTACCGAGACCTCCTGGGATCGTTGGTATTTTAGAGTCTCGTCAAGTGACATGTTCAACGTTGAAACGCGGTTTCGCGGGCCCACTAGTACCTTTCTTGTGTCGCTCGATATTTCCTCATATAATACGAAGCGCAAAGCCAACTGCAAGTTATTAAATATACAAGGCACAGAAATATATCTATGTATGCATAAATATTTATACAGTTTCCAGATTTCTTGTGTCTGACGAAATAGAAATATTTGAAAGACTGCGGTGATACTTTTAATAAATCACATCGTGGTTCCTCATAATCCCGGCAGAACTCGTAGACAAAGCTGTTTCGTCGCGTAAGAAACGACAATCCCGCACCAAGAGAGATATTAAAGAAGAGACGGTCGCATTTCTGTGCTCACGAGCCCCTCGGCAGTCTCACTTTCCATTTCGCGTAATATCTTTCCACGCGCAAGCTTAAAGTTCAACAAGTCCGAAAGGAAAATCGTTGCCGGTAATTTTTTCAACGTGGGAGAACAAATTGGACGTTCCCTATCGTCTTGTTAGTTACAATAGGAAATATAATTGCGAAACACCGTAATGACACGCGTCCCGTTTTCCGTTAGGAACATTTTCCTCGTTCAATTAATTTTTTCCATACGTTCATGCATCTCGATGAATCGGATAAATTAAATTGCCAACGATGAAACCGGTGATCAACCATTGGATAGGGGAAAATCACGTTTGATCTTGCGAAACATGTAACTCGAACGTAGATAAACATCAATGAAATATCATAGGTATAGCCTCGGGGAATCGACCTGCCTCCGAATCTCTATTAAAGCGGAGGCTCTCACGATTCTTCGTCCATTCTCTGTATTCCCATTAAACTGTTAATTTCTTCGTCATTTTCGTCTTTCGTCAGTATGAATGTGGTTATAGCCCCTACTAGAACGGATCAAAGAACTCATTGTTTACAAAAATGTCGACACTTCAAAGTTCAAGTTGATTTTTTTAAATTTTATTTTTGCTTCTAGTATAATAAAGAATTAGAATAAATTAAGTTTGCGTAAAGAGTTTAGCATCAGCTATAGCGATAGGTTTACTGAAGAACCTCTCCAACTTTCAGATCAACCGAACAAGTAGATCTTGCCATGTCGTGTCAGCCATACCAGAAAACGTGGTTGCAATAGTCACATACATTTCATATCTGTAACTCCGTTATTTTTACGAATTCCCGCATATCCTTTGGCACTCGTATTTCCGAAGATATGTACTTTGAAAAAAATGCACTAAAAAAAGAATCGATTTCTTCAAAGTTCAAAACACAAATGCCCCCTTGAGACAGCTACAGTTAATCTGACTATTTGATCATTCTTCATGTCTTTAGGTCATCGACAGATAATTGATCTCGTTTCGTTAAACATTCATTTGACGTGTCCCCGGTGAGTGTCGTTTGCAATTTGCTGAATGCTTAATTGCAACCGATCGCTTCGTTCGAGCGCTTTCTCACTGCAAAATAATATATACTTTTCGTTATCAGCAAAGGAAATCGCGTAGATGTGGACGCGAGGGGAAGCGAAGCCAGGCAGATGAGTGTAAATAGAAACGGCAAAGGGGAAAGAGCGGCAAGGACGATAAAAATGTAAGAAGCGGGGGAAAAAGAAACGGAGGGATGGATGTCGGGACGGCATGAAAAGTGGAAAGTGCTCAGCCTTTACTCATTAGTCTTTGTACCCCTAGCAAGAATAACAAGTTCGAGTTAACCAGGCGTTTCTAAAGTCTTACGCAAATGAACGAAAGAAATGAAAAAGAGAGCGGCACAGCTTTTAGAAATGGAAAGTACAGCGGGAACGGACTACAGCTTAATCAGTCGTGCCTGTTCAAGATATTCTTATTTCGCCGTTCCTGCGGAATACGGGATGAGATTCGAAAAGTGGGCAAACGCCCGGGCTCACGATGCACCCGGTTGCACCGAATCCAGGATTAGGTATGCAGCTCTAAGTCGAGCACGAATGGCAAACGCAGTCGAACGTTTTAATCGCGGATCGCCGTGAACGTACGCTGATTAAGTTATCCTGAGTGCTGCGAAGATTAACAACTTTGAAACGATAGTCGTGAAGGCGTGTTTCCTTGAGAATTGAAAAGAAAAAGCGAAGAATTCCGAGTAAAAGCTGCGTAGAATGTAAATTGTCGAATTTCATTCCGTCGACGATCTGAGATGGTCGAATAAAGAGGGTTCACTGAATAAAAAGTAAGAAATTGGAGTTAAGGAAAGGGGGGCGCGGGGGCGCGGGGGGGCAGGGAAGAAATATCTGGTAAAAGGTAGCGGGTCGGGGTATCGCGAGACGCATAGAGTGGCGAAGAGCAACCGAATCTCGGATTCCTGGAAGGGACGGCATGTAAATGGATTAAAGTTTTTTTTAAATATCGCGTCGGGGCTCCCTCGCGACGTCCTCACTTGTAATTAGCATTATTATCTCGGGGCAACTGTCTGCGAAACAGACCATCCCGGCCAGAGAGTCCGAGAACGCTGCGTGACTGGCACCAGCCGGTGGGAATTGAAAAAGGAGCAACCTTAATCGCACGTTCACCGTTTCAACGGACGTCTCTGGCTCTCGCGTACAGGTATTCAGCTAATTATAAACGGAACAATTATTTCTTCTGTGCCACGCGTACCCCTTACGCACGGGCGTATTTTAATGAAAACAATTAAATAAGACGAAAAGCTGCCTAGTGGAAACGGAAATAGGGCGAGGAAAAATTGTGCACTGGATAACGCACGTTTGCGCAAATATGAGGAAAGGTTCTGTCACGTTCACTCTCTCTTTTGCAGGATCGACGTACAATTAAGGAAAATCGTGCGTATAAGGCGCATTGTCGAAGAAGCAACATCTTTGACCCTGCACGGTAATGAGTGAAGCATTCTAAGTGGCGGAAACGCTGCGACGTGGAATCGTGGCGCGTTTGTTAATAATAGAGGCCACGTTGTTAAATTAAGCTGCCATTGAAGTGTCTTATGAGCTTACAAATATTATACTTCAGCGGCAGGATCCTCGTTTATTTCGCTGGAGATTCCAAAGTAGTTGGTGCACCAATTATTGCGAGCCTGCCAGCTTTCGGAACGATTTAACTGAAATCCTTAACGATCCTTTGCACTCTAACGTACTAAACTAAATACAAAAAATACTGAATATACGATGAGGTGGTGTGTGAATAATAATATACATAATTTAGCATACAAGATACAAGTATATTCGTTTCCTAAATTAAAATAATTTCAAATCATCCTATGTCTATAATACCATTAAATTCTACGATGGTCCGAGTTAATGATTAAATTTCCATTATCTATCTTCAATTTATCTAATATTTACACTTCACCGAGAACCATTGAAATCGCGAACGTAATAAAGTGTTCGACGCAACGGGTCATCCAATAGGTACGTTAACAGAGGGGCACGTAGCGAACAATACGCGCGAACGTAGCTGGATGAGTCAATATTTGCCATTACGTGAAACTTTCACGAATACCTATGATCGGGGGCAACCTAAACGTTACGAGAACGAGACGAGCCATGGCACGGTAACTTTTCCCGGAAGAGCTCGATCATCCGTAATCACCGATGCAAATCTCACACCTTGCGAGTGGTGCACGACGAACCGTTCGTGCACGCCTGGAGAAAGTACGATTTTCGCAGAAAGTCAGACCCGCGTATTCGCTCTGCCGATAGAAATCGCAGCGAGAGCAGCCCGATTAACAAAAATCTTCGTCTCATATATGGAGAAGCGTGCTGCA
The DNA here is from genome assembly GCA_963667235.1 of Nomada lathburiana. Classification (NCBI taxonomy): domain Eukaryota; kingdom Metazoa; phylum Arthropoda; class Insecta; order Hymenoptera; family Apidae; genus Nomada; species Nomada lathburiana. The sequence continues at coordinate 11,710,295 of OY763903.1, forward strand.
AGCTGATTCCTACGTTCCCATCGCGCAAATGACATTATTTGACACTATTTGAACGTGTTCGAATAGATTCAATTTAATCTGGAAACACTTTATCATTCTCAGTTTGTCAATGTGGAAATCGGTAAGTTGTGAAATTTTTCGACCAGTTCCACTTTCGTTGCAATTACGTAGACTTAATTGGGGCCACCGACCGTGCAGATGAACGCATCGAACGCGTGTCCTCCGGCAGATTCTCACTCAACAAGTGCACACGTCGAAACGGAAGGGTGGCTGGCGCTGGTCGACGCATTACACGCGCATTACCTGCCAATCAGTAATCGATTTGACTGCCATAGTAACGGAGCACTTTTTTCTCTACAGCTCGATAACGAACGGAGGAATAACCGGCGACCAGGGCCAGCAATACACTCGATATTAACACGATTCGCGCTTGTCGTACCGTTCAACTGCTAACTGAATTAACCACGGCGAAACTGGGCTCGTCCTTAGTAGCAGTCTGGATGTTGCATATAATTCAATTGCGAGGAAGAAACGAAATTAGGAAAATGTTAGTCGAGGTAGAGAATTCGGTGCAATTTAAAGTTCAATAATAAGTAAAGAATGATAGGGCATAGAATTATCGAGGCTGCAAGAACGCAGAAATATAGTTTCAGTAAATATAATATATGAATATGAAATGAGCAATCGAAACATGTTTAACGTAACAGTGTTCGAGCTAAATTTAATTTGAATTTGAACGCATCAATTTAAATTGGTATTTAAATGAAAATTAAAATTGAATTTTAACTAATGGCTCGATTTGTGCGTAATCGTGGCATTATCGCCGCGCTCGGCAGTCAATAAAGTTGTTAAAACGTTGAAACGCTCTAGTAACCAGGGGGATAAAATCCGTGTTCGCAAAGTGAAAAAAAAAGAAGGAAGCGCGGAGAAAAGTGGCAGCAGGGGAATGGAATATCTAAGGATCCCACCAATATTCGCAACGGTATTTCGATGTCGGCTATAACCATTCGGCACGGTCGTTTGAATCCTGGATTGGCCTGTGACTTTCAGCCCGGCATAATTTTCTTGGACAAAACGCTACGGCGAGATCCCGGAAATGGACAATTGCGGCGAGCATCGTGTTGTTCGCCCGTACCGGGGACATCGAATCAATTGCCCAGGGAAATTTAAATTTGAACGCGATTGCCTGCAATAACCCTTCTGCATGCTTATTACGTCTTTTCCAGCAAATTAGCGTTTGGGATAGACATTGGAATAAGTAGCAGATGGAATTATAGAAAAATGTTTCCTTTCCTGTTATTACGTTTCCAGAAGAAATTAATCATTGTTAATTTTCCTACTTTTCCTTCTCCTCTATTATTCCACTATTTTTTACGTAACATCATGAACATCGAGTGATGCCCGATGTCATTGTATGTTTCTATCAGTATTTCTATAAAGGAAGTTCCGCGTGTAAATGTCTAATCACAGCTGTTTGTCCCAAATTTCATCCTATCCTATAGAGTATGTCAAATAGACAAGTCGATGGATAAATTTCCGTAGCAGCTGTTCGAGCAACGTCTCGCGAAGAATGGAGGAGGAAGAGACGTCAAAGGAGAGAGGTAGAACGTTGACAAGCCGTGGTTCTGTGACGAGGCGCATTAAAAGTGTTCGATCAAACAGGGATAATTAAAGAGCTGGAATCATCCGTCAAAGGAGCGTCGACTAATCGCTCACGGGCATCCTGAAAGCGGCCGCTATTCGATTATGATTAAGCTAATTCGAGTTTGATCCGCGTCACGTGGAAATAATGGAGGTCTCGGTAATTACATATAAATCAAATTATACTTCGAGCCGACAGCTCCATTTGATAACTGGTGGCATTCCATGTCAAGTGATCAAGTCAATTAGGACATCGCCCATACGCGGTGCGAATTTCATGGCGATCCCCATACTCCGTTAAAATACGATTCTGCAAAGAGAATGAATTCTCCAAGACACTACGGACACGAATTCTTTGCGTCACGGTAACCTCCGTGTGCCATAACGACACTAATCCATTGCCGTTAATCGTCATTTCAAACAAATACAATTGGGAAAGAGAATTCGTCGTTTCCACGCGAGCTCCTCGTCCCTCGCCGCAAAGATTGAAGGAAAATGTAAATGACGATAAACCCACGATAAACGTCGCCCAACCGATAATTAACGTACATTGCCACGGAAACGCATACTGGCATCGATACTGATCTCTGATACCGGCGAGTGATTGACGTATCCAGGCGTTCAGCGGACTAGCTGAAAGAGGAGCATCTTCCCATGTCGTTTCGCAACGGGGTACACGTAAAAGGCGGCTGTTTCTATCAGATGAACAGGTCGCCTTTATCGACGTCGGATCTACGATGCATTTCGAAAGAGATCTGTACGCGATTCTTCAACGAAATCGTTCATCGCCACCGGCGGAATACCGAACCGAACTCGCGTTTGGTCTTCCGCGACTTCCTGACTGCCGCGTCTAATTGCAGACACAGTGTTCACATGCGGGAAACGCTGGCAAGCACGTTCACAAACACGCGCACAGCTTTTACGTAGCTTACGGGAAGAGGGAATCTAGCTGCGGCCGTCTGCCCATGGGCTCTGGAGGATCTGCATTTAAAGACAATAAATTAGATCCATAGCGGCGGCGGCGGCGGCGGCGGCGGCGGCGGTGTAAAGCGGGTGTAATTTTGGTTTCCTGCCCGTCCATCTCACCCGTGTCAACCCACGGTAGGTTGCCTCGCTTCCTTGCCGGATAGCCCGAGTTCCCCTGGAAAGCGCGCCGTCCAGATACCAGAAGAGAAGAGCAGAGAAGAGAAGCGTGGAGAAGAGAACAGGAGGGAAGAGAAGAAGAAGAGAAACTGTTGATTTATCGTATCGTCTGTCAGATGCGCCCGGGGCCGCGCGCCACGTATCCCCAGACGAAACATCCTGGATCTGGGGAAGATCCTCTGGGGGCACAGGTGTGTGGCCGTTCGCGTGGACTGTAATGGACGTCGGAAGTCCGTGTGCTATCGCCGGGATCGGTTCGAGGCGAGGGTGCTTAAGTGAGACCCGTGAGGAATGATCGAACACCGTTGGGTCCAACTAGTGTCAACTCATCCACGGACTTTTTTCACCTCCCCGTAATCTGTCTGCAAATCCTTTGGAGCCATTCTAATTTTCTGCAACACACGTCGACAGGGCGGGCGTAGCTTTATGCACGGCAGCGTTATTCAACATGTTTCGAAGCTGGGCTCACGTTTATCTTGTACACGGTTTCCTATTTCTAAGGGCGCATTAATTAAATATTTAGCGTTGAAACTATTGTATTGGAATTCGCATATCCGCGGTATGTTGAATCTATTTCATCGTAATGAAGGACACGTTTTACACAGAGGAATTTAATCATTCCTTGCTAATTCAAATATGGTATGTCGTGGATATAATTCTTTCATTAAATGGAGGGAAAAGTTGTAATATAAATTTGATATAAAATTACAATGAATTTATGTTTCCAAGCATATGAAAAATATGTACGTATCTCTTTGATGAATGAAAATTACTACATTCAAACCTGAAGTTGAAATGGATAATGTCAAATATCGGAGAATTTAAATTTTAATTAAACAATTCAAGTATTTTTTAAATTCGTGTTTAAATTTAAATGTTCGAAAAGTTTCAATTCTTCCGAATGGCGCGAGCCCATCGTAAAAGTTATCGTACAATTATCGTACTGTACAACCATTCGTGTGACGTTTATTGTCCGACCTCCCAATATTTTCATACCGCATTGCACTCGTCCTGTACGTCGTCTCGTCCTTTATTCTTGTACGTTCTCGCACACGCCGCGCCGAAAGGGCCATGCCGCGATTGGCTCATTTCCCTCGAACACCTCCATCGCGCCACGAAACATATTCCCGAAATATATTCCAGAGAATAATCTTCGTAACTCTTTCGTTCTGTTCCGCCGTGTAATTTTCTTTAATTGTTAAGGTGTACGGATATAAGTTCTACGAGAGTTCTTTTACGATTCCATAAAGTATAATCGTCAAATTTATATCGGGATAAAAATTCCTCGGTCGCAGGGAAATAAAAGGAAATTTTACAAGTTCGTCATAGCTATAAATAAGTAGATGAGGATGTCCTTCAGAGAGAAATAAAATCAAAGTTTTTTTCTCATCTCGCGAAATACGTCGAGCCGCTATAAAGGAAAAGTTATCGGCCACAACAAACGACAGATTAAAAATTTCTCGATTCATTCCAGATCAAATGAAGAACTTCATTGAGAGCTCTCCATCGGTCGTTGCAACCCCTATAATTACATGGCACATTTTTATGTTCTACTTTCGTCACTGCGAACGGATCCTGTGCCTACCGTAAAATCATCTAGTCGCGAGCGTTGCTCACATTTTATTGCCCAGCTCGTGGCCAGGTCCGGCACACGATCGAAAGAAGTTCTGCTCATCCGTTCTATATGCACCCCCGTGCGCCTCTGTACACATAACCATGGGTTTTACTAAACGAAAGCTTGTCCGTTAATCGTGCACAGCTATAGAACGAGAACCGCGGTCTCGAGTTACCCCCGTAATAAATTAGCGGCGAAACTAATTTAATGAAGGATAGATCGCCATTATTCAAGTAATTCAATCCCGGACGGGCTCACGATTCCGTTCTTCCACCGTAAACGCGCTGGAATACGTACTACAACGAATATTACTATTAAGGCCGGAGTTACGGGCCCGAGTGACGTTTATCTCGCTGGAAAATGCCCGGCAATCCGTACTGCCTGGCCGTATTCGACGTGACCCGTCTTCGATATTGTTCTGCGCGCAATTTGCAAGAGTCGTTGGCGTGGCTCGTTTTCAGTTGGGGTTAACGATCTTCGTTGAAGCGAGACGGGCCCCGATTCAGCCGATCCTGGCGTAGACATCGTCGTCTCTTGCCGCCTTGGTATTGCTGTAGAGTTAGAGCATTGATTGGTAAGACGACGACCAGTGTGATATGGAGGGAAAAAAGATGCGGAACAGAGTGAAAGGGAAACGAGAGGATGAAAATTAATCCGACGCCGTGTAGATTTGGGTAGATCTATTAAGGAACGGATTATTCTAACCGGTTGCATTGCTGACGAGAATGCACTCTTCCACAAAATGTAAGGATCAAGGAATTTTCACCGAATAATTGTGCCGATCTTTCAATTGCTGTAACTTCGTAAAAACAAAAGTATCATGGAATGGAAATAATTTTTACGACGAACCCTGAAGCTGCAATTTTTTTGTCTAACGTGCTCGATCGACGAAATTCGACTGAACTCGCTTGCAATTTCCGGCTGTTACATTCGAACTCGCCAAGTCGATAAATAATGTATCAGCAAGCGCGCAGAACTTTACCAGGCGATGAATCAACGCGCATGTACGCGCGGAAACCGGGTAATTCGTTGTGATGTAAATCGGGCCGGATGAATCGAGACAGAAAGCAGAAACTCTCTGCCGCCTCTGAACGAACTAGCTTGCAATTTAACGGAATTACAAAGGCACTGCCGATACACGTGAAGCGAGAGGATGAAAGAAAGAAACGAACGAGCCACTCAACAATTAGAGATTATCTCAATTAGCGCAGCTACAAGTGACAAGTACGATACTACCCTCTTGGAATTTTCAATCTTCGAATGCTCAGCGTGCAAGAAATTTGAATAATGTCTCTGATCAAACGGCAACGGAATGATTAACGAATAGAGGGGCAAAGGAAAGGATTAATCTGTAAGATTCCGTTTCACTTTTTCCCCTTTATAGCAGAACGTTCAAGAATGAATCGAAATCGATGTTCTTTCTGCAGGAAATCCATCCTTCAGCAACAAAGTCTGCCAGTAACGATAATTACCGATCGATATCCGATGAAGAAGAGTAATTTAAGGGGTTCACTGTTACAGATCGTTAGTCCTCTAATCACGAAACACAACGAGTGCCTCAGATATTGATGAACCTTAATACTTTTCATCCATCAAATTGAATACACTGTCAGAGTATATGAGAGACTCAGATATTTACTTATTTATCTATTTATTTTGTTGTTTTGCTCTCATCGCTACACCTACTGAACAATGATTTATACCACCTAATACCACCTGCCTTCATTCCAAACAACTATTGTCAGAACATTTTCTTAATAACTTCAATTTCGTGTGAAATATTGGAACACTTTGTAGGTACATGCCAAGTCGCTTCTTCATTAGCTCCAACGATCATGATGGATCCAAAATATATTTCACAATTACTCACGACACATAATAATTTAATTATCCGCAAGGTTTTTCCATCCAGTACCCTGTTACGCGATCGCACCATCGCTTTATCAATCGCACGTGCTGATGCGTCGTTTAATTGAAGTCGTCGTTACGTCGAAGACACGGTCTAACTCGGCTACGTGACTCGGTTAACGTGGCGTCAAGTCGGTATCTACTAATCGGTTAATTAAATCTAAGAAATTAATATTCCGCCGACGCGCGACGCATACGCCGCCGGCATACGGGAAACGAGCGTAAGAGCGTCGCACGGTTGCTCTCGCAAACGGCACTTTTTCGGAAGACGTTTTTATCGTTCGAGTGGACAGGAATATTTTCTGGCTGGTCCTTCGAGTTTCTCTGAATTAAAAACTCATCCATGTCGCGGCGTAGTTTCCGCCCCGTTAAGCGAAAATCCGATATAAACGTGACAAATTGTGCGTTTATAATTACAAACGGCAGTAGCGACAATGAAATTGATTTCTAAAAAATCTCGTACTATGAAAACAATAAACTGCAAACGTCGGTTTATAATTACAGTAATTGTAAGGAAGCAAGGATTCTCGAAGGCTTCATTACCGCGTATGTGCATTTAATTAATTTCATTAAACATCGCGTTCAATGTTGTTTACAGGTATTCGTTTATATGCCAATCCTCATTTTCCACAGGAAACCAATATAATTGCTTTTTAGAGAAATATCTCCGATTACCCTCAACGATCCCATATCCGATATCGGGGATGGTTTAGAAGGTCTGCACAGTAGTAGAGGGGTGGGAAGCAGCAGAATTGAAGACGTAATAATTATTCTTGGCCCCCAACTTCCCAGATTCATAAGAATAATAGGAAAGCCGGGCAGCCAAAAGAGTAGGCGATTGGACCTTCGCTAGAAGAAATCATAATAGATCCTAAAGAGGCTTCCTGTTGAATTTTCTTTGAGGACTTTTGACGGGCCGTGAATGCTCGAGGTGTTCCGCGTTATGGATTATGATGAATATATCGTATCGTGTTACCCGGCCGATGTTTTTCTTCTCCTCCCGCTCCTTCCTCTCTTTTTTTTTTTGGTTGTATTTATTTCTTGTTTTGTCTCCTTTCTTTTTCTTCCTCTATTCTTTAGGCTTGCTCGAGCAACTCCTCGTTCCATAGTACTCTTTGTAACGCGCGGTTCGTCAAACTTACGGGGGATTCGCGTTTTCTCTGGCGTGTTTTTCAAGCGTTTTAGCAACGGAACCGTTTGACCGACTTCCTGCCGGTGTAAAAAGCTGCGAAAACATGAGAAACACGAAAAACAGTGTTGGACGAGGGGACGCTTTGCGGATTAATCCGGTGGAAATTGTCAACCGATCCCAGACGTTCCAGTCCCACGCGATCAGCTCGTAAATAACTTTATCGAACACTTTCGGCGCGCTGGAATTTAATCACCGTGTAATAGATTCGACGTGATATTATATTAAAACACGTAATAAAGTATAATTGAGCCGGAGCGAAATGCGAAAACAAATTAATTGCCGTCGCTGAGACACAATGTCGGATCGTTAATTTCACACAAAGGAAGGAACATCGATGAATTTTATTGGTAGAGTGTGCACGCGTATACATACGGGGGTAGCGAGTGAGTGGCGAGAAGGGTTGCTTTGTCGCGAATTGATTTAATCGACATGAATCATGCACTGGTGTCGACGTTTCGCGACAAGGATCAAATAAATAACTATACATTAACCATTTTCCAAGTGGTCGTAATCAATTCATTTTATTGAAACGAAATACGCATTTAATCGAAAGCTGTCCACTCGAACCTTACGAATATTTGTTGGTAAACTCGATTCGTGCCCACGTCGATGAATAAAAAATAAGGTGAAAAGAAAATAGCGACTATAATTAATGTCGTACGAGCTGACTCTATTCTTTTTCCCTCTGTTTTTCTTTTATACCGCGAGAACAGTAGTCGGTACGAATATCTGAATTTTTTAAACACGAAATCTTTAACGAATTCATGAGCGCGTTTTGGGACGACGTTTAAAGCGTAATGAAAGAGTAAGTGCTCATATACGAGTAGGCGAAATACGAACGTAAACCGCAGTGCTGGCTCGTGTGTGGCTGGCACACCAGTTCCCTGCGCTTCGCTTTTAATCTAGGCCAAACACACTTCACGGTATTCCAGTGATGAAAATTGCTGCCGCTGCAATTTCAATCTTACGAATTCCCTTTCCTGTCGAGATATTAAATTCACGCGTCTCGTCAAACGTGACGCACAACGAACGACATCGACCTGCATGTGAAACGAACACGAGAGAGGATGAACTGAACCCGCGGTCAAAATGGGTTTTTTCAGCGTCCACCATTTTCGAATTAGACTGGGTGTCAGTGAAAATGGCAACGGGGCAAAAATCTGTATCCATGTTTCGTTACTCCATTTTGGATGCCATTCATTAGTTGTGTACCATCCTCAAGAATGGAGAAGTCAATTTACCTATTTTTATAATACATTTGCAAGATTTATTTTTCCACTATGCCCCAACATCCTTGGCTGTTAATGGCACAAGTCTTCTTCGTGAATTTTAAATCAAATATCGCTTGCCAATTATAGATGAATGAAATGTACAGCGCCGGCTCCACGTTCGAGATCCAAGCTCCTATTCCAGACACGTGAACGAAGATTTCATGCCATTCATTATACAGAAAATCCACTGCGCTTGGCATACCGTTCAGTCGAACATATTTCCCCTAAATAAGCACACACATATATGACTCGTCTTAGAATCGTTTCTTCAATAAAGGACAGAAAACAAGGCGAGAAACAAGGAGATCACGGAATGAAACAAAATTTGAGACATCCGATATCCGCAGATAGTTCAAGAACTGTTTCATAACTACATTCCGAGCATCCAGGGGCCCAGGCTTCAACATTAAAATTCATCGAACAAAATGATTAGCCTAGGCAAGTCTCGTTCCGTTGGGTCCTCGAGCGGCCCGTTCCAGCGAAAAGATTCCCACAAGCCTGATCTCGGATGCCCCGCGACACGAGTCGAACACCTCGTTCGCACATCGCTATTATTTACTCGCGTGCGAGCGTGAACTACATACATGTATATACGTCCGCCTTGTAGGCGTATCATTCGAAACCTTTAACACGTCGTGTCTTATCGAGCAGCGCCCCTCGACGAGCCTTAATACAACACGATAGCGCTAAATATGGTTCAGTGAGTTCTTTATGGCCGAACGGTTCGGGACCTGCTCCTAACGCGGATCCCAGGGCAGAAGTGTTCGCTACCGGTTCGCTGTACCTGGCCCTGTTCGCCGACAAGTGTATCTCGCGAGCAGATTGTGTTCCTTTCCGTTCTACGCGCCCGTCCCGTCGCTTCTCGCAAACACTGACGCGTCACGCAGCTGCCGACCGCTCGATTCCGCGTGCTTCCGCGTCGATCCACCGTCAGCTCGTTCCCGTGCCACGGGGAACACCTTTTATTCGCCTATACATGCGTTACCATGTCTCACTGAGCAGGGAGCGAGGGGGAGAGGGGGGAAAGGGTGAGAGTACGCAGGTGCAAAGCGGTTTCGTAAATTGACAAGCGTGAACGAGGAGGAAAAAAATAATCAGGCAGGCTTCAGAGGGATTGGGTTTAACGACCGAACGAAAATTTCGCCGGTATCGACCTGACTATCGGACGGTGATTGTACGCTCTCGTGGACAAGTTCGACCGTTTTAGACGGCAGTAGTATATCTGGTTCGAAGTCCGCGCAATTTAGCTTGCACGAAGTGTAATAATATTTATCGTCATTTATATAAATCCGGGCGACAGTGATTCCGCAGTCCGGCGATATCGTTCTCTGTCCAACGAGCTGGCCCATTCAAGAGTCGCCCCCCCGTCGACGACTATTTTCGATTAGCCAGCTCGGGATAGCCGTGCCAGAAGCCACTCGATTTACGTCTCAAGTGGCGAGGGAGGATCGCCCCGAACGGAGTGATAGGACGTACAATTTCGCGACCAACGCGGCTGTAGTCCTCCACCAACGTGTCCTCGAGCTCCAATTGTAGGGACGTGCGTATATAGTCGATTCACGCATCTCCAGTCAGATCGTTCGGACTTAGCATATCAAAGCCCTTATCGACTTAGAGACGGTTGGCTCGAGTGCGGCAACCCTCGACTCGGGCAGGGGTCGCGGTGAACAGAACTACATATCCCTTTGGAGATGCCTCGGGAAATGTGAAATTCAGAAAACACATAGAGACCCGTGCCCAGTGGCCGGTCAAGCGAACCGTAAATTTGCGGTCGCGTAGTCGACAAATCACGGTCCCCGGACGCGTAACCCTGCCGGCACCCACGTATACGTATACCCGCGATACGTGTCCGCCCAAAGTGGAAAATAGTGAGCTCAGAGATGGACACCAGCCACGATAAATCGAATGTATGACTGTTTTATTAAAAGGGATACCCGCCGCGGATTTTCAGTTACATCCAACCGAGCCCCGTCTTCGGCCAGCCATCGCCCAGAGGTGGGCCTGCTCTTTCAATCTCTGCCGCGGAGGATTTATTGCGACATCAAGATGGAGCTTTTTCGACATTCGCGCGTAGGATAGCTATATTTTTCCGGTATGCCTAGTTCGAGCATTTCGACACGGATGCTTGCCGGGAAGCCCCGATTCATATTCTCGATAGCGAGCTATTTCGTAATAGGTTGTTGCACAACAAAACGAATGAATTAATTAAACGCGACCGCCGGTTACATTGATATTTGTTTCCCGCGGCATTACAAGGATTAACGATCGAAGCCTAATCAACTATCGCGCGATAGATCGTTGGGGGATCGTTCGAATTATGTACCGTTCAATCGTTTCGAATACTGCAAACGAATCTGATACAGAAATTGCGATCACTTGATTCGCAGCAGCCCGCTGTGCATCGCATCCTTTGTAATACAACCTCGACTCTCTGCGAACCGTTCCGACGCACATTAAAGTCTTCGGAGGATAAAAACTTTTAACCCCGATTCCTAATTTCCGTACAAGTACCCGGTAGACGCGCACGCCGCAAAACGGTTTCCACCCTCGACCCAAAGTTTCCGCTCCTCGCGTAAACCGCCCGTGTTTCCGGAACCGCGACGGGAAAACAGAATTCGAGTGCGTCGTACAATCCTCCGGCGCTACTTCTGGTCGATCAATAGCCCGGTGCAGCGGAGCAACTACGATAAATGCAGCACCCCCCGCGATATAACCCCTGGCTGCGCGTCAACTTCGCCGCAATCTGCATAACCGTGAGCTCATTACCTTTTAATTACCAGCCCCGACGGCCGCGATGATTTTCATTGCCACTGAAACTCATCTAGCGCCCCGTCCCTCTCTCACAATGAAAGGGACTTTTCCTCGACAATGTTACACGCCCATTAATTTCGTTGCTAACTCCACCGGCGTCAGAGCGATAATTCTCTTCCTCTCGCTTCACTACGGCTCTCCACCCTCTCTCTCTCTCTCTCTCTCTCTCTCTCTCTCTTTCCCTCTGCTTCTCTCCTTCAATCCATCTCGTCCCGATGTTACCTTCACGGAAGGAGCAAAGCAACGCAGGTATTGTAAGCGTGTTTAAATGCGCCTGGTACACGCGAAATATCAATAAAGGGAATACCAAATTATGTTTGCTCGTGAATCGTGCAATCCCATCGCCACTGTTCGGTCGCGAGTTATTCCACCTTGCAGTTTCATGCTTAAGCTTGCATCGCTGTAATCGCTCGTCACTATTTACCATTTACCGAAGTGGACAATTTTATAAATCGATGTAAGGAGGACTACCGCGAAACTTTACCAATGTTGCGCAACTTGGCAAATTACTCGAACGATCAGCGAACTGTAATTAATACGGGTGAGTAAAAGTGGAAGGTATAGTTATACGATTTTACTGACAGAGCAGTGCATCGGATTATTACACGCCTGGCGTTCAACTATCACCAGCCTGATGCGCACCACGAGCCATAAAGAATCACTGGAACCGAGTGTAATAAAGCCATTACGCGGGCAATTTTCTGCAACTCGTGTATTCCCGTCTCGGGCAACATTTTTGAGTAAACAGACGGGCAAAGTGAGGCTCGCCGGTGAAACCGATAACCCTCAATCTGCATTTAACTATACTATGTAATACACGAGAGAAGTAACACGCCCATTAAAAGCAGCGTTCGGACGCGCGTCATTATCCCCTCACTTTTTCCCCGTGTCGCAAATTTGAAAAACTTTACCTAGGCGACGACAGATCCGCAATATGTACCATGCAATCATCGTGCGAGCACCTACAGCGTCCACCTGAACGAATTGTATGACTGTGAATCGTGTATCGATTTAAATAGTCTACAGAGAGCAGCAGCGGATCGGGCGAAAGATTATAATGATACGGGCTGCGGAACCGCGTGATTTCGTAATCTCTCAAAATGATACCCGCAGGCCTTCGTGGAACCCTTTGCCTCCGGAGAATCTAGCAGGACATTACGAAAGCACGACGACACGATGCCTTCGTTCGTGGTCGACGGTGTCGCGGAAATTATATCGGCAGAGGCGCAACAGGATGTCCACCAGGTAATGACGGTAATCACGTCTCAGCCAGGTATAATGTCTTTGTTCGAGGGTCCCCGGCGTTTGCTAAGTAACTATTCGTGTAACGCGCGATTGGGGATGTACAAGAAAAGCGTGCACTAATGAAACTTCGAGGAAACATGGGGTTTCGATTATTTGGAATAGAGGAGCGTTGGGATAATTTGTTGAATAATAAAACAATTGCTAAAGTATATTATTATTACTATTACTATTATTATTATTACTTTATCACGCAAGGGAAAATCCCTGCGAGCCAGAAAGTACACACGTTTAACAACGTTAAACAAGAAAACAGCAAAACGATGGGAAAGTAGAAAGCTCAGTGGTAGAGGACGCTCGAAAGAGACGAGGAAAGTTGAAAGACAAACATCGGAGGAATTAGATAGAATGGTGGATATTGCTTCGGAGAGAGAAGACGAACGAACAATCCGAAGAATCTCGAGGAAAGTTGAAGAGGCTGGAAAGTAAATCGATGCGAAAGGAGGAGACGATCCCGGGAACAAGGTGGCGGACGAACGTCGAAGTTGCGAGGCGTTCGAAAAAATTTACCAAGTACTGTAAAGAACGACGAGTGAAAACGGAGCCGGGGTTGCGAGGTACGAGGCGCGCGGGAATTTCAGCAGGACGTGAATGGAAGTAGAAACGAAACGGTCGCCGGCGAGAGAAAAGGACGAAGCACGGATGACTGGAGGGATGGTTGACCAGGTGGGGAGAGGAGAATAATGCAGGTGGTGGAGAAGCCTGCCGCGTATGATTATACGCCATCACGTATCTACGATTATGGCCGTTCGATCGTGCAAGACCGATCCGTGCACGGTATTATGAGCTTATCGTAGGCGTATAAGATAACCATGGTCGCTAAATTGAGATAGAAGCAGCGAGGGTAAAGTCGAGTGTCGATAGGTGGCAGGTCGAATCGGGATAGGCGAAGTGCCACAATGGGAAAGAGCGTACAGAGAACCGATAGAGCGACAGACGTACATACAGATAGACGAACGGATAGATATTCTTCGAAGGAGTAGAACAGAGGGCAAAGGGAACAGGATCGAGAATCCTAATTAACGGCATTGATCCGTACACATTTGCATACGTAAACAGAGGGGCCGATGTGTAGGCGTACTCGGAGATTCTTGGTGAATTCGAGAGCGATTCTGCGCCAGGCCACCCTTCCAGTGCCTGTACGGGCCGAGCACTGGCGCTTTTCGCATTCCACGCCGCCGACCGACACACCATCCAGGATGATCGGCACATCGTCGACATCCACTGCATCAGCCGGTGAACACAGAGGCACGGGGTTGCACACGGGTAGCGGGCGCAGGCGCCCTGATCGACATCCAAGAGAAATGAAAATGAAATCCAACATGGCGCCGGGTAGTCATCCTGCCACGTCGAGATTGGAGTTGCCCTTTCTCTTTACCTTCTCACCCCTGTGTGCTTTTCGCTGTGTTCTCTCTCCGTCGACGCGTCTGCTTTCCCTTGGTAGTACTCCGCCGTTCGCCAAGCACGACCCGTCTCTTTCACCCTGTTCCAACCCACCCTGCTATGTAAACTTCGACCCCCGCGAGCCCTATCGACACCTTCCATTAGTCGGTGGCTGCGTCGAAGGGTGAAGGAGCAGGTTTTATCGCGCTGCGAACTGTCTTTGCTCCGCTCGTCCGCCGAGTTGAAGTAAACTGCGGGATTTCACGGGTTCATAGAAACGGAATCCAAAGCTTACCTATCCCACCCCTCTGCCTTGACTCCCAGCCCGCCAAACCACCCGTGGTGCACCCTTTCCGCCACTTTTGCCGAGCCGCCTTTTTCCATTCTGGCCCGAGTGGACTCTTCTGGAAAGCGGAATAAAGACTATTGCCGTTGAAGCCGAAGAGAGAAACGGTGAAGCGTGGAGGATTCGATTGATCGTTCGATTACTGTCCTTGTGCGGGATATTCAGGGAATGACTGCGGTGGACCGTACACTTCTTTCCACTTACCAGAACAAACAACCGCGAATGAAGAAAAAAAAAAAGATTCAGTAGAATCGCAGCATTAGAAAGCTGAATAGTCTGCCCCTAGTGTTGCACGTAAGAGTTTCCCAAAAATTATCTGGCGTAGAATGTTGTAACTTTTTAAAAAAAGACATGCAGAAAGATATTCAAGAATATAATTTTAAAAAACACATGACCGATATCCCTAATCAATTTACAGCGGGGTGGAACGACAGTGACAATATAAAACCCGCATCTACGATGACTGCTTACTGTTACTTACACTCCTGCAGCGCGTTTTCTTCAGAAAACAGAACCATTTCTCCGGCTGCAGCCTCCGCTCGAAAACAACGGATACCTCTCGCCATGCCAATTAGCGTCGCGGGCGAACACGATCATTCTTGAATTATCCGGTCGTTTGCTCGCCCGCGCCTCGTCCCTTGCACCGTTCAGAAAGTCTGAGCAAGGGAAACGGTGGGGAACGGCGGGAGGAAAAACAGCGGGCGACGAAAGGAAAACATACGCGCAAATTGTTTCACCGTGGCAAACGTGAGACAGTCGAAATTGAAAATATTGGATTATTTGCATCGCGGTGCCCGCGTTCTCCGCGCACAATTCCCAAGCTGGGCGACGTCGACGCGACGGCGACGGCGACGCCACGAGAAACAAATGTTTCGCGTCGGCCGACTTGATCCTGTGACAGCGGTTACACGTACCCCGTTGGCCGCGGGATAAAAATCCCGAAATTAGTCGAAATCAGTGCACCAGAGGCGACGAGTCGAAGCGTCCGACGAACCGTACGGATGGAGATGTATCGGGAGGGCCGACGGATATGGAACAAGCGGACAGCCGTCACAATTTCCGGGTTTCAATATTGACGGCTGCCGAGAGCGAGCGTTATCCAATGTGTAAACTTTCGTCCTGTATTTTAATTTCGCGACGCTCAATATTCCGCCGTCTACGACGACGACTAGCGGGAGGACGAATAGCACGATGTCGACGCCAACAGCACCCGTGGAAAGTTTGCAATAACAGTTTAATCCCCGATGATGAGAGACTCCTGAAGGCCTCTTACCTCTCTTACCCTTTACCCCTTTCAGTCGAGTGCTCTTCAATCAAGCCGTGTGTTTGATTTAGAGCTATCCAAGATGCACTGATAATAATCGATAAATCCCGGTTTCACGAACGCGCATCCCCGCCGTGAAATCTTATCGCCGCGTTGCCCCTCGCAGCTTCTATATCCGAGACGAGGATGCGCGAGATATATACAGGTAACACCTTTGTTTGGACTAGCCCTCGTATCGTGATCGTTGCGATGGAAATAGTTCGAACGTGAAATATATCTTCAGATCGGATGGATTTTAATAGAATTGATTGTTATAATTCTGGACGGTTCATAAGGCTTTCAGGCTGGCGTAACAGGGCCACAATTGTTTCCCACTAAACGAATGTAAAATATAGACCGAAACAGGTTCCACAAGCGGCGATATTCTCTCTTCGCATCGCGATATCGAGCAATTTGTACCCCATGAGGGTCAGTTTAACCACGTCCACCGTATTTCCCGCTTATCAAACATCGCCCTAAAAACGAACAGAAGAACCCTGTATCGTGATTCGCCGGCGTGGCTCGCGGTCGACACACGCCTCGCCACGTCCATGTAAAATCGATTTGCCGTTTCTAACACTTGCTTCTTAATAGCCGGTAATTGAAGGCACGCGGAGAACGATCGTGCATCACGCACGTCGTGGACGCGCGCCGCCCAACACGATTTCTGTGCTCGACGGAATGCAACGTGTCGCGAGCGGAAGCCAATTGGTATCAACGTTCTATGTCAGGACGAAACAGTCGAGGACAATTTTTCGAGTAATCTTCGAGCATTGAAGATTATTATTACGCAGCACCGCGCGATGGATTTGCCCGAACACAGTTTTGCTAAGCTGCTTACGAGGCACCGCTGTAGGTCAGCTGCGACAAATCTATAAACGTAATGTTCAATAATGTTACCCCCGGCGAAAAGTGGTATCGCATGACCGCACGACACCCTCGACACGCGAGCCGTACGACCAACACGCATCCACTGTTCGGCCTGTATCGGCGTTTATTGCTTAGAAACGACCCACCCTCTGAAGGTATTTACTAGGGCAGACATCTCTATAGACGTCAAAGATACCCCGAGTAAGACCATGCGGTCCGTTGGACTGCGACGAATATCGTCAGGGATCAGCCACGTCAGATGTCACTGGGACGTACCTTCTAACGAAACCTGCTGCTGCAATCGATGCTGCGTTTAATAGGGTAGAAACAAACTGAACATCAGTGTCGAATGCTTTTAAATGTCACGTCGAATTCCGAGGATTCGCTCATTCTACTTGCTTCGTTGAAAACCGTACGCGCTTGGAAATAATTGCTGCACCACCGGTTAAGGATCTGTGCGAAAGTATAATCGACAGAGTAAATGTCATTGCCGCGTAATACTTTCTCACGCGTTATACCAATATTATCCTTCTGCTTGGAACTTAACCTGCATGCCAACTCCCTCGACCACGTTAACCCTATAAAAATCTGAGTTAAGGGAGGTTCGTGCGTTCGACTAGACCGCAGGGTATCACATCCAGAAGCAACTCCCTGCTTGTCGATCCGTCGAAATTGGATACTTTTTTATCGGCGCCGCGATCAAGGGTAAACTGCCTGTGTAACAGTTTCTCGACGATTCCACGAGATGTATCGGTGCGCCGTGAGATAGATGACAAAGGGAAGCCCGTCGTGTTCGCGACAGAATAGCAGACAGGAAGGAAGGAAAAGGTGGAGAACGAGGGGAGGCGACGGGGGTTGGTCGGTTTCGCTTTTATGAGGCGAAACACTTCCACGGCAGGGAGAAATATACGAGTTACGCGGGGCGGCCCTTGGGCTCGCTATCCTTCGATTCGAGCATTTGTCTCGCGCCAAATAACGCGTGTTATTCATGCTAAGGGACAATAAAGTGCACATGTTAAGTTCTGCCCGAGCGTTCCATCCAGCGGCCTCTGCCATCCTCTTTGCCAACCACCCGCCTTCGACTCCGTTAGGTACCCCGTTGCCCCGCGGTCTCACGATCCAGAAACTTTTTTCGACGACACCCGAATCGTATCCGCAGTGTTTCGCAGTTGCACTGCGCGGGACTGACGTAATGCAAGCCACTTTTCCTGGGCAGACGGGAATGGTTACGGAATACAATGGTCTCGTATCAATGATACATCGGGGAAAGTTTGGCAGATCGTGAATAATGACGTTACGTCTCGCGGTAGCGAGATCGATTTTCCTTTGGAAACCCAAATGGAGCCGACTTTAAGGGAGTCAGTGTCGGACGCACCTCTGTGGCCTCTCCCCGGGAATATAATTTCTTCCCGAAAGAAGATAACAAAGGTTCCCGGGGAGACTAGTAGTAGATGAACGGGAAGAAGCGTCGCGTTAACTATAATCGAAATCGAATTTGCGACAAACGACACGGAAAATAATCGTAAGAAGAACATTCTCACTGATCCATCAAGCAACTCTGCATCCCCCGTTCCCAAGCAAAAGTGTAGATTCCTCGCAACGCCATCACAGCAACGTATACAGCGCACTTAATTCGTGCCCGCGGTTAACCAGCGAGCAATCCGGCCAGCGCCGTCTTCGGTGATACAATTACGCGGCGGATGCCTCGGCCGTAGATTCGTTCCCGCCTTTTCAGTATGCCAGAGCAGAGAAATTATTCGGCTCGGCTCATTATCCGGCGGAGTCGATTTACCGGCGTGGAATTCGCCCGTGCCTTCGACCGCCGCGCCGCTTCATTTTCCACGAAACCGGAGATTACGTGCGGCTACGACGCCCGGTTCCCACACCGACCCGCTGGAATTCGATTTCTGGAGTTCCTCCTACGTGTGCACAGTCGCCAGGCCCTCTGTGTCTCCCTCCCGTAGCGTGTAGACATCGCGACCCTGCCTCCCCGTACGAGAACCGTACGACGATACAGGGCACCCACTCTCTTTCGCCGAGATGGATATACGAAGTTAAGAACGCGGGACCACGGGGGAAGTAGGCTTTTACCCGGTCATCGTGTTCTGACGGAAACGTGATTATTCCAAGTGCAGCCGGAACCGGCTTTGCACGCTCGCTCGATCGACGTTTACGCTAGCCCGTTTGGCGTATCCGTGTTTGCAGCTGGCATTGGACGCTCGAACGTTTCATGGGGTATAATCTGTGATTGCGACGATTACTGGTGATATCGAGGGATGATTTCTTGGAAGGGTTGAGTGTTCGGAGAACTTTGCCCGATCATTTCGAGCGGGGAAATTAAGATTGCAGCTTAGCTTGGTCTGATGCGCGTAAAAGTTTTATTTTGAATCGGGAACTTTGGAACGGGGAATATGTTTCTTCCGATAAGCATTGATATCGTCTCGGTGAAATAAACGAGAGTGCTCCCGTGGATTGAAAAGAATTCGGGGAACATAATATTCTTATGACTCTTATTTTTATGTTTAGCAATAATATATTTAAGCTTTGCACCGCCGCAATTTTCGTGCAATCGCTCTTATACTTTTTCACTCTTTTGTTAAATAAGATGCCGTCCTTCTGCCATCGTTTCACTAATAGGGTCAATGCTCTCGTTATTTTTCCTATCGTTACAACTAAAAAAGAAACTGTATACATAATGTATAATATTGATGTTCGGCATACATCGATGGTGCAATAGTTTGTCCGTTTCCTTTCGAGGCGCAGCGAGATATGAAGTCACAGAGACGAACTTATTGTTGAGTCAATTTGTGGGAAACAGAATGGCTGAAGACAGATTAAAGAACGCTAGGCCTAACAATAACGCATGGTGCGTTGGTCAGGGCCGATGCTTCTTTGAAAGAGATGGATGCGTATATAAAGCCAGTATCGCCCCATGCGAAAGGACAATATCGGCCCTGCTCCGTCATTGCGGGACTATCTATCTGTCCAGTGAGGCATGCATACCTCGGACTCTACGGAGTGAAGGAAAGGGAGAGAGAAAGAGGGAGATCACAGGGCACCCCACATAATGGGCTGCGGTCCGTAATGCAGCCAGATCCCTTTTCATTATTTTATGGTAATAATGCGGCACTCAGCCACCTTCTTTCTCTTACCGGCCGGACACCATTTCCATCTCTGATTCGCGTAAGAATAACCATCGAATCTCCTTTCTTCGCGCCAATCGGGATGATAAAACGATTCTCTGCTTAATAACGATGATGAAGTCCTGAATGAGGAATAAAATCGTCGACCTCATACATTTCCCTTATTATATCCGTGTTCGCTGAGAGCCACGGAGTACCTTTCCGCCTTGTTTTTAAATGCCATTCGGGGGAATGGCGATCGATCGTCAAAAAAACTATAGAGATCAGAGGGAAAAGAATTTTACGTCTCGATCAATCAATAAACGCGAGGGATATAAGTCGAATCTGAAGTGGCTACGGCAATCCCCCGGCGGGGAAAGAGAAAAGGAATTCGTACGTGAGTACATTTCTGACCGTTCAAGACGCCTGCCAGAAAAGTGTGCCCATCGTCCTTTACCAATAGGGAACGTGAGCCCCGTTTTAAGTTCTGGCCCTGCCAAATCCCGAACAGATTTGGGGTCTAGCCACTCCGCTTGGCCATTCGTCTTTCTCCTCTATCAGTATGTGACGCACGACGAGCTAACCCTCCCCCTTGCCCGCTCTCCACCACGACACTGCGTTATCCGATTTTGCGGAACAAAATTTCATCGGTCTCACAAATAACGAACGGTATAAGCACCTCTTATGGATCATTGCTGGTCCACTTATTTTTTAGAAGTGTCAGAGAAGTGGGCGGATGAAACGTTATGAATATATATAATGTCTCAGATTCGTCTTTTGTAACGATGTATCCTGGAACCGGAGAAAATTTATTTAATAATCTAACTTTTGGCAGAACGACGTGCGATATCGCGACGCAACGCGAATAAAAGCAGCGGCGTTAGGTATTTTTTATTCCATACCTGCAAGGAAAGGAATTACGTGGATTAATTGAAAGCGATTACAGCCTGACATAAAAGCGTGAATTAATAATGCTCGACTCGGCCGGTTTAAAAACTTTCAAACAGCTACAATTTTTTTTCACCTCCGGCTGCCTGGGAGAAGGGTTTCTTCCTCGAGGAGAATGCAGAAAGAAGAAACTGTCCGCAAACAACGTTCCCATCCCGCGGCCCTTTGTAATCTCGCCGTCTCTCATTAAGCCTGTCGACATTTTTACCAATCAACCCCCTTGATCGTTCTACGAAAAAAACAAGGGAATTAAGCACTCTAAAACGCGTGTCTGTGGAAGGGGTGAGGATTAGAAACAACCGCGCGGAACAAGGTCGACGCTTTAAATTGAATTGATACCGTGCTCACGAAGACGCTTTGAATAATTCGCTGGCCACCCCTCGTGCTCGATTCTAGCTGGAGGAAGGGGACAGTTCTGTTTATTTCTGATTACGTCGATGAAAAGGGGCGAGTAGATGAATGACGCTTGTCAGCCAGACGGCCCACAGACACTAGCAGTGATTAAATGCAAGATTTAACAGAATTACTACCGCGTCCCATCGTAGAGACTTTAAATTACGCGAAGGAGAACTTAATAAAAGAAAAAGAAAAACGGAGAAAGAAGGAAAAGGGTTCTCCCCTCAGCGTCGTCAACTGCGCTGAAATTTGTGCTCGCTGCAAACTTGCTCGTAGGCGGGGAACTTCGTTGAAGTATTTCGGGGAAAAAAGTTATCGTTATGGTCGACAAATATTTTCGAAGCCAGTTCCAGTAGCTCACAGAGACAAGGCGGACGCGGATGGGCGAGATTGTCGACGCTGGGCTCAAATCAAGACGCTGCCTAATCCAATCAGGGATGGTAATTGCGTGCGTAGCTCGGGGCAGCAAAGCCATTGGGGGCTGGCTGCAGACTACATCCCTGTGCTGCCAGGGGTGAGTCAGAGTTCACCCCTGGTGCGCGTGCCCATTTGCTTGCCTCTGCCTACGTAACTCAACCACTTCTATGACGCCAATAGAGAGTAGACGCATTCGTTGCTACTCTAAAGGCAAAGGCGCTAAACCGCGTCGTTATGGCTTTAGAATTGCTGAAGTTTAAGATTCCCGGATATCATCCTTTCGGTAACTGACGGGAACGTGGAATCAACGAAAGGAACTGTAACGATATTATTTTTGTTATCGTCACGCAAATTTTAATCGATTGAACTGCCGTGTATTTTCACTGAATCGAAGGGATAGCAGGCAGGATAGAAAATAGTTCATCGAATAGAAATTGATACAAAATAACTCGAAAAAAATTGGCACGGTTCGAATAGAGACAGAGGGACGAGAGGTAAATTGAAACGATAGTTCTCGCGGCGCAAGGTGAAATTTTTAACGCCGCGGAGAATTGAAGTTTATTGGTGGACAATTTGTAAACCAAAAAAAAAAAAAAATAGAAAGAAGGAAAACGTTGCGCACCGGGTTCGGTATACCAGCAGCAATTTGTCCCTACCCTCAGTGGTAGCAAACCACCCCCCAGCGATAGCCCTAACTAATATTTGTGGCGTCAAATCTGGTGTCGCGATGAACAGAATGGTCAAAGTTGACCCCTACGCTAAGCCTGCATTTTAGATTTCGTCGATCTGATACGCTGACCTGTTCCTCTCCTTTTTTATCTCATCAACTGCACGAGTATTTTCGACTCTCATTACTCATTACCATGCGTTACATGGATATAAGCCCTTTGTTACCAGTTGCCAACGCAACCCCCGTTGGTGGGCACTGTTTCAATCAAAAGTTACTATTAATTAGTTAGCCCAGTTCAGCGATCAATTGTAAACGTCGGCGACCTATCAACGGTTGCAACAGTTACAACGTTACCAGCAAACAAACTTCCAATTAATCGAAGAAAACTATGTTTCACATCAGCCTTCCAACCAATTTCCATCGAAACGTTCCAGCAACAACGCCAGTTTGCAACAACAACGCGTCGAGCGCAATTTGTTTCGGGCCAATATTTCCCTCCGTTCTTTTCCCGTTGAAAGTATACAATCAGCCGCTTATCAACCGTTCTATCGGATTTCCTGTAACGCGTATAATACGTGTCTAGGAAATAGCGGGGTTATCTTAATGAACTAAATAACTTTTCCACGGTAAATGGGGAACGTTTGCAGACAAACATTTCGATCAAGAGGCTAGCTGCTCGCAACACTTACGGGCACACGACATATCGTTGGGTTAAGGTAACGGCACTATAAACAGGATCTGCCACGATCGTTTTCAGCGAAGCATAAAGTCGATACGTGTCAAACTGGCAGCAGTAATTGCGCACAGTGCTGTATGTACCTGCGAATCTAGACGTCCGGCCCCGACCATACACGTGATACGTGCCTGTACAAGATAATGGTCCTGCATTCTGGCAAGGATCGGCTTACGACACGTGTCAACCAAGACCGAGACATCGTTTCGCGTATCCATTGCACTTTGCCCATCGTGTACCAACGACCAGAAGTGGAATCTACATACGGGGATAGCTCCGGGTGTAATTCA
Organism: Nomada lathburiana; assembly: GCA_963667235.1. Lineage (NCBI taxonomy): Eukaryota > Metazoa > Arthropoda > Insecta > Hymenoptera > Apidae > Nomada > Nomada lathburiana. The sequence goes on from OY763903.1 coordinate 11,733,656, forward strand.
ACCGCGTAACGACTGCGATCCTGTGAAAGTACGATCGGGAAATCGTAGAAAATAATACATGAAATGTCAGTAATCAATGTAGAAATTGCAATAGGTACTGAGTACCAGCTATTCGGAATTGTTTATTTCTTCTTTCGTGTAAAGATATATTTACAATCAAATATCAAACGTTCAATTTGATGTCCGCAAAACTATTATAATATATTACCTGCTCCCCTAATCTACAAAGTCTTCAGTGCAACCTCGAGTGGTGCATCTATAATATGTATATCCATGTGTACGGTATCGAACACTACATTTACTACTAAGGGAACTTCTCCGCGCGTGCATATGCAAAACAACTACTAAGACTGCACTCGAGAATCCCTGCGCCTATAGGGTAATACGGGATGATCTAACTGCATCACTGCCAGGTCATGCCACATTGTTCGTATCGGGCCGATCATCGTAACTCTAGGATTCAGATATCTATGCCAGACGACGACTGTAATGCTGGCAATCCTCCTACAGCGTCACCTATTCTGAAGGTTCTCAAAACCGGGCTCTCAGAATAAGCATAGATTACCTGTAAATAAAGATGTCATAAATCTGACAGGTATCTAGTCATCTTGACGATGGATTAAAAAATATTTATCCCTTTCACTGTAGATATAGCTATAGTAAAACCACAGGTGAACGAATGTTCCATTCTATAAATGAAAATTATTTGAGAACGTTCATTTATGTTTATATGACATTATATGCAGAATATTCAGGAACGTTTTTGCACATATTTGTTTTCTAAATCTTCTATAATTCGTAACCCTATCGTTTGAGAACCGACGAGAGGCGTGCCTTCTATCTTCGGCTTGAACCTATTCCGTATGGCGAGTTTTAGGGATACAACGGATTGTCGGCGATTCAAACGAACAGTATAGCCGGTCAATCCCAGATAACGGGGTTGATGCGTGCCAGAAGCAAGGGCGCATTCTTGTCGTTCGCCAGAACATTCACACAAGCCAACAACAGAGATGATCGGAACAGAGGCGGGCACGGAATAAATCAGATATCCACGATATCGGTCAAACTTTTAATTAGACCAGCATTCGATAACCACAAAGTCAATAAATAAACTGTTCCCCTACCAAACTGCATCTATTCATCGATTGAATAAAATTTATTACTTTCATTACCAAGATGCTCGTGATTTTATGTGCGAAAATAATTTCTCAATATCCGTAAAGAAGTGTGAATTGGTACAAATATTGCGAAAAAATTCTTGCAAAATTACAAAAATTCAAGAGTCGGAAATTTTTCGGCCACAATTTAGTGATCCCTTAATTTAGTCGGACAGTGTATCTAGATTTCTCGTATCCTTTATTACAACTTCTCAATGGTCCGCCAAACGTACTTTAAGTAGATTAAACCAGCACTGTTCAGACATTAGAAGATACGTTGCTTATTTTAATGAAGACTTCGAACGTCTCGGTGATAGGAAGCGTATCAACTAACGCCCGTGTGAAACACGCTCGTGATAGTTAAAGGGTTAATAGAAAGCTGCCACGAAGCTCAACTTACACAGATGTTCTAGACGCTTGGGCAACAACGGGCGATCTCAAACTCCACAAGGAACCACGAGCGACGGATTAAGAAAGATTAGGAGTAACGTTGGCTCCCCAATCCGATATTTTCTCCGCTTTCTCGATCCATTGTTACACTCCTGTTACATACGTCCCTCGAACGTCGTTGAAAGGACTATATCCGTCATGTAGCGTCGATTACCAAAAATAGATTCAATCAGCAGTGCATTTTCCGCGGCGGGAAACAGAACGAATACGCGCGGGGGACGGTTATTGTGAAGTGGCTGCTGATCATGACGAATCGATGAGATCTGGCATATGCGGCCGTGTGAACGCGAACATACATCTCAGCGGTATGCCTCGATATTAGACAGGCGTCTGGGCCAATATAGAAAATAGGAAAAATGAAATGGATATAAATGCATGGCCATTGTTTGCCGTTTCGTGCCCAGATACGTCCTCGTTACTCGGGTCCGACGATGAAACGAATGATCCGGGCTCTTGTTAAAAGTTATACGCGATAATACAGCGGGCTCCTAGCCGCTGTCGGGAAATCGATAGTTCTCTCATCAGCTAGCGCGATCGATGAACCGTGACGAGCAATTGTAACCGATAGCATTATCATTTTATTTATGACTCCGATGCTATGACGTATCCAGCGTGGATGGCGAACGAGCGTATTGAGCTCTGTGTGTTCTAATAAGCGAGAGATGTTACAATTCTATCAAATTTTGCCGCAAAATATACATATATCGAATGTATTTAAAGCACGCGGTTCATTATTAAAATATTGAATGCGGTTTAATTAATTTATAGAGTTCATTCTCTAACTGTTGCATAATCATAATTAACAATATGTTTGCGTCGAAAAATTGCTGCGTTGCTTCATACTGAATTTCTGAAGAATCAGTCATTCCTAAAGCATGCATAATTTTCAGACTTAAAAACCAAATATTCTTTCGACAATATCGATGCGTGTACATTATATAATTTTCAATCTTCATCACGTGCATACGATACTCGATGCCGTAGCGACGCCGGCGTCGCTGGCAACGTCGTTACGCCCTCGTCGTCGTCGTCGTCGTCGTCGTTGTCGTCGAGTTCGCCAGCTTCCGGAACTTCTGCGTGATAAAAGGACGGCGCGTAGAAAGGGTTGCAGAAGCGACGCTTTCCACCGTTCCAAACAGAATCAACCAACCACCCACGGCTAGGAAATGCGGCCGCGCGGTTGCTTGTATATACACACACGTGTACACACTTGCGTACACCCGCAGAAACTCGATGCGTCGCGCGAGACGGTGCTTGTGCAAACGCGCGAACCTGCAAACGCAAACCCGGCGAAAACGAACAGTTTCGCGCCGTTGTAATGATTTTCAGTTGACGTGAATATGCGCGTGTGTGGGTGAGTTAAAACGATTAGGAAGGTGAGCTAACATCGTTGGGTCCTCCGCGAAACACGGAGACCGAGTCACCCGACGAGAGAGAAGGTGGTTAACGAAGTGGGGAGGGAGGAGAGGGATCGAGAGAGAGAGAAAATCGACGATGTGAGAGAAACAGGATAACTGTTAACAGAAAGACGGTAGAAGAGGGTGAGATCGACATGGGTGGGCGGAGGATGACAGGGAAATGCTGGCAAGGGGTTGGAAAATGCATGACGAAACGCAACGGCAACACCATAGAAGTGAATTACCCGTAATTGGCCTTGGCAAGTTTAAAATATATTTTTGGTGATGCGATTTCAGCGGCTGTTTCAGACGCAACGGCCATTAGTCCGACTTTGTCTAATTGTTCACCCTGTTGTACGGCTTTCGTGCATTGGCACGCAGGTAGCCTGGGCGACGCCGCCAATCCCATTTCGGTAATCCAACTGCGTCCTTGTTTACTCGAACCCCGGCCAGAACGGCACCGAGTGGATACGAAACACGGCAAAGTGGAAAGGGAATTAAAGCCGGACCGCCTCTTGGCTCCACGAGTTTCGTTAGGAATCTGGGGGAAAAAAGTCCGGCAATCGCGTTAACCCGGTAAACGTTGTGCACGTTGGCTCTGCCATTTCGAGTCCGCGGGCATTCGTTAGTCTGTGTGAAGCTTAAATAATGTTCTTTTCAATTTGCTGGAACGCGAAGGACTTGGCAAATCACGTTTACGGAATGCTCCTCTATAATGTACGCGGGACGTGCCTGGGGTAATATGATTCATCCTGCTTCACTGTCTCCGATTGTTTTCGATGGACGAACGTATGTTTCATCAGCGACCACGAAGGGCGCCCTTAATGTCCTATCGCTGGCATGCAATGATGTTCAGGGTACGACCCCAGCATATTTATGCCCTTGTACTAATGGCCTAATAATACCGGTCGTAAAAGACTTGGGCGCACAGACGGTGCACAATATACTGCCGGACACATTTCTCTTAATAGTTTCGCAATCGCTGCGTATGACACTCGTTATCCGACGTGCTCTACGTACAGTGTCTTCAAGTTCGGTGAGCATGAGCATTTCCTTCTAAATATCATCGCCGTGGAAAATCTCGTAATTCAAATAGACGAGCACTCCTCGGATCCCGAAAAGCTACCCCCGATACGCGCAACAGTAATTCACGTGAAGCAACGATGTTTCACCCCTCAACAATCGACTGTCTTTCTACCTTACCGCCCAAATATCGCAGATGCTCGCGAAAGATTTACGCACCGGAGACCAAGAGAGCGAGAGAGAGAGAGAGAGAGAGGGGCACGATATAGCATAAGACAAAGCAACGAAGGGGAAGTGGCCGACGAAGTATAAGAGCCGTCCATAATTGCCAGTGCATTGTGGATATTAATTTAGTGGCTCGTTCATATCGAAAGTAATATCGACCGGCCCGGCCAAGGGAAAGTCTAATAGAAGTCGTCCAAAGATGAGTTACTGCCTTTAATTTCCCGATAATAGGGCCCGAGCAACCCTCCTAGCCGTCTCTCCAACCGCCCTATGCATCCACCCCCACCGCCTCCTTTCCCATTTCCCTTGCTCTTCCTTTCTCTTTCCGTAGGTCTCTCCTAGCCACTTGGAAACCAACGAACCATCGTCCTCCCGCTCGCTGGCCCCCGTCCTTCCCGTGGGTGCCATTGCTGGAGGTGGCGGCAGAATTGTTCGCTGATAGTTTCCGTGAGGGGTGCAGTCGGGCCAGTAGTTAACTTTGCGGTCGAAGCCATTCATTCCCGCGGAATAACTGTTTTATTGGCGAGCCCGCAGTACCCTCTCCTAGTGGCGGACGTTTATCAGAGGTGAATTATGCATGCCGTGACCGCGCCTTTTGTTTTTAATAAACGGATAAATCAACCCGGCGTAATTATACACAGAATGGAATAATGTTCTTGCGACTGTTCGAATGTAAGATGGTGCAATAGTTTTGGGAGACGGTGACGAATTTCAAACTAACACCTGTCGGCTTTTCGTTTTAAGGTTCAGTTCGGCAGTTTGCTTTTTTAATATACACGAGATCGCAGTGGTAGTCTGGCAGTCTGAACGGACAGTGATTCGCCGAAAGTATTAATTTTTTCAACGCACTGTCCACTCGGTCAGGGGCACGTTACGCTTGGCTAACTTTCCTGCGACTTGTCGAATGAAATTCCGGACGCGCCGGTGAATCTGCATCCTTCCGCTTCACGCGGCGCCGAGTTTCTTTCGCCGTCCCGGACAAAGGGCAGTCTATCAAAAGGAGCCAGCACCCGTCGCAGGCGGGCAAAGTGGTGTGACCGTAATTGAAATCGTCGAATCGTACCAGCAAAACTCTCCATCCTGACCCTGTTCACCGCGAATGGAGATATGAAATATTTTTTACACGAACACCGCAGCTGTGGCCATCGAAATGCCCGCCACGAGACTTAACCCTGGCCGAGTGGGACTCCTTCCACGAAACAATTTTTCCTGAAAGGACACACTGTCCCATCTTAACGAGGTGTCTGTCCGGTCGCCGTGAGGGGCATGACTGGCGGAAAAGAAGCGTTCGAGGAAAAAGTAAGCAGCTAGACTAGCGACAATTTTCTCGATCACGTCGATCCGTCGGATTATGACAGATCGGACGCAAGCGAAATCGTCACCGTGAACGATTCAGACAATTTCGTGATTGTCACTGATTTTATTGAATCGGAAAAATGACCTCGCTTTTCCCGTCCACGAGTGCCCACTACCAATCCTGGGGCAACCTGCGCCGTCACTTCGCACCATCATGCTGACGCCTTCGGAATCCCCTTCTGTCGTGCGTCTTGTATCTCTTCTGTCCCTTCATCAGCCGTGTACGAACGTAACCGCAAGCCACGCTGTTGCCGTACGTACTTCACCGAGTTTACCCGGGCATTCCGGCGCTATTGAATTGAAATAAACCTTCTCCGCCTCACTGCTGCCGTGAAAAAGAGAACCCACGAGTTGCAAACAGCTTTCGCGCAATGCAAATCATTCGGTGAACGCACCTACGTTCTTTAAGGACGGTTTCCGAACGTTTCTCGCGGCTTCGATATGGAATTCACACGTTCTCCGAAATGATCTGCTGCATTGAACATAAATGTTCGAACAATGCTTGAGAAGGAAGACATCAATCGTTACTACATTCAACTGGTCGCGTTACGTCAATTAACATAGATGCGTCGATTTTAATCTGTCCAAGTCGACCGTGAATTGAAATTTCGGAAATTCGTTTCCACCGGCGAAATGTAGACTGAAAGTCCAACGTAATTATCGACGCGCGGGCTGAATTCCTCTGGAACGAAACAACGCGGAACGACGGGCTCGATGATGCCCGGGCCGCATCGAAAGCGGCGCGAATGATTCATAAACCTGCGGCAATCTCCAGTGTCGGTACAAACCGCACAAGAGCTATTGGAATTTGTGACCTTCGGCGGAGCGAGGCGAAGCCTGTAATGCCGCGTACTCGCGCCCACTTGTGGGCGTCGAAATACGTGCCGTCCGCGCGCGCCTCGGTGAAGTTTGAGCAAATAAATTCATTCGGCCGCCGATACAGCGCTCACAAACACGGCGGAATTATTTTAAGCAGCGCGTGGTTATGTACGCGGCCGCATCTCGCGAGTACTGCCCTTTGTTGCGCGTATCAAATCCACGCTGAAACGCAACGAAACTAAATGTACAGCCGGCTTATTGGCGGCCGGACGATTGAGTTTCTCTGCACGATCGAAAATTGTTTTCATATCTGCTTGCCGTTTTGTCGCATCCGGCTGGAGGATTTGATAACGCGCAATGGGCATTCGTTAGGATTTTATGGAATGGTTAAAGTTGTTTGCCCCTTTATTCCTGTTATTTTCGCCTCTTGTTCTTGTTCGCGTCGCGTTAGAAACGAGGGTGCAACCGTACTTATCAGAAATGGCAAATAATTTCCACGGCTGGCATGAGAAATGGTCGAGGCAGCGGCTCATTAGCCTTCCTTTTTGTTCGTTCTAAAACGATTTCCCGCGTTGTCCCGCGGAACGGAAACGGCCTTCGGCGAGCGACTCTTATCGCCGTGCCTTCCTGTTCGCGTAAACCCACCGCGCAGACGAGGGACATCCTGCGATCTGCTTTTTTCTAACTTTGCACTTCCACTTTTCATAAACGCCTGTCCGGCCGACGATAATGTCCGCTCAATTTTGGCAAACTGTAACGATGGAAATGCATAATCGCTTCGCGCGAAACACCCACTGAACGTTTGTTCGCGTAAAACAGGAAGTATTAGCAAATTAACCGGCGTGCAGCTGCCGGATCGGCGTTGTTTCGCGTGCAAGCACGGTGCATCGTAGGGTGGCCGGCATGAAGACATCAACCGTGACGTTGTCGAATCGTGTAATGCGTGCATTAGAACGGGCAACGTGAGGACAGATGTCACGCATCCCCCGAATCGTGCCACGGATTTTCCACGCACGTGTCGCCACAGATTTGCCTCGATAGAGGCGGCCACATATGTTGTCGATATCGGTTCGCCACGATCATTAATTATTCGAGCATTTTTTCACCGTGCACCTAGGCCAATATTCGCTCGTTCGACGGCGGAACGCGATTGCCGTTCGATATGCAGCTTAATCGGCGATTGATCTGTAAATAAGTGAGAGGGAAACGATCGGTCGAGCGAGGTTCCAGCAACGGATAGCAATCGGAGAGTTGGCCAGCGTAATTTCATTTCGCGTAATGTCGGAATACTTACCTACTACGAAACCGACAGGGGAAGAAAATTGATGCGTTCATACTTACTGTACACGATTTATACAAGATCGAACTATCACGTACACGCGCAGCGCAACGAGAATACAAGATTGCTGACGACGAACGAAAATACCTAGCAAATTTTCTTACCACCGATCGCGGCGATGCAGGGGAAACAAGAATTTCACGAATTCCTGTTTAACAAGCTTACGTACGCAACACACGGCCGCCGGCCTTGCGTTTTTATCATGAAGCAATTGAAAATTTCATTATCAGGCGGTTATTAAAACTTCATCGAAATCCGATACATGTACATCGCTCGATTCCATTAACTTTTCCATCTACCCCGATCGAGTGGACGAGCACAATGAAAAAGTACAGTAACGGCGGGGGTGCGGGGGGGTTCGTTCCGTGCCGGATAACTCGTTTCCTAAAATAAAATAGATCTCTTTAAATGCCGCGGCGCGGGGATCAGCGGAGCCATTCGGATTTTCGCGAATAGACCCGCACGTTAATTGTACCGCGTTCCTGTTTTCACACATCCACGCTGTAAGCGCCCATAAATAAACGAGTTTCTTAATTAACCAAATTATACGCAACTGCATCAAAATTTCACATTACCAGTTAAGGGTTAATTGCATTCGCACCAGTCAACCGCGCAGCCACGCTAAGCCCTTTACGCCACTCAACTACGTGCCAGAAGCGAGATTTGCATCGTCGCAATTTCCACGTACAGATTCGCGCATATCTACGCGTCTGCCTCGTCGCTGCACCCAGTCGTATCTTGGAATTACAATTTTCAGACTGGAACTTCGAGGGACTACCTGGTCTGACGAACGATCAGCGTGGAAACAACGTTTCCCGCGTGGGAACGATTAGATCTCGCGTTTTCGACTCTGAATTCGAGGGGAAACTAACTCGTCCGCGGGAACGGGGTCGAAGACGCTGCGCGTTATCTAGGAGGACAATATCCTTTGACCAACGATAAAGGATAATAAAATTCCCGTCGCGGGGGAAAGTCTTTTCCAAGGAACGCGGGAGAAGCAAAAACGAATGTCGGTAATGGGTGTCCAAGATCGGGAGATTTAAACGATCCGAGGAGCGGAAAAATGGAGCAAAACAAACCGATGGAGGGACAGAGGGAAGGACGAAAGAAAGGGGGAAAAGAACGAAGAGAGGAAATATAAAGGTAAAAAAAGAAGGGGGAGAAAAAATTGAGACGACGAGGAAGGTAGGATGCAGAAGGAAGAGGCCAGCCGGAAAGGAGTGAAGGGCGAGGAGGTGAAAGGATGAGGAAGGAAGGCAGCGAGTATCTCGCAGTACGGTAGCCACGCCAAAGGTGTATCATAGCAGGGCCCAAAGTGTCGGATGCTCGTGGGATGTTCGGGGCCGTGAAGCGACTTGCCAGTCGGTCCAGTCGATGGAGGTAGAGTAGACGTGTTATGCTCGAGGATCGAACGGGAGCAACGAGGATGGACGCACGTAGGGGAGAAAGAGTGCGAACGGAAAGAAGAAGAGTGCCGGAGGAGAGGCAGGGAGGCAGTCGGCGTTCCGTCTTACCTTGTAATTTACTCACCGCGGGCCCCAGGCTATCCATCTCGTGGCATAACTCAGGGATGGGCCCATCGGAGCCCGACATTGTCACTTCCTCGCAGGGCACCGGCCAGGCTGCGCTCAAGAAAATTTGCCTCACCAGCACGCTCCGACGAATCCACGCGATTCAGATTTCACGGGTGTTTAGTTTCCTGAATGGACATAGTATAATTCCGTGGCGTGCCGGGGGATCATTCTCCCCCGTCCACTAAGCTTCGCCAACGGTTTCAACGGCGAGGAACGATTTTTCCAGCAGTAACGGGCGCAACATCACACGCCCCGAAGACGATCCTCGTGTCCTGTCAACGGTGGCATTTCCGTCCACGGTCCAATCTCCTTCGGCTGATTGCGCGTGACAAATAGCCCCGTCGAAGATAATTGAATTTATGATAGCATTATTCAGGCGCGGCTATTGTTTGCACGGGAAACGTGTACACGCGGCTCGCGCATCGAAGAACGAAGACGCTCGATCCGCCGGCGGATAAGCACTCTCATTCTCGTTCACCAACGAGCAATCGCTCAATTACACCGTGCCGACTAATCTCGTTAGAACCCGCACCACCTACCACCTGTCTATTGTTCGCCAGAATTATTGCCGCGCGCCCTGCGCTGGCGCGATCGAGCGTACACGAGGCGGGCGGACGAGGAAGACGATCGCTGCACCGTTTGTAAAGAGAAGTTTTCGCGGCGAGCCACCACGAAAGTGGCACGCCTAGGCACAGCCCTGACTTCGAAGCCGAGCTTCAATACAACGCTGCATACGTTTAGCTAAATTACACTTTATATATACCATTATTATTTCATGGGTCCCACTGATGTGCCCTCTCACGGCTGACGCCTTTTTCTCGTCCTCCCCGCCGCTACTTATCCCCCTTCTTCATTTCTGCCCCGGAGCGAAGCAAAAAGGTGGCGCACGAGCGTTCTGCTCTACGCACCGAGTAACCTCGCTATCGTTTCATTGGGCTTGCGACATTACCGCTAACTAGATTTTTTACTACACACTTATCCTCGTTCACGAGTAACCTTTTGGAACGTTTCAACGTTTGCCGGATAAGGAACGTGTGTTATTACGGTTCATTACGCGGTTACCGTCAAAGGGAATCGGTAATGCACGAATGGCAAACGCGATCATTCTCCCCGTGATACTTCCTTCGTTCCTTTTGCCCCGCGTTTTCAACAGAGAATTAAGAATAAAAAATGAAGAAGGGAGACGAGAACGGAGAGGAGGAAAACATGGCGGGGAAAAAGTGGAAGAAATAGGATTCTCCGATCGACTGATAAAACCATTCTAGAACGTCAATGGTTTTTCAGCGAAGGAACTTCCAAGTCACAAAGACCCTTTACCGTAAGTAATCAGACATGCAAAATCCTTCTTTTGTGCGCTCCATCTTCCTCCGTCCTCGTTCTGCCGTTCACCACCCTTTCTTCACCCTCATTCCCTTCGCCTCCTATTAATCGAACCGCCCCGGTTCTTGATTTCAACGATACTCTTCGCCTGTCCGTTTTTGATGACCCTAACCGAACCTCCATTCCGCACGATCGTATCGACGAACTTTCAGAGTCATTAGTAAAAGTGGTGGATGATATACGGACGTTCCACCACCTCTCCTTCGTGCCCCTCCTTTACATTTTTTTGTTTCTTTTGTCATTTAAGAAAAGCTGCATTAATCCGCGACAATGTAGCGTTGCTCTCCTTCGTCTTTCCTTCGTCTACCCTCGTCCCTTCTTCTCTATCCACCTCCTCGGTGCACACAGCTTGAGGGAACGTTTGAGACTAAAGTGCCACCAAGGTTGTCATATTGCTCCCGATCTCGAATCTGAAATTCAAATGACCGGAGCGCCATGACTTTCAAATCTATCGATTAGCAGATAGCACCGCGAGCTAGTACAAATTCACGGTGGCAGACGGGACGCTCGCGAATATTTACGCTGTCGAAAACGGAAGAGGGTAATATCCCCGGCAAATGAAAAATTTATTCCGCGAAACGTCGTTTGTCATTTTGTATCATCCGTGCATCGATTCACAGTGCGAAACAGCCTCCGCTGTCGTACCTTCTTCTGAGACATTTTTTCCCCCCGCCCGGTGATTCCTCGTTTCGACTAGGACCGAAAAAATGAACAAATCTCGTGCACGCGACTTAATGAAAGTACAGCAAACCGTGCAATACGTATTCCACGAAGAACGACAATCTTAATGAACCCGTTGTCCGCAAAATAATATGTATCATTCCGACATTGGCCGCGGCAGCGATAAACTACTTAATCGTCGGCCGATTGCACGCAAATCCCTCTCTTAAAAAGATTTACTTATCAGCCGTCATGTAAGGCGGTAATTAATTATTTGCCTCGGAGGCTTCCAAGGCGCGCTCTCGGAACGAGAGGCCGAAATTAATTCAATTTAATCCACGTCCACGCGAGGCAGGCGCCAAGATTCAGGTTCTCCGTCGTGGCCCTTTTCTTCGTTCCTCTCGTCAAGCGCAAAAACAAACGGGCCTGCAAAGCCACTTATGCAAAGCACCACCGACGGCAATTAAAACTAAGTAACAATTAGGCGACGAAGGGGTCGAACTATGTGAATGCGTGACCCTTTAGCGAGACGCGTGCACAAAAGCGAATACGCGGCCCTTTTCTTTTCTACGCCCTGTCGCCGTTGCTTCGTCTGCTAAACCTGTCTCTTTACCACTTGTTCGTCTCTCTTTTCCCACCTCGTCTCGCGGTGGCCCCTCACCTGTGCGCCATTTCATGCCTCTTCCGCTGTACGCCAGTCGGAGAACCTTAAACGCGCCTTTCAGTTCGCGCACCGGCGATTTAATGGACGCCAGGTCGCCGCAACTTCTGCGGCAGTTGAAAAAACTGCGTCGTCGCGTTGACGATCGCAACTTTGTCTGCTAATAATTAGCGATATTAATTAATGCAATTTTCACCTCGTCACCGGCAATCAATTCGAAGCCATTTCGTGTTTCTATCTCCCTTCACCCTGTTCTCCCATGCCGATGAATCTGCGCTATTTCATCGCGAGACTCAATCTTGCGGTATCTGAATTTCCCTTTTTTCGTTTCGTTCTTTTTCGCTTCTCTGTGATGCATCGAAAATCCTCGGTAAATGAGAAGTAAAATAAGGTGGTATTAAGGGCGCAAGAATGCAGGTGCCGTTGCGAACATTTTAACGCGAACATTACGCTGTAAAGTAGCTACGCAAATGGTAGTGAATATTTCAACGGGGAAATAAAACGAGTGGAATCGTTTCGAAGGATCTTCGCGTATGGGGCATAAAGTAAAGACGCTAAGAGGAACGAGGGAATGAGCAGCAAGAAACGGATCTGAATTCCCCCGCGTCTCGCAATTAAGCAATAAACATAAAGGACCGTGGACGTTTCAACATTCGCGGACAAACAGAAATATTTACAAGCCTGTATATCTGTGTCTAAAAGTCCCGCGGACAATTAGTGCTACATACTTCGCGGGGAACGCAGTCGTTCTAGCGAACTGTGCCGACTATCACGCGAATTTACAATCAAAATCGTCTTCCAAAACGAGGAGAACGGCGGAGAGGACTCTCGGCGAACCTTTACGGATAAGCGCGCACTAAATGAGAAAGCAGAGAGTCCTCGCGGGTACGCGAGAAACACTGACACCGGTTGCCTCGTGTCTGCGGGCAATTATAAGTTTTTCAAGCCTCTCGCCGACGAGATAACTCGAGTATTGCCATTCAAGGTCTTTCCAGTGAGCATCGAACCAAGTGCGATCAAGGTCTTAACGACAACTCTCGCCGCGAGTAAACTCGAAAGTTTTCGCGAACGGAAGCACCCTCGAAACTGCTGGCTTTCACCAAAGTTAAACAAACGATAACCCGTTCTTCGTCCGCGTTGCATCTCTTCGTTATGACTAAACCGCCTACGAAGAAACATCGGGCAATCGATCGGGAGACGTGGAAGCGTTTCGCTTGCCACCTGGATGCCACCACTCGCGCCTTAATTGTATTCGTATGTTCCGAGGGTTCGTTACCTTCTTTGCGAGCAAAACGAAGCACGCCGCGGCGAGTTTACGAATGGGCGTTCACGTATCGCGAACCGGAACCAACACTGTAATTCGTATGGTCGATGATCCGGTCGCAAGAGCTGTCAGTAACAAATGTGCAGTCGGCAGCGAGCACGCTCGAAATCGCGCGATCAGAAGTCACGGTAACTTTAATTGCCAGTTTTCAATTCGTTAGCGGTGCGCAACCGTGGCTGCGATACGTGACCAGAATCCGAACGTCCGCTGGGCAAAAAATTAGCATGCCTTCCTGCGACGTACCGCAGTCTGGCTAATTCGCAAAGACGCAAGGAATCGATTGGCTGGGAATTGTTGTAGATTGGCCGTCACCACGAAGGTGGACGAAAGGGTAATTTGAGGCGTAGACTGTCTCGCTCGATTTTTCCGCCTGAATCCACGCTGCTTTCCTTATTCGTTCGTTTCGGGAATCCTTTAATTTCTGCTTCGGAAATTATACAACGGAACGTCGTATGTGTATAATTTAACGCAAAGAGAAATCTGCTTGCAACAAAAGGTTCCAGTCCATATTTCATTGAGGAACATCATTGATAAAATATCGCTTCCTGCGATTCCACGTGAATTATTATTAGATTCTCTAGAGATGCTGCGTCAATCCACGTAGAATCATTTCCTTTGAAATTAAATTAGCGCCGATCGTTAATTGCCAGGCCTGTGCGTCCGTTGTTACGACTCTTCGCCTGCACGCTCGATTGCAGTATCATGAAACTCGTTGGACGGTCAGCTTTTCAATAGCAGGTTCTATGTTTTCATAATACTATTAATTATCAATTATGATAAACGTTCGTCCATCACGCGGCTGTGGTTGCGCACAGTCCATCGTTTTCGATTTCTCATCGCCGAGCCCCCGAAGCGCTGTCAATCATCGGGAGTGACGTGGTTCACTGCGGAAACTCATCGTTCGTCTCTACACCAGTATAACGCATTTCATGTGTACGCATATCACGCAATGGCCAAACCCGTGCTGTCGCCTCGGAGGCTATTGTAAAAATCACATTCCAATTTTCACCAGGAACGTACGCGTTTCATGGAAAGTGTCATCCGTGGGTACGTCAATCGTAAATATAATTTAATCGAAGAAACGATCAACCATTTTCTTCTCAAAATAAATGTACAACGCTAGGTATTGTGACACCTAAATTGAACCACCGATGAAACACCCAAACGTATACACGTAAGCGTCCCTCTTCGCGCGATCCGATGGACACGAATATTGTCCACCTCTTTGTCGGAACGTTGTTGTTCCAGATGAAATTGAAAATTCGAAACGGTCAAAGCCGACCGGCGATACGATACGCGTGTTAATACTGAATAACGATACGATTGATACGTTTACATAAATTCAATTAAGGAATATGCATTTGGAAATTATCATTTACGTACATGAACGTAACGCGAGACGCATGAAAAAGCAGAACAGGCGCGAGTTGTCCTCTGTGAATCGTAATCGTATTATCGTAACGCCACGCCCGGCACGCGAGAACAAAGGGAAATTCGATTTGAAAATACCCCGGTGCATAAAACAACCCGTTTGTTGGATTGGGAAATAATTTAGCCGATGGCACGATCGTCGGGACTCGCGTCATTACGCATTTCCTCGACTCTGTACGAGTTGTAATTCAATGCCCCCCTCCGCGGTTCCTGCTTTGTTACGCCGTGGCTAAACATCATTATTTGTAAACGGGGGTATGATTGATCGAAACACGTTGAAAGTGGCCAGACTCGCCACGCCACGCCGCGTCTCGCCTCGTGAAAGATAGATCGATGGGGATGCGAACGCCATTTCCTGGCCGGCATAAATATCGTTTCATGGAAATGAAATGCAACTCCTCTGGCCTTTGTTTAAATCTGCTTCCAACCCGCTAGAATTCATTTTCCTGCAACGCGACATCGTGTCACGGTAGTTACTTTCTCCGTTCCGTTGTTTGTTGAATACGAATGTTACAATTTGCAATTGTAATTCCTCCTGTATAATTAATGGTCGGCGCTTCGTTTAGATTATGCAATATTGTAAACGATCTTTACGATACTAAACGAATGACAGTCTTTATCCGTTTCGAAAAGCCCCCCCCCCCCCCGGCCGTCCAACTCTTCCCTTCGGAACATCGGCGGGCTCAAATTGCTTGTAACAAAGATTTAATTGAGGCAATTAACGGAGACAGAGTCGAGAGTGGGAGACGAGAACGGGAGTGACAGGGAAGTAGTGCAAGGGAAGGGTTGTCTGCGCGAGCGTGGCGATCTAAAGGAGAGCAACCGACACGTGGACACACGTGTGCCTCAATATTTATATATACAAGGTGCTCCACGAACGCGAATACCGTTTTTCAGTTGCAACGTGGGGCAGCCACGATCATTTCCATATCACGCTACGGTCAAGCAAGTCTGCGAGAAATTATTTACACACGAAGTAAGTACACTGAAAATTCAATTAATACACCCTTTGAAGCCGGCGTTCTAATTAAAAAGTTGATTGACACGCGTTTTTGGGGCCGACCAACGGAAACTGTACGTTTTTTAAAAGCGTCAAAGGTAGATTTAATATCGCGTCCCTTTGTAACTCGGAACTCGAGCACAGCTGTCCGTTACTATTTTTCAGGATAGTCAGAATCAGCGTGCAATATGAACAAAAAATTACTGCCGCTCAAACGAATCTCTATTACGATTATTCTTGCGTCCACTTTAAAACAAAATGCATATCCCCACATTTTTATGCGCCTACGTATTTGCGCATGCAGCAGACACCTAATTATACCATCTGATCGCAGCATCGAGCGAAACGTTAAGCCCACAAAGAAAAAATTGCCGTACAAACGGAACCATCGCGGTTAATCATTCCAACCATTTCTTACTTCCAGAACACCCAGTACGTCACGGCCAGCTACATCTATACGCGCACAAGCCGATAGATATACAGGCGGAGTGTGAGACGGTCGGCGTAAGGGTGGAAGTCCTCGTTGAAGGGTCCTCCAGTTTGCCGAAAAGGAAAGGACCTCGAATGCGTTATTTGAAAAGGGACGTCCGTCCTGCTGGGGTGGAGACGAGCCCCAGAAGTGACCCTCCATGTATTATTCCCTTCGAACGTCATTTCAAAAACGGCTTATCCGCCGCGAGACTATTAATGTCAAGCCTCCTCCTCGTCGACGCGTAAACGGAAGGGAAGAACCGGCGGATGACGACGACGACGACTACGACGATGTCACCGTGAACGGCGATCTGATTTGTCCAGGATCCTTCCCGATTTAAGGCGACCCCAGATTTAAATCCTTCCGACGACGAGCATTCCAGCCCGTAATGAAGCTGACACCGACCTCGCCACGGCACATTTCTCCGCCAGACAGCAGGAAGAGCAGAGAGGGTTCACGGACACTTGATAATTATTAACGTCTGGATGGCATAGTCAGTGCGACGTTCGCCATAATTTTCGACGAAATAAAACACCACCTGACTGTATATTACCGTTTTATCATTGATATCCACACCTGACACCGGCCTTTGCGCCCGATTATTCGTGTTCCGTTATGGAGCGCCATAAGCGTCGTACGCCAACGGTTTCCCATGAACGAAACGTTACAGTCGCAACGCTGATCGATTCGCGATGGAGAACGTTAGAGGCGAATCAACCTGTGAGCGTGTTACGCTCGATTTTTGGGTCGAGAAAAGAATACCATAAATTCGTAGCGATTCTAGACAAAATCTATAGCGAATATCCATGATATACAACCACGGCGTGGATATAAACAGGTAGCAATATTTAAGATTGAAGGGTTAAACGGTATAGCAAACATGGTGAATACGGCGAACGAATCGTACGGTCAAGAATAAAACCGTGACGATTTGTCTCCGCGTAAAAGGGATGACATTCGCCCCGGCGGTCGATCAAATTTTATGTAACGCTCGCGATCGTTGAAAAATTTCCGCCAAAACGGATTGTCGGAAACGCGAGGCGGAAATAAAACGGGAATACGTGGAACGGTCGTGAGGGGTTTGAAAATGTCGCGAAACGATCGCGAAACGAACGAGCAAGAAATAAAGCAACGTTCGCGGTCGAAGAATCTTCCGTTCGGAAGGATTAGGGCGTAACGTTGCATTGTCACCGTGAATACATTCGACCCTCTCTTTTCTTCTTGTCTCCCCCTCCTCATCCTCATCGCCGGGACTTCATAAATGTTTCCATAAATTTCCGCCTGCACTACGGTATCGCCGGGCCAAGCATAAAATTCAGCCGACTATTTTCCTGGGAGGCAGTTACGCGTTATCCGCGCAGATTGTCTGCAACGTTCGGACGTTTCTATCGCGGCATGAATAAAAACGCATCGCTTACCGATATCGAAAAATCGTTAGGAGAGCGTAACGCGAGATATACGTCGCGGATATTCCTGTGTACGCCCTGGTGGATTGGCGCAGAGGGACGCCACCCGATGCTCGATACTCTTGCTCTGACGCCGTTTCAATTATTCTTCGTTACTGACCCCGCGGCCGCAGAGCGTTTCACTCATTTGCGAGCATCGCGCGTGATCCGCGTGTTTGCTTTTCGAAGATTGCCGCGATAAATCAACGCTTCCACTGCGATCGCTGGAACGAAGGGGGACGGGGATTTTTCACGATCTGATTTTCTAGTGTGCTGCATGACAGATTGCGTGGAAGAAAAAGAATGGGACGATGGGAGGCGTGATTTACTGACGGACTACCTTGTATTCTTGTGCAGCGTGTACCACCTTCGGTTTGCATGGTTTATTTGGCTTACTGTTGTTATTATTTTCGAGTGCGGAGAATTTCTCGCAGTAAGATTATATTTTTGGTATCGCGTTGCCCATTCCTGATAAGTAATCCAATTCCAAACTGGTCTGTGGCATTTTTATCCCATAAGAACTATCAGGTTTAAAATATGTTCGAAATGATTTCAAACAGCGCGATGCAGCGTGGCAATAAGAGAAGAAGAATCGAGGGAATACATAGGAATTCGATACGTTCGAACACCTACTGTTGCGAATCGCCTGACGCTTTTATTATGGCAATCGTAAAGTAAGTTAGCGATCACCTGCGTCCGCTTGACCGAATTTATGGCGAGACCGATTTTACGTCGCGTCGAGGGAGAATTTCGCGCGGCGAACGTTCACACCGACACTCGTTTCCGCATGTATACACGTATATACAAGACGCGTTTAATTGCGACTGGAACGACGACGACGACGACGACGACGACGAGTCGGTGATCTTATTTTTACTTCCGGCGAATGGAAGCGTAAAGCTGTGTGAGCAACGACGACAGGAAGAACGAGGCGCTAGACCGAGGGAAAGAGCGCTTACGGTTTTGTTAATTAAATTTCTGGATTAATCCCGGTCGTCGCGACGCCCACGGTCGGGGCTAATACTTTCCCTTTAACCTGCCACGGCGAGAAAACCGACATCTCCGGCACGTGCGACTGCGTCCCTACAGCGTGGCGTTCTCCATGGGCCTGGAAAAAGGAAATGTGCTTTCACCTCCCACCGTTGCCATGAACTTTATGCCGCTGTAAGCACCGACCGTCGCCTCCTCAGACTTATTGCCACCGGCGTCGCGGATAAAATTACGAACGATTAGGGAAACGAATTGGGACGGTAATTTCACTACAACCCCGATGTCTCGTTTCGCCTCGTCTGCGACGAATTTTACGTCAATCTGCGTGATTCGAAGAAACCGCGATAAGCATTCCTTCGGCGGACCGAACTTTAAGGGGCGAAAGAATATTGCGTTTTGCATAATATGCCTCTTCTGCAAACTACGAGAATACTTTAATCAAAGTAATTAGGGATCGTAAGATCTGGTGTTGCTCTTATTAGTTTCGTATATAAATGTGCAAAAAATGTCGCCCCATTATCATGGTGACAAAAATATTGCGCACATAAGGTGACAATTTAATAGAAATAATGTAGAAAAGACCAATAATAGGAGCCAGAAAAATGATTGTACAATAAATCGGTATACTGCCGAGTAATCGCAGAGATCCCCTCAATCGCAAATAAAATGTGTCTGTCGTTTCGCGCGACTTAGTTGTGCTATACGGTTGAAATTCGCGAGACGTGGCCAAAAATACGACGACGTGGTGGACATTTAATCGCGTGGTTGACATGGTCGCGTTATTATCTTCACGCGGGAACTACATACGTCGGTGGCGCGTATAAACGACCGTCAACCTTATATTAATGGCGCCAGGTTTACGCCCTGACGTTTACCGCCTTCCACTGCTCGGTTCTCGGAAGTTATGAACTTTTCAGGAATTATGAGCGACGAGCGGGCACGGCCGACCGATTCTATGCGTACAGAACGAGGTCAGAAGAGGGAAGTTGAAAAATTCTTTAATGACAAACGAGAATTTCGCGGGGGGAACCTCGCATCGAGCATTAAAACACGTACAAAGGAGGTTCGACCGGTGTTGGACTTGGCACTGGTAAATTACTTTTTAAGCAGTCGCCGGTACCCGGGTGAGCTCGGCTGAAGAAAAGAAATATCTACGGTCACGTCTTGATTATAAACCCAGAGGACGGCGCTGTTATAACTGGATCGAGGGAGGTCTTATTAAACTAGATCTCCTTTTTATGCACTTCAGGGTGTAAGGTTGAATATATCCAGTTGGCGCGTCAACCGTTTTAAACGTTTTTACGGTGATAGTGCAAAAATTGTTGGACAATTTGTTAAGATTCCCACGAGACTCTGCGATTGTTGTGTACGTGGCATGTGGAACGAGATGAGACACAATTCAGGCAATTTAAACAGCATATGTATCCTAGTATCCATGAATTCATGATCTATTGCGCTATAACCGAGAGCACACGTTGGTGTTGAAACTAAAAATTCATAACTGTATCAATTATTAATCCTGTGCCGATGCCTCCATTCTTTACGATCTATTCCAGGGAGCATTAATCCCATGCGGAATTCGGTGCACAGCACTCCCATAAGGAATTGACCAGTATCTTCACGCTGGCCTCGTGTTAATTGAAAGATAACTGCTCGCGTCGTGGGGCAACAGTGTTGAATCTCCTTACTGATCTCGTTTTTACCAAGCCACGGACGACACCGACGCGTTAATATATTTTACGGGCGCCGACGAAGGAAAACAACGGGAGGAGAAAAAAAAAAACGGACAGAATTTCAAGGAGCTGCATCGCGGTGCAAGGGCTGGGAATGGCAGCCCTATCCTCGCGTTTGAAATACGATTGCGACGCTGATATAAAGCATGTCACGGACTGGGACCTTTACAGCGCACTAAAACCACGGGATCGAGGATGATCCAAAGGATAAAGATTCGGCCAGAGACACCATCCTGAGGGAGATACCCGATCCTTCGACCCCGTACACACAGGGAAGGCTGATTGTTTGACGTCGACGTGATATCATTTCCTGTCGCTCGCCCACGCGCCTTGATACGTCGGATTTAGCCTTTGCTTTACGCGGCTAGACGCCATAGTATACATGTACACGGCCGTCTATCACTCTCAGGCAAAACACTGGGTCCTGAAGTTTTAGGTGACACAAAGGGGTGTTAGCGTTCGGATATTCTTTTGTACGAATGTGACCCCTGGAAAAATATCTAGTACTTAATTTAGGGTTAATTTCCAGTGGACAAAAAATATCAATTGTGGTTGACGTGGTTCCAGCATTTAGATACTAAAATTATTTGTTAATGGTAATTCGATAAAAACTGTTCCGCGCTAGAGACTGCAGTGTTATATTTTATTATGAACGTATACAAAATTGGATCACCCTCGGAACTCGTTTCAAATCATATTATCCGTGATAAAGTAGGTTTTATCAGTTCGTTAATAATGAAATTAATATTGGTGAACGCATTACAGCGTTCTCTCTGTACCTTGATGGACAATTATGAATTTAAAGGGCCGGCGAAGGATATCGTTATGGCGGTAAAACAAAAAAGTCATTCAAGTTCTCATTCGAGAACTTCTTTTATTCTGCGCCGAATGCCTGATATATTGTACAAGAAAATTAGTGAACGTCGATTTGCAGCAGCTTTTTTTTTATCGGCCCCGAGTGTTTTCCGGCGAATAAAACGGCGGCAAGGTCGTAAACGAACATCGAAGGGACAGGAAGAACGATGCCACTTCGCGGGAACAGCCGTTAAGGTTAAGTCGAGTTATCGTCGTGGATTTACTGCAATGGATCGGCGTTAATATATCGTTTTACAGGCTCGAATGCCATTTATTTACGACGAAATAACTGCTGATGCGCGTGCGTACGCTACCGATGCAAAACGGAAATCGACTGACATAAAATTTCTATATCCCTAATGCCAAACAAAAAAGCCATGCCAAAACGTAGACATCCTCTTATTTAATAATTGAGAATGAATTGCTATCGAGCAAAGGAGCACCGCGAGTAGAAAATTGAAACAGAGAGCTTGCATTTGTTTGAACGACATTTAAACGAGTCGACAGCTCGCAAGCCCATGAAACATAGATTTGTAAGACGGCGACTCAAAATAAGGGATAAATTTTAATTCGGCCACGTGTCTCTCGGGTTCGCACACCACGTATACCTAAATTGTGAAACTATAACGAAAACGTGGGGCCGTTGTCCGTATCGACCATTTCGTCCATCGTTTCGCCAATGCAAAGATAATACACGGCTAATGGAGCTCGTACGAATCGTAATTATGACACATTCAAAGCATCGGTACGAAGCGAGCTGTGTGAATAATAATTTGCGGTCTCGACCGCCTTTAACGAGTTCAAAGCCCCTTGCGATGCACGTTATTATCGCCGCGTACACCATACGACTTGATGTTCGCGCGTTGCAATTAGATTGCTTGCATATTATTTCTAATCATCAGAAAATGCCGTTTCCATCGCGCTTGCCGTCTGGTTACAGGAATTTCATTTTCCGCCACGCTCGTCGGGGAAAAAAGTTAATTTGCTCCGTCGATCATTTCAAACCTTTTTCACCTGTCCATAAATTCCAGCAAGAAACTGTAAGATATAGCGCACCATCGCCAAGCGTTTTGCTGAGCGATCTAAAATCTAATTTACAGAAGATGGATATCGTACATAAAACGCAATTAACATTGCACCCTATCTCGTTCCCCTGCTTTAGCATAAAAAAAAACGAAACATTTCCTGCTGTCTCTCGTCCAG
This sequence comes from Nomada lathburiana, assembly GCA_963667235.1. Taxonomy (NCBI): domain Eukaryota; kingdom Metazoa; phylum Arthropoda; class Insecta; order Hymenoptera; family Apidae; genus Nomada; species Nomada lathburiana. Next base: position 11,756,150 of record OY763903.1, read on the forward strand.
TTTTTGCCGAAATGAAATGGAAAAAAAGTTCATCGAGCTTACGTATAAATCTATTTTCGTAAACGAATTATCATTTCGCGAGGCAGACTTCGACCTGTGTGTATCGTTTCGGCACCGTGTCTGCAAATAACCGATTCTCGTAAGGTAACGGTACGAACCGACTCGTTATACTGCGAGAAGTTCTTCGTGTTCACTGTTCAAGCCTCGCCGTTCCTCGTTGCAACCGTACACGTGAACGAGCAGAACGGCAGCCGTTATGCATATTGTCTATCGGAATGAAACATCACCGAAATGGAAATCAGAGGAAAGCGTAACTCCCTGGCTCGATCCAGCCAGGTGTATTATATCTGTCCACGCTGGTCGCCAGAGTCAGCTCTCTGCGCGTCTGTATAACCATTCGTTCTTCCAGAAAGCAGTAAGAGCACGCTAGAAACACCGCCATCGCCATCACCACCCACCGAGAATTTTATCGCCTGCATGACCGCGGCAATAAAGCGCCATATTTAGTGCGCCCTGCGAATCTCGCCGTCGAAGTAATGAAAAGCTCCGTGCACACATTCGTGAAATATCCTTGAACCATGCTACACCCTCGAGGAAAATGTTTAATTGGGTCAAGGGACCGTGACCTCCTATCGTCTAACGTGTATGCCTACCAGCTGAGCCGAGGATAAAAAGAGAAAAGAAAAAATGGGAAAAAAAGAGAGGAAAGCTGCTTGCTTGACAAATGAAGAGGGTGGCTGGCTGGAACTTGTGATGGCTGGGTTGCTTTTTTTCAAAGCCTTTTATGCACAAATTAAACGGTCTTGTTAAGTCCTTTTTTCGCAGGGGTATTATAAAAGAACGAAAAGGTGTCAGTTCAATGTTTTAAATTTCTGTCGGATAAAAATATTTCTGCCCTTAAAATAACGAATTTCGTTCCTGCGTAACAAAAATATTTGCCGTGTTTTTTGGTAACCGATTTTACCAGCCGCCTTTCTATTGCGATTGCGCGTTAATTAAAAAATTGTACAAGGTTCCGTTCGTTAATTACCATTGCCGGGGGAGGTCGTTACTGTGTCGAAGACAAGGTAGTGCGCACGCGGCGAAGGGAGTTAGAAACAGTGAAATTTCTATTCAGCTACGATATTAAAACCATCCCCCGTCCCTTTCTGCAACGGCCGAATTACGAAATTACTTAAAGGATCCATGGTAACTTCCACCGAAAGGCTCTTTTAATTAATAGTTCGCTAGCTGCGCGTTGAATACCCAGCAATCACCCAAGTGGTTATCAAAGTAATCTCTGTTCAACGTGCAGAGACTTAACGGAGATTTTCACTAACTCAGCCGTTCTGGTTGTTATGCAAAAAAGAAAAAAAAACGAGATCGATGGAATGAAGTGAGTAATGATAAATCTCGTTACGAAGATGCCGTGCTACATACGTTCCCTATTTTATTGCAATGACAATTTACGCGATATCAATATACGCCAATGTTTACGCTTATTTTAATATGCATTAAAGCGCATTACGATCATAAACGCACGTTTCATACGGTACCAATTATCAGCGAAATGTTCCAAACAGATATACAGGTATCGTCATGCCAAAGAAACAAATTTGATCAGCCGTATGATAAATTTATAGTATCTGTAATTCGATGAACCCATTCGAAACTCGCTTCGAATTCCCACGTCGTACGCGGACAATCCTGTTTCATAGTTTCGCGTGAAAAATACTGATCCCGTCCGAATTATATCCGTTTTACAATCGATACAAGAGCCACCGGCCGCTTAAACGATCAACCATGTCGCATAATTCACAAAGATTCACGCTTTCTGGCCACGCTCCCGTGATACTTACGACCCACTGACCTACCTTCCCTTCGTGCACCCTTCCTGGGAGGCACGAAAGTACCTATAAAAAAAAAAAAACGAAGTCTGAGCGGTAAGTCTCGGTAAGAACCATCGACAGGGTTAGTGCCCTTAAAAATGCATACGATCCAGCTCGTATGTTTTTTATGGACCACCGTCGGTATACATTCACCCTTACCCTACGTACCCCAATGTATAACTGTGTGCGTCCTCGATCTCGTATAAGTGTCAGGCTTTCTCAATCCTTTTATCATTACGATTCACGGAAGCAGCAGATCGGTTGTGAAAATTCGAAGGCAGATTGATTATTCATAGGACCGTTGGAAACGAAATGATCGGGGGTGCAAGAGTTTGCGGAATAAACTTCTCAAGTGTGGAATATTGCGCGGTTCGCGTAACTAGTAGCTGCGAATGCAAGTACAGGCATCAATCTCCGGTACAAGCTCCCATAACTAATTATAAGTTTGTTTCACTTTAGTAGATACTAAGCAGAGCGTACTCTCTATTGTTTGGAAACTTCAACTCGACGCTGTCCCTTTGTGTGCAACGCGGGACTAGCTGCTGACCCATCTACTACCTTCGATTCAGCGATACGACGGTATTAATGTTAGCGAACTGTTGCCAACTAATGACGACCGACCAAGGAAAATTCCCTCCCCGCTCTCGATGCCGGCTTGTTTATCTTAAAGCTGACTATTGTACAATTAACCAAGTTGAACCTGTAACGATCGTCGATTGGAATTCAACGTGGCATTACCTGGGCTGGCAAAACGGAAAACTCTATTGATGTACATACAAGATTGTCTCAGATATTTCCAGGCTCGACTCCACGAATTAGAATGCAGCCGACAATAAAATACGTGCTGGTAGTAGAGGAAGAAGTGATTAATTGTAGAAAGTATATCGAGTAGAAAGCGTGGAAGAAAATCGATGAAACGGATATCAGGTAGGAGCCTGAATTAATCATCGTGACAAACGATGTATGGCACGCTGACGGCAATAGTTAAATCATACTTCACGGTGGCCATGGGCTGTTTATAATCGAGCAACACGCACAACATATCGCTGAAAAGCGGAGTGATCGGTGGATTAAATTAGTTTCCGACTTCCTATCCGATCAGCCGGAAGAATCTGTCGTCCCTTTCAGTTTTCCTCCTCTCTTTTTCTCCTTAGTCGATTCGTTTGCTGAAATCCACTGGCTTTCGCGCGAACGCATCGTAAGCGACCGCTTTACCGGATGCTTCGGTGTCGTTACGAGGCAACGAAGATGGAGAAAGATAGAGGGAGGGAGACAGGTTCTACAATTTATTACATTTTCCCGTTAAATAACCTGGCTCACGGGTCGGAAGGAATTTGATCGATGGAAATGTTGGCTCGGAGTCCGACGATAATGCAATCTCCTTTATCATTATGGCAGCTGGCTTATGTAATTATACGCGAAAATGCAACGTGGACGGTGTGTAATGATTTCTGAAATACATTTTATATTCCCCGGCCGCTCCATTGAATATGTATGAAACACGGAAGATTGTGAATGTAAATGTAAATCCTGGGCGCAAGAAAACGAAACGAAAAAGTGATATAACGTCACGAATGTGCTCGCCGCACGAGAGTAGCCCGGTATCGACAAATTCCTTAGAATGACACATACTTCGTGTGCGACAAACAAAAAAAGAAACAAAAAGTGCAATTATACCCTGCTTCTCGAATATAACATATCATAGTCGAACGCGACAACGAACCGTATCTCCTATCTTTTTATTACACTGTCGAAGAAACAACGACTCACCGTTGACAGATTTATTTAATGCCGCAAAGAGGGCAGTTAACGCGGGATATTCCCCCGTCATAAATCAATGGGGCTCGATTACGACAGTCCAGGCGCTTCTTCAAACAAAAGGGGAAAGGGAACGGGAAGATGTGGAAAGTGGCAAGAAGTTCCGCGTGTCCTGCGAGGACCGTTTGCACAGCGTTGAAAGAAACCGTCGGAAGGAGAAGGAGAGACAGGACGAAGACATTAATTTCTAAGCTTTATGCGGTTCTTATTAGAATCACCGTGAAGCCGGTGCAGGTGCAGCTGCCCCCAGAAATATGACTCTATTTTTCGTCCGCCCTCGACTTATTTGCACGACTGGTGAAAACGTCCGGCACCAGAGGAGGCCAACAGTTTATATTACGTGAAGGTGAACACGTGGAAGCTGGTTCGTAAGGTTACCGGCCATTCTTTTTTTCCATTCCTTTATCTCCGACCGACCTGGATAACATCCAGCCTCTCTGTTCCTTAAATTTGACAGGCGTTGGAAGGTATTTCAAGTGAGTTCCACGTGCACGGGGCGATATATTGGCCGTCTCGATAGAAGTTTAAAATTCCCTCTGCCGCGTGGCTCCTGTAAAAATGCCAAGATAAAATGGCATGGCTTAATTAAAGGTATTAAAGTAGTTTTTTGTCGAGCCGCTCGTTTCTTATATTATCACCATATTCATGAAAGTAATGGTAATTACATACGGGACTAAAAGCGTAAAGAACGTAACTTTTCACAAGAAAAAAAAAAACGTTCGCCTGATAAAATCTACATGATTCTCTTGTTCCCACCCTCGTTCACCCGCGCGGACGCATCTACGCATACATACGTATGTGCTAACCCGGCCAGACTTTACGATTATCCTCTCTTTTTTTTATTTAAAATTTGTCACAATCGAGAGGAAATATTTAATATGGAAGCGTTGTAATGTCGTTCGAACCGGTTGCTTCTTCGGTCTTGTTCTTACTCTTCTCCATCCTCTTCGTCTTTTCGACTTATTTTGTTTCACCTCGCGCCGCGCCGCCTTGCGTTACCGAACGACACGTATCTATCCACGCTTTTACGCTTATCCCCTTATCCCGTTCACCTCGCGTTTTATCCATACGTCGAAGACGTCTCGATATTGGTAGTCAGTCAAGCGAGCGGGTCATATGAAATTCCGCGCCATCGTTTTCTATCGGTAATGGACTATTTCTATACGGAGTTGGGAATTTAATTCGACGATCCTTTGAATGGGACACGCTTCTCTGGGAGCATCACGGATGAAAAGTTCGAAGGCTTCATAAATACGGTTCCAAACGGAGACGCATCCAGTTTGGTCGAATAATAGGATCTGGAAGGAATCTGCATGCAACCGAGACGGCATGTGACTAAAAAACGAATTAAAATTGTGACTCTTTATACTCCGCAGACAACTATCAACTATGTCGGAATAAATTGTGAAAATAATACCTGAATGGTAAATTCAGGTCGTACTGAAAATATATCTGTTCCTTCGGGCATAGTATTAGATAGAATTCAATGATCCGTTGATACGAAAATGTAAGCAGTGTCATACTGACCTACCCAGAAACATGTATCGGCGATGACGTTCTGGTACACGGGGAATCTATTTGTTCTCGACGTTGCTAAAAACCCGTGGCAGCCGGATAACGTGGCATAAAAATGCGCTCGCTAGGTTGCAGTAATAAAATGAGCACAAAAGATTATTTACGCTCGCTGCACTTACATCCAATAAAGAACAAGTATTGGACGACATCAGCGTGGATCCAATATGTTCCCTTGTGTTGGATACCGATGTGCATCGGCCACGAATACAAATAGAACGAGAGCCGCCGCGAGTGGGGCTGCCCTTTTAAACTGACTTCGAGAAAAATTGATATTCTTGCCTGCGTGCGTTTGCCTTAAAACGTAATAAAGCTTATCCAGCGGGGTAGACGCTCCCAAGCGTGGTGGATTTATCAGGGCGAGGCGAGGTTGGAAGTCAACGCTGAAAACAACGCGAGACCCGGGGGAAGTTATTTCGCGGACGTAATCAAAAAAACTTTGAACAATTTATTCTGGCTAATTTCCAACGATTACCACGGCAGAAGGAATGGAATTACCAGCAAATTGCGGGGGAATTGTATTACCCTTGTAACGTAACAAACCCCATGGAAACTGTGTCTGTAATTATTAAACCCAGCCGTTTCTTCGTTAAGAATATATATCGAAATTATCTGGTGAAGCGGGGTAAAGAAACAGACATATTGAAAACGAATGGTGCATGCAAAAATGTATAACAGATACCCAGTCACGTTGGTCTGACGATAAAGTTCAAACGAATAATGTATGTAGGAACTTTCATCGATCATTATTATTCTCCGCGGAACAGTGAAACGAACAAATCTGATTGTAAGCGTACAAAAGGGCAGCGACGATACAAGTGATGCAAGCGCAAGTTAACTGTAAGAGACAGCACAAACAAGTACGAAGGAGGGTGTATTTGTTCCAACGAGCATCGGGCCATGAGTCGCACAAAGAAAGAACAAAGGCAACGAGGAGGTCAAATGGAGAGATAGCAGGATCTTTTGTATCCGTGGAAAAACGAAGAAAGGAAAGCGGACTGAATCTAAGAGCGTTTTTAAATCAGCGTAACCCAACGTATTGCTTGCGGCGTTCACCTGTGGTAATGGCTGCATAAACTGCCGACCCCGGTTCCCGTCGGTCCTTGTTCCATCCAGTCGAGAGTTATTTGGGCGCACACCTTTCTACCTTTTCTCCACCTTCATTTCCTACCATCAGTACCACCTGTATTCTAATTTATCCATCACCGTACGTTCAACCAGCGTCGACTGTATTTTTATCTTTTCAATATCGCACCCCAAGTGATGTGAACTGAAAATATGTAAAAAATATATGTAAACGCGCGGAACCTTCGTACTGTTGTACAAAATATCTATTCAATTCACTGTCAAAGAAACACTTAACCAATCATTCTATCGCCACATTACCGATTCTCACCATCCGCGAAGCCCACCTCGCCGAGAGATTAATTCGAACAGCACGGAACGACAAAAACGAATAATATCTACACACACGTATATATAATATATACCTGTTGGCAATTAATAAACGCGGTATCGAGAATGGTAGAGACCCCGTTCCATTGGCGTTATAACCGCGGTATAATGGCGATGAGGCCTGAACACACGGTGTCGGAAAGATACTGCTTGAACGAATTAACCATTATAAGTACCAGCAGAACGTACCAGGATATCGGATCATTTGTAAAGCAATAACGCCCGATAAATCTCCATCCTTTCATTACTATAAATTCCCGGGCGTTGCGGATTTTTGCTCGTCCGCGCTCGACCGGTCAGACGGCCGGCAATAAATGTTATATAGGTATATAAAATTCAGGCTGCATCCGCACGGCTATGTTGTATATAATCACAATTAGCGTCCTATTAGGCACTGAATGTGCCTCCTTATTTATGCTGTGCATTAACATACCTACCTCTATGTAAACTTATATCATTTCCATCATCCCCCTTTACTTCCTCGCAGCCCTTGAACATATCGTTCTCGGCCTTCGACTCGTTCGACCCGAAACCGCACGGTTCCGCAATGGAACCTCCAGAAGACAACGGGTTCCCCTGGTTCCCCAACCCGTCGTACGATTTACGATTACATTTGCCGTTGGTCGAGCATTAAATAAGAAATATCCAAGCGGGTATTAAGCACTTTGGATAAAGTATCAGTATCGACCTGTACAACGAAATGTACGATTGCTTTTGATGCGAAATAAATTTTGTTGCACGCGAATATTAACTGCAATGGTCGTTCTCAACGATTACCTGATGGAATAAAAAGAGTTCGATCCAGTTGATATTGTTTGCATTGTCCCCATCTTAATTGTACGAAATTGCTCCAGAGGCAAAGGTGCGTCTAATTGTGAGAAAAGTCTTGCTCCCCAATCTGAATAATAACCCCCAGCGGAATTCATATGTCATCGAAAAGAAACAGCTCTGATGTTTCGCACGATAGCGAGATACCACGTGAAATTGAATCGAGAGGGAACAATGAAAATCACGATGCGGCTCTCACCGTGTGTGATGCACATAGGAACCCGTGAACCATTCCCTGGACCCTGGCGATGGTGCGGCCCCGAGGTCAGGGCCTTGCCCATGGTGTATCGTGAGGACCTCAGCAGGGTGTCCATGCTTTTCTCTGTATTAATAACATGGCTCGACCAATGCCAGCTATACATTAAAGAAAATAATCATCATAATCGTGCGTAATACGTCCGGTAAACCGTGATTTCGCGTACGTTCAACTCGCCAGAGACAAATAGCACTCCTGCCCGTGGAATGGTTATTGAATACAAATATTCACCTTGTACCTATAAATTCTAGATAACTGGTTTATTTAAAAAAAATCCTGACAAAGATCCAGGTCATAGTGGAGGACCAGTTTCAAACACACCAAAATGCACCGGCCGACCATATTGTTCCAGTAGTCTAGTCCCGTTAACGACAGACCAACGTAGAAAAGTGCATCAAGCTGGCGGAGCAAGGAGGTTGGCCGTGCCGCTGGATTAACCAGCGAATAAAAGGCGGGCCCTTATAAACAGCGAAAAATTGTATTAGCTTTTTCATCTAGCCGCGTATCGTAAAGCTGGCGCGTTCACGTAGTTCGTTAAGGGGCGCGTATTGCTAACGGAGTGTATATGCAAATCATGTACGGAATTAATTTTTCGCATGCTGTGCATACATTGCTGTGTACGCGCACACGCACGGCCGCGGGTACACCGCGAATCCTGCAGGGGGGATAGACGCGAATATTGCGAAATGCTAGGGCAAACCAATGGCCGCGGCTATGCGTACAATTGATTACAGACGTGATCGTCATACCGCGCTAAATCCGCGACATTCTCCTCAATCTTGGCTGCGGCTTCGACCACGTTCCCCGATTCAAGCCTAATGCAATCGATATCATTAGGTCGTTGTTTTAGATGAATTGGTCGAGCTCTTGATCAACCGTGAACGCCTGTAGTCTTGTGGAAAGTAGTCACATTTAGTAATCAAAGGAAACATCTAGTTTGGATTTAATGTTCAACCCTTGGCAACGTAAAACGAGGTGATTTATTGTTTTTAGTTTTATACCATCATTTATTATTATTTGATGTTATTTGTGCTATCAACGTCATTTTTTTTAGGCCTTCTTTGGGAATTGTGGTAGCCTTTTGCACATATGGTAACTAATATTTGAACTACGTTATATATATTTTCTCAAGGCAAAATACATAAAATTGTGAAACGCAAATGCCCCCTTAAGCCCTTTAAACTCGTATGAAAAGAGCACCGGGTATTGATTTTTATTTATTATTTGTTTTGAAACCAAATGTGCCATTGCATGATAGAATAATTCAATAGCATGAACGATGTTGGATTTTAAGTACCAAATTGATGTATTGTACAAGCGGTGCTTGACAGCACATTTGACAATTACATTTTGAAAAATTTTACTCGCTTTAAGTATCAATCGTTTCATGAGCGACAACGTATTAATTCCTGTCCAAATAAAATTGCCCGCTTTTATAAGACGATACAAGCAGAATTTCAAATAGTACGAAAACCATAATTAATCACTAAATCAGATTGCGAATTAGTTATCGGGCCAGGAAAAGCCAATACGTGAATATTTCATGATCGAGCCCGAACTTAAAGAGTTCATTATATTCAATCCTATCGCTCTTTATTTTATCTTATTATATATATATATTAGACGCGCGACGGCAATATTCAACTTAACGTGTCACTAATGGCACACCGAGTCGCTTAACGTGGGCACAAGGTGTTCCCCGTCGGCGTCTGCCCGAGCACGTTTTCAATAATTCATTTTCCAGGGAACGTACCGGTAATAAAGTGAGTAATATCGAGTTGGTGTAAGTTCTCGACAGCACGCGTGACATTCGTTCTCATGGAATCTCGGCCGGTCCCCTTAGTGTCCTCTTTCTTCTTCATCATGTTCCCCGTTTCTTCTTCCTGCTTCTCATCCGTGTCTTCCTCTACCCCATTGCCGTTGTCGTCGTTCTAGTTGTCGTCTCCTTTCGCCCGTCGGCGTTCTTCTGCGATTCGAGGTACCCGTCACGGGGCTTTGTTATGTATTTATGTGCATATTCGCCTATTTGTCGAGAAATTCCAGCGCCGTGTCGGCTCTAGGCTGCTCACGACTCGTTCCATGCACGATCCATTGAACGTCGACCCCAGAAGAGATGTGTTTACTCGGCGTACACGCGCGTCCTTATACGTTTGTACACGTGAAATTCTGCGCTGTGAGCTCGGGGACTGTCTCTCCCGTGTCTGTTATATTCGCGTGACTTCGCCGTATGGAACGGCCCGCAATAACCAATACGATTTTTCATAAATTCGCACGGGATTTCTTCCCGAGAACGGCCGATCTCGATGGAATCAGCCCGAGAAGTATTAAAATCTGCCTGTACGATCTATGAAAAGCACGCTCTCTATGCACGGCGCGTTCGTCGTACACTTCGAAACGAGGATTTCGACCGACATAGGAATTTCCTTGCGGTCGTTCACGAACGTCCATTTCAAACAGGGAACTATCGATTATTGCGAAGATTTGGCTAACACTTTGTCCGATCTTCTCCTTTTTTTAATTGCTAGTTTATGGGTACTGGCGTGTGGTGGTAAATTATTATTCATTCCTGCAAACGAGATACGGCAAATTGTATGCACAGAACAAGAGGCAGCAGTTAAATAAATATTCTTCCTGGCCCAGCACAGAAACAAGTTTCAGCAACATTTTCAGCGAATTCGAAGACGCAATTTTATCCAAGCAAATAGGAGACACGATTGTACGTGTGCGAACAAATGTATCGCAGAAAACACGTATGTATCACGGGGATACAGTTCGTCTTCCAGCGACTCCGGCATGAAAGACGGAAACAACACGTTGTTCTATGTGCTTTCCATTTGCATTTTTTATCCTGGATAAATTATCAACTGCGAGCACTCGTTGCCTATGCACGATAAAGGATTCATCGGAAAATCACCCATGCTGAACTGCTGTGACACATGTGTACAAAAGAATCCAAGAGAGTTTCACAGATTGGAATCGTTCCCATACGTACTCGAATGTAAGGTAATGTCAAATAAAATCTACCAAATATATGAATCTTTGTTCTTGCTGTTCTGACGTTCTATCGAACGAATTACAAAACCAACTACTTAAGAAATTAAAAGAAATATGATGCAAATAACAATGAGCTGCACGAAAAATATATTTTGCAAATAACTAAATGTGTTTTACCTTCTCCGTTAACAATAGAGAAAAAAGATAAGGAGCAAAAAAAGACGTATGAAAATAGTAAGGAACTGCAGGCAGAAGAATTATGCTTTTCCCACCGTGGAACACTCGAGGGCCACGTCATCTCGCAAACACGCCTCTCTTTTGGTCGTTGTAAATAATGAGCAAGCGGTGCTCTGTGCCCGGAAAAATCTCTCATTCCGGTTTCCCCAACTCGTCGAGGCTCTACGCCGCAGCGAGGTCGTTCTCCAGATTTATTGATTACAAATTGCACGGCGATCAATCGCTTAATAGTACCCGCGCGCTCTCGCTCTCGCGAGATGTATTTATGAATCAATACAAAATATAGCCTTATTAAATCACCTATCGCCCCCACCGAGCCGTGGCCGAGAAGGTTCGTACGTAACGCGTCGTGTTTAGCCGCGATTAATGCCCTTTCGAACGCGATCCTGACGGCTATTATTTTCTTCGTAACGCGATATAATCGATCCAAGGTGTACGGACATTTCGTGTAGAATAACGTTCGGCCAAGTCGAAAGGGGGTGGACAACGAATTTGCATTTAATTCTATCGCCGCCGATGTAAATTTTAAATCGCCGCAAAGTGAAATTCTGACCCGGTTTCTTTTTTGTTTTGCATTTCTTTTCCTAAAGCGTTTGTCACGATTTCGAAGTTGCAAATTATCGTACGCGTGACTAAACGGCATTGGCGAGCATTGGCGAGCATTGGCAATTATCTATTTTCGTTGAATATTTAGGAGACAAGGATCGAGTTGTATATGATTTGTTTAAACATTTCTGACGAGCTTGGTAGAGGAAGATTTGGTGAAAGAAGAAACGTCGGGGCGAGGGCACAAAAGAGGCTAGCGAACGTGAAGCAATAAGATCAAAGCTAACGATCGATTCCTCGGAGACTGCAGCTTGGCACGATCCTTTGCCAAGATCGTTTCCGGAAATCGACGACTCTGTCGACGTTAAAATTCAATCCCAAATGTAAGAGGGGGGAAATAAAAGCAGAGGGAAAATACGCGAGCGCGTACAAGCCGGGAAGAATTCCTTTAACTCTTACAAGAATCCTCTCGCGATCGATAGCTCCGGTTTCATCCAACATACCGGTACTCTAGCCTCGTCCACGTTGAATATCAATGTTTCACACGCCACAAACAATCGCTTGTTCGAATACTAAAATGGCCTTTCATCAGAAATAAACACCCGCCCGCAAACATAACACTCCCCTTCAACGTAGTTTATCTTTCATCTTTTTAACAGTCTCTTAACGCAGCGATAATGGAACAAGTTACTTGAGACGACGCTCCATCGGCGAGAAAAGGGGAAATAAAACGGGCAAAAAGAAAGCTGGCATGAAAGCGACAACGACGAGCAAAGTGAAAAAAAAAAGGGAGACTTTTTTCACGAAAACGGAGGAAGTAAGAAGTCACACCTTTGAATACTGTACTCGAGAATAGCCCCACGCCGCGTCGGAGCCAATTGCCGGAAATCGGCGGCTCCTGGGTGACGTCAAAGCCGAGACGAGTCGACATCGTCGTTCAGCAACGGGTACGTCGACGACGACGAAAGGGAAGGGTAGGGAACGGAACGGAACGAAGGAAATTGAAGAAAATGGGCGAAGAATGGAAACAACGAGGCGACGATGAACAGAAGAAAACGGGGCGAAGTCGACAGCGTGAAACACGAGGAAATAAATAAATCAACGACCGAGGCGGTCTCCTGAGCCGGAAAGAAAAAGATCGGGAAGAAAGGGTGAATAACAGGGATGGAACGATGGGGTGTACTACGGTAGTTCGCGCCAACGAATTCGAAACACGGCTGTGTACGCTCCGGCTTCGTTGCCGTTCCTTCCTCTTATCCTTCTAGCTTCATTCAAATGTAAGAACTCGAAAGGAAAACGCATCTTCTCTATCGCGACCGATCTTTCTCTTGCGGCACGAGCGGAAACGGAAAGGAGGCCTTTCCACAGACGCCGCCGAGTTACTCAGGCAACGCGACCACCCTCCCAGGATATTCTACTGATGTTCGAATACACGATGGCTCGAAACGTTGCCGGATTCACGCGTGCAAGCATGAGCGTGCACTCTTGTGTACGCTTGAATATTTGACACGGTTGTTCCGTTACGTGTTCGATACCGGATCGATCGGAACAGCGAGTTGAAATGAAAGCGCAAATTCTAGGGCAATATGAATCGATCAGTTGAATGACAATTGCTAATTGTATTTGCCGGGAAATTCGTTCAATTAACTCGTAGACAGGATCATTGATTAGTATGGCGGAAGCAAATATTGAATATTGCAAGGAACGAGGTCGTATTACATATTGTTCGATTACTTTTAACCACACGTGTCATTTAATGCACTGGCAAACGAAACACCGTACGTTTGTGCGGAGAGTTTCAATTTGAAATATCTGTTTCACTTGCACCGGTGTCCGCGCGACGAAGAAATTCACGTCAGTATAATATACACCGTAAGTGGATGTGGCTGGTATGTGGTCAGACACGTAAAGGAAGTTAATTCCACGGCGAGAAGGGAGAACCGCGCGAACTGATATTCGTCGTACGTAAAACATTTATACTTTTCTCATTGTATTTCTTGCTTGCAACATTGTCATTTAAATAGGCGAGATAAATAATATTGCAAAATTTGTGAAACACGTTCGGAATCTGTGAGCTGGTTCAAATGAAAACCGACGAATTTACCCACCGGCCTAACTCGCTTCAAATGTTCCTAACAGAGGATGAACAGTAATTAGTTGTGATTTTACATGAATGGGTAATGTGGGTACAAATGTTCTCTCGTGAAATCCACGAGGAAAAGCAATAATCGGAGAACACTAAAGCGAATCGTTAGTTTCGTCAGAGAATTAACATATCACAATTCAAGCCCCTGAGATTACACGAAATTTGGTGAGAATTAATCGCCCTGGACTTTCGGTATTATTCGATTATTTCCAAGTGAAAATTTCGTGGCCGAGAGTGGCGTGTTATTTGCGTAACCAGACCGTCACAGCCGTTGCGGCTATTTTTCTTTCAGTGTGTGTGAGTTTTTTTTTTTTTGCCAGAACCGACCAGGAAACGACCATGCAAACGAGAAAATATATAGAACAACCGCGTCGCTTTTAAATGTGGGAAAATAGACATTCAATTTATTGCACACTGCAGGTTTGCAGAAATAGTTCGTGTATCGAATTTGCAGCAGGGAATACAGGGCTACATAAATATTCGCGGGGACTAGATATAATTTCATCATATTGTGAATAAGTGAAGCACTCGATGAAAAGAAGATATGCAACGTAACCGGATTAAATGTCACCGATATGTCGGGTCTTTTTACGTATTTTATGAATATCCGAAAATTTTCACCGGTGACACAAGAGCACATGCGAAAAACAGAACGTATTAGGAACCGTGATGTAAAATTCAGTAGCCATCGAGCAGTGTGACGTAAATAAACTACAGCGCGAACCTCCGGTGATTTATTCTCCGCAGACAACGGCGACAACGCGCTTCGCACTTTTAACGAAACATAATTCGGCAACCACAGTGCAATAGCCGATTTTAAACAACCTCAAGATTTCCCCTCCGAGAAGTCCAAAATATCAAAGATTATTCTCAATTGCCCGCTCGAACTTTACCTAATCCGATTCCCGTTCTTTTTCCTTTTTTGAACAAATTTCTACTTAAACTCGAACCCAAATCAAACGACATCAATAATACCGATTGTATCGCGAAACCTTTAATATCAAACATCTATCATGAATCTCTGCTTTTGTTGTAAACGATTCACCGACGCAAAGAATAGTCAAAGCACAATATCCACGAGTCGCGTCGCGGTGGGAACTTTTCCGCGTCACACAGCTAACAAGTAGAAATGCGAGACTTGGTCTCGCGGCGTCTAGGGCTTGGTTGTCATTCTGTTTACGGGCTCTACGTACTAACTAGAGCGGAAACCGGGTGGCCAGCATTGTGTATCCGGGACTGGCTTAACCCGCGGTCCTCCGGATTAAGTCAGCGTCGCTGCATACCCTCTGCGCGTCCACGCTTC
Source organism: Nomada lathburiana (assembly GCA_963667235.1). Taxonomy (NCBI): domain Eukaryota; kingdom Metazoa; phylum Arthropoda; class Insecta; order Hymenoptera; family Apidae; genus Nomada; species Nomada lathburiana. The sequence goes on from OY763903.1 coordinate 11,771,173, forward strand.
CCTCCTCGTTCGCTTCTTTGTTCCTCTTCCCTTGTCGTGGCTGCTCGGCCGGGGTTTCCTTTGCGCGCGTGTCTCTAAAAAAGGTAACAGGTGCGGAACGTGCGGTGCGCACCATCGAGAGGATTGTCCGCTCCTCTTCTTCGTTCTTTCCGCTTCTTCTATCATTCTCCCTCGTACGTTCGCCGATCAGAAACAATGCTAATTTATTGCGCAACCACGAGGCCGACACGCACGCTTTATAAGACACCGCGGGACGAAGCTAGACAAACGCGCACAATGCCAAAGCGTCGACTTTGATATCGCTCGGCAAGTGGCTTCATCGCTGGACATCCAGCGAGTTTCTTTGCCGCTGCCACTGTTGTGGGAAGGGAACGACAATTACCGATATGGAATGTTATAGTGGAGCTTCGATTGAGTTTAAGACGATCGAGACGATTCTGAAGTAATTGATGCAGAAGGTGTTACAGAGGATTTCGGATAATTCAGTAAAGTAAATACACCCTATACATCGAAATGTTCTGCCGCGTATTAAACAAGAAGTCGAGAGCGGCGGTGTGACACCGTGTAACGTTACTCTCCGCGCAAAATTGAAAATTATTCCTTATTCGCCTTTGAACCCGCTTCCAAGGGAAGTTCCCGCGCCGCGTAATTCGTCCCGACCCGACATTAGCAAGGTATACCCACGTGCGAAATCCAAGGTGCCGCGTGTCAGAACCCCCTCTAATCCGCTTCTGTCCGAGATTCTCCGTGGCGCAGAAAGCTCCGCTTTTTATACCGTCCCCAGGATTTTTTTTTACCGCGGCACAATGAGTCGATGCGTGCAAAACTCGCGTCGCTACGCCCCCGCTTGTTCACAATGCGACCCATCTGGCTCTCCTCGTGTCTTGTCGGCAGATGCGTGAAGCTCGCCCGGAATGCGTGCCACCGCTGGTCGTGAATGAGAAAGAAGGGAAGAGCTCGGAGGAGGCCGAAGGAAAAGGAGAAAAAGAAGGATATTTGATTGATGAAGTGCGCCGCAACGCGGAAGAAGAAGAAAAAAAAGGTAAGCCTCCGTCCGGCGCAATTACGCATTCGAACTCGCCATCAATCTTAATTACCGGCCGCGGTCGAAAATAGTTCGTTAAAATATTAAAAGTGCGCGCTTTCTTTCGCGCGGATAATTAAAAACCTCGGAGAGTAATGATCGAGCGGGGTGGAATTTCCGCGACTATTTGCCACCTTCGAGACACGATTCGATCAGCAACTGTTAACGTTGCACCTTGTACAGCCTGTGGCAAACTTCGTTCGTGCACGTCGATCAAGCGTGGAGATTTCCTATTTCGCGGAAGAAACACCGCGCTGATCTATCGGATCGTGGTAACGCGGCGTTAAGCTGATCCGTTTCACGTGATACACGTGTTCCTGGCCACATGCGATTGTCATTGGAAGAATTTAGAAAGTAAGCGGCGCACTTGCATTCCTATGGAAAAGTGCTCGTTCTGTTGTCTAATATGTACGGCAATGCCGAATGTCGGCACTTCAAACGCGTGGAACTCCGATAGTAATAAATAAATTCCGCGTGGAATAAGCTCGGAACGCTATTACGGCCTCTTTGTAAAAGCGTTCCTCGTGATTGGTATAAATTAACGAAGCCGGATTGCTTTCAGCCCGCGAAACACCGTGTCAACGTAAGATTTATCGGTTACCGTTGAAGAGTTGCATGCCAGCCGGAACGGCCTACCGAATTAATTGCCGGTTATCTTTCGCGTAAACGCTCAATCGAAATTGAACCGTTTGACATTGTTCGTTCGGCATCGTTCTCGATTCGAGAATTGTAATGAAATTGGTTGGCTCGGGGAAGATACGTTGATTTAAATTCTATCTATGAAAATGGAAAAAGAGAATTCGTCAGTATAGCATCGGGTAAAAAATGGAAAAGAATAGACAACAATTTACGATGTGTAGTAAACGACAAGAAAAAATATAGCAATGTCTATGACGAACTAATTTTAAATTGCACCGTGCGCTCCTATATGGTAAACGTACCCTTTGTCTAAATAAAAAAACAGGCGGGGAAAAAGTACCGAAAGAAATACTTCGGCGGACTGTACATGGTCAAAAACCTGCGCTCGACATCTATATTTATAAGGCATCGCCGAACGAGGCGACCCCCGATCCTTTGTAATTAAAATAATAAGATTAATGTTTCGCGCGCTGGCGCGCAAATTGAGCATTTATACATATGTAGCTGTCAGACGGCGAGACATAATGACTTTGGCTATAGGACGTACACCTAAAATGCAATCCGCCTTTACAACTGCTTTAATTGTACTCATTACGCGTACCCGGGGAGCGTGCGTGGTCCTATCAATTCATCCGGCCCGTTTAAACCGATCGATTCCAGATAACGAACCAGTTAAGACCAATAAGCATCGGTGGAAGCGTTATTTAAGGATGCGAAACGTTGCACGGGTAGCATACTTTTCTGGCGAATTTGTGAATCTGCCTGTTTCAAGCTCGAATTGTCACGTCGTTCCAGATAATCCGCGGCGAGCCAGCGAGACGACGTCTCAATTACCAAGCAATTTTCCAAACAGTTTCGAATTGTACCCCAATTTAATAAAAACGACACTTCTACACTCTATTACTCGAACAAATCCACCAGACAGATACAAGGTACAAGCAAACAACAAATTAAACAATGCATGCACTGGTGACAGAATAAAAGTAAAAATCGCAACGGTCAAGAGGGTTGACAAATTCTCGTCCATACGAACGATCGCCTCCATGTGTCGAATTTACATACGACGATGACCAGAAACTTTGATCAAGGACTGTGTGCAGGCCGACCGCAATGCATGCATAAAACGTATCGCGAGGCACCTAATCGAAATGCGGGGTTCATTTGACCGCGGGGTCCGCGATCGCACGAATCCAATCGGTAATCGAAAAAACTCTGGTCCGGTCGTTTTTATTTTCGTTTCGCCGGGTCGAACGGCCGAGAAGTCGTTCGTTAGGTATCATTTGCATTCGCCCGTTCGTATTAGTTACATCGAACCGGCTGATCTAATTAGCCGTCGAACTTAGCGGGTCGTTAGCACATCCACTATCGTTGTGCATTATGCAGCCCCGTGGACAACCGGCCGCGGCCCAAAGGGTTGGGATGTGGTAAACGGGGCCGGGGGAGGGTGGTGGGGTGGTGTGTGTGACGAAAGAATTATCGAAATTATCGGAATCGTGGAACGGAACAAGAGCAGGCCACATGTCGTACAAACTGTTCCATTCGACCGCGTACAACTTAACTGGCGATCCTGACCCGGTGAAACCTGTTCTCAAACGTTGCCCCGGTTCAGATTGTTGCGCAAGGGTTTCCATTTAACGACAACGCCGCGGTGTACCGCGTTATCGATCGGCGATAGCGTAACAAACGAGCGTTTGAAAACTGGCGAACACTTTATGGCATCAAACGCAGATCAAAGGGGCATTAATGTGTATCTCGAAGCACAGATTGACACGTCGCTACGCGTCGCGTCGATGTTTGTCCGTGAACGACGGTTTCCTTCGATTTTATCGCTTGGAAATTGCAACTTCGATCGCGAATGAAAGAAAAACTGTTGATTCGATGTCCGTGCGCCGGCTGCGAATTCAATTTGTTCGCGCGTGGTATCTAAATATAGAGGGGCAATCTACGCAATTCTCCGACCGACGTGTATAGGTGAATTGTCAAAATCGGTCAACTTCGGTGTGCATCGAGCGATGCGGTTTGCGAGACAATCTGTTTCGCAGCTGCGGTTTCGAGGTAGGCGGCTGAGACTCAGAACCGCATTACGGACCGTCCGGCCCGGTAACCGCAATAAATATGCAAGTGCATTCTTCGTCCCCGTTCGAGACACGTTTGCTTTCTCACACCATTGGAACAATCGAACTACCATCCGTTAATTAAGCACACTATCGTTCGTAGAGGAACGTGCGCAAATAAATGTTGACCTATTAACTAAAACCTTTATCGGGTGAAAAAATTGAAGGATTCTTTTTACACAGCTATACAATGCTAACAATTGTTCGGTATGTAAATTATGCAATAAATGATTTCATGGAAAATATTGATAATTGAGATAACGATCAAGGGATGAACAGGTTCACTCGAACAAGATTTTTCTCACGTGTAGAATTAATTGTTAGCCCGGACCGTACCCCTTTTTTTTTGCTACTTTACGGTATCCGGCAACGGGTCGACGTTGGGGTTTGTTCCCTCGACGTATAACATCCTGCTGGTCAGAAGAATAGGTAACGCACTCGAGGTTCTAAGTGCTATTGTTCTAAAAGCCGCTCTTGCCTGTTAAAGTGCGCCGTGCTATGCGGGCAGGTCCCTAACCCGCCTCTCCTTAGTCTTGCGCGTCTTTCACCCTTTCTCTATCTTCGTGCACCCCGCGCTGGCAAGTGTCGAAGCCTTGAAATCAGAGGGGCAACCGTGAGAACACTGTGGCAGAGTTCGCACTTAATTTGTTCTAGCGTTTGCGAGTTTGCTTCATTTATTGTTACAATAATGTTTTGTCTATCGTATGCAGAAGCTGTTAAATAATCTTTGTTCAAACATCTTCCTTCGTTTTTCGTCGCAAACTGACCGGTCAATTGAAATTTCTTGTACGAACATAAATTAGTAAGCAGCCGGTTATTTCCTTGAAAGGTCTGTCGCGAGAGATCAGCGTAAAAGGAAAGCAACGTAGTTTCGCGTTCTGATTTTCCCCGGTGTTGCTGATGCACCACGTTCCATCCCGTCGTTTCTACGTGCTATCGGAGCAACCATGTCGTAAACCTATCTCTAACGACCATACCTCGTCACGGATGCTTTTACAGCTGCCCTACTCTTGCAACATTACGCACGGGCAACCTCGACATGTACAGCGATATTCGACATTGCAGAAAGTTCGAAGTTGACCTGCGACCTTAGACTTTGTTCAGACGTTCATTGGCCAAGAGGAAAGTCTGAACGAAATTATTTATCCCCGTAATATAATACAGTCGTTCACACAATTAGAGAGTCACCGAATCATCAAAAAATAGTCGATGTTCAAATAGCTGTAATTTCGTGGAAACAAATGGTACAAGAGTCTGCCTGAACTCGTTATGAAGCGTAAAGTCTCCCCTTTGACAGCACAAAGCTCATTTTCATTTAACATTTTTCCTGCATCATGTAGGTGGTGGCAAAGTGAAGGTAATTTTTTGCAAAATTTGTACAAATTCAAACGTATGTACGCACCTTGAGAAATTTTTTTCGCAACCAAAATCATTATGGATTGATAGCCGGAAGTCTGCCCTTTTCAACGATCACAGATAGATTGGTGTACGATTTTTGGTCTTCTATTTTATCGCACTTTCAATGAAACCATGCAACCTGCCAGTGGTCTCCCTTAGGTTATTCCCTTGGGAAAATTGAGTGATCCTTTAATTTTTTCGAGGAGTGTATATATATTTTTCTTTATATTTTCCAGGCTTCCCTAACTTCTTCTAGAGACGATAAGTTTGATGATACGTGGCGGAAAATCGTAATGTTTCCTGTCGCGGGGGTTGAAACCACAGTCGAGAGCGAGCACCGCGACGGTGGAAGTTTGGAAAATAAAGGAAACGCTTCCGTCGTGCAATCACCGGAGCACCGGATGCGACCGGGAGGCAGAAACGACGAGAACAAAAGTAAGGAGGAGGTGACGTTCCTCCGAATACATATCGCGAGGCAACTTTCCAAGGCATCTCGGATAGCAGTCAAGCAGATTGCTCGTGCATAATTAAAGCCAGGGCAAAGTTGATTTCGCTTGCATCCATGGAAAAAAGGGACACCATTTTCTCCAGACAGCGGCTTTGCTTAGTTTCCGTTGCAGCCGCGAAAGGAATTGCTGACAAAAATTAAGCACTCATTCGTCAATATATTTCCAATATTATTACGGGACAATGTATTTAGCTGTACATAAGTTGATCGATAAAAACTTATGTACCGGTGTCGCGAAACGAACCATCGTTCCTCAGACGTTTAAGCTCACCCACACTCGTTCGGGAACAGTAAGAACACAATACATGTCGGACAACTTGAGGCCAAACACGACGAAAGAATTTCCCATTGAATCACGAGGATGTATCGAAGAAGGGGCAAGGTAAGCAAGTCAATTACGAAGCCGATGAAGATTTCAGGAAATGAATACAAATACGAAGCATTAAAGGATATATAAAAGTAGGTGGCCGGATAGATTTTCGCGGTAGTAGAAGCACCGCCCTCGCGAGAGCGTACAGAGATTAAACCAGTAAAATGCAAGTGCCCATAAAACCGGTAAACGCTGCGCCCTCATCTCCAGGGCGCCTGGACGTCAGTTTAATGACGGGAATAATTTTACTTGTGACCCGGCCGGGAAACCGGTTTTGCTACCGCAATACGTCAATAACGCGGCTCTGCCAAGACAGAATATCAGACAACACAAAATATGCATGACAATCCCCGAAAGCAAATGGATCTTTTTCCTTTCCTGGGTAACAAAGTTTTTCACTCGATTCGAAGAGATAAACTTTCATAACAGAACGCGGCTATATGCCCGTGAGAAAATTTCCATCTCAGCAGATGAATAATAAATTCGATTAAATTTACTATGTCGTATAGTTGATTACGATTGATTACAACGTGTCTCGTGGTTCTATATTCCAATGCAGTACAGTATCCACAAATCAGAAAAATATACATTACTCGACACGTATCAATGAATAGTTTATTTCCGAACGAAATACTTATATTATACTCAATCATCCAATTCCCTCCATTGCGAGTTGAACTTCGCAAGAAAAACTCGCCGATTCAGGGATCACAGTAGATCAGCCGACATCTCACGCATGCAGTACAGCGTCGACTCGAACCGGTCAGCTTTGCATTAAACTTTGACGGAAACGCCCGTAAAGGTGCAAGTCTATAAACCGCGGAGCACACTCTCTCATTAAACACAGTGCCGGCTGAATTCTAACTCAGCTTAAAGAATATCCCGAGCCTAATCCAACCATCAGCCATGCACAATCATCAAGCGAAAGCACCCCTGCGCCACAAAACTGGATCAACGCTGGCCCCGCGTATGCTACACGCACTGAAATACTGAAAGTCATCAAACATTCAGAAGTATTTCGCTTTCGGCACGACGAGCAATACTCGCGAGTAATCGCACGCGGGAGGCACGATAAATCAGAGATCGTCGCAGATTAGCCGACATATCGTGCGTGCAATTCGGGCGCCGGGCGAAAAGCAGCCAGCGGGCCGTGGCTGCGTAAATATACATGACTCTTGCAGCCGTACCTTCGCGTGTACACGTACAAACATCAATCCCGTTGCTGCTTATGCCGCCGGTGAGAGTTCCCTTCGCCCATCGTATCGGCCCATCGATGCCGCGTGCAGTGAAAGAGAGGAATACATTGGACGAGAGTCGCGTAACGGCAACGCGCACCCGTACATCCGACCGGCATTAATGCACGAATCGATCATACAACCTATCGATATTGCGGGGTAAATCATTCGCCTTCACCGATGCTGGTGGCGGTGGCGGTACGATGGCGGTGGTCGTCCTGGCGCACTAGAAAGTTACCCGGTTGCTCGTGCTCCGCCGCCGCTGTGCCAAGTAGCAATTGCCGCTCATTTGTCAGCCACGCCACTGAAATATCACGGCTGAAATAGAAGCTGCGTGGCAAGCCGACCGCGTTTCCCGTTGCCCCGTATCGGTCACTTTACGCTTTGATCACCATCCTGCAACGTGCACAAATTTCCTTAATGGTAACGTCGCTTCGCGAGCCCGACGTGCGTCTGAAGCGGAGCGCAGTAAAGAGTGGCTGGGCGTGGTGGACGAGGGTGTGTCGAACGCTTGGAGCTTTCGAGGGGTACATTTAAGGGGGGAAGTATTTTTCTTCAAATTGTTCGCTGCCCTTTCGTTGGACAATACAGTATGTAATTGTGATACTTGGAAGATTTTATTTCGATGGAAATATGGAACTTTCCTTTGCGCCGTTTCATTACTAATGTGATGCGGTGCTTGAAGGTAGATTTTCCTTTAACAGAGTTCCCCCCTACCTTCTTATTTTTCGCATTGCCCTTTAGCATTGCGTGTATTCTTCAAGTGCCCTTTACTCTGAGCCCACTTTGACCCGGTCCTTATAGAGCTCTAATCCTTAGACAACTCTCCATGGCACTCAAGCCTGAAGAGGAGGAAGGATTTACCGCGGAGGTACGGTGCGCTCTAAGCAAAAGGGAGAAAGATAATTCGAGGAGAGAGGAAGCACGGCCCGAATACAGAGTATTATCGCCTCAACTAAAAGGCATTACAGTATCCTAAGAAGCATTTATTCGGCCACTCGTTTACTTCGATAAGTAGCTTCATCCTCTTGTTACGCGACCACCATCTAAGAACGGATCGCCACTCTCGTTCGTGGAATTATAAAATAAATTAGTCTGCACTTGTACGAATTCTCTTCGAATTCCTGTCACTTTATATAGTTAAGGAAAAACGCCAATTTAACGAGCGTGACGCACTATCTGAAACCACGACGATAATGTTTGCTAATGCTCCAATAAATATTGATGAACATTGCACGCCAACGTCTGCCCCACATTCGACGGGCAGTCAGGCCTCAAAACGGTTCCATTCCTTCGCGTCCAGGTAAGAACACGGTGATGGCATTTCGTTCAATGGAATTCCACCGTCGAATTCTTGGACAGCAATTTGCCAGTTGCATTCGGATTTCACGAATTCCTAGCCCTTGTATCGGGCGGAGAGGTAACCGCCATAGTCGATAGGCACAAAAACGACTGCATAGATACACGGACCACCCCACCTGACCACGTCCCCGTTCATCCATCTCCTCTTTCCAACATTGCCGTCGACGAGCAAACGTTGTCCCCGATCTAGCCGGGCATTAACGTTGCAAATATCGAGGACGTACGTGCGCGCCAGATAATGTCATTGATTCATCGGCTGGCCGAATTCAAATTATACCGCGTGTTCACGATGAACAGTGACACGGCACTGATAGCCGGGGCACTCGTAAAGCACGCGAGAGACGATCGATCGTTTGTCTCGCTTGATCCAATTCCAAATGGAAGCGACGCTCGTGAACTATCGGACGTTCCCATAAATACCAGCCACCCTTTTGCACCTCGACGTCGACAAAAAAAAAAAAAAAAAAAAAGAAAAAAGAAGAAGAGTATCGAGGGAAAAAAGTGGCGCGCGTCAACGGACGAAAGTTCGCGAGGCGAAATGGCGTCAGGATCGATTGTTTGTCTCGTTTGATCCAATTTCAATCAGGATTTCGTTCGCGAGCCACGATCGTTTGTCTTGCAAAGTTCCACTCTAGTTAACCGATAACATGAATTTCACGACGAAACTCGTGTTCATATTTTACTTTCCCCGTGCCGCTTTCAATCAAGCCTCCCTTAGTCGGGGAACATTTTTGTTCGACAAAAAAAAAAATGTCTCTGTACACACCGGATAGTGCATTAACGTTACGTAAACGATACTAGGATCGACGTAAATCGATTAAGATGGAACGTATGGAGCATCCGGTACTAAATTCCGAAGCGTTCCGCGTAACACCTCTATACAGCGTCGCAGAAAAATTCCCACAATCTTCCCACAAAGGTCTGCCGACCAGCGTATAACTTAATAACGCTATCCCAGTTGAAACAGGCCTGAAAGTTCAGCGTGGTGATCGTAGCTCTCGGCTGAAATCCGCGGATGTGCGAGCCCGTTGCGGCACGTACAGGTACGCGCAGCACGCACGCACATGGGATGCGAGGGAACTAAGTCGGAAGGGTTATGATACGCGTGTCAAATTTGGACGGGGCCCCGAGAGACCGCCCACGCGGTCGAATGGAGCAGAGTGAAAAGCTGCTCCGGTGCGATCGGGGCCCAAGCGGCTCCTCGCTTAATTATCGTACCTACGCCACATTCGTGCGCGTAAATCACTTGACGATGCCTTGAGACGTGAGATGTTTCCTCCCTCTCTCGTCTCGACTTCGTTCACCTTTTTTCTTTCTTCCCCTCGCTCCCCCTTGCCATCTTCCCCATCTTTACGTTGGCACCAACTGCTTCCCCCTTTCTCCCTTCGTTCCGTTCCATCTCTCTCCCGGTCCTCCTCTTGCCGCTTCATTTCTCCGGATCGTTTTATTTCCACCACGTCTTAACCCCTTTTCGCGGACAGGCTATCCGTAGACTCTCCTCCCTCTTCCACGTGTGCCCGGCCGAGAACCGAAAATACCTTCTCCTCGCGTCCTCCCCCACGAAAGCATTTCTTCTCGCGGTCCATGCGCGGCCCTAAAATATGAAGGGCCCCGGAGTTAATACGGCATTTAATCGGGGATGTGTAGGCACAACATCCTGGCGTAGCATGACGGAGGGCGCGAGTGGACACGGTCTCGTGTGCGCGGATCGAATAGCCGCGTGTGTACACGGATAAACACGCGTGTGTATCCCAACGACGAACGGGCATCACAGCTAATTATGAAATATTGCGGGACCATTGGCAGACCACCGCCATCCCGGCCATCGTGCCCTCCGCGTTCCGAACGTCCGCGTGAGTGTATGTCACGCGTGTGACCTCGCGGCGCTCGCCTGCCCTATGACCTCGCGAGTACGAAACGAAAAGACGAAGGGACGGTTCACACGAGAGCCAAAGCCAAGGACGGCGCTTTTTCACATGGACATTTCTGTCTTTGCACGCCGCTGACCTTTTCCACCGACTGCTTCTTGGAAACTATTCGGCGCTCCTTCAAGTTCCTGCCCGAATACTTTCCGAACAAGATACGGGCCGGCCGAAGTTATAGAGGATTAGGCACCTACTTCGCTGCTCTCACTGATATTTATTGGACTGGCGATAGCGAAAGCTCGTACATTTCGATCTTCCTCTTCTTCTTCTCCTTCTTCGTACTCCTTTGCTTCTCCTCATGCTAATAATAACGATAAAACTCGGTGCACTTAGCTTAGCCTCTTTTCTCGGGGCCGCGGGTCGTGATTTAAATGTGTCCGCAAATTATCGAACCGTCCCTTCACGGTTAATCAGAATTGTTGCTTGAAAAATCGTTAAAAGTGCGCTTATATATATAAGTGCGCTAATAATTTACGAGACTTCGTCCTTCTTTACTCTCTGCTCGCCCCTTTTTGCTCCTCTTTTTCTTCTTTTCTTATTTCTCCCTTCTTCTCGAGGAACGTCTCGCGCCGCGACCATGCATGTGTTCGTGATACGTAGAAGCGGCCCCATAACCCCGTGAATGGTGCACCGTACGGAAGAATGATTGGGAATGTCGCCGCGGAATCTCGTTTGCGTGCGTGAAGCGCTTCCCAGGGAGGACCGTTTCGCGGAACGAATTTGATTTAACTCGGGCCGCGCGTACTCTTTATGGCCCCGGCGAACTTTCGGGGATAAAGTCGGATAAAAGCCGCGCATCTTTGTCGATGAGGGGGCTGGCCTTATTGCGAATTCTCGCTGCCCTGACTGGCGCGAGTAAAAGTGGTGTCGTGTCTTTCGAAGTGACCGACGATAAATGCAGTTGACTTCCACCACCCAGTAAAAAGCGTTCACGGGCTCAATTTTTCCATAAAACATCTATCTACTGATTTCTTGATAGAAAAAAACCGAAATATACCACCTTAGTGCATTTTACCGGAAATAAATTTTTTTATATCCTTCCCACCTTTATATAGGCATAGTTTTGATTTCGATGCCTAGTGTTTTATGGTACGTCATGTACTAAGTTTTAATTTCTAGGATGTAGGTGATAAAAGTACCTTTTCACGAGCGTAACATCTCTGACTGGGTTATCGCACAAAAAATCCTGGCGATGTTTGTACACTGAGAAAGATCCCCTTTATGGAAAAAATAATGACCTAAACGATGCACCTGCAAAATGCAGCTGCAGCTATGTGAAAAATGTGTTCGTAAGAACATCATCCTTCTTATGACATTCAATTTCTTTCCTCCTCACACTTTTTTCCGTCATCAATCGAAAAAGAAATACGATTCAAGTGACGCGGCCCAGGCACGATTTTTACAATGGAAACTACGGGCCCGCAGCTGTTGAATATTAACGACGTCGTCCAAATGAGAGTGGTACTCGTTCGAAATATACACGAAACATTAACGCACTTCTTTGCCGAGCCCTTTCGCCAACATAGCAGCTCGTCCTTTTAACAATTACAAACAAATTCTCAATAAATACTCGCGAGCAAAATCTAAACGCAGCCAACTTAATCAATAATGCATCAATTACTGAAGCCTCGGTTCTATAATATCTTTATATTCTACCCGCGAATACTATCAAAAAAAGGGTGATTACACAATTTCTCACACGGTGCAACGTTATTACACCCAGACTAGACCACACGTGAGCATTACTGATCCCACAATTCTTTGCATCCTTTATTCCCTCCGAACAAACCAACGTCATAGCAACGTTCCTTCACATGCCTGACTAGACAACCACCCCCTAGTGATCTCGAAGATCCATCGCGTCTCGGCCACAGAGTATTCGTTTGTACGACACCGCGGCGACGTGTACGCATTGTCGATGCGCGCCGCAAAACCGCAGGTGGCACGAAATTTTTGGCGAGGAGTATTACTAAGTAATTTGCCTCCCCTCCGTAGTAAAGTCTGCGCCGAAGAAAGGGGGATCGTCGCGGTGCATAAGCCGCAATATAATCTCGTCCATTCTCTGTGCGAAGGTAGCGGAAAGGGAAGCGACGATTGCAGCGCGAAGAAGACGGCGCACGTTCTCCCCGCGGCCTCTTTCGTGGCCACCATCGACGACGAAGAGCGGGTAATTAAAGCGGACAATGTCTTACACGCGGAATTAAAATGGCACCGACACCCCCCGGGTAGCGAGAAATGCAATAGGCCGCGAGTTTCTACACGCGAGCCCCACACGAGGGCGAGTTCTGACAATAAGTGCGCGTGAAATTGCGTTTGTACACGCGTGCGTGAATATACGCGAACGGTGGTACCAATCTAAACATAGAAACACTATCGGTTAAGTTAAAGGTATGGAATAGCAATGGGTCAGATTTGGAAGTTTAACGAAATTGCAGGTGAAGTGTTCCGTGGGGTATTTCGACTGCAACAGAGGATTCTTAGCAGCGAAGGGGGTATCACAATCGTAACAACTGACGTGAAATAATGGGAAGCTGAATTGATAGGAATTTAAAAAGTATGTTGCGCGCTGTTCTCGGGTATCGGACGAAATTATAAATGATGGCCGATCAATTTGGATCGCAGCCAGTCGAGGTGGACGTTAATGCCCGATAACGATAGGAAAGACACAAGGTTTCGAGGTGTCTCCTCGGCGCGACCGTAGAATACCATATGAGCACGAGTGACATCTTTTCAACTTCGACCGATAAACCGGTTCACCGGTGGTCCAAGTATGGGTAAACAACTTGCTTTTTTCCTCGCTACGTTCCGAAACATCGGTGCGCAATTAAAATCAGGCTTAAGTCTCGCCGGGTGACTTTAATCCTCCATAATGGCAGCTAGGACATAGCTCGCAAGATCCTTTAGCAGAAGTCGAACAGATAATGACGGCCGCGACGTGTTCCGTTTTCTCATTGGCTCGGTGACTGTTGTTATTCCTGTTCTTTCAAAGTCGTGCACGGCCCCCATTAGAAAGTGCTGTATAATCGTGGATAAACCCCGATGATCTTAATGTTGATCCTGTTTTATACGGCGTGTACCGGCCTCGATTTTTAACGATGCTATTATACAACGATTTAAACGCTATATTTTCGTAGCACGCAGATAATCGAACATGAATTTAATTGCACGACGGGTAAAGCTTCGTTTACATCTGCTATAATATCCTCTTTTGTTTTTACGCGGTTTAATAGATTGTTCTCGTGCGTACGAATGATCAGTGGTTTGCTGTTTGAATATCGTCGGCGATTATTATCCGTTCGAGGTAGTTTCCTCGTCTACGGTCCAGTTTTCTGTTTTCTGCTTGCTCATCATAATGGACGATCGTAATTCTAATTCGCGACGTTAAAACTCAGCGAGCGTTTCGCGTCCGATGCATTATCGCCCATCGATACCCATTCTCCCCGCAATTACAGACGGGTCCCCCAGAATACGGAGCGCAGGTATAGCGAGAGTGGCCAGAGTCATAGAAGACTCCGGTGTCGTCGGCACTTTCATCTCAATCGACACACTGGCGCGGGGATAAAGACATAAAACGTAACGGGCGTCCGTGAAGCGAGTGCATAATGGTAGCTCGCGCTCGGACGAAACGGTCGAGGAGCGATCGAGGTAAGAAGGAAAGAAAGGTAGGAAGAAACGGGCAAAGAAATGAAGGCCAGATGGAAGGAAGGAAGGAAGGAAGGAAGGAAGGAAAGAAGAGCCAGTTGGTGCACGCAATGGATAGTTGAGGGACGTCGAAGAGCGGTCCAGAGCAAAGAAGGTTTCACCTCTGCTCCTCTCCTTCCTTCGCGTGCCATTCATTCTCTTCCATTTCTTTCCCTCTTCAATTTCCCTTCTCCCTGTCGACCTGTTTCTTTCCTTTCTCCGCGTCTCTTCCCGTTTCTTCGTTCGCGATGCGACGATGTGTGTGGTCCATCGTGGCAGCCGCCAGGGTCGACTCGCTAATAACATCCCCCCGGCCCTTCCGGCCCCGCTCACCTTCACCCTTCTACTGTCCATTCTCTTCCATCCCTGGTTTGGTCCTCCCCGTCATCTCCTACTCACGCCCGATGCCGGCGAAGGAAAAGGGTAAAAAGGTACCAAACATTCAGAACCCAGTCCGCAAATCGTCTTCTATGAATGCCTCCACGGAGGAGCCTCGGGCTCTCCTGTGGCTTCCACGCAATTCGTCATCCTCGTCCTACCTTATCCAACTTGCCTCCAATCTTCGTGATTCGCTCCTCTTCTATCGCGTTCCCTTCTTTACTACGGAACAGCTCGACAACGACGCCCCTTCCCTTTTTGCAATGCATTCGAAAACGCTCAGGACGCGCGTCCGCTTGTCGGGCTAGCGAATTTTTCGCATTCTATCGCTTCATTATAAAGGCCGGCCTCTTACACCAGCTCCCGATTTCGGGGGATCGGGACGCGACACTGGCCACGCAGTCGAATCACGCCGTCCTTTTAGAATGTACGAACCTGTTTTTCGCCCCCTCCCGCCTTCCTCTTGGGCCATGGCCAACGTCAGGGGTGCGGTGCACCTTCCTCGTCCTCTGTCGTTCTTTTCTTCTCGATCGTCCGTCTTGCCCGCGTATCAACGCGGCCCCATAGTTTCGCCACTTTTCTGCGAGATCGGCCTCATTTCGCGAAGAATTCCACGGTAATGATAATTGGATCGTTGAAAGCGGCTTGATAGCCCGACCGGCATAAAAATTCTAATAAACGTTCAAACATTGTCTACCGGTTAATCATTAAGTGGTATAGAAATGTCGGTAGGAAATTTCGCAGCAATAACAGGATTTCTACGAACGGAACAAAGGAGGAAGATACCCGACGAGTTTCATTCGCGAAGAGAAGAAAGAAACCATGGAGGAAGAAACGTAACGGAGTTAGCAGCGTTTCAAAGAAATCGACGGTTCAACGTAAATGGAGGCGCTCATCAACGCGTCGATTGCAAGAGGGAGAAAAGAAAATTCCTTTTGAGAGATACAATCGCCGAGAACAATCGGCGAACCTGGCCCGAACCGTGTTTAACGTTGCGCCACCATGACTAGTGCACGCTGGTTACCGTTTAAAGAAATTAATGCCCGAAACGGCGTAACTGGTCGTCGCGTCAGTTTCGTACGCGAATTCCTCCCTGTGAATTTATCAGCGACCAGGCAAATGTATATTCGCCGAACGATCACGGTTAGAAAGCTGCTGGCGCTCTCGCGCCGGCTGAGCGGTTGAAGAATTTACCAACAAATTGACCGTAAAAAAATTCTATAAATTTACATCGAGCATGGTATAGCCGATGGTCACGATAAGTCATTTTACGCACGGAGTCACGGTTGTCCGCTAATTCTCGGCGAGCGCCGCCACCAACGAATTATCTATTCGCAAATTAAAGGAGGGAAAAGAGTTATGGCTGCTTAAAAGGTGCCGTTTCACGACGGCCATTTGTGCTTTATCGTTCCGCCCAGGGTATCCACGTAAGCACAAAGTAATATAATCGATTGTTCGCCACCCCTAAACGCCGAAAATTTACGTCTCGGTTTACGAGTGAGACTGCTCCTCCTGCTACGACGAAACACGTAACTCAACGATTTCAAATAGAACAAAGAAACCGTACAATGCACGCCTCTGACAATTTACGCGGACTGCCGCGAAACAAAATTCTAAAATTGATATTTAGTGCCGCGAATTGGTAATTTATCGGCCTCTTAAGCTACCGTTTCGTTGCCCCGCTCGCCCACCTACCAGTTCGACAATTTTTTACGGTCACAAATTACGGCTAATAAATTACATAAAAGATACGGGGTTGGAGCTCGGTTGCGCGTCGACTGTACGCGAGATGTCTCCTGTCCGTTGACTCTGTTTTACTTTTTTTACTTCAGAATTTTTATGGACTATCTATTTCCCTCGTTTAGCAATCGACGTGAGATTTGAATTTTATTGATCGAACCACCGATTTACGACAGAGGGTTAGCTTTTGAAAGTCATTAGATTTTGTTTCGGGGTAGCCAATTGCAATGACCGTTCCGTGGCTGCTGTCGATACTCCATCTGATCTTATTGCATGTCTCGCACCGTGGATTTACGTGGGCAAGTTGGGCGGAGTCATCACCAGTGGTTCTCCAGGTGTTCCCGAATCGCGTGAGCATTGAAAATTCGCCGAGGTTTATGGAAAATACGACGCGAAAAATAATTCGAATTACAATTGGAGTAGTATTCCCAATTGCGATTTCGTTAATTCGCTAGGAGCATTTACTAATATCAATTTCAATACGGAGCAGGTCAGAATAAACATCGATCGCCCGTCAACCTCGATATACAAAATTCAAACGTTCAAAACTGCTGCGTGTTCAATCAAAATGCACATAAAAATCGTCACGTTCCTTTCACAATTATCAAGCGGTCTGTGTGCAGACTTTTCCTCCAGGACAGCGTCCAAAAAAAATTGTAACAACAAGTTATACACATCCGTCGTCCGTTTAACGCGACAATCCGCGAAACAGCAACTTCGCGCAACGAACGGTGCCAATCGAAAAGTAAATACAGGCTGCACAGCAGGATTTATCAACGATCCTGTGCATGCATACCTGTCCTCCGCTTTTTTTTTCACTGTTTTTTTATTTTTTTATTTTTTTCAAGCGACGACAAGTGCGATCTGTGCGAGACGCATCGCTCTGTCAAAGAAAAAAAATGCTTTCGAACGGTTCGAAAGGATGCGTTTAGAGATGAAAAACGTAAAAACAAAAAAGAACAAAAAAAACAAGAAAAAACAACAGGGAAACGAAACAAAATCAGTGAGAAGACCAACGAAAAACGAATGAAATAGAAGAGAAAAAGCGACGTGAATCGAGGCGAGCATTGCGTTTCACGCGACGCATCGTTCATCCCCGACGCTATCGTTCGACTCTAGCTCGTCGTACTTTGTCATCATACCTCGCGTTTAACGATTTGTCGCCGCATCAGGTTTTACCCCTATCTCTCGCTGGATCTATCGTTTTTCCCATGGACCCGTTCCAGGCGGACTGACCGCTCTTCCTCTCAGCCGGCGTGTGTCCGGTTCCCAAAAAGCCATCGTTAGAGCAATATTTTCGCGCAGATCTCCACGCGTCGCTAACATAAAAAAGCAAAAACCGCCGGTATGTGTGTGACGGCGCGAACAATACCTGGCGATATCGATGCCCATCGAAATCGATAATACATATCCCGGAAGCTTCGCCGAACGAACTGTGCTAACCTTTTTGACCCTGGTGACCTCACTTTCATCCCTTCTACTAATGGTAACCCGAACTACCGATATCCAGCCAGCTCGTTGATGAATAACACCTGTCCAAACCGATTATTTCCTTCGATATGACGAATTTCTGCGTGGCCAGTATCTTTTTTTGTTTTGTTTTTTTGTTTTCCTTGTTACCACGCCATTAACTGTATAGTTTGTGGCAATTGAATTCTAACGTGCAAAAATGAAATTGAATTTCGGCGATAGGATGGAAATTGATATTTTCGTGCGTACAATGGCTACCTATATTTTCGAAGATG
The DNA here is from genome assembly GCA_963667235.1 of Nomada lathburiana. Classification (NCBI taxonomy): domain Eukaryota; kingdom Metazoa; phylum Arthropoda; class Insecta; order Hymenoptera; family Apidae; genus Nomada; species Nomada lathburiana. Next base: position 11,789,352 of record OY763903.1, read on the forward strand.
GACGAATGTTGGGAGTCGTCGGAATTGAATTGAATCCCAATGATTTCTGAAATTCGTTTATTTTCAACATTTTTCCTCCCCTTTCGTCTCTTACAAACTTCTGTATTCGCGGCGAGCAAACTCCAAAGGAAAATTCGGCATTACATAAATTCGGATGTTACAAGCAAATACCCTCGTGTAGACGTAAGCCAGGCAAAATTCTGCACCATTTCTTCCCGCACCGGTTTACCTTCGGTTCACGTACAAAACGGGACACTTGCAACGACCATTTCTCACGGTGCAACAAAAGCCGCCGCAATGTGCACATATCTTACAGCGTCGCCGTTCTAGTTGAAATGCGTACGCGCGTGGCTGCAAAACTATCCAGGTGTGTGTTCACGTCGGCCGGGGCTCTTTAATAATTGGACAGGTGGACCTTGTAAGTGACCAGTAAAGACTGGTATTTTCACGCACGATTAACGCGAACGGCGCGTGCTACTATTCCAACGAACTCGAAACGAGGGCAAGAAGTGTGCCTATTATTCTCTGGTCTACAACACACTGACAGCGGTACCAACTAGACTCGACGTATTTGGTAATGCTTTATGGCAATCTATCCTCGAAAGTGAAACGAGCTCTAACCGATACTTTGTAAGGTAGAACTGATTTCGTGTAATTAGAGATATTACTCGCGCCAGATTCAATTCTGGTCTAATCATTCTCCATATTAAAAGAAGAAAGTGCATCAAGCATTCCTTGTAATTTGATTGCGCTGAAAAGAACGCTCTACTCCTCCATTCTCTCGTTCCACTGGCTCTTTCTCATTTTATTACCGGTAACGCGTGTGTCGTGTGTTACTCTTCATCTGAAAAGCAAGCGCTTTATGCCTTTGACGCGAAATACGGAAGGGGTGAAACGGTAATTACTGTGGCAAAATTTTCATTGCAATTTCACGGAGGAGAACGAAAAGGATATGCATTATTAAATCTGATGTACGGCTGAACGTCCAATCTATGAATAACCAAAAGCTGTGCTATTATGTATTTCACAAAAGAAGATTCATCCGTGCCGTATTTATAAACAATTTGATTCAACGTTAAGCTACTGTATGATAAAAAGAAGAATAAAAATGCCACGCCACCGCGAGCAGCTCATAAATCAATGAACACGTTGAGAATATGGGCAGGAATTTTAGTGTCTTTCTGCGGTTATTTAATGCGCCACGACCTGCACGTAAAATGGGGGATGCATACAGGCAAAATAGGTGTCCACTAAAATTCTACCAGAACATTTGAGATCTCCCGACCCCGACATAGTTAAGACCAGTCAAGAGCCACGACATTTTCCGTACTTTTCCCCCAGTGTCTTCGCATTTTCCTTCTTCATTTTTCGTCCTTCTTCTGGTATTTTCTTGTGATATTTCGTTACTTTTCCCGAGGATTTCCCTTATTTGCCTCTAGCTATAATCTACTCTTCCCCATGTTTTTTCCCGATTTTCAATAGAAATTAAATTTGGTTTCGCAAGCGATGCCACGGCTCATTGCTTATTCAGACTGCATACTTTATTAGGCTGGAACGCAGACCTACGCAGGAAGATTATGTGATGGTCTCGGCGTTGGTGGTGTTAAAGGAAAGGACAACGACGATGACGCCAAGAAGGAACTTCACCAAGGTAGAAGGAAATTAGTAAGGGGGCGAAGGAGAATGGTGTCTATAGAACGGCCCGCAGGATAGGATGAGAGAGTTAGGTACACAGTCGAGTTGTAGGAGGGTAACTCGGATACCTTGTACAGAGCTACCGGCGTTTAACTTCTAATTGAATTGTGAATCCCAATGCCGGAGCGGTAGTACAGAAAGACCCGGCAGTTAAATCAACCGTGTGAGCTGTCTAATTCAATTATTAATCCCGGTATGGTGGCAGAAGGAAAAACCGCGGAAAGATACACGATCGAGTTAACGAAATTAAAATGAGAAAAATCTGGCCGGTAGTGAAAAATCAGGTGCAATAAGTATCGTTAAGACTGCAATTCAATCGACACGATCCTTTCATTTACCAACAACCACAGTAATTATATACTAAAATATTAATGAACCGATCAATGTGTTATACATGATATAGATCAAAGAAAAATAGCTGCGTGAAAATTCTTGACGATTTCAAACTACTCTGCTGTAGAGTAATCTAATATCGCCAGGCGTGAAACGTTTCAAACATGACAAAGGTTTTACACGATAGACGTGATAGTCATTCTCGTCATAAAATTCGATCTGTCTGCGTGAATCGGTTGAACACGGTCGACCCGTTATTAAATTATCGAGCAGACATAGACGCGAGCTTTTGTGGAAGGGATACACGAGGAAAGCCGCTGTAATTGCAGTAACTATGGCTGGTGAAATGAAGTTCGGCTCCAATTTACGATCGAGTACCGACTTACACACACCGACCGACAGACAAATTGGCAGAGGAGCAACTTACGCTTTCAGGTAATTAATCAAATCTGTGTGCGGCGGCGGTGGCGACAGGTAACCTTTAATGAAAGAAGGATTCGGCGATTCCTGTTAAAGTACTCTTAACCGCAAATATGTTTCCAGAAACAACCGTGCACTATCGTACGTTGCTGCAGAACTTTCGCCGACAGGCGAACAATAAATTGTTTCTCATTTCTTCGATGAAAGTATATACTACTCTCTTAAAACGATATAGTTAAAGATATGTCTATCATTTCCATTAAAAGAATCCTTTTATCTATGCTGCGAAGCCCTATACCTGAAGAATTTTTTTACAGTACGAATAAAATGACTATAAAAAATGTCCATCCAGCTTTACCGAGGATAATTTTATTGCGTTGTTGGAACAGGAGGCCCTTGGAAATAAAATCGTATGTGCCCTAACTTATATTATACCATTCCATCGAGTATTTAGCACAGAGAATTTAATCAAACTCTGACCGAGATTACTATGACAACTATAATACAAATATAATTTAGATTAATTTGAAATTAATCTTTGAAATGAATCTTCCAGCGTGCCAAAGCATTCACATTTTCCCGAGAAACGAGACGGATCTCGTCTACAATTCAGTCCCGCGGACGAAAACGACAGTCGCCGTGCCATACGAACTATTCGCCAGCATCAAGCTCCACGAAACACGCCCTCGAGACCTCGCAATTCTCCTGTATTGCACTCTCCGTGGACTCGCGTTGCTTGCCCCTGTAGCGTTTTCCTCTCGAGAGCATAACCGCCGGAAACGAGCTGTGGCAGTCGGTACCACCGCGGCGAGTGTTTAACGCTTGTCAGAATGTGACTGGCGCTATCACGTATCGACCGATGGAGTTCGGAGCGCATCGAAAGTTGCACAAACATGCTCCTCTACTTTGGTCGAGGCCGCGCAAAGAGGAGCAGACGGTCACAAACGAGGAAAATAGAAAAAACGTTAACAGGGCGGAATGAAAATGTAAACGAGCACAGGTAATTAAATATGTACCCCTGCCGTCCGCCCTCAATTTCACAATTAAACGAGAGGAGACCGAAGGGGTTATGCAAAGGAGCACGGTGGATCCGTACGAAAGGCGAGGCAACCGCGTCGCGACTTTTATTCCACTCACGTAATCGCCCTGCGATCGCGATTTTTTCATTTCGGAACCACGAGGCCGGTGGTGGTTCTCACGAGCGCCGCCTAATTAAGCCCTGCAAATGGCGCATAATCATGACTATCGGGATGATCCACGAAATGGGGTGGCAGAAGAATCTCAACGATGGCGGTGGATCGTCAAGAGCGGATCGGGCTCGCGATTATTTTTAATTCAATCAATGTCAGCGGTGTTTCGCTCGTGGAATCGTCCCCTTCCTTTTTTTCCGCCGTATCGTGAGTTAGGGGACGGAGTCGTTCGGGACGGATTTGAATACGCACATGCCAAATGTCCCGAGGTCCGTGCACAGAGTTCTGCGCTACCCGTTCTGGCCATCGATCCGTTTGTCCGGCTCGCTCGTGATCCCGCGGCAATAAATAAGGGGAGACGAGACGCAGTGGGACAGTCGCGATGTCGTGCGGAATGCATCGGCTTCTGTCAAACGGCCGAGTGCTGTGGAGACAACGACGTGGAGGACGAAGACGGCGACGGACGAGTGAAACGAAGAGGGGCCACGATCAGAACGGAGACAGATAACAACTGGAGAGAAGTTTGCTGAAGGAGGACGGATAGATCGAAGATGGGAGACGAAGACGAAGGCGAAGACGAAAGCGAAGACGAAAGCGAAGACGAAGACGACTACGACAGCAACGGCGACGGGCCATTGAACGTCCAGAGGGGCACGTTATACCCATGCGCTGATCCGAGTCTAGATTGCATTAAGGCTTTTCCAAAATGAGCGATCCCTTGGCTTGGAACTCGAGGGAAAGGGAAAGAGAAAGAGAAAGAGAGTGGACCCTCCTGTGGATATTCTACTAACGACTCCCAAATGTGGGCAAACCGAAGGTCCGAGGCACGTAGACCTCGTCACCTTTTCGTGCTTTCGACTGAGATTTCATGATATCGAACGCCACTACGCGGAACGTAGCTGCCATTTTAACGATGCAAATGATTCGAAATGCCGGATGGAACGCGATGGCGGTATGTACATACATGCGCCTCTGACCCTTGACACAATCAAATCTCTGTGGACACGTTTCCACCGATATTGTATAAAATTGCATGCGGCGATGAGCTATCAAATAGACGCGGTATCTTTCAAGCGTTGAATTGTTTCGAACGTTGACCAGGCAGGCGAAAGGAAAAATATATGTTTCGTTTTATCTTTACGAGCGGGTATTGTTTAAAGGATCATACTTTTGCGTGAATTTCGTTGTACAACTGATGAGACACCGGTAACAATGCCCAGTCGTACATCGAAGTCGCGAATGACATGGGTGGACCGGTGCATACGAAAGAACAGCCTCTGGGAATACACATAATGGTTGAAATGAAAGGATTGAATGCGATCGAGCTTTCTTTAATCGTGCACCAATCGTTGTTTAAAAAAATCGTGCAACAATCGAACACCAATTTGGTGTCCTTTCTTTCATCCGCAATCTCGTATAAATTTGTGTACTTTTTGTTAACATTTACCGCTCTTTTCTTTTCTTTTTTTTCACTTGATTGCATGCGAAACACAGGCCTAATATAATTATCGAAGATCGTGATTTTGTGTAATCGGAGGCAGCTCTAATAGAAGCAAGGAAAATTGGTCGCGAAATGAAATTACGGGACACTGAGCAAGTATGTAGCACTTTTCACGATGTGTGCAATCGAAAATCCTACAGAGACGTTGTGGAATTCGGGAATCAGCGTTAACGAACGGATATTGCATCAGATGGCAATTAAGGAATTAGTTTCATTAGACCGTCTAAGAGCACTCAGGCCGCGATTAATCTGAACTTTGACACGTTTCAAAGCACGATACAACGTAACTGTTCGTCAAGAGCACTCCGGGGAACTGTAGTCCACGTGTATCGTCGAATTTGTCAAAAAAGGAAGATATATTAAGTGCAGATAATTTAATTATAGCGCCGAACACAAAGGACGCGTGTGGACGATACAACGAGGCGATCAAATTCCCCGCATCGCGTCTACGAATGTCGAATACCTTAAAAACTTAAAACTTTGATTGTCAAAGAATTTTCAGCTTGACATATTTTCATTCCCTATATGCATTATTCTCTACGATACACTACAAAATTTCAATAATAAGTTTTCCCATTATACAATCGAATTTATGCCTCCGGAAAACACTATCAATAAATATCTTGTTTACGATAAAATGATACTGAATTGTCGCTAATAAATGATAGATTATAACGTTTTAAACACATCGTCCACAATACCCAATTCTTTTCCCAGGTGAATAAACGATTAATAAAATCGCAGTATTGTTTTCACAAAAGGAGGAGCGAAGTGAAACGCAATAAAATGGAACCTGCTTCTGAAACAAGGCAATGCATACGTGCAGCACAGCCAGCTAACCAGCAGCGGAATATACATAACCCTCGACCCCCTGGGTGCAAATCTGATCGCCGGGAGATAGCTGAATCTATCGACTCAAGTGGAATCGGTAGAAAAGGGCGCGACGGTGTCGCGAGATCGCCGTCGAGTTGGGGCCTATCTCGATTTATACTTTCCATATATTATCCCCCTGACGTCCGTCGTAAAACGATACTCTACCTGCGCCGTTTCTCCAACGAATGAACACATTGCCACGGCTGACAAAGGCCCACGTTACACGTAGCCGCTACTAAACGCATTACATATCCAGTCGCGCCTTCAACCGTCTAACCCTCCTTCCTTTTCACCGCCAATCTTTCTCCTGTCGCGAACGCAAATACGCGTAAACGCCTGTAACTATCCGTATCCTATCCGCTTCCGCTTCTATCCTCGTACGTCTACCGGTATCAAGCAAGGGAAGAAGCGGCAACAGTAACATTGATATTCGAATAATAAACGAACCGCGAAAATATGTTTGCCCGTGGTCCCCTGTGGGACGAGCTGTTCTTATTGTCTGTCCATTGAATAGTCGATGGTAACTAGATGAGACAAGGACAAATAGTTGGATCGCCTGTGGTGGCAGGATATATGTATCTAGAGACGTCGTTCCCCAATGCTTTTTTCTCATAAATTAAATTAAATTTCACTACAGAATAAAACTCTGTGCTAGCAAAAGTGAATGAAAAATCGAGGAGCAATTTTTGGGAAATGAAACGATAAAACGTTGAAAGCACTCTCAGAAGTGGGCTAGTTCGATGACGGCTAGCAACAGTTCGTGATGGAAATCCAAATGGGGTGGTCGATGAAGAACGTGTGAAGCGGCTAGACTCGACCCATATTCCGCCTCACTGTCCACGCATTCTACACACGATGCTGCATGCCGGTGGTAATGGCAGGGGTATTTTTGAAAGCATCCGAAGAGAAAGCGAACGAGACGGAACAGGCCGATCGAACAAGTGGGTCTGTCGCGCACTCGCACACGTGGGGCAGCGCTCGTTAAGCGCAGCGCGATTCCCCGAGATATCGTGCCGGCTTTAAATCAAGTCCCTCTGCCTCTCGACTGCTGACTGACTTTGAGCCAAGTCCACGGGCGTATACGTAAAACAAAAGAATCGTTAACGTCCACCGCGACGATGCACGGAACCGCGGCGCATTCAAATGAGCTATTGGCCATGGCAAAAATGACGACGAGAACGAGAGCAACGCGACGACCGTTCGGTCCGCCTCGGTCCAGAACACGAGAAACCGATCTGATGAGAAATAGGCAGCGCCCCGACGATTTCAATGGCTGGTCGGGGGTAAGGCTTTGCGAAAAATCGTTGCAACGATTGCACTCGTCTTTCCGAGGTTCCTTCCATGATCGAATATCGTTCGTTGAAAAGTTTAATTACTTCTTCTAGTGACAATTATTTCGGGTGAATATACGAAACTTCGAACTTTTTTAAATAAACCGATATCTCGATTATGTTCGACGAATTAAATAGACAGAGAGGTTGTTGCGTGCAGAGCGTTAGTACATCAACAAGTTGCATAAATTATTTTGAGATCCCTCGACTGCGCAGCTCTGTCTACGTTTAAAGAGTAATTACTGTAATTGCTGCGCGACGGTCACTTTTTCCCGTCTGTGGAGTAATAAGAAGAAAATGCGGTGTCTTTGACAACCTTGTTCTATAAATTGGCAAGATTTACGAAGCAATTAATTGGCCTTAAGCAACGCGCTTTAATCGAAATCAGTGTTCAACACGGCGACAATCGCCCATGCATTGGAATAAGCTGTCGACTAGTGGAAAAGCAGAAACAAGAAGAGCGTCGCGAGGCTACTTTGGCATGCAGTGTTGCACGGGCGCAATCTGACGAGAAATGAGACCGGTTAGACGATGAAGCGAGCTCGCGTGTCGACTGTTAGTACAATAAATTTTCTCTCGACACTATTGCGTCGAGTATCCCAGAACAAGAATGTACGAGTTTCGCGCTTAATGCACGTTCGTCTTCTTCATCTTGCATTTCGTTAGTTCCCACGATTGAAATCGCAATAGCACAATGTCATCGAGACATTCAACGTGATTTAATACATTGAATTACCCGGTGCAATTAGAACGGCCGTCATTACATTGCTCGTCGTTCCCCTTATCAGTAATACAACGAATATTTATTTAAAGAAAGCAACCCTTGTCTGCCCGTAACGTCGCAGAGAAGCGGTTCGATAAATCGCAGCCATGCATCAAGCGACACGTGATATCGTAAAATTATTTGCCCGCCCGATTTCGTGGCCGCGACCCCAGCAGAACATTTCGATGCAACTTCTAACGAGCTGATACGTCAGAAAAGTTTGCTACGCGTACCGCAACTGCATCGTAGTATCCGTGTGCGTATCCGACGAAGTAATTATATTATCGTTTGAGGTCGAGAATATTTGTTCGCCTCGCGGCTGGAATGAATAACCGTGTTTATTTCTCGCAGAAAGAAAATGCAACGAAATTTCAGGCAAAAAAGGGACATGCTTCGACAAACGTTGGACGACGCGTGGAATCTAATAGCACGGTGAAAATCGATCGTCCCACAGTGCATACACAAAAGGATCTAATTTCACGGGAATCTTCTATGGCAATGCTACCGATAAACGATCAACGGATCGCCTCCCTCGTTCACAATTGGCCCGATATATTTCACTTCAAACAGCTTTAGCGCGTCATGGCCCGTCGTGAAGCTCAAAAGGCACGCGTTGCCACAACGGCTTTGAAGTTGCATCCAGCTGAGATTGATCTTTGAGAAACTCCGTTTCTAACGAGGGCCACGCCGTCGATACGGGACACGTATAAAGGGAAACGGATGCAGCAGACGAATGGGGGATTGGTATTTCTCTTAGCGAGTAACGACGTTTCAAAAACACACGTCTAGCTTGGCTAGCGTGTCGATAATTGGCAGGCCAATGGAGGACAGATGGAACCGTAGGCGGCCAAAAGGTCGCGGGCCTGAATAAATGAACCGTCTTAAAAGTGAAACGCCGCGACGCTGATAGACGAAGATGAATTGGTTTCGTCCTGTCGAATCTACGCTGAGAATGGCTACCGGGGAGACAGACTCGAGATCGCGGACGATAAACGTAAAATCGTTGCATCGTGGTAATCATTTTTACGAGACGTCGAGCATCTAACGAGGAATCACGCGTGACGTGGAGCAGTGATTTCAATAAAACTTCGTCGCTTTCGTAACGTACTGTTGCGTACTACGGCAGGCAGCGAATAATTTATGGAATATTTAATAGGACGGATCGCGTTTCACGTGTGGATGCGTGAAATATCCGCGACACGACGATTCTGTGGTGATAGATAACTATCAGATAGGTATAACGCCATTGGATAGACCTAGCTCCCTTGTATAAACCCGGCTACGAAATGCAATGTCTAAATATAAATATATTATCATATAAAATTCGTTGCTGACACGTGAGTGCGGTAAATAATTCTTGGCAGTAGTAATTTTCATACGACAAGTCTCATTGAATGATAGCAACATTTTGTGCCCGATCGATTCTATTTAAAAATACGCGCATATGTCTGACAACGCCGGCGACCTATACTACTTAATAGAACGAAGCCAGAAGTAATTGTACATACGAACCAGGCTAATCCAATATTTCTATAAAATTGGTGATTAACTTCGCGATAAACTTCCCTGCTAGTGTCTTCGGTTGTTAATAAAAATAAAATCGTTTGAAAAAAATTGTACACACGAAGCTTTTTTCCTTCGACTACTCACGCGACCGTGGTCCAATTGTTTAACGCAGCTGTCATCAACAGTTCATTTCGTTTAATTCCATCTGGAAATCCGGCGACATTTCAGCCAAACGAGTGGGAATAAGAAGCGCGGGGGAACGCATGATCGTGGTGCTCGGCGACGTGCACACGCACGTGTTCGTGAGTAGGTGCACGTAAAAGAGAGATAGAGTAGTCGATGGCGAGGTGGAATTGGCCGGTGCTCGTCTCTGCCTAGAAGCCAGTGCATCTCCGAATATGATTAGCATATGCATGAGTCGACCAACCCCTTTCTGCATCCTCGAACGACTGACCGCGCATGTCAGCGTCAGCGTTCTCCGCTACCATCCCCCTTCAACAGTGGTCCCATACAAGTGCACGCATACAGAGTGGTTGATACCCGCACAACCTCGTGTACGCACATTGAGGCGCGTAAACGTTCCTACACGCACAGGTACGGTCGGACGCAAACAACCAGAGCGTCCCGAGTCTGCCCCACTGCCATCAGAAACTTCAATAATACCTTCCACGTCCCTCAATTACCTCCTATTTAATTACACCGCCGCATAATTAATGTCGCGGGAGCACCCTCGCCTGACGTGTCACGGCTTGACCGGTCGACCGCTGGCCACGGGAAGCCCGTTTACTCTTGCATATCTAAGTTTCCATCCGAAAGTTATGGAATAGGCGAAAGGGGCGCAATCTAAGCTACATTTGAGAAACATTAATGTCCCGAAATGGAAAGTGAGTGGGTGTTGCTATGAATAAGGGTGAACGTTTGTTTACCTGTTTGTATGATTTAATGGGAAGTCGAAGCGCGTACGAAGGTCCGCATTGGTTCTCACACTTAACGATGAATTGCTTGGAGCTGTCTGAGGCTTAGAAATCGTCGGCTACGCGAAGATCGTACGTTGTTATTCGCTCTTCCGATGCACACGTCCCTTGCATTCGTAGGAATGTCGTAGGGACGTGGCTAAAAAGATCACGCACGCTCGATAAAACTTTCAGGAGATCTCTGTCGGTTGCATAATGCACGAAAGCGGACAGTGAGCCGCGGCTGCGGCGACGCGAGCAGTTTCTCACGTTGCCTCTGTGGTATTCTGTCGTTGCACGTTGTCGACCTTCATCCACTTAAGGAATCCGATGCTTGGCAGAGAAATTAACGTGGAAAACTCTCTGGGGCACGATTTATAATGTGAAATTGGACAGGGATAATTGTTTAAACTGCTGATGCATTATATACGACGAGCTTAAGTGCGAATCGATCAACAATTGATTAATATAATAGAAACGTCATCCAAAGTAAAGAAGAAACTATCTGCATTACTGAACGAAGGAAATAGAATACTCATTAAAAAAACATACATAAGGATTTTTAAAAGGATCGAGAGAAATTTCATTGAATAATAATTATGTCACTCAATAATATGTAAATAGAATTCCGAACGTAATGCTTTGAAATATTTAGTGAAAATTTCTCAAGTAAAGATATCTTACCAACCGTCCCGCTTATTCAGACTACGATATCCATTCCAAAACGCTCGCACCCTTTTATCCGCTACAAATAGACCACTCGAAATGGTAATCTGCACTATTGCGTAAAAGCGACGCCGATGCAAATGGAAAACTGATTGAAAAGTGGTACCTTAACCGCTTTGATACACTATCGATCGGCGGGACGCGCAAAGATACGGTTTTGTTCTGACTCTACACGTAATTGTCTTCCACGGGATTGGCGTACAATTTCCGTCCAAAAATGTCTATGCGAGAGATTGAACGGGATTATTTTACAGAAATCTCCGCTGTTCAACCCGTTATTACAGAACGCTTTGTAAAACGATCGTCTGATATCCATTGCGAATCCATTAACTTCCCCAATGATAACCGCCCTACCGATATTGATCACGGTTTGTAAATTACTTGTCTACAATAGTTCTATGAAACCTTCAAAACCAGAAGACCGGCTCGTTAATAAATGTTTCCCAAGAAAAACCTTCCCCGAGCCGTCGTCGTTTTCTACAAACGTTCAGACCACGATTGACGGGAAAGATTGCCGAGAAACTGTACCCTTTCACATGAAGCAGCTTTCAAGGCGACGCGTCGAAGTGACGGACTTAGATTAACTTACGAAAGAGGCTGGTGGAAGTTCAAAGGGGCGTCGCGACGCCGCGCCGCGTCGCACCACCACGAAGTATTCGAAGAACGGCGATTCGGCGGGCGCAATCTGAATCGGTGGAACGACGCGAGGCGACGCGACGCGGAGGACAACGTAGCAGGAGCGGAACTTTAACAAATTTCCGCGCTGCAGGAAACAGAAGGAAGCGTGAAGGGTGTGTATAGGGTGCTCGTATCGAAACTTTCTTGTATGTCGACGGGGTTGCTGCTGCCTGTGACACTGAGTAAGCGCGAGACTTTCGTATCGATTAGAGAGATTAGAGTGGAATGATGGAGCAACCTGAACTGCGGAAATCGACGACGATTTCGTTTCTGCTTTGACGATCGAGGAGAATTCGCAACGTTTCGTACTTGCCACCCTTCTGAAAAAGACACCGTTACACGTGGCCCGAATACAAAAATTAGTTACAAGGTAATTGATCCCCTCAATGAACATCTTGGGCGGGCTCGTCGGACACACATCTAATGCAGGCCATCAATGATTTCCTAGTCAGTTGAAAATGTCAGAAATCCGAGAAATCCAGTGACTCGGTTGAGTTCTCTGTATCCTTTGGGCATTCGAAGAAATCAACCGAACCGGATTTTCTGAGATTCCCGATTCACCCGTGCTACACTGTCGAAACACTACCGATCTGCTCCCACAGGTATCGAACATTTTCGCGCTCGGCAATATCGTCGGGCCTGAAATATTCACGGACTTTTAAAAGCATGCAAACATTTGAACTGCTCGAAATCGTGTAAAGCTTCGTACTCGAACCACACGAATATACACCGCGACTGGCGCGTGGAATTTCCGAAGTCATATCAAACGGGAAGATTATGGAAAGTATGTCGTAAATGTATTCGGCCACTTGGCGGAATGCGTGAACAGGGTGACCGCGTGGATGCCCGTAGCTGAAAGGGTGTGCGCACGAACGAAGAGGTCCGGGCCGTTTAATAATCAGTAAACTAGTTACAGGTCGCATACATTCATGCAGAAGCGAGCCTAGACCGGTCGCATGTGCGCCTTGAATTATTTACACGGAGGATGACCGCTCGCCAAAATGGACTTAGAATTCGTAATTAAGGTGCACGGGGCCATAAGCCCCGAAACGCATTATCACATTATTATTAAAATCGAGTAAAGCCGTCGCGCTCGCTCCGCGTTCGCAAAATGCAAAGACCTTCGTTCGCTTAAGCATCCCTGGCTGTCAGAACGAAAATGTGGACGGCAGAGGGAACGTTGGGCGGGGACGAGAAATGAAAATTCACGCGTGTGCCGTGTACACGTACGGGCTTACAAGTTGCGGCCAAATTTTCATCCAGAACACTCACGGGAGTATGCGTTACCGGAGGGAACTAGGAAATTCTGACCCCGGACTTGTTTATACAACAATTTCGTTCGCAATGGCTACAACGCTCGCCGCCGCAATGCTCTCGAATAATCAAAATTCAATCAGAAAGCATTCCAACGTACACAGGGGGAACGGCGATCGAGTGTTGGAAAAATGAAAAGCCCGTGGATTAAGGGAGAATCAGATTTTTAAATCGCCGACAATTGAAACAGGTGTGCCAGTCGTGGCTTTTAAACCGCTCCATTGTTTTTCCTCAATTTTTTACTGGGCTCGTACTAATTCGATTTTTTAATTGAAAAGCGAAAGCTCCATTAGCAAGTAGATCTTCTAATTCTTTTAATAACCCGTCCACTTGTTATTAACAGTGCGCCGTTGTGGGGACCAAGTGGTTTGTTATTCGCCGAGTGACGGGAACGTTTGCTCATTTTTGCAGTATTATTTGGCGGGCAAACTAGCGGCTCGGTAGACATGTAATAACGGGACAAAAATTTGCCAGAACCTTTCGCAACACAGGCGCAATGACTTTTTATTGAAACGCTGTGGCGCACACATTCGAGACGAGCTCTACCATGGTACCGTGCATGCAAATTTTATAGGCTAAATAGGGCAGGCGACCGACCGCGGAAATAATTATCCCAGTCACCTTCTTGTATCCACTGCCTTACCCATTTCTACCTCCAACACACCCTTCTGTACAGGCCGTACACCGAGTTTTACATTCGTATGCCCCCTACATTTGTGCCTGTTTTCAAGCACCTTCGTCGATAAGTGAATGGTACACAATTTGCAGGAAATTAAAGGCCACGGTGTTCCCGAATAAAACAGAAAATAAATTTCACTTGTAATTTCAGATAAAAACTGGTAAGATATTAGGAATGTTTATGGAGGATAAATAATACAACATAATAGGAAGTCTGCAAATGTTTTTCACCGAATTAAACATCAAACTAAACAAACAGAAAGTACTAAAGTAGATCGGTTGTACGATTCACCTGAAATCAATTTTTTCGGAATAAAAGCTACTAAAAGATTTCCACAAGTTAAGTATCTGAAATTGAAGTGAAGGGACGAAACTGCGCTCGGATTTAATAAAAGGCGCCGACGCTGGTAATACACGGTGCAACATATTACAACGAATGAGCGAACGAAAACATTGTGAGTTCGTGTAATCTTAACCCGTTATTACTAAACCTTCGCAACGAGTAATTGAATCGTTCGGTTCTAGCGTATAGGCCAAATAGACGAACGATGCTCGATCCGAATTCTGCTATATATATTTCGCTTGCAATACCTTAATTCCAGCCAGTGCAGTGTCTAGGAAGTAATTAAACGTCCGATGATTATCTATTTCCTACCCAGCCCCCCTCAACTACCATATCCTGCTTCACCCGCCACCGTCCACATCTTCCTGATTCCTCGTAACTAGTCGCCTTTGCACAATGACGATGCGCCACCAGTTGAACCGGAAATTACCACGGAGTCGGGGTTAGTCTGCATGCTCGGCAACATCACACATCGACATTACGCACGGTGTACACGTGCACGCCATCATCGGGAACCAGGTACTCGAGAGAGGGATAGTATAATACCTGAACTGAATTAGCATGCGAGCAACCGTTTCGAACTTCCTATCACTCGAGGACCAGACGTCACCCCTTCCTTCGCCCAGCAAATACACGCACCGAGGCACGGATGTTTCCTGCTCGCTTCGAGCAAGAAAATATTTTCACGCCGTGCAAACGAACGATTAAACCTGTGTAAACTGTGTGGAAGTGTATTAGAGTTGATGTACGATGTTAATAAAAAGAAAAGGACAGATAGCGTTACGTGAGATCGATAAAGGGTAAATATTTGAACGACCGAACTGCGTCGATTTTAGATATTTGACTTTCGTGAAAGATCCAGGCGAACGTGGGGGGAATTTAATTTCGCCCGGGTTAGGCTATTCGACAGTTCCCCCTTCTTTTTTTCTCCTTTTTCTACATTTTTTTCACAATTCCGCGGTGAACTTGCAAACTTGTTCTTTAACTTGCGTCGAACGAACGTGAGAAAGAATTCAAGCAGTGAGTACCTTCGCCGTTTCGAGCCCCGCTTTAATTCTACGCTTCTCCCGAGATATAATTTACCGTGTAATCAAGTGAAACATCGCAGTGGGTTACTCGAACTATTTCCTAGGGCTGCCGCGAGCAAGGATTTTTCTGCTCCCGGTCTGAGTGCAATGTGTAGCAACGAAACCGATGTTTCATCATCGTTTCGATATCGCTACGTTAATAGCGCGCTGTTGCACACGCGTGTGCATGTAAGTGGCGGTGTACGTCGTCGGGTATTAATTTCTCAGGTTTCGAGGTGGAAATGAAAACGCGGTCGAAATCATCGCGAATTACATACGTACGATGATAACGGGCGATACATGCACGTCGGTGAAATTCATTTTTTCTCCCTTCGTTTTTTTTTCTTTTTTTTTGGCGTGCAATTAATAGACAACGAAATGCACATCTGTATTCGACGAAAATTGAGAAGCATCGAATCGATAACGAAGGATCCCTCCAAACGAAGCGGTGCAAATGAAGCATTGGTTCTTCTTTTTTTTTTAATTTCTATTTTAACCATACGCTGTAACATTTCGGGGATGGTTCGCAGAATAGTCGGGACACAACGTTTCGGCTTGCGGGACATAAACTTTATTCGCTGCCCTTTGAAAATTAAAATTGGTTCCTCTTCAATAGCACGTTATCGTTTCGTAAAGGGCATTCGGCTAAAATCTCCTTCGGCGACATCCTGATGACATTCAAGTGTCGATAATCTGTTTCGCTAGAGAAAACGAAAGCGGTTTTCACACATGTATTTCGGGAAGCAATATATTCGGAGCAAGATTTTATTAGGCTGATCGATCGCTTACCAGTCTTCCATGCTCTACCCCGTACTCGAGGTTTCTTTATTTGCAAGCGCATATTATGTACAGCGAAGCGTGGTAATAAATAATCCATATAACAGTGCATATTAGATACAGTGTCGCGTACGTGATCGATATCCTAATTATCCAGGCAAAGAAACAGCTCCTCCAATCTAGAGATTGGTTCATGTCCAATGAGAGGAAAAATCGATCCGGCATTCACTGTTTCAACAAAAATGCTCCAGTACGATCAGGTTATAGGGACGATTGTATCGATTCAAGGAATCGCTCGCTTGTGTCACTGTATAATACGGAATTGCACACGGACACGAATGTTTCTTATCGTTCACGTTTGTACTCTCGATGCGACCCAATGGAGAAACTGCCGACACCCCCTATACTTTATGCGTATATTGGCCTGACGAAGAATTGTACGACTGAAATCCGTCGTGGGTGCAGTCCTTGTTCAACATCGACAGTTTCAGCGATAACTGCTCTCGCGACTACGCGAACGGAGCGGAGCGTGACAAAACAGCGGAAACAAGCGACTGTAAACAAACGAGAATCTCGTCTCGTGCCGTTTCGTCGAGCATACTTTGAATTTGTTTGCCGTGTCGCTCGTTCCACCTCTAGCATCCAGCCCGTTTCCTTGATTTTACGACACTGTACGCGAAAGATGCGACAGATAATTCTTATAACGCTCGATTAATTTCGTCGCGACAGAACTTACCGATCAATCGGGGAAGATGTTGCTTGTTTGTTCGGCCAACACTACGTGTCTACGTTTGCCGAACTCCTGAGATTCCGAGCGATCGTTGACCCCGGATTAACAGAAGACGGTTCACCCTCGAATAAATTATACCAAACCGATCGAAACTTTCGGAGCAAACATGCGGGCAAGAATTAAGAAGGAACGGCTCGTGGAAACAATTGACCGCTTTCGGAGCCAGAAAATTCGTCGGGACTCGGCGAACGACCCGAATTCGGTAGATGAAGTCGCTCCGAAGTGTAAACCGTAATCTCATTGCTTCAGTTGCACGGTTGGTAATTATTGCAAAAGGCCCCGGGAAGCAACTATCAATTTCTGATAGGCGGCGCCCCGCGTGTCGTGTAACAGGAGATTCTCACATAAATCAGAGTTATTAATGAATCCGCCTGTGTCGGGACGTGCCCTGGCGAAGATGGCCAACCGCGGTAATACGTGTATCGTCCCGTCGAACACTCAACTAATCTTGTCTACTTAGCCCGAAACGAGCTCTCTAATTTAATAACAAACGTATGCAAGCGTCAAACAACCGAGCATGTTGCGTATTCGTCGTCGATTAATAATCGTTTATCTGGAATGAATAAGCGAGATAAATCGAACCGTTACAGCTCTTTGACATTTCATGCTTCGCCAACGGCTCCGTAATGTTTTTCTAAAGGGAAGAAATAAATGGTATCCCTTTATCATCTTTCTGTTTCATACTTTCTATTTTTCCTCTTTCTTTCTTTTATCACGATACAGCGCTTTCAGTTGACTGGCATTTAACCAGGAAATCGAGGACAATTCAGAGAAGAGGAAGCGATCGGGTAAAAAGAATTGAACGAGGCCCTCAGGAAAACTAACGAAATCGTAGGGAACGGTGTAAGAGACAAAATAACGACAAAGAGGGCGAAGGAAACGCGAGAGTTCGTGAAAATAATTACTCAGCAACTACCACCCTTGTATCTACCATTAGCAACGCAGCGATGGCAATATTCCGGGCGCCCATAATCGTATTTAAAATTGATAAATTTGTCGAATCGCTCCCGCGTCCCCCTAGGATCCATGAAGCTCGTCCAATCGCGTCTTTTTCCGTATAATTTATCCCGGGGACCGGGTTTGTTAACGACGAGCAATTTGTTCGTCGAGTGTTTATCGGGACACTCGTTTGAGGGAAAGGTAATGAGGTCTGAAAAGAAACTGCCGGGACAAAAGTATCGGACTCTTTAGCGACATCGAGACGAAGAGATCTCCTCTCCTCTATTTGATTATTAATATGCATCTTGCGCTTGACTCGTCCTCCACGATCGGACGCTAACGATTGCTATTTAAACGAGTTGCAAGAAACGAGCACTGAATTCAGGCTCCTTCTGTGAAAGAAGAAAAAGGCAGCTCGGAGGAAATCGTACTGCAGAGTAAGGAATTTGGGACAATTATGGAACGGCAGAACGAAATAGCGGCAGAAATCGCACAGTTGTATAAGTAATAATGCAAAGTTGAGTTTCTATTGGAAAATAATAGATACGAGAATCACAGCTCCACCTTATGATATTTATCTGTTATATTAAAAGGAAGTAAAGTCAAAGGAATAATTTTATCAGAGCTTTGTGAAAAATAATTATCACACATTTTAACAATCTACAACATTTTTCTCGCACAAGCTAGACCATGCCACGGATTTAGTACTTTGAGAAATTCCAAATTTTCGTGCAGCACATATAGGAAATGGTGCAAAATGAGCGAATGGTACGCCGCTCCGAAACCTATAAAGGCCTATGGTCGATTTTGGTCGCAGGCCAAGCGTGGCTATTTTGCGACCACAGAGACAATATACAAAACCATCGAATATATCAGCAAATATTGGTTCGCCAAAGTTGTATTGCCCAATGGTACGCCGATCGCTACCGCGAATGTTATAGCTCTACGTTAGAGAGCCGTTATCTGGCGCGTGAGATAAGATGTTCGCCTCCTTAAAATTCAGCTGACTAGCAACGTTCTTAGGTCATAGTGCACGCTACGATCTGCATTTTTAAACGTCTTGAGGGCTGCTAAGCGAATGCACATACGAACGCCACGTCGCTGACATCGTTTTAAGATTAAGGTCGACGGTGAGATAATGTCGCGTATTAAAATTCTCGAGTGGCACAATTTGTGCCTTTCTTTTAACACGTCGTGCATCTAATAATCCTGATGACCAGGGTGACAGCCTCTTGTGTAACATCGGCAGTTTCGTCTTGTCTTGGGTTAAGCGTTTATCGTTCATCTGAGATTAAGAACGATGCGATACCGATTGAAGCTATTGCACAACTATGGAGCCACTGCTCTACGTGCGTCCGGGGGAACTTTTCTTTACCGTCCCACGCGTACAGGAAGATTTGTACACGAATCGTGATAGATATGGTAACAGAAGTAGGTCGCTGCATGCTTTTGTCAACAAGAAAAAAGGGTGTACATCGCCCAGCAGCTATTAATTCCGAAGTGTGCCCAATCACCCTCGGTATCTTACGTTTCTGTCCATTGCAGAATTACGACGCGCATATTGTAATAGGTGTGTCTTTTAAAATAATTACGGGGGACACGTGACAATCCATTCAGCTGTGCAGCAACGTTGTCCGATCCCCCGTGTCCCGATCTAGATAGTATCGTAATTTTCATAAGCGTCTCCGCCCGCCGATATGCCTCTATTGTTATACTTTGCACCTGCACCGAACGCGTGCAACCCTCCTATGCACCGAACGCTTATTATGCATCGTCTATCTACAGCGGGCTTTACGACCGAAAAAAGAGTCAGGCTAGAAAGATGCTAACAGCGACACATAATTCATTCGCCCTCGATCTCGAGAGAATGCATCTGTCGCCAGACGAGCATCGCTCTAAATACCATCGGAAGTTCACGCCACTCGACCCAGGGGCATAAATCGAACACACGTACAGATCGTATGGCACGTCCGTGATCCATCTCTTTGCAGCGGAGGGCCCTTGCACGCTCGATTACGGATATTCCGTACGGCTGCTAATTAATCAAGCGAAAAAGTGATTTAATTAACGCGGAGATAGCGTATCTAATTATTCGTGGCGACTCGCACGACCGGGTTCATTCGTTTCAACTTCGTATTGCGAAAGTGGCGGCCTAATGATCACTTTCGTGGACGCGTTTCCCAGAAATTCCACCACGACAAACGCTCTGCGTGCATACGATACGTACACTGGGACAACGTACGTGCACACACCCGGGGCGTACGTGTCAGAGAATTATGCCGATCGATGAGTACGAGCAGAGAGGTGGCCAGCGTCGAGCGAATCGCGCGAAAGTGTGACAGATAGTTTCACGTATCGTTTATTATGTGCATAATTAGAGCAACGAATAACCGTACAACTTTCCGCCCTCGACTAACGAGCGAGCATCGCGAACGTTATCGCCGTGACTCCGAGATACGAACGGCGAACAGATGACGCCGAAAGTCACCCGCGAGAATGGTATTTCGCTCGAGAAACCTCCGGAGAAAGCTTAAAGGTCGCTAGTTTGCGAAGGACGTTGCACCGTATGCCACGTTGCACTTCCCTCGCTTGTTCATGGCACTCGTTTATATGCCCAATAATATTCCGCCGCGATGCCCGAAAGTGCTACATTGTAATAGAAGCTGAGAAAAAGAGAAATAGAATAAAGTAAAGAAACTCCTGAATATCCTCGATACATGTTTGGGATAAATCATTCACCTTGGTGGCATGAAACAGAGTCGTTATTCTTATCTCTCATACGACGAATCAGATAAGTGTTCCATAAATTGACTTATCCGAACCGAAGTCTCCTAGATACATTGGCCAATTAATCTCTGCATCGCTCAAGGATAAATCACCGTTGGCACACGAGATCTAAACGAACGGGGTAATTAAAATATCGTTTAAACGTTAAAGCAGAATCATCGTAACGGTTGCTTGAACCGGCCGATTATTAGACACCATGGGAACGTCAGATTCCAGGTGTCGAGATTCCTATGCCCGTATTATTATCCCGATAATAATAGTAATTAAGCCGCTTCCAGCAGTTCGCAGTAACACTTCGCGTGTAATATCTGTACCTAATCCAAAGCAGCATATGGCCAGACATGCTCGCTGTCTCGGCCCACTATCGTCCCCCTCTTCCTTCGCCGTTTAAACTCCCCATTAAAATGTGTTACGCTGTTCGCCATTTACAGCTCGTAGCAGATATTTCGCGGGACTATATTATCGATCAGTCATTCCGGCCGACGAGGGGTGAAGCTCAATTTATGGGGCCCCCTCGCAACGAGCTTCTCGTGTCGCTTCAACGTTTCTACGCGGCGGAAAATATTCCCCCGGCTTACTGTCTTTTAAAAGATTATATTTCTTTTTAACGGTACACGGTGGTATAGTGCAATCGAAAGTTTTAATCACTCGATCCGAGCTGCCCCGACCGATTCCCCTCGTAGATATCGAGAATCGACTAGAAAGTCGGCGCCAGGCGAACGTGGACGCTTGTGGTTATAATGAAACACCTTTCACAGAGATGTCAAAGAATCGAGATCACGGGAAAGAATCGTCCGTAAATTCTGTCAACGTGTCGTCCTTAATTTAATTTAATTTAACCCTCGTTGCGTTACCCTGTCGCGCATCCATTTTTCTCGAATATCGCCGTAAGCCGCACCGACGACGCGTGACGTATATTTCTAAATTCCCATGTCGACATACATCAGTTTGAAGTCGCGTTTGCACTACATTTGCTACTACCGTTGACAGACAGAATCAATAAATAAGACTTTACGAATGGATACACGGCGACCGTCTTCGGTGTCCCCTTCAGCCTCGATATAATGTGCCAAGTCCACCCCTTTCACTTCGCCCCCGTTCTCCCTCGCGATGTAATGGGTGCATAAATTATACAGCCTGAAATATGCTAATGCTAGGCTCAACCGGCATTGCTATATCGAGGGACATAATCTAATAAAAAAGTCGGCATCCTCGGAGGAAAGTCCGAGAAACGTATTCAGTAGTGTGTATCGTGCGCAACGATAAGATCGGGGGTGGTACAGTGCACGATGCTTTTCTGTGTCGCGCTAATTACGATCGTTCTAATTAATCGGCATAAATAGCATCGAGATTCGAGACACGTTAATATTAACACGCAACTGACTGTCGATCATTAACAGTGCTATAATACTGGTTCCCTTCGTGGCCAGCAAGAATGTGGAGCAATTATTTCATCTTTCCCGAGATGCGCAACTATCGAGCAACCGGTTCAGCGTAAAATATCGACGCCGTGGCGTCCGCGAAGTAAGACGTTCATGAATATTTAAAGGAGAACGCTTTAATATTCGACAAACAGTTTTTCATGGTGTCACGACGAGCATCGTGTTGCGTTCTTCAGGCAAACGTAAATAATCTTTTTGCTGTGATATTACCGGCGCCGAGTAACATAATTTTGCCCACTGTCCGGTTAAATAGCATAGACATTTTTCTAAACCGAAAAACAAATCAACACTTCCAACGACCACGTCCGCGTTCTGTTCTCAACCCTTTCGAAGTTTACGAAAACCTATTTCACGAGCTGATCACTTTTCTTCGAGCCACGTCAGAGTTCATTCCCTTTCTTCCCCTACTTTTCCCCAGGCCACTCTTTCTGCAGACAAGGGGTCGTTAGTCCGGATAACAAATTAAGGAAGCAACGATGGAAGAAGCGAGTTTTCCAAAGGCGCATTGCGTTCATTTTACTGGCAAACGACCCGATATATCTAATCATTAGAAATCTGCATAATGGTCAGTTGGCGTGCCCTGTACTCGCACTCTACATACACTTAACTCTGAAACGGCAACCTCCTCTGCACGTTTGGGAACACCGGCAGGCGAATAAAAAAAATTTCCACCCCTATCGTTCATTGACGTTGAATCGAGGCGATTCGCCATTAGCGGCCCAGGTAAAAACAAGATCCCAGAAAGATTGATGCTGCCGGGGCGACAAAAAGTTCTGGTACGAATTTTTCAATTAAAAATCGATTTGCATGAAATTAAACTCCACGAACGTGAGGCCTCCAAGATTTTCGTGCTTTCATCTTTCTTGTACGAAGGGTTACTTTGAAGAACTGCTGGCGGCATCTATCAGGATTGCTCTGTACAAGCTCCACGAGCTCCGATACCAAGATTATTTTACAGAAAACTTCCCACGCCGTGCAGAATTCGAAGAACCGCCGTAAATCGATGTACAAGCAAATGAAAATTTATATTTCAATGTATTAATTAGATTGCTTCATTCAATTTTAAACGAAAAAGGGCATATAATAAATGTACTTTATGTACGAAGACTTCCCGTGCATACTGAGCCACCCTCTTTTGCCAAACAGATAGCACCTGCGATTTCTTCGGCGCCTGTCTCTAATTGCCAACCACCACTTTACATCGACACGCTTCCGTCTCCCATAAATTTCCTCAGCTCGTCGCCGGAGTGCTACATATTCCATAGGGTCAAACAAATAGGAGGTCGAAACTGTACCGTTGACCTGACACATCCTGCTTTACATATAATGGGACCCCATAAGTTACAATGTACCAAGGCGGTAATACACCGGGCCGGTGTGTACGAAGACGACCGCCATGGCTCACGGTTGTTGCCGCAATTGTACACAATGGCCGATCCGGAGGGCCAGCCGGTTCGAAAGGGTAAAAGGAAAGGAAAAAAGGAGAAGAAAGATAAAAAGAAACGGGGATAGAAAGGGCCAGTGTCGAAACATTTGGACCCCGCTTACCGAGCCAGCCACAATGCATTGATTAATGAAGGACATCAAGACCGACACGCGGTACCCGCTAAGAATTTAATATGGACCAACACCGTGTGATGCTGTCCGAATGTTTTACTAGCGTATTAAGGCTGTCTAACGATGCCCTGGGTGAGAGACGAACATATTTTCGTGTATGATATACGTCCACTTGTCAAGGATGTCAGGTGGCGGATCCGCAGAGAATGATTGCTAATAAAGAAGAAATAATGATCCTATTTCTTGCCCGAGGTTACCTTTCGGTAAAAAAAAAAAAAAAAAAAAAAAAAAAAATGTACACCGTAAGTCGACCGATGTTCTTTTCGATAACTTAATGCTTCGTTTCGTACCGTCGATGCATCGCTGTGAGAAGAATACAGATTGAATTTTCCCTGTCGCGTCTTAAAGGATCATTGAAGGGAGCCGGATACACGCTAAGGGTAGAGAACGTTAATTAGAAGAAATTGATCCGTGCGGGAAATGTAGAACAATTTTCCTCCGCTCATTTTATAGTCCATAGATATCATAAATTCGCTCGCTGGTTCAAACTTAGTTAGTTATTATCCCCATCCCCGGCAGACGTAAAACTTTCACGGGATTCATTCTGGAGTTGGTAAAAAAAATTCGAAGGTGCTTCGCGCCGGGCAAAAGTCGTTCAATCTCGGTCCACCGTGAAACGTATCGCGGTATTGAACGCGGAACAGTTTCCTGCGCGAAGCACCTACTCGAAATCGCGCCGCCTTAGTAAATTCTCTGCATCACGAAAAATGCTAGCAGTCCGTTCGTGGGTTAGTCTATTTTTATTATTTTACTTTTCACTTTTTATTCGATCCCTCGCGAAACGTATCGCCGTTCCGTGTGTAAGTTATTGCCGCGTGGATGAGCAGAAGGTATTGTTCGATACGGCTACAAACCCGTATAGACGTTGTTCACGCTTGGTAAGAATAAAGTCACATTGTCCGCAACGGTGAACGATGATGGACCATTAATCTGGGGTTACCGGTACGGAGGAAATGCTCGGGTTAAAAATCTCTCCTTTCGCGGAGAAGTAATAAAAACGCCTTGGAGAATCTGACTGCCTTCCAGTTTGAATTCCTTCCTTCGTTTTCTGCCCAGACTATGATTAATTTCATTCTGGTGCTTGTGTGAAATCGCATGAAATAATTAGGAGATCTTTAATTGAACGAATTCGTTGCACGATTAACAAAGAATTCATTATGAAAGTCGAGAATGCTTCAACTTCGTCGAGAATCGTTAAAAAATGAAACAAAATGAAAAGGAATTTTCATGGATTCTTCCTGAATTTTTGTTTAATCTTCCATATAGTAAGAGAAACAAATATTGTGACCCAAGAAAGCGCAAAAGTTGATAGAATATTGTAAATGATAGGTACAAGTTCAATATGTTTCCTGATCAGATGAAATGTGCATAATAGATTGCAAATTAAAATATGTATCTCTGTTTGCATCTGTTCGCGGTTTCTCGAATAAATGCTCGCGTATATAGGTACTAAACATTTCGATCACGTTTCAACGCGTGTACGCGTACGCATGGAATTTCATTTGTCAAGTACTTCGCCGGCGTGGAAGCCCAGGATCACGTGCTGTAATCGGTCACATCCACGAATCGTCATTATCTATGCAAATGTCTGAAAGATACAACAATTAATTTGATCGACAGTCTGCGGGTAAGGTTTAAAGTTGTCATTTTCAAATAATCTATACGGAAATTTCACGACTTACGATTCACATTGAAACATTCTGCAACTCGTCTAACAAAAAGACAAATTCAAAATTCTACGGGCTATCTATAATAATTTTCCTTGATGCAGTAAATCCATAGTCGACTCTCGTGGTGTTACTCCCAACGATATTCACTTTATTAAAAACGACCAGCTAACGAGACGCACAGGGTCCCAGACGATAAATTACAGCACGCCCGTACGGCTGAAACAATGAGAAAGGATCACGCTGCAATAACACCGCGTTCGAATAAGTTCCCAGATACGTGTACGGTCGCGATGCGAATTCACGCAAGACTTACGCCACCCGCCGAAAGAGTGAAACAGAGAAGCAGAGAAAGGGACGATGAAAGAGGTACGTGAAAGCACGGCGCTCTGTTGGCGAGCTTTTGTCGGCGTTTCTGCGCCCGGTACCAAACGAAAGAATGAAATTCGCACTGTTACGAATGGTATTGTCCGCGAGAGCACTGTAATCGATCGTCGCTCGATGAATGCCAGGAGTAGGTGGTGAGAGGCGAGATCGAAGGGTGGAGAAGATAGGGTGCGTGCACGGACAGATACGCAGAGCCGATTTTTATTACCATCCGTCGCTTCCACGAGCTTTGTAATTCAGACTATATGAAATCTGCCAGCCAGCTTTATCCTCCTCACAAAGGAGAAGCTCCGGTATCGGAGGAGTCGATCGGTTAACGGCACCTATTCACTCAGTCAGTGAACGTCGAAACGTTGATGAATGAACGAAACAACAGTCTTATGGAACCAGTCCCGTCGCTACACGGATAAGGAAAAAAGAACCTACAGGAAGTTCTATATTATTTTATTACCGCAATCTTCCACGCTGCATAGCGATCGAGTACAATGATTTTGGAAATGCTGTTAGAATTCCATGCAATTCACAGGCGCGCTGAAGGAACGACACTCGGGGAAGACACGTAAACACGTATTCTACCTTGCCATCGTCCCTATGAAGGGAGGGGAAGAAGAGCAATTTTTCGGTGAAAAGTGGGACGCGAAGTAACGCGGAAAGTTAGATTATTAAAGTCTCCGAATGGCTGCAGGAGGCGTATTATCCGCGCTTTGGTTTACTTCAGATTAAGAAAGTTCAAGCGGCTGGCTTTTGCGTCGAAACCCGACGAATCATAATAACGATCCGCAAATTCCGCGTGTACTCGACGCGGTAGCGTATATCGCTAAGTAAGAGCGAAAGGGGTGTACGCGGTCCGCTCGTGCATCGAATTATACGTTGGAAAGTTTTTCACGACAGGCGAATTAATAGTTTACAAACACTCGGCGCACGACGATTGCAGGGTTATATTAGCAGAGAGAAGCTACCGCGAGCGTGTTCGTCCCGTCTGACGTCTCTGCCGTTATATTTATGCCGGGTCGAAACGTTGCTTTCCCACGCGAGGAGAATTACTCGCGTATCTCACGCACGCGCTTTTGCAGCAACGCTCGACGCTGATCGACGAAATATCAGATCGTAGCCGATAAAAATGTCCTACCTTTCCCGGTACGTATGTAGGTACGTTTGTTCTCTCGCGTAATGGAATTATCGTTCCGCAGGCACCCTGGCACGCGATACTTCGATTACGCCAAATGCCCCCTTTCGCGGCCACCGCGACTCCAACCCTCTATCCACCCCTTTTTCCACTCTATCCTCTATATCTTTCCTCGACGTTCGCGGTTACGCGATGCATGCCGTTCGCACACGAACGCGTATACACATACACATATGTACATGTAATACCTGAAAACTTGCGTCGGCCAATTACGATCGGTGCTTAAGGGAGATTAGGAACGGCAATAAGAAAAGGATTGAAGGGAGGAGAAGTTGGAACGCGTCAATTTACATTGTAAATCTGGCTGCGCGATCTTCGTTCTCGCTGAAAAAACGACCATTCCAAAAGGTGAATCGTTGCCGATTCACTGGCCGAGGAATGAATCAGAACGGAGGGGGAAAAAAGGAAGGACTGACAGAGCCCGTGAATAGAACGTCGTCCAGGAGCTTGAATGACTCGACTATTCCGGGCAGCGAGGAGGAATTTCGTTCGGAAATCTTTCGACGCGAGACGATGTACAAGCACGTGCAAATAGCACCGAGTCCGAGTAGGTACGGGAGACACGAGTATCGTCTGGAATGACGCTTTCTTCCATTTACATGCTACTGGTAGACATTTATAGATCCCGACGTTAAGAAACGCCGGGGGATCCTCTGTTCGCATTGGACGCGAATAAGTGTACTTACTGGCTGTTGACGGAACAAAACGGACCGAACATTCGTATAGGAATGAATAGAATATTACGCTAGGATAGAGCTTCGCGCGAATGAGGATTATACCGAAATACGGATTACATGGTCACGGTTTAACCAAACGTTCAATCAACCGAACGCTACGCTGCATAATTAGTTATTCGATTGTACCCCATTATGTATGGAGAATGTTGCGTATTACGTGGATGGAACGGAGGCAAAATATCATAAATTAACAGTCTGGAATTTTCACTTATATCTATTACTTCTATAATTACTTTTATAAATTGAACCGATTTTAAAATGTTTAAGATGAAGCGTTTCGCGAATTTTTTACAAACTTAAAGATATGTAACCAACGATATCGATTCCATCATCGATACGTTCGAATATCGATGAAAATATCACAAAAAGGGATTCAATAGTTAACATTGCAAAAACTAGCGATCAGCTGTGGATGTGCAGAATGGTATATGTATGTACGAATATCATACACGGTGGGATAGATCTCTTGGCCGAAAGCAATTTGTCGCACAACCCTTGGCGCGCAATCCGAAAGCAAAACAGGAAACGTGCGGCTGAGCAACCTCCAACAAACGATCCACGTGCAGCCGATCTTTTTATGCCAGAACCGGAAGCTGGTGTGCGTGGCTCGCTTGTCTGCTCCGTGGAAATATTTCGCATATTTTTGTTACGAATTAATCCAACCCGTAATACTCGTCCGTCGACGTGTCCGCAGCTGAAAATTCTCTTGACAAACAACCCTCTCGGCTGCATTCGTAAACCCCGGTTTGCTAAAGGGCGCGCAGCTTGTGTGTGTGTGTACGCTTCTGACGCGTGTGTACACGGAGCCATGCGACAGTCTGCGAGCCACGAAAACGCAGGGAGATCCGACGAAATGGTCAGCGGTAACCACCGCCTCCAACGACATCCCCCGTTTGCAACCCTTTGCACACCACCTCTGCGCGTAGCACGTGGAATTCCTCAAGTTTGCCCAGGGACAGAAATTAGTTGGAGCGACGTAATTGCTCGAATGTATGCGTTCGGCCGTTAACGTTATGGCACCTCTCATTACGGTCCTAACAGCAGCTGACACAAACAGTGGACGGGTTCATCCCGTGTGTACGGTTTATGCATTGTCGGGGAGAAAAACCTAAGCGTTGCCCAGGGAAATCCTGGAAAAATTTCGCGATAAATTCGTGCCCCTACGTGGCGACCTTTCTTTTCTTCTTTTTTTCCCCTTTCGTAATGCAAACGCGCAGGTATTATATTAGCGTAACTGTTTCAAGTTGAAAAGAAATGTGAAGAGGGTTAAAAGGGAGTTGGTAATTTCGTTGTTACCCGTTTAAGAACATCGTCGAGAGGAAATGTGGTTGTTAACGTTTTTTGTTGTTCTTTTTTTTCATTCATAATGATCAATACCATTCGACAATAGACTGAATTTCGTTGCGGATTATTATACGAAATTGACGCGGCAAGTGAACACCAGCAAATTATTGTCATTCCATTGGGTCATCCCGTTAGTCATGATTAAGCAAATTTCATACCCGAACTATTAATATTAGAGTGGTTGACCACGCGTTGTCCACAAAATTCCCCTGGCTAGTATAGAATGCATATACTGACCCAACGACGGCCACCCACTAGCTAACTTCCTGAAGTTGATTAAAGCGGAAAAGGCCTGAGAAACTATGTCCACGGTGAGACTGCTTTGTTTCGGGTAATTAAACAATTATTAAATTAACAGTTGTCTAATAATTATTTGGCTGTACGGAAATAAAGTACGGGTAGGATTTCTTGTAAATAGTAGTTAGTCATATTGTTCTTTTCAATAGAAATGTTTGTTTTACGCAGCAAGAAAAAGATAAACAGATACTTTGTAACAATAGTAATTTCCTGAACATGAAAAGAAACGATGAATTTAATCCACTAATTCTAATGAAACCATGATTCATATTTATAAAGAAAGGTACAGTGATCAGTTGAAGAAGTATTATTTACTGTAGTAGTGGTGGGGTCAGGTGTCATGCATAGCTATAGTAGCTCTCTTACTTATTTTGATTATGAGACATTACTTTTTCGTCCAGCTTAAAAAATTGGTTTATTTACATTTTCATTTTAAAGTCAAGTTAATACAGCTTGAAAATCATATAGCTACACTTTTGTTATTGTTCTCACTATAATAAATTATCTACGATTGCAGCTTCAGAATTCAGTTGCACATCAGCATTCACTTTTACTCCTCTGCCTCCTTTTTGCTCACCCCCAGCCACTATTATCCACGACTATCCATTTCTCGTAATTATTAATTAAATTGCTTTCTTTCTTATTTACTTCCCTTTCATGTGAGACGTCGTTGATTTAAATAGGCCCAGCAGATGCCGCGATAACCATTTTTTTTAATTTTTATCAGTAACAATTTGTCGAAAATCAGCCATGTGGCGCCATCTCGCGTTTGCGGCCTTTTTCACAGTTTGCCGCAGCTTCAAAACCGAATTCCTGGATTACATCGTTTATTTAAACAATTGCGTTTTTCTCGGCTTCTACTGCGTATTTCTTAACCGGACTTGTCTTAAATGAAAGCTATGAACCATAGATATCTGTTCCAAAAGTTGTAACAATATGGCATTTGTGGTTCCAATGTTATTAACAATTGAAAAATCGGCAAAAATGCACTCCGGGTCACTGCCATTATCTCGGCTTCTAGAGCAGCTAGATTAATGATCGAGTGCTTAAAATAAAGGTAAAGGATGCAGCTACACGACAGTAAACGATTTACAAATGCTGCATGCGCGGTTAATTTTTTATAAACACATAAATAATTCGTTTGAGTATTGCACTGAAACTATACACGAGTGCCTAACTAATCTTGAACCATATTGTTCCTTGAACCAAGAGCTTCAATTTGAGAGTTCGTTGATTAAAATCGGCCCAGTAGAAGCCGAGATAACTGAATTTGTTTAAATAAATTATAAACAAACGGGATTACTGCCACTTCCTGTCTAGATACATCAATGACCACTGGACATAAATTAAAGCTTGGAGAATCAGCTAAAATCTCCAATAGGTGGGAACATGATTCCATGTACCGTTCATTAGTTATCAACAATTAAACAATAAAAATTGTTATTACGCCCAACTACATATAGTTACAGCAATGGGGTATTTTTTATCGTGTAGCGAATTCTCTTTCTTTTCATATGAGACTTGGTTGATTAAAATCAGCACAGTAGAAGCCGAGATAATTGAATTTGTTTAAATAAATTATAAACAAATGCTATTACTGCCACTTCCTGGCGAGATACATCAATGACCACTGGACATAAATTAAAGCTTGGAGAATCAGCTAACATCTCCAACAGGTGTGAACATGATTCCACGTGCCGTTCATTTGTTATAAACAATTAAACAATTCAAATTGTTATTACGGCCAACTACACTTAGTTACAGCAACGGGGTATTTTTTATCGTGTAGCTTATTCGTTTCCCTTTCGTTTGAGACTTGGTTGATTAAAATCGGCACTATAGAAGCCGAGATAATTGAATTTGTTTAAATAAATTATAAACAAACGGGATTACTGCCAATTCTTGGCGAGATACATCAATGACCACTGGACATAAATTAAAGCTTGGAGAATCAGCTAACATCTCCAACAGGTGTGAACATGATTCCACGTGCCGTTCATTTGTTATAAACAATTAAACAATTCAAATTGTTATTACAGCCAACTACACTTAGTTACAGCAACGGGGTATTTTTTCTGTATAGCTTATCCTCTTCCCTTTCATTTGCCATACCATTGATTAAAAAACAATGACCAGGAGCCGAGATAATAATTTTTAAATCTTTTTTCGGGAGTGAGATGTCGATAATCGTGTACGTGGCGCCATCTCGCGTTTGCGGCCTTTTTCACAGTTTGCCGCAGCTTCAAAACCGAATTCCTGGATTACATCGTTTATTTAAACAATTGCGTTTTTCTCGGCTTCTACTGCGTATTTCTTAACCGGACTTGTCTTAAATGAAAGCTATAGACCATAGCTATCTGTTCCAAAAGTTGCAACAATATGGAATTTGTGGTTCCAATGTTATTAACAATTGAAAAATCGGCAAAAATGCACTCCGGGTCACTGCAATTATCTCGGCTTCTAGAGCAGCTAGATTAATGATCGAGTGCTTAAAATAAAGGTAAAGGATGCAGCTACACGACAATAAACGATTTACAAATGCTGCATGCGCGGTTAATTTTTTATAAACACATAAATAATTCGTTTGAGTATTGCACTGAAACTATACACGAGGGCCTAACTAATCTTGAACCATATTGTTCCTTGAACCAAGAGCTTCAATTTGAGAGTTCGGTGATTAAAATCGGCCCAGTAGAAGCCGAGATAACTGAATTTGTTTAAATAAATTATAAACAAACGGGATTACTGCCACTTCCTGTCTAGATACATCAATGACCACTGGACATAAATTAAAGGTTGAAGAATCAGCTAACATCTCCAGCAGGTGTGAACATGATTCCACGTG
Source organism: Nomada lathburiana (assembly GCA_963667235.1). Classification (NCBI taxonomy): domain Eukaryota; kingdom Metazoa; phylum Arthropoda; class Insecta; order Hymenoptera; family Apidae; genus Nomada; species Nomada lathburiana. The sequence continues at coordinate 11,821,538 of OY763903.1, forward strand.
CGGTTCATTTGTTATAAACAATTAAACAATTAAAATTGTTATTACGGCCAACTGCATACAGTTACAGCAACGGGGTATTTTTATCTTGTAGCTTATTCGTTTCCCTTTTGTTTGAGTCTTGGTTGATTAACATCGGCTCAGTAGAAGCCGAGATAATTGAATTTGTTTAAATAAATTATAAACAAATGCTATTACTGCCACTTCCTGGCGAGATACATCAATGACCACTGAACACAAATTAAAGCTAGGAGTATCAGCTAACATCTCCAACAGGTGTGATGATGATTCCACGTGCGGTTCATTTGTTATAAACAATTAAACAATTAAAATTGTTATTACGGCCAACTGCATACAGTTACAGCAACGGGGTATTTTTTATCTTGTAGCTTATTCGTTTGCCTTTCGTTTGAGTCTTGGTTGATTAAAATCGGCTAAGTAGAAGCCGAGATAATTGAATTTGTTTAAATAAATTATAAACAAATGCTATTACTGCCACTTCCTGGCGAGATACATCAATGACCACTGAACATAAATTAAAGCTTGGAGTATCAGCTAACTTCTCCAACAGGTGTGAACATGATTCCACGTGCGGTTCATTTGTTATAAACAATTAAACAATTTAAATTGTTATTACGGCCAACTGCATACAGTTACAGCAACGGGGTATTTTTTATCGTGTAGCTTATTCGTTTGCCTTTCGTTTGAGTCTTGGTTGATTAAAATCGGCCCAGTAGAAGCCGAGATAATTGAATTTGTTTAAATAAATTTTAAACAAATGCTATTACTGCCACTTCCTGGCGAGATACATCAATGACCACTGAACATAAATTAAAGCTTGGAGTATCAGCTAACTTCTCCAACAGGTGTGAACATGATTCCACGTGCGGTTCATTTGTTATAAACAATTAAACAATTTAAATTGTTATTACGGCCAACTGCATACAGTTACAGCAACGGGGTATTTTTTATCTTGTAGCTTATTCGTTTGCCTTTCGTTTGAGTCTTGGTTGATTAAAATCGGCTAAGTAGAAGCCGAGATAATTGAATTTGTTTAAATAAATTATAAACAAATGCTATTACTGCCACTTCCTGGCGAGATACATCAATGACCACTGGACACAAATTAAAGCTTGGAGAATCAGCTAACATCTCCAGCAGGTGTGAACATGATTCCACGTGCGGTTCATTTGTTATAAACAATTAAACAATTAAAATTGTTATTACGGCCAACTGCATTTAATTACAGCAACGGGGTATTTTTTATCGTGTAGCTTATTCGTTTCCCTTTTGTTTGAGTCTTGGTTGATTAACATCGGCTCAGTAGAAGCCGAGATAATAATTTTTAAATCTTTTTTTGGGAGTGAGATGTCGATAATCGTGTATGTGGCGCCATCTCGCGTTTGCGGCCTTTTTCACAGTTTGCCGCAGCTTCAAAACCGAATTCCTGGATTACATCGTTTATTTAAACAATTGCGTTTTTCTCGGCTTCTACTGCGTATTTCTTAACCGGACTTGTCTTAAATGAAAGCTATAGACCATAGCTATCTGCTCCAAAAGTTGCAACAATATGGAATTTGTGGTTCCAATGTTATTAACAATTGAAAAATTGGCAAAAATGCACTCCGGGTCACTGCAATTATCTCGGCTTCTAGAGCAGCTAGATAAATGATCGCGTGCTTAAAATAAAGGTAAAGGGTGCTGCTACACAACAATAAAGGATTTACAAATGCTGCATGCGCGGTTTATTTTTTACAAACACATAAATCATTCGTTTGTGTATTGCACTGAAACTATACACGAGGGCCTAACTAATCTTGAATCATATTGTTCCTTGAACCAAGAGCTTCAATTTGAGAGTTCGTTGATTAAAATCGGCCCTGTAGAAGCCGAGATAATTGAATTTGTTTAAATAAATTATAAACAAATGCTATTACTGCCACTTCCTGGCGAGATACATCAATGACCACTGGACATAAATTAAAGCTTGGAGTATCAGCTAACTTCTCCAACAGGTGTGAACATGATTCCACGTGCGGTTCATTTGTTATAAACAATTAAACAATTTAAATTGTTATTACGGCCAACTGCATACAGTTACAGCAACGGGGTATTTTTTATCGTGTAGCTTATTCGTTTGCCTTTCGTTTGAGCCTTGGTTGATTAAAATAGGCCCAGTAGAAGCCGAGATAATTGAATTTGTTTAAATAAATTATAAACAAATGCTATTACTGCCACTTCCTGGCGAGATACATCAATGACCACTGGACATAAATTAAAGCTTGGAGTATCAGCTAACTTCTCCAACAGGTGTGAACATGATTCCACGTGCGGTTCATTTGTTATAAACAATTAAACAATTTAAATTGTTATTACGGCCAACTGCATACAGTTACAGCAACGGGGTATTTTTTATCTTGTAGCTTATTCGTTTGCCTTTCGTTTGAGTCTTGGTTGATTAAAATCGGCTAAGTAGAAGCCGAGATAATTGAATTTGTTTAAATAAATTATAAACAAATGCTCTTACTGCCACTTCCTGGCGAGATACATCAATGACCACTGGACATAAATTAAAGCTTGGAGTATCAGCTAACTTCTCCAACAGGTGTGAACATGATTCCACGTGCGGTTCATTTGTTATAAACAATTAAACAATTTAAATTGTTATTACGGCCAACTGCATACAGTTACAGCAACGGGGTATTTTTTATCTTGTAGCTTATTCGTTTGCCTTTCGTTTGAGTCTTGGTTGATTAAAATCGGCTAAGTAGAAGCCGAGATAATTGAATTTGTTTAAATTAATTATAAACAAATGCTATTACTGCCACTTCCTGGCGAGATACATCAATGACCACTGAACACAAATTAAAGCTAGGAGCATCAGCTAACATCTCCAACAGGTGTGAACATAATTCCACGTGCGGTTCATTCGATATAAACAATTAAACAATTAAAATTGTTATTACGGCCAACTGCATACAGTTACAGCAACGGGGTATTTTTTATCGTGTAGCTTATTCGTTTGCCTTTCGTTTGAGTCTTGGTTGATTAAAATCGGCCCAGTAGAAGCCGAGATAATTGAATTTGTTTAAATAAATTATAAACAAATGCTATTACTGCCACTTCCTGGCGAGATACATCAATGACCACTGAACACAAATTAAAGCTAGGAGCATCAGCTAACATCTCCAACAGGTGTGAACATGATTCCACGTGCGGTTCATTTGTTATAAACAATTAAACAATTAAAATTGTTATTACGGCCAACTGCATTTAGTTACAGCACCGGGCTATTTTTTATCTTGTAGCTTATTCGTTTGCCTTTCGTTTGAGTCTTGGTTGATTAAAATCGGCTAAGTAGAAGCCGAGATAATTGAATTTGTTTAAATAAATTATAAACAAATGCTATTACTGCCACTTCCTGGCGAGATACATCAATGACCACTGGACATAAATTAAAGCTTGGAGTATCAGCTAACTTCTCCAACAGGTGTGAACATGATTCCACGTGCGGTTCATTTGTTATAAACAATTAAACAATTTAAATTGTTATTACGGCCAACTGCATACAGTTACAGCAACGGGGTATTTTTTATCTTGTAGCTTATTCGTTTGCCTTTCGTTTGAGTCTTGGTTGATTAAAATCGGCTAAGTAGAAGCCGAGATAATTGAATTTGTTTAAATAAATTATAAACAAATGCTATTACTGCCACTTCCTGGCGAGATACATCAATGACCACTGGACACAAATTAAAGCTTGGAGAATCAGCTAACATCTCCAGCAGGTGTGAACATGATTCCACGTGCGGTTCATTTGTTATAAACAATTAAACAATTAAAATTGTTATTACGGCCAACTGCATTTAATTACAGCAACGGGGTATTTTTTATCTTGTAGCTTATTCGTTTGCCTTTCGTTTGAGTCTTGGTTGATTAAAATCGGCTAAGTAGAAGCCGAGATAATTGAATTTGTTTAAATAAATTATAAACAAATGCTATTACTGCCACTTCCTGGCGAGATACATCAATGACCACTGGACATAAATTAAAGCTTGGAGTATCAGCTAACTTCTCCAACAGGTGTGAACATGATTCCACGTGCGGTTCATTTGTTATAAACAATTAAACAATTTAAATTGTTATTACGGCCAACTGCATACAGTTACAGCAACGGGGTATTTTTTATCTTGTAGCTTATTCGTTTGCCTTTCGTTTGAGTCTTGGTTGATTAAAATCGGCTAAGTAGAAGCCGAGATAATTGAATTTGTTTAAATTAATTATAAACAAATGCTATTACTGCCACTTCCTGGCGAGATACATCAATGACCACTGAACACAAATTAAAGCTAGGAGCATCAGCTAACATCTCCAACAGGTGTGAACATAATTCCACGTGCGGTTCATTCGATATAAACAATTAAACAATTAAAATTGTTATTACGGCCAACTGCATACAGTTACAGCAACGGGGTATTTTTTATCGTGTAGCTTATTCGTTTGCCTTTCGTTTGAGTCTTGGTTGATTAAAATCGGCCCAGTAGAAGCCGAGATAATTGAATTTGTTTAAATAAATTATAAACAAATGCTATTACTGCCACTTCCTGGCGAGATACATCAATGACCACTGAACACAAATTAAAGCTAGGAGCATCAGCTAACATCTCCAACAGGTGTGAACATGATTCCACGTGCGGTTCATTTGTTATAAACAATTAAACAATTAAAATTGTTATTACGGCCAACTGCATTTAGTTACAGCACCGGGCTATTTTTTATCTTGTAGCTTATTCGTTTGCCTTTCGTTTGAGTCTTGGTTGATTAAAATCGGCTAAGTAGAAGCCGAGATAATTGAATTTGTTTAAATAAATTATAAACAAATGCTATTACTGCCACTTCCTGGCGAGATACATCAATGACCACTGGACATAAATTAAAGCTTGGAGTATCAGCTAACTTCTCCAACAGGTGTGAACATGATTCCACGTGCGGTTCATTTGTTATAAACAATTAAACAATTTAAATTGTTATTACGGCCAACTGCATACAGTTACAGCAACGGGGTATTTTTTATCTTGTAGCTTATTCGTTTGCCTTTCGTTTGAGTCTTGGTTGATTAAAATCGGCTAAGTAGAAGCCGAGATAATTGAATTTGTTTAAATAAATTATAAACAAATGCTATTACTGCCACTTCCTGGCGAGATACATCAATGACCACTGGACACAAATTAAAGCTTGGAGAATCAGCTAACATCTCCAGCAGGTGTGAACATGATTCCACGTGCGGTTCATTTGTTATAAACAATTAAACAATTAAAATTGTTATTACGGCCAACTGCATTTAATTACAGCAACGGGGTATTTTTTATCGTGTAGCTTATTCGTTTCCCTTTTGTTTGAGTCTTGGTTGATTAACATCGGCTCAGTAGAAGCCGAGATAATAATTTTTAAATCTTTTTTTGGGAGTGAGATGTCGATAATCGTGTATGTGGCGCCATCTCGCGTTTGCGGCCTTTTTCACAGTTTGCCGCAGCTTCAAAACCGAATTCCTGGATTACATCGTTTATTTAAACAATTGCGTTTTTCTCGGCTTCTACTGCGTATTTCTTAACCGGACTTGTCTTAAATGAAAGCTATAGACCATAGCTATCTGCTCCAAAAGTTGCAACAATATGGAATTTGTGGTTCCAATGTTATTAACAATTGAAAAATCGGCAAAAATGCACTCCGGGTCACTGCAATTATCTCGGCTTCTAGAGCAGCTAGATAAATGATCGAGTGCTTAAAATAAAGGTAAAGGGTGCTGCTACACAACAATAAAGGATTTACAAATGCTGCATGCGCGGTTTATTTTTTACAAACACATAAATAATTCGTTTGAGTATTGCACTGAAACTATACACGAGGGCCTAACTAATCTTGAATCATATTGTTCCTTGAACCAAGAGCTTCAATTTGAGAGTTCGTTGATTAAAATCGGCCCAGTAGAAGCCGAGATAATTGAATTTGTTTAAATAAATTATAAACAAATGCTATTACTGCCACTTCCTGGCGAGATACATCAATGACCACTGGACATAAATTAAAGGTTGAAGAATCAGCTAACATCACCAGCAGGTGTGAACATGATTCCACGTGCGGTTCATTTGTTATAAACAATTAAACAATTAAAATTGTTATTACGGCCAACTGCATTTAGTTACAGCACCGGGGTATTTTTTATCTTGTAGCTTATTCGTTTGCCTTTCGTTTGAGTCTTGGTTGATTAAAATCGGCTAAGTAGAAGCCGAGATAATTGAATTTGTTTAAATAAATTATAAACAAATGCTATTACTGCCACTTCCTGGCGAGATACATCAATGACCACTGGACACAAATTAAAGCTTGGAGAATCAGCTAACATCTCCAGCAGGTGTGAACATGATTCCACGTGCGGTTCATTTGTTATAAACAATTAAACAATTAAAATTGTTATTACGGCCAACTGCATTTAATTACAGCAACGGGGTATTTTTTATCGTGTAGCTTATTCGTTTCCCTTTTGTTTGAGTCTTGGTTGATTAACATCGGCTCAGTAGAAGCCGAGATAATAATTTTTAAATCTTTTTTTGGGAGTGAGATGTCGATAATCGTGTATGTGGCGCCATCTCGCGTTTGCGGCCTTTTTCACAGTTTGCCGCAGCTTCAAAACCGAATTCCTGGATTACATCGTTTATTTAAACAATTGCGTTTTTCTCGGCTTCTACTGCGTATTTCTTAACCGGACTTGTCTTAAATGAAAGCTATAGACAATAGCTATCTGCTCCAAAAGTTGCAACAATATGGAATTTGTGGTTCCAATGTTATTAACAATTGAAAAATCGGCAAAAATGCACTCCGGGTCACTGCAATTATCTCGGCTTCTAGAGCAGCTAGATAAATGATCGCGTGCTTAAAATAAAGGTAAAGGGTGCTGCTACACAACAATAAAGGATTTACAAATGCTGCATGCGCGGTTTATTTTTTACAAACACATAAATCATTCGTTTGTGTATTGCACTGAAACTATACACGAGGGCCTAACTAATCTTGAATCATATTGTTCCTTGAACCAAGAGCTTCAATTTGAGAGTTCGTTGATTAAAATCGGCCCTGTAGAAGCCGAGATAATTGAATTTGTTTAAATAAATTATAAACAAATGCTATTACTGCCACTTCCTGGCGAGATACATCAATGACCACTGGACATAAATTAAAGGTTGAAGAATCAGCTAACATCACCAGCAGGTGTGAACATGATTCCACGTGCGGTTCATTTGTTATAAACAATTAAACAATTAAAATTGTTATTACGGCCAACTGCATACAGTTACAGCAACGGGGTATTTTTTATCTTGTAGCTTATTCGTTTGCCTTTCGTTTGAGTCTTGGTTGATTAAAATCGGCTAAGTAGAAGCCGAGATAATTGAATTTGTTTAAATAAATTATAAACAAATGCTATTACTGCCACTTCCTGGCGAGATACATCAATGACCACTGGACACAAATTAAAGCTTGGAGAATCAGCTAACATCTCCAGCAGGTGTGAACATGATTCCACGTGCGGTTCATTTGTTATAAACAATTAAACAATTAAAATTGTTATTACGGCCAACTGCATTTAATTACAGCAACGGGGTATTTTTTATCGTGTAGCTTATTCGTTTCCCTTTTGTTTGAGTCTTGGTTGATTAACATCGGCTCAGTAGAAGCCGAGATAATAATTTTTAAATCTTTTTTTGGGAGTGAGATGTCGATAATCGTGTATGTGGCGCCATCTCGCGTTTGCGGCCTTTTTCACAGTTTGCCGCAGCTTCAAAACCGAATTCCTGGATTACATCGTTTATTTAAACAATTGCGTTTTTCTCGGCTTCTACTGCGTATTTCTTAACCGGACTTGTCTTAAATGAAAGCTATAGACAATAGCTATCTGCTCCAAAAGTTGCAACAATATGGAATTTGTGGTTCCAATGTTATTAACAATTGAAAAATCGGCAAAAATGCACTCCGGGTCACTGCAATTATCTCGGCTTCTAGAGCAGCTAGATAAATGATCGCGTGCTTAAAATAAAGGTAAAGGGTGCTGCTACACAACAATAAAGGATTTACAAATGCTGCATGCGCGGTTTATTTTTTACAAACACATAAATCATTCGTTTGTGTATTGCACTGAAACTATACACGAGGGCCTAACTAATCTTGAATCATATTGTTCCTTGAACCAAGAGCTTCAATTTGAGAGTTCGTTGATTAAAATCGGCCCTGTAGAAGCCGAGATAATTGAATTTGTTTAAATAAATTATAAACAAATGCTATTACTGCCACTTCCTGGCGAGATACATCAATGACCACTGGACATAAATTAAAGCTTGGAGTATCAGCTAACTTCTCCAACAGGTGTGAACATGATTCCACGTGCGGTTCATTTGTTATAAACAATTAAACAATATAAATTGTTATTACGGCCAACTGCATACAGTTACAGCAACGGGGTATTTTTTATCGTGTAGCTTATTCGTTTGCCTTTCGTTTGAGTCTTGGTTGATTAAAATCGGCCCAGTAGAAGCCGAGATAATTGAATTTGTTTAAATAAATTATAAACAAATGCTATTACTGCCACTTCCTGGCGAGATACATCAATGACCACTGAACACAAATTAAAGCTAGGAGCATCAGCTAACATCTCCAACAGGTGTGAACATAATTCCACGTGCGGTTCATTTGATATAAACAATTAAACAATTAAAATTGTTATTACGGCCAACTGCATACAGTTACAGCAACGGGGTATTTTTTATCTTGTAGCTTATTCGTTTGCCTTTCATTTGAGTCTTGGTTGATTAAAATCGGCCAAGTAGAAGCCGAGATAATTGAATTTGTTTAAATAAATTTTAAACAAATGCTATTCCTGCCACTTCCTGGCGAGATACATCAATGACCACTGGACATAAATTAAAGCTTGGAGTATCAGCTAACTTCTCCAACAGGTGTGAACATGATTCCACGTGCGGTTCATTTGTTATAAACAATTAAACAATTTAAATTGTTATTACGGCCAACTGCATACAGTTACAGCAACGGGGTATTTTTTATCTTGTAGCTTATTCGTTTGCCTTTCGTTTGAGTCTTGGTTGATTAAAATCGGCCCTGTAGAAGCCGAGATAATTGAATTTGTTTAAATAAATTATAAACAAATGCTATTACTGCCAGTTCCTGGCGAGATACATCAATGACCACTGGACATAAATTAAAGCTAGGAGTATCAGCTAACATCTCCAGCAGGTGTGAACATGATTCCACGTGCGGTTCATTTGTTATAAACAATTAAACAATTGAAATTGTTATTACGGCCAACTGCATACAGTTACAGCAACGGGGTATTTTTTATCGTGTAGCTTATTCGTTTGCCTTTCGTTTGAGTCTTGGCTGATTAAAATCGGCCCTGTAGAAGCCGAGTTAATTGAATTTGTTTAAATAAATTATAAACAAATGCTATTACTGCCACTTCCTGGCGAGATACATCAATGACCACTGAACACAAATTAAAGCTAGGAGTATCAGCTAACATCTCCAACAGGTGTGATGATGATTCCACGTGCGGTTCATTTGTTATAAACAATTAAACAATTTAAATTGTTATTACGGCCAACTGCATACAGTTACAGCAACGGGGTATTTTTTATCTTGTAGCTTATTCGTTTGCCTTTCGTTTGAGTCTTGGTTGATTAAAATCGGCCCTGTAGAAGCCGAGATAATTGAATTTGTTTAAATAAATTATAAACAAATGCTATTACTGCCAGTTCCTGGCGAGATACATCAATGACCACTGGACATAAATTAAAGCTAGGAGTATCAGCTAACATCTCCAGCAGGTGTGAACATGATTCCACGTGCGGTTCATTTGTTATAAACAATTAAACAATTGAAATTGTTATTACGGCCAACTGCATACAGTTACAGCAACGGGGTATTTTTTATCGTGTAGCTTATTCGTTTGCCTTTCGTTTGAGTCTTGGCTGATTAAAATCGGCCCTGTAGAAGCCGAGTTAATTGAATTTGTTTAAATAAATTATAAACAAATGCTATTACTGCCACTTCCTGGCGAGATACATCAATGACCACTGAACACAAATTAAAGCTAGGAGTATCAGCTAACATCTCCAACAGGTGTGATGATGATTCCACGTGCGGTTCATTTGTTATAAACAATTAAACAATTAAAATTGTTATTACGGCCAACTGCATACAGTTACAGCAACGGGGTATTTTTTATCTTGTAGCTTATTCGTTTGCCTTTCGTTTGAGTCGTGGTTGATTAAAATCGGCCCTGTAGAAGCCGAGATAATTGAATTTGTTTAAATAAATTATAAACAAATGCTATTACTGCCACTTCCTGGCGAGATACATCAATGACCACTGAACACAAATTAAAGCTAGGAGTATCAGCTAACATCTCCAACAGGTGTGATGATGATTCCACGTGCGGTTCATTTGTTATAAACAATTAAACAATTGAAATTGTTATTACGGCCAACTGCATACAGTTACAGCAACGGGGTATTTTTTATCTTGTAGTTTATTCGTTTGCCTTTCGTTTGAGTCTTGGTTGATTAAAATCGGCCCTGTAGAAGCCGAGATAATTGAATTTGTTTAAATAAATTAAAAACAAATGCTATTACTGCCAGTTCCTGGCGAGATACATCAATGACCACTGGACATAAATTAAAGCTAGGAGTATCAGCTAACTTCTCCAACAGGTGTGAACATAATTCCACGTGCGGTTCATTTGTTATAAACAATTAAACAATTCAAATGGTTATTACGGCCAACTGCATACAGTTACAGCAACGGGGTATTTTTTATCGTGTAGCTTATTCGTTTGCCTTTCGTTTGAGTCTTGGCTGATTAAAATCGGCCCTGTAGAAGCCGAGTTAATTGAATTTGTTTAAATAAATTATAAACAAATGCTATTACTGCCACTTCCTGGCGAGATACATCAATGACCACTGAACACAAATTAAAGCTAGGAGTATCAGCTAACATCTCCAACAGGTGTGATGATGATTCCACGTGCGGTTCATTTGTTATAAACAATTAAACAATTGAAATTGTTATTACGGCCAACTGCATACAGTTACAGCAACGGGGTATTTTTTATCTTGTAGCTTATTCGTTTGCCTTTCGTTTGAGTCGTGGTTGATTAAAATCGGCCCTGTAGAAGCCGAGATAATTGAATTTGTTTAAATAAATTAAAAACAAATGCTATTACTGCCACTTCCTGGCGAGATACATCAATGACCACTGAACACAAATTAAAGCTAGGAGTATCAGCTAACATCTCCAACAGGTGTGATGATGATTCCACGTGCGGTTCATTTGTTATAAACAATTAAACAATTCAAATGGTTATTACGGCCAACTGCATACAGTTACAGCAACGGGGTATTTTTTATCTTGTAGTTTATTCGTTTGCCTTTCGTTTGAGTCTTGGCTGATTAAAATCGGCCCTGTAGAAGCCGAGATAATTGAATTTGTTTAAATAAATTAAAAACAAATGCTATTACTGCCACTTCCTGGCGAGATACATCAATGACCACTGGACATAAATTAAAGCTAGGAGTATCAGCTAACTTCTCCAACAGGTGTGAACATAATTCCACGTGCGGTTCATTTGTTATAAACAATTAAACAATTCAAATGGTTATTACGGCCAACTGCATACAGTTACAGCAACGGGGTATTTTTTATCGTGTAGCTTATTCGTTTGCCTTTCGTTTGAGTCTTGGCTGATTAAAATCGGCCCTGTAGAAGCCGAGTTAATTGAATTTGTTTAAATAAATTATAAACAAATGCTATTACTGCCACTTCCTGGCGAGATACATCAATGACCACTGAACACAAATTAAAGCTAGGAGTATCAGCTAACATCTCCAACAGGTGTGATGATGATTCCACGTGCGGTTCATTTGTTATAAACAATTAAACAATTCAAATGGTTATTACGGCCAACTGCATACAGTTACAGCAACGGGGTATTTTTTATCTTGTAGTTTATTCGTTTGCCTTTCGTTTGAGTCTTGGCTGATTAAAATCGGCCCTGTAGAAGCCGAGATAATTGAATTTGTTTAAATAAATTAAAAACAAATGCTATTACTGCCACTTCCTGGCGAGATACATCAATGACCACTGGACATAAATTAAAGCTAGGAGTATCAGCTAACTTCTCCAACAGGTGTGAACATAATTCCACGTGCGGTTCATTTGTTATAAACAATTAAACAATTCAAATGGTTATTACGGCCAACTGCATACAGTTACAGCAACGGGGTATTTTTTATCGTGTAGCTTATTCGTTTGCCTTTCGTTTGAGTCTTGGCTGATTAAAATCGGCCCTGTAGAAGCCGAGTTAATTGAATTTGTTTAAATAAATTATAAACAAATGCTATTACTGCCACTTCCTGGCGAGATACATCAATGACCACTGAACACAAATTAAAGCTAGGAGTATCAGCTAACATCTCCAACAGGTGTGATGATGATTCCACGTGCGGTTCATTTGTTATAAACAATTAAACAATTAAAATTGTTATTACGGCCAACTGCATACAGTTACAGCAACGGGGTATTTTTTATCTTGTAGCTTATTCGTTTGCCTTTCGTTTGAGTCTTGGTTGATTAAAATCGGCCCTGTAGAAGCCGAGATAATTGAATTTGTTTAAATAAATTTTAAACAAATGCTATTACTGCCAGTTCCTGGCGAGATACATCAATGACCACTGGACATAAATTAAAGCTTGGAGAATCAGCTAACTTCTCCAACAGGTGTGAACATAATTCCACGTGCGGTTCATTTGTTATAAACAATTAAACAATTAAAATTGTTATTACGGCCAACTGCATACAGTTACAGCAACGGGGTATTTTTTATCGTGTAGCTTATTCGTTTGCCTTTCGTTTGAGTCTTGGTTGATTAAAATCGGCCCAGTAGAAGCCGAGATAATTGAATTTGTTTAAATAAATTATAAACAAATGCTATTACTGCCACTTCCTGGCGAGATACATCAATGACCACTGAACACAAATTAAAGCTAGGAGTATCAGCTAACATCTCCAACAGGTGTGATGATGATTCCACGTGCGGTTCATTTGTTATAAACAATTAAACAATTGAAATTGTTATTACGGCCAACTGCATACAGTTACAGCAACGGGGTATTTTTTATCTTGTAGTTTATTCGTTTGCCTTTCGTTTGAGTCTTGGTTGATTAAAATCGGCCCTGTAGAAGCCGAGATAATTGAATTTGTTTAAATAAATTAAAAACAAATGCTATTACTGCCACTTCCTGGCGAGATACATCAATGACCACTGGACATAAATTAAAGCTAGGAGTATCAGCTAACTTCTCCAACAGGTGTGAACATAATTCCACGTGCGGTTCATTTGTTATAAACAATTAAACAATTCAAATGGTTATTACGGCCAACTGCATACAGTTACAGCAACGGGGTATTTTTTATCGTGTAGCTTATTCGTTTGCCTTTCGTTTGAGTCTTGGCTGATTAAAATCGGCCCTGTAGAAGCCGAGTTAATTGAATTTGTTTAAATAAATTATAAACAAATGCTATTACTGCCACTTCCTGGCGAGATACATCAATGACCACTGAACACAAATTAAAGCTAGGAGTATCAGCTAACATCTCCAACAGGTGTGATGATGATTCCACGTGCGGTTCATTTGTTATAAACAATTAAACAATTAAAATTGTTATTACGGCCAACTGCATACAGTTACAGCAACGGGGTATTTTTTATCTTGTAGCTTATTCGTTTGCCTTTCGTTTGAGTCTTGGTTGATTAAAATCGGCCATGTAGAAGCCGAGATAATTGAATTTGTTTAAATAAATTATAAACAAATGCTATTACTGCCAGTTCCTGGCGAGATACATCAATGACCACTGGACATAAATTAAAGCTAGGAGTATCAGCTAACTTCTCCAACAGGTGTGAACATGATTCCACGTGCGGTTCATTTGTTATAAACAATTAAACAATTGAAATTGTTATTACGGCCAACTGCATTTAGTTACAGCACAGGGCTATTTTTTATCTTGTAGCTTATTCGTTTCCCTTTCGTTTGAGTCTTGGTTGATTAAAATCGGCCCAGTAGAAGCCGAGATAATTGAATTTGTTTAAATAAATTATAAACAAATGCTATTACTGCCAGTTCCTGGCGAGATACATCAATGACCACTGGACATAAATTAAAGCTTGGAGAATCAGCTAACTTCTCCAACAGGTGTGAACATAATTCCACGTGCGGTTCATTTGTTATAAACAATTAAACAATTTAAATTGTTATTACGGCCAACTGCATACAGTTACAGCAACGGGGTATTTTTTATCGTGTAGCTTATTCGTTTGCCTTTCGTTTGAGTCTTGGTTGATTAAAATCGGCCCAGTAGAAGCCGAGATAATTGAATTTGTTTAAATAAATTATAAACAAATGCTATTACTGCCACTTCCTGGCGAGATACATCAATGACCACTGGACATAAATTAAAGCTAGGAGTATCAGCTAACTTCTCCAACAGGTGTGAACATAATTCCACGTGCGGTTCATTTGTTATAAACAATTAAACAATTCAAATGGTTATTACGGCCAACTGCATACAGTTACAGCACAGGGGTATTTTTTATCTTGTAGCTTATTCGTTTGCCTTTCGTTTGAGTCTTGGTTGATTAAAATCGGCCCAGTAGAAGCCGAGATAATTGAATTTGTTTAAATAAATTTTAAACAAATGCTATTACTGCCAGTTCCTGGCGAGATACATCAATGACCACTGGACATAAATTAAAGCTTGGAGAATCAGCTAACTTCTCCAACAGGTGTGAACATAATTCCACGTGCGGTTCATTTGTTATAAACAATTAAACAATTAAAATTGTTATTACGGCCAACTGCATACAGTTACAGCAACGGGGTATTTTTTATCTTGTAGCTTATTCGTTTGCCTTTCGTTTGAGTCGTGGTTGATTAAAATCGGCCCTGTAGAAGCCGAGATAATTGAATTTGTTTAAATAAATTATAAACAAATGCTATTACTGCCACTTCCTGGCGAGATACATCAATGACCACTCAACACAAATTAAAGCTAGGAGTATCAGCTAACATCTCCAACAGGTGTGATGATGATTGCACGTGCGGTTCATTTGTTATAAACAATTAAACAATTGAAATTGTTATTACGGCCAACTGCATACAGTTACAGCAACGGGGTATTTTTTATCTTGTAGTTTATTCGTTTGCCTTTCGTTTGAGTCTTGGTTGATTAAAATCGGCCCTGTAGAAGCCGAGATAATTGAATTTGTTTAAATAAATTAAAAACAAATGCTATTACTGCCACTTCCTGGCGAGATACATCAATGACCACTGGACATAAATTAAAGCTAGGAGTATCAGCTAACTTCTCCAACAGGTGTGAACATAATTCCACGTGCGGTTCATTTGTTATAAACAATTAAACAATTCAAATGGTTATTACGGCCAACTGCATACAGTTACAGCAACGGGGTATTTTTTATCGTGTAGCTTATTCGTTTGCCTTTCGTTTGAGTCTTGGCTGATTAAAATCGGCCCTGTAGAAGCCGAGTTAATTGAATTTGTTTAAATAAATTATAAACAAATGCTATTACTGCCACTTCCTGGCGAGATACATCAATGACCACTGAACACAAATTAAAGCTAGGAGTATCAGCTAACATCTCCAACAGGTGTGATGATGATTCCAGGTGCGGTTCATTTGTTATAAACAATTAAACAATTAAAATTGTTATTACGGCCAACTGCATACAGTTACAGCAACGGGGTATTTTTTCTCTTGTAGTTTATTCGTTTGCCTTTCGTTTGAGTCTTGGTTGATTAAAATCGGCCCAGTAGAAGCCGAGATAATTGAATTTGTTTAAATAAATTATAAACAAATGCTATTACTGCCACTTCCTGGCGAGATACATCAATGACCACTGGACATAAATTAAAGCTAGGAGTATCAGCTAACTTCTCCAACAGGTGTGAACATAATTCCACGTGCGGTTCATTTGTTATAAACAATTAAACAATTCAAATGGTTATTACGGCCAACTGCATACAGTTACAGCAACGGGGTATTTTTTATCGTGTAGCTTATTCGTTTGCCTTTCGTTTGAGTCTTGGTTGATTAAAATCGGCCCAGTAGAAGCCGAGATAATTGAATTTGTATAAATAAATTATAAACAAATGCTATTACTGCCAGTTCCTGGCGAGATACATCAATGACCACTGGACATAAATTAAAGCTTGGAGAATCAGCTAACTTCTCCAACAGGTGTGAACATAATTCCACGTGCGGTTCATTTGTTATAAACAATTAAACAATTTAAATTGTTATTACGGCCAACTGCATACAGTTACAGCAACGGGGTATTTTTTATCGTGTAGCTTATTCGTTTGCCTTTCGTTTGAGTCTTGGTTGATTAAAATCGGCCCAGTAGAAGCCGAGATAATTGAATTTGTTTAAATAAATTATAAACAAATGCTATTACTGCCACTTCCTGGCGAGATACATCAATGACCACTGGACATAAATTAAAGCTAGGAGTATCAGCTAACATCTCCAGCAGGTGTGAACATGATTCCACGTGCGGTTCATTTGTTATAAACAATTAAACAATTAAAATTGTTATTACGGCCAACTGCATACAGTTACAGCAACGGCGTATTTTTTATCGTGTAGCTTATTCGTTTCCCTTTTGTTTGAGTCTTGGTTGATTAACATCGGCTCAGTAGAAGCCGAGATAATTGAATTTGTTTAAATAAATTATAAACAAATGCTATTACTGCCAGTTCCTTGCAAGATACATCAATGACCACTGGACATAAATTAAAGCTTGGAGAATCAGCTAATTTCTCCAACAGGTGTGAACATAATTCCACGTGCGGTTCATTTGTTATAAACAATTAAACAATTAAAATTGTTATTACGGCCAACTGCATACAGTTACAGCAACGGGGTATTTTTTATCTTGTAGCTTATTCGTTTGCCTTTCGTTTGAGCCTTGGTTGATTAAAATCGGTCCAGTAGAAGCCGAGATAATTGAATTTGTTTAAATAAATTATAAACAAATTTAATTATCTCAGCTTCTACTGTGCCGATCTTAATCAACCAAGTCTCAAACGAAAGGAAAACGAATAAGCTTCACGATAAAAAATACCCCGGTGCTGTAACTAAATGCAGTTGGCCGTAATAACAATTTTAATTGTTTAATTGTTTATAACAAATGAACCGCACGTGGAATCATGTTCACACCTGTTGGAGATGTTAGCTGATGCTCCTAGCTTTAATTTGTGTTCAGTGGTCATTGATGTATCTCGCCAGGAAGTGGCAGTAATAGCATTTGTTTATAATTTATTTAAACAAATTCAATTATCTCGGCTTCTACTGGGCCGATTTTAATCAACCAAGTCTCAAAATAAAGGGAAACGAATAAGCTCCAAGATAAAAAATATCCCGTTGCTGTAACTGTATGCAGTTGGCCGTAATAACAATTTCAATTGTTTAATTGTTTATATCAAATGAACCGCACGTGGAATCATGTTCACACCTGTTGGAGATGTTAGCTGATGCTCCTAGCTTTAATTTGTGTTCAGCGGTCATTGATGTATCTCAACAGGAAGTGGCAGTAATAGCATTTGTTTATAATTTATTTAAACAAATTCAATTATCTCGGCTTCTACTGGGCCGATTTTAATCAACCAAGACTCAAACGAAAGGCAAACGAATAAGCTACAAGATAAAAAATACCCCGGTGCTGTAACTAAATGCAGTTGGCCGTAATAACAATTTTAATTGTTTAATTGTTTATAACAAATGAACCGCACGTGGAATCATGTTCACACCTGTTGGAGATGTTAGCTGATTCTTCAAGCTTTAATTTATGTCCAGTGGTCATTGATGTATCTCGCCAGGAAGTGGCAGTAATAGCATTTGTTTAAAATTTATTTAAACAAATTCAATTATCTCGGCTTCTACTGGGCCGATTTTAATAAACCAAGACTCAAACGAAAGGCAAACGAATAAGCTACAAGATAAAAAATACCCCTGTGCTGTAACTAAATGCAGTTGGCCGTAATAACAATTTTAATTGTTTAATTGTTTATAACAAATGAACCGCACATGGAATCATGTTAACACCTGCTGGAGATGTTAGCTGATTCTCCAAGCTTTAATTTATGTCCAGTGGTCATTGATGTATCTCGCCAGGAAGTGGCAGTAATAGCATTTGTTTATAATTTATTTAAACAAATTCAATTATCTCGGCTTCTACTGGGCCGATTTTAATCAACCAAGACTCAAACGAAAGGCAAACGAATAAGCTACAAGATAAAAAATACCCCGGTGCTGTAACTAAATGCAGTTGGCCGTAATAACAATTTTAATTGTTTAATTGTTTATAACAAATGAACCGCACGTGGAATCATGTTCACACCTGTTGGAGATGTTAGCTGATTCTTCAAGCTTTAATTTATGTCCAGTGGTCAGTGATGTATCTCGCCAGGAAGTGGCAGTAATAGCATTTGTTTAAAATTTATTTAAACAAATTCAATTATCTCGGCTTCTACTGGGCCGATTTTAATCAACCAAGACTCAAACGAAAGGCAAACGAATAAGCTACAAGATAAAAAATACCCCTGTGCTGTAACTAAATGCAGTTGGCCGTAATAACAATTTTAATTGTTTAATTGTTTATAACAAATGAACCGCACATGGAATCATGTTAACACCTGCTGGAGATGTTAGCTGATTCTCCAAGCTTTAATTTATGTCGAGTGGTCATTGATGTATCTCGCCAGGAAGTGGCAGTAATAGCATTTGTTTATAATTTATTTAAACAAATTCAATTATCTCGGCTTCTACTGGGCCGATTTTAATCAACCTACTTTCAAATTGAAGCTCTTGGTTCAAGGAACAATATGATTCAAGATTAGTTAGGCCCTCGTGTATAGTTTCAGTGCAATACTCACACGAATTATTTATGTGTTTGTAAAAAATAAACCGCGCATGCAGCATTTGTAAATCCTTTATTGTTGTGTAGCAGCACCCTTTACCTTTATTTTAAGCACTCGATCATTTATCTAGCTGCTCTAGAAGCCGAGATAATTGCAGTGACCCGGAGTGCATTTTTGCCGATTTTTCAATTGTTAATAACATTGGAACCACAAATTCCATATTGTTGCAACTTTTGGAGCAGATAGCTATGGTCTATAGCTTTCATTTAAGACAAGTCCGGTTAAGAAATACGCAGTAGAAGCCGAGAAAAACGCAATTGTTTAAATAAACGATGTAATCCAGGAATTCGGTTTTGAAGCTGCGGCAAACTGTGAAAAAGGCCGCAAACGCGAGATGGCGCCACATACACGATTATCGACATCTCACTCCCGAAAAAAAGATTTAAAAATTATTATCTCGGCTTCTACTGAGCCGATGTTAATCAACCAAGACTCAAACAAAAGGGAAACGAATAAGCTACAAGATAAAAAATACCCCGGTGCTGTAACTAAATGCAGTTGGCCGTAATAACAATTTTAATTGTTTAATTGTTTATAACAAATGAACCGCACGTGGAATCATGTTCACACCTGTTGGAGATGTTAGCTGATGCTCCTAGCTTTAATTTGTGTTCAGTGGTCATTGATGTATCTCAACAGGAAGTGGCAGTAATAGCATTTGTTTATAATTTATTTAAACAAATTCAATTATCTCGGCTTCTACTGGGCCGATTTCAATCAACCAAGACTCAAACGAAAGGCAAACGAATAAGCTACAAGATAAAAAATACCCCGGTGCTGTAACTAAATGCAGTTGGCCGTAATAACAATTTTAATTGTTTAATTGTTTATAACAAATGAACCGCACGTGGAATCATATTCACACCTGTTGGAGATGTTAGCTGATTCTTCAAGCTTTAATTTATGTCCAGTGGTCATTGATGTATCTCGCCAGGAAGTGGCAGTAATAGCATTTGTTTAAAATTTATTTAAACAAATTCAATTATCTCGGCTTCTACTGGGCCGATTTTAATCAACCAAGACTCAAACGAAAGGCAAACGAATAAGCTACAAGATAAAAAATACCCCGTTGCTGTAACTATATGCAGTTGGCCGTAATAACAATTTTAATTGTTTAATTGTTTATAACAAATGAACCGCACGTGGAATCATCATCACACCTGTTGAAGATGTTAGCTGATACTCCTAGCTTTAATTTGTGTTCAGTGGTCATTGATGTATCTCGCCAGGAAGTGGCAGTAATAGCATTTGTTTATAATTTATTTAAACAAATTCAATTATCTCGGCTTCTACTGAGCCGATGTTAATCAACCAAGACTCAAACAAAAGGGAAACGAATAAGCTACACGATAAAAAATACCCCGTTGCTGTAATTAAATGCAGTTGGCCGTAATAACAATTTTAATTGTTTAATTGTTTATAACAAATGAACCGCACGTGGAATCGTGTTCACACCTGCCTGAGATGTTAGCTGATTCTCCAAGCTTTAATTTGTGTCCAGTGGTCATTGATGTATCTCGCCAGGAAGTGGCAGTAATAGCATTTGTTTATAATTTATTTAAACAAATTCAATTATCTCGGCTCCTACTGAGCCGATTTTAATCAACCAAGACTCAAACGAAAGGCAAACGAATAAGCTACAAGATAAAAAATACCCCGTTGCTGTAACTATATGCAGTTGGCCGTAATAACAATTTTAATTGTTTAATTGTTTATAACAAATGAACCGCACGTGGAATCATCATCACACCTGTTGGAGATGTTAGCTGATACTCCTAGCTTTAATTTGTGTTCAGTGGTCATTGATGTATCTCGCCAGGAAGTGGCAGTAATAGCATTTGTTTATAATTTATTTAAACAAATTCAATTATCTCGGCTTCTACTGAGCCGATGTTAATCAACCAAGACTCAAACAAAAGGGAAACGAATAAGCTACACGATAAAAAATACCCCGTTGCTGTAATTAAATGCAGTTGGCCGTAATAACAATTTTAATTGTTTAATTGTTTATAACAAATGAACCGCACGTGCAATCATGTTCACACCTGCTGGAGATGTTAGCTGATTCTCCAAGCTTTAATTTGTGTCCAGTGGTCATTGATGTATCTCGCCAGGAAGTGGCAGTAATAGCATTTGTTTATAATTTATTTAAACAAATTCGATTATCTCGGCTTCTACTGAGCCGATTTTAATCACCCAAGACTCAAACGAAAGGCAAACGAATAAGCTACAAGATAAAAAATACCCCGGTGCTGTAACTAAATGCAGTTGGCCGTAATAACAATTTTAATTGTTTAATTGTTTATAACAAATGAACCGCACGTGGAATCATGTTCACACCTGCTGGAGATGTTAGCTGATTCTCCAAGCTTTAATTTGTGTCCAGTGGTCATTGATGTATCTCGCCAGGAAGTGGCAGTAATAGCATTTGTTTAAAATTTATTTAAACAAATTCAATTATCTCGGCTTCTACTGGGCCGATTTTAATCAACGAACTCTCAAATTGAAGCTCTTGGTTCAAGGAACAATATGATTCAAGATTAGTTAGGCCCTCGTGTATAGTTTCAGTGCAATACTCAAACGAATTATTTATGTGTTTGTAAAAAATAAACCGCGCATGCAGCATTTGTAAATCCTTTATTGTTGTGTAGCAGCACCCTTTACCTTTATTTTAAGCACGCGATCATTTATCTAGCTGCTCTAGAAGCCGAGATAATTGCAGTGACCCGGAGTGCATTTTTGCCGATTTTTCAATTGTTAATAACATTGGAACCACAAATTCCATATTGTTGCAACTTTTGGAGCAGATAGCTATGGTCTATAGCTTTCATTTAAGACAAGTCCGGTTAAGAAATACGCAGTAGAAGCCGAGAAAAACGCAATTGTTTAAATAAACGATGTAATCCAGGAATTCGGTTTTGAAGCTGCGGCAAACTATGAAAAAGGCCGCAAACGCGAGATGGCGCCACATACACGATTATCGACATCTCACTCCCGAAAAAAAGATTTAAAAATTATTATCTCGGCTTCTACTGAGCCGATGTTAATCAACCAAGACTCAAACAAAAGGGAGACGAATAAGCTACACGATAAAAAATACCCCGTTGCTGTAATTAAATGCAGTTGGCCGTAATAACAATTTTAATTGTTTAATTGTTTATAACAAATGAACCGCACGTGGAATCATGTTCACGCCTGCTGGAGATGTTAGCTGATTCTCCAAGCTTTAATTTGTGTCCAGTGGTCATTGATGTATCTCGCCAGGAAGTGGCAGTAATAGCATTTGTTTATAATTTATTTAGACAAATTCAATTATCTCGGCTCCTACTGAGCCGATTTTAATCAACCAAGACTCAAACGAAAGGCAAACGAATAAGCTACAAGATAAAAAATACCCCGTTGCTGTAACTATATGCAGTTGGCCGTAATAACAATTTTAATTGTTTAATTGTTTATAACAAATGAACCGCACGTGGAATCATCATCACACCTGTTGGAGATGTTAGCTGATACTCCTAGCTTTAATTTGTGTTCAGTGGTCATTGATGTATCTCGCCAGGAAGTGGCAGTAATAGCATTTGTTTATAATTTATTTAAACAAATTCAATTATCTCGGCTTCTACTGAGCCGATGTTAATCAACCAAGACTCAAACAAAAGGGAAACGAATAAGCTACACGATAAAAAATACCCCGTTGCTGTAATTAAATGCAGTTGGCCGTAATAACAATTTTAATTGTTTAATTGTTTATAACAAATGAACCGCACGTGGAATCATGTACACACCTGCTGGAGATGTTAGCTGATTCTCCAAGCTTTAATTTGTGTCCAGTGGTCATTGATGTATCTCGCCAGGAAGTGGCAGTAATAGCATTTGTTTAAAATTTATTTAAACAAATTCAATTATCTCGGCTTCTACTGGGCCGATTTTAATAAACCAAGACTCAAACGAAAGGCAAACGAATAAGCTACAAGATAAAAAATACCCCTGTGCTGTAACTAAATGCAGTTGGCCGTAATAACAATTTTAAT
This sequence comes from Nomada lathburiana, assembly GCA_963667235.1. NCBI lineage: Eukaryota > Metazoa > Arthropoda > Insecta > Hymenoptera > Apidae > Nomada > Nomada lathburiana. The sequence goes on from OY763903.1 coordinate 11,844,684, forward strand.
TGTTTAATTGTTTATAACAAATGAACCGCACATGGAATCATGTTAACACCTGCTGGAGATGTTAGCTGATTCTCCAAGCTTTAATTTATGTCCAGTGGTCATTGATGTATCTCGCCAGGAAGTGGCAGTAATAGCATTTGTTTATAATTTATTTAAACAAATTCAATTATCTCGGCTTCTACTGGGCCGATTTTAATCAACCAAGACTCAAACGAAAGGCAAACGAATAAGCTACAAGATAAAAAATACCCCGGTGCTGTAACTAAATGCAGTTGGCCGTAATAACAATTTTAATTGTTTAATTGTTTATAACAAATGAACCGCACGTGGAATCATGTTCACACCTGTTGGAGATGTTAGCTGATTCTTCAAGCTTTAATTTATGTCCAGTGGTCATTGATGTATCTCGCCAGGAAGTGGCAGTAATAGCATTTGTTTAAAATTTATTTAAACAAATTCAATTATCTCGGCTTCTACTGGGCCGATTTTAATCAACCAAGACTCAAACGAAAGGCAAACGAATAAGCTACAAGATAAAAAATACCCCTGTGCTGTAACTAAATGCAGTTGGCCGTAATAACAATTTTAATTGTTTAATTGTTTATAACAAATGAACCGCACATGGAATAATGTTAACACCTGTTGGAGATGTTAGCTGATACTCCTAGCTTTAATTTGTGTTCAGTGGTCATTGATGTATCTCGCCAGGAAGTGGCAGTAATAGCATTTGTTTATAATTTATTTAAACAAATTCAATTATCTCGGCTTCTACTGAGCCGATGTTAATCAACCAAGACTCAAACAAAAGGGAAACGAATAAGCTACACGATAAAAAATACCCCGTTGCTGTAATTAAATGCAGTTGGCCGTAATAACAATTTTAATTGTTTAATTGTTTATAACAAATGAACCGCACGTGCAATCATGTTCACACCTGCTGGAGATGTTAGCTGATTCTCCAAGCTTTAATTTGTGTCCAGTGGTCATTGATGTATCTCGCCAGGAAGTGGCAGTAATAGCATTTGTTTATAATTTATTTAAACAAATTCAATTATCTCGGCTTCTACTGAGCCGATTTTAATCACCCAAGACTCAAACGAAAGGCAAACGAATAAGCTACAAGATAAAAAATACCCCGGTGCTGTAACTAAATGCAGTTGGCCGTAATAACAATTTTAATTGTTTAATTGTTTATAACAAATGAACCGCACGTGGAATCATGTTCACACCTGCTGGAGATGTTAGCTGATTCTCCAAGCTTTAATTTGTGTCCAGTGGTCATTGATGTATCTCGCCAGGAAGTGGCAGTAATAGCATTTGTTTAAAATTTATTTAAACAAATTCAATTATCTCGGCTTCTACTGGGCCGATTTTAATCAACGAACTCTCAAATTGAAGCTCTTGGTTCAAGGAACAATATGATTCAAGATTAGTTAGGCCCTCGTGTATAGTTTCAGTGCAATACTCAAACGAATTATTTATGTGTTTGTAAAAAATAAACCGCGCATGCAGCATTTGTAAATCCTTTATTGTTGTGTAGCAGCACCCTTTACCTTTATTTTAAGCACGCGATCATTTATCTAGCTGCTCTAGAAGCCGAGATAATTGCAGTGACCCGGAGTGCATTTTTGCCGATTTTTCAATTGTTAATAACATTGGAACCACAAATGCCATATTGTTACAACTTTTGGAACAGATATCTATGGTTCATAGCTTTCATTTAAGACAAGTCCGGTTAAGAAATACGCAGTAGAAGCCGAGAAAAACGCAATTGTTTAAATAAACGATGTAATCCAGGAATTCGGTTTTGAAGCTGCGGCAAACTGTGAAAAAGGCCGCAAACGCGAGATGGCGCCACATACACGATTATCGACATCTCACTCCCGAAAAAAAGATTTAAAAATTATTATCTCGGCTTCTACTGAGCCGATGTTAATCAACCAAGACTCAAACAAAAGGGAGACGAATAAGCTACACGATAAAAAATACCCCGTTGCTGTAATTAAATGCAGTTGGCCGTAATAACAATTTTAATTGTTTAATTGTTTATAACAAATGAACCGCACGTGGAATCATGTTCACACCTGCTGGAGATGTTAGCTGATTCTCCAAGCTTTAATTTGTGTCCAGTGGTCATTGATGTATCTCGCCAGGAAGTGGCAGTAATAGCATTTGTTTATAATTTATTTAGACAAATTCAATTATCTCGGCTCCTACTGAGCCGATTTTAATCAACCAAGACTCAAACGAAAGGCAAACGAATAAGCTACAAGATAAAAAATACCCCGTTGCTGTAACTGTATGCAGTTGGCCGTAATAACAATTTCAATTGTTTAATTGTTTATAACAAATGAACCGCACGTGGAATCATCATCACACCTGTTGGAGATGTTAGCTGATACTCCTAGCTTTAATTTGTGTCCAGTGGTCATTGATGTATCTCGCCAGGAAGTGGCAGTAATAGCATTTGTTTATAATTTATTTAAACAAATTCAATTATTTCGGCTTCTACTGAGCCGATTTTAATCAACCAAGACTCAAACGAAAGGCAAACGAATAAGCTACAAGATAAAAATACCCCGGTGCTGTAACTATATGCAGTTGGCCGTAATAACAATTTTAATTGTTTAATTGTTTATAACAAATGAACCGCACGTGGAATCATGTTAACACCTGCTGGAGATGTTAGCTGATTCTCCAAGCTTTAATTTATGTCGAGTGGTCATTGATGTATCTCGCCAGGAAGTGGCAGTAATAGCATTTGTTTAAAATTTATTTAAACAAATTCAATTATCTCGGCTTCTACTGGGCCGATTTTAATCAACGAACTCTCAAATTGAAGCTCTTGGTTCAAGGAACAATATGATTCAAGATTAGTTAGGCCCTCGTGTATAGTTTCAGTGCAATACTCAAACGAATTATTTATGTGTTTGTAAAAAATAAACCGCGCATGCAGCATTTGTAAATCCTTTATTGTTGTGTAGCAGCACCCTTTACCTTTATTTTAAGCACGCGATCATTTATCTAGCTGCTCTAGAAGCCGAGATAATTGCAGTGACCCGGAGTGCATTTTTGCCGATTTTTCAATTGTTAATAACATTGGAACCACAAATTCCATATTGTTGCAACTTTTGGAGCAGATAGCTATGGTCTATAGCTTTCATTTAAGACAAGTCCGGTTAAGAAATACGCAGTAGAAGCCGAGAAAAACGCAATTGTTTAAATAAACGATGTAATCCAGGAATTCGGTTTTGAAGCTGCGGCAAACTATGAAAAAGGCCGCAAACGCGAGATGGCGCCACATACACGATTATCGACATCTCACTCCCGAAAAAAAGATTTAAAAATTATTATCTCGGCTTCTACTGAGCCGATGTTAATCAACCAAGACTCAAACAAAAGGGAGACGAATAAGCTACACGATAAAAAATACCCCGTTGCTGTAATTAAATGCAGTTGGCCGTAATAACAATTTTAATTGTTTAATTGTTTATAACAAATGAACCGCACGTGGAATCATGTTCACGCCTGCTGGAGATGTTAGCTGATTCTCCAAGCTTTAATTTGTGTCCAGTGGTCATTGATGTATCTCGCCAGGAAGTGGCAGTAATAGCATTTGTTTATAATTTATTTAGACAAATTCAATTATCTCGGCTCCTACTGAGCCGATTTTAATCAACCAAGACTCAAACGAAAGGCAAACGAATAAGCTACAAGATAAAAAATACCCCGTTGCTGTAACTATATGCAGTTGGCCGTAATAACAATTTTAATTGTTTAATTGTTTATAACAAATGAACCGCACGTGGAATCATCATCACACCTGTTGGAGATGTTAGCTGATACTCCTAGCTTTAATTTGTGTTCAGTGGTCATTGATGTATCTCGCCAGGAAGTGGCAGTAATAGCATTTGTTTATAATTTATTTAAACAAATTCAATTATCTCGGCTTCTACTGAGCCGATGTTAATCAACCAAGACTCAAACAAAAGGGAAACGAATAAGCTACACGATAAAAAATACCCCGTTGCTGTAATTAAATGCAGTTGGCCGTAATAACAATTTTAATTGTTTAATTGTTTATAACAAATGAACCGCACGTGGAATCATGTACACACCTGCTGGAGATGTTAGCTGATTCTCCAAGCTTTAATTTGTGTCCAGTGGTCATTGATGTATCTCGCCAGGAAGTGGCAGTAATAGCATTTGTTTATAATTTATTTAAACAAATTCAATTATCTCGGCTTCTACTGAGCCGATTTTAATCAACCAAGACTCAAACGAAAGGCAAACGAATAAGCTACAAGATAAAAAATACGCCGGTGCTGTAACTATATGCAGTTGGCCGTAATAACAATTTTAAATGTTTAATTGTTTATAACAAATGAACCGCACGTGGAATCCTGTTCACACCTGCTGGAGATGTTAGCTGATTCTTCAACCTTTAATTTATGTCCAGTGGTCATTGATGTATCTCGCCAGGAAGTGGCAGTAATAGCATTTGTTTAAAATTTATTTAAACAAATTCAATTATCTCGGCTTCTACTGGGCCGATTTTAATCAACGAACTCTCAAATTGAAGCTCTTGGTTCAAGGAACAATATGATTCAAGATTAGTTAGGCCCTCGTGTATAGTTTCAGTGCAATACTCAAACGAATTATTTATGTGTTTGTAAAAAATAAACCGCGCATGCAGCATTTGTAAATCCTTTATTGTTGTGTAGCAGCACCCTTTACCTTTATTTTAAGCACGCGATCATTTAGCTAGCTGCTCTAGAAGCCGAGATAATTGCAGTGACCCGGAGTGCATTTTTGCCGATTCTTCAATTGTTAATAACATTGGAACCACAAATTCCATATTGTTACAACTTTTGGAGCAGATAGCTATGGTCTATAGCTTTCATTTAAGACAAGTCCGGTTAAGAAATACGCAGTAGAAGCCGAGAAAAACGCAATTGTTTAAATAAACGATGTAATCCAGGAATTCGGTTTTGAAGCTGCGGCAAACTATGAAAAAGGCCGCAAACGCGAGATGGCGCCACATACACGATTATCGACATCTCACTCCCGAAAAAAAGATTTAAAAATTATTATCTCGGCTTCTACTGAGCCGATGTTAATCAACCAAGACTCAAACAAAAGGGAGACGAATAAGCTACACGATAAAAAATACCCCGTTGCTGTAATTAAATGCAGTTGGCCGTAATAACAATTTTAATTGTTTAATTGTTTATAACAAATGAACCGCACGTGGAATCATGTTCACGCCTGCTGGAGATGTTAGCTGATTCTCCAAGCTTTAATTTGTGTCCAGTGGTCATTGATGTATCTCGCCAGGAAGTGGCAGTAATAGCATTTGTTTATAATTTATTTAGACAAATTCAATTATCTCGGCTCCTACTGAGCCGATTTTAATCAACCAAGACTCAAACGAAAGGCAAACGAATAAGCTACAAGATAAAAAATACCCCGTTGCTGTAATTAAATGCAGTTGGCCGTAATAACAATTTTAATTGTTTAATTGTTTATAACAAATGAACCGCACGTGGAATCATGTACACACCTGCTGGAGATGTTAGCTGATTCTCCAAGCTTTAATTTGTGTCCAGTGGTCATTGATGTATCTCGCCAGGAAGTGGCAGTAATAGCATTTGTTTATAATTTATTTAAACAAATTCAATTATCTCGGCTTCTACTGAGCCGATTTTAATCAACCAAGACTCAAACGAAAGGCAAACGAATAAGCTACAAGATAAAAAATACCCCGGTGCTGTAACTATATGCAGTTGGCCGTAATAACAATTTTAATTGTTTAATTGTTTATAACAAATGAACCGCACGTGGAATCCTGTTCACACCTGCTGGAGATGTTAGCTGATTCTTCAACCTTTAATTTATGTCCAGTGGTCATTGATGTATCTCGCCAGGAAGTGGCAGTAATAGCATTTGTTTAAAATTTATTTAAACAAATTCAATTATCTCGGCTTCTACTGGGCCGATTTTAATCAACGAACTCTCAAATTGAAGCTCTTGGTTCAAGGAACAATATGATTCAAGATTATTTAGGCCCTCGTGTATAGTTTCAGTGCAATACTCAAACGAATTATTTATGTGTTTGTAAAAAATAAACCGCGCATGCAGCATTTGCAAATCCTTTATTGTTGTGTAGCAGCACCCTTTACCTTTATTTTAAGCACGCGATCATTTAGCTAGCTGCTCTAGAAGCCGAGATAATTGCAGTGACCCGGAGTGCATTTTTGCCGATTTTTCAATTGTTAATAACATTGGAACCACAAATTCCATATTGTTGCAACTTTTGGAGCAGATAGCTATGGTCTATAGCTTTCATTTAAGACAAGTCCGGTTAAGAAATACGCAGTAGAAGCCGAGAAAAACGCAATTGTTTAAATAAACGATGTAATCCAGGAATTCGGTTTTGAAGCTGCGGCAAACTATGAAAAAGGCCGCAAACGCGAGATGGCGCCACATACACGATTATCGACATCTCACTCCCGAAAAAAAGATTTAAAAATTATTATCTCGGCTTCTACTGAGCCGATGTTAATCAACCAAGACTCAAACAAAAGGGAAACGAATAAGCTACACGATAAAAAATACCCCGTTGCTGTAATTAAATGCAGTTGGCCGTAATAACAATTTTAATTGTTGAATTGTTTATAACAAATGAACCGCACGTGGAATCATGTTCACACCTGCTGGAGATGTTAGCTGATTCTCCAAGCTTTAATTTGTGTCCAGTGGTCATTGATGTATCTCGCCAGGAAGTGGCAGTAATCCCGTTTGTTTATAATTTATTTAAACAAATTCAATTATCTCGGCTTGTACAGTACCGATTGTAATCAACCAAGTCTCAAACGAAAGGGAAACGAATAAACTACACGATAAAAATACCCCGTTGCTGTAACTATATGCAATTGGCCGTGATAACAATTTTCATTGTTTAATTGTTTTATAACAAGTGAACCGCACGTGAAATCATGTTCAGACCTGTTGGAGATGTTAGCTGATACTCCTAGCTTTAATTTATGTCCACTTGTCATTGATGTAGCTAGCTTGCAAGTCGATGTAATCGCATTTGTTTATAATTTATTTAAACAAATTCAATTATCTCGGCTCCTACTGGGCCGATGTTAATCAACCAAGACTCAAACGAAAGGCAAACGAATAAGCTACAAGATAAAAAATACCCCGGTGCTGTAACTAAATGCAGTTGGCCGTACTAACAATTTTAATTGTTTAATTGTTTATAACAAATGAACCGCAGGTGGAATCATGTTCACACCTGTTGGAGACGTTAGCTGATACTCCTAGCTTTAATTTATGTGCAGTGGTCATTGATGTATCTCGATAGGAAGTGGCAGTAATAGCATTTGTTTATAATTTATTTAAACAAATTCAATTATCTCGGCTTCTACTTGGCCGATTTTAATCAACGAACTCTCAAATTGAAGCTCTTGGTTCAAGGAACAATATGATTCAAGATTAGTTAGGCCCTCGTGTATAGTTTCAGCGCAATACTCAAACGAATTATTTATTTGTTTATAAAAAATAAACCGCGCATGCAGCATTTGTAAATCGTTTATTGTCGTGTAGCAGCACCCTTTACCTTTATTTTAAGCACTCGATCATTAATCTAGCTGCTCTAGAAGCCGAGATAATTGCAGTGACCCGGATCGCATTTTTGCCGATTTTTCAATTGTTAATAACATTTGAACCACAAATTCCATATTGTTACAACTTTTGGAACAGATAGCTATGGTCTATAGCTTTCATTTAAGACAAGTCCGGTTAAGAAATACGCAGTAGAAGCCGAGAAAAACGCAATTGTTTAAATAAACGATGTAATCCAGGAATTCGGTTTTGAAGCTGCGGCAAACTGCGAAAAAGGCCGCAAACGCGAGATGGCGCCACATACACGATTATCGACATCTCACTCCCGAAAAAAAGATTTAAAAATTATTATCTCGGCTCCTGGTCATTGTTTTTTAATCAATGGTATGGCAAATGAAAGGGAAAAGGATAAGCTATACAGAAAAAAATACCCCCTTGCTGTAACTATATGCAGTTGGTCGTAATAACAATTTTAATTGTTTAATTGTTTATAGCAAATGAAACGCACGTGCAATCATGTTCACACCTGTTGGAGATGGTAGCTTATACTCCAAGCTTCTCTTCAAGGGACATTCTCATTCTAGTGTAGAATAGTTCCAGTGTATAGTTATCGTGCAATTATAAAACAAATATTTAAATTGTTTATGAAAACTATACAGTGCATGAAGCATTAGTACATCGTTTATTGTCGTGTAGCAGCATCCTTTACCTTCATTTTAAGAACTCGATCAGTATGTCTCATGCTCTCCTGATGTGAAATTTTGCCAGAAACCCAGACATTTATGTTCTCGGAAATTTCAGAAATGTACTTTAATTATTTGTGACGTAGGTTTATTTTTACAAGTTTTCCGTTTTAGAATTTTGCAATTGAAGGCCCTGCGACGGTAGCGGTCGCAGTCTGGTGATTAAGTTCGTTTATTTTTAGCGGGGGTGGCACTTTCGCTGGACGTCCTACTGTTCGGTCCTGCTGGTTTGGTGAACCAGGGGTGAATGCCTTTCGGTTAACTTGCGTCATTTTCTTTTATTTTTCTACTTTCCTATATTTTATACATTTATTCTTGTATTTCAATCACATTTTCTCCGTCTCGTTCATAGAATGAATTAGATAAAACTGCCACAGACAATAATTATTTCAATCATATTCCTCACTGCTTTTAGAAGTGATGATCCTCCCCTACTATCCCATTATGCGGCTGATAACAACTCCCTGTGGAGTTTTTATGCAGAGCCAAAACTGGTTCACGGAGAGAGCTGTAAAAAATGAAAGTGAAACGTAATCTGCCACAAAACTGTATGTACGTTCTTTCGTGACTAACTCGATTCAAAATCTCCATTCTCCTCGATTCCTTAGCTAAACGACGTTACTTAGCGGGATGAAGAACGATCGAGGTCGAAGTTGGAAACCCTCAATGCCATCGATAATTCGTACCCAAGCATTTTCAGGGCGTCCACGCAAATGGCAAAGGGGACACAGTAATCGCGTTCATCCGATGTCGACGAAGCATTACCAGGTGACTCAACCGACTCGTGTAAGACGGTTTTAAAGCGCCGAAAGAAAGGGAAAGTACCCGGTACATCGAAGCATGGGAGCCTGACATGCTCTCAGTCCGCGGAAAGCGATTGAACGCATGTGAGAAACGATTCTCCGTGCCGATCTATCGCGCATTAGCGGAAATTGAACTTCGCTGTTGTTAGCGCTTTTGTTTCGTTTCGAGTATCATTTGTTGGATCCTCGTGTGGTTGGTCGTTGACGGTTTTCTGTGATGTGCATTGTGCCGGATCGAGGAAAGGTAGGGAATGATCGATGGTTCGCTTTTCTATTCGTGGATGCTCTTCTTTACGCTCGTGCAGACAGGTTTTTTTTTAATACATTGGTATACTTAGAACGATGTTTTTACAACATCATTTGCTCGAGACTTGACAATTAGCGGAATATTAAACGCTTTAGATAGCGAGGAATTTTATATTCGATAGGTCTGTCCAATTTTTTTTTGAATTTAGGGAACCTGTATATATCTTTTTCATTGTTTGATGATTGAGGAAGAGCAACTGTGATTGAAAGTAAATTACCTTGCAATCTATGCGACGCGAGGAACGGATTGATAAACGAGCAAAGCGTTTCGTTGAATGTACCTGAACTCTGGATTTTTTTTTTTACGGGACAAGGACACCTTGATATCGGAGAAGGGATCGAAAATGTGGAAGTCCTTCGCTGTCTAGTAACCACTCTTTCACTCTGATCTAAAATCGAGGCCAATTTAATAACTTTATATTTTCGATTCTTACGACAATCAACGAATAATACAGAACACTGTAGTGGAACACTGAAATCGAAAGTAAATTTGCATAAGATTGTAACACGGTATTGCCCGATCGTCAAAGACCTTGAACACTTTGACCCGGCCTTCGACAATAAAACGCGAACCTCCGAAATAATTCGTCAAACCGATACAAACAGGGAAATGAGTAAATATTAAATAAAAGAAAAAACCAGGCTGCCGATGTTTTAAACGATGCTTGGTGGAACTGCAACGAGGATAATCTCACTTTCATTAATGGCGGTAGACACCGTAACCGCAGCGTGTACGATCTGCGTCGGATAATAGTATTATGCCAGCATTACGCAATTGTGAAAATTTCACTTTCCGCGGTATGATCGCGCGCACATGTCACGAGATAGCAAACTCACTCACGGCTTACCTTTAGATATCGACGTGCAATTTTGATCGAGCATTCACATTTTGCGTCGCCTGTCTCTTTTTTATAAGTTTTATTTCGTCAGGCTAACTTTGTCGAAGGCTTGCACAACCGGTCTGCTATAACGCGCACATACCTTATCCGTACAAGGACGAGTGTGATGACGAGCGCGTTGTTTGAATGCTGACTGGAAATTTTTCGAAATTTCTGTAGCTTTCGTGACGACACGTTTTTAGCGTCGATTGAACTCACATATTTGTAACGTTAGTTTTTAAAGGAATTATTGCGTCAAGTCTCTTGCATTTTCTAAGAATAATAATGCGCTGGTTGCAGAGAAAAGTGCAACGCGTGTCGTGCACGGCTCGAGTGACAGGGAGCGAGTTAACGACTTCTTGCAGAATTTATTGGAAGCTTTCCACATTAACATTCTACACAATGTAATAAACGGTGACAGTTCACAAAATTCTCAAGTACCCAAGGTCCTTGGCTACCAGCGAGGGCTTGTAGGAAAATTTGATATGCAACTTTTATATTGTCCATTATAAACTGCCGACGAAAACTTTCCGGCCGTTTCGATGCTTATAACAAGCATCTGAGTTTTAATAAAAATGAGAAACAACTGACATTCAGGTTCAATTGGTTGAAAGTACCATAAACAGTCATAACACCTAGGAAACCATAAAGTAACAAATTACTTGTTTCATAATATCTGATTCCAAAAATTTGTTAAAACAGATTGTAACTGAAAAATTTTCACCGACAGTGTATACTCAGCATCTGTCTCTCTCGTTCCGCTAACAATACGGTATCGAACGAAATCTGAGGCAAGAGTCACAATGATTCTATTACACAATGATTACAAAGTAACACGCAGTTATGCAATTGCTACCCAATAAAATAGCTCGCTCAAGTGAACCAGTCTAGACCAGTCTAAAATGCAATTGTGAATCCTATCATTTCATTTCTTCACGTAGAAATAGAGAGCCGCGTGGAATAGTAGTTGATTCGACGAATCCATAATGCTATATCATCCGTGGCTCACTATGCAATGCAGCCACTATTATTCTGCATAGCGTACCGAGGACTAGCTCGGCTTTCTTTCTAAAGTCTTCGTCGCTGTGATGCAACAACGAAAGAAACGTATCCTTGAAACTGGCGCTCGAAATCGCGCTGCGCTTCGCGAAATAATAATTGGACCGATTATAATCGATTTTAGGAATTGCATTATTTATTTAGGAAAACGATGAATTTAATTTGTATCATTATAAATTTGATTCGTTCGAATTATACCCAGGAACTATGTTCGATATTTCGATTTTACAGAGTTGTTACATGCATTGAATATATCCATACTTGCCAGAAGAGAGCAGAAAGGAAACGTAAGGAACCCAGTGGAATAGTACAATCAAATTGAGAAAATATTTCCTACGAAATTCATAGATTCGTTTTGTTTTCAGGAGTTCCTCGGTTAATCGGTCAGACATCGAAAGGGTAGCGATCGACGATGATCTCGGGCACGTATCGTTCTCGTGGAATCGAATCGTTGGAACGAGCCACGGATGCTTCACAGTTTCTGCGTGCCTGACCTCTTCGCCACCCACGATTCATGATGCTGGAACCAGTTCTTGGAATATCGACGATATGGTGGTTGGTGGTGTACGCCAGTATCTTGTTGATGCTGTCGCCTCTGGTGCTGATCTTCATTGTTTTCCTGCCAAATTTTCCGCTGCTGTTGCTCAGAAGAATGTGTTATATCCCGATAGAGTCGATATGACAAATCGAATCGTCGCTCATTTAATTTTTGTATTGCAAACTTGCGTCATACAGCAACAGAATCGATGAAAAGAATTGCAGGTCGATTTCTTGGACCGATGGATAAATTCTAGAACACGGAATTCTCTGTGGTGGTCATTTTTTAAAAATTAATTATTTTAGGAAAGCACAGTAGCAATTTCGTGATTCTATTTTCTAATGCGCATTCGGTACGGGGATCAGTAACAATTCGGACCCTTATACCTCCACGAATGTCTACATGTATTGTAAACTGTGAACGAATAACGACGAGTTGAGGAGGCAGGTCTGGTAATTATCAAATAATTTCCAGATGCAGTCATCGCCGTAATACATCAGCGTTTGAAGCACGTATTTAGTGCTCAGAAATAATCAAAATGATCAATATACTCGATGATATCTGTAACGGTATTAGAATTTGCGGCAATCAAATAATATTATTCACTTTGTGTATTTTGCTTTAAGTGTACAGCTGTAGGCTTAATGGTTTAGTCGTTTATCAACTTCGTTTGCGAACTGCAATTGTAATGTGTCCAAAAGCGCGCCCAGTTCATGACTATTAAATTATACCGCACTCAATTTACCGCACCGATTTCTCAGTAAGAGGTCACCCCGATTATTCTACAAAGGTACATTGTAAATTTCTGCACACGAATCAATCCATCGTTCAGTTTCTTCTCCTGTCACGATTCTATCACATTCGTTGCCAAGATTTTATCGCCGTGGCGAGCGTCCGCGACGAATAAAAGCGGTATAACGGGAACGGTGTTTCGCAAAACGCGAATTGCGAGCGGACGAAAATTTCGACAGATCAGCACGTCTTTAACGGACCAAGAACACCGGCGCCGTCGTCTATCCGTGCGTCAGAGAAATCTGGTTCACCTGTTCGCGCGGCATGCACTGCGAGCATTTCTGTACATAAATATTGCGCCAACGAAAAAATCGTGTAGCTCCGGACACGCACGCGTTTGCCCCGCGAATTTTCTTAAACGTTATTCACACTGTTCGTTTCATTTTTATACCGAACGTTATATAAACGAGGGCGTGCGTCATTGAATGTTCACCATTGATCTTGCTAGTCACCAGTTTTTTTCTCCAACCCGTAAGTAGACAAATTGTTTTAACATTTGTCATAAATGGTACTTACGATCGGTTCGACTGGATGATTAGCGTGTGTCACTTGGTGGTTGATTCGAGCTTTCGTGACACAGGAACGCAGCACGGTAACGATCCAGATCAATATCCGTTCCGTGTCGAACTACGTATGCTGATCAATGTGTTTAGCAACTACGTCAAAACGTTCGAGGTCGTTTGTTTTTTATCTTCTTTTTCTTTGGAACTTCGCAATCTGCGTGCGATTTATAGCGTGTTTCGCGACTACACGAAACGCGAAAGCACTATGTATTTCTAACTGTCGTGTTTGCCGAAAGAATAGTATGTATCCCGTGGCTGCGTGGAAGGAAGGACGTTAGTAGCTATATTACTACTACTTGCTCGAATGTTGTTAATCAAATTGTTTGCAATCGCCCGGGCAGGTAATTTTATCCGTATGTCATGTCCAAGGAAATGTTCTGATCTGTTTATTACTCCTTTCATAATAATTACACCTTTGTCGTGAATTGTGGAGCACATAAAAAGTGGAACATTTGTAATTGCACCGGCAGGTACTCGTAATAAGGATCAGGAGTATAGAGTTGAATGTACGATGTACATATCTGTTTGTTCTTTTCTGTAATCCCTGAGTAGATGAATAATAAATATTTTAAGTTTCATGATTGTATCATTTTTTTTTACGCCGCATTCGGGGTGGATTGCACAATTTAACACCCTTTCACGGTGCATCGCGATTCTGCGCACCGTAAATGCATGTCCTTCTGCAGTTCACTGGTTGATATAGGCGGGCCTAAAGTTGAACATTACAGTACTGATCGCTGAGTACTTTCGCCAAGTGGCGTACGTAGTGGGGAGGTAAGACTTGAACCCTGGGACCCAATGGGCCATATATACTACAGCTCCATGCAGCTCTCCTGCTACTTTGTGTCAGCTTCTCGTCGATCCTCGCTGTTCTGTAGGAAAAGAAGATTCGATCAGGCAAAAGGTAAGCGGAATTAATCTGATTCGATTGGCTATAAAGTTTTAAATGATAAATTCACTCTTATTTTGCAAATAGATTAATGGCGAGCAGTTAAAAGATAAAGGTACATATATTATACCACGGCTGTAAATTATGGAATGAAGAATCTATATTGGAAGTTAGGGAATCGTGTGTGGTCATAAAATTGTAATCCGTGTATATTCCTATTGAGACAACTTCTAATTAAAGAAAACCGTTGTTGAATTTTATCGTTTTGCCAATCAACTGAACGCAGGGTGCAAGAATTTTGTGAGGCGCGACACCTTGATCGCGGGAACACACCTACGACACAAACGACTGAGATTTTATTCTGTGCACGCGTAGCATGTCTGTTTTGTATGCGCTGCTTCGATTCAGCACAAGCGAGATCTTTATCCATGGTACTCAGTTATATACCTGTCTAGGGACAATACCCACCTGCTTGACACGTGGCCAAACAATCTGTATGTTGTTTTCATGAAATCTGGATGAATTGCAAGGGATTTGTTACCCTTCTTGGCCACGATATTCTCTCCTTTATCCTGAAACTTCCTCCAAAACGTTTCTTTTCTTCATATCTTGAAGACAAGAGATTTTTTCAGAGTCACTTTAACAGCGACATTGCATAGCATAGTGCCACTTCTGCATAGCTTTGTTGTTGCATCAACCATTGGCAGCGGCAGCTGTCTCCTATATTAGTTCAGAATCGTTCATACATACGTGGACGCATTTGTGATTGCGTTAGATTTATCGGCGTTCTATCGGGATAGGGGACTTTAAACTACATAATTATCTTTCTGACATGGCAGTTTACGTGACGCAGTATCCGTTTCGCTCGTATACGTAATAAATACTCGCAATTGTAACTACCGTTCTATGCAACCTTATATCCCATTAAACACCATTCACGTATATACGCCCCGATTCAATCTATACATTCCTAAAGAAATTGTTCAATTTTCAGATGAATTTCTTTATCACCCTCGCCCTTGTAACCCTGGCAGCGGCTGATCCAGGTCTGCTCAGGGTTCCCAAAGTATACAACGCTGTAATCACGAGCAACCAAAATCTGTCTCCATCCAGAGCGTATCCAGTGCTGCAACCAGTTATACATCGAACAGCGGTCGGTTACGTGCCTCCATTTTATTACAGTCAAGTGGCACCTGAGGTACCTCAGTCGGAAGTGGTTCACCTTCCACAAGGTGCTTCAAAATCGAACGATCAGCCGGACGTGCAAGCCGAACCTTCTTCTGCTGATGAACAGTCGAAGTCGAGAAACGTTAAAGACAATGGGGGACCAGTCGATCAAGTCCCAGAGCATAACATAGATGTTACAAAACAGAGTCCCAAGAATAGAAACGAAGAGCAGGAGCCATTCAGCTTCTATCCTAATTATCAATCGCTTTACTACGATCCGTATTTCTACACGTACAACGGATTCAACCCTCACCTGGTCCCAGGAACCTACTACGTGGATTATCAACCCTACGGCACTCTGGAGCCCATTCCTGCATCGACACCGAAGAGCGAACTCTCTGGACACCTGCTTCCAGCCTACC
The DNA here is from genome assembly GCA_963667235.1 of Nomada lathburiana. Taxonomy (NCBI): domain Eukaryota; kingdom Metazoa; phylum Arthropoda; class Insecta; order Hymenoptera; family Apidae; genus Nomada; species Nomada lathburiana. The sequence continues at coordinate 11,860,476 of OY763903.1, forward strand.
ACGAAGAGAAGAAAATTCCTGCAAAGGAACAGACGATGAAAATACCGGATGTACCGCCGCCGCATCTTCCAACGGCCGTGCCGAAGAGCTCCTGAAATGGGACCAATCCGACGGAGTATTTGAAATTATTTTTGGCGCTCTGAGGTTAGACTGATTGCATCGCTGCATTTGGAAAGAAACATTTCCTTAATGGTGATTTACCGAAGGAATAATGAATCGGGTGTACGAAAAGGTTGTGCACTATTCCTTAATTTATAGATACAGTGCAATTTATTTTCACAACGGGTCGATTCGGATCAACTGTCGCTACAGCTGTCGCCTTTTTTGGTAACCGCCCACATTTTTATGATGTACGATAATTCTTCGTTTTGGAAGCCCTTGAATCTAAGTTTCGCGAAACTGAGGCTGCCGTCGTTCCCGCGACTCGCGTCCAGCGATACCGCGGCTTTATTATTGTTGGTCGGTATCACTCTGATACAGGTGATGCAAAACGGTCCCTCCACAGATGCTGTGAGATCCGCTTCCGCCAGCTGCGCCTTGTGCACGCCGATTATTAAATTGTGCTGGTATATTAATTTCCCATCGCAGTTTCCCCATTTCAATGCGTCACTTCTGTTGTCGTCCTGGAGGATATTTCCCGTTTATTTCAATAACAAGTTAAATATGGACCAGTATTACGCGCGACGTGTATATTCTAAAAATGAATCACCGTCACACGTGCTCGTGGATGACAGCTTTATATATCAATGAAATAAACGCGTTAAGCAAGTATTGTAAAATTAGCCTAGGTCTTTGCTTACAATTTTTATACCTCTTTGTATACGTACTATTTATATAGAACGATGAATTTAGTTTGTTAAGCATTCATAGAACAATACATGGAATTTTCTTAAAAAAAAATCTTACTTACTGACTCCCATTCGCCGTCATTCAATGTACCATTGTAATCCAAAAGTGTGTCAGACGGCTGCTTTACCTTATTGTCCTCCATTGTGTAATAATCATAATCATCCGACGTATCCTCCTCGATGTTATCATCGGCCGAATTTTCAGTGAAACGAATAGTATTTGTGGTGCCCTCGTAATTAGTTTCGGTACTCGTTTTCGCGACTTCCGTGTACGATTCTGTGGTCGTTGAAGTGAAATTACTATCGCTGGGATCACTGTCAGTGATATTAACTGCGTTTCCGATTTTCTCAATATTATTTGTATCACTCTTGTTGTTCGCAGAAAAATGATTTTTATTCATCTCGGTAACCGCATCGTACCGGTCAATGTACTTCGGTGTACTGGACACCTTCTTCGCGTACTTCTCAGCTATTTCTTTCTGTCGAGCATAAAATCTCTCCATCACTGCTTTCCTCTGAGCGTAGTAATCGGTCTTGTCATCTCTGAAATTCCTAGTCACCGCGTATCGCTTCGATCTAACTCCTCCAACCTTATCGTGCACCAAATAAGCCACGTGACGTCGATTAAAGTTCCTCTTCGTCCTGGCTGCGTGTTTATCGCTGTCCGAATCGTTGGACCCTTCCTTCTTACTCTTCCACTTCTTGTAACCAAACTGAGCCTGATTCTGAACCAGTTTTAATTTTTTGTAGCTCTTCGCACCTTTAAACTCGTTCAACTCTGTTACGTTTCTTTTCACTCTCCCTTTGTATCCTTGATTTTGATCCCCGATTTTTCCGTCCCCTTTGCCCAAGGCTGATGAATTGCATTCCCCATTCCGCGGCTCATTCGCCTCGGTTCTTATTCGAAAGAGTTTCACTCTTTTCAAAGGCCGTGCAGTCGTCGTTTCGCCATCATTGCCAACATTTGTTTCCTCCTTCAGCTTCTTCTCATTTTCTTTGTCAGCATTCAGCTTGTCCGACCCAGACGTCTTTGTCACAACGAGGAACGTTAACGTCACGAGGATACAGAGAAACGAAAGATTTTTCACAAGCATATTTGCAACCGATCCGAGCCACCCGATCACCGACGAAGGAAATGAGAGGGCCCGAAGATCGTACTGCATCTTTAACCTCGGTTTATCTATCGGTCGAGGGGGCGATAGGCTTTGATGGTGATGCATGGACCATTGTTGTTTTGTTTGACAAATGATAACTAATTATAGAAATGTATTTATAAGATTTATCGAGAATCCGCGATTGTGAACTAGTTGCTTGTTTTCTGACAAGAGTGGCGCTCTGTGATCGTAGACGCTGCTCGTTTGAAATGTCATGAACTCTTATCGCATTGAACGTTACAATTAGTCTTATCAAGGCCGGCATATTAAATATAGGCTCTGCTTCGCAAATACGTAAATGAAACTTTTAAGGATGTAACAGGAAACAGTAAAAATATTTTATTTAAATACGGTTAAATGGCAGAAAGTATAATGCGGTCGGTTTATATTGAATCAACGATATCGGCGTCGTTTTTCCCGCTATCCATAGTTTCGTTAGGTTTTTTCGCATCTTTTTCTGGTTCAACCTTCGTGTCCAACTTTTCGATGGTTTCTCCGTCCTCTTCGGTTGGTTTCGCGGTCGTCGTCGTTGTCGCAGTATCTTTGGGCGTTTCCTGCGGTCGACCAGGTTTCAATACTGGGAATACCTGCAGAAAAGTTCAATAAATAAAACATTGCACGCATATGAATATCGCATGAAACAGGATACGCCTACGAAATCGTTAATCTTAAAAGAATTAATTTGTTTAATATTGAATCACCCCATGAATAATGCACGAAAGCCGAGAAATAAATCAACCATGATCTTCCTCAACTTTTGTCGGCTTTCTTTTGCATACGAATTAATTATTCGATTGATCAAATATTCCATTTCATTGCTGATTAATTAATGACAATTATATTATACGGTATCTTACTGGGCTCAAGGGAAAATTATACACCGGTGTCCTATAATAAAAACTGTAAGCAGGCAGCTGCTGGAACAGTGTCTTGTCTTCAGTGAGAACAGAGGCAGGGACAGTGTCCACGTCTGTGTGCAACTAAAGAAACAGGTGTCAATGAGAAACACAGGCGTAAAACAAACGATGAAATGTCTTCTAAACTGTATCTTACATTGTAAAAGTAATAAGGGGAGTCCGGATATTCAAAAAGCGGCGAGTGTGCAGAGATGGTTTCAGAAGGGTAGCTATAACTGCTGGTGTAGGAGCTTGGCCAGGCTGGCTTCGATTCTATCGATGCGACCATAATTGCGGCGATGGCGAACAGCGTAACGTGCACCTGAAAAACAAAAAGGAGGAATAAATAATTCCACGAATTTGCTTCATTTTCAGGATTTAATAGGAACAAAATTTCATGACGTTCAAAGCAACAACTTTCGCAGTTCTTTCTTGGAAAAAATGATTGGACACGCGTATAGGAGAACGAATGCGGTACATCTGGAAAAGATTGATCGTTTCCTGCTTCGAATAAAGAAACAGCACGAGTGACGCTTTTGATAATACGAGCTTTGGCTCGATGCGCAGTACCAGGTGGCCTGCATAATAATGATCCTGATTCACGAGTAACGCGGAAAGAGATTTCGCTGAAAATGGTAACGGTTGTTCGTGTCCCAAGAATTATTTATATAAAACGGCTTGGTCTTTTGTATGCCAGTGTCTAATGTGTTTAATCATTTGCAATCCGATATTTCGTTTCAATTAAGACGAAAGATAGGATTAACTGTAACAATCCGGTGCATCGTGCATCGTTATTAAAATTTAGGAGTCTCAAACGATTTTCTATAAGGCAAAGTCACAGTGCAGTGGTTCATTAAATTGATATTTAAACTAATGAGTGACAGAGTCCCAGGAGACTCACCTGCATGGCGTGGCCGCAGCTTCACAGTAAGCACAGGAACTATCTGCACTAACCTGGATTTAAGCCCTACCTGCGATTTATATATTCCCCATGGAGAGCAAAGCCCTCCCCACTCACCGAATATCATCCGTGATTGCTTCTTTTCCGTTTCTCCTACGCTTACTTAGCTCCTCTGCCGTTCTCTCTCGATCCTCCGAGGCGAACAACGGGATACCTGGTCGTGATCTTTTTGTTGTCGACGTAAGCGCCGTATAATAATCGAATTCTATCCACACTTGTCGAGGACCGATCAAAATTGTACCGTCACCGTGCCAGAGCCTTTACAAATCTCTTAGGTAAATTTGAGCGAAGCTTGTTCTAATTAGATCGAAAGAAAATCTACCGTGACATGATCCCAATAAAGCGAGTAGAATCCTGTGGTCTATTGATCTATTCCAGAGCAATTTATTGGAGGACTCTTATCCGGAGAACACGCAGCTTATAATAATGCAAGTTTTATATACTGTATCAGGGGAGACAGGTGTATCCGTACAGGTCAACGTAGGTAAATTATTGTATTGAATATTAACGAGAGGTGCGGCCCGGCGATTTTGACACCAGCATCCACATTCCAATTAAATTTGAATTAAAGGACTCTCGTTAAAGAAAAATGTTACATAATGAGAAGTGGGAATAATTATCTGTCAAAGAGTGACGAAAATTCGAGGTTGACTTCAAGGTGTCGGTAGCCTTTGACATTTTCCCTTAAAGTTTGCAAGTAACCTCGTTTCATGACAGTTTCGCAGGAAAAAATCGCGGATTCCGCAGGAGCTCAACCGCGTAATCATGGTTGATCGACGGAACTCGCGAAATCAAAAGTGCTTAACACCGCCGTGACGATGTCTGTTATGGCTACCGAAGAATGGCACACAAGCTTGGTTAGGCGAAAATGCAAAAGACAACTTCCGATAGTGCAGCTCAGAGACACGAAGTGCAGCGCTGACAATCAAGGCAGGCCAAACGATAGGACCACATGTCAGGCTGATGTATCGAGGTACGTATTAGTTAAACAATATTATTCTCCGGGTAGGTTGTATTGTTTCAATGCGATCTTTCGTACACTTCGATCAATAGAGACAGTCCTGATGTCGTTAAGTAGAAAGCAGATGTAACGATAACTGTCTTTATATTGAAACTGTATTTGTTTTATATATTAAAGGGGTTATAGTAGAATAGCCATTTGTCGCGAAATTTCGAAATCCAAAGCAATCTAATAAAGACATTTACATCGTCATTCTGTTAAAGTACAATAACAGGTCAGCGATAAATTGACTGGATACCGTAACAGAAATCACGCCGCTTCGAAAGCGAACGTATAAATTTCACCCCTTTGATTTCTGCAAGCAACGGGGAAAATCGATAAGAACACTCTGCTGCAATTGCGAGCTCAAAAAATAAAAGTAACCTGCGCCTACCCCCCAAGCAGCCAGTGGACCAGTTTGAACGAAAGCGCCCTTTCGGCAATCGATAGGGTGAAGCTCGTGAAGCGTCGACTGCGCTCGTGGAACTTCGCACGGCCAGTAATCAATCCGCGGGAGCTTTGGTGTTTATCAACAAGTGCCGCATACACCTGATTCCGCGTCAGCTTTCGTGACATCCTCGTTCGTGTGCCACGACCAGTGGCAACCCCATCGTCGTGGTTGCTGCAATCGTGCTCGAGGGCGAGGTTAATATACCGGATAGTGTCATTGCCGGGGCCACCATCTCGCGACGCGATGAATCGTGCGTGTTTTTCCGGCTCGAAGGTGCCTCCTCGAATTCTCGAAGCTTGCATTCACCGGTTCCTCCATCGACCAACCACATCCTCACCCCTTTTTCTCGCACTCCATCGTTGTATCCTCCGTTCCAACGGGTCTCTCGTTCAGTGAGTTGCAAATCGGAATCGCCTGTGCACTCTATTAATAACGTCACGGTGTCGTTGCACGCTGGTAATCTTCTCTACCGTTGCTTTTTCGCAGGATTCTCGGTGATTGGGGAAACACAGACATTTCTTTTTTTTTTTTGCGGGATTTCCGTGCAATTCTGGTTTTCATTATCGCGGTTTCGTCGGTCGGACAATGCGCGTACAAGTTTTTTGCCAATGGAATTCTAACAATAAGCGAATCAGTTGCTTCGATCCCCATGGACTTTAGCCGGATGACGATTTTTATTATCTTCACCGCAGAATATTTCTACGAGAATATTCGAGAAGCCGTTGAGTGTTATTTTCGGTGACTATTTCTTAATACGTCTGTGGCAATCTCTGTGTATCCTTCCTGTTTGTAACGCTGTAAACATTTTAATCTGCGCACGCACCTGCTCGTAATAATTCAGTGCCCCACGTTTCGGCGAAAAATTAATGAGTCTTCAGCGGGAGACCGCGGCGAAACATCGTAGAAATATTTTCCATCTTTTGGCAAGCGGAAATCGCTGTCGTGGACATTGCAGTCTTTACACGTGTTACAGACACACTGAACTCCGTCGATTACGAAACAGATTCCATTTCAATATGATTTACAACATTTTCGAAGAACGTCCACGATACGCACAACAACGTGTTCAGTGAAATTTGTTATTCCTAACTTTTCTTTTTCTTTTTCTCTCGTGAATTTCAGTGCAGCATTACGAGAGTGGGCTGAATGGTCGAATACTAATGAACCAGTTTTAATGAACAGACAAGGAATATAATTTTGGCTGGAACCTCGATTACTATGGATCAGCGTGGCCGTTATCGAAACTTGTCACACTAATACGGTGGCTTTCGTCTCGGTACCGGTACACGAAGCTTCAAGATGCGTCGATTAATGATCGAGGGGTGCGATCGTGGGGGGGTGGCATCGAAAATATGAGAAAAGGGGCGCGGTTTTCGGAAAGCGGCCGTCACTATAAATAGAGGCGCCTCGTGCGTGCGTGCTATGCTTTTAAACATAGTTTTGGCAGCGCGAAACGTCAAACCGCCTCGGAGTGGCAAAGCGCGTGGTTCGTTCTGTGAATTTCGCGGAAAACACTGACCGGAATCCTTAGCTTGTTTCTGTGGCACACGTCTCGGTCTAGATCGTCCCGGGGCCGACGTTACAAGATTCGCAACGCTTCGAAACTATAATAGAATGTGCCACGGTGACATTGTGTAAAATCATTTGTGCCTTCGCCGGTTTCGTCTGATCGAAGAAAAAGATTTCGTCGATAGCGTCGAACAGAATGAATCGAAATTGGGTTTCCAAGCAAGGTGGCGTTCCATAGGTAGAATTAATCGATTCCGTTTTCGAACGTTCGTCGAGGTTTATTGCCGGTCGAACATTAAATTCCGGGTAACTAGAATACCAGTTGGTGTTTCAACGGCCGTTCTCCTGTTTTCCTCGATAGAAAATAGAGAACGCGAGGAATTGACACGCGAGGGCTAAAAGAGGAAGGAATGAAAAGTGCATCGGACAAGTGCGACAAGGAGAACCAGCGGCCGATGGAGGCGAGCCACGAGGCCGACGAAAACGCACAGGATGCCCAGGACGAAGAGTAAAAATCATCACCACACTAACAAAAACGCTCGTCCCCGGGTTTCGTGCGTGTGTTCGCCGCTCTGCGTCAGGTTTCCGGTCCCCGTTTCGAATGCACATTTGGTGACGCTTAAATGCTCGCACGCTTCTTTTTATTTGCGCACATGTCGGGGGAATTTTTTCTTTCTCTCTGTCGAGAGGTTGTTTGGTGGGTTTAAATTGTCCTTGGAGACTATTTGCTTTTTTGTTTTATTTTTTTTATCTTTTCAAGAAAGAAAGGAGATTAGATTTGGGTGGGGATAATAGCAAAAAATGTCTTATTGACACCATTAACGATGCAATTCCGGGTGAATAAATAATAGCGTTATTTCGAGCGTTCTACGGATATGCTGAAAATATTTACGGCCCATCAATTTTAATTGCTTAATTGCAGCCTGTAATGAGCTTCTCGAACGTGGATAGATGGTCGCTGTATAAAAATGCACGTGATCGGGAAATGTTTTGACTTAAAGTTTTTTTTCTAGCTTTAAATGCTGCCGCTTATGAGATCCTTAAAATTTCAATAAAATGCCTTGTTTGTTCCACGATATCTCAATTAAATTAAACAAAAAACAATCGCAGACAAACGATTGAAAAAATTAAACGTCGACTGGTATAATAATTATCACTCGAGATGAAAATATTGATGACAAAAAAAAAGTAAAAAGAACTTGAAATAAAAAAGACATCGTGGAATGGAAATGATGAATATCGGTCGATGTCGCCAGATATAAATCTCATTGTGCACCACCTAATTTACTTTCGAGTGCAGCTTCTTATTCGGCCACGTTAATTAACCTTGAATCCGGGACGACGTTTTCCGCTGCTCGATTTTCATTTCTGCGACATTGGCTAACAGCGTCGGGACCAGCTGATCGTGAAAGGAGATTAATGCGCTTTACACTCGGGAAATTGGCATTATGCCAATGGACGGTCGATTGATGACACCGCGAATGACACTATTTCTTGCACAATCTTTTGTTCTTTTTTTTCTGACAAAAAGAGAATCGTGATTCTTCTGTTTTTGTATCGCAGATACACGAAGGACTTTGTAGGCGACCAGTAGGACGAGCTGCTGCGCTCATTCGGTTAAGTACCATATCCATGGATGACCATGAACTCTGAACTCTTTCGTAGATGCAGGATCGAAGGAGATTATATTATCATTCTGTTTCGTGTGATTTTAAACGTGACAGACCCACGGAAATATTTGTCTATCGACTAAACGTGAACAAACAATTGCATTCGATAACACGAATTATCCTGTGCAGAATTTTCTTCAACCCTCTATAACAGGATCGTTCATTGTCCAAGAGAAAAAGAAATGCTGTACATTATTGGGGGAGATAGGACAGAATAATGGCTATAAATAAATCGTTGTTCCACAGTGATAGAATGAAGGAATACAATGATGCACTAGAGACGGTTTTACGTCGTGTCGAAAATTTATTCCCCTGTTATTCGTGACCTCTTTATCGTCTCTATGACACGATTATATTTATCAGTATAAAAGGAAATTAATTATATTCGAACGCGGGTAAAATTGTAATGTCAATATCGTTGCGACGTTCATTGCTTGCAGAATATTATAAAACATAGGGAGACGGGACGATGCAACTCGTAAATTGCACAGCGTTATAGAGGGTTAACGCAACGATCAGTCAGATCTGCATCGTTTTGCCTGCCGTGTGCGAATCCCCTCTTCGTTTTGCGTAGCTTTCTGGTAGCTCGAGATTGCATGTTCGACACCGGTTTGCCAAGATAAAGCGTGCTGTTTGACTTGCAATCCTTCCACGCCCGTAGCCGCTCGTCTCTGCCCGATAATTGAGCTTTCATTGTTTGGTTTTGCGGTCTAGTGTGATGTCACCGAGCAACAAAAGCGCTGACGAGGCCATAAACGATGCATTGTTGGAGAAGCTCAGAACTTGCGTGTGCAAGCCGCAGGAGACTGATACATTCAGACATATCGCATCTAAGATTCATGCTCGTGTTACGTCCTCAGGTAATCATGTTTTACGTACTTTTTCTTCCTTACTTATCCTCCTCTTCGGTTCGCGTTGCAAACCTTCACGACTGCGAAAAGAAAAATTTCGTATTACTAATACGCTTACCGCGTGGGATATAAATCATGCATGACGATGTCAATCCTTTTTTGTTTCGTTCTTCCTTACCAAGTAGAACATTGAAAACAGTTCCCCTTTTCACTCATTGGTCGAAAGGCGATGTACGTATGCGGCGGTAAAGTTTTAAACGAGCCGAACCCGATTGGACACTTTGAGACAGGCTCGTGCCTGTTAAATTGCTATTTTTACCGCGAACGTTGGCTTCTATTTCATCGAGCTAATCACCAGAAACTTGCACAATTTATTACTCGTACCGTTGTCGGGGGTGCATGCACGATCGTCCATTTCGTCAGCAGTCGTGAACACTCGACGCGTTTTCATCCCCCGAGCCAGCCAACATTCCCTTTTACGTCGAAACGAACTCCGTTAATTCCTGTTCGCACGAACTCTTCAAATGGAAACGTCGAACATTACGTGCCTCGTAAGAAATGAGTCGTTTTCAGCATGAACACGAAACATACACGACACTACTCTCCTTTCGACCACGCGAAAAAGATCGCCGAATTTAAATCCAGGTCACGTTCTAACCCAGGTCATTCCCGTGCACTTAACTTCACTGTAAAAAAAGTACAAAAAGAAAAAAAAATGAAACCGACGGAAGCGAAAGAAACAGCAGCACAATAATATTCTGAGAGATGAAACATGAATTATGATAGCTTTTGAACCAACCATTTCTGTGCCACGATAAACGTATCGCGTTTACGAATCCTGTTCCCATGCACGCCACCAAATTATCACACGATCAAAGCTCTGTTTCATTACCGGACGGATTTAGACCGTAGTCTTTATTTATGCGAGCTTTGATCACGCGCGATCGACGACCCGTTTGACGAGCATTTTTCAAAAACGACCAGTTGCAACGGCACGATAGGGATATCTAGAGATCGGTGAACAGGTGTGCGAGCAGCAGAGTACACTGGCCGTCACTTGTTATTTTCGTAAAGCCGGCTATCCCATTGTTCGATTGCGTAAGGGAATTCGGTAACGCTGATAGATCGTTTGGACAGGATCCAACGAAGCTCAACGATACACCGTTAGATCGCCCCTTAAGTGAATTGCGGCCGTGCCAATTTGATAAGGACTCTTCGTTTCGTTGGTCGATATTCATGCATATTGAGAAACTCGTGGAGCCGGTGTCGTTGCACTGAGTAATCGTTTGGCCGCCGCCTAAGACTCTGTCACGATCTTCCAAAATTTCTTGCCCGCTTCTCATACGATCCTATCGTCAACTTTTCGCAGAATTGAACACCGCGCTGCGCCAATAAACTGCGGCAAAGACGGTGCACGAGGCGAAGAAAGTAAATATTCAAGCAGAATTTCGATTTTTGTGCCTGGTGTTTGCCAAGTCAGTTTGCTTGAGTACTTTCTGCTGGCTCGGGTTCAACTGACCTTTTTTTTCCAAACGCCGCGCTCATGTTCTTCTCCCGTATACGTTCGTCAAAGGGGTGAACTGTCCTTTACGGGCAACGTAGATCGACAGATTCCTTCAACAATATTTGGATCGTTAAGAGATACCTACACGGGGAGCAGTTGAAGAAATCCGAATTAATTGCTGGCACTGATTGAAGCTGCGCGACTGTCGAACGATCCATTATCTTCGCGAGGATATTGCTGAGAATTGAAGGTTTTCTCAGGCCAGCCGCCTGGCGTGAATATATCGGTGTCCAGTTTTTTGCGGATCGTGTTCATGGCATTGGAAGCGAGATTGGCCTTGTGTCAAGTCTGAAACGAGTGCCACACATTTTGCCAGTGCCCAGTATGCTTGGTATCGCATGGAAGACGCTGTTATGCGGCCCTTGTCTCCCGATTATTCATTACGACAGGGACTTATAGTGTTTGTAGCCGGGAAACTACTATGTGTATCGATTCGTTCATTCGTTTTTCCCGTCTTACCGCTTATTGATAACGATATGCCGATACTTTGGTGGCTCTCTTACAGAATTCTCGGCAGGCGTTTAATCACAGTGATTCTATTTGAAAGGCGAAAAAATTACTGTTTTCCAGATCGACGTGTACGCGAGCGGACGGTGGAGAGATTATGGCGCAAAAATTCCGGCGCTATGGAAATATTCATCTCAACGATGGAGGTATATCGGCCTTTTAATTAAACCACTTTGTCAACCTTACTATAAGAAAATTCGCAGCCACTTGTATCGCGAAACGGGTTCTCGAGAGGCGTGACTGAAACCCGTGGTTTTCGCGAGTCACGACGTTTAATCGACACTTTCGGGTCTAATTAAGCGTGAGGATAACCGTGTCGCGATTAACATTCTGCACGGAATAGCGTGATTAGGTCGCATCAGCCGGTTCAGTCCCCATTGTCTGTCTCGTCGACGGGGCTTCCTGCAGCATGCAAAACTGGAAATCCGTTCGTTCTATTTTCTGTAAAGCGTTGCACGCACGCAGCGCCTGAATAATTATTCCCGTGGCCTTTTCCTTTGTTGCCAATAACTCTTGATCGTTCGAACATCTGCGATCGCAATGGTATTCATTGAATCGATCGTAAATCGTTGCAATTCTTTTATCGTAGACTTGCAAGGATCACGTGATAACCTGCAGTATTGCCAGCATACTACACGAATGCATATCACCCCGTGCCGCAAAGGGGAAGACGAAAGGGAACAAGAACAAAAGTGCCACAAGTAATAACAATTTCTAGCCCTCGACAAGTTGGTGTTACGTTGGTGAAAACGGATAATTTGTTGCCATTTACAGGAACCAGCAGCCGAATGGCAGTGATACACCTGATCAATTTAGGTATCACGCAGGTCCTAGTTAAGCTTTTAATCAACTTGCAACACTCGGACACCATTTCGAGCGAAGTCCTCGCGCAGGAGGTGCTTTGGCTTTTGGGCCAGGTAATGCATCATTCTCGAGGCAGGCTGGCTGCGAATGCGATTTCTCGCTTGCGATTAATAAGTTTGCCAAAAACTTCTAGGTGGCCCCCAGGGACCAGAAATTCGTGTCAAAGTTAAAGATCCTTAACACCGCGAAAGTGTTCCACACGCTTCTGAAGCAGCATCACAATAACAGTAAAACGTTGCTGCCCTTGTTGTTGATCATCAAATGCCTCGCCAGAAACTGTGAGTAGCCGATTACAAATATTTCAACAGGGTTTCGTGTCACAGCTATTTAAATCGTGTATTCGCGGCCAGCAATGTCCCTTCAAGTGTTGGTGAAGGATGGGATCGCCGGTACGTTGGAGAAAACGTTCGTTTACATTGGATACATGCCTCACCTGAAACTCAGATCCCTGGTAGAGTGTTGCAAATATTTCACGACCAGCAGTACGTAGACTATTTTCGTTTATCGTTTAAACAACGCGTGTCGATCGTATCTGTAAAAGCTGGAACTTTAGCAATTAGCGAGATCTAAGCAGGGTACCGGTAATGCAACTTACACGAACGCGTTTCGTTTGCAGAACTTTGCTGCACGAAATTCGTGAAGGTGGGCCTGGTGCATCTGTTGTTGAGAATCTTCGAGAGATGGGAACGATTCGACGGGCCGATGAGACTGAAGATTTGCAACTGCACTTTGATCACGCTGCAGCATCTATGCGCCATAAGTGAGTTTATTGACGTCGACCTCGAAGAACCGTAGAACCGTATCATTTTCAAACGGAAGGAAACATTCGAATTCTGTGTGCATCGTCCTGCATTTTACGAATCGTCCTTTTCCGATTACTAATTCATTTGTCGCGTAATTACGCTGAATTCTCAAACGATACGACCAATCTTTTTTTCTTCTTCGCGGCTTGTAGCCAATTCTTCCTGAACAAACATCGCGTATGTAAATTTATGCTCATGCTGTATTCGACGGTGCTGGTTTTACGTCGCCATTACACGAGGATCTCTTTTTGTCTGTTTCAGAAGCCGGCAGGAAGGCTATCAAGACGAACAATGGTCTGCAACTACTGTACCGGTTCTGCAACAACTGTCCGGAGGATAAGGCATACGATTCGTTGCTGTCGCGTATATGCGGGATAATCAATCAGTGTCTGGAGAAGAAGGAGTTACCGGTGCCCGAAATGTCTCCGGCAAGGTGAACGAAACATACAAGGTCGCTCCAAATTGATAGACGCTCGAAATGGCCCCTACCAACGGTAGTTTATCACCGATCTGGGCTAACGGTTCACATATTTCATGTTATTAGAACAAAACGTTACGAAAAATCTCGATCTTGAAGCCTTTTCCTTCGTCCTATTTACGAAGGTTGAATAAAGCCTGTTGCAAGAATCCGGGCCCTTTTCGACATTCAATATATATCTGTATGCTGTTCAACCTGAAAGGTTCTCTATACTCTATTAATTCTAAGTACTGCCAGTCGACCATGAAAATCCATTGCACAAAAGGATTGCGAAATTGTGGATCAAATTTTCAGGCGAAAAATTCCGACAGATTATCATTCAGATAATTGTTACATCCGAAACTAAGAATAACGCCGGTACTATTGAAAATATTGTAACAACCTATTTAATACACACGTTGTAAATCCATTAGTGCATTTGTTGTTGCATCTGAAGTAATTTCTAAACCTCGATCGAATTTTACAGATTCGTGTTACCCGAGGCGAACGTCAGGCCGAACAGCGCGGAGAGTGGCAGCGACATCGACAGTCAGGTGCGTATTTTTGTCGGCCCGAATGATGTAACGGGTGAAACGGAACGGTCCGAGGTGTTACACGAGGTCATAAAGGATTGCATAATTGCACGGGGCCGTAGAAATATCTGTTGAAAAGTTTCTCAGGTCAACCGTCGGGCCTTTGACCGGGCGTTAGTAATAACGAACGAACGAAAAATGTGTGCGCAGCCCTGCAGCGTGGGTTCCCTTGGTAAAGTGTACAGCGACCTTGATTCCGGAGACGAAGATGAAAGTCAGAATTCAAGAACGAACGCGAAAAGTGTTCACACAGCCGACGAAGCGGACGAGAGCAAATTCTTCGCGGGGGTTTTCACGTCTCAGAGATCGGTGGAAGATCTTGCAGAGTACGTGAACAACATTATTGATAATCATATAATTAGAAACATTATCCACGCTCTTTGTTTAAATGCCAATAAATGCCAATCTGTTATCCAGGTACAATATTTATTTCAAAGAGTTAGGCAATCCACCCTTTCAAGTCTGTGGTCCAAAGTCATCGGCAGAGAAATTGATCGTGTCAAACGACTATAAAACGAAAGAAGAGAAACAAAATTCACGGTACACGAAGGGAGACATTAAAACGAAAGCTTTCATTAAAGAATTGCCGAAAGAACCGGCGAACAGGGACCATACGACTAATGTCAGCACAGCGATTAAGATCTTCAGAAATATGTTACCGAATTGTACCGATCAGCAGGCCTATTGCCTGATAGCGAGCAGAGTGAAGAGTGTCATTGGTTTCGTGAAGGTGGCTTACCCGGATTTAATAGGCGGCGATGGCCTGGGGAAGAATGAACCTTTGAACAACAAGGACAGGAAGGTGTGTCGATCGAAGCTTCTCACGTGTGTGGAACGTGGTCTTCATGGTGGTACCACGGTGCAAGAGGTTGTCTTCGATCTTGACGCTGTGTCATCGAAGAACACGGACGATCAGGTTCCGGTTGACACGCAGTTGTGCAACTGGGATGAAAACAGAATAGGCAAGCGATGCACCGACAGCAAACAGTTGCACTTCGAGTCCAGATTCGAGAGTGGGAACCTGAGGAAAGTTATTCAGGTATAACTCTATGAATATATCATGAAATATTGCAGCGGTTCACAAAGCTATTAAATATTCGACTACCTGGATGAAAATTATTTCCATAGTAGCTTTCACATTACGAAGTGTTCCTTCCGCAGTGTTCTGAGCTTACTAGAATTATTCTCTGCGCCTCCGAAATATAGTAAAATATTTTTCTACTCAATTCTTATTGAATCGCAATTTTTACTACTGCATTGTTTTTTTTTCACCGCGGTTTCTTCATTGTTTCAAAAATTTTGTTGCGCCTTTGGGAACCACCCCGATACAACATTTATCATTCAAAGATTTTCGCCAGCGCCCGTTTCGCGTCAAATCTGCATCATTTCTTTCCAATGGACTTCCTTGCAGATAGGCCTGAGAGAGTACGATCTGATCCTGACGCCGGACGTGAACAGCGGCTCCAGGCATCAATGGTTTTACTTCGAGATTTCCAACATGGAGGCGAGCCTCGCGTACACGTTCAATATCATCAACTGCGAGAAAGCAAACTCACAGTTCAATTTCGGCATGAAACCGATTCTCTTCAGCGTGACCGAAGCTCACTTGGGAAGGCCCGGTTGGGTGAGAACGGGGGCCGATATTTGTTACTATCGAAACTGTTACCAACGACCGGCCAAAGGGAAGAATTATTTAACAACTTCGTTCACCGTCACCTTTCCTCACGCGCACGACATTTGTTACTTGGCGTACCACTTTCCTTACACGTATAGCCGTTTGATGACGAATATATGGAAATGGACTAGAAGAGTTTCACCGAATACGTACTTCAGAGCAGAGACGCTTTGTGAAACGTTGAATGGAAATGAGAATCCTTTGTTGACCATTACGTCTTTGGATTCTAAGAGCAACCCTATTCAGGTGAGTCCCCAAGAATGAAATATGCATGTATTCGGAGAATCGTGTAGCATTGAAAATTGAATACTGTGGAACGATGCATTTTCTATTAGAAGGATGTTTTCTTCTTTCACAGAACCGCAAAGTGATATTCTTGACATCCCGAGTCCATCCGGGTGAGAGTAATGCATCTTGGGTGATGCACGGCACCCTGGAGGCTCTTTTAAGCAACAGTCCGTACGTAGCCAGTCTACGGGACGATTATGTGTTCAAAATCGTGCCCATGCTGAACATCGAGGGTGTGGTGAACGGTTGGTGAGTAATATTGAGAACGATACACGGTCGGAGGATGAGAAAGATTGGACTCGATAACGCCAGGAGTGCATTTCGTACCTTTATTAATGTTCAATTACACAAGTTGCACATTCGCGCCGTATCTTACGCAATCATATTCAAGAACTATGTGTCGATGATTTATCGTAGCAGTTAGTGAATCGTATCGCGGTGCTGAACTACGCGTACGCCGATTGTCGTACGTCTGGATGACCGAAACGTTCAAGCGGTTCAAGATTTTACTTCATCGAGTAATCTTTGCTTCATTTCGTATCATTCAGGGCAACATGAATTCTCTGGTACCGTTTAAATGTCAATGTTTAAAATGGTTCCGAAGGGTGATCGGTGCCTCTGGTCGATCGGCTGCGAAACGTCTCATCTTGCAGACGTACATGTGACGATAATTAAGATGATTACAACGATATGTATGAAAAATTCGTGGCACTGGCGGACTCCCAACCCTACACCGATGATGACTCAGTTAGCCTTAAACAATGATTAATTCTCGCCCTATCTTAATGCCTGAGATCCCACGCAGACGAGTTCTCACGTACGTGTTCTCACGAAAAGTGTTCTGAGGGGGACACAAAAATTGGACGAAGAGACGCGGATGCAAAATGTCTGCCGGTGCCACAGTGATATTTACGATTTAAGGATCGATCGATCGCGTGAATGCCCTTGCGAGGAACGACGATGACAATTGTCGGAGATCGACGTCAGAAGGAAAAGGTCCGCCCTAAATTTACGTACACTTTGAACACAAACGTTCCAATAAGCTATTCCTATACAATATAATACGGTCGGACAGGACTCAATTGTCCCGTCAAACCAAAGCCCATCGATTGAACATTAGAAGGTCTTCCTTCTGTCGATCGAAAACTCCCGACGATCGCGAACGTCGTATAAAAAAAAAATAATAATCCGACGAGCGGTACAGGGAATTTCTTTGAAATGAAATCGAAATGGATGACCGATGAACGGCTACGAACGAGACACCCACTTTGCTCGCTCGCAACGCAACGATGTCGCTCGTTCGCGGTTTGAGACGCGCTTATACACATAATATAACGTACATTAATACATCTAGTTCCTCGAAAATCTCCCATGCTCTTCACTTATCAACGAATAACGCGACGATGCCTAAACTGTTAAAGCGTTACTTGGACGGAGGATCTAATACTTTGCCGTTGGTGCGCACTTTGATGTTGTACCTGTAGGCCGGTTCCGCCTCTGGCAGGATGGTGCTGCTGTCGTCGTCTTGATCTTTCATCATGGACGATTCATCTGGCTCCGGCTGATCGTTCATGTAGTAATCTTGAACGCCGTCGTATGGACCGACCGTGTGGGCGTCTTCCAGACCGTTGTTAGGCGATTCGGTTTCATCGTGTACCTCGAAATAATCTGGCGTTTCTCGGTGCTCGACTTTCATGT
Organism: Nomada lathburiana; assembly: GCA_963667235.1. Lineage (NCBI taxonomy): Eukaryota > Metazoa > Arthropoda > Insecta > Hymenoptera > Apidae > Nomada > Nomada lathburiana. Next base: position 11,878,265 of record OY763903.1, read on the forward strand.
CTGAAGTGGAACGTAGGGACGAACGGTGGATCTCGCGTGTCTGTAGACCCTCGAACACGTTGTCCTTCCTTGCCTGGGGGCCTGGACTGTCGGTGAAGAGGCTCGCGATGTCTGGAAGATGTTCCGGTCTGGCGTTGTCCACTTCTGAATTGGCCGGTTCCTCGTGATCCACGATGACGACCGGCGAAGACGTGGACGGCGTTAGGACGGATTGTTGCTGCTTGTCAGACGCGGGAGCGGCCGTGGTAATTAACCTGCTGACGACCGGGTCTTCAGGTGACTTCTCGTCGTCGGATTTCTCCTCTTCCGGTGTTGCCTGCTCGTCGATGCTACTTTCGTTCTCGCCGTTGGTGCTGACGTTGCTTTCCTCGTGCTCGTCGACCTGGTCGTCGCTGGCTGGCGCCGAGGTTGTTGTTATGTAGGGTCTGCGATTTCTGGAAGTCGCCATTGCTCTTTGAGCGGAACTTTACTGCCTCGACGTCGATGGCAAAGCGATAGACTTGGGGAGGGTTTGTTAATTCCAGTGAAAATTCATGATGGTGGTGTGTATCGGTTGTATGTACTTGTGCGGTGTATAGTAAAGCGGTGTTAGTGGTTGGATGATAAGCGTTGCAGGGAGGAGAAAGCTTGGTACTACTGCTGTTATTTAATTCAATGAAATATTAATACGTTTAATAGAGGTGTTTAATTTCGATCGATTTGCAGTATCCAGTAGTGTCCACGCTTTTCCTTATGTGCCGTGTGCGGGCAGTGTGTGCCTGTCGTTTGCGAGAAGCGAGAGAATTGCGTTATAATTAATTGTAAGCCGTAAGGTATCCTCCAGTTCGTGAACGACAGCGAAAGACGTCGCACAGTCTCCCAATTACCATCTATTTTACTCTCTTGTTCAGTCTACATTATCCAGTGAAGCGTTATCAGTTCGTTTCATTAAATCGCATAATTGCACGGGGAGGAAAAGAAAAACTTGCCACCGACTACACAGCGCCCGTTCGTGCGCGTAGGTACACGTTGTCTCATTCTCCCGTCGGCTTAATTAACGAACAAGACAAAGACATCTTATCCGTAATTAATGTAGGCGCGTATAATTTACATACGAAGATACCTTGTCCTTCCGTAAAACTGTTCGCATTGTACATTAAGGGCCCATTGGCGAAGGAAATGGAAGCAAAGGTATCGCGCGTGGGACGAGCCTGTCCCCAATTATCGTGTACTCTCCACGCGCGTAATCTTATCGTTTACTCAGCCATTCTCAATTATTTTTTTTTTGTCCGTGCGCCATCGTGATTCACCTTGGTACACGTTGAAATCCTCCGATAGCCTATCTGTACTATCTCCCTCTCTCTATCTCTACCCCTCATTTTCTCTCTCTCTCTCTCTCTCTCTCTCTCTCTCTCTCTCTCTCTCTCTCTCTCTCTCTCTCTCTTTCTCTCTTTCTATCGGCAGTTTTGTGTATTTTTGTGACAATGTATTATCTCACCTCTTACCCCTGAGTCGCAGAGACTGGAATGCTGCCATAGTTGTAGTAGTAGCATCTTGTTTGCTCGCAGATGAAGTCTTTAACCAGGGTACAATCCTGCGCTTCCCAGGCTAACGTGGGTGCCACCATAGCGACGCATCCGTCCGCGCTGCCGCTGTCGCCGCTGAAACGCCCAAGTTCCGGATGAGAATTTAAATCACCCATGTCAGGTAGCCGTTTACCGATTCGGTGCACGCGCTTCCGGGTGGAAACTCATGCCGCGGAAGGGACGTTGATCATTATCTTCCTTGCCAACGAACAAGGTGTTTGCCTTTGCCTCTATTTAGTTACGCGCTATAGCCCAATGGATTTCCGGTTGCGCAGAGATTTTTTTCTCTTTTTTTTTTCTTGTTACAATTATATTGTCCCCGCGCGTTAGATATTGCAACGGCTTGACTCGGGGTTCGCGTTTCTTTGACGTTGATGTAAATGACTTACCTTTCCCGTGCAACTCGTTGAGGTTCAGTGCCGGGTGGAACGTCGGCAGGTCTGTTGCCAGGTCGCCTCAACATGTAGTCGAAAGTGGCGTTGAAGGGGAGACCGGTGCTCATCCACAGGAACATGTCCGTGCCCAATTTGTTGCCCGATGTCCAGAAGTCGTATTTAACGTAGCCGGCGTTTTTCAAGTACTGTGTCATAGTGTCGGCTTTTTCCTTTGTTTCGAAAGAAGCTAATTGAAGTCCCAGGGAACGACAGTATTGGTAGGCCAGGAAATAGTTGAGTTCAGGACTGTAGGGGTTCATTCTTGACACGAAGTATTGCACGCCGTCCAGCTGGATCGTTGTGATCCTTTGGGCTGAAAATTCGTATGAATTATTGCGAGCTATAGTTGAAATTTGTGTAATTTTTATGAATTGAATGCGACGATTATTCCTTTTCAGCGTTACAATATTGTGTATCAGGTTTAATTGAACAATTCGAAAATGAAATATATTTGTGGCCCGTAGAATTTTTTGCTCGGGACACATGTGAGATAAATGAAGAGACGTTCTTTCAATTCGTATATTAGAACGCTGGGTCTTCTCGGCAAAGCCAGCTGACGAATAAAAAAAAAGAAATTCCTTTCTTGCCCCCGTATTATCTCATCGAGGCACGTCCCCGCTATTGAACTCCGACCAGACCACAAATGGCAGCCCCAGGCGCGGGAAAAATCATCCCGTGAATTCTAATCTACTTGACGCCCCGTTTAAGTATCGTTGTCTGAACCGTTAAGTCTGGTATCGACTGTGAATATTTGTTGTCCATTAAATTCACGCATTGTGAAACGAATGAAAAACAATATTACGCCCATCGGTGAAACTTTATTCCCATTCGTGTTGCGTTCCTTTCTCGTTAATTGGGCTTTATACAGTTCGTTACGAATAGCCGTACCAAAAAATTGCGCCTATTTACAGGGTCACTATGTGTTACGCTCGATTACGTTCAGCTTAACTAACGTACACGCCTGTGTTGATCCGAATAATTCACCAGCACGATTCCAATTTACCTCTGGATGTGTACACTTCACCGACGCCGTACGTTTTAGCCAGCTTCGCAGTGACTCTGTACTTTGTGAGAAGTGGCGTGTTCACACGATACACACCGTGCGAGTTCACTGAACTTCTACGGCTATTTGGTTAACTGTACTTATAAATTATGACCCGCTTAGGCCCCCAAATGGCCTCCAGACGAGCAGTCTCCCCATTAATCTCAGGTCTCGAAATTTCGTTCGCGCATTAATCGTCTCGCGAAAGAAAGAGGACGTCGATAATTCATCGAGATCCACGTCCAATTCAGAAGTCATTCGATTTAAAAATATTTCTCGCTGAGATTATGCTGTTGAGAATGTGATTGAAGCTCGCGGCTGAAGTTTTGTTACGATGTTTAGAAAATGATACTTAGTGATGTTAAGCGTATACGAAAAATGTGGTCTTCAAGTTCTTGAAAGCTGGGGACGGAGAATATGCAGAGTATAGGGTGCATTTCGCGTAAAAATGTTCCGGATCGTGAATCCGACGGCGCAGGTGGTGGTAAACGACCTGAAGACCTTGAGACGTGTGCCGTCAGTGTTCTCTTGAAAGAAGACGCCAGCTACGCGCTTAGGGCCACGAATTCATTCACGAATTACGCCACTTGCATCGTGATTAACGTGACCTCGATGACAATAAGCCGAATGCTTCGATTTGTAATCAAATGTTGCTTCCCGGTTCGATTCGAGACTTCGAAGTAATGAATAAAAGAACAGTTATCAATGGAGTGAATAAAATAAAACACACAGTGTCAGTGTGACAGTCAACAGAATTTGTCTGGCAAATTAAAAATAGTACTCAAAGTGTATGTCTATCCGGTATCGAGGAGATTGAATGAATGCAACGACAACAATAAATCTCGAAGAACGATCGAGAATTGCGAACGAGTGATCTCAGAGTCGCATGCGTGATCACTGTCCGCGTGTTTCCTCTTCAAACTTTGAATGCACCGGACGTTGTGGTCAGTGATTTCGCCAAAGAAATAAGAACACGGGGAAGAAAGATCGCCACAAGCAACAAAGGGAACGAGGAAAACATGAAAAACGAATCAAGGTAGAGCAGAGAATTTCCTACTGGCACTGTTCCAGCCGGAACACGAATCAGTCTTCGCAAACCGAATATATAAATTCGAAGTTAAATACCACGATTCTAAATACGAAACTCTGCTTACTGAAAGCTAAAGCAAACCCATTTGTCAAACCATAACGCGCTCGAGAACATTTCCAACGTCGAGGACACGATCCTCTTTACTTTAACGTTTGAAAATTCAATTCTCCGCGGAATACGAAACGAAGATGGTACCAACCTGAGGCAAAGGCCGCGACGAGCAGCAGTAGCAGAGCGATCTTCATGATGGCGTGTGTCGATTAATCGATCAAGCAGCCGTTTCCGTTTCCGACTCTCGGAATACACCGGATGTTAATGTTAGGGTCGCGTTCTCGGACTGGCCTCGCGCTGCGCTGTGGCCCCCTTAAGAGTCTTCTGCCCGGATCCCAGAGGAGGGGGTCGTTGAAGATGATTCACTGGCTAACCTAGAGCAGGACGAAGCGGAGACCACGAAGGGACAAGCGTGTTCGAGAGAGTGGGACCGGCGTAGACTTCGACGGGGGGAATACGAACCGATCCAAAATGTAATCGACTTCTGTGTTCGCGCAAAAAACCTGCAAGGTGACAAGGTCGCAAAAAAAGAGGCACAATGGACGTCGCTGCCGGAGGGTTTATACGGAGGATGTTGCATTGCGTTCATTGACACGGCAACGAGCTCGTCCAGCCGCGAACTTTGCTCTCTCGGCGAACTTTTCAGCCCGCGAACATGGAAAGGTAAACTGTGCGACTTTCTTGCGCAGAGATGAGAGCACGGGTGACTTGGCGAGCTGGAGAACGTTGACTTTGATTCGTCGAACAGGCATCGAGCAATCGAAGTTTCAGTACATTGTTCCTTCTTTTTTTCTTTTTCATCGTTCATGCATACCACGTATACTTTGACATTTATGTACAGTAGAATATATAGAATATCATTGGATTGGTATGCGCGCATTTGAATGGTCCCCTTCGTTCGTGTGGAAAAGTTGAACCGAAGAGGAGAGTTCGATTGTTAAGGGAACGAGGCGTGAAGCTGTCCACCAGACAGGACAGCGGGAGGATCGTTTGTTGCAGAACTCCGTGGTCGAATCTGTTTGGAGTGGCGGTACAGGCTATTAATAACGTTGTTCCATCGTTTAGTTTGTTTTACGCTGGACGTTACAGCGGATGGAATTTCGCTTTGGCGTCTCTTCACGGTCTTCATCGTCGTGAATGGAATTGTATCGACGGGTCGGTGGCAAAAAGACACCGATCTCAAGGTAGACTTCATTTCTGAGCGCGTCTGCGAGAACGCTCTTCGTACCATCCCTTAAAATCTCTGTTCTTCGTCCTGGACAATGCGTACGATCATCATCATCGGCAGTAACGACGCCGATGTTGGCAAACGGGAATTGCGCCTGTCATCGGACATTATCGTTTAATTCACTTTCAGAATTCCCCCTCTAGACGGACAATAAGAGTTTCCTTCGGTCGATTTTCTCGTTCTCGATTCACATTGGAAAGGATCGATGTATTCTATTCGAAGTTGCGCGTGAACGGCGGCAAGTGCGACGTCCGGATGTTAATTGCTCGACGACGTTTGCGCACGGCTGCACTGGTCGCAGTTATTACGGGAATCATAAGCGCGTTCAATATATTGCGCACGGTGGTCGAAGTGACTCGGTGGAATCTTCATGAAAGTCGGTACATGCACTGGTGCAGGAGGTTTGAACCGGTTCCCTTGTTAAGCCTTTGGCGCCGTCTATTCTTATTCCTCGCTCTTTCCGCGCTTAGTTTTTTCTGCGCCGGCATTGATCACCATCCTCCCCCCCGCCGCCCTCCACCATTAAGGGAGGTATCTTCGACGTCTGAAAAACGTGTAATCGCTTTACAATCGTTTAAATACATCCAGCCCGATTTTTCTCAACTTTAATGCGCACCTACGGCCACAGGATGGGATTCCATTTTAAAAGCGTCCACACACGCGCCACGCTAATTATTCCGATCTACGGCGCTTACGATACGGGCCGTTAGATACCAATGAAATTTTCTAGCCCCTCGAAGATTGGTTCTCATCTTAATGCACCGGCCGACATTAACCCCTTAAATTAACGCAGCGAAGCCCTGTCTTCGCTTCAGGATAAGATATTCTACTTTTGCTGAGCCGTGCTCGGGGCACTGTATCGACAGCGGTAGGCCGCAGCAAAAAGGTTCGTGTCTCAAGGTAGGCTTCATTTCTGAGCACGTCTTCGTTCGCGGAGAAGATCACCTGCTTCTGGAATACGTAGCACGCTTCCCTTGTCCCTTTCGATCCCTGGTGTACTTCGGTTACGATATGCAACCGGTACCGGAGATCCTCGTACAGAAGCCCACAAAGCAAATCCTCTTCTTCTTTTCCCTCGTCTCCCCCTCCTTATCTTCTCCGTCGTGATCGTTTTTCAGTTGCTCTTTGTTCAGACTGTGTCGGATCGATTCGATATCCTGTAACATTGCTGGGATCGATGATCATCATACGCGACGTGTTATTTCTGTTCACGCGGTGTGCGAGCCGTCTCGCAAAAAGGATGCTCGCGTGACATCCGAGACCCACCGCCCGATCTCTTTCGATCGTCGTTCCTCATCTTCTCGAAACCTTTGCCTCGTACAAAAGCGCCGCGTTCTTAAACGATACACGAGTCGATTCGGCTCGTTTATAACGACCAGCGTGCGATCTATTTAAAGGTAGACACGCGGTTTTACCACCGTTGCGCCAGCTACGGATGAGACGGATCGAAATTACGGGAGGCATGCTTTATTATGGCAGGCCGATCTCCTCCGGGGCGGATCGTAAATAGAAATGAGTAATTAGGCGAGGGAGCAGCGAGAATTATACCGGCCACTTAAGTACTCGTCCTCTCGGTCGGCATAGGGATTTCTTTTTCAGTTCCGTACACATCCTTCTGTCCTCTATGTCTTTGGGTCACCACCTTATCATATCGTCGCTCACTATTTCAAGCCTTCATTATATTTTACGCGAGCCCAACGCGCCGACCCATCCGCGTTTACGGTTCCCATTACAAATTTATTATGACGACGCGTCCTCTTGGTTGAGTATCGCGCGGGAATCTTCCCGCGGAGGGAAATTTCACCTCGTCCACGGCGACTTTACGAATTTACTACGACGACATAGTTCGTTAACAAACAGGCCTGGCTTATCTGTTCGGAGGCACGCGACGAGCAAAAAGAATGCTGAACCTGCGGCTGTTGTCCAGGGGAGAACAGGCGTATTCGAATCTCTAGTATGTTCGTGGCCCCGTAGCTGCTTGCGTGGGTCACGTTTTGCTGGTGCATTGGTGCAGGTCAGTTTAGCAGGTCGGATTCTCAGCGACGCATTCCCATGGGAATGCAGTCCGAGTGCAGCGGAGTGCACTTAGGTCCGGCAATGCCTATGGGGGTCTCTCTGTTCGTGGCCATATATCAGTGGGTGAAACGAAAGCAGAAGCTCGATCCTGGATAAACAAGCGATCCTCCACCACCTTCTTCGTCTACTTCGTCTTCGTTTCTCTTTCGCGTTGGACCTAGCCGCGCGAACGAGACGCTAGGAACAACTTCTCACAGCCGAGCCGAGGGACTTGGTCCTTTTTTGCGAAAACAAAAGCAACGAAAAGGGAGGCTCGGGTGTGCTGCAGGCAACGTTGGCTGTTGGACGAAGAAGAAGAAGAAGAAGAAGAAGAAGAAGAAGAAGAAGAAGAAGCAGAAGAAGAAGAAGAAGAAGAAGAAGAAGAAGCAGAAGAAGAAGAGGAAGAAGAAGATGTTGATGAAGAAGAAGAAGAAGAACAAAGAAGAGGAGGAGAAGTAGCAGACAAGGAGAATGAGGTGCCCAGTGAAGGCGATGCAGGAGACGAAGCAAGAGAGGAAAGGATGCTACAGGGGGATTCTCGAGGTCTATTTCAGGCCCTGCCAGCAATCGCTATGTAAGGCCCCTCTTCTTTCTATCTTTCTCCATACTCTCAGAGGAACACTCCTCTCTTTTCCCCTACTCGATCCCTGTCCCTTTCCTGCGGACCTTCTTCGATCGTTCGTTCCTTCCAGCATGGAACGAACTCGGTTTTAGCCCGCGAATAGCCTCGACGTTCAAGACGGTCGGAGGAGCCATACTGCCTCGGAGGCTTCGACGGCGTCGGCTCTCTACCATTTTGATACCTCTAGGACAGTGATCCTCATCGTTCTGACTCTTTTCGCGATATATATGTATCCATTCGTGTGCCCGTATGCGTGACTATGTATCGCAGCTAAACGTTCGACGCAAAATATCGTGAATATTTTCTCTATCGGGGATGCGGCTCCTGACGAGGAATGGTGAGTCGTTGAGTTCTATCCCCCGAGGTTCATCTACGATTTACGGGCACCGGGTTACCTGAGCAGGGAATATGATCCTTTGAATATTTATAGGATATCCAGGATTCTGTTCGTTTCCTGGAGAAACCAATTAAACGCGGCGGTGGTAAAGTGGTCGAGCGACTCGGTGGTAGGAAAGGGCCGAACGGCCTTCACACTTTTTTCCAGATTCACTCTTTAGGGTCATAATTCAGTTGCCACTAGGACAGTTTATCGTTTCGCCTCTTCCCTTTCGGGGAACATTTATATCAGTGATTCTCACGTGCCATTTCTGTCCGATTGCAAGCGATACGTAGCAAATCATCGCGGTGTCGTAAATAAAATCAGTATATACTTTCAGTAACGTTCAAGGATTCTCCTCGCGTACAAAAACCCACGGAGTAGAATATATTCGCGTATCAAGTTCTACCAAGCAAAACGGCCATCGAACTCGATCATCGGGCCAGGGGAGAAGGGTTGAGAACGCAGCCGGGTTATCGAGGATATCTTAGGTCCGCGGCTCATCGATTACATACCCGTGCCTTGTTATGCGCGCGCTGACCCGCGTGTATATATTTAGACAGTGCTGTTCCCTCAGGATTTAATGCGATTATACGCTCTCCCAGGATCGTCGTAGGGAAAAAGGCACAAAACTCGTCGGCGGGGACACGTAATCCCGGTGCATTTCCTAAATCATTCCCCGCGTCTAGACAACCGCGGCCTTCTGCCTGTCTCTCTTACCTTTTACTCTCCGTTTTCTACCTGTTTACCATCTCCTTGCTGTTTCGCTGACGAAAGCACGAACGAAACACGGCGCACGGCACACATGATCGGCGATAGAACGCAGAAATGGATGATAATAACAGCCGTGGCCGTGTCCGATCATTAAATGTGCCTCGTGCTGCCCACCGTTTTACTTGAGCCCCTGTTCTTGCCGCTGTTACGTGCCCCGGGCACGACGGACTGACCTAGAACCTGAAACCGTGAACCTCTGCTTCTGCTTTGCGGTTACACGCTCTGGAAACAAGCCCCGCCATCGTTTTAATATAATTGACCGTGCTGCTTTGCGGCCAGATTTATGGCCACTTTGGCAGTTTTAGCGTACGACGATTTTTCGGTGGCTAACAATAAGCGTACACTTGAATGGCCCAACGTCCGCAAACCTGTGTCATATACCTGTCTGTCTGGCTGTTTGTATTTCAACAATTAAGCAAGGCTGGAGAGATCATGAAGTTCATCGTGGATTCACGGCGAACGGTGCGACCGGGTGAATTTACATTCCTCTTTCATTATGGAGGATTCATTTATATTCGTGGACTACGGCACGGTGATTTACGTTATTAAGGGGGTGGGGGACGAGTGTTCGTAGGCCTCGAATACTTGAAGGAGTAAGAACGTCAAGTGCACTCGCGACTATATAATGCGAATATCATTAGAGAAGAATCTGACTCGTTGAATTCGTGGATCGCAACTATTCCCAGTGTTGGAATCTATTAAATTGATTCATTGTCGGAGCATTCAGTGACAGATTCGTTTGATTTGTTTGCTCGTTTCAGGCGGAATTATATATTTTCGAGGTATGTAATTCATTTTTTTTTTCTTTATTTTTATTCATGTTCTCTACAGCTTTTTGGTATGGCGAGGAGTTAACAAGGAGGATTCCAAGGAAGTATATCCATGATCGAACCTGCCAGGACTCTAAATTAAATCTCGTACTCGGATAGGCGGGAAATCTATTCCCCGGCGGCGCGGCGCAGGGACATTTGTTAAGCAGCGGAATCGCGGAATTAAATCTCGGGATTTAGTGAACTTGGTCGCTGGTAAACTCAGGCATTGAATATTTCGCGCGGCACGATCGAAGCCTCGTGCAGGAAGTTACAAATCGAGCAAGTCGCTTTTCGATGACGACCCACGAATGACGTAGGCATGAAATTGCTGTTCGTTCCTCCACGAACGAATATTTCGTAATTCTCTGACAACCTGTCCTTGGCACTCGGCGTTTTCGAATCGAAGAATACCGTTAACGATTCGTCTTTCCCTTTTTTCTACCTGCTTGCTTAACAATAGTTACAGGCGGACTAAAAGTTTTAAACGGAGCAAGAACTACGGATTCGTTAGATTTGCGAGCTTTTTGGCCTTCGGTGCGTGACCTTTTTCGCTGTGTTTTACGGTACAAATAATTCCGCGTATCTTAATCAATTCAGTGGAGGATATTTTCCCGACAACTTTCGGTTCGAACATATTTTATCTGTCCTCTGATATAAACGTTATGCAACGCGACTGGGAGAACGAGTTGCGTCGATTTCCTCGTGTTTTGCACGATTTCTTCTCCGTTCAATGCATCCTTCCCGCTAACGGATACCAATAACCTATCGGAATTGATTTTCCAGCCGGTGTTTTATTAATCCAAGCGTTCCGTCGTTTCCATTTGCGCGTGGCGCGGCGTCGTGGCCGTGAAACGCGAATTTTACGAGGCCCCGTGGACCGACGTTCACCGCGACGAATCGCATTATAGTAAAAAGCTCCGCGGACATTCCTCCGTTTCGTTCCCCGTCGAAGAAGGGACCGTGGCGCGTTAAGGGCTGCTTTTGCCGCATCAGCTTCGAAGAAACGATCGGTCAGGGCGAAGAAGAAACGTCAGCGGGCCGAGAGAGAATTCATCAGCGAATGCTCACCCTTTTCACGACCGTTCCTCACGCAAGCGAAAAAAGAACAACGTCGGGAGAAAAAGGCGATTCAGAGGTAGAGAACGAGAGAGGGAAGGAGAGGCAGAGACCTTGGTTTCACGATGGAATGCAAATCGGGGACTGGTCACGAGAAATTCTAATGCGCTTCAGCCCTTCAGCCGGCCACGATCCTGAAACGAACGTCACCGGGCCCTTTCGTATCGGTGACGCTATAAAGATACTCCGGCGAGCTGGTGCTGCTGTACCAGCGCGCGAAACGACGTACGAGGCTTGAGGTGTTCCTCGATACTCGTGCGCGACGACATTCGAGATAACCGCGGCAGCTACGACAAGGTGCACCGTAGTAATTTGCACGTTTAAAAGACCGATATATCGCGACAAATTTACCACTCGTCGCAAACCGCTACGCAGATTCTCGTGTTTAACGCGGACGATCCCGTTTACATGAAAGTCTGCATTAGTGGACGGCTGAAATATGTGAGCTGGTATATTCGGTGTATCCTTTTCTGGGAACATTAGCGTGGAAATTGTCACGAGTGCATGGAAGTCCGAACTGGTCCGGAGAATCGTTGGTGAACGGATGGAACACGGCTCGAAACCGCGTTTGATCGCTCCAGTCTGGGTTCAGTTACGGTCATATCTGAACGGCGCGGCGCAGGAAATAGATTTCTTGCTGGGATCTCGAGGCAAAGGAAAAAGGAGTTCACTAGCGCGGTTACACGATCGAACCCCTGGTTAACCTCGAAGAAAATACCGCGTGGCGAGGAGAGATGAAACAAAGATAGAGGGGACGTCGGATAGGCTGGCAGTAAAGTTCACGGAAGAAACGCGTGATACGTGGAAGGCGACCACGAAGAAATGAGCGTTCCCAAGGTGTCCAAGGATTTCGCTTTACGATTGCAAGAACGATCCGCGAATTTTTCTTCCTCCCCGTCCGCTTCTCTTTTCTACTTTCATTCCTCGAAGTGTCGTGAGTTCTGGCTAGTCTCTTTGGAACGGCGTGATCCAGCTCGTTGGCCGGCATACACGACAAACGAGATCTCGAATCGTTCCGACGATAAGCTGCTACGAATTATGCATAACGGGATTAACGATCGTTCCAACTGTTAATACGTGTATAACTCTGACGTCGTCCTGGAAATTGCTCAATCTTCGAACCTGAAATTTTCTTTTCCCACGCGAGCTAAACGCGACGACCGATTGTCTCGCTTCGCGCGTGAATTTCTCGTATTCCCTGGACCTTTCGATTCTCTTCTTGGCACGATAATCGGCACGGCTATCGAGAGTGAAACCAAAGAGAACGCCAACAACCACTTTCGATGTAATCCTCGAGACCGCAGCTGCAACGTGCCGCATCGGTAATGCAGTTCAGTAGCATCGTCTTGGACCTTAGATATCGGTATCCGGTTCTGAATCTCGTGCGAGACAGTGAGAAACTAAGGTGATACAGAGGCGCAATGCGAGGAAGTAACAATGAAACATTGGAATAGTCGGAAACGGCACGGTGATTTACGATCGATTAAATTATGACAATAAATCGCCCGATCGGTGCTCGTTAATCGTAGACCCAACGAGCAGGCGAGTAATTCGCCTGTATTTTTACCTGCGCCACGGTACGAAGCATGGCGGTACCTTTGAAAATCTCACGCGCAGCCAGCCCGAGACGAGCGGTCGGTTAAGCGTAATTTGTACAGGATCTCTCAAGAGGTGAGAGAAGTTCGCGGTCAAGGCTCCTCCGTTCAAGTCATTGACATCGCTCGCCGGCACGAACAGACTGATGTTGCCCATTACATCGGCTGGCTAATAAAACTGCGAAGAAGTTCGTTGTACAATTGCTTCATTGTCGCTGGTGTGTACTCGACTCTCTCTCTCCCCTTTCATTTGGTTTTGTTCTTCTATACAGTATAGCGTAACATCGTAGAGTTGGTCGAAACGTTTATAAATAGTCGTTCTACCCGTCTTGTTTTCTTGTAATCGCAAGAAGTCGCTGTTTTATGGCTGCAATGAATTCCCATAAAACAGCTGCATAGTCGAGTGTAGTTACTTTCGGCAAAGAATCGGCAAGGTGTCTCTAATCATTACGGCGATTAGGGAACCGGCGAAGAAACTTCATAGCCGTGTTACTTGTCGAAGCTTGGTTTCGTTGTTCTGGGATGAAGATAACGGCATCGAACCTTCGAAGAGGATTAGTGGTTCGCGTCGTCGTTTTTAATGGCGCCGCGGCGCGGAGCGGCGTTGTTCGTCAACGATGATTTCATTTTAATACACGACCGGGTAGTGGTTCCCGCAAGTTTTTCTCGTCGCAGAGCCACTTTTTCTTTCACTCCGCTTCTTAGTCCCTCTCGTTCCACGCCGGACGAAATCTATTATCCCCGATGACTGCTGTTTTTCGACGGTTACTGCGAGTGCACGCTGGCGAACATCCTCCGTGGCTGCGGCGACGGCGACGACGACGACGACGACGACGACGACGACAGAACATTTCTGCGCGTACATCATCCACAGGTGCACAGTCACCCCGTAACCATTGTTCTTATTATTCTTCGCCATCTGCCCGACGCGAGATATCGATCGTTACGTTGCTATCTTGGGCTCGTGTCACGCGCGTCTGTAGTACCTTAAAGACCGGAAGCGATTACGAGGCGTCAAATTGCTAATGTTTGTATTACGTGGCCGATGTCTCGATCGGAAGGAACAATCGGCGATTCCTGTCCATGGTTGCGCGTGTAACGATTCTTAATCCCACGGTGAGCGACTTGTTGGATTCGTGACTGGTGGCTCGAGATTTATTTCTGTCTAACGGTTGGCGTTTCCTGTATGGTACCTTAATTCTGAAAAGACATCCACTTGTTCGTGGTACGAACAATTAGCAACTATTACGGAGATCTGTTTTCACTACGGATACGCCTCTAGTATAACGTTTCTGGCAAAATCGTCAGGTGTATTTAGTATTCCATGTACCGAGCAGCATCTACAACTTGAAACAATGTCAACTCAACAGGTAGAAACGAAACGGCGACCCCAGTGTACACGCCAGAGGTCCACACTCTGCTATATACCCCACCATTAGCTATGCGCGACGCGGAGGCGTCACTTCCTTCGGTTTGACTTCCGGTCGCCGGAAACGTCCTTCTAACCGCGGCTGAATCCTTAAATGAAGACGATCTATGACAGGGGACCTTTTCTCCTACTCAAGTGCGAACACCACTTCGAGCCCCGCCTCAATGTGCACGGTCGGCGTTGCAAACTGGCAGGAAATTCTAAAACCGTGCTTCTTGGAAGCTCATTGCGCGATGAAAATACACCCTTCGTCTAATCGTTCAATCGCGAGCAATATAAATAGAAGCTACACTTTCAATGTACAACGTACAAGTGAGCATACGCCTGGAACGAAAAATTATATTTTATCGAATAATAACAATAATAATAATAATAATAATGATAGTAGGTAATCAACGTCGAAATGTATCCTCCGTTTCTTTTCCTCTCGATGCTACGCAACATGCACAGACGTTGAAATGGTTGCTGTCTTCGGTTGATTACAGTAATAGGTACGGACTGACGAACGAAGATCTGAACAGACGCTGGAGCAATCCGAACCAGGTGCTCCATCCGGTGATCTACCACACGAAGGGCTTGATGGAGTATTGCACAAGGGTGTTGCAAAGGCCTCCCTACGTTTTCGTCGACTACCACGGCCATTCACGGAGGAAGAACGTGTTTCTGTTCGGTTGCTCAAGGTCGGGTTCTTGGAGCGCCGCGGACAGGGCGAAACCGGACCAGCCGGCACAGTATTTGGTAAGGGGCAACGAAACAACCGACGAAGACTAGGCTATTATTTTTAGATCGTACGTATTACGTGCAACCACCAGTCGGTGCACATTGCTCACGAGTGATCGAACTAACGCAATCTATCGAAGTCAATATACAAACGATCGCGATTCTTTCTGACGCGATGGAAGTAACCGCGAGGGATATTCATTTCGATGCGGTACACGGCGAACAGTGCATGTACTCTAATAGTACACGTTCAAATGTGAAGAGAGAGAGAGAGAGAGAGAGAGAGAGAGAGAGAGAGAGAGAGAGAGAGAGAGAGAGAGAGAGAAAGGGAGAGAGGATATTCCTATGTAAGTTCGAACTTGTATAGTAGCGCAGGATTCGATAGATTTAACGACCTCGTAAAATTTGATGGGGCACTCACGCGTATTACAGATTTTCTAATTAGAATTTTCTTTGCAATTACGGAGAACGATTAGGAAGGATTACTCGGAGGAAGGGTTATTTTATACACGAGACTCCCACGGTATTATCTGTGGTACCCGTTTCAGATGTTGCCGCACCTCATGCAAAGGATATCTCCGGCGTTCGCGTTGCCACTGTGCTCGTTCAAGGTCGAGAGGAACAAGGAGTCCACGGCAAGGGTAGCCATATGGCGGCAACTAGGTGTTTCAAGGTATACAGTATATCGCGATCGTGGCATATCGATCGATTTCGTTTCGCGCTCACGTTCCATTGTTCTGATTCGTACAGAAGCTACACAATGGAGAGTAGCTTCTGTGGCTGCGACCAGGGAGCGTTGGCCGGTTTGCATCTGGACACGAAACACCTGAAGACGATTGGACAGGATTTCTGTCAGGCTTTATCGACGATGAAGGACTGCGGAGAGGATTGGAGCGTCGACAAGTACGTTGGAAAAATAAAATTCCTACATAATTAGAGAGATACAAGAAAAAGGGAATAGATGATGTAGAGATTTCTTTTGGACACAGGTCAATGGTGGAGTCTTGTTGTCCGCGAAAATGCGTTTTACGGAAATCCAAAAAGATTTCAAAATGCATTCAGGACAAGCCGGCGGTGCATCACGTAGCCGCCCTTCCTTAGCGAACGATTAAGTAAACGATTCGAGGCAAGATTTTCGTGCCCAGAAATCCTGTGATTAATCAGTTGCTCGTTAACGTTACTAATATATTAACAGAACAATCTAAATCTTGCCGGATCGATTTACTAACCATTAGCCCATAAAATTCTGTTAACAAAATAGTGCTAAAAATTGTCTGAATTGTTAACAAAATAGTGCTAAAAATTGTCTGAATTGTTAACAAAATAGTGCTAAAAATTGTCTGAATTGTTAACAAATGTTTTCTTTCTGTCCATGTACTCTTTCTCTTTTATAGGATCCCCATGGGAGAAGGCATTCCCGAGGAATCAGGATGCATGGAGGATGACATCTCGACCAGTTGCGAGTCAGATGAGTCGGATTTCGAGATTTAGGAGTGACTGTCGGCTCGTCGTAGCGGCAGGGAAAACAGATATTCGTGTTCCCTTGTACATCGATTGAAAGGTTGTACAGGTTCTGGTTGTCGAATAAAAAAGAAAAACTAACGGGGAGGAATTCTGTACGCTTTGAAGAATTTTTATTCAAAACTCGTAACAAATGTTAAGCTATTTCTACGACGATCCTACTTAGAACCTGAAGCCATGTTTCTTTGTATACAATATTGAAAATGAACGCGTCGTCGCTCGTCATTTTGCAAATTGAAGCTTCGATTAAATTTGAGCATCCCAGACGTGCGAGATATTACGATAAACACAGAAGGTACGTGTCCGAATCAGAATTCGACAGGTCCTTTCAAGAAAGCAACGATTAATTGATCAAATCTAAAGCAATAAGGGTCTTTCATTCGAAATTCATAATTGCATGAACGACCGATGGAGTAGAAGACGCAATAAAATTTATCGAGGCAATTTGGAACAATTTGGAGGATTAAAATCGTCGATTGAAATTGTTACAATTTGCATCCATTCCAGACAAATGCGGAATAATTACAATTTAACTTGGAAAGTATTTAAAACCCGTACCGATACTCTGGAAAATAGAATCCATTTTCCCTTGTACGCTGTACCATACTGAATAATATGTATGTGATATTTTATCGAAAACGATCGTATAAAATAAAGATTATCTACACATCGCAGAGATATTTTTACAATCTTCACTCGACAATTCCCACACACCTGAATTTCTCCTATTCTTACAATCTTAAGTAAAATCGATTAAAAAATATTTGTAACATACTGCTTACGCCGGTTGCAATTTATTTTCGAATACGGTGGAACAGGTATCGCGGTCGACGGTGTATGATATTCGAAGCTCGATCGATAAGACGTGCGTGCAACGAATCGAATCGAAAGTAGACTCCGAGGAAAAAGGAGTGAAATCAAATAGAAAAGCTGCGAATCATTTTTGCGTTGGCGCGAAGAGAAAAAAAACAGGTGGCAAGAAAATAATTGAATCGAAGCAGACAACCGAAAGATGGATTGAAAGAGAATATTTTGTTGCTATCACATAGGAAAAATTTCTGAATTGCAGCGTCCACCTTATTT
Organism: Nomada lathburiana; assembly: GCA_963667235.1. Classification (NCBI taxonomy): domain Eukaryota; kingdom Metazoa; phylum Arthropoda; class Insecta; order Hymenoptera; family Apidae; genus Nomada; species Nomada lathburiana. The sequence continues at coordinate 11,895,778 of OY763903.1, forward strand.
CGTAAGAATTAAAGACACCTATTGACTTAATAAAGTATCATAGGATGCAGCGAGAAAAATGCGTTCTTCCTGAAATCGTTGAGTAAACAGCTTTCTCAATTGGTTACTCGCTTCCTATTCTGTAGCTTCTGTCACGTAACTCAGGCGGTCAAATTTGTTACGTAGTGCTTGTACACGGTTGCAAGTGAAATTCATCTATTACGAAGATCGTATTAAACATTATGATGGCAACGAATTGGCCAGATCGGGTATCGATTAATGCTTAAATGTAATAGTAACAATTAATACTGTTCGGTAGTCGAGCTACAGCTATGGATTTCACGAAGATCGAATTGACGCTGAAAAAATGTGTATATACCTTAAAAGTAGTGTATCATAATAATTTTCGTCGGCGACAAACGTCAATTTTTCGTTAATCATTGCGCATTGAAGAAGAGACGAAAACGATTTGATAGTAGACAACACAATCGGAATTAATAAAACAAGAATTACTATTTAATGTGAAACATACATCGATAGGCGGTATTAAATAACAGATCGAAAATCGATAAAAAGATTGTGCACTGCATATGATTAATTGATCCGAAACGAGATTACGAAATGTTCGTCCGCATTTTGTTTTAAATATTAAATGGCGATTGCGACAAATTATTTTTGAAAAATACGCGTGACCTACTAGTCGAAGGAAAAGATAAATAAGTAATCACAAATATATAAAGGCAAGTTAAATGAATTTCCCGTTTAGTTCTCGGCCATAGTACTCCGTAGCTTCAATGAAAGCTTAGAAATTGAAATAATAAAATAGTAATAATAGTAACAACAATAATAACAACAATAATAACAACAATAATAATAGTAATAATAATTATAACAGCCCATTACGTTAGCCTTTGTTACCAGACCCCGCAAACACGTTGAAATCAATTTTAAAACCTTATTGTCTATCTGGCATATTGTAATGCACACGATTTTATATTAGCTATTCGGTGGGGAAATTTTTCCATTCTTCTGTTATTCTACTAATTTTTCAAAAGCTGACTTACATAGCCAAAAATCTGCCATTATGATTATTGAGGAACTTCTAAAAAAAAATCTTCTCGATCGTACGTGCACTGCGTAAAAGAACGAGATGCTTTTAAATTAACCCTTAATTATTTTCGTTTTTATTTTATGTTTCAATTTGTACTTAAAATTACGTCAATTATGGTTACATAGTATATCGATATCGATATCATCAATATCAAAACAATTTTGGACGGGCAATTTTTCCTCCGTTTTTAATGTCGCATTGGGGTGAGAATTTTAGTGCACGCGCGGTCGTATCTACGGAAGGAATTGAGAAAAAAAAAATACATCGATGGATGGGAGGAACGACTGCCGTCATTTGCAACGAAACCGAGTTAAAAGATCCTGTTCGTCTTAAAATATGTCTCTAATACTTCAGCAAGAGAAAGAAACGCTAACGTCTATTTAATCTTCATGCAGTCAATTGTATTCTACGAAGCAGCTGCGTGAAACGGTTTTTCTAATTGTATAAATTATTTAATAAATTGTATATATTCTTTATGTATGTATAAAGTATATAAAAACCCACGCTCCACTATATCATCGGATTGCTATCAAATCTATCCCGAACTCGGCATACTCTTTCAAACTATAAAACGTAAAAATTAGTCGATGGTATTATCTATTTCGAAATCGAAAAATTACGTAAAAGCTCGAAACGACGGCAGACAAAAGAGTTTCTATGTCAATGGATGAAATCTATCAAATATATGAATATATAGCCCCATCTCTAAGCTACAAGATACGATCGAAATGCAGTTTATGAGGCTGCAGTTGATTAAAACACAGTTACTTTCTGTGGTATATGTGTGTTGTTGTTGCGGGTATGCACGTGAATCGACAGGTGTGTCAGTCGAACGACGAGGAACATTCGGCGCCAGGGGGTTGTTCACTTGTCGTTGTTCATATTCTTCGCGTAGATCTTGAACTGCTCGTAGGTGATCCAAAGAACGATGTTCCAGGAAACCAGCCGCGTGAAGCTGGGTACGAAGCCTTTATAGAACGCAGAGGGGCCTTCTTTCATCAGCATACGAACAGCGCAATCCTTGACACCCTTGTATTCACCAGGTGCGCTGTTCATGTAACGCGTCTTCACCACGTCTACAGGACTTGCGGCCAGGGTGGTGCACAGTCCTGCAGCTACGGCAGCGGTGAAATGACAAGGAATGCCGTCACGCATGCGACCGCTGTCCAAGATGAAGTCCTTGATCATATCGTAGCAGACGATCTCTGCCACGTTCACTATGGCGTTCCTCGAGATGTTCGGAACGGTCCCTAAAGAACGAAGTTCGTTAAATTTACTCCTCTACACCTTCGTAGGTTATTTGGAAAAAATGTGCGATTGTTGGAGAATACTGATACGATTATAGGGCATGCTCGAAAAAAGATTAAATATCGCTTCCGAGGATCATCACGACGGAATCGAAACCAAGTAATGATTAATCTTTAATTCCGATCAAAGGCTGAAAGGATCTGCTGCACAGATAACCCAGACCCAGATCTGCAGAGTAATGCCGATTAATAGTTACGATTTCGAACCGTAGTCCTCGGAAGCCCAACAATTTGCGACGGATCTAGATGTGATTATCGCGTCCCTGCATGCAAATGCAGGTGATTTTGCGATGTACTCGCACCTTTCCAAAGGCCCCGCGTCCCTTCCTCGACAGCAATGTTCTTGTACGCCTGCAGGGTCGAGCTGTATCTCACCGATGTCCGTCCGATGCTTCCAGCCTGTAGGCGCACCTTGACGACATCGGTCGGCTGAGCAAGGAGCACCGCCATGGCGCCTGTTGTGATTCCAGCAGCGAACCGTACATAAATATTCTTTGTTCCGCTCCTGTTATTACCTGTCAAGAGAAAAGAATACGATGAAAGGACGGCACGGATTTCGGTGGTTGATGTCTGTATTAGTTTCGGACACGTTCGTTTTCTGCTTTACGTTTTTCAATCGAGAATGTATGCGTATAGCAGGAAGCAGGATCGAACAGAATCGCGCTAGGCGCGGTTCACCACGTTTATTAGCTGATATTTATCTTCACGTTACAATCAACGCTCCTCTCTAGGAAATAATTCTAGCGTTTCGAAGCATTTCTATCAACGTGTATCGCGGTTTCGCTTTCTACGAGGAGTACAATATGTTGCGATACGAAGAGGATATCTTGGCACTCGAGATTAACGACGGATGGTTAATAGAAGTTGCGGTCGAGCTTTTCCTTCACCGTTTGTTGCGATTCGTGGAGCAAAGTATTAGGTACCACAAGAAGTAGGGAAAGTTTCGTTTCGTCGTTGATCTCGCGTGCCTTGCGTCATTGATTTATACGACTGCAGCAGACATCCTGATCCGAATAAATGGAATAGTAATTCGTTGAGAGGTTACAATTACGTCGACAGGTTACGAACAGGAAACATTTTTATAACATGCGGTAATTAGGATCAAAGATGGAACTCGAAACTCGTTACGATCATTTAACTTCTAAAGTATGTGCATGGGTGTGCCAACGATTAGCGATTCGTTCGACGCATACGTTTTAACGTTTCACTTCTGATAACGGATTGGAACAGTCGCGGTTAAAAATGCTCGAGTATTATAATGTACACGCACATGAAAAGTACTGAAAACGGATATACTTGTTTTATTGGCATTTTCGCATGTACGCGATCAGCAGAAACTTCAGAGGGAAATTCGAGAGTGAAACGACACTCGATTCTTCATCTACAATCCATTCTTCCTTCTCTCCCGCTTCCAGCCGACACTCGAGCTTGTTGGAAACGACGACGATCAGCGAAGTTCGAATAACTTTCAATTACTACTGCATACGTGTATTTTAAGAATAAAAAAAAAAGAGAATAGAAAAAGTAAACTGAAACGGCGTCACGTCCGGGACACTGTGCATCGATACCATATCTTCTTAAATATTCTAAAATTGTTGGATTTGTTGGAAAAAGCACGCGGCAGCCGATCATGGTTGATAATCAACCAACCAGCCATTTACTTACGCGCGTGTTACTGGTGTAACACAGAGACGAGGCACGTGCGCGGCATCCGCTCGTGCACGCGCGAGCGTCTACTCGATTATATCATATAGGAGGATTACGTAATCAAAAAGTTAGGAGTTTGTTGGATGTACCGTCGATGATTCCAGCGTAGCGTGACTTCACCCCGTCGTAGAGGCCCAACCGTATGCTGGCGAAACACATCTGTCTCTGGAGTCCCGCGGACAGACCTCCGTACAGGCTCCTGTAACCACCCTCGCTCAAGCTCACCGCCCTCACAATTTACCCTCAAACGTAGCCCAGGGTAATATATATATTTTTGTTTTGTTTTGATTTTTGCTTCTATACATTTTTGTTTCGACTTTTTCGATTTCTTTTTTCTCTCTCTCGCTCTCTCTTTCTCCAATTTGCTCCCCTTCGTTTGAATTGACTCTAAGATAATCGAATGTAGTTTATGTGGTTAGTTTCTCTCTCCTTCTCTCTCCCTTTTTCCTCCGGTAAATAAAAATAGAATAGAAAATGTTCACTCAGAAATGTAACATGAATGGGCGCATGAAGGGAAGCCAATAGAGTATCTCAAACAACGTCGGAGCAGTACGAGAGAAAAGAGCTAAAAAAATCGGGAGAGAGCTTGCGCTGAGAGAGCTGGACACGGTTATGACAATTCGTATTCGCGGTGGAAGCGCAACCGAGCAAGGCGCCGCACTGCGTTTCTTTACAGATCGTTCGAAAAGGAAAACTGCGGGCTGAGCAAAGGCAAAAAAGATAACAAAAAAAAGAAACAGTAAAAGATACAGAAGCAGAGAAAAATGAGAATCGAAATAAGCAATAAGAAAAGTAAAATGGTGGATGGGAAGTTTGAGGTGCTATGCCACGTGGCGCGTTTCCACGTTTCGACAGATTTTGATATAAACTAATAACTAATCACTTTTTTATGATACAAGTTATGCATCGCCGTTTACTGTCGTCGTCGTATCGAAATTGGAAAGGCACCACGTGCTTGTTAGACAATGAAAATAAATAGATAATAGAGGAGTGTCATGGACGTATGTAAGTATCTGCTTGTACTGTAGATTAATAAAATCGTGTTATTTGCTCGATTGTGTAATCGTATGCCAATTCAATGAACCGTCCATAACACTTCGAACCAAAGCTAATACAGGACAGAAAGAGAAGGTATTTCAATTAGCGTTAGTGCGAATAAGAAAAACCGAAATAAAATACCAGTGCGTCAGCGATTTATCAAACTTCTATATCACGATTTCGTTACTCTGATTATGTTATCGCGATCTCTGTTCGTGGTTGTCCATTCTCTTCAGAATTATTTCTTCGTGTCAATTACTTCGATGATCATCCACGATGACCATCGTGCATAATGCAATCGAATATATGTATAATAATGATAACGAATTGCACGGTCGTACACGATCGTGTAGTTCGTTCGATTATAATTAGACCTGGCTAAGTATAAAGCGAGAGCAGGACAACGACGATGACATCGATCGACCCAGTAGTTAGTGAACAACGAAATCAAAAGAGCATTCGAACCGCGAATCCACGTGCAGAGAATTAGAGAAACAACCGGAGTCACGGAATACCAAGAAGCTATTTCAAACAGAGTTAATTGTGCGGTCTATTAAATTAGCGGCATACACGTCAAGTTACTTGGAACGAACTGCCCTACGGTCAGCCAGTACGGAATTTATTTAGTTATTTCTTTTTTTTTCTTTTTCATTTCAACAATCAAATAATCATTCGGGTGTGGGGGGGGGGGGGGGGGGCGTGAAATAATTGCCCGGCGTATACAAACTTTGATCCGAATCGGAAGAATCGTATATACGCAAACGATATACTATGTACAATAATCGTAATCGTAATCCTTGTTCGTCTTAAATTATAAAAAGGATCGTGAATAACGTACCTTGCTCCTTCGAGTCTGACGATGTTTCCTACTGTCTTCCATAATCCTGGCTGCGAATTTCGAACTTCGAACATGGGACCCCCCGCTGGCGCCAGCATGAGAGGACGACCTTCTCCGGCAATCTAAAAATCGTAATAAATAATTGAAATATTTCTACGACCACGGAAGGACATTTACATTTAACGGTACACGAAATACTTGTGAACTCTTTGGCTCAACGATTACCTATCTGCAAGAATATACACTAGTTCGGTGCTTCGATTTAAAGAGTTTGAGTTGAATCGTGCATAAAGGCATTGTTAATACATCTTTAATATTTTGTTTCAATTATTTTTAATAATTTAATTCGCATGTATTCACCTGCATTCTGACTTTAGCGGTGTCCAAAGGAAACGTCGCCAAATCAGCGATGCAGGCCGCTGTGCCTGCAGAGAGAAACTTCACCCACAACGGGAAATCGTCCGTCGACTGTTGCTTCATCGTGCCGATCGTTTTTCTTCACTTCTATGTTATTTTATTTGTTTTTGTTCTACGTGTTCGCGTGCGTCGAATGCAATGGGGATTTGTTAGTAGTGCAAACTTTGAAAGCTCTTGATTTTTTTGAATAATCCCCGCGTGACTCCTCGATCAAATCGGGCTTGCTCAATTTTTGCTGATCTAGATCCTTCGTAAGAAAAGCGATATGTACACTATATACAGAGTCCTACCAGAGGACAGGAACGTTTATATGATCATTTATTAGACGGCTGGTTTAGAGGCAGAGCTTTTTAGGTTCCCTGAAGTGATCAGGATACGCATGCAGTCCCTCTGACCGCGAACACTCGTGTTTAATGTCTTGATTGTGAAGTACTTTATACATACTATTCTTCTGTAAAAAAAAAACAAGAACAAAGAAGCAGGTGAGTAAATGTGTTTTTTCATCAATCGCAAGAGACGCCTATCTAAGATGCTTGTGAACTCGAAAGTTCAATGACCAACTGAAGTCAAGTAAATACAGTGTCAAGCATCGATCGATCAACGAACACCAAACACAAATTTAATGGCAGACAGGTAATTCACAGTTATCTCGATAAGAAACGGAGGTGGTTAACGCGAAACACGGCCCGGTCGCGTGTGTCACGATCTCGCAACCGGAACCTGTGGACTGTTTTGTCTGTCGTTATTCAAGTTATCGCGATGCTCGTATCATTATCGTATCCGCGCAACTTCGGCTCGTTCCCACGCCTCCAGTTTTATGTAATTACACACTCGATTCCATTCTGCTGACAGTGTTACGCTTAGCGTACGCGTGTACAGCGGAACGTTCGGTACGATCGAGTGACGCGAAAATAGAACGCGTTACAAAAAGAAGAAGAAGCTATTGGAGAACGGCCAGTGAAGATGGTGCTCGAAGACGATCTAAACTATTATCTCGTACACTAAACAGATCGATTCGGGTTGCAAAAGCTCTTGGGCTTTATTTGTTTATTTCGAATAAAATGGTTGTAATTTTGTATTATTCCTATTCCTCTTTTTTTTCTATTTGAACGAGAAGCTTAATATTGTTCAGTCGTGCTGCGTTGAATCGGAACCAGTTATTTCTATAACGTGTTATTTTAACCAACAGGTTATTTTGGTGTAAGTGAAACGGTGTAACGAGCAGATGACGCTTTTTCAATAATAATAATATTTTGACTTTTTACCATTTTTGTTTGAGTGGAACAGGCTACGACAGACGTTCTACTTTTACGCAATTCCGAAGAGAAAAAAAAATTTAGTACGGATCCTGGTTTGATACAATTTTTTATTAGCCGTGTTTAAATTAATTTTTTTATGCGGCCGAACCGAGAGCTACTGGTTCGTTTACACGGAAGTATAAACCAGAACAATAAGAAGGTTCCATCGGTTTGTAAATTAGAAGAGTGTATCGAACCTTGACATTTAAGGCAAGAATACAAATATTGGGAACCGGTTTTGGTACCCTTGGAACACTAATTTCTATTATAAAGTTTGGTTCTTTCCACACGCCACGCCGTCTGCCGATTTCCCCATCAAGAATACGTAATGTCGACGGGTCGTATCGAACAAAAGCACCAATGAAAGGCGCCTGCAAATAATACCATCGATCGTAAACTTTGGTCTTGTCCCTATATTCACTGCAGTATTTTTTTTCTCTTTGAACAATTAATAATCTTTAATCAGCAAAGGTTGATATCGGCATCTATTTTAGAGATTTTATTAAAAGTTCCATCCAAGCAATTGGACACCAAGTGTGCAAATAAAATATTTCAAGTACATATAGTGTATGGATTTCTTTCTAACGGTCTCTGACAAGCCTTGAAGAGGCGGAGTCCTATGTTATCCTTGCGCACGAGGATACAGTGGAAAGGTGAGTACATATTGATTATCCGCGACGCGAACTCGGTAGCGATATACATAGCAATCGTCGCTACCATACACGGTGGACTGAAACCAACTACTGCACTGCCTCCCTAGTATGAAATTCGAATATGATCGATAAAGAAAAAAGAAATGCGAATTTCGACGAATCCGTAATTTTCCACGAATGCAATTCCAATAGTTACCGTATGCAACGACGACAAGTAAATGTACAAGTTTTCGCTGCTGCTATGTTCTGGAACCAAAGTCGCGAAATTTCTGCACGACCCTGCAAGATTCCTTTTCGCGAGTTATTCTTGAACTACGAACCGAATGGCCAAGTTTTCGTGGAACTACGCTAACAACGTACCAGGTGGCCGCGTGGGAGTTTGACAAATCGATGGAGCCGGCTTTGAACTATTCGCGCATATGCATTGCACCTACAGATAGCAGGCGTACGATATCGGATATGTTCGCTTTCGCGAAATGTTGAAGTTTTCATTCATTTTGACGCTATTGTCCGACCAGTCTAGGTAACGAAGAATCATTAGGGTCAAGTACGCGTCAAATGAAAAAGGATCATTCTTAATTTCTATTTGTCGAATCGTATAAACAGACATAGTGTTTATGGAAGAATTTCACTTTACAATTATATTGCGGAAACAAATGATTCTGATGGCTACGCGCCTTAGCAGGTCTGAATCGACTTATTTGCTATTGTTATGGAATATTTAGGAACGGCGAATGGTGACGCCGTCGAATATGTAAATATTTCCGTAACCGTTTTGCGTTCGCGAATTATTTGAACGACGTGGCCTATTGGGTACTCGAAACGGAGCAGCTAACTTGGCCGAATGCAATTTTCGGGTACACGCGGCAAGAATTTGTGATGAACTTGAAAAACGCAATCGTCTAAGATGAAATTTGTTAAATGTGAAACGGCAATTAGTTAACACTTAATTGTCACTTCATGATTTAATGACAGCGCGAAATATATTCGAATGCCAACGTCTATGAAATAACGAAACGGAGCAGTTACCTTATTCGAATACAATTCGAATGCGAGCTTGCGAAAAGCAACCGGTCAAGGTTGTTTTTGTTAAATGTTAAATTACAAGCGTACAACATTTTAAGCTAATTGAATAATAATTAAAAATTGTATAAATGTATCACACGAAATGACGATTGGTGTTCTAAGAAAAGTGATGAATAATCGATGGAGAAACAATGGAGAAAAATGAAAATTCCAAGGAGCTGTACTTACCAAGTGTACAGTGAGTGGACAACAACACAACTGAACCGGGTTACCGTGAAAGCACCGTTTATACCGGCTTGCCAGCCAATGGGGACCGACCACAGTTGAATTCTGCCTATCAGCTGCCGTCTGTGACGTCAATTTTGACCAAAGAAAGCTCAGCTTGCGACCAAATCGATATGTTCCAAGAACGTGGTGGTATATTGCCCCCTTGGGTGCATACAAGATATATATACCTACAGTACCTATGTACATTGGCAAGGGGTAGGTGAATACCGCTTGCTACCCTTTCCATAAGAAAGGGTACCCTCACTGGAAGTTTACAGCCCTGAACCAAAGAAAATTACCATTGCACACCGATGGAAATTTCCACCGATGCATTTACTGCAATTTTTTTTTGCATCGACGAACAGCATGCAATGTGGTGCAGCTAACTCTACATTGCTGTACAATGCAATGGTTGCAAAAAAAAGGTACCTTGGAGAACGGATACTCTTTCACGCGTGATCGATGGCCTTTGTGGTATATTTTATTTACAAGAAACAATGCGATTATGACTGGAACAATTCGGGTCAAAATACTTTCTACGATTTCCGTTTACTATCTATGGTGATTATATTGTTGTCTTTATCGCGAAACTCACGAAGGATTCGTCAGCGTGTTTAATGAACTTAAAGTTAGCAGATAGAGATTAGGTAAACGGTCCGACAGCTTGTTGATCGGTGTTCTCGGCTTTTCCAACCACTTCCGAATGTGACAGCGATCGGGACGTTTTGAGATTTGGGTTCGCCTATCACTGTGAAAATATATGATAAAATGTATGGATTAAGCGCGCTTGCCGCTCTTATTAATGACCGATAACGATTACTAGCTACTGAATTACCGAGAAGTTTGTATTGGATTCGATGCGTGCTGATAAGGCTTCGTATGGAACGTTCGAACGACATTCTTGTGTGCCAATTATTCGAGAGCGTATCGTGTAGGAAGTAAAGGCAAAGATCAAATGAAGAGAATGGGTGACCGAAGTAGGCGAAATTTAGGGCAATATATAGGTTGATAAAATATATACATGTGTATGGTATATTTATGCATGTATTATCTATGTAATGAGCAAAAAAAAATTGGCCCATGAGGGGATCGAACCCGCGACCTTCGCGTTATTAGCACGACGCTCTAACCAACTGAGCTAATGGGCCAACTGGAAGGCAGTTTTAATTTTCGTGTTTTCATGATTGTATTTTATTTATTTATAAAATAATTGCAAAATCTATGGCAGAAAATAAATATGCATATTAACAAGGTCGTCATTTTCCTTTTTAATATAATTTGAATAGAAATAGAAAGAAGTTTCCAACGTTAAAGCAAAATATTTTGCATTTCTGTCGTGGAATGATTTTTCTTTATAGTGAAATTGTACTTTGCTTGATCATGTGTAATTCATAGTAATCTGCAAGTCAGTTCTAAACAATTGGTGAATGGTCTGTACTTTGCTTGCAGTTTGGACCTTGTTTATTACAGGAGTCAAATGGAGTTAATATTATAATATGCACCAATAGATATGTTATCAAGGACAATTTGTCATAGTAATAATAAATCAATTAATGAGTCTGTTACAGTTTGGTTTATTCTTAACATTATCCAATACCACAGACCAGATATAGGAATAGACAAGTCATCCAATTTTTCGGCCAGCATTTCTGGGGCCCCGGATCCCATTACCATTACCGTGTCACTCGCAACGTTACCAACAGATTATAGAAAACGATGCGAAAATTAAATAATTTTAAAGAATTCTTTTGTTTTTTGCCGCAATGAAAGGCGACAAAGGATATCAAACAATTAATGTTAATTAAAAGTCTGTTAATTAAAAAAACACATGATAACCAATTTTCTTGATCCAATTGTAAATACTATTTATGAAACTATTTATGACGGAAATAGTTTACTTATTCTATAGTGTAGCAAACAATACAAACAGTTTATTACTCAGTTGTCTTTATTGTTACTAATAAATATATTTGTATTCCACTATTCGACTAATATCCATTCTGTAATACTTGTAACAGAAAATATGCAGTTCGACACGATATTCAAAAACGCCCGCCTTAAAGAAAGAAGAACCCCCCCATTCCAAACCAACCGCCAAGTTACCAGCCAATCAGCGCAATCCATTTCAAAAATCTGCCTCTTTCGCGCAATGGATCTCGTAGTGAATAGACGTGCTCAGAGTGCCCGTCGAATTAAGGTATGTCAAATAGTCTAATATATTCTCAAAAACAGGAAATGATATACGCATTGTTTTCATTTCCCTGTCTTCCAAGTTTTCTGTAGTTTCTTTGTTAATATTAATGTATATTTTGCAAGAAATTAAGAAAATATTTTGCAGTGAACGGCATCAGACCGCGTGGCGTGCATTTTCAAATCGACTCGAGTATACATATACGTATTATCTTTTACGTATGCGTATATGTATCTCAGCTCAGAATTCCATTATCTTGCAGCATATTCTGCGGTTTCTACCAATATTATTATAATATTGATGAATCTTAATACATTTATCCCTAATTTCAGTTCGATTCTGTTCCATGGCGTCCCTTTCGTTTGCTTCGAATCGGGACAGGCGGAACGCGTTCGAACATGACGCTGAAAGGCGGGAATGCGCAGGATCGGACTGACGTCGCGCCATATTGTTAAATCAACTTCCCGGTGACAGGTAAGCGTTCTTCAAATTTCTTGTCGAAATCAGTAGAATTGTAACAATATATCTCTAGTAAATTATAATTCATACCACGTATGATACTTGTATGATGTAGAGTCGTATTGTAAACATGTAGTAAGATAATACAATTATTTCCGAGTATATCTTTGTTGTTTTTGCTCATGGTCGGGAAGTTTGTTTACCCTGGAAAATATCGCCAATTTATTGCGAAACAAAGAAAGACACTTATTAAGTAACGTATGTGTTGAAATATTTCTAGGAAATAGAAGCGATGGTAAGCACGTGGTGTTTGGTTTAGTCGGTCACCGAACATAGCCTAATTACGACAACGGACAAGGTCAAGGGTTTTCATTCTACTACTTGACGCCGTGCTGACATAACATGTGGATGACATCTCAGTGAGGTGCGTTCATAATAGGTATACGACAATTACTCATTGAATTATTGCTTTAGTATATCACAATCATCATTACTTTTGTGCACTTGTTTAATTTCCTTGTTATTCTTTGTTACAGGAGTATGGAGAGAGTTGATCACATGGAATGGGGTAACCTAGTAGCTACAATAATGGCTAATAATTCAATGCAGCCAAGGGCTGTGTATGTGAGCAATTTAATTATATTTTTATATTGGTATTATATGATATATGATTGGTTTTTATATGTGAGTGGTACTAACATGAAACAACAACAGTTAAATACTTTTAAAAACAATTAGATTTTCTATACCAATTGCAATTAAGCAATTGCAATTGGAATAGCATTTTTATTTTGCACTTTTTGCATAATGCATATGTTTTTATGTTTTATACTTAAAAACATATGCAATAACTTACTACATTTGTTATTGCATTGTTAATTTTGTATATTTTTGTTGCATATTAACATATTTTTCATGCATAGTTACATACTTGTAATGCATATTTACATATTTATTGTGCACACTTGCATATTTACATATTTTTCATGCATATTTGCACATTCTTAATATATGTTTGCATATTTGCACATTCTTAACATATATTTACATATTTTTCATGCATATTTGCACATTCTTAATATATATTTACATATTTTTCATGCATATTTGCACATTCTTAATATATATTTACATATTTTGAATGCATGTTTACATATTTTTCATGCATAGTTACATATTTATAATGCATATTTATATATTTATAATACATATTTACATATTTCTAATTCATTCTTACATATTTTTAATGCATATTTGCAAATTCTTAATACATATTTACATATTTTTAATGCATGTTGCATATTTATATGCATTCATATTTACATATTATTCATAAATATCACTGATGACTAACATTGGATAGGATGAACATGTTTTCTTTCAGAGAATTTTGTGACCGCGCGCAATGCGGTCGGTAGAGTTAGTGTTTGTTTCGTAGTTTTCTAATATTTCCAGAGCAAGTGGCTCTTTGCTTATATTTTCGTTTACACTTTAGCTACACGCGATTGTAGAGTCAGTGTTTTTCGCATACCAGTTATTAGTACTATTATCAGAGCACCGGTGCTCATTTTGAATTATTTCAATCGCGAAAGTAGCATCCCAATTTGTTCGCCGATATAATCTGCGGTCGCGTACATAGTCTTTTATTTTTATTTTTTTCTTATATTCGCCATCGGAAGTAGAGTCAGTGCATCACTGAAGGGGATGTTTTATGCGACACTGATGAAGTGAGATATGTAAGTATTTTTTAAACAATTCTCAGTTTTCTGTGAAGAATTCAATTCCGTAGATTTAACAGTAGATTTTAATCTTCTTTGCTTTCTTGTTTAGTTACAGTATGCAAACTTCCGGGCGATTGAGTTCAATTGGGCTGCCTCGGTGATGTTCGTGATGTCTTCCATGAGTACTTTCTTTATATTTCCAATCAACGAGTTGGTGAGTCGCATGCGTTTTGGTTCCTCCGGTCCCCAATCATGTCGTAGGACGATTGGTCCGAAGCGGCACGGGTGACCGGTTGTATTTTTCAGTAGTTTTACGAGCATAGTGACCGCTATTATTTTCTTGTGTATTATTTTTTATACGAGGTTAGATCTGCCTTCTTGTACTCCGCGTTTTTTTTAATATCAAAAAATTAAGAACCATAGAAATATTTCTTACTCAAATCATATTTGATCAAATAAGCGCTGTTCCTGTAGGTTCCTCTATTTCGAAAAAATATATGATGATATTAATAAGTACATTGAACAAATGTATATATATATTGAGGATATTGTATATTAAATTTATACTTGCACTTATAATGAATTAAAATTTGTTTTCACTGTTGAGCAGTGCAGAAGTCGGATACCCTCCGACTTCGTTACTGCAAGTGTTTCATGATTATAGTAATCATGTATTAAAATAAATAAATATAACGACACGTATATTAAATTCAGCATTGAATATGCATATGCCAATAATAGAATTTAATATTAATTTTGATATGCTATAGTCGAGTCTTTTTCGTATAAAATATATTACACATTATGTACAAGAAGGCACTTAGTATTTGTATATATGGGTAGATTTTCAAATCGGAGTAGCTATCTTGAGCAATTTGCTTCGATTAAAGAATCACCTAAGACTTATTTAATATCTTGTCAATTTTTCAAGTAAATAGTTAATTACATTTATTTCTAAATTGCATTATTTATTCCAGTAAATTCAGTTTAATGACAGTCATTTTCCTTAATAAATAAATTATTTGTCAGAAATTTTCGAGTTTTGATTGATATTTCATAAATTCATTCTGAAAGAGATAGAAAATAAAATATACTACTAGCTATTGCAATTTTACGTTCACTAATCATCTTTTTAGATCAGGATTTTCAGGTTTAACCCCTTCCGTGTTCATTGCCAGGAACTCACACACGTGCCCAGGTGCTACTTGGGTGAGTGAAAGGCAATGGGCACGATGATCATATGGTTTTAATATTTATAACAATGTATGGCGGCTGACATTTGCTAGCGTACCGTGCACGACGTATTTTCCACGTTGTGTGTGTGTGGTTAGGCCGTGGAATTGCGTCGGCTCGGGAATTTGATGACAAATTATAAACATATTTAGCAATATGTTTTACAATTGCAAAGACATAAATTGAATACCATAACCAATTATTAAAATGTGGCAACGACTAGAGTACAATACGAACCAAGTATACATGGTTGAAAGAAAATGTACAATATATTTTAACAAACAATATTTTACACGAAAGGTATGCACAAGCATATACGTTTCCGCACATTGACGCAATGGTCGCTAGCCTTTGTCAGCCGATTTCAGGAATTGGTACGTACCCTTAGAGTGTGAATGATTGTATGCCAAGCTCGGGTGTCGGAGGCGTCCCGGGACGTCTCTCTAGTGTAGGCTCTTGCACCCGAGTGTTTGATTGAGAATCGTGGAATGATGTGTGTTTGTGTGAATGCTTTGCCATTTTTTAAATATAGGTCTAGGTAGGATAGGTAGTATACCTTCTGGTGTGCCTGATAGATATAAGTAGGTAGGGCCGGGCAGGTTGACACAGTCTCTGATCGGGTAGGCACTATTTCGCGTGTTCAACCTGTTTCAGGAAATTTGATTTGAAAAGTCGACGGTGAAGCTGTGGCGCGAATGAAAATGCGTTCGCCTCTGGTTTTGCCCATCGATTTTTCGAGTTTTTCGCGGTCGTGGTCGCGATTTGGCTCCGAAACGTTACGTTATGCTCGAGGCTGCACGTGTGAGCGATGACCGATTACAATTTTAATCGTAATCTTTACGATTCTCCATAATCGCAATTTTTACGATTGTATTTATTCGTGATTCGTCCACGTGTGTTCCGTTTAGCTACGCGGTTTAGATTTTTATTTTATTTTTTTGTTTGTTTGCGAATAGAGTCTCGAGCCTAGACTAAGTTTCAGCGGGCATTGCGCCCGAAGAAAAGAAGAGGCTAAATGCCGAAGAGGCCCGACAAACTGTCGCTCAAGAGGGCAACTACCAATGGCTCTGCATCCTTTGGATGGAGAGCCATTCTTTGTTACTATTTTGTCACTATGCTCGCTTTTGTATGCTGTAGTTGTAGTTTATTGTTTCCAGCACTCATCATCGTATTGGGCAAACCGCGATTTTTATTAGCGTTGCGTACGATTGAAAGCGGTTTGCATTAGAGTTGCGAATAAAATCAAATCGCGATTGCAACTAGAGTTGCGATTAAGTATATCGCCGTTTGAATTAGATTAGCTTTTATATTATATTATACTTGCGATATGTACTTGATCTTAGCGTTGCGATAATAATTTTCGTGTTCCTTTTCTAGGCAGGTTTTAATTAGCATTTATAGTACTGCGATATTTTTCCATCGCATATACTGTTCTCAGATTTTCATGTAGTGTTGCGATGATAAATGATCGCGATTTTGAAGTAGCGTTGCGACCACAATGAAATGCCCAAATTGGTTACTCAGTGACCAAATGCAGCTATTAAAGCTGTATAAGGCTACGGTTGCAGTGGATGCGTATTCGGACGACTATGTATTTTGCATTTCTATGTTGCACTCCGTATAAAATGGACATGGATTTGGCTAATTATTATTATTTGTAGGACAATCTTTTATTAACAACCTTGTTAACAAATGAAACATTAAAATGGGGAAATTCAATTTTATACGTTTACGGTGTATAAATATTTTAGTACAACTAAGTATTTAGTACGCAAATTGACTGGCGTGATGATCGCATTTTGCTAAATGAAAATGTTTAAACTCAATTGCAAGTATGATTCCGACACGTCATTAATTTCTTTAGTGCGCGTGGTCGGAGTAGACTAATTGAGCAGCTTCGAGTTTGCCAAATCGAAACGGTTGTTGTCATGCAATGATTGTAATTTTTTCTGAAAATACCTATTGGAATCTATGTAAACAGATATTGCATTTATTCAACTTGATGTTGCACCCCACTATAATTGTTGAAAAGAGTCTTCAGTTGTATACTACAATTCCCATCCACTATTATATTCTACAATGTATTTTTCAGTAAGTTCATTTTTTCCCTAGCCCATTATCATAGCTCCGTAACTTATGTACTGAATTTACAAGCTGAGGTTCGTACTATTTTACTCCTTCTGGGTAATGAGTTTTCGTTGGTTGGCAAAAACTACTCTACTAAAGTTCATTATATTGGGTATCCTATAATTATTTGTTTAAATCAAATTAGTTACTTAGTAGACGGTTTACATTAAATTAGTTTGCATTAAAAATTAGAGCCATGCATTAATTTCTGTATGATGAAAAAATTGGCGAATAGGATCTGCTGCTTAACGAGTATGGTGCTTGCTTCTTAAAACGAGCTATACATTTTGTGCTCAGATTCGCTTCATACTAACGTGACAAGTTTTTTATTTTCACATGAACTGCTAATTGTTATATACGATTTGCAACAGTCAATCCTATTGTAATTGCGCAAAGCTTTTGAAACATTACGCACGCATGTGAAGATAGGTTTGCGCAAAGGAAACTGACGATTGCGCATGGTAATGATAATAATGGCAAGTTCGGGTAGTTTGAAATTAAATAGAAATTGAAATGCTGAAACGCGTACTTGAACAGAATACGTATGTATAGCGCGCTGGAAAACCAGCACTATGCTCATGCTTCTGCATGTTTCTATCTTTTTCTGCATGTTTCAATCTTTTCCTGCAGTCCCCTATTGGCAACTATTTTTGAATATGGAAATTAATGAACCGTTCATTAGTACGACGGAAGTTTAGATCTGCAACTTATTTTATTTAAAAATATCATGCAAATTACCAATAATCATAGACACCTAAAACGTATGTCAGTAAATTTAGTACGGCAGTATTGGCCACTCTGCAAAATCTCATTACCCGGAGAGAGACAGTAGTAGGAATCTCTTTTCCTAGTGGTTTTATTTCATCACGTGATAGAGTCCAACTCTGTTTTTAAGTCGCTCAGTTCTTAGTTTTTATATTCTTACGACGTTTTATTATTATTTTGTGATAGAACCGGTTGCTCTACTGTTTGAAATGTTGTTCCTTTAAAAGAAAATCTCGATATTTTCAGTCAGCAGCAAATTTTCTTGCTAATGTTTCTTATTGTACGTCACTTGTTGGTAGTTCATTAGACAGTACCGGCTATTGGTACAGGGGAAACATATTTATATTGGTTGCCTATGACTATAAATATGAATTAAATTATTTAGATAATAGACCTTTTACATTAAATTAGTTTGCATTACAAATTAGAGATAGCATTAATGTTTGTACGATAACAAAATTTGCGAATAGGAACTGTTGTTTAACGAGTAAAGTGGTTGTCCCTTAAAGCGAGCTATACATTTTGTGCCCAGGTTCGCTTCATACCAGCCATAGCATACCAATTTTTTTATTTATGCGAGGACCTCCAATTATTATATACCTCATGCAATTGTCAACCCTATTGTAATTGCGCAGAGTTTTTTTCAATAAATTACGCTCGCACGCGAAGAAAGGTTTGCGCAAGGAAAATTGACGATTGGACGCGGTAATGATAATAATTGTAATAATGATAAGTTCTTGTATTTTGGTGTGAATGAAAAAAAATTGACAGGCTATAAAGCATACTTGACCACAATACATATGTACAGTCCGCTTGCTCATGATAATCTTTGTTTGCAGTCCTCCATTGACAACTATTTTATAGTATGGGAGTTAATAAATAAAATATGTAAACTAGTGAAGAATCATAGACATCCAAAATCTATATCAGTAAATTTAGTGAGGCCCTCAGACCTTTCGATTCAGAATAAAGGGAAATTAGGAGGAACATTTTTTGAGTTTTTTGCCTACTGCTTGTATGTAATCATATGACAGAGTCAAACACAATGTTTAATTAATATCAATTTTCACGACGTCAATTTTTCGACGTTCTTTTATTACTTTCTGATAGAGCCGATCGCTCTACTCTTTCATATGTTGTCGCTTTAGAAGAAAATCTTCGTAGCACATTTCGTTATTAATGTTTCTTATTAAACGTCAAATATTCCATAAGACAATGCCGGGTGTTGATAAGGTGAGAACGAATATATTCCGTCCAAAACAATGCGATTGAAATTGCATGTACAACGATCGAATGCTATTTCACAGCTGTTATCTGATTTTCCTTCAGAAAGTCAAAGTATCTTATAAAGTGTATATATGCACGGTGTAAAGTTCCCCGGAAGATTTCGTCCCATGGTCGAAGCGAAACGTTTAGTTGTATTAAAATATTTATACGCCGTACACGGAAAAATTAAATTTCCTCGTTTTGTCGTTTTGTGAACGATTGCCGCAAAAATAATAATAATTAGCCAATTCCAGGTCCATTTTATACGGCGTGCATCATAGAGATGTGAATTACATAGTCGTCGGAATACGCAGCGACGGAAACAGCAGCCTAAGGTGATTGCTTCGATGGTATTCCTGAATGCGACTACCATGACTTCTTCATTATTTGTGTTGTGAATTAAAAATGATGGTTGCAGTGAATTACTATTTTTTTAAATATATACGAAATACTAAATGAGAGATAACGAAGCACCATACGCGATTAACTTTGCAAGTAATGCAGTAAAAGATAATCCACTTACGGTTTTCAATCGGCCTTATAACCAGTGGACGATAATTAATAGTAGAATGGCCCTCTGTCTATTTAGTATTCTCTTTTGTCTCTCACCTTTTTATTAACACTAAAAACGAGTTGTTTCATCTTAGTATCCAAGTAAATGTTTCTATTTATAATTCATAATTATGATTCAGCATATTTGCATTTGGGAAGAACTTACTCCCTTTGCACTACTGTACTATTTTTTCACAATTACTAATCTTATAAATAAGTTTGTTACAGAATTATTAAGTTAAAGAAGATGTCAATATAATAGAATACTACCTCAAGTAAATTGCAATATGTAAGTAATCAGGATGCTGTATGGATCAAATAAATCAAAGAAATGGTAGAAACAATCGGGCTATCATACCTAACAAATATCACTAAATTCTTATAAACTTTGATGTGTTTCAGGTTGCAAGATCAGAACTTCCTCGAAAGAACTTCAAGATTCATCATGATTCATCATATTTCTAAATTGAATCATTTTTTAAATAGGTTGGCGGCAATTTCCAAACAAAATTAGCTTTTTGCGTGACTCCTGTCCCCAACACTACTTCATAAATAGTAGTGTTTCAACTTATCAGTGTACATGAGCAGAGGACGCCCGAATCAGTGTCGGATTTCTTAGTCGGTATGGCAGTCACGTTGTGCCACGGAAGTCCAAAAGGTGATTTTACTATTCATATGTCTCGTATTTGCCAATACTAACATGCGGGTATGACGATTTGTATACAAAGTACAAATTGCGAATATATTGTCCTCTAGAATCTCTAATCGTTCGCCCTTAAATATTTTGATTTTGAAATGTTATATAAAAACTGATCTGACGGTAGTGTTTCGATGAAAACTGAATGAACCATTCGTTTTTTATGTAAATGTCTGAAGTATAGAAATAACATTAAATTCGTTTGGAATCACTCTTTCGTTCAAAATTTAGAAACCAAGAATAGTTGAAAGAAAATGATAAATAATTAATTGGAGTACCTGGAGGTAGGAACTAAAATATACAAATTAATGTAGTAAAATATCTATAGGTAAATGTGAACTATACTTATCAGCGTTAAGTTTAGGCTGCGATCGATGAGAGAGTTCTATAAAAGCGAGTGTAGATAAATCCTTGTTTCTGAACTTTTAATAGTTTATTACTGATAGATCTAATAGATTTATTGTTGTGGAGTACGCTAATCGTAAATGAATATATATTAACATATTGTTGATGCCAAAGTGTATCTAGTATAGCGTAAAAGTCACGTAGCGGAAGTACGGTCATACGGAGCGTGAGTAGAGGATTTACCAATGCGTAATGCATTAATCAATTTTGAATATTCAT
Source organism: Nomada lathburiana (assembly GCA_963667235.1). Taxonomy (NCBI): domain Eukaryota; kingdom Metazoa; phylum Arthropoda; class Insecta; order Hymenoptera; family Apidae; genus Nomada; species Nomada lathburiana. The sequence goes on from OY763903.1 coordinate 11,917,054, forward strand.
GAAAATTTCATTTATAACTGCTTCTCCGAATTTAAACATTCCGGTGATAGCTTTTTGTCTTCTCATATGCTGGTAAACTTGTTCCCCTGTTTATCAGTAAATGATATTCTTAAAATTAGAATTTGTTAAATGGGTTTCTTCGAAAATTTATTAACTATTCGCGATGGAAAATAATTTCTACAAATTATTCTATTGAGTTTTCCCTAAAAATGGCATTATATCCAATTACATATAATATATTCTGATATACCTGTGCGAAATTTGTAAGAATTTCATTGATATATTCTTTTTATCATTTAATAATCAATGCTTTCTTACTTAATTTATTTTAATTTCAAGTATCTATTCAGATTTCGGTTTTGCTGCAGCGTTTAACCGATTTGCCGCGTAAAGTATTGAAATACGTTCCATTATGGTTTTAAAATGGATAGAAACTAAAACTCCGCACAACAATATTAAAATCACTGGAAGGATAAGCATTGCTATCGTCCCATAATAATGCCTTATGGGTATATCATGGCCGTGATAACGCAAATGCCCCCACTTGGAAAATTTAATTACATGCTCCACGTTCCAAACGGCTTTGTCCATCGGTTTCACCATTTCATCCTTTACAATTTCGGACATGATCTTGATGTTCTCGTAATACCTGCAAGTACAAAGACGCGTCCATACGAAATTCCCTCGAACACAGACTATAATTGTACAAGTCGCAGATCGATTTCGGGCACCAACAATTTGATCGATGGTCGTGCGAGTTATTTCAAGAAGCCTCGATGGCATTTCAAAGAATTGTCTCGCTTCGATTTACTCACGTTTTATTTTCTATAACGTCAGTGAGGGTTCGTACGATGGATTCCTCGGTGATAGTATCGATGTTCAATGTAAGTCCAATACCGGCGTCCAAGATTTTACGTGCGTTGAAAAGTTGATCTCCGAAAAAGGGAATGGCGACTACCGGAACAGAATAGTGTACTGCCTCTTGCAACGACTGCAATCCACCCTGCATCACGTAGGCCATCACTTTTGGATGTGCTGCATATAAAAGTAATGTTATTACCACAGATCGAGCCGAAGTAGAGGAGTACCCTTATGGATTAACCCTCTCAGAGTATTATCAGCTTTAAAACTTCGTTGGAAGTACGTACAAACAAAACAGGGGTGCGGTATTTGCTTTTGAAACAAAGAGATATTTTAATGCGAATTGTACTTATCCTGAAAAATTTAGAATACTGTTTTAATAATTATAGTACAAAAAGATTTCAGCAATTGAGGAATCTATAAATTGTAATTTTTTTACTATTGATATGTTCAAAAAGAAGATGGACAATTGGAAGAATTAATTGTAAGGGGTGGTGTATATTGTTCATTGCTGATAGTTTTATTGCAACTCAAGGTGCTGAACTCCGGAGCTACGTAAACCGTACTAGGCAATTTAATTGAAATTCCCATTATTTGCCTGACGCCGTTTAGTTGCCTTTCGTATTCCCATCTTTAATACGTTTTCTACTGCAGGCTTCAGAGGGGCCGGTGAACGTAACCTGTCCGTCAATGTGTACGAAAGTTTGCGTTTGCTTGCATTTGCATGGAGTCCGGGCGTTACCATGAGCGATGCGGAGTTGTTTGTCAGAATTTCCCGGGAGAATTTCGCCGCCGTGTCATGAGTTATCTTTTCGTTATGAATCGTCTGGATCATCGTTTTGCTGATCAATAGACTAGTGTGCCGTTTATTTTCCTCTCGAAAAAATTCGAGAAAACGTTGCCACCCGATAATCGTAGTAGCAAAATTACTCGACGGTTACGAACTTTTATTCGAAACACTTATTTTTTACGCATACATTTTATCGCAGAGAGTTGAGCTTCGGCACGTTCTGAACATTTTCCCCGGGCAACAGTGAAAAAGTTGGCGGATGTAATTATATCGCACGCGAGTCGCACTTAGCATCCGATCGTTTAAAAATGAGCGTGGACGAGGTCGTTACAGAGCACTCGGGCGAGCCAAGAAAATTAACATCCCTTTTAAATGAAAGGACCTGCAAAGTCGGCGGCAACTTCGTTAAGTATCTGTGCAAGCCTCGACTTACCGTTGAATTCTGTTTAACGAACAGACCGTCGCGACGAGTTTTGACGAGTTGTGTATGAACGTAAATCAAACGAAAATGCGGAAATTAAGGAACAGACACGTACTTACGAGTACGGTGACTATTATGTAAGAAGTTTCTGCCGGTAGAAAAATGCAGGGGAACCTCCAACGGGAACAACGAAAGCCGTTGTAATTAACGAGTACAATTCAGCGTTCATCGCGTTATCAAGAAATGAATTATGCGCTCGTTACGGCCCGATTTATCATGTCGTTCGTTCCCTATCACGCTTCAAGGCGTATCGTGTCGTCTCGAGTAATGATTCTCATGTGTGTGTACGCGAACGGTGACCAGAAGCGTGGCCATGAAACGGACATATCCCTGAAGCGGTCAATCTATGGTTCGTTCAAAGGAGCCGCGAGGAAGCGAAGGGTCAGCTTAGCCTTCGATAACCTTACCGAGAACCGCTTGCTGGGGAGCCCACTTCACAAATTTGATGTTGGCTGGATGAATGGCCACGTCTCCGGTGTGTTTCCATAGAACTCTTTGCTTGAGCGAGCCCAGCGCGTTGTACAATGCCGTCAAAGGGTCCGCTGGCAACTGATGAGTTTGCAGATTCGAACCAAGAGAGAAGTAGATCGCCCCGTGTTCTGCTTCGTCTAGAAATTCTTGAATCTCCTACGATTAACGCGACAGAGAAATTTAATTCGCTTAGATTCCAAATCACTTCATTGGCAGTGCGCAAGCGGCTCCGCGCTTTACAGTTCAAGCGGTTTCAGGATTTCTAGTTACTATCGTTCGCGAAGATTGCGTCGAAACGATAATACACGCGTCTCACGTGAAATGTTGCAATTGCGCACAGTATTAATTACACCAAGCATTCGCGGCTGGAATCTGCGCGCACGTGGATAACGATCACGTTTTGCATCTCAATGCTTCGCATTAAGTCCACGTGACACGGACCCCATTGCGCTTCGAGACTGTTGCATCTCGCAAAAAAAAAAACAGAAAGAAAAAAATAATGATACACCCCAGCGTTCCAATGAACGTCGTAGTAGGATAATTTTCAACCTCCGCCCGATGGTCGTTTGGAAAAGAAGTAAAATGAATCGGCCGGCCGGAGTTTGGATTTCTCTTCCACGGTGAAACGAAACAGGGGTTGGGAATAGCTTTCGTGGAATATTCTACCTTCTAGTCCGTGTGGGGGATAAAAGGTACAACGAGCGACGGTAAATAGCAATGACCTTTACTTTCGCAGCGTCGCAACGTCGAAGGTAAACTTTCCCCTATACTGGTTACCTGCGAGAGTGCTACGTATTTTCCCCCGGAGAAATCATTCGACCTGCCAACGATATACAATTCAACCCCTTGCTACGGCAAAACTGCGCGAAATAACGCTGCACGGTCCGCAAGGAATAATAGCTGTAATCGTTGACTGAATTCTAGTGAAGCTTCGCGATACCGTACTTTGATCTATCCTCGATGAATCAACCGCGGTTATTTCCAACTTCCAGGATACACCAGTTTCGCGTAGAAATTGGAAACGTTGAATTTTGAATACGTCAAGCGGTACCGGAGGGTTTATTGGTGATAAATTCAACGGTTTCACGGTTTAATAGGAAAGTTTCAGATTCCGCTCCCTACCTTGGGCAACGGTTCCCTTTTATCAGTGATTTGGAGACTGTGAACCTCGATCACATTTGGTAGCAGCGGTTTCGGATACCCGAACACGTGATTGTTTCCCAATATCACTAGACTAAAGTTTCTGTCGATGTCCTGGATCGAGATGTCAGGCATCCACTTGTTAACGATCTCCTGAGCCCGCGGCAAATGCCAGTACTTGTAGTATATTCTGGTCCACGTTGTATAGAGGGTGTTCCAGATTCGCTCGTTTAGACTCATTTTATTTGCGAAAGGATAGGCCATGTCGGGGTTCAACTGTGGGTCGTCTGGGTTTCCTGAAAAGAATATCATTCATTTACAAACTGTACTTGGTTACTTTTAGTAAGACAATCGATCAACCGATTGTCTCCTCGTCTCCCATTTAATGCCAAATCGGAACATGCTAAAGCACTACTCAGCGATCTATCCTTCTTTACGAAGTCCAGTTCTCCGATTGCTCGCACTTTCTAGTTCACCGACAATTTTCGTAAATTTTCGACTCTCAGCCACAGCGGGTCACGAATAGAATAGAAAAAGACGACACGAAACTACCACGCTTGGACACCGTGGTCAGAGGTGTTCGTTATCGTAAAACAGCGTGCCTCGCGTTTACCTTCGTTTCCTTCGTACTCCTGTTACATTTTCAATTGCGTGCCAAGCTTACCTACGGAGTCCATGACGTAAGGCAGGTTGCCGACGCTCAAGAAGCCGATTAGAACCGGCGAATTGTAATGTTTCACGAGGGCGTAATAGCACTGGTACCATAATTGTTCTATAATCACAGCGTCGAAGGTCTTGTTCCTCCTGGGGCAGAGAGAATACCGTGCGTTGATCTCGAGATTAGCTTTATATAGATGAAGTTGTAACGCGATGAAATTACAGTCATTTCTTTAGCTAGTGTTTTCTTTTCTCTTTTTTTTTTCTCGTCCTTTCGGGCAACGAAATGCAGGCAGAGGCGCGTTGATGCCGGTAATTTCGTGCGGCTCAGGGCAGAAAATTACGTTAGAGCACTTTTCTTCGACTATATTCTTTTAGCTTTAACGAGTGTACGAAATGAACTTCTTCTTTACCCCGCGCCACAATCTTTTCTTTACAGCCGTGCTAGTACACGGTCTTAAATAAAATTAATATTTGTATTACGAAATTAGGTGCTCGATGGGCGGGCTGAACAGTTGCTCCTCGCACAGCTCGTTCGCCTCTCGCATGTTCTTATGCAGGAGGGTGAATGCTCCCATGTGCCTGGTGGAAGATCGATAATTTAACAAAATCTCGTCCATGAAATTCTTCGTGCAAAGCATTTACACAAGGGAAACGCACCTCAAACCTGTGCAGTCGACCTTTCGATAGGAAAACGACAAATCGACGTCCTCGTAGTTCTTGATCGCCTTCTGAAAGATTACATGTGGTGCTGGTCATAAATTTCAACCACCGCGAATGCACGTTGAAAATGTACACCCCCCTTGATTTCCATGCCCGTTCTGGTTATTTTCGTGTACCAACGGAAATCCTGATTTCACGATGAGGATGAGAAAACAAAGGAGAAGGACAAAGAGAGGAAAGAAGAGCGGCGAGCATCGTGTCACAAAGAGACGCATTTAACAAGAAGAAATGTTAGTGAGGGTAAATTGGAGTCGAACGAAGTTTGCGTAACTTTGAACGGGAGTTTATGGAGAGGGCAAAGAAAGGGGACGCGAAAGGGATCGGGGCCAGAGAAAAGTGGAAGTAGAACGGGACAAGAAGAGAAAGAGAAGTAAAAATGAACTGCCGGTTGAACGTGGGAAGACAGCACGAGGGGTACATACATACATACTTACATACGTATGTACACGTGGTCCAACTGGAGCACAGAGTCAAACACCTATCTGAAATATCTTTCGAACTTTTCTCTACGGTCCCGCGATATTATTGAATTATTAAACCTTCGTTGTAACCTTGTTAGAAGCGTTTTCACGCCCCTTTCTGCAAACTTTTCCATCGCTGATAAATGAAGGAAGTTCCACCGTAATTGTGTTGCGTATAAATTGCTACGCTCTACGATAATGGTTAAAATCGTATGTAACGCGGTGAAATTGCTACGATTTGCTCCGTGACGAAAGGGGAAGGTAATGGGGATCGATTAATTATCAACGTACAGCAAACCCGAACGATGATTCGCGTAGAAATAATTGAAGATGGAGAACTCGTACTTACCTTTGACGGAATGGTCGATATCATGGTGACATTGTGTCCACGAGCCGCCAAAGCTTTCATCAATGCTTGAAACGGTTGCTGGTGGCTGTAGCTCGTACTGGGACAAATTCCAAGTATGTTGAATCCAACGGCAGGTGAGAAGTGACGAACGAGTAGAAGCAAAAGCAACAGAGGCAGCATCTTGCGCCGCAGTAGTTCAAGCACCGCACTTCGAGAAACACTCGAGCCACGCGAAATGGTCTTTCAATTTTTTAAACCAGAATCGAGGTTGCTGGCGTTACACACCCTTTGTAAGAATTTCTAAAGGGATTCGCCGGGAACAACGGCGGAAGGGAAAAAGGCACGATCTGCGCGTGAAATATTCACAACATGTTTCACGATCAGTTTGCTTGGGGCCGCGATAAATAAGTGAACCGTTTGTAACATCGGTCGCGTGTTCCCCGCACGGCTCACCGCAGAAATAATCCAAGCACCGTCTGACTTGTGACGGACATTTTTATATACCGCGGGGAACATAAGGGTGTCATTCAGGGACTGAGGAGAGTTTCATCGAACTTATCCCCTTATCTCTCTAATGGGCGACATGCCGCGATTCTGTGAATATTATCGTAATATAATCTTCGCGACTGAGAGAGGAATTTCAGAAGAATCGTGACTACATATTTCTATTTTATGCTCGACAATTTTGCGTGAATAGTAGTGGACCAGTCTTATCTTCGATAGAAGCTGTGTTTCGAAATAGATGATTAAAATTCTATGGATTTTTGTTCGGAATTTTATGTGTGAATTATGAGTCCGTAGGAAAGGCGGCAATAAGAAAAAGGGAAGGCCATGGTAGGGAAAAGCGTCGGGTGTAGACGAATCGCCGAGTGTCGCGCCATTAGCTTCGATGTACGCTTCTGCCTCCACGTCAGGGGGAGAATGGTTTGGTTCAGGGTACGGAATGATGCGGTTGCTGGAACCGAAGAAAAATTCGCCTAGCGTTTCTAAAGAAAAGTTTCGACTGTGAAAAATGCCATCTGCTCTCACGAGCAATATGCTGCTTTTTCTTGCATACCAGTTTTTCCCGCGTAACAATAACGACACCGTACAAACACGCAATCACGATGATTTAACGCGCGCATCGCGTACGCAGCAGATACTTTATGCAATTTGAAAAAAAGTACAGAACTGCAGGAGAAAATGTATGATTCGCTCGGTGGTTGTATAATAGTTAATTACAAGTTTACGTACGTTACGCTATTACGGTTTGATGGGATAAACGTTTCAGGAGGGAAACAAAAGATTTTTCCATGGCTGACGTAACTGCGAGCTTAAATGCGCTGCATTACTTAAAGTCGTAATAATACCAAGATACGAGAAGAGCCTCGTTAATTCGAGGTACTGTATACACAGTTGCGCCGTAAATGTGTATCATTTGCATGGCTGGGAAAGGACAAGAGACCTTGCCCCTTTAATTGGTACACCTTTTAACGCAGCCCTTCAGCGTGAAATAATCACCTTTGACGTTAATAAATAATCTGCAGGCATTTGCAACACACTCGGCTGTCTGTCTCGTTTGTTCTTCAAGCGCAATGATAAAATACATTATTTCGGATAATCGTTACAGCCTTTTGCATCGAGCATATTGACAAGCCAGACATTCCAGAACACGTAATGGGCTGCGTTACGGTTTTAAAACGCCGCGACGACGCGACGCGCCGCGGGTAGGCGGAGAATTCAAATCGCGTGTCAGAATCAGACGCGTTTGATAAGGGTTGAAAGCAGTTCCTGTCGGTTAGGGAGTTCATCTTGAAACTTGACAACAAGTCAGGAACCAGCAGGTAGAGGGCTGCTATCGAGGGCAGGGTTTGATAAAGGGCCTGGCACGCGTGTTGAAATCTTTCTTTCCAATCATCCTCCCTCTTCCATTTATCCCAGGCACCGGCGACAGACCGGTGCAAACTGTGAACCTCGACGTATTTTTTCGAACTGACCAAACGTCGATGGCCGAGGCTTTAATATAATCGACAACGGCGATATTGATTAACGCGACACCGGCGCAACGATAAACGACAACGGGACAGAGGTGAAATTCGCCGGGCATATGCGATCGATCAGACTGAAACAGTTGAAATATCTGGCATCTGTAGTTTAAATTACTCTCTGAATAATCCAACGTATCGTGGACTGGAATATACGGAAGGACAGGGCGAGACCGTGGAAGGGCTCAGGGTGTACCGTCGTTAGAAGGAATAGGATTGAACGAGAGGAAGATAACTCGCGTGCCCCTCTTGTCAAGCCGCAACACGAGCCACGGTTTAATACAATGCCGTGGAGAATGCTGGTAAGAGAGGAATGAAGGCTCAACGCGGGAAAGAGGGCCAGGAGGGAGAAATGAGCTTTGAGACGAAGAGAGAAAGTTCAGCCCCGACAGCAAAATGCTGCGTGTGTCACTAAGTAAGCGTCTCTACCTTCTAGAAAAGCCAGTAGACTGGCAGAGGATGTGTCAGCTTCAGCTGTGTATGTTTTGCGAGATCCTTCCCCTCGGTTTCTCTTGCCCCTTTCCGTTCCGTACCACGCTCTCCTGTACCTTGTGTCCTACCACCCTTTCGCTACCAAGAGGTGTCTGTCGTCTCTTTGTCCCCTGCACTCAGTTTCTGCGGTACGATTGTGCGGCACCCACTTGCGGATCTCCTTGCTCTAATCCGTCCTGCTTCATCTCTCTTTCTCGACCGTGACTTCGTTACTTCTCGCTCTTCTCGTTTCTCGTCTCTTCCATACGACTTCCAGCAGTGGTGGCCAAGAGAAGGAGAGAGATAGAGGAGGAGGGAGTAAGTTTTTGCCACGGCGCTTATGCAACCCAAATTTAGGATATCCGCGGCCAACTTCGGCGACCGCAACGAACCCCCCGAACAAACGCAAGGATTTGCCTGTCAGGATTTAGTTAGGCTTTTCTTGCATCGTTCCATTACTTGTTACCGTGGTAGGCCGATCGTGAAAGATTAGTTTCGCCCGAATATTGCGATGATACTTCTGCAACCCTTTCGATCCAGGTGCAACTAACATTGCTCTTAACTTGAGAGCCCAACGCGAAATAAGTTCTCTCTCTATCTCTCTCTCCCTCCTCATGACTCTGAAACTTTCTCAAGGCCTCTTAAAATTTTTCAGGCAGAAGGCAAATAGTGCGCGCAACGGTGAAGCGTCCTCGAGGTCGGCTGAAATCTTGTCGATGTACGTCCATTAACTTCCGTGTAGACCGTGGTTTCGCTCATTAACAAGCGTGCTCGGTGGCGCGAATCATTCCATTCACCTTAACAGACATCGATGTTGCGCACGTGTGCAGCCCGTGGATACTGATGGCATGCATCCACGTCTATGCAACAGGAACTTAAGTAGCGTGATTAGAGTTCCCGTGGGAGCGCATGGAAGGGGTTTAAGGCGTCCGTGGGTGTGCGCGATTATATATGCCCAAGTACATATTTCCCACGCGTATGGTTTCTTTACGGACTGTTGGATGAGTTTACGGGGCGACTAATGAAATTATTTCTGGTCACCGAGCGCCATAATCGTGTCAGGAGAACTTTCCACGTTTCTGTGCCGCGACAAGGGCCATCCGGCTCGGAACGTTTTCGCATGGCTCTTTGCGCTTCTCCCGCAGCTTCCGACCTACCGAAAGATAAATATTTGCGAGCCCTCCATTACGCTTTATGGAATATTTTTTCCCCCTTTCTCTCACCCCCTTCCACTCGTGCGCCTCGCACCGTACGTGCCGTATAATCATCGCAATTTTCTCTGGCCGCTTGGCAAATTTTACCGGGCCCATTGCGAGGAAGCCATCCGTTCGTATACGCTTTCCACCGCTCTTCCGTTCCTTTAAACTCCATCCCCCTTCGCATCCTTTTCCGTCGGGAATATTTATTTCTGTCGAGTTCGAGCATTCTCCAGAATACGAGTGGATGCCCTTCAGGCGTCCACAATTCCTCAGACCTTAATTTTTTCGCGACAATTTTATTAATTACACCGGCCCTTGCTCGCTCTAAGGAATACCTCTGGCAAAGATCCGGGGATTCCTCTGGAGATTCAACAACTTTTCGCGCTCACGACGTCTTATCAGGCATCGAAATCGCGTGGACGTCGTCGTTGAACTACTTACGTTACCCGATAGATTCGATTTCGATTTCCTTCAAGTGGCTGCTTTCGCCCCCGTCCGCGCGTCCGGCTAATCAGAGAGAACGAAACAAATCTCAAAGGGATGCGCATCGGGGGCGGCATAGAAAGTGCAAGCCGAACTTTTCCTAAGTGTATCGAAGTTTTATATCACGGAAACGTTCCGCGCACTTGATCCATTTACAGGATCAGCCCTTTGGCGTTGCTTAAAATAAGAAATCGATAAAACACGCGGCTGCTTTCCTCTTTTCTTATATACTTCGTTCACCCGTCCGTTTCTGCTGTCAGTTGATCGAGAGATGGCATGTGGAAGGAATACGGTTCCGACTGGCTGTATTCTTTCTTTAACTCGATCGTAGAAGTAGGGTCTAGACGTTTTTCTAATTGCCGCGAAGAGTTTCTTCCAGTGCTTCGGTAATACATATTACGCGCAATGATGCAGCAAGAAGTCTTCGCAGTATTATATAAAAATTGATCTACCGATACGATTCGAATTGAACGAATAAATTCTACCCATCAAATGCTAATGGGCTTACGGAACAAAGCTACTTGATTCTATGATGCAGTATCCTTCCACTACATTGTTAGGAAGAGTAAAAGATTTCTCAAGGCCTGAATTGTTTGAAATCGTTCATTGAAATAAGATTGTTGATCTAATCGATTTAATAGACCGCACGGAAATAAATGTCGGAACTGCGGAGAAACATAGCGAACGTATCGGTCAATTAATTTCATCTTCCGCCTGCTATTGTCTCGTTATTCGCCAGATATCCCGCAAGACGTATTACTCCCCTTTTTAATCTTTCTCTAAGCTCGATGCGCCTCCCTCTTTATCGTGTCGTATCTCTTCGGGTGCAACGCATTGTGCTTCGCATTACAATATTGCGAACTGACTGTGCGACCGAATGAAAGGCAGGGACGCGAGAAAAGTGACAGAGAGCGGGAGGGAAAGCTGCAGAGAAAAGGGGAACGTGGAATATAAAAAAAAAAGAAAAAAAAAATAGAAGAAAGGAAAGGTGGAACGGACGGCAGCGATACGGGCGTGGAGAGAAAGAAGAGAGAAACGAAGCGACAAACAGAAAACGAACACGTTCCCAGAGAGCGTGTAGGATGAGTAATGAAACGGTCAGAGACAGAGGTTCTCTAATCCCGACGGATATAAGATGAAATCGTTCAGGGAGAGGATAACGGCCGGTAAACCCGGGAAACCAAAGAAAATCCGTGATCGTTACACCGGGAGCACCGCCATCGTTTTTAGATTAGCTTCGACCAAACGTCGAAGATATTCCTTCGTCACGCGAGATACAAGAAAAGCCAGGAGCGTGTCCCGCGGTTTACGAAATCTCGATATGAGATTGGCCAAATTGCTTCTATTGGACAGACGGTAATTTCCATCGATCCTGATTAATCGATCCGTAGCATTGAATTTATCAGTGGTGCCTGTAAAGAGAACATTCACGCCTCTTTTCACCTAATAACTATCGCATTAATATTTAGACATATTTCTTACTTAACGTGTTAATCGAACGATCAGCGACCGTTAAAATTATCGACACGCGTCGAATTGACGATGAGAAGCAATCAATGTACAGGCTCGTCGAGGGAGGATCGCGAAATTTTGTGCCGCTCCCGTTGAATCAACTTAATTAAACTCCTTAATCCATTTCTATAAGGTCCTCATTCCGTTTCTCAACGAAACTACCGAGTTCCTCGGCCGCTGGAACTTCCACAGACGTATTCCCGCGTGTCAGTTTCCGCATTAGAATCCAACGGCGTCGGAGGAGCGGCGCAATGATCGCGGAAAGCATCCGCTTGGAAAATGGAATAACGTTTCGCGCGGAAATCAGATTAACCAGTGATCGATCTTGGAATTACCGCGGCGCGGCGGGGATATTTAAAACGCAGCTCGTTCCTTCTCGTATCGTTGGATTAAATCATTTATCTTTAATCGTTTAACGTCTTTCTGACGTATTAGCTTGCGTTTATTCTCGAACGATTAAAGACTATTCAACTCTTCGAATGTTTTATACATGGTGTTTACCGTCTGTGCTCGGCAGCATACCCTACGATACTTTCATTTGCAACGATAAATACAGTATTATGATTGATGGATGGACAAAGTTTAACGCCGGCAACACGATACGTCTTATCGTGTCAGGAGTATTTAACACGACCGTAACCGAGACCGTACAATTCTTTTCCAATTCTAACGCCGCACCGTTCATGTCTAACTAATAGAAAATACGGCACCGCAGTGGAGCATTATGCGAGACGACACGACAATTCGTTAACGCGGTTGTCTCTCGACATGCTTTAGGTAATGTATATTGGATAACTTGCATCAACGTGACTGGGCATCCCGTGTTCCAGCCAAGTATGTATATCTCCTTGCCTCGTTCCCTTACGACCCTATTCCACTCGTCATCCGTTCGCTAAATGTCGTCTGAGCGTCTCGGCCAGAAAATTACGTCTAGCGTGGAAACAATTAAACTGCCACTTATCAACATTAATCGACGAACAAGAGTAATTGAATTTGACAACGAAAGTGTTGGAATCGTTCGCGAAAAAGCAATTCCCCTTCAGTCTAATGTGACACCTTTGCCTCGGGGGAATACAATTGACGCCCACCCTCGATAGAAGTGGCGTACACTGTGAAATTCCCCGAATACTAGCATCTATTATTCCATTTATTGTAATGATTCAGGTGCGCCGCGTCTACATTAATATGATTGAAAGTGCTGTGTTTACGCGACGCTAGATTATGGTCGAATTGAGGGAGCACGGGCTTGCAGTCAACTCAGGTTAATGATTTCACTGTAACGTTCCGCCGTCGCGTCGGCTCATCGTTCGCACATGCGGTGTAATGCGAACTAATTTTCGACGGTAATAGCCGACCGGATTTCATTTTCCGTGCCTGTGCACTTTTAAACGTTTGCATTGAAAATGTCGACGACGTAAAAATTAGAAGGGTGCATCGTAAAAAATTATTCCAGACTTATTTAGCATCCTTTTCATTTCCAGCTGAAACGCCAGCAGGTAAAGAGATAAACCTTCGCCCCCAGAGAATAGTTAACATCTCCCGTCTGGTCTAATGAAAATGACCGCATCTTGCTCCGGTGTCCAATACAAGTGCGCGTGTATTTACATTTTGTGTGTATAAAAAAATATGACAGGAAGAGGAGTCACGCATAGGCGTAGCTCGCGGAAAAAGCAACGATGATCGCGGCAATGGAAAATGAGACCACCTAGGTGTTTGATAAACTTTCGTTTATCGTCGACTTCTTACTTATTCACTTGCTGTACCGTGGCCCCGTTTCGTGACAGAAAAATCGGAATAGCTGTGGCTAACCGCAATCGAATTGGAGCCATAGAAAGTGTCGCAACGTCGATAAACGTTCATAACATTATTGAAGCCGTACTGTGTACGTTTCTTGTTCGACGTGCACCCCATAAAACGCGTACGCGTTCCCTTATCGATCGTGAAATCCTCGCCGCAGCACGTGTTTCGTGAATTTGTTCGGTTTACAAATTGTCACGTAGCCGTGGTATCGCCGAATTCAAAGAAAAATTCTAATATCGATTATTTTTATAGCACCTACACGGATCCGTCATTCGGTTTGTTTAAGAGAATGGGAATTTCTGGGATAACGAGAGATTCGTAGCGTGGTATTCCGCGCTGCGTTTGCGTGACGCTGGTTATTGAATTTCCCATGAATGAAAAATAAAGGAATAAAACGCGTCACGAAATATCAGGAACGTAATGCTCGCTCGTGATCGTCGGCTGGCACAATAACGTCGTCTACGACGTTTTGCAATTTCGCGTTCTCCTACGCCACTGTAGCCCAGCGGATAAAAGTACATGGACTGCATCAAATGTATGAGCAAGATCGTCGTGAAAGAAACATTTCACGCTGATTACACTCTGTCTCCGGGCACGGCTCACTGTTAGTCTGTCCTTGTGATCTGTGAAGACCTGCTCTTTAGGAATATTAATCCGGCAGGCGTCTCCCTCCATTGAACTTTATAATTGATTCCGTTGCCGAAATGAGGCTGCGACTTCGATTGTTCCTTATCTGTGCACTAGATGTTTTTACAATACAATTGTTGGGAAACGAATTTCACATAGGGGGATCATAAACTGATAATAAACTAGCAATAGTTTGTTCTTTATTTTATACTGAATAGTAACCGATGTTATGAATAAGTTCGTGAGAGATTATTCGCATAAATGCATGCGGTATAATCGATGGTATCAAAGGAACATACACGGTACATCTACGTAGCAAGGAATAATTTCTTTCCCAGTGTCGTCAAAGGATACAAAAAAAGAGGAGAACGAAAGACACAGAAATAAATGAAACGCGCGTCTTCGCTCGAGCATGCAGCTTCATTGATGTTGCATCTGCTAAGAGCTTTCAATGTTCCTTGGGGGTCGAAACTAAAGGGATGGTTGGATGAGGAAAATAAGCCAGTGTCGGTGCGGATTCTGTTCGCTTGCGGCCTACATTACCGAAAAGCCTTGGACCTATCTTTTATCGTTAAAATTTCTAACATCTTCTCTATTCATTCCTTTCCAATATACTTTATTTCACACTATATTATTATATACTATCAAATCGCTCGGTTCATTTTCCCCCCTGCACTCGGAGACATACGTACATAGACATATACATACCTACTGAAGTATCGCGATTATTTTAGTTGTGTATTGTAATGTAAATTTCCATAGTAGTAGGTTTGTAGTTTTAAGATTGCACCATAAAGGGTCATAAAAGTGAAAGTGGAAGTAGGTATGCGAAGGAAAAGTTTGCAGAATGTCTAGGGGGGCGGAATGGTTCATCGGAAAATTCCGATGACGTAGGGGGTCGAGTGGCGCGCGAACGAAATGTGGGAGAAGGGTAGCGTCGACTTGGGGTGCTTATAAAATAGAAGGAACACAGTTGTTGAGCAGACGCCGAAGCGATCGGTACGAGTTGTCGTGTTGAAATTGTTAAACACATACATTTTACGCTCCCATTAAAAATAGATGCCATCAACACTTAGTACTACAATACATACGTATACTGTTCTTGAATTTTGAACTTCCTACCTGACTAAGGTAATTAGACAGTCCTAGTCATATAAGGAACTGTCGCCGTTCCCTGATACCGTCGAAAGGTGGAGTTTCTCGAGAATTCCAACCCCCGAACGGATTACATACTACGACCACGAGTTTCCACAACCTGGAAAGAGTATCAGGGTGCCTAGGGGCCACGACACGAACCTGCGCAAGATATTGCTGCTCTGTGGCGGTTAGACTTTCTGCAGCAGAGTATTCGGAGTCAAAGGCAATTGCTTGTTTATAGGCAGTATCCAATCTACATCGGTGGGTGGGGGGAGAGTAGTGGTATAGCTTGCTACAGGTGCTTGAACAAACAAGATGTAAATTCGCTGTGCCACGGACCACGGAGGAAGCAAGTAATTAGATGCGTTGTTGCGGGGTCCACCTTTGAACTCCTGCTCGGTATTAAGGGCACTGTTTTCCCCCCGGTTCCAGCGTTTCCAACCCCCATCATTCCCCTCTTTGGTCGACTGTGTTCCCTTCGTTCAAACGGGACCAGCACACGCACCGAGCCTTTATACGGGGTACCAGGTTCGAGGTTACGTCCACGTGCCCCATCGTGCGACAAGAACGAGTAAGGAGATACAAATCTCGGTACTGCATTCATACATCCAGGTATTGTTCTACGTTGGCCTGATTCTTGCGTGTAGATGGACGTGCGGTATATTCATTGATGTTTACAGTTTGAATTAGGGTCTACAACTGTACGTGTGCTTCATGCAGGTTGGAGCATTACGTATGCCTTCATTTAGACAATTTTCTATTCTGTTATAATTATAATACTATAGTAGTATTAATTATAATACTTTCACTCGAGATTTCGTACATATGGTATAACAGAGGCAATTATTTGAATGATTGAAGAATCACGCTATCGTCTCGTGGTCCTAACGGAAGGTGTAGGAAACGGTAGGAACAAAAGTACTTGGTTGAATCAACAAGACCTTCGTACGCTTCTTACATTTCGCCCAAGTGTAAAATCTTTCCTTGACTCCTTATCGGCTGGGCCGACGAAGGAGAAAAAAAGCAAGGTGGAGTAGGTGGAAGGGTCTGTAAACTAGGTGGAGTGGCAAAGTCCCTGAGGTAGCCTCCACTTTCAGTATTTACTACGTCTAAGGAAAAAGCAACGGTGCTGAGGAAGATCGTGGCCGCTCCTTTAGGAGGCAGCTTTCCTTCACCTACTCCACTATATTTTCTCGCGCTCACCTACGTCGACGGCCACGGGGAGGTGGGCAACTCGGCAATTCGAGCACTGTCTGTGTTCCTGAATTAAATACCCCATGAGGGACATATGTTTACGAGGCTCCCCTCATTGGGAGAGTTACTTCTAGATTCGTGCTGGCCACGTCTGGAGCCCTGGGCACCCTATTTTCCACCCCTGCCGAAAGAAAACTATAGTATTGACTATTGACCAACAATATTTTTCCAGTATCTCCCAATTGGATGGTTAAACACATCTGTGCAGCTTGAGACGTAACATATGATTTTGAATGAAAATAGCAAGCCGTGTCTGTTAATTGATATATATTAATATTTGCTTTGTCAAGGAATCACAATGATACGTATTGTCAAATTGACTTTTTTGACCTAATTTGCAAAGAAAATTGTTTAACAAGTACGAGAGCAACATTGGAAATGTTGAACATCAGATTTAGTTAGGATTTTTAACATTTACTAGATAGAGTAAAAGATTCCTAGCTTCGGTATTACAATCCAGCGTTGTACTCGCACGCGTTGTTAAAGGATTAATACGAATTTCGTTATCGATTATATATATTTTCTCTCAACTGTGCGTAGTACATTACGTGTACGAGTTATTTATTATTTGTCAGGTTAGTACCGCATCGAATATTATTAATACCCCAATACGAATGCAATGTTGCGCGTAAATCATGCATGAGAAAAATAATTTTTCTGGATTTTCTCATGGCCTTATGCTCCCGCGTGACGTATATAATTAAAGTTCGCGAGGATGAGGAAAAATCGTGTATCGTTAGATTCGAAACGGGAAAAGGGCACGTTCCATAGGGTGGAATTCCTTGAACATCGTAACGAAGGCCCTCGAACGTTCACAGAGATCAGGAAGGCGTCAGACAAACGAGAATAACGAAAAGAGCACGCGAAATGCACGCAGCACCGAATATACCGAACTACAATGTATATCAAACAGTACGATGGTTAATATCGGATTCTACGAGAACGGGAACGAACGCAAAGGCCGAACGTGTTTCTCGTTAAGTGAAGCAATTACTCAGTCCTATCTGTTACTTACAACAACGTCAGCAACCACCACAGCCTTTTAGTTTTGAAGACTGCCACAGCTTCACGTCACAACCTGCATAGCTCGGCGATTTTCCACCCGCGTGTTTCCCTTTTGCCTTCCTCTCTTTCCTCCCTCGGTTTCAATCAGCTGAACGTTGCATTGCGTTTGTATTAGTTTCGCTTTCGTATCTGTTCACGCGACAAATACGAATCCTTTTCCACGATAGATAGATCCTTCTCCAAGAAATGGTGAAGCATTAGCATCTGTTATCACGTTATCTTTTTCTTTTTATTTCTTTTCCGTTCGTAGTAGGAGGATCGAATAAATGGGTCGTACCAAATAAAACGCCGCCGAGGAAAGAGAACTCCTGGCAAGAACGGAACGATTTCTGACAGTTGGATTCAATTATTACATTTATTCGAACGTCCCATCCGTGAATCTGCAAATTATCGTTCTGGAACGAAGAAATTGGTCCGCAGCAGCCGCTCGTCAATTTTTAACCGTGACTCACGTCAATTTTACTTTACGCGACGCTGCACTCGATGCATCGATAAACTTGTAAATAATTAACGAACGCCGTTCCTTCCATCGTTAACATCCAACCTGTTATTCGCTCTTCCTATTACGCTGCATTTCCGCGGATCACGTGCCACGAAATTCGTCATATGGACGTTCCAGTGTACGCGGATCGTGGGCAGGATTGCAGAAGTCATAATTTCCCTAAAATAATTGTTTTCATTTTGATTGCTCACGCGAGTTGGAAATTTTTGTACTTCAAAACCTGACGTCTACGCTGGTCGAATCGAGAAGGATTTACCCTTGGTATTTCGAGCTGTTGAAATTTTCAGTAGACGCGTGTGAAGGATCAGAATTAGCGTAGGATTTTAGTAAGGTCGTCAGGATTCAGGGTGGCTCGCCTTCTACGTGGAATCTAGACTGTATGTATGGTCGTACCTCAACTTTGGCGACATGCGCTTTGAATCTTAATTAGCTTTATCTTTAACCTACGATATCGATCTTTCGCTATTGGCAGATCAACTTATAGTAAATTAGAAGTGCCAATCGTTCCCATTAAATTTACGATAAATCGTGCCGTTGAATTCTAGGCTCGCGTATTCGTCTGGCGCGATGAAATTATAAAATTACAGGATTCGGCTAATTTATGCCAAATTATTTTGAATAATCGATGCAAAATTATTTGGAGACAAACCGAGATTTTCACTCTGACGAACTTCTGGCTAAACAGAGATCGTTATTTAAAATTAGAACCCTCTTAACACAAAAGTTTCCTCGTAACCTCACCGATGATATTCGTTGATTGCGTTCACTATAACTCTACAACAATCGGGGTATGCAGTTTACGAGGTGATATAAAAATAATGGGTCAAACGGGAGGGATCTACGTATAATAGAGCGCTTGACATTCTTTTGTCTCGTCGGGGCAACTTATCTTCTTAGATCGTATCAACTAATTACTTCACAGGGTAATTATATTGACCCAGCCGTAGGTAGACCACAGAGTTTCTCGATAGCTGGGGAACGGTCGAAATTTTCTACACCCTATACTAGAGCAAGGCTATGATGAACGGTTGAGAAATAATTTCGCACAATTTTTCCTCCGATAACAGACGGTTTATCGCGTAGTATTCATTTAAGGGGAACGTTACCCTCGAGTAAAGATTTATCTACGTGAAGGACCATTCAGTCTACGCATTGCAATCTACGCTCACGATCTTTAAACTATTATTTGCGGCACCGCAGGTTATCGTTATTATGCGAAACGTTATTTCTTTCGAATACCGTTCTCGTGCTACCGTTTAACCGGATGGTATTCCTGAGATCCCCTTGCTCGCGATCGAGCCATCCCATTGAATTTCATGGAAATAAAGGGGAGATTGGACCTGCGAGTACAGCTGCGGTTACGTACCGATGTAACGCATTCGGCTAATGAAATCCTATAGACGAAGAAGCTCGAAATGGCGTTTGTGCTTTTTGCTCGCCCAATGAAAATTCGTTACGGCACGTCGAGGATTCCTCGTCGCTGAATGCAGGTAACGCCGAGCGTATCAAGGAAAAAGCGTAACGACTGATAATGAGCGATTCTCGACTATTGGAACGGTTAAATTGATTTAAATCGCAGTGAAACGTGCAGCTCGTAATAGAAAGAGGGAGATTTTTAATCAAATTGAATAGTACGCTTAGAAACGTACAAAACCGTGACTCTGGCGATATTTCTAAACCCATTCGGAACCTCGATAAATGTTTGTATCGAAAGTACGATGGTAGTGCTTTGGAAGTTGGTCCACGAGAATCGCGTATAGATTACGAGCTTATTTAATTACATCGGACCAGTTGCACAACGCACTGTCTATACTACACCAGAAAGTGTACATCAAGAGCAGAGTTTGTAAGTTTCCACGAAGGTATCCAAACAGAAGTAGCTCCACTTGCTTCGAAGGATAAGGGTAACCGTTCAGATCCCTCTCCGCAACCGGTTTGCCAAAACATTTAATTTTCCCACTAGAGATTTATCCCGTATCCTCCCGTAGCAAATTTGTAAGCGTTACACGATAACGACCACACGCGCCGCGGTTTACCCGAATCGTTCGACAACAAGGGATTCACTTTCAAGATTTAATTGCAATTGGCCGGGAAGCCTCGCAGTTGCGTTCGTCACAAGCATCTGTACACCCTCCTGGTCTGAATCGAAAGCTTCGTAGCAGGCGTACATACAATGTCGAGGTGCTGGTAGGCACGCATCTGAATAGAAACGCGGGCAGCTTTTCCGTCTCTCTGCGTGTCGCGTGCCTACGCACGGGAGCAAGGATTACGTGTCACAAATTGGTATTACCTGGTACGAGCGGAGGCACAGAGACAGGTGTGCACGCGGCATTTCCAGAGAAGTGTCTCGAAGTGCTTCCGGCATACCTGATGCGATTGCACGAGCTGGGGTTCGAAACGGGCGGCCCTGTGACAGGCAATTTGCTTTGTAAGGAAATAATTACGAGCGGTTTAGGGGCTTGTCGGTTGGAACTTTGGATTTTACTACTTACCAACCACCGCACGCCTGCGGTTTTCGATGATTCTCCGCCTGCCTGCTTCTAACGTTTTAGCATTCGCGAGAATTCGGAAGACAAGTACTTACGTACCAATCGGGCAGGGGCGAAATATTTTGTTGCGAATCCTGAAAAGATTAATCGTTTCGCTGGTTCTTTCCTCGCGCTTGGCGCATTATTCCAGATGAATAGGTAATGGCACTTTAAGTACTTGTAACGTCAGTTAGAAGGGCGTAATACATTTTCGCGCTAGATGGAACAACTTAGATCCTCTTCTTCCAATTAAACTTGGGAATTCCCCTGAATTTCTTCGCTCAACTTTTCCCACCTCGACGCCCCTTTGTGAGCGGCGTTGCTTTTATAAATTCGCCTCGTAAAAGCTGCCCTGTATTTCTCTTGAAAAATCACGCCGCCAAGTTTTCGCGACCTTTTCCTCGAATATTCGCCACAAATTTTCGATCGAATCGTTCTTCACCGTAACGAGGAACGTTCCGTGGATCAGTCCATCAGTCTGGCGTACTTAACGACCGAAGCTACGCGTGTTTATGGCCTCGCGGGACTCATCGAACGGACGAAGAGCGTCACGTGGAAAAAAAAAACGAAAGGAAATTCAAAGGAAAGTAACACCCTTCTCGTCACAACCCACGAGAACGTTATTATCTGCGATATATTGAGGATACGTTTCCACGTTTATACACCGTCGGATTACCCGTTATTTGGATCCCCGCGGAAGATCGCGACGAGGGAAATTTTCAACGCCGGATAAACGCGATATCGTGCGCAACGCTAGCGAAACAACGCGCTCGCGGTGTGCAAGCGTAACTATACGAATTCCTCTATCCCGTTTTCTCCTTGTGTGAAGTTCCTTGAACAACGAGAATTCTCGGCAAATAGTCTTCACCGAGGACCCGCACCGCCATCCCCCATCGTGAAACTTGGGACTTTTGCGAGCTGGGAGATTTTCAAAGCTGACGGGAAACATCGATCATAGGAAAAGTTCGAGGAGGAAATCCCGCGTTGCCTGTTCACGAAAATAAACGGGGGCAAGTTAACATTTCGAAATAATATTTCATTCTCGCGTTATTGATACCTTCGTTCGGAGATGTACGCGTATATTATTAGACAGGGAAATCTACATGAACTTCCCGAACTTCGGATATTCAAATATTTGACGTGGTTGCATGCCGTTGCAAATATTATACCGTTGATGTATCAATTAAACGGGACATTTAATCGTGCATCGTTGAAATTGGAAAAATACGTGACCGCCATGAAATCGCCCAGAGTTATTCGCGATTCTTGACGGGCGTCAATAATGTAAACTTTGCATAGAAGAGACGCTGGTGAATATAGAGAAATATACACGCCTGGAGTATGTCGCGGAATTTTGTTAGCCCGCGAAGAACTGTTGGCCAAGCACTTTTTCTCTAGAAGCAGGCATCAAGAAATTACTTACGAGTTGCTTGCACTCGATCGGCGTGTGCTCGGCATTGTTACTTCGCCATGCCCGTAACCTACACATTCCTTAACATACGCGACAGTACCATTCAACATTCCCAAAACGATGCCCCGAACATTTCATATCCCTTTTTCCATTTACCTCATTAAACATCCGCATTATGGAAAGATGACACACAAACACATACGTACATAGCGCACGGTTGTTCATCGGCCATCAATGAATTATACATTATATACATTTTCCCAAAAGAGATGTCGGAGAACAGTCGCCCCATTTTCCAACTAATATTTCAATATTTAACTACAATCAACGATAATGAACGATAATCAACGATAATGACCCCTCCCACCCTCAACTAAGATACATGTCCGCACAATTCGCGAGGACCAGGTAAAAATCGTCGCGCAATCGTCGCGCAATCTACGTCCATCCGGTTCGGGCCGAAATTCGGAAATCTGCTCGGGCAGGCGGTGGCGCGAGAGCAAAAAAAGAAACAAAAAATCAAAAAAGAAGGAAAAAGAGGAGGGAAGAAAATTTTCGAAGGAGGCAGGCATCAAACAACCCCTACTGCCGGAATCGCAGGGTATTGCGCTCGCGCAAGGCAGGCGCGCGTGTCCGTGCTCGCCGTGTAGCATATACGAGGCGGTTAGAGCAGTAGCACCGGCACCACCATCAGCACCAGCCAGCATTCAGCAGCAGTGGCCTCGTCGTGGTTAAAGGGGCTTCGGGATGTCGCACCACGATCTAGTCGACCGCGGCGTGTCGTCGTGTTGAACCGTCGTCCACGTCGTTCCGACGAACAGTTACGAAGGTGCAGGTGCTTCGTTCGAGGAGTTCGTCGCCCCGAGTTTCGTTCGTCGTTCGCGGTTCTTCGCATGGTTCCGGGCCGACGGGGGATCGACAAGTGCTCCCTTGGAATAAACGTGGAGAGAAACGAATTTTTGATCAGTTCAGTTCGAACCGGTGTATGGTACGTTTCGCGACAGGGAGAAAGAAACGGCAGGATTACGTTTATTCGCGCCGGTTGCACGCCTCTGGTCCGTGCACGACGATAGCTTGTCCCCTTTGTATGAATTATTGCACGGTTCTAGAGGGTACTCGCGGTATTTTGCTTTCGGATGTTCGGGTAAGAAAGGGGGTTTGCCGTTTATGGAGGTGTTAGCACGACCAGAGGGAAGGAAACAGAGGTTGTCGAGTAGTTTTGGTAAAGTCGTGATATCGGTAGGATTACGGAATTTCTTATCGGAGGTAAAATACTTGAAGGTCTGACGGTGAAGCGAGTCATCGACAGGCAAGGGTGAGCGGACGTGCCGAAGTGGCGATCTTATAATTGGAACGGGAACGTGTAGAGACCATCATCTCGGAACAGCCTCCTGGGTGTTAACTATTGTTACAGTCTGAGACTTGTCGCTTGATTTCTTTTTAAATGTTTCGCTAACAACCGGTCTCCTTTAGAATCCATCTGCCACGTATTGAACTTTGAAAATACGATTACTATAGTGCTGTTGGTCGCGGTAAATCGTAGTACTCATTTGCATGGCAATCGGTAGCGACGTAAGGATGAACCTGAATAAAAATAAGCCCGGCTCGTTGTAGGTACGTCGATTTATACACGAAATCCGCTCGCCTGTAAATCGTCTCCGAGATTTATGACGATCATCAGCGATCGTTTGCTCGGCGACCGGCCGTAACGGAACTATAATATTTCCGGTGCATCGATCGTGCCCCGGTGATCAGAGGCTTGGCGCCGTGCGAATGATCGCATTCCTACTACTATCGCGGTGTTACGTGTGCCACACGCATGATTTTACCAATAAATAACCAGCTACATTTATCGAAGTCCGTTGCACGCGGTTTACGCTGATCGCACGCCGGGCCGCAGAACTGTTATCGTTATCGATTAATCAAGCATAGCCATCGTAACGTACCAGCAACGAAGGGAGTGGAAGAAAAAAGAAAAACAACAACAGACAACCGTAGAATTATTAATTAAAAACGATAAAGCGTGCAACAATTTTTCACATCAATCTCCTCCTGCATAGCACCAAACATCCCGCGAAGGAGCAGACGTTTGCCGATGAATTTTGTCGAAATCGCGAAACAATGCCCGCGCGAGATAACCGATCGAAACAGAGAAACTAAAAGGGACACGTTGGACGCAGTTAGTGCCGCTATCGTTTCGTCGAAGATCGAAGGATCTTCACTGAAGGTGCATCTGTACTGTTAAATCGGGGGGAGATCTACAACCTCGTAACGATCGATATTACACTGGTGGACGCGTAGTGAATACTTTGACGTTTCGATAGAACGTTCGACCGATTAGTGTGCAGTGAAATAAATGTTTCATAGACAGCCGTTGTCGTACAGCTAATATCGGGTCTCGAAGACTGACCGGTGGAATCAAAGGTGGCTCGTGGAGGATCCTCGACGATATGTCCCCGGAAATCCACGGACTGTCGTGAAAAAGTACGTACTATCTCTCTTTCGAAGCTACACCGGGTTAACGTATCGGGGATTTTGGAGCTTTGTCGCGGGGGGGAAGAGTTATGGACGATTTGTAGGTGCGCTTTTTTAAGAGACTTATTATAGGGCTTTCTTGATAAGCGTAGTAAATCAAAATTTCCAATTGCTCTAGTATTACGCTCAGCCCGCCTCCTAAATTTTCCTGATTTACGAGAGTCTCTATTTACGTTGCGCGGTATCGCTCGCGGACCGAACGAAAGAGAGGATTCGCAGGTGCTCTCGAACATGTAATTCGACTGATCCGCTGGTGTAACTCGAATCTACCCGTACCTTCATCAAGTCTTACGTTTTATGGAATCCTCAAAAGAAACGTGGGCCAAATCGCGAAGTTTTAATCGGACGTCTAATGGATTCCCAGCATTTGTCCATGCTTGGTTCCATACCAAACTCTCTTTCTTTTTCCTCCCCCCTCGCGGCGAGTGTTCTCTTTGAATCCGTTCGACGCAAACATCAGCAACCCGTCTCGCTAGACCCCCTATATCCATCTGGCTTTCTCCCTTTCTCAATCTCTTTTTTTCTCTCTCTCTCTCTCTCTTTCGATGACTTCAAACGGTTCCTCGAGGGTGCTCGAGTCGAAGTGCTCTTACAGTTACAAAGATATACGTTGCCGATCGCCGAGAAGTGTAGCCGCGGCATTCCCCTCGTTCCGCGACAGTATGCAAGCTTAGCGGTTAAAGAACGCTCGAGTTTGCCGATGCACATTTTTGCGTTACAAAGAATGATTGTATTCCCAGCGGGGAAATACCCTCGGTGTCGTGAATGAGATAGCCGCGGCGGTGCAATCATCGGGAAAACGTTTCACGCCTACCCGCCAGAGTAAAGAGATTTCGGTCGAATTTTTATGCGAGTCCAAGAGGAAAGGGGATCGATATGTGTACAGTGGAATACGCGTGTAAAAGGGGAAGCAATAGGAACGGAACGTTCAAACGTTTCTCCCTTTCCCGTTCACACGGTTATACATATGTATACGCGTATGCAGGTGGTGCAGGTGTAAAGAGGAGCGGAAAAGCGGGGAGATACGGTCAAGTACAAGCGAACGTTATCTTGACCCGAGGAAAAATAATTCACCAACTGGCTTCTTTGATTTGCCCCATTGGATTGTTCAGGAATACACAAAGCTGCCTGTAAGCACAACTTTCCTCGTTAAGAAACGTTGATCTGAATAAGCCCATTCTCCGGTCGCTCGCCAAATTCCAAAGAGGCTCTCGCCAAAGAGCTCATCATACTTCTTCTTCTTCTACTTTTTCTTTTCGTCCCCTCCCGCCGACAGCTTTTCTTATCCCCCGTTTTGTTTCTTCTTCCACGTTCCTCGGCCTCGCTCGCCGCCATGGTTCTGCTGCTTTCGGTGTGTCGGTAGTCAAGAACTTTTAATATTAGATAAATAATCTGCTTCGCGGATTGTCTTGGCTATTATCGAAGTTATGGATGACGTTAGTTTCTTCTTTTCAATCACGACGGTAAATCTCGAATCACGAAATTTTCCGACTTCACCTGGACAAGTTCGCCCGTGAAGCACGGTCTAGCGGCGATTTTATTCTTACGGAATGCAGAGTGGGAATGTCGGCCGTGCACGTGAAACGACGCGCTGGTTTGTGTAACGCGCGATGTGAACGTGAACGGTCTGTACGTGGCAGGATCGCGTGTCGGCAATTATCCAAGACACAAAACGATACCGTGAACGCACGCTACGTCGCTTTTCGACCTGCTCACTTCCGGAATGTAATTACGAACGTTTTGTCGCAATCGCTCGCGCCGCGGCCGTGTTTGCCTCGCGATTTGTCGCCGAGTTTTGCCGCAAATTCGCGGTTCGCTGCTGTTGCATCGTGAACGCAACTATCGACGAGGAATTATTCGGCCAGCTGTTAACGAGAAATTTACGATCCTCCGCGTGTCGTGTCAATTTCAAGAATTTCTGATTCGGACGTGTTATCGTCGTTCGTTTTCGCCTTGGGCTCTTTTTAAGTCGCGATGAAATTTTGGACAGTGCTATCTATTGCGAACTGTTGGTTCGGTAGGTTGTCTCTCTAGAATAAACGAGACTGATACATTCGATATGGAGATTGCGGGCATTCGAATTTCTTTTGGCTAAGCCTGCATTTCGAGCAACTTTTGAACGGACGTCGAGAAGAAAGAGCAGACGTTCCTCGCGTTTGGTACTTTCAATTGTCCCGATATCGCCCCTGTGCTCTTTCTACCCTCGTCGACGATCACGGCGAAATAGCAGAGATACGGAAGGCTAGAGACACCGGTCGTGTCATCTTGCCTGACCCAAATAGGAAAATTACTGGACAGCGGTGCACAAAATTCGCCAGTGAAATGTCAGTTGATTCGAATAATCGTCAATTCTCTCTCGCTGACTCTGTCCCACGACGATTATTATACGTATCCCTCGAACTTTTTCCCCCGAACAAGTTCGTCACGATCCAGTAGTATGAGTCCTGCAAAAAATATATTCCCGGTCGAATGTCCGAATTTGTCCTCAGAAAAATGTCGACTGTGACGTTCTTCTCTGTATTCTTAATCGAAACCGTGACGTGAAAGAGCATTTACAGAAATGTTCGTGGTGCGGGGTGAAAGTACGTGGAAAAAAAATCAATGCTGGAAGCGTATCTCTTCAATTTTGTCTTGCCACTATTTTACCGCGATCGTCTAATATTCTCCTGTTTATTCATTAATATTTTGTGCACGCGCCCCAATTCAAGCGATCTCGTTTTCCAATGCCGGGGTTCGTGCGACGGTTTTATCCTGTAAATAGTTTCGTTTCATAAATCAATTCCGAAGTAACGGCGGAGATTTTTAACCGGATTCGCTGTTCCTTTCCTTTTTTCTGCCCCCTTCGCGTAGCCGATAAAAATCGCTGATTTTAAACCAAGTCTGCGGGAGAAAAAAGTGGCAGATAAGCGAAATTCTATCTGGATCGGTGATACTATACGATAGTGGATACGTCGCGAAACACTTTTGCCAGCTGTGTTTCACAGTTGCGTCTCTGCAACAGTAAACGATAATAGTAATGTCACCGATGAAAAAAAAGGAAGGAAAGGATCATAGGGCGTGATACACGAGCAGTCTCGTTTCAGGCGTATACACGTGATTTCCGGTATACGATCGCAATTACGGCGACATTTTTTTGGTTGCCTTCATTCCATCATTCGCACGAACCTATCATTAAATTTCACGTCCCTGCATCAATCGTTATCCTCCCCTGTATATGCAGGCTATTTCAAAAGTACATATATTATGTTTTAAAATTCGTGACGAAGTTGCAGTTCATATATATACTTGCGCTCTCATCGTGTTTAAAGTTTAAATTCATTTGACGAGTTGGTCAGGAAAATTGTTAGGCTCTTGATAGAAAAATCTTATACGTATAGGACGTCTCATAAGTATAAATAAGATGGTAGCAAATTTCAGTGATTAAAAGTAGAAAATCTGAAACAACTTCTGCTACATATATTAAATATCTAAATCATAATAAATTAATTCCTCGTGCAATGAAATTTATGCTCGATCACTGGACTTTCAAAACGTGCTTCTCTCCCTTACTCTTTTGGTCATTCCAATTCATATGCGAAAGCGGGACAAGATGTAATACCTTTAAAGCTTTAAACGGTCGCTGTCGTGCAAAAATGGAACGCTGCTACGTCGCGAACAAACCGGACCCGGATTCGCCGCGAACGCGTAGATTAAACAATTATTTTCGACGACGCACTCCTGGCTCTCGACTGCGGTTATTTCGTTGTTTCTTGTGCACGTAGCTGCACCGCGAAAAACAAAGCGACCAAAATGGTTTACGACTTTTCGTGCGCGAATTTGGTACGCTAACGCGTGCGTGTGTACATGTGTGTGGAGTGTGGAGACGAGCAGCGGAAACGGAAACGCGATTCGAGAAAGAGAGCGGGCAAATGGAGGCGGTAGTGGAGGCGGACAAAACGGTGGCCGAGTTGCGACGACCGACCGATTTCCGGGATTTGCCTGACGTTTAATGAACGCTGGCAGACGTTTTGATTTACAGGACAGTTTGATTTCCGTGCTGGGCACAATAACCGCCAATTTGTAAATCGCCTCGTAAATCTGGACAGGCAGCAGCCCGTTGCAAACCGACGCATCGGCGCTCACTACGATCCAACCTAAAGGCCATTTGTCCAATTGGATTAAACAATCGGCGCCGGTAAAGGGGCATTCGCAAATTACTGGCAAACAGACCCGTAAAAACGATATAATAATCGCTTACCGTTCGGACAATTTTCTGATTGTCACCGATCCCCGCTCGTTCCTTTACGATTTGCACAGTTGCGATCGTAAGTCGTTGAACACCTGAATCGAATTGAATTAAATGCTCATCCGTGTTCCTATGGGAAGTTGGTACAGCGTATCGTTAGTATTTTTTTTTTGAGTGCCGTATGCACGAACCGGGGATGCTATTTTTGTTTCTCGCCTGCATCGTGTACGATCATTTTTCCACTAAATATGTGTAAGATAGATATCCCGTACTGGAAATAATTATCTTATACAAAATTTGTACGACGCTATGATTGATATAGCGATTACTATCCGACGTATTTTTGCCAACAAACGAATGCAGTGAATTCTTAATAGAGGTCACGCAATAATATTTTCCACGTAGTAAGTTAGATAGATGCGATAACACGGTTAAATATATTTGTCACGCGATAAACATTTCCGAGTACGAATAGTCAGGATTTTTACACCGGGGTATATGTAGGAAAGATCGTAATGGCTGATTCTGATGGAAGTCCCTGTTTGAATTACGTATCGAAAGCTTAGCCGATGTATGCGCTAATAAAGCAGTCGCTCAGTCGTAAATTTGAACTTTTACATTCTGACTCGTATGAAGTCGCGACGCTGCGACGTGCATCGCGTTGAATCGATAACAAACGTGAGATTGACTTCCACGCTTTCAGAAGCTCGGCCAAATTTGTGGACCGGCGATACCAGAGTTTCGTGAACGTTTATTAACCGGAAATCCGTAACGAACGAAAGGGGCAACGGATAATGCCGCGGGCCCCGCGTGTAAGCTTCTCGTTTAACACTTACGGGGGGCTGTTTGCAGCGTGAAAAGGAGTTTACGAAATAGAAAAAAGAGGAGGAAAAAAAAAAATGCAAGGGCCACGATAGCGTCGGCGAACGGGCGTCACGTCGTTAACCGAGTTTACTAATTATGGGTCGAGCGCGATAGCTGGAGTTAGCGCGGTAATTTCAACGCCGTGGATGTGTAAAAGCGTGATGTAATAACAAGAGCCGCTTTACCGACGTGCCCGTGTGATATTACTCTAAAAATCTCCGTTAATTAACTCGTAAAACTTGCAATAACGCAATGAATCAAGTTACACGGCTACGGCCCTTAACGTTCGAGTAGCTGCTGCCTCGGTTTTAGCTGGGACAAAAAAATCACCGTGACAATGCTACTCTGCGGGACGTGAAATTTTATAATCAACTTTAATCGAGACGCGGCTCCCCGGAAACTTTCGGAGATATTAAAGCCGACTGGAATTATTCGGCCGCGAGTTTGCCTACGGGAAAATAGAGATCGTATCGAATTTATAGAAGGGGCTAATGATAAATTATAAATCCTATTTGCACAGTTGACTCGTGGCGAAGGAACGGCGAAGAAAGTATGTCGTATCGCGACGAGAAGATATGCGAAAGGGGAAACAAGTATTGCAGCAGTGATATTCATTCTTATATTTACATTAATTTAGCACTTACTAAAAATTATGTGCATTCTGGATGAATATTTGCTGAGTGCGAAATTCGTGAATCGATAATAAAAGTGAAACGCTTCCATCGTGATTACAGACGAACGATCGCACGAACTTCAAGTTTAACAAAACCTCTGACCATATTTCGATTTCTTTACTTATTCCCTCGGTGTCGCTTGCGCTTACGCTGTTGCTCTTGCACGAGGCGGCGCAATGAGAAACCGTATATAATAAGTAATTAGGGAAATACGCAACACCTCAGAGCGAACGATAAAATAAATTCAGCCGACGTTGGTGTTACTTTAATCATTAGCTCGAAATATCGGCCTCTCGGGTCACGAGAGGGCAGTTCGTATCAGCGGCGACTTGTGTGCTCGCGTCAGCAAAAAACTGCGTTGTGGAATTTAATTTGGGAACTCTCTCGTATTATACATTCGTTAATTAGTCGAATTGAGAATTCAAATTTATTTTTAGATTTTCCGTGTCCCTGTATATCGAGGGAACATGTTTCCCTTGTATCAACGTTTGCCCCGCGACTGGCAATTAAATGAAACGATGATATACAATCGCGAAACTGTCTCCTTTTTTTATATATGACATTTCCACTCTCATCAGATTCTTCTTCCCCGAATTTTATAACAAAATGCAAATCACACTTCGAACCGCGTTCCTTTCAATAACCTCCCCTCCGTTGGAGAAAAATATTCGGATCCCTTCTACTCTATTTTCCGTTTCCTCTTTTCATCCCGTTCATCGAGCCATCTCGGAGACTGATTTCTGTATACCAGACTCCGTAGATGTTCACTGCACGCGAATGGGGTCTGTATTTCCTCGAGTGGTTGTACATATATTGCAGCTCAATAAACCTGATTAACATTGGGTGTTCGTTAATTACAGCGTCTCTCTATTACACAGACTTAGCCATGCGTTAATGATTTCACGGCCTCATGGATTTCCGACGTATCGACGAATCAACGATACGCTGCGGCGCAATATGCATTCGGAAGTGCGTTCTAGACTAGATGGATGCGTATTTACATATTCCTGCTATGCGGGATACCTATACCCTGCTATCGTACCCTTAATTACAGATCTGACTTATTTATTAATTGCCAGGCAGCCCTTTTCAAACCAGAGTATCGATCCCTCGGTGTTTTTCTCTATATCCGCGTGTACACGTACTTGGAATCCTTAGAACGAAGAACGATAAAGTATCCGATTCACGGGGGCGTTGAATATTAACAATCTGTTGTCGCTTTGTTGCAGATAAGATTCGAGGATCGAGACGCGGAAAGTACGATAAAATGGCGGACAATCATAGAAGAAGACGGTATCTGACCATCAGCATACTCCACATCATTACCATCATGTGCCAAGGTAAGTTAGCGAAAAGTTTCTGCTTGTATTTTGAACTTTCTTTTTCCCTTTTCCAAGGCGACTGCTATCTCATTATTCACTTCATACATATATAGTGTACCACAAAACGTTCCAATTGCAGCGATCGTAATTTTCGTTTTAACTCCAGCGAAAATACGGAAATCTATTCTAATTTCGTGGCCCCGGGGCGAAGAAAAGTGATTCGCGTAACGCGCGTTAGATCTATGTATAGCAGCCGGTGCTAATGGAATTCGTGTAATTATAAAGGAAACGTGTAGCAGCTACGAATGGTCGGGTAAATAATTGCAACCGGGCATAGTAATGTTGGTTTATATCAAGTAAATTAGTATTATATTTCGATTAGATTCGCGCCGCAGACTTCTATGGAATTTAGCATCTGCAGAGGAACGGGGGTTTGCCGAAGTACATTGTACGCTCCTTATACGATAAATCGTATGACTGAAGTGCCCAGTCGTATTTGTTTCGAGACGAACGAATCAAGCGACGCTTTCGTTAATCGTTTAATTTCGCACGGTTAACGAAATTCTCTTTTGGAAGAGGGTGACTGAGCACGCTTTATATACGAGAGACTGCTGTGCCAGTAACTCGACGAAGAAGTACGGGTTATCAGTAGGCGCTGATAAAACACATTGCGCGTTAGTGTCGGTGGCGTTAATCAATTTTCCATTCAACGTGCAACATCTTCTCGTGCTATCGGTTCGAGCTCGTTCAATGGGGAAGGGGCAATGCTGCGGTCTTAAGATCGCGGAGATGGCCAACCAAGCGTTGGAAACTCGTAATTATCCCTCAATAAGATGATGGCTCTGCCATCCCGCTCAAGAAGACATATTAAAGTGCAGCGAGGTAAATTTCGGGGTGCCTCAATGGATACTTTCGAAGTTCTAGCTGATATCACTGATACTTTACCGATAGTGATCATTTTTGGTATCACCCGGCACGGTAGCGGAGCCGAGGCGTTAGTTACTTTTATTTCCGCCACGAATTTAATTATTAAATATAAAAAAATGAAGGGAAACGGAAGGGAAGCGGCAAATATTATTTTTCCATTGAATCGAAACCATTTGATCGACGATCAAAACATCCGAAATTTGCACAAACTATTCGATGTAATTGCACGTTTGCTTTCATCGATTGCGCTTATCACGAAAACAAGATTGTTTTTCCATTGGAAAAAAATCATATATTTTTAAATCAATTCGCTTCCTGCCGTTCGGTCGTATTTTATTTTCTGACATTTGCAATCTGCATTAATTTACATTTCAATGTTTACAGTATCTTAAAAAAAGAACTGTTTAATCTAGACTGTACTTCTCCTAGACTGGTTAAAATTCAGCTTGTCGTCCTTGCACGGTAAATGCTAGTTCCTCCTTTTTCTACAGTCTTCCACTGACCTGATGAAAGAAAATTACTGCGACGCTGTAACGATTCGACCAACGATTTTCTTCCGAACCACCTTTAGCTCAACGCGACCTGCAATTTGTATCTCCTTTAGTTACCTTCGAATACAAAGGAAAAATTGCCGCCCCTCGGCATTACGTTTAAAGCGAAGAAACTACAAATTACCTTCTACTGTGTCCCCTATTTTGCAAGCTCTTCCTTCTTCATTTTATCGATGATTTTTTTCATCAGCCGCAAGAAAATGTATCGAGTGCGTTGTGCACCGCGACGCCGCGTCTACTTCGACAGGTAGATCCCGTTGTACCGTAATTTGATCCCGCTTTGAGGACCTAATTTAAATACATATTAATACAACGCGTATGCAACATCCGTCGACTAGACAGAGTGCAGGAGACACGAGGTGTTCAGCCGATGCATCGTGTGCGATGACTTTGTTGGCGAGAGTGCGGGACTTTGCACGACAGCCAATCAACATAGCCGGCTATGCATACGAACGAACCCATCGGTGTTACTACAGCGGGAAAATTTTAGTCTTCACGACGCCCGGCGTCGTCGTCGGTTTATTGAGCACCGGTGCTTGAAAGCAGTGGCAAGCAGTATAATATTGTGAATAGCACCGGTAACAAGAAGCAGCAGCGAAGTATCCACGTACGATTTCTTTTGACTTTCACTGATTTCGTTTCAAGCAGAAGCAACAGTTTGACACTGGTTGTCGATTGTTTAATGAAAACACTGATACTTCTCTGTGAAAAGATCGTCTGGTAGTTACGGACGGGGTTTACTTTGAACCGAGCCAGTAGTTCAAACAGAGCATCTCGTCGACTGCAATAGGAAAGTCTGAACGGGGATAGAATACCACGGGACGAGCGTCGCGTCGTTGGTGAACGTTGAATCGACGGCGAATGTGCTAGAATAAAGCATTCCGGAATTCGAGGATACACTTTGTTTGCCTTTCCAATATGTTTCACTTGCGAAGCGCCACTTAGAATCGGGGATCTGCTCGATGTATTCGCGATCTTTTGTGATCTCGCAACAGCGTAGGTCCTCTATTGTCACCGGTCTGTGTGAATTCTTGTTTTTTTTTACGTACAATCGCGGTTGAAAATCGGAGGAAAAAAGATGACGTGGAAAGCGAGAAATCGCATGCACGAGGGGAACGAGAGTCGGCCGTGCTTACGTCTTTTCCACCGTCGTTTCAGCGAATGGAAAAACTTCTGGTATTCCCCTGGTCGACAGCGAGATCGTAGATTCTTGATGTAGCCTTTGTGCCGGGGAAAGAGAAATAGCGTAGAGAAACGGAGGGAAACGTGGAAATCCCTTTGAAAAAGTACCTTACCTGGCGGTTGTTCCACGACTCGGGGCGCGGCGGTCGTCGCGTTAAAAAACTTTCTTTCTAGGGACCGCGTGCTCGGCTTGGCCACGTTTCTTTTCCTTCCCTCGTCGCCGAGGAGTGAAGGTGGCCCGTCCGTCGCGTAAATGTAAAAACATATTTAAGATGTTATCTCTGGCGTCGAGCAGGTTCGCATTCAAAGTTAAGACATTAAATGTACATTAGAGCCTGTACCCGCCACTTAACTCCCGGACCAGTATACACACCTGCTCGCACACGTGTATACTTTTCGTTCACCCTGGCAGCTCGTGCTGCAACTTTTTGCACGCAGCCCTCTCTGGCTGGCCCCTTCAGTTTTGTCCAACAACGAGCAAGGAGGGTGGTTTGCTTAACCTCGAATTTCACGACGAAACGTCGACGCGATATATTTTATAATTATGTGCAGAATTATTAGCACCAGAACGCCTTAAAAATATTATTCGTTGACACCTATTGACGTGAACGATCTTCATTAATCATCACGACTGCTTCGACGTGTCCAACGTTCAGACAGATATTTCACAAAGGCGCGAGCCTGTGAATACTAAAGGGGAAAGAGAAAAAGAATAATAGAGGAACTTTGTCCTATTGTTTCATTCCTGCACCGATCAGAAATAAGAGAAACTCGAATGTACTGGGGGACATATCATGGTCGCCGGGCGCGAAAGTAGCCCGCGAAAGTTTGCAAATGCATGAAAAGCTCGCGATCCAGGGGGCTGTTTTATGACGGCGACGTCACAACACACTCGGTCTGAATTCGATATGCCTGCGGAGAAGTGCGGTCCGACGACGTGGAAAATATAAAGTGATTCCTAGCGCGAGTTTGACGGGAGCATAAATGACGGCGCAAAAAGTCGCTTTGAAAACCATGAATGCGAATGAATGCCATTGACTGTCGAGCACACTCGGGCGAAAAAAGCCGCTCGTTAGAATAGCCGGCTTTATGTGTCCATTTATTGTGCACGACACGCGATCATACTTGATTTACATCGTATTATAGTAACACACAGGTGCGATACGAACGTCCCGGTTGCGTTCCCGATGGATTTTTATTTAATACGAGCCCCTCGGCCACGACAATTATCCAGACGACATATTCGTCTCCTATTTAAAATATCACCGGGTATACAAACAACGAGACAGATATATCGTTGCGTCGCGCGGACGAAATTCGCAAAATATTAACGTGGAAAACGTGTTTGCGATGAATCGGTAAAACTGATGAAATTTCGCCCGGAACCGGGTATCTGTTTTCTCTCGATTCATGCAATTTTTGATTACACACTGCCAGCGGCAACGATATTGTAATTGATATAGAGTACGTTGCATCGCAAATAACTGATGCCGTTCGTTCGTTTCCACTGCCGCGCAAACGAAGCCGTACAAAAGATGAAAGTAGACACGGCGCAGCAGGGGTTGAAACAAGAAACATCCGTCTAGCTAGTGTTTCTTCTGCGTGGAACACGTACGACGATCGTTCTCTCGACAACTGTTAACGAGCGAATGTCTTTTTAGAGCAACGAGTCGAGGTTTCCGTGCCTGCATCGGAGAACGTGGCTTATTTCGCAGGCAAAGCGGATAATACAAATCGGCGTACGGAATACCGTTGTTTTCATGATAATTGAAAAGAATGTGTAATATATATTCCTATAGGAGAAAGTTAAACGGAGCTCTACTCTGCTTTCAATGAATTCTATATCCCAGTCCTGAATCTTTCGTTTCTCCATTGATTTCCGAGGCTAATAGAATTACAAAGATGCATCGCGGCCACGGCGGAGATCGGGGTGACAAAATAATTCCCTTTCTCTAGTGTTCTCGGGAAAATAATCTGCATTATCCCTGGGAAAGTCAATTCTTCTCTCGGGAAAGTTAGCCGCGCGAAAGCTTCGGGAACTGGGTTAAAACCATTAGCCGGCGACTATGAGATCAAAATACATTTAACGGTTTACCTGAAGTCGTTGACGTAATTGCCTATTCCAAATGATAACCGTGCAACGGAAACATGTTCCTTTGAGCACGACGCCAGAGAAGGGCCAGCTTTTGTAATGTATATTTTCGACGAACGTGTAATCGATTAGAGGCGCGATTGCACGAGCACCGGCGAGGTTATTAAAAGTGTTGCAATTTAAAGGGAACAACGATGGGGTTGTCGTTGGTATCGTTCACCCTTACGCGCGTACACGTGTGCGTCGATACACCTGGGAAATGAGATCCGCGACAGCCATGTGACGCGCGTAACGCGAGAGCGAGCAAACACCATAATGTGGCTGGTTACTCGAGTCGTAAAAGGATACCAGCGGTCACTCGAGTACGCTCCGCGAGTCGTCGTACAACCGTCGAGAATTCCTCTGGTGCATCGCGCAGATTTTTGACATTAAATGCTGTTTTCTTTAACGATACTGGCAATCGATGTCTGGAATGTTTTCTTTCACGATATTTTTAATTCAAACGGCGTTTCATGGTTGAACTACGAAGTAGTTAATCCGAGGGTTACTGAATCGCAAATATACTACTTTTGGATTTGACTGGAAAGAAAGTTCACTACTTTCGTTAAGTGCTCTTATTCTCTCTAGGTCTCGTTTTGCTTCCTGCTCTATAGGATTTCATCCAGATATGTACTTGAGCTTATTAAATATTTCATTGTCTCTAAAACCTGCCGCTGTCTCCCACGTTTGTATCATCGCGTACCTTCTTCATTGCCTCCTCAACAGTCACGCGACATTTCTGCTGCATCTTCGCTGGCACACAGACCGTGCCCGTTCAAACATATTTTTATGTATCGTGGGTGGCAGGACGTTGCAGGATACATATGGAATCACATACACATGTGGCTAGGCATGCATACTTCATGAAATAGTGACTTCTAGGTGGCATTCGGGACGCGTGTACCGTGTCAGGGGGGGTGGTTGGCGCCTTTGCGAAACTCGATTCGATGAGAGAGGGATGCTAGCTTCTCGCGACCCGTTTAATGGCATTTCCGTGCTCCCTACCGAAAAGAGAAATATTAAATTTCTGCACGAGAAATTCGTGTATCCGTGGCGCGGTATTCTTAGAGACGGCGGGCACAACGATGGATGTTCGACGTTGGCCCACTTTTAAAACACCGATAAAACTGCCAGCCAACGATACCAGCCGTGCTCTTTAACTCCACCAGGGACTCCATACCTTTCTCGTGTCTTCTTCAGAGACGCGCATACTTGCTTGGATCGCTTACTCTTGCGAATTCGAAAACGTCGATACTCTCTAGATACGTTTAGCAGAAGCCATTGAGAAACCTCTTCATATCGTACAATTTGAAAAGGAAGCGAAGTCTCTCGTAGAAGTCGTAAAGCATCCAAGGGAAAGCAGCGTTCATATTACACGATAATGATAACTGTTTTTCCTCGTTTCAACCAGTTATATCTGCTTACGTTAAACGCGGAACGTTTTTCAAATTCAACCCTCAAATATACTCATCGTTGGCTGGATGCGCCGAGGTAGTTTAACCGGCTGACGAACGAACGCGATAAAAATTTAAATAATACACCGTGTTCTCGGGCATTCATCGGCCCTATCGTCAGTGCAAATAATTTCGCATTCGCGGAACTCGGGGGCGACGTCGTGCTCGTGCTCGAACATTAACTATATCTCGACTGGACGATCAGCAACGAAGCAGCGGGAAAAATTGCTATTGTCGTATTCCACCAACGTTGCATAGTTATACGGCTACGCACGTATCCACGTACACGCGTGATCTAACTCCTATACGAGCACGAGGATGCGACATCTGCGGCCACGTATAGTCGAGCAACGACTGTCTCTGCTCCCTATCTATTTGTCGGTAAAAAATTTCAGACGGAAACAGTGTGAACGCGTTGTTGACGCAATTAATGATAATTAATTGGTTCAGTTACAAATAGATCTTTCCTCCAAAGTGCGATAATTTGGCCAAAATATTTTATTAATTAAATTCGAATATTACAGTTGAAGTATTCAGAGATGTATGTATAGAAATACATATGTAGAAGATACAAGAAGAAAGAAAAGTTCTTACTTTTCATCCGTCACACCCCCGATATGATGAGGCTCGGTACGTCAAAAGGCATCGTCCTTGTTACGAGCATACAATCTACGTTTCGTGGGTCATTCATCTTCCTCCTCGATGCATCCGTCTTTTCTTCGTTCGCGCCCTGCGAATTCCGGCTAGTCCTCGTTTGAAGACGAGCCTCCGCTGCGGCTTCCGCGCGGCGAATCGTAAATTCGCTCGTTCTGTCCTGTTATCGCCGCTTGTTACACGATTTTACTGCTTCCGGATGCTGGCCGGCTGTTCGTTAATACCTGACGCCTCCGTGGCGCCCGGGGTGAACGCTTTCTACGCACGCGAAATCTGTAAAATTTTTATCTCGCAGACGCAATGCACAGTGCCGGTTTTATGGAGGCGATTACCCCGCGGAGAAGTGGGTTATCTTTTGAACGGTTTTATTTCCTTCGCGAGCGATTCGGCGTTGAGAAACGGCAGCTGGAGGAGCTCGCTTAATTCCACTCCCTTCGAAAGCTGGGCTAGAGCCTTCCGGAGGATACGGTTCTGGCTGCGGGAATCATTTTGGTAAAACTAGTCGGGGAAAAGCACGCTTAATGGTTTTTAATTGTGCGGCTCGTGGAAATTAACGTGGCGCGTGGAATCTCGAGACCCGCGGGCCGTGTCTTATCGTGCTCGTGGTGCGCTGTCTCCTCGTTTGCTTTTGTATAATTTTTTTCAATTTTTTGGGTTCGCGAAATCTTCCAGGAGTTCTTCTGGAACACTGCAAGCGATCGGGCATCATTGCACGGATACTGGCTAATTTTGTTGAGTCTAGGGGGTAGATATTTCTTTATTTTGGAAACTTTTTCTCGAGATCACGAGAAACTCGATCATTGACACGCAGCGCCGTTCTAATTTCGCCTTTTCAATCTCCTTCGAGCATGAAATGCAATATCGATGAAGCGACGGCCGAAGCGCGAAGTATTCCCGACATGTCTAAACTATTTCCAAGACGGATTTCTTCCTACGTGCTGGGGGAAACCGGTGGAAAATCATGTCCGAATTCCGCTTCGCCTGCTAACGATCAAACGACCGTATGCTGCACCTTTAATTAATACCTTACGCGATCGATCGATTCGTCGTAGATCGAATCACTGGAAATCTTGGAAAATGAAGCTTTCCTCGAAGTTCGGGCTTCACAGTTTCTCTGTGCACGGAGAACATTTCAGATGCCGAAAAGAACAGCCGAGAAAAGGAAAACAAAAAGATCGATATTTCTTGTAAAGTCTTGAAATGCTGGCGAAACGAGCGGAGCCGCCCAATTAGTTCGCAAGAAGGTGCACACCTGTGCACAATTCCTACAGGCGAAAAATGTGAGAGTATTCAATGCTGCACCGAGGATCACCGTGAAAAGCCACAAGCGCATAACATTATCCATTCTCCAGCCATTCGTCCAATCCCCCCACCTCCCCTTGCACTCGTCATTTTGCAATGATAAATTACGACAGAATAATTGCAAAAGGTCGGAGAGGGAAAGTGCAAGCGACGTTACGCTTTGCATCTGGGTCAAGAGCCCCTGGTTGTGCCGTACTGTTGAACAGGAACAAAATGTTTAATTGCGGCGTCCTTTCTAGACGTTATTTTACCCTCCTGTTCCCTTTCTCTCCAGTCTCATTCGTGTCATCGTCGTTACGCCGTATCATTTTCCACGAAAGGCTGCTCGCCTGACAGCACGACGAAGAGCCGTGTGTTCTGGAGGCTTGGAAAGGATTACGGCTTGGTTCTCGCAATTATTCCGCCGAAATTAGTGCCCGTAACTACGGTTTCACCGGCGATGTTTCGTACGCGAGAGAGGGACAGCGGACATGGCAGACACAAAACTTTTGTTCGTCGACTTTTCCGTAACAACTTTTCCATGCTGATTAAGCGGAATCAGCTACCGTGCTCGCGTTTCGACTGCCTTCGGACACCCGCGAGGAGACCGGGGCCAAAGGTGACGCACAGAATAGAGACAGTTCGGCGAATCACGATAATGGTTCGTGCGTGGAGAATATCGAGGGACGATAGGAGATAGACGGTGAATCGTACGACAGGGGTGCACCGCAATGCGGTGATCCAGTTAGGAGGGACATTTTAATTGAAGCCACGTTACCTTTAATGCCGCCGTTAATGCATAATTTATGACGAGCGTACTTTGACGTCGGCCCAGAGATCTTTACGTCTGGAAGCTACTTGAACCCTTTGCGAAGCGACGTTGACTCCATTCTAGATTCGTAAGGTGAATGCTCGAAGTTCATTACCACCCACGCTTTCTGACCTTCCCCAAACGCTTCATTGAAAGTGCCTACTCAACGAACGTGTCTGAATATTCTCTGTTACTTTCAATCGTTCCCTTTATAGTTCAGTTACGAGCGGTTGTGCACCTTTCATCGGCCGATTTCATGGAATATAAATCGTTAGAGAGAAAAAGAGGATGAAGAGGCAAATAGAAGAGTATCAGTCCACGGGTGTAATAGAAAAATCGAGCGAATGACACGATAAAAAGCAGGCCGCGTTAACGCGTCCACATCGCTTCGATCGAATCGTTTCTCGTTCGTCGAACTGGCGTCAAGTCTCCGGGGTAGCCGATAACACGGTTATTAAAAATGTAGTGCCCCGCGCCGATCCGCGATATATTCATGCGAAATGCGTTTATATATTTCAATAGCAGGATAATCATGCGAGATCCATCGAATCGACGCGTCAGAAAATTACGCGGCAGTCCCATTCCGTTCCGCGTGAAAGCCAGCGTGTCCCGTTTGCGCAGAACCTTCCGATGCACGATGTATTTGGGATGCTATTCTAGGTAACTGCAATTGCGCACAGTCGTCTTCCAGTGTGCACGCCCGCTGTTTTATTCCGGGAGGATCGTTTCGACGGTAGAAGCATTTTCACGAGGAGGGGCGAGCGTCTGGCTACTCGTCCAGCGTCTCCGCCATCCGATAACACGAGGGGATGGATTGGCTTTTTGCTGGTGGAACAATTCTATCCTGACTATTATTCACCCTCCGCGAGCACCCTTCCCTCTGCGCTTTCCTTTTGCTCACCTTTTCGCACGACCCTCCTTGCTCGTTCGCGTCCATATTTCCGGCGTCGTGCAAAAACTCTAATTGTATAAAGGATGCCTAGCTACGGCGCCTGTTCTTCGCGTGCCATGGACCTAAGCCAACGGGATCTATTTCCATATGTCTTGCCATTGATTCCCTTACGGAATTCAACCATTCGCAGGGACATTCGAGAATTTATTCCACGGTCCTCAAGCTTTTTTCACGACCGAATATCCTGAGCCCTTAAAAACGTTTCGTAAATATTGCATTTTCCTGTTGACAAAAAATGATGAATTATTTTCTTGATCCAAATACGAGCAAAACAATTGCTACCAATAATATTTCAATTAAAGAATAACCAGTTAAATGGATCAACCAGTTCAAACGTCGATTGTTATACACGGCTGAAGAGTTGAATCGAACCCACGTAGAATAGTTTAGCCTATCATACGGCCTTGGCTTCAATAGCCAAAATAGACAGCGAGTACTGGACGAACGCGAAAATCGGCGGGGTTAATGGTCGACGCCCGGGCCAACTTCTCGAAAACGATTAATGCAAAGCAGCTCATCGCGTCAGTTAGCATAAACGGTACAGGTGGAGAGTATCGTAGCGGAGAGTCCAGTAAGCCGGCTTAGCGTCGAATGCTGAGGCACACCGTTGAATCGTTGGTAGCCGCGGCCCGATGTGCATCCGCAATTTGTAAACGGTAACGACGCCCTTTGTGCCCGATAATACCGTATACGATTCTTTGACCGCGGTGTATATAGAGAAGTACTCGAGCTTTAAACGAGCTTTTTGTACCGCCGGAATTGTTCGACGCTGGGAACGAAGGTTGGCGAGAAACGACGAGGATAACCGAGTAAGCTGAACAAGAAGGGGAGAATGGACGAAACGGAAATGAATGCGGGATCAAATTTGTACGATAAAATGCCGTGGCTTTTTGAGCTTCGTTGTTTCGTTTCCGGGAATTTCTATCCGGCGTTTTGTTTGGAAAACGATATAGTTGTATCATTTCCGCGCCACAGGCCTCGAAATTACAAGAGCCCGAGCCCTTTCACCTGTTGACTTTTCTTTCCTCGGTCGCCACCGGTTTATTAAAGGCAAAGCGACATAAATCAGCGTTGAATTTATCGGCACTGTGCGAAAAAGTGCCGTGTAAATCGAATCACGAAGGGCGCAGCTGCGTGGCGAAAAATTGGCGAGTTTAATAAAATGTTAGAGCCGGCTACGCGAACAAGTGAAAACAGATGACTTTCGCATGACAGTTATTGGGCTGGCCGACGAGAGACGCTGGCTTTAATAATGCAGAACGATCAATCTTGCTGCTATAAGTGCGGCATACGGAGAAAGATTCCCGTTTACAGAAACAAATAACATTATTGCACGTGTTTTTCACGAAACTAGAGTAGCGGGGTGAAACATCGCAGAAACACACGCGTCGCGTCGTCGCGTAGATTCGATATGATCGCCAGTCAGAGTCGGAAGTTTACTCGTTGTCGGAGCGGAACGTAGAGGGAAAAGAAGCAAGAGTATACACGCGGCGGGGCCGCGAGTCGAATAACCACCGAAACTTTCTCCAGCAATTCGCGTAATTAGCGGAACAAGTTGTCAGCCTTAATTACGTAATAACAAGTGGGCCGTCGACGGAACTTTACGTAAAATGACTCAATTATTACTTCCACGGAAAGATGTATCGTCGAACTTGAAATCTCCATCAGTCGTATCTTCGTTTCGCCGAAATCCTCGAACGAAGCGCTGCGACAGCAGCGCACGACAACGACGACGAAGGATTAACATTCTCGACCCGAATCAGCTTCGTCCAGAACTTGGTGAATTCTTGAAAACGACAGGGAATCTTGATGCAAAGAAAAACGTAGACAGCCTGGGCAACTTCTTCGTGCTAATTTGAATAACACTGCAACAAATACTAATTTCACTGTGCTCTGTTTGCGTCGAGCCAGGAAAGCTGGCAAGGAAACTCGCGTGCACCGGGATACGTAACAGAGAGGTGGAGGGTTGGAACGTCTGGAGTCTTAGATTAATCTAGGGGTGT
Source organism: Nomada lathburiana (assembly GCA_963667235.1). Taxonomy (NCBI): domain Eukaryota; kingdom Metazoa; phylum Arthropoda; class Insecta; order Hymenoptera; family Apidae; genus Nomada; species Nomada lathburiana. Next base: position 11,960,566 of record OY763903.1, read on the forward strand.
GCTGGTGCTGGTGCTGGTGCTGCTGTTTCCACGCTAAAGTTTTCCTCTCGAAGCGACGGTAACCCCCAGCTAACTCTCGTGACAGGGGGTAGAGGATACTTGTCCAATACTCGTATAAGTATAGCCGAGGTAGACCGACTAAATGAATATAAATTACGTCCTCGACTCAGCTGGTGACCAGGACGAACGTGTACCGAGGATTTTCGGTGTCTCTGCACTTCCATCGCTATGAAGTACTCGCATCACTTAGCGACAGGATAATGTATGTACACGGACGAGCTGCAATGCAAACGAGCCTCCGTGACCAACGGAATGGTTAATCCTGGGCGTCCATGTAATTCCATTAAGTCGATTTGTTTTTTGTTTCGTTTTTTTCCAAAAATTGCAATCCTCCTCTACAATATTTGCCCTTCGGTTGAATATTGGATCGAGTAACATGCGATTCGAAACTTTCGCGGAAATGCACGGCAAAGCTATCGGGGTTGCACGAGCTGCGCGTGCTAATTAATCTCTCGCTGTGAAAATCCATGCGTAACTCGTCAAGAGATTGCGATTTCCACGGCAGCCTCTGGATTAGACGGCGGGAGTTATTTAATAGATATGGGAGGGTAATCTTGCCTCGTTGTTGCTATGATAAACAGGCTCGCCGCATTATAGCACGGCGGCGGCATTAAGACTGCTTTAGCCTACTTTGGAGGTTGATCCGACACCATCGATTCAATGGACTTAATAGATTCATTCGGGTATCGTTCACGGATTCGGCTCGCCTTGTCGGACATGAATTTTAACCAGCGTTTCCGATACCTCCGCTGTTTGCGCCCCTACCCAATGTTTTCACAGTCATTTTAAAACGAGAATCCAGCGTACGTTGCGATCGGACAGTTTAAATCATTTCTATGCACTACATGCAAACGATATAGACAGACAGACGGGGAATTTTTAAAAATCAATGATTGCTTCGCTGATCGATTCGAGCTGGGGTCCGTATGTTAGGACATATATTTTCGAATTAACGACAGCCAGCCACTCTACAAATTGTGTTCGAGTACTCTTCTGTTGATCGTCGACGAGTTTAATAGGTTGTAAAATCAGTGTGCAAAATGGTACCGGTCTCTCGAGGATTTGATAAATCCCAGTATGTGTATAAGTTTTTCTAAACGGCTTCGAAATTCCTCTGAGGAACGCCTACGTAAAAGTATTGTCTCGGAGAGAAGTGGTATCGCGCGTAACCCTTAGCGCCGTCTACGGTTACACCATGAATAACGAGCAGCGGAGGTCGGGTCAATAGAAAGCGGTCAGCGAAGTTGGAGAATGGAAATCGAAAGACAAGCAAGACCGTCGAGGCTTGTAACTACTGACTAATTCAGCGGAAAGCCGTTAAAGCAACATTTGGATACTCGCGGACGTCGATCAGCGGGACTCGTGTTCAACTTTCTTCCCTCGACAAAGGGATACCGTGTAGAATATTCAAGATACATATTCTTCGTTTAACAGTCCTCGGAGTTAACCCAGCACCGCCGCGCCGTTTTTATTCCGTTTTCACTGGGTATTGTTTCGCCGGGGCGGCCATGAAAATTGCAAAGTTTCCTCCATTGGACCGTATCCTTTTCCCGGCCTCGAACGCACCTTCTTTTACATTGCTAATATAGAGTACAATTAAGAAGGACCTCGGAAAACTTCAGCCACGAAATTAAGCCGCGGTGGAAGCGGTCAATTCAATTTGCCCTTTCTTTTTTTCACGCGACTATCTCTACTCCGCCTCGAACGTCTACACCCCTTAACTTCCAATCGTGCATAGAATATTATCCCTAGCAATGGAGCGTAGAGAATAGCTGACAAACGATCGAACTTTTTAATGGCAAAAATTTCCTCGAGTCTAGTAAATTCTTTCTCCAGCTCTCTGTATGGCGGATTAACGGCGGGCCGTATCGAGAAGGCGTTAAAAGCTTCGCCTGTTGTAAGTCGTGATGACCGTGAACGAGGATCACGATGTAACGATAACGATCGAATCCTATACGCTATCGCACGGACGGAGTATCCACGGGATTTCGGCAGGAATTAACAAAAAAAAAAGGAGGGAGAAAAAAGCGCGGTCATAAGCCACGCTCGGCCGAAAGCCAATGGCGTTCCCGTTGAATGTAACAGATTCTAATGGTTATGCTTATGGTTACTGCCAGGGTGGGGGAGAAAAAGGGAGGAAAAGAATCAGGGGAGCCAGAGAGCGAGCTCTCGTCTCTAATTACTTCGGTAATATCGGGCTCGTTAAGGACACGGCCGCAGGCCACTTACGCCTTACTTATTGCTATAGATAGTTTCTCCTTCGTTGGATACTATTTCTTCTTAAATTTCGAGATTAACGACAGCCGTTTAATAAATACTCGCGCGGGTGGCCGTGCGACGCGAGCTATAATTTCGCGCCGGGACACTATCGTCGAGCATGAAACTTTGTTGCGGCAAGGCAGCTGAATTATCGCTGGAACTCGTTGCGTACCGATGCCCGCTACAACCCCGACGTAATGGAATATTTAATCTCTTTTTGACTGGACTATTTAAATTTTCCTTATTCGCTTATGCATGAACAATGAAATTGCGCAGCACACTCGAGATTAATTGGGTTTACCTTTATTCAAATAAAACCCTGTACCCCAGTTTTAATTATTGCGCGGCCACCGCAACGAGGACGAGAGAATTCACGCGAGATTTCTTGCACGGTCGTGAACGTTAGTCGAAGATTTCTTTGGTACGGGCGAGACGCGAACGCCAGCGAAGCGGCGCAAGTAGTATGAGTCGGCGCTTAGTCAGACGCGCCGCGATTCCATGCATATCGCACTGTTTTCAAGGTAATTGTGCTTGATCGAAAGTGACGTTCAACATCTGCAGGCTGTGCTACCGTAGGAAATTAACAGTTAACAGTTTTACACGCGTGACTCCACAGACTTCATTTTCCACCCCGTTTGCCTAGATTCACGCGTGAGCATTATTAATCGTTGACCCAACGAGCCGCAAAATAAGTGCACGAAGTTAACTGGATCAAAGTGTAGCCCGTGCCCCTGACTATCAAGAAGTTTCCCTTCGAAAAAATTTCGCTCGTGTGAGAAACCACGCGTGACTGTCGCCTTGACTCCCAGTCAAACACACTACAAGACGGCGACGGAGAAAAGCGGTAGTTCCTTTGCGCCCGTGAACAAGTGTCCGCAACTTAAATAATAAATATGTATAGCGGAGTTTGATATAGTGTAATTTGACGAAGTTTATACCGCGGGATGTATCTCGCGGCTGAAACTTTACTTCGGGAGTTGAATTACCACGTGAACCTGCACCGCGCGGCCCCGACCCGACGCGACGGTGGACCAGTTACGTGACTGAATGTTTAATATGCTTGGACGCACCACCATTATCGCGCTGGGCTTTGAATATTTTATACCCGGCGTCATTTGCGCAGCGCTGGGGTTGCACGCGCGCATACATTCGAACAGAGATCGTTGCGCTGGTACAGAGAGAAGCATCCATACGCTCGATCAGAATCGTAACTTCAATCCTCAACTTTCCATGGAACAGCGTGTGCAGGTTCCACGAAACAATATTTTCTAGAACTATAAACCCCTTTTTTTCTGTCCCCTGATGGTACACAATTCCTACCGATCTTCCATAGGGTGAATTTTTAGTCGGGCCCACATCGTAGAATATCTTCGCGTAAAAAAATAATTGGCCGTCCACGTTTGACCCAACCCCCTTAATTAAACGCGCGCCTGCAACGGATGGGGCTTACGGTGCCAGCAGGTAAATTCATCCCTCGAGTTTCATCGCCGACCGTGTAACCCTTTTTCCTTGAAGGGCCGTTCTTGCCTGCGTCCAGTTAACGAAGGCGCTAGGCTAAGAAAAAGATTTAAGCCGAAAGTTAGGTAGCGTCACTCGAGTCGAAACGAGTGGCGCAGCTTCCGCTAGCCTACGACCATCCGCGTCGAAAGAGGACAAAGTAATAAAGTTGATGGTAACAAGATGAAAGGGGGGCCAACACACACCGGGGGACACGAACGAAGGAAGAAAGAAGGTAGATAGAGTAATGAAATGGAAAAGTTTCTGGCCGAGCCTTCTCTTACCGGTAATGACTGCTAAGCGAATTAAATAAGCGGCTATCTCGCCGCGCCAAGAAAGAGTAGCAACTTCTTGCGAAGGGGACGTCGTTAGAGTCTTTTACAGAGTCGAACAGGCCAGATACGTTTCCCTCGCGAAACGTTTCTTCCCAGGGAAATATTGCCGGAAGATTACCGGCAGCACGGCTCGCTTATCAGCCGGAAAATGTACGTTAATTATACGTCAGGATTTGCATACACCGCAGGCGTGTAGCGTTACGGCTATGTATCCGTATCTTAATGCACGGCTTACTTATTAACCTTAGACGCGTTGGCGTTTTGTCTGGCGTAAAATTGCTGAATCGATTACCGATAACGCCGATACGAGGGTACGGGATAGGTACCGGTCTCCGGGACGCAAAACGATTAATCTTTCCGACACGCGTTCGTTATCGTTTCTGTCGTAAAAATACTGGCTACATCCGTGTCAATCTGAAAAACGCGTTTCGCCGAAGTAAATTGTACCCAGATTGCTGTATCCCTCCTCCTCTTCCTCTGTTCTGTTCAACATTGTTTCTTTTTTGTTTCTTCTTTCTAATTCAACGACAACGAAAATTGAAGTTAAAGTTCGCAAAATCGATCGCCCGGCGAAGGGAACAGCCGGATGGTAGACACGTTCAAATGGCAGATAAACGAATCTCATTTGGTCGACGCGTTGCCTGTTACCCGGGGGGCGACAACTATTCGGAGCAACGAATTTGACGAACTTGCTGTACTCGATTAGCACGCGCGCCGTTCGCCATGTAACTTGGAAGGTATTCAAGCTGCTCGACAAGTGGAAAGTTGCGCGACCTCCATTTAGCGTGTTACGCTCGAGAATATGCTCGAGTTGCGAGCATCAAAGTGTTCAAGGTCCTCACGCGTATCCGCTTGCAGGCGGGAGCAAAAGTTAAACAACATTTGGACTGCACAAAAAAAAAAAAGACATAAATAGTCACAGCTTTTTGGCGCTCGTTGGATGTCTACCGAAAAGTTGGAGCGTTTAGCAAAAATTGCACGGGAGATTTTTGTCGAATTTAATTTAAACGAAAACCTGGCGGACCGGGCGGAAACAGCTATGGTGCTGGTTAAATTTAGTCGGTTTTTCCGCGCAAACGTGACCCCCTCCCTAACCCCCTGCGAAAATCGCGGAATTTAAATTGAATTTGCGCGATACAGATTAAATTTCACGACCGACCAGAAGTATTCGCGTCTTACGTCCTCATATATGTACGTGTACGAAAGCACATTTAATTTAATAATACAAATCGTGCGCCGTACGCGATGGCCGGAATCTCATTTCTCGTTGAATTTGTCCGACAACTAAAGCGGTATCCGGACGCGCTATTGTCCTTTATCGCTGCATCGTGAGCACAGACAGTTAATCGTTAGCAGGTTGTAGCAAGGTGTTGCTCGACCCCGCGAACTCTTTGCTTTTCGTGTCGCAACTTGGTTGCTCTATTTTCAGTTACCTCGACCTGAGTTCGCTTTTATCAACGCCGATTTGTGTCGATAACTCGTCGTGCGCCATGCAGAGCCTCGACGTTGCACACTTTTATTTATTTAAGGCGAAATATTCGGCGAGTATTATGGACACCATGTTTCCGGCTCACCGAATTTTGGCATTCGTATTTCTCGATCGTTTACATTTCGATTTTTTTCCCCGCATATTTCGCGACAGCGGACCACTTTTTCTTTCTTTTTTGTATCGACCGTGCTCGCGTCGAGGACGGTGGTATTCGAAATCCACAGGCAACGATATTTACCAAATGAAACGACTTTTATTTCGGATTATGGCGACGACATTCGACGGCTAAACGGTTCTCTCGCGGACTCAACCGTGTCGAGCAATCGCGTGGAAATCAAAAAGCTATTTGAAATATCGTGAATGCCGCTCGTTTTTGTTTCACCGTCCTGTTACCATCTGTTACGAGGCGTGTTCGAACAACAGCCCGAACGCGGTGCCCAGTTGTAATACGCTAAATACGACGTACAAGGGCCGTATTTGTCGGAAATTGATCGAATCCGATTGTAAAAGTCGACGATCGGGACAATGATCCGCGTGAAAGTGGATCGCAGCGTTTTGTTCCGACTAATTGGTCGTCAACGGTCTTTAAGGTAATAGACACTTTGTTCGATAAACCATTGGAACGAGGCTTGTATTTTAACGCAGCACAATTCGCGTCGTTCGACACTTTTCGTTCGCGACTCGTTCACCGCGATTTCGTTCCAAAAACAGACACGATCAATTGATTTCAATTGAAATTCGTCGTTCCACACGCTGGGGTATAAATTTCAGTTTAACGATGGGGTAGAAAGAACGAGGGGTGTTACTCGCAGTTGTTTTCACAAATCATCTTCAAATTGAAACGTCTGCTTCCGTATTTTCCCGAAGACTACGGCCAAGCCGAAGATGCCGCACTTTTCTCAAGAGCTACGAAATCTTTGCCAAGTCTCGGGCGAACGTGTTAATTTAATAAGCTAATTTGGCGGCCGGCCAACATCCAGAGGTTTCTGGTTTCTGTCCAGGCCGAATTCTACGCTTCTACGGCATCGAATAATTAATTAATTATCGGATCCTCCGGCTTGCACTAACTACGCGTATAATGCTAACGATCCAAGTATTCCGCGGCGTTTAAAACGCGAAAATCGAATTACTTTTTCCTCCCGTTCCCTGCCCAACGATTCCCGGCTTCGTTTCGTTTGTCTCGATGCGCCGGATTTGCAACAATTACGCGCTCGTCAGAAAGAACGAGATTAAACCAATCTTGGAAAGGGGGATAGAAATGACGGAGCCAGGAATTTTATTCATTATTCACATTGTTCTTGGCCGTCCTATTATCCTGCAATCGTTCTAGAGATTTAACTTGCCTCGCGGCCTTTTTAAAATCCTGCTTGTAGTTTTCCGACGCGTGTAGGATATTCTTTAAAGTACGAAATTTCCTAGAACGCGTAATTAAATCAGTGTTTAAAACGAGACTCGTCTCGTCTATCCGAATGCACGTATCCGTTGACACCTTTCTCGCTAAGGTAAAATTTATGATTCTCCCGTGGATATCATTGTTCGAAATGAAATGAAACGCGAGGGTACGACGAGGCACGCGGGTCGTAGATACCGTGAAACGTGCAGTCTGAAGCTGCTTTCGCGTTGTTCCCCGTGGGACATCGAGGATGCTGAAAATACCGCGCGCGCAGGTATAACATCGCTATCGATATCGTTCGGGTTCTGTTCGTTATTTTTCGCATTCGTGTATAAAGACTCGTGATACCTTAGAATACGAGATGCGTCGAATGGAAGCGATTTAAGCCATCCCCATCCGTCCCTCTGAATACACGAACGAACGCGCTTCGGGCGTAATTTTTTTCTAAGGAGACATTAGCGATTGTTGCAGCGACTCAATTTACCCCGGGAGAATTTCGCGTGAATTTTCATTTCTATACGTAATCGATGCGGTCGTTCCATTTCGCACGGTTCGTTCGCGGGCGGCGCAAATTTTGAATGGAAAATCGGGAAAATGACCGTGCATGGGAAAACCGATAATGCTCCTTTTCGTACCAAATACAAATTATGGTTGGTGTAGGTGTGCCATTTATATTCTCAGGATGATAGGCGAATTCGCGTCGTAATTTCTAATCAGGAAACTACGTCGTCTGACTCGAGCTCCCAGTCGCAGGCTCTCCTTCTGTTGGTTTCTGCTTTCTCTTACTCTCTCTCAGATCATCTCTCCATATCAGATACGGTCGCTTAATGAATTTATGGCGTTCATTTCGAATGCTATCAACGCTCAGCCCGGGCAGATTTATCGTCGATTTACGTACACCAGAGCATCGCCCTCTGTGGAGCAACGGCGATTCGAATTCAAGTGCACGCACACGAATGGATTTCGTTTCGACCCTTCGGACAATAAGCGGTGTCCCTGAATTTTGTTACACCCATAGATCGTCCGGAACCTTTACCTCTATCGTCACGTTCTCATCCCTTCGAGTAACGTTATACACGTGCCCACATTTGATTTTATACAGGGGATAATACAAAGGAACAGGTACGCCGAACAAATTATTCCAGGAACAATTCATGCGTTTAATTCGTCGAAATTCAATTCCCAACCCGACGGTCATTCATTTGCATTCACCAGCTCAAATTGGACAAAGTTTGAAGTGTTTACACTTTCATGTACATTTAAATTCTAGCTCAGAAACAGTTTCTGTTTCCGTACTGAGATACACTCACCACTATTTTATTTGATTCTTTTCGATGAATTCCAACCGCCTGGGCACAGAGTGTGCCTCTACAATGTTAATGCATTCTGTATAGACTCGAATTTTCAGCAAGATAAAAGAGAACGAAATTACCACGTTTAAATACGTTTCCGTCGGTCTACGGTGTCATCAGCGGGGCCGGCGCACCGAATCATATTCTCGTCACAGCTGGCTGTGACCGATGCTCGCGTGGAGAGGATATTTTAAAACTATTAAGCCCGTAATTTACAGTAATGACCGTTATCGCGTAGCAAAGTAACTCGTATAGGCAAATGTCCGTCCATTACGCGTAGCACAGTAATTAAGCGGCGGTGTCCCGCAACAATCCACGTCTGCCCGAAGGGGTGTAAAATCTACAGTGCCGCGCTAGCCGACTTGGGTGTTTACAATGGACGGTCGATTCGATGAAACTTATTACAGTTGTCGACTGTAACGAATATTCTGCCCCGTGAGTTGTCGAATTCTTGATTCGAGCCGCATCCCAGATTACATACCAGACCCATGATGAAGAAACTCGCGCGGGCTTGATGCATGCCAATGAATTTACCTGGGATGGCATTCGCCTAATAATGTTTGCAAACTTTACTTGCGCAGGGATGGACGGGTTGCACGCGATTTATCAATCGCAATTAGGGACTGTTTCGGGCGTCGACGAACTTTTGATCGTTTTCAGGGGTGGATACAAGGGGTCAGAGTAAATTGCAATCCATGTGCGATGTTCAGGATAAGGTATAAAAGTAGCCATAAAAATGTACACGCTTGCGGTGAGACGTACGGTTATGGCATTTGGCAAATATTATAATTGTGTAGTGTTAACTGTTGCGGATACAGTACTGTTCGTTTTCATAGTTTCACTGTACGTAGAGTGCAAATAATTTTCGCCCCTCCGCTCCACGGCAATTGCAATTGTGATAAAGGCAAAATCGAAGAGCAACGCGTTCGTATCGAACGAACCACGTACCGGCATTAAATAAACCGAACAATTTATCGTCGACTTTCGCGACACCCCTATCCGCCATCGATCTTGCGTTTCACCAGTGTCAAGGTAAACCACGCTTTCGCGTTGTTACGCTCTGATAACACTAATCTGTAGTTACTGGCCGGTCGATATACCCGGTCGAGCTCCCTTTTGGTCGATCTGCCTATGTTTGTGCGTGCGTGTGTCTGTCCACCCTGTACAGGTATAGTCGGCAACATTATCGGTAAATCCGTGACAGAGTTGCGCAGTGGCGGTTCAGTGGGTTGAGGGGAAAACAGCGTAGAGAGATAGAGATAGGAGAGGAGAGAGCGAGAGAGTACCGGGGACGAGAATTGACCACCATTCTAACTGCTACAAAATAGGCATGCGGTCGGGTTTGAAACCCCGGATACGGCTATTCTGCTTTCGAATTTAATGCTTACCACCCTCTAAATCCGAATCCTTCCAGGTCGATATTAATTTACGGCCGGCGAATCGTCGAAATTTTCCTACCTTCGAGAGTGGCACGGTTCATTCCGACACCGAAACCTTAATCCATCACTTTGTCCTCGCTTTTTAATCTTCCCCTCGATAACCAGTTGCACTAACGCTGCCGTAACCCCTTCCATCGTTCGCGCCAGAGCGATAAACAGGCCACGCGTACTTTTCTGTTACCCGAGAAGAGTTTACTCCGACGTTCGAGGATACCTGTCCTTCGGTACGTCGTGGAAGGAACATTCAGCGACTCGGCGCCGCGAAAAACTATCCAGTCGTGCGACGACTCAGGGTAATCATGATTTATCGCGAAACTCGACGTCTCGTTGAAGCGAGGCTCGCTATGTTCGCGGAAATGACCGAAAACGGGCAGACAGGCAGGCAGAGTGGGGGGAAAAAGGAGAAGGAGAAAAAAGTGGAAGCCCTGCGGAGACGGTAGAACTCGCGAAACCCTTCTGAAATGAAGTCACGAGCAGATCGGGGATGGTTTCAGCGAGTCTGACATGTCCCCGTCATAAATCTGGGGTACTCAGTAGCTCGGCTGGGCGAGCCACAAGTTTATAACGTGACGGAGACCGAGGGAGTTGGTGGATACAGCCCGTGAACGAACGTACGAACGGGTACTGGAGAGAAAGGGAGATGGATAGTCTGGCTTTAAACGAGTACCAGAGACAGAGACAGCCATGTATCTATACCTATGGAGCAAGGGAGAGGATGGTGGGTGGCAAGGGGGGTGAACCTAGAGGACATAGTGCGCGGATAGCACAAAAGTTATTAAATTTGATTAGACTCCGCCGCATAGCTGTGCAGGAACGAGGGTAGGCTAGGTGGTAGGAGTATAGGACCGGAATGGGGCTGCAAAAGGGGTAGATTTCACCTGGGGTTGGTGGTCGCGGCCGAGACACAGGGGGATGAGTTTCGAACTGGTATGGGTGCCTCGGGTATCTACGGCTTATGACGGCCCCCAACCTCCACCCTCCCACTTACATTCACATTGTATCTCCACCTCTTGGCACTAGGAGTTCCGTTCTATCTATTTCTGTTCCACCTCGTTTTGCCCATCGCGAACGTTCCCCGTGCAACACCTTTTCTCGTTGCGTCAGCCGACCGGACCTGTATCGTATTAAATATAATTGTTAAAGTTTCCTACGCGCTTGGGGAATACTTCGTTCGGCCGATTACGCGGAAGGTGAGGTACGTGGTCACACGGTTAGTTCGTTAATACGTTCAACGAGTTTAGGACGACTGGGATGTAGGCGACGATGGGGGTCGATGTTTAAACCTTTCGGCGACTAATAAAATTATGAACTGCGCACGATGCTGAGGAATATTTCCCGCTTCCCCCCGGGCAACGTAATCGTATTACCGCGGTAAATGAAATTATCTCGTGCAACCGAACCGCAGTTTTTTATTTTGTTCGATAACGTCGCGACGAGATTCATTACACGTTAACGGTATAAGGCGGCATTCGGAAATGTCTGAAATGATGTATTTGCTGCGGGAATCAGCAGGCACAGTGTTAAAATGGTAATATCGTATCGGGTCCCCGATGACGATCGGCAATGAATTTGTTTCCCCGGTGCTGCTTGAATCTGGAACCGGATAAACGCGTCTACGTGGATATAAAATGGAGGGCCAGGCGGGCGTTTGCCGTACGGCTCGCGTCGAGGGTACATGATACGTTTGTTTCCGATATCTGAACGGAAATGCTTTATTTGAAGAGGGGCATGATCAACGTACTCGGGGCGAGAAGAGACAAACACAGTGAGAACAATCTGCGAAACTTTCTCGATCATCGACCGATCCACCGGGGAGCTGTTGGACCGCGATTTACGACGAGAGAGAACGAGTCAGAGGAAAAGAGTGGCGGCGAAGGGGTGGAAAAAATAGGGGTTCGATCGATCGCCTCCTTTGTCGACAGTCGTACCGTGACTGAACGACAGGTACTGGAATAATCCGTACTAAAATCCTTGGAGACTACTGCGACAGACGGTCCTATTGAATCGAACGTCACATAACGTCGATTTTTCTGCCTTCTCATTCGCTACCCTTTGTGCCGTATCGCTTTTTACTGGCCCCGCTCACGGCTTCAATTAATGATCCAGTTCTTTTGTTCGGCGCACATCGATGCTCGTGCATAGTCTATTTAACTACATTCCAATATGTCAGAACGGGGACCCTTTAACACGCGTTACACTTTCCATGGTTTCATGCAATTGCATTATTCACCGTTTCAGTTCTCCACGTTCTTAGCCCATCGAGATAACGTCTTCAGCAGCGAAAAATCGATGCCGCAAACCTCACCGCGGCCGCACATGGACGCCCCGTATAATCCAACGATTTGCAACCTCGTTTGTGCACACGGGTATCAAGGATACCTTCGATCCTGTGCCACGCCGGTCAAAGGGGATTTCGGTCGAGGAAAACACGAGAGCGTGTCTTTTCACGCAGACCAGTCGTGCCAGGCTACGTTCTCGCGGTGCTCGCTAAGCCGACACAGGAGAATGGGTCTACATGGGATCAGACAGTGGTGCAGCCCACATGTAGGTCAGCCTTGACTGCGACACTACGTGCTCCGTAAACCGAGCCAGACCAGGTGTCGCCTTTTTTCCCCCGTCTCGGATCATCCGATGTTCGTCTAGACTCTCTGCTTGCCCGACGTCGTTAAATAGTACCCTCCGATCACGTCACGCTTCGGTTCAGAATGTTTCAGGACGATATAGGATTCTCGGGAATTGGATAGGTAAAACGAAGCAGAAGTACGAGTAATTTTATCCGAATTGTTTTCGATCGAGGGTAAAATAAATCGTGGAATATCAGAAGAGTGGTTACAGATTGAAAATTATTCCCGACTTGCGTGGGGTGTATAAACTTCGAGTCGTTTATATTAACAACAACGAGCCGATGGAACTCCGGGCGGAATTAAAACAACCAATTTCGTGTCGTTCAGCTTGAAATCAATTTCAGCTACCCACGGAGTTGTTAAGTGAAACGAAAAGGGGTGGTATCCGTTCTGCGGGGGTAGGGCGAAAATAAAGCACTTCCGGTAATGCAGCCCGAATCAGCACGGAAATCGAGGTCATGAGGGCGGGTAGACCCGATTCGCGATTCAAGGGGTTAAATGGCAAATTTTCCACGGCAGTTTCATTTTGCTGTAATCATCGTACAGCAATTCGTTGTCGCGTCGACACGTCGATGTTCCAATATCGTTTTCTTCTGCAACCTTTAAATGGCATCGAAGCATTCGATGGCCGAAGTGCAACAGAGGCCAAGGGATTGGCGCGAAAGTATCGATGGACAAAAGCTCGCAAGGCACGCGAGGGATTGATTTATCGGCAAAAGGGCGTTAGAACTCGCCCTTCGCCCTTTGTTGTCGCACAAAATTGGGCTGGCGGCCGTATCCGTAACCGCAGAATGCCCATTTAATGACGTTGTCAAAGGTATGCTGGCCGCGATCGTGCAGCTATTTCGGTAAATTATGTCGCGCTGCGCTCTGTTGCGGGGGGTTTGCTTCAGGAATCCCTCAGAATACCAATAGCCACGGGTCTAATTACGACCGTACAGTTAACAGTGACCAATATTGCTATTAAGCTACTCTGCTGCTCTCTACTTGTCCATCAAATGCGCAGGCAAACTGTCCCACGAAACACGCGGCCGTCCCCAAAACCAGCAACCACTCCGCGGAATAGCTGTCCTTTCTTACTGATACACGCAAACAGTTTTCCCTTTGTTGTCCGCTCTGGTTATTCCCCAATTGATTCAGGCATTGAAGATACAGTGTCTGTTTCTAGTAATATAGTGATATAACTGCGGAGCATCAGTACCTATGTAGTATTTAGTGCGGGCCAATTTATAGACGGATGTAGATAATCCAGCAACTAAAGTTACACATCGAACAGTGTTGTTGGGTAGTCTCGCGGATAATTGGAGTGCTGATATGTTATACGAAACACTTGGATAATTGCAGTACATTTATTACAATTGGTCATCGATTCATTTATATTACGTTCCTAATAAAGCTTCGCTCTCCAATATCAGTTATTTATATCGCGTATGTGTCTGCGCAGCAAAACTTTATTCGCAATCCCGTGGAAAGGAAAGCAACGGCAACGGTTCGTATTTTCTCGCGGACGCCGCGATTCGTTTATAAATCGATCGGCGGTAACGCGATTAACGTTTGCCGATATCGCTGTCAATCTGCTTTCTCCATACTTCCGTAGACCGGGCAAATTTCACCCGATTGAAATTATGGGAATTATCGAGACTCACGATGGATGATCAGGGCGCGACGGTTCGGCCATTCCAACGGGCGGAACGGGTCTGTCAAATAGCCACGAAGCAGACAGGAATTTGGAGAACGTTTCAGCCAGCCCCGATGGATATCCACGGGGCTCGCGATGCCTGGCAGAAAATTTCAGCTTCCTTCGTGTCTGCGATCTGCGGCAGGGAATATCGGAAACCGCGCGGTACCATGCTAAATACCGCTGCGCGAACTCGCGGAATCCAGAATTTTTACGGTTACGTGCCTGAAATGGCATCGAGACCTCCCGGTTGATTATTTTATGCGGACTTATCGGGCACAGTATCATGACAGCTTCGATTTGGCATTCAGTGGTTCTCGAATGGGGGTGGTTTAGGGAACGATGTCGTCGTTCGAAGATTGTTCACACTGAAATCATTGAAATATCTCGTGCACCGTGGAAAAGAGGGTGGGAAATGTGGACTCTCTCTCTCTTAACTGGAGCGCATAGATTCGACGAGTAACGCGTGTTTTTTTACATTTTCGGTGCGCGTCAACGAAATGACGGGCGATGCGATGAAACGGACGCAATAAACGCTTGGACGTGGGCGAAAAAATTTGAACGGAACGGGTAAACAGTATGCGGTACGCTTTGTGGGCGTTTCATAAAGCTCGGCCTGCCTCGTGACTTCGTGCTGTCGAAAAATGTTTCAAGACTTTGCCGGTCGTACGCGTGTGCACGCAAGCCCCGGGGAGAAGCTGCTTGAAACGCACGTTCGTTACCGAACACGTACATATATAGTCGTCCGTGCAAACGTTGCGGACGGAAATATTTTTCTGGAAAAAGAATCTCGTCCGTGCCTCGATTAAGGTGTTTCGATTTTTTTTTTTTATCTTTTCACCGCAAGCCTCTTAAAAAAGCCCGGCTATAGGAAAGTCGAGTAACTTCGGTCTACATTTCGCTGGGATCGTTTGCCATATCGCGCCGTATCGTGGACTTTTAATTAAAACTCCCGTAATAAGGGCGGTGCACGGATATCCGAGCTATTCGAAATGAAATCGAAGGGGCCACCCCGCGCCCGCAAAGACGGGACAAAGAAAATCATGGAACAGATTAAACAGGGCAAACAAAAGCTCAAAGATCATAATACGGTTGAAGATAATACGGAAACACTCGATGATAAACGAGAAGTTCTCCCAACTCGGCAGCGTTTCATTAGTATCACCTTTGCCCACGTTAAATCTCCCTGTGCCTGTGCATATTAAATCCGATGTAGGCAACAATCCGGGGGATAATTGGACCAGTCAGAAAAGTATTAAGAGTGGTCAAAAGGCAACAATAATCACCACCCTCCGCTCTGCTATCGGGAAACTAAATCGCGATAGCTGTTACCGTCCCGGTTTCGAAACTCCAAAGTGATCCGTATTTTCGTATCGCAGCGAGACGGGGGCGGTGCACGGGGAACAAACCGCGACACGTTCAACGGGAATCAGAATATAAAGGGTGTCTTAACTGGAGAGCCACGGCAGTCTCGTTCTCCTTCACTTGCAGCGGGTTGCGCTTCGTTAAGACCGCGCCACAAACTTGCCAAAGTGTTCTGAGTGTCCACAAGTCGCCGATCACACGCCTGCTGGAAACTCGTGAGAGCGTAACCTCGGAATTCCCGAGGAGACACTGCGGATAACTGCGGCAGTTGCGGTAGACGCAACCTCATTTTAATTCTACATAACACGGCGACACACCGCCTTAACTACGAACTAACGCCCCCGCTGCGTCTTCTAACCGGTAGTCGAAAAACGTTTACGATTAACGCGCGGAGATTTACATAACGTTGTTACACGTAAATGTTCGTCGTTTCAATTTTTACACGAATTCCGCGTAACCAGAAATTGCTCGAGTTTCAAATGAAACTGTACACCTTCTCGATCGAGACGAAATTGTAGTAGCTCTCGTTCACATCGGTTTATTCTAGAGTACAGGGAACCATCGTCGCCAGTTGCACGCATTCTAGCCGGTAATTAACCGGTTCGTTGGTTGAGACAAGGCGAAGCCGTTCCTCGAACTTGCCAGACGTTTATTGCACACCGACGCAAAGTAGCCCGCGATACAGCCAAGTGTCGCGTACATCGTACGCTTTAGACAGACGTTACGCGCGTTATGTAATAAGGTGGCAAGCGTGGAACGGGTCTGGAAAAGCAGGGTAGTTTAGGGGGCGCCTCAATTTTCGGGGAAATTGTCATTACTTGGGCAGACAAGTGAGCAAGGCTGGCTGCTTTGTTTCTCTCACATCGTCGTTTGCTATTTCCTCTTTCCTCTAGACTCTAGGTTATTTTCGTCCAAGCGTTTCTTCCCGCTATCTGCTTCGGTTCGCTCTGGTTTTTCTTTTTCACGAGATAGAGGAACTTTTTCGACGATGATGAAACTTATTTCGTCTTTTCGTTATTTCGCTATTTGCGCCTTCTCATATTTTCATTAATTTTTTAAAAGAAGGCACCGCAAGTTTTAACAATTATTTTTTTCAATTTTTCGATCGTCGCGGAGACTCTTTTGCGTCAGATGAAGTATTGTATTCCATCTTTCTAATCTCCGTTCGTTATCTCGTTGCGTTCATTTATTTTGTTCCCAGCACCCGTTCACGTGGTACACGTTTCGTAGCTTTTCTCGTATTTCGCTAAGCACTCTCCAGCGGAATTGGTACGCGCGGGGCAGTCAGTGTCACCCTTAAGACGACGCCCACAATGAGTACCGTCATCTCGGTAAACGTTCGCACAGAGAAATCATATTCTCCTTTCCATTTGACTCGGTCGAGTAAGAAGAGAAAGGGTGGGGGGCCTCAAAGATGTCTGGTGCCTTCTGTTTTCACTCCGTTCCATCCCTCTCGCGGCCAGCGCGAAGATAATGCTTCCTAGCGTATTTTCCTTCCTTTAAAATAAAACCAAAAAACCGAGTGAAAATATCGTACCATTATTACTTCTGTCTCTTTCACCATCCGCGAACGAATTCTTCCTCCTTCTCCTTTCCATTTGTCCGTTCATCGCCGCCTTTCTTTCCCTTTCATTTTTTTTTATTTCTTCACCCCCTCTTAGTACCTTTTACTTCTCTGCTCTGCTCCATTCCATTCCAGCGTATCCTAGACATTTTCCTCCTACCAGCTTCTTATCTCCGTTCCTTTTAGAGCTACGCCATCTTCGTCTTCCTCCGTTCCGCTTTTTCGTTTTTTGTTCTTTTCCACGCTGCTATCTCTGTCAATGGCGCCACTTCTAGGTTTAATGTCCCTTTTCGTTGCAATCTGCGTCACTTTTCAATGGAGCAGGGTAGAATGGGCAGCTCCTTCCGTTACGAAGGGATGCACACTCTCAGCTTGGTAAACGTTACGATTGCTAGTTGCATTAAGGAATCGTCACCCTTCACGTCGATGCCAGCTGCTTTCATCGAAGTGCTGTTGCTGCCTCTTATAGAAATTCGAAAGGGAATTTCCTATCCTCGTTCGATTATTATCTTCGCCAGAATTTTCTGAAGACAATAACCCTACCCTTTCATTCTTTCATCAGCTTTATTAATTCTGTCTTCTCTGCTCCTCCTAACGTATCAAAAGAATTCCTACACCAATTTTCCTCCGGTCTCTACTTCGCACGCTCGTTCACAATCATTCGTCGACCTTTCTGTCTATTTTCCCCTTACCATTTTCCTAGAAATATTGTATGCATTGCACCATTCCTCCGTATCGTACCCACGCGTCCATATTAAAAGTAAAAATTACATTTCACTTCCGGAACAGAAACGTTTCCGTCCCTCTGCCTATCCGGGGCCCCCGAATAATTCACAAAGGAACGCCTGGCGTTTTCGCGTAAATAAAAAATGCCACGCAATACGTTCCGGTGAAATTAGGTAGAGGCGTTCCACGGAATGGCCACCCGTAACGTCTTGTTTACCAGGCCTGGCAAAATTGTGGCTACTTCGTCACAATTTCGGTAATCCTGTCGTAACGAATTACATCACACCGTTCTCCCCCGAAGACACATGTATCTACGTCCCTTCATCTCCGCAGGTTTTCTTCTACCGCCCGACTGCCATCCGCGACGTTCCAACCTTCTCCGACAAATTCGTCGCGAAGAAACAAAATTCTCGATATCGTCTACTCGCGTGACGTTTCTCAAATTGCATCCGTGTCTCACGGTCCCGACGCGCCGCGGCGCCTCGCAGATAACAGCGTGCAAGGGAAATATGGTTTTCGAAGGTACGTCTATTTCTGCGTACGTGCCAGTAGATAACAGCACCTGTGTGTACAAACATATATTCCGCAATCTCTGCGGGCAGCGGTTAGCAGGAGGGCTGCGGAAGGCGGCCGCTTGTTTTCTAGTAGCTCTCTCAGACAACACGAGCAAGGGGCCTTTTGCTAGCTCGCCGCGGACCTACCCAACGTTCCGCGCCCTCTCTTGCCCCTCAAGAAACAATATAATGTGATTTAGTAGACCATTACTGCCACTGTACTTTCCGAGCAACGGCGCCTAGGTGCGGTGCACCAACCTTCCATAGACATACCGAGTTCGCCATAGTCACGTATAACCGACTGTTCTCTATCTCATCTGCTCCCTGCGCCCTTTCCCCTTATCTCTTCTACGATTCCCTGAATTTCGCCTCCTGCATTGCCTCTCCAATATCACCTTGATATACACAAGGTGTCACGCGGAAGAAGCTGAATTTAAGATACTCGGAAAAGTAGACAGTTGTCGTTGAAATATTTTTTCTTTTAATTAGTTCGGAGGACCAACGGGTATGTTGATTGATTAATTGCGTATCGATTTCTAGAAACACCTTTGGATCTCGTAACGGAGCAGTCCTCAAATTGAGAAATTTGTGCTTATTCTTGCTTTGACGATGGAAATGGCAACACAGAAACTCGCTCCAGAGTATGATCGTGTGTTCTTTACGCTGGCCGCCGGTTGCCGCCCCATATGCATACGCGTTGGCCAACTTTATTAGTCAGTCTCTCCCGTTTTCCTCGCTGCTTCATTGGTTCTCTTCGTTAGATAGTTCTGGGTTATCTCGTTTCCTCCACAATGGCATTCGATCGAATAACGATACCGTATATTCAGCGCGCAACTGGCCGCACTTGTACCAGGGAAAGATCGTGTAATAAAGTAGGAAAAGTCGGCGAATATGCTCAACAATTTTGTCCCCCCTATTTCGTACCAACGCTATTTCAACAATCGAAATAATAGCGAACGTGCGTATCACTTTGATTCCAACACTACGTGACGTTGCGCACGTTGAAATCGAAACGTTCAGTATCGCTCGCGGTGAGCGCCCCGAAAGCTCTCCCCGTCGATGTAAATTAATCCGATTGCTCCCGTTATTTTTATTAATTAATCCCCACGATGGAAAGTAAATTCCATTTCGTTTCCGACTTGATTCAATATTTAAGTTTAATCATACTGTGTCGCCGCTCTCGGATCGGCCAACAGTTCTGAGCGCAATAGCGGCCGCAGCGTCCGCGATTGTGTTCGATCGTTTGCGGAGCATGACGAGTTTTATTTTACACCGCGATCCGCGCTATCTCATCGCACGTGTGGACTTTGCGGAAGGAAATTTTGTTTGGAACGTGCCGCGAAATAGGCGAATCGAACTGCACAGCGGCGTGGACGCTGTAAAATTACGAGTACTCGTCTCCTTTTCAAGCGATTGACTGTTTCATACTTGGATATTTTCGCGGCTTGCCGTTGCAATTTTGGACACAGCAAAATTGGAACACCGATGGGAACAGAAAAGTCTCCAGGTGTAGTTCGGTGGAAAGAAAAAGTTCAAGGCTGTTGCAAATGGGACCGAAGTGTCTCAAGGGCGATGCAATAACATTTTTCGTCGTTCTTGTCCGGCAACTTGCTATCCACGGTATTCGTTCTCTCGCGGGAGCTTCAATTCAGCCTGTTTGGGGTTAAAGTAGCGTTTTCTCCAACAAAAATTGCCGCCAGGAATCCTCGTACATATATACGTACATATCCGGGCGCCAACACCTAGGTAGATCGAACAAGGAAAGGTTGCAGAGGAGAGGAGAAAAGAAAAATTGTGGAAACAGTGGTAGGGGATGGTCTGGACCGGGGTTGACCCTATATCTCGTTGCTGCTTTGCATATCCCAAGCGATGGAACCGCTAAATCCGCGGGACGAATCGAGCTTTCTTTCCATGTGTTTTTTTGTTTTGCTCGTTTCGCGACGAACCTCGTGGGAAATCGCG
This sequence comes from Nomada lathburiana, assembly GCA_963667235.1. Classification (NCBI taxonomy): domain Eukaryota; kingdom Metazoa; phylum Arthropoda; class Insecta; order Hymenoptera; family Apidae; genus Nomada; species Nomada lathburiana. The sequence continues at coordinate 11,980,863 of OY763903.1, forward strand.
ACGAATCGCCCATACTAACGGTCGATCGGTCGGCCAAGCGGTTCTCCATAAAGCGCTTTATTGGAGTTTATGTCCTCGAACGCGGTCTACCAGAAACCTTTTTTTAATTTAGCACCGGACCATTGATTGTTTGCGGCAATGAGACGCCAGGAAATTTTCCTCTCGAAGTGTTCGTCATTTGTTCGCCACCGATCACGTTCCAGTATTCAAGTGTGTATTCGAATGATCAATCACTGGAATTTTACGAGATGTATTAAATTGGATTATATTATTATTCCAATTACGTTTCTACTTTCCATATAAATGTTACTCTATTTTTGTTTAATCTTATTGTTAGCTAGTAGTAAACCGTACAATCGCGTTCGACTTTTTCAGTTTAACATGATTCTGGTACTACGTTCTCCATGAACTTGGAACGCACGAAAGCATAAAAGGACTCCATATTATTTCGACAGATTTTAAGGGACTTGTTTACGTTCTACGCGATAACATTTTTATTCTCTTTGAAACGAGCAATCAACTCTGGTTCCAGTGCAGGCCCGTAGGGATGCTGTTAAATAAACCGAGTTACACTATTCGGAGTTCATCTCTGTGCAAGCCCTTTTCGCCGTACTATTCCGGTGCACGCCATGTTGCCCAGGCACGAATCGATACGGCAATTTTCATGCAACGATTTCACGAAAGTATCGGCCAGTCGATGAAGAAATATTCGCGACAATCGGTGGAAAATGGTCCCCGACCACCAATCGCATTATTTCCCTCCGTAGTGTCGTCCGCCATTTTCCGATGTCGCCTCAATGAAATGTCCCCTGGCCGCTGATTCAAAAGCCAATTCATCCAATGACTCCATAGAAAATATCACGACGATTCCATATATCATGCTTACTCGGACGTATTGCCATTCGTGTAACATCGCCCACCGGCGATGGTGTGTCTCTGTCAGAGAGAAGCGCGGCTTTTCACGTTCATCCCGGTAATCGCCACGAAGACAAATAATCGTCAGAGCCGGGCGATTCGATCAATCGAATACACACCTAATCCCCGGGCTGGATGTTGCCTTTTAACGGTACTTTCGTGAGCCGACTTTCACCGCAGGGCGAAGGCATCGATAAAGTCAAAGGAGAATTTATCGCCGTTCTCGCGCCTGCAGCTAGCTCTGTGTCCTCCTAATCTCACCCCTAATCTCGCCCGCCAGACAGATTCCTTGGGGAAAAGACGCGGTCACGAAGGAACGAAGGTATCAACCCCCAGGATATATCCACGTCGGCGCTGAGAATACGTAGTTCGAATTTATCGCGCGTTGATTTAATTAAATCCCTGTGTCGGCGCGACCGCGATATTCACCCTCTTCATTTTTTCATTTTAATTAACTGCCACGAATACAGCTAAATCGTGGTGCCGTTTCCCCCTTTTTGTTTATTATGACGGGGCCGGGGGGGGGGGGGGGGGAATGGAGACGGTAGTGCCATAAAGCCAAACGAATCAATTGACCGAATATAACACTTAGGCGTGTTAATTGGACAACGAAAAGGGAAACACCTAGTAATACAATGGCAAAGGGGATGAATAGATTCTACTACTTTCGTAATCCCTCGGGCGTCGCTCTTCTTCCGTTTCGTTCATTACTCGACCTTATTAGACACGCTCAATCACTGTATTAAACACAAGCTTCGACAAACCCCGGCCGTACTATTCCTATTAGCACGTTCGTATGTATGCCGACAAAGAATCGCAGCGGTTTACGATATCTGGCGATCCTTGAACTGAAAGAACGATAACGTTACTGCGACGTTCGTTCGTCAGCCCTTGGCTGCTCATGACTGCGTTCCCTTGGCACCCCTTTCGTCAGCAGACGTTGCGCGTGTCTGCTGCGTTCGTACGTGACGATAAATTCTGTAATAATAACGCCACCGTCACGACTGCTATTCGGAGCAGTTCTCTGCGTCGCGGATGTAATTATGAGCACGTCTCCGCGGTTATCGCCGAATGATGTCCCGCCGCGACGCTTCAAAGACCGCGTGCACCCGTCTGACGTATGACGTCGTTGATGGCGCCATAATTGAATTTTAAGGGTGTCTCGTGTGGAATTCCAGGCGGCACGTGGTGCTCGTTGTTTTACGGAGAACCAAGGCGTTCGTACTATCGCTACCGAGTTCATATTTCTCGTTCACGTTGCCCGCCTTCGTGGAACGGTGAAACTTATGGCTGTAGACAACCCTAATGTCGTGAACTACTTGCTGGTTACCTGGGATCATATCACAGTGATACCGCTCATTATCGTGGAAGTATTGAATCGGCGGAGACAGTTTGGTTGGAATTAGAATTGTCCAGGATTAATAAATAATTAGTCGGATATTGAATAGTACGCGAAGATCCCATTTTCTTGAAGCCAGTCTTCTGACCGTCTTTCAAAATGAACCGCAAGGTGGTACGTTAAAGGGTGATTTAGTGGGTACCTTCTCAATGAAAAGTCGGATCGTTTGGTTAAATTAAAGCGGCGCGGCGTCGCGTGATCGGAAACATCGACGAAGATAAAAAAGGAAGCGAAACGGCTGAGAAATCGTGCACGGGGCACCGGACAAGGCACGCGGCTAATGCCATTATCGGAATTAATGTTTCAACGTGGCCGCGTGAGAGGGAGAGAGAGAGGGCGAGAAAGAGAAGTTATCCGAACAATCTCGCGGGGGTTGGAGGTAAAAGGGGTTAGAACTGGTCGTACTTACCGTTGCTCCTTGGGCAACTGAAGACGGCGAGTGTTTTAAGCAGTTTGCCTGTTTCAACCATCTCACCTATAGCTGCCACTCGCCATGGTTGACCCAGAATGCCAGGCGGCACTCCGGGGTAGTTAAATTTGTAATTTAAATCAATGTTAATCCCGAAACCACGACGCGACACACCGTATTCAGGATTCATGGCCGGCTTTCAGCGAAAAGGCGATTATCGAGTGGATCGCGAAACAAAATATCAAACGATTTTTCTAGCCGCCCATGGAAATATAGGCAAACGTTTATTTCCATAACGTCCATAGTTTATGAAGAAATTATTACAAGAAATCAATGGCAACGGTAATTCGTGCCGCCTCATCAACGTTAAATTACCATCGTTTGCATTCATTTGCCACCCCACCGGTTGTTTGGTATTCACCCTTAAGCTCGAACGGTTTGTCTGCCGCGAGAAGGCGGCTTAAATCGTCCCCAGGGAGATTCAGGTGTACGCGTAAATTAGCCATGGCAATAATCTTTTTATCTGCCGTGGATACGGCGTTTCCTAATGAATCGTCGACCCGCCTCCCATCGCGGGGTGGTGGCCAGGCCCTTCTTTATCTGCAACGTTCGCCGTTTACCGTAGCGGTGGATACTCTGCACGTGTATATGTATATGTGCAACGACCGATCGTACGTGTTACCTCCTCGTTAGGGAAGGAACACCGCGGTGTTTTACAGGAGATTTACGATAGCTCGTGCACGCATGACTTAGGCCTTCTCGCGCGTACGAAATCGATGCACGTGCTCCGCCAGCGTGGTCTTATCGACGGGAAATGGGGTATTCCGACCGCCTACAGGTGAAATGTTGCACCGATTGAAAGACGCGGACCCGAATATTTACTTCCCACTCACCCCTGCCTCTAGTTTTGTGCCGGTATTTAATTCGTGACTGGAGAATCATTATTTTCAGCATGAAATAGGGCTCGTTTGGGCGATCATATTGGAAACGTGGAAGTAACGTGGACAGGGCGCACGTGTGCACGTTATTGTAGATCGAAGTTGGAATGTATCTGTTGCTCGATCCGTTATCTGGATCCTTGAGGCGCGGAATGAAAAGTCTTGCAATGCTCTTGCTTTTTTACTCACGCCGTCAGTTTCTCTGATTTATTGTCCAACCTGAACACTTCCCTCTATTGTAGCCGCTTGGGAGATGAAATTAGAGACACGGGGCGTGCGCGGAATCGATGTTGGAAGATTGCCTTGGACGATTTCGATTATTCGACGTCTCTGTCTCCATTTTTCGATGCCGCTTTAACGCGTGATTAATCACTGTTTCGAACCGCTCATCCCCCTTTTATTCCATCGGTATATTCCTGACGTAAGATACTGAAGGTTGCATTAATTGCTGAACTATGCGCGACACGGACAGCCAGACGAGGTCGCGTTGAAAGTCTTGAAATGTTTATTCGAGGTTCGCGCCTCGTCGGCCGACGTCACTTCTGTTCGCGAACGATCGCCGTCATTTGACTTAATTATCGATGTGTCCCCGTGTATAATTACGCGTATCGTATGTCAATTCCCGGTGGACAGGTGTCTGTGTATTCGGTTTTGCATCGAGGTGTGAGTACAGAATACATGTTTACCGACCATTATGCAAGTATACAAACGTATGTCAAGCGGGTAGACCGCGATCAAGCTTTCTCCCGCGTGCTCGACATAGCACCAGTATGTTGGGGAACGTTGGTAGACCGATGTAACTTTTAACTCCCAATTACACGAACAGATTCAGCTTTCGAAATGGCATTGACAGAAAGAAGCAAATCCGCTAGGAAGAAAATGAAATTAAAAGGGACAGATCCGTAAATCGTCAGGTTCGGTCAAATTCTCGAGGGTGAAACTTTAAACAGCGATTTACGAGGGGCTGACAGGTTCCCTCTCGAGATTATAAATCTCCAACGTGGCGGGGAACCGTCTCTTTAATTATGAATTCATTGACTGCCAAGCACGCGGTGGTTGAGTAAAGCAGTCGTGGAATGATTTTGTACTTCCTTTCCACGGAGAAATATGATCCTCTTTGTCACGGCACGTTGCTTCAAAAAGAACCATCTGCTCCGGCGACGCTCTTTTCGGGCGGTTTAAAAAGAAAACGCAACCAAGTTATGATTTATTGTTGGAACGGGACCGGAGGGTGGCAGGGTCGGCCATAGGGGATGAGCGAATGTATGTACACGCGAGGACACCTACATTTCGCTGCGGGCCAAACAGAGAATCGTACGGAATGCACCAGGTGAGCCATGGTTCACATGGGAAATGAATGTTCTGTCGCGAATGGAACATGCCCCGAACACACAGCATGTGGAAGGGATCTGCACCATTGACCGGAAGGGACGCGTCGACCCTGGACTCGTTTATGGGGTCGCGTCAGAATTTGTTGCGTGCGAACGCGAAATTACGTCCATCGTTTGTTTGTTTGTTTGCTTGTTTCTCTTTTACTTCTCTTTTTTTTTTTGTGTATTTTGTTCCCGATGCGACTCTAGCCTCTGTGATTCACGAGATCGCTAGATCATCGCGATTAGTTGGATTCCAAATGGTGCCCTCTCCTCGTTTCTCTATCCCGCTTTTTTCCATCGGTTCGTTTGATCGTCGATTATTCTGCCTGTTGATACGACAAGCGGCGAGAATTTCAATTTCGTGCGACGCCACACTGCAGAGAATCGGAGAACGTCGTCGGGCGCGCGCATGAAATATTAATGAATTCAAGGCGAAACGAATATTGTAAATAACGGGGGACAGCCGAACGAAAGTGTATACCAGGTTAACGCCGTTAAAGCGCCGCGAGTTTAATTGTATTCGGTATTCGATGCAAACTACGATTCGTTCCAACTGAACCGTCCATGGGAAAGGTATATTCGTGGATCCGTTGCGTTAATAATCCACGAAAATGCGAAAAAGATATGTTTCCGGATACTTCCAGATAGCCAGACGGGCCGAAAGTTAAGGGACGACTAGTTTGATACCATGTCTAACCACATTTAACGGGTTCACGCGCGAACAGTAACTTAATCACCGGTCGGCGGTTGTTCTTCCGCTGGTTTTTCCAGCCACTCACGAGGTTTGCCCAGACCTCGTGGAAGAACTCACCCTTACTTACACCATCCCCAGTGCAAACAGACCGCGAGTGCGCCAGATAGCGCCGTAAAAAATACAGCTCCGCAAGTACTTGTGGAAAAGCCGGCTCCCTCCCGCAGAGTCTGACTTTCAGACAACTTTTATTCTTTTCGCCGCTATCAGAGACGCGCTAACGATTCCAAGTGGAGTGGATTCGTGGCACAGGAGTCGGGGAACCCCTAGTTTACCAGAGGGTGGTGCGGGTACGCGCAATCCTCGAACCTCTTCCGCCAACTTTTCTATACCCTTTGCTATCCAATCTTCTCCCCTTCCCCCGTTACTCTATTCTATCGTTCCTTCTCCGGCTATCCTGCTGGATTCGGTTTTCTTTGCCCTTCTCTTCTCCGCCAGTTGTTATCTATTCACAGGGTTACGTTTCGATCGGGTATTTCTGCTAACTGATCCGGCAATTCATCCAAGTATCCGAACGGGACCCTGCTTGTGAAAGAGAAAAAAATAACAATATAGAGTCTCACGGCTTTTTAATCAGAGACATTGCAATGCTTTACTAGATTAATTCACGGCAGCTAATTCGTATTGATTTTTTCATTAATTAGCGGATGGTTTTTAATTAGCAAAGTGTTACTGCTGCAATGTAGCTGACTCGTTCTGTAAGTATGGGGAGAGTTTTTTTCATTCCCATGTGTGTCGTTTCATTTTTTCATCTCTATAATTAAGCAGCAGCGACTGGTATGGTTATTTAGCCGGGATAAGTTTCAGATGGGCTATGCGCCAGCACCGGGCACATGGAGTTTCTAGATAGTTACCCGTTCAAGCACTAACCATATCCGACGCAGTTTAATTACTGTGATCAGACGAGAACCGGTGCTTCCTATATGGCCAAGCTGTTGGCAGCGTAACCTGGCCACTTGTGCGACAAAAAGACATTTCCTTAGACCAGCTATTCGTTGCGTTCGATATAAACGAACTCCCCTTTCCCCATCAAAGTCGTAAGATAAACGTGCAACAAGTTCTGCGCTTTAGTACCCCAATCTGGTCAATGGACAACATTTATTTTAGCAATATAACAACTCGTGAGCGATATATTTTTTGCTGGGGACTTTTGGAATCTTTAGCACGATTGTTCAAATATAGAGAACTATACTGAGTTAATCTTACAATCGTGGAAATGAGTAATCGTTAGGCTATTTAAAGGTATCAATAGCGAGGTAATTTATATAATTGTAAAATCGGGGTAGATTTTGACTATCGATATTTGTGGGACCAATCGATAGCGCGCTCGCACCAGAAATGACTGGTCTACTCTCGAGCGAGGGTATTTATAGGTGGTTGAAATGGGGTGGCTGCGCGATTGATATGCGCAGCCTATCCTTGCTGATTTGAGCACATCGCGATTTTTATTAATTTTATGACGATATTATTTATTTATGATTGATGGCTGCGTGTAATAATACTATACAGTAATGTAATTTACAACTTCCACGGTTTATCTACATTTTCCAATAGTATTCATGAATCAGTTTACGAATAAGTTTCTGCAGATGTCACGGGCAGAGATATTTTTTTAAACATTCGATAGCGTTATAAAAAAGAGTTTTACACTGTCCCATTCTCGAAATACTTGACACCCTACTGTTCTCTGCAAATTCCACGAAATTCTCATTATTCCTGTTTCAGTTTCGATATTCCAGAATTTTCAGCGCATCCGTAAATAATATTTCACAAAAATTTCCGCAACTGATCGAGCTTTAAAAATTGGATGATAGGTTTGTTCTCTCGAGAATAGGACATAAATAGCAGGTAAACAGGAAATAAGAATAAGAAGAATCGGCCCGTCGCAACTTATTCTCTCCGTTCTAATTAAAACGATAATTAAATCAGGACACACTTTACGCCGGTTAAATATCGCCAGCGGTAAAAAGTACGGGGGACCACTTATTAAGGACCGTACCGGGGGGTTACAGGCACGACCTTATTGCGCTTGTAAAATCTAAAAGAGAACAAATTCGATGGCAGGGGCTGGTTGGGTCGTTAATTTCTTCAAATTTCAGCAAACAGTTCGGCTACGCCACGCATTCGGAACTTTCCTGTTCCCTTTTTGGTGACTGGTTGGCTCGGTACTCGGACCGGTCATACCGTATCTGTACCTGTTTGTACCTCGAATGATGCAGAAACCGAGAGCCATGCTAGTGGCACGGTGATACGGTCGCGTGAAAGATAAACTTTATCCTCTCGTCGATACCCGACCGATCGGACAGTGGGGAACGTTTCGGGGAAAAGTTGGCGGAAACGTTGCGGTAATGTTATTATGTCGTACGGTTAGTTTGGGAAATTCTGGGGAGTTATTCCGGATGGCAGTGAATTTTTTTTCCAAGCGATTGGAGATCACAGGTTATGCGCCGTTAACTGTCCAATGGGGAGGCTCGAATGAAAGCGAGTGAACTTTGCTCCGATAGTACCGGGACTTAATATAAGCCGAGACAATGCCGATAATGTGCGACACAATAAACCGAGCTCTTCGACTTTTACGACGCGCCATATTTCGTACGATATTGACGCCAAGCTTCGCAATCCCTTAACCTCTTGTCTTTCATCAGCCACTCGAACTTTGCTACTTAATATTTGCTCATCTTATAACAAGCAGATACACTCCGAGGGGAACGGAATAATCGATCAACGAAATTTCCGAATAGCCGTTCACGGTATAAGTTAATGTGTTATAAAATACTCCGCACGGCGTTAGACGCGTATAACTAGGTCCGCGATAACAGGCGAAAGGAAAGCCGAAATTATAATACAAACTGCGAATAGCCTCACCGGGCGACAAAAAAAAAAGGGTGGGACGCGCGAAACGAAAGAGACAAATGGGATACGCCATGCCCCGAGATTGCCTTTGCTATGCATAGCATTTTAAAGTAAGTTCTTAATGCCATAAGCAGCGGCACGTAGTTAACAGGTGTTGCGTTTTCTTTCCGCTCGTCGACGAACTTTGATACTTTCTCTCGAGGGCTACAGAAATTTATCGAGCCTGCCCCAGCCCACCGAATAATTCATGTCAACCGCCGAAAAGTCGCTCGCCCACCGCCCTATTCTCGCAGACACCCCAGACGCTCGTATATTTCTGGAAGCCGTGAGACTAAAGGATCGTTGGACTATCCGCAGCTCCGTTTAAAAGCTACGATTCAGTTGTCCACTTGATACGTATCTTCGTCTTCGACTGCCCATGTATCTCTCTGGGAAAAAGGGTGAAAGTTTAAATTTCACACATTAATGTGCAGCATTTTTTCGCAGTATGCTCTCCTTCCTGAACTATTTTCCCGTTAATTTTCATTTTCACTTCAATTTTCCATTCTTACATTAGCCGTTAAAATATCGTACATATCGTGTCGAGAATATTGGCGGATAAATAACGCACGCGTGCATGCAACATGATTTCGCGGCCAGTAAACGCGCACTCAAGGATCCCTGTACCGGTGTAATTAACATAACCATGCTACCGGAAACGATAGCCATTCGGGTTTGAGAAATTCCGGGGCTGTAGCGGTTGCAGCCGCTCCTCTTCCGCCTGTCGGCCGGTCTCGCGGCTGCGAAAGTGTTTCATCGTGTCTGCTTAAGCCACGAGGATCTCGAGCCACTGCAGAAGCCGGTGAATCGCGCAATTAATCTTCGATTCAGAAGCCTGGCTGTCGACCACTTCGGCAATCTCGCCTCCTATTCGAGCATTCGGTGGCGTAAAACGATGGGCAAAGCGATGACCAGTGCAAAATCTCCACGTCGAGCGTAGTCGTGCCGCGTTCAGGAACGTTTCCGTCTTCCCTCTGCAACCCCATTCGCTGTTCTTTCTTTCTGTTATCTCGAGCCGTTCCAATGGGAAACCACTTTCGGCTTGATCGTTCATTGTTGCATACTGTTCACCGATTGTTCGGTAATTCTACTGCAATTTTCGCCCGCTCCTTTCATCCTCTTTATTCCTCGCGAAGTAATCCCGATAGAAGTGGAAACACCGGTGCCTAGCAGCTTTTCAATTTGTCTACGGCGACTTACTCGGACACTGACGACAGGAATTGGAAACGTTCCTTCCGTTGACACGAAATGACCCAGGAAATTCGTCACGTTTCACGGCTAGACTCCGCCACGTTTCCTCCTTCGTCGTGCACCTGAACACCGACGATGGAAACGTTCGAAACGTTCGAAACGTTTCCATTGTGCCCCGTGCGGTCTTCCCGCGATGTGACGTTCATTTGCACGCGCAAGTAGTTTACACGCGGCGGCTCGTTTCATCGGTTTTAATTAGAAGCCATGCGATTTCGCTGCATTTTCGTTTCGCGCGGAACATAACGGGCGAAACGAGCGGCTCGTCGACAACGACCGGTTTAACGATCGGTCGACGTCGTTATGAAGCTGCTAAGATTCTCCTTAACGGGGGAGAAGCGATGGCTGAAAGTTTGGAAATGATCGATACACGTTACGGGGTGGACGCGGTTTGCTGCATCTGGGTCGCACTGTTTGTTTCTAACTTTCCGTTTCGGTAGAGCTCGAACGGAACTCCCCCGCAGGATGTGTATCGTAAAATTGCTTATACGATCAGCCGTAAAGCGAGGTGGAAACGAACGTCTGCAGTTTCCGCTTCGTTTTGGGTTCGTTGGGTTTATACATATGACTTCGATCACACTCTCGTCGAGGTTATCAATTCATCCACTGTTTTATGGTCTGTTGATGCGTTTGTTTCAGTGGGAACAGCGAAATCAATGCGCGACATACTAAAATTAATCTCCTGCTATTTTATCGAATTATTGTCAATGACAATTTCACTTACCAATCGGCCTATCAACTTAATCGACCATGTTTAAAGAACAATGCAGCTCTTACACTTGCCAGCACAGTAGCAACAGTTACAGCACACAGGAAGGGTTTAAAGCGTAGCTCCTGAGCGCACAAGTGGCTCAGGGCAGGCAATTCATTTCGGATAAAGCACTCGCAGTCTCCGCCACCCCTCAACACACACACAGCCCATGGATTTTAATCGATATCCCGTTTATATAAAATATTTCACGAATTCCCGCCTCTAGAGTAGTTTAAGAAGATGCCTTCTAGTGAACATACCAGCCAGACAACCAGCCAAGGGTGGACGAAAGTGGTGGTGGTACAATGGCATCGGAAAGATGGGGTAGCAAGACGTTGTGAACGGGGACTAGCCGAGGACACTGTATTCTCGTCACGTTGAAATTTCGCCCACGTACCACTTTCTCGAAGTCTGCAACCGGGGAAAAAGGAGAAGGGCAGAGGAGAACGGAACTGTCGAAGTTCGGTTTTATAAGGAGAGCTGCGCCTCTTTTTCCTGCGGGGTGGGTCGAGACGAGGGTGGTTGGCCGTTGGATAGGAGTGGGTGGCAGATGCCTCTTGAATATCTGTATTCCGCGATGCAGATGGAAAATATGCAGGTGCCGCCTCCATCCAGGTGGTTTCATTTACATTATGCGCTGTCCCTCCGCTATCTCTGTTTGTGTTTTATCGACCGCGTGCACGGTGTCCTCCTTTCTCTCGTTCCTCGTCTTCCTTGCCACGCGTCGAGAATTTTCGCCGTTCACCCGGCATGGACCCGCCGGTTCATATCTTCGCTCCTTGGACTGGGCGTGTTTGCACGTACCCAGCTAGCTGGTAATAACGACAACGAAGCTGCAACCACACGAGCGTCTTTCTTGTACGGTTAGCTCCTTCGAAAAGTACGTGCCGTGGATAATTCGTCGCTGAAGGGAGGTAGGAAGGTGTTTGCTCCTTTCGTCTCTAGTTTCGACCGATCGCCCGACCAACCTGGCTCGAGATTAAATTTCAATTTTCCGATTTTCCCCGCCAGAGAACGTGATTCGATCTGACGCGGCGGCTTGGTAAATATTTGAGCGGCGCGTAGATATTTTTAGAAACAATAGAATATCTCGTCGTGCTGTTGCGCTATTTATTGAATTATTCGGCGGTGATCGATAGGTTGCGACGGGGCGAAAGATCGGCGAGGAATCATGGCTTTAATATTTGAATCGGGATAAACCGGGCTTGCGTCTGGCGATCAGTCGATTCCATTATGTTCAGAAAATTGCCATTATTTGTCGGTGTGCCGCGGGTAGTTGAAAATTTCGCCACGGCTGGTTTATCCAGGAAATACGCTGCCCTCGACCGCGTAATTCGCTCGTTTGACGTGTGCTGTCACGCGATTCGACCACACGCACGCACGCACGTGCGAGGCTTCCCGACGAAATATTATTCACCGTTTTAATGATGGACCCCCATCGGCAACGATAGAACGCGAACGAACGTCGCCGTTTTTCATGCGAGATTTTTCAAGCGCGTCGCGATTTAATCGGCAAAACGTTTTTCGCTCCCCTGAAAAGAATAGAGAAATAGGGTGAATTCGAACCTTTCTTTTATTCTCGCTTCGGTAACATTTTTCTGGCGGAGCCAGGGTTTTTGATTTTAATACCACTATTCTGTCGAATTCTATATACCCTTTTGATGTTTTTATCTTTTTAAATACGCATATGCGGACTAATATGACGTTATCCTTGATACAGAACGATTCAGCATTTTGTCCATAAAGCACAGTAATCCTCTTCGTTCGTGCGATTCCTGGAACAGGCCGTCAGAGAATTTTGCGACGTTCATTATTTCTGTTGCTGCTATTATAATTATTATTACACGCAGATTTTGGCGGACAATCTGAACGCGTCTGATCGATCGTGGCAACCATTAAAGCGTATTTTCAACGTGATTAAGTTCTTAACGCTTGCAATTCCGCGCTTAACGGAGTTGTATGCATCGCGATGAATATTGTAGTGGAATTTTCAAGCGTGGAGATGTTTTCGCTTCGTCAGAATGACGCATTGCATAGACGCAGTTTCTCTTGAATCATTTGCCAGCGTTTTATTTCTCGTTTAACGATAACAGTGCTCTGGCAGCCACATTTAATTATTTTTAGGTCCTCTTTATTTAAATGTTTATTCGATACGCCTGTTGCTCTCCTACTTCCATCCTCGTATTATAAACGAAGATTACAAATGAACGATGCAACGCTCGTCCCGAATAAAATCTGCCACCCGTACCCGTTCACGCAAGGACGTTTCGATCGAGGTGCAAGCACCGAAGTGGAATTTCGTCGCAGTCGTATCGACGGATACGAGGAATATAAGCCCGAAGCAGCGCGACGCACGGTCGATTAGATGCATTCTGTTTCTAAATAGACCTCGTTCGTCGTCGAAGAATTTCGGTGAATGGTGATGTCGAAGAGTCGATCAATTTCCATCGGACCGGTCTGATATTACACGGGCCGATTTCATTGAACGATTCTGCGTACAATGAACGGTCCTCCCGTCGGCGAAAATCGACGAGAAGAATCACGGAAAGGAAAAAGTCCGACGAATGGGATGCAAACCGTGAGCGATGGGATCGGTGGGACGAGTCGATATTGTCGAACCTTTCGAACTGGCTCGTGGTAGATTCCGGACATTGTATCCATTTCGTCGGAATCAGATTGAGCCTGGAAACTCGTGGAACGGTCCGAGTTCGGCCAGACGAGTTACCTGTGCCGGTAAGGCGAGGCTTGAAAAGACGACAGACGACACGGCGAAATCGTTTGCTTTTACTTTCTTACTCCTCGTTCCGTTCTATCGCCATTCTTTCTTCTTCTGTTTCACCCTATCGTGATCCTGCCATGCTTCTTAGATCCTCCAAATTGTACCCCCGGCACTATTTCGTTCGACGACTGGTTATAGCGGGGTATTTTAGGGCCTAATAACCGGAATTGGAGGCCGGCTTCGCCCGTTGCTCTATCTAGGATGATGCACGACGAAAGGGAGGCAGCTAGTCCATATGGGTTCGATCGTCTTTTCACCCTCGTGAACACGTGACAATGCCGTTTCCATCTGCTCGAGGGTTACCTTCATTTTGTCCAATTCTATTCGAATATTAATAGCGATCCTACTCATACTTCAATCTCTTTCGTTGTTCTAGCATTTCGTGTCTAAAGGAATCATACAAGCAGCCGCTCGTACCGTTAATTAATATAAAATGAGGGGATTTTATTTATAGTGGCTCGTCGTGCGTTGCTCGTGTTTATTAGGTGCAAGGGGTAGGAGGGATGCGCAGTAAATTAACATGAATAATAAGTCGAATTACCGCGGAAGTCGGGTCAGGAACTCCGCAGAGGTTATCCTTTGCGTGTGCACCACGTAACCAGTGACACACAGTCGAGCCAAGAGACCCGGGGAACATCGTTTCTTCCTTCTTCTCCATTTCTTCTTCCACCCACGAAGGCTGCGGCAGAGAGGCTGCTACACCTTCCACATGGTATTAAAGTAGCCGAGCCATTGAAAGTTTAACGTGCCGTGAGCACGTGAGCGTCCCTTACCCCCTTTACGTGGTTGTATCCCGCGCATTCAGCTTTTTCTGCCAGTTCGGGCCAAGATTGTACGGACAGATATGTGCGCTACGGGCCAGCAATAAATAAGCAGCCGGGGTTTTATTCGCGACCACCGTACCGAACCTCTCTGTACCACCCTCGATGCTCTGTCGAATCTCGTTTTGTTTCATATCCTAGCAGATGTACAGAATTCGATTGAGTCGGGTAGGTTTGTTCAGCTTCCGTCTAATGTCGTTTAGTTATTTACGATTCGTGCACTGCGTTAAATTGGATTCTTCTAATTATTGCACATACGTTATTTCCTATTTCCGATATTCACCAGCTAATTCAAGAAACAGAACTTCTGAATTTAATGAACTTTGCACCTTGGTAAACAACCTGCGGGTAATCCTTGCGAATTATGTCCATGCTCTGCTAAACATTAGATTTTGCATGCAATCGATTCTCTCATTTTTCCACCCTTTAATTTCCTGTCTGTGCGCGCCGGCCAGCTTCAGTGGCACCGGCAGCTTTTTGTATCCAAGCCGTCAGGGAATGGGAAAGTGGTGCTTCCTCGACAGCAAGTACGATAGCAATTAATCGCCTGTCGTTGATGCAGCACTTAATCATCGCAACATCTCGATACAAACGACACTCGAGGTCGTACTCATACCGATCCTGCGTGGTCAACCAAGTGGCAGACTCCCAGTGGCGCAATCGAGATGGTCGTCTCCTTACGAGCGAGCCGTAATTTCGATTTTCCTTGGAAACCCGATAGTCTCGTTCCCCCGGGAGTCGTATACCCCCAAAGATCCATAGAACAGGGGGCTGGGAGCGAAGGGGGAACATCTGATCATCGGGACTCGAGGATAAGAGTTTACAGGAAAAGTTTCCCAACCTTTTGCATTATCGCAGCAGCTTCTCCATGAACTTCCGATTACCAAAGAGGATAGTTCGCAAAACCATACACGCGAAACCAACGTGCCGGTGCACTCACAAAATATTTGCAAAATACCGGTCGAAAATTTCGAAGCAGTGTTTATCTCGATTGATCGCGACGGCGAGTTGATCGCGTGCAAACGCGGTTCGATTCGACGATCGACCCTCGAAACGACGAGAACCCTCTGTGGAAATATGAACCGCGAATTTCCATTACGAAATCGTTTGTTTTCGCCGCGACGGAGGTTAACGATAGCTGCCCGCCCGTGAATCGAATGTAAACCGTCCTTATGCATATATGCCCTCCTCTCTCGCTTCATAATCCGACAGATTTAATTTACTACCACCAACGTCGACGTCCACGGACGTGGCCGACTCGAAAAACGTTCCGCGGAAACTGGTCCACGGTGAAGGTAAACCGACCGACCTGTCCCCAAGATTGTTTGCCCATTTATTTGAAAACCAGCCGGATCGTGGCGATGCCGCAGCAATTTGGACGATGTTTGCTTGCAATTCAGTAGCAATTAATGATGCCTATTAGTTTCTGTCCAGCGACCCTCTGCCCGCGAGAATATGATATTACGATGTTTCTGCATCCACTTCTGTATCCTCCTTTATTTCATTTTAATAACTCGAAGGAAGCTACGTTTCCAGACTACTGTTCGATAATTCTAAATAAATCTATCGATTCACCGGCATCGTCTGGCTGTGACATCCCATTCCACTGCGGGCCGCGACCGAACGGTCGCTAACACTCGTTCCCCTGCCTCCTTTGAAAGACAGTTGAATAGAATAAAGGTATACGATGAAAAGGACGGCTCAGGCGTCCCTTAAGCGTATATCTTTCCCGTTTGGTCGTTATCGAAGCTGAGCCCGACGAAGATGTCGTCGATTCGGGGTTGACGAGGCAGCCGTCGCATCGGCTGTAACCCAGTGATGTGGCTTAAATTCCAATAATGCGAGATATGAGTAGCGGTGAACGCTGTTACACTCGGGGGGTCCTACGATATGACCCATCTCCTTCTTCGGCGTTCACTCACACATTCCTATACACAGTCAGGGAATAAATGTCCCTTCGTCTACTCGTTCCTCGAGCACCCACGTGCTTTTCGGCTAGGATATAGGGTCCCGGAAATCGGAAAGATAAAGTTCCGTCAGCGTTTTTGAAATATTCTTCCTTTAAAAGCATCGCCGATGCTCGTGCGGTTTTGCTTCCACTTGGAATGAGTTCCCCCCCGTGTTCGCCCCTCGACGCTGCTCCGGTTTCCTATAGAAAAGCTTCGATAAATACGAATGTAATTTTTTTTGCGTTTCTTCTACGAGGGGTATTTTCTTTTTCCCTTTTTTTTTAGGATCGTAGATACGATCGTGATTTCGATGAAGCTTCAACGACAGGATTCCAATCTGTCTCACCGATCGAACCGTCTGCTCGAGCGTAAAAACGAGCCCCTTCTTTTGTTGGAAATTTACGTACACCGTGAAATCTATCGGCCACATTTCCCATTTTGTTTCCTGTCTCCTTTTTGTTCCTTTTTCGCATTGTTAACCAGCGAAGTTACACGGCAACGCGGGCTTGTTTACGTTTTTCACTCGGCTGTTTTTAACCCCTTCTCGTCCGGACATTACGTGGCCGTTTTCCCACGGACGTTCTATATTTTTCTTTCGCCGTTACGTGTGTTTCTGGCCGTCGACGGAAGTGCACTCAAAAATGTCGACCGCTGTTTCCGTGTTCCGGTCTGCCGTCGTGTTCAAACGTTTACAACGATGGCCGGAGTACGTCATCGTCACGCGTTACACAACGGCCAAGAATCGTCTTCGCTGCCCGGAACCGGGGGAAACACGAATGTCTGCTACGGTTTAAATGTTGGCAATTGCACATTTCCACGATTAAAATCCGATAATCTTTGCACCATCCGTGAACGAAGATTGATCTCTGAAAAAATATTCGTGGGCTCTGAAATTCTTCGATCGCTGTCGTGTAACGCACATAAGTACTCCACTGACTGGGAAGATTATTAACCATCTGATCGATTCTATTAACAATTATATTTTCGCTACTATTATTACACTTGTCGCGAGCGAGCAATTTTTCCCCATTTCCGCGCAATTCAGCCCGGCAGAAATGAATTTCGTCGAAACTCAGCGTCGATTGTTTGCTGGAAAAGCAAACGAGACACGTTTGCAATTGCACCGGAAGCTCGTTGGATCATCGGGTGGCTATTTTGTGACCGCGTGGAACCGACTAGCCCGCGCAAACAAACGGGACCGCAGCCTCGAATTAATTGAAACTCGAGTAGCACGTGAAGTTCTACGGACCCGCGTTTCATCCTCGAACGTTCTCCCATCTGGCAAGGCGCACTTACACACCTAGATTCGATGGTGAAATATCTCGGCCGGAGAATGGTCGGCCTCATAAAGTCGCCGGCGTATCGGGCTATAAATTGAAAATGCAGGCCGTACTACAATCGGCCAGGATGCTTTTCCACGCTAGGGGAAGTACTTTCAGCCGCCTAACGCGACGGGTCCCGTGTAAAAGTGTCCTCCACCGAGAAGAAACGCTTCCTCGCGACGGCTATAGACGTCGTATCGGCGTCGTTTCTTTGGTCGTAACGTCGCCTCTACGACGTCGAAAGGAAATTTCTTGCCTTGTTGCGGCGTAACAAACGCTGAACTTTCCGTGACACTCGAATCGTACGTAACGACAATAAATTTTTTTCCGGAACGGATAACAAGGAGAACAGAATCTAGTAGTTTAATAACACGAACACTTATCAATATTATATTCTTGGTTCGTATTCGACATATTTTCACGAGTTGCATAGTGTCGCGTCAATGGGCCGAGCTCGTATTTAAAGTTACCCCGAGGCTGTTCCGATCCCTGGGAACGAAGGTGTCGCAAAAAATCGAGGAACTTTTGATTGACCCGACCAATCGAAGTTGCGTGACGCTGCTGGTAGCACTTCACACGGCGAGTTTCCCTCGTCGATATTCAGATATCAGCCACTAGAAGTACACAGGGTTCGCGACAATTTTTCGCGATTGCTCGACTATTCGTATCCTGGGCAATCCAATCCGGACGTCCCTTCAATCCTTTCGCTCCCATCTCTATCTGTGGTAATTCCAATTCAGCGTCGTCAAATCGGGAGGGCCGATCGAAGTGACTCCGAAATGTGTCGCGTGCGCACTTCTCGTTCTCCCCCTTTCTCTTTCGCATTGCTCCTTCTCTATTACAGAGGGTTGGTATGTAATAGGTACGTAGGTAGGAATCGTATAAAAGGAACGCAACGACGACAGATCCAGCCCCATGAAAATGGCCAGCCATCCGCGCACGGGAACTATTCAGAGTTCCGTGTCTGAATACCTGGGCCGTTTCTGATTTTATGGTCCGCTTATAAACTAGACTGCCTGATAGTTTGCGGCGCCTACGATATTCGGCTGATTTAGTTCGTGCACCTGCACGTGCATGCACTCTAGAGTTCCAAATTGCAAAATACTCTACTCCGACTATAATTATATATCTCCTGACTGTAGATAGAAAAAAAACTCGTCGAAATTTTTCAGCGCATAAATCTTCAGCAACGAATAAGATAAACGTTTACCATGTCACTTGGGCCACGTTTCTCTATTCCGGCTGGAAATTAAATTTTACTGGACCACGCGAAGTCGGAGTGAAATGCATTGCCGTTCAAATGAGGAAACGTGATTACTTCGCTAATGATGTAGTTCTGTGCATAGTATAAAGACACTTTCCAATCAGAACAACTTTCGTTCCATATAATTATTCCGATTCTATTTCACCTATTTGTTACGGCCACTTGGTTACAGTCGTTACCGTTTCATCCCCTTCTGTTTAGATGCAACTAGATCCGCGGCTTATACAGATTTAGATCGTTCACGCAGCTGACGGTATCGATTCGAAGCTTTTCTCTGTTCTCCGGTGAGGGTCGAAATGGGTCGAAATTTTATGCAACGGAAGAGAACACGTATCACGGATCGAGCAGGAATGTCCGCTCTCGCCGCGTGTCAACGCGTTATTCTCCCACCCATGTTACCGTTCCCACCCTCGACGAGATTTTCGAAACGCTTTTTACGCGCACGTACGTGCAAAACCGCCCCTTCCACCCCGACTATAAATGCACGTAATGCGCGCAACCGTGCGTACCTGTATGAAACGTGTCGGTGGCTGTACGCTGCACACCCTCTTTCGCTTATCTGCCGTCTCGTTCTCTCTCTTGGCATTTCGAAATTTTCCGCGCGTGCCTCGAATGCACGCGTGAGCAGGAAAGCAGGGTTACGGATGAAGAATCAAAAATAAGGGATGGTGCGAAAAAGAGGAGTGAAACGGCAAGAGTGAGGGAAACACGGGGGCGGAGAGAGAAGAAGATAGGGTTAAAAGAAGGTGACCAAAGGGAAGGTGAACGACGGTCGACGAAAAATGTGAAAAAAAAAAAAAATCACGAATTGCAAATGCGAGGGCAGCCATCATGGCAACCGGCGGCGCGGCGGTCCGCTGATTTTTATTGTCTCCCACGGTGGGTGCATTTTAATTTTTCAGCAGCCGGATTTATTCGGCTGCCGGTTAAATTGCAAGGGACAGCGCGCCTGATGATGTTTCGCCGATTTATTGCCTAACGATTCCCCGCCCCTCTGGCCCCGGTTTATTTCGCTCGACGAGCCCTCGTCTCGCCGAGCGCGTTGCGTATTGCTCTGTCCCGCTCGCAATGCTGCAACTCGATCGCGTTATTAATCTAAACCTGGACGAATCGACCGGCCGTTTCAGCCATTCGATTATTTTGCATGGAAACGATTGTCGGACGACGAGCACGATTAAAAATAATTCCAAGGGGTAATGAAGGGTATACAAGTTTTTCTTTTCTTCCCTCGAGTGGCCACCGTTTGCAAACTTTCCGTCTGTGAGTGCACGACGGAAAGAGCCGACTGGAATCGCCAAGTAGCACACTAGCCAGTCCACGCGGCCCTCTTTGACGAGGTTCGCGTCAAAGGAACGTCGACGCGTGGACTTTCTACGCTGGGGACAAATGAAAGGGAGAGCAATTTCGCGACTCTCGACGTCTCCGTTAACCAATACGCATTATGTACACCGGCTCACGCACTCGCCCGCTATACGAAGCGTCCGAAACGATTCACGTTCAAAGGCTTTTGTGTCTGGCTGTGCGGGATCCATCGCCAGGACTACAACCTCGAATCTCACCCGCCTCGTTCACTGTTCACGAGCCTTCGTTGCTCGCCGCAGATCTCCAGCCTCTCTTCGTCTCGCATCACCGCCCCTCTTTCCGTTCCTATTCTCGTCTCGTTTGCTCGACGGGCCCGAAGACGCGAGTGGCTGCGACGATATTACTGCAGATTAATCACATCCGCATTGTTGCCTCCCCCTTTGTCGTCCGGCCACTGACAGTCCACCACTATGTAAGCGCGATCAGTAGCCTCGGATAGCCAGCCGGCTACCTGACGAACTTCCTGGTAGGTCAGTGACAGGCGCAAGTACCTGGTTACGCTGACAAACTTGGTTTGTCTTCGTTAGATTGACGGGCGTGTTGATTTAATACCAGTACAAAGCAGCGTTTGCGTATTACTATTTCGTATCATGTCGTTCTCGACTCGCGTTTAAGAGTTCACGTACTATTACCGGCGAACTTTATTCCTTTAGCAATTAATTATTCAAGCACTTCTTTGCGGGCGGCTGTATTAATACGGTAAATCCTCGTGCACGCGAGAGGATAAGTAACTTGAGATGCTATCGGTGGCAGAATTTATAGAGTTATCAGAAAGCAATGAGAGCGTCGCAATCTTCGAATAGGAATATTCGATCTCTAGATAGAGGAGATATCTTCTGCAATTGGTAGGGAGAAGACGTCGGATCTCTATCCGTTCCACGATCTATCCTACGAAGTCTACGAGTCGATTGCCCTGTAGAGTTGCGGAATTTCCGATTTGCGAGCGGTCAGGGGCATACAAAGCGGATTCCGTTTTTTTTTTTACGACGAGTGTCTGTCTCGCTTGGGCACCCTTTCGGGTCACGATTCACTGTAACGACGGTCCCGGTGGCCTGTAAACGAAGCCCACGAGAGTACGCTGCCACGACTCGACGGGGAGCACCCGTTCTTTCTCGTAAATTCTTTATGGTTTCGTCGCGGCGTGACCTTACTACCCGTGTTTCTTTGCCACAGGATACTACTCGCGTGCACTTTGTTGAAGAGACGCTTTATAAGCGCTTATTGCCGTTGAGTGCAGACTGCAATTCATGGGAAATTGCGGGAGAAAGAATTGATGCGATCGAGAGGACCTTTGACAAATCGGAAGCGACGAGCATGTTTGAAGGTTACTACATTTCGTCGACATTCGTTTGCTTTTATGCCGAGCTTTGTCTGTCAAATGTTCATGGAAAATACGCTGGCTACTTTACAGGAAACGTGTGATCGATTTTGATATTTAAACTCGAGCGACATAATTTTCAAACTTCGAGAACGACATTTTATCGTTGTCAAGCAGACAGGAACCGATCATTAAACCACTGACTTCGCTCGATCAACTCTCGCCAGCTTCAAGAAGTGAGACTCCTTTCTTTTCAAACGTTGCGAGTAGTTTCGTCCGTCCCTGTCGATCTTTCGGTCTGCTCGCGACTCTTTGTCTTCGTTCAGAATCCGACGTCAAATTAGCGCAGTTTGCGCTGCTCGCAAGCCCGGGTGCAGTATCTTTGTCGCGCTTAAGAAAGTAACTTGATTAAAACTTTAAAACGAGCACCGTGAGAGGAGGGGAAACAGCCACCGCGAAGATGGAACTGAAGCGGATAGTGACAGGAAACATGGCGGGAGTTAGTGGTCTGGTATCAACGGGGGGGTGAGGGATGGGGTTGGTAGAAAGGGTTTAAACGCTATTCAGTGTTTTCGAGGTAAATTGATGGCGGGAAGATAGAAAAGATAGTTTGAAATTACTATAGCATCAACGATGTGAAAGATTGAAATTTCACCACCCTCCTGTTCTCATCCCTTTTCATTGCTGCTCCTTTGATGGGAGTTCTTTGAACACACCCCCCCGTGTTTAACTTTCACGACTAACGTGCAGAATACCCAACAGTATCTGTTCGCCTATTTCGCGTGGGAGATTAAGAAATTTTCAGCACCCTCGTTAACCTTGCCTTAAAGTTGTTGCCATTATATTTTGCGTTTTAGAGATACGCCCAAGCTGCATCTAACCCTCCACGCAATTGTAATAGTGTGAATCATCATTATTATTAGTCTGTATATATTGTTCTTTAACATTCGGACGTAATAGCGGCGTCACAAGAGTATGTATTAATTCGTTTAGTTATTTGGGCAGATATTACTCAGTATTTCATTGCAATTACATTTAACTAACATTTCATTACGATTTTCGTCATCGTTCTCGTGCATACCCCCAAGACGGGGTCACATCGTTGGCGTTTACTCGTTGCAAATTTGCCTCGTTATTTCTTGCAAGTTATTGAGAATTTATGTCCGCCGCGTCGATTAAGAAACTTCTCTCGTTAAGCTTCCATCCATTTGTGTTACAACCAACTCAAAGTTCTCTGCTACTTCTTTCATATTTTCGCCCCTTCGCCGGTGTAATTCTTCCGAAGCATCGACGAAATTCCAACAGAGTAAAGAAGTAGAAAACAAAGAGGCCCAAGGAGACCTGCAAGTAAAAGCCGGGAAAAGAAAATCGGGTGGCAATATTCGGTAGAGAACTGGCACGGCTGTAATTGAAGGCAACCGAACAAGACGAGGCTAATTGCGCATCCACGAATAACTCGTAGCAAAGATGAGAAGCTCACCGTCCAGAATTTATACACACTCATTTGCGCCGATTGATCATACGCTCCGTCGAGCGAAAATACGTCACGCCAAAGTACCTCTAAATTACTCAAGTGGTCGTGAGTGTGCACTCGAGAAATTGCAGGATGCACGCTCTGTACTTCCTTATCTGCTTCCGGTTTCCCGTAGCCGACGCATAATCGCTGTGGGGTTCGCCGATTATACCGCTCCGAGGCTTCTTAATTTCACTTAATATTATAATGTGTCAATCGCCACGCTTTGGAGAACACGAGGTTAACGGTTAACCGAACTTTCCCATTAACAGAATGTTATTTTCGTTGAGAATACAAGTTTGTAGGGGATGGAAAATTGTGGGCACTTTTTTGCAAAATTTATTCAAATTAAAACATTTTGTACGGGCTCCGAGGAATTTTTTTCACGACTAAAATCGTCGGGGATTGGAAGCTAGAAGTCTCCCCTTTACAACGACCACAGATAAATTGATGTACGATTTTTTTTCTACTACTTTCACCCACTTTGAATGAAGCCATGCAACCTGCCAGTGATGTAGCTTAGGTTACTCGAAAGCCGGTATTTCACTTTTCTTCAAAGTGCGATAAAATGGTAAAAAAAATTCGTACGACAGTCCGACTAGGCTCATTTTAAAGGGCAAAGTCTCTACTTTGAGAGCCCATAGCTCATTTTCCAGCAAAATTTTTATCTGCACCATGTAACTGTTTCTGAACAACAGAAGATACATTCTGAAATATCGGCTCGCAGTTTCTGCTCGACCAAAGTATCGTTGCCTAACGAGAGAACTTTTCGAAGGTTGGAATGAATACTGAGGAGAAGTTTCATCCCTCTGTAAGTGGTCACAATTGCGGTGGTGACTCGGGACAAAGTGCAGCTGCAGGCTGGTCGCAATTCGAAACATTCCAGCTAGACAGCGGATAACAATTCCAGGCGTCTTCCTTTCCCCTATCGATCTGTCTGAATTCTTCTCTCACAAAGGGAAAAAAATAAAATTCCATTGAAATGTTTTAATAATCGTCGTCCCTCTTTCATTGCGCCACGCCGCGAAAAATCGTGCTCCTAATTGAGTTATGCAACTTTTAATTGCGTCACTTAGCGTTCCACGTTGAAACGTGAATCATCCTGCGAGAGAGTTCTTCTGCTATTATTCTTATCGTTGACTTTTTGTTTTGCCTCGAAGCTGTTTCTAAAGGGGAGTGGTCTTAACCGTGTTCTAGTTTCACGGAAAGTAGGCTCACTGTTCCGAGCGATAGTTCTTGAATACTTCACTGTGTTCTGTATATTACAATATATTCGACATATTTATTTTTCTCTTTCGCTGTTCTGCAGCCTCGTTTGTCACGCCTCCAGTAAAACGATTCTGATATTACTGTATCGAGACTTATGAAATCTTTCCACCTATAACGGTTATCAGTGCCGAGACCTGTCAGTTATGAAGTGGCCATCGGCAGCCTCCCATCGATAGTAGTTTCTAGTCTGGACGGCAATAAACCGGAAGAAAGCGGTCGAAGGAGAGGAATGGAGAAGGCTGTCGTGCCAAACTTAACTGTTTTCCTTCGAAGTGGTTTTGTGCCAGGCGGCACCCCTCTCGTGTAGCAATAAACTGGCTGAACGGTCAAAGGTTCTCAACTTTTCATTTCGGGGCCGGTAATAGAGTCCCTGTTCTTCACCGGGGTAGGGGTAAAGGTTTCGAGGAGAGCTAACAAACCAGAAGGTAAACGGGAGGTAAGGCGTAACAAACCGCGAAGGGGACGAGGAAAAATGTGGATAAACAGAGGTCAAACTCGCGACGGGAAAATATTGGTATTGGTTTTTCTGTGGGCGATTTTCTCAGCTTCTTCTCATCCTTCCGTTTAGCATTAAGTAACGCGAAAATCTTCGCTATCGAAATCGAAGGTTGTGTAGAATCTACAATCTTTTGTCTAAACTTGTGTACTTTGCGAAAACTTGGATCGATCCCCCTCTCGTGGTTCGTGGCACTCATCGTTCGATTAAATTGCAGCAAGAAACAAACGATTCCGGAAAACGTATATTTGGCCATTCCTTAGCTGGCTAGATAGCAGCGTTCCGCCACATAAATCCATCGTCTTTCGTACACCTTAACGACACCATTAGCAAGAAAACGAGCAGACGCACGGACGGAGCAACGGTTAATGCTTAACGACGTGATCTCGTTGCAAAAGACGACTAGCACGCGGTAAAAAGGCTCGTACCAGTCGAGAAATGGTACGAACCTTATCCAATGGCCCAACTAGCTGATTGGTTCCACACGAAATTGTTTGGCTGTCGAATCAGCCATCCGTTTATTTGTCCCACTCGATTCGGGAATTGTCATTCATTTGACAGAAAACAAATATCCTTTTAAATCGTCGAAATATATTAGCTCCTGCGTGAAAATCAACGGGGTGGTTATTATCGTTGTCTAATGACTAATGACGTTTAGTCGAATTGGGCGCCATTATTGAATTCTAAAGCGTTTCACGTTTATTAAACCGCAATTCATAGGTGAGCGGATCGAGTGTTTCGTTAGGAAAAATCTACGCCCGACACGATTGCGGCGGTTCTTTTCTATTTCCATTTCAAAGGTGGCTTGATTGCGAGGAATCGTTGTATACCGAGTGTCCTCGGACAGTGTTCGTTGATTGTATTTCGCTAACATATTTATCTAAAGTTTAAAAAGTCATTCGAAGTAGAACTGGAAGACCAACGGCAGCTGTGCTGTCCACGTCCATTAGAAATTCTAAGTTTATCGCCAGTAAACCGCAAAGTGGGAAGTTTCGCCTCCGTTGGAATCAACGGACCGTTCACCAAGGCGACCACGTCTCTCCAAGACCTCCTCTCTCCTCCATTTCGCACGGACGGGTTCATTTCCTCATTTCGAGAACGTGAATATCGTTATTTTGTTCTTATACCACGGACGGGGCGGGCCTGTGGAACTTGTCCAATGTACTATAGAAGATCTCCGAAAAGTCTGTGGAAAAATATTCGGTCCTTAATTTTCTGCGTACGAGTTATGAAAATATTCATAGTCCGTTGCATGGCATTTTTCCTTTCCACTAATACGTGCTTCAATTCGAACTTTATTTAATAGTGTACTGAGCTTGCTTTAATGAAAATCAATCGTGTTGAAAATAATTTAATGCTGCCCGAGTATCTCTGTAATTCACTGTAACTGCTTTATTAAAATTATTTGCTGCTTGACAATCATATAGGTGCTCCACTGACGACGACGAAACTACTGACTAAACTACTGCAAAGCTCTCAAGCAACGTCCCCTAAAAACCTAGCTTACGGGTCCCATTATTCCACACCCTATTTAATTCACAATTTCTTATTCCCCCACAATCAGCCGTACAATTTGGTCCCGATTCGATCGCAATTATTCAGACTAGAGCAGCTCGTTACATTAACCATAGATCAACACTTCCAATTACCGTGCCAATTAATTTCGTTTCGCGACCTTCCGGGCAACAGGCAATTTAGCCGGCGCAGGGCAACGAGTTATCCGCGTGCCGGCCCGTGTTTGGAAACTTTCGCGAATACGCAATTTCACAAATAATTAATGCATCTCGCGGCAAGATGGTGTTCGACGTTGCTACGTAAACGAAGTTTCACGAACGAACCAGAGGAACGTCGAGCGGCAACAACTTATTACCGGAGCTGCTCGCCAAGAAGAAATTACGCCGGTGCGTTTCACGAATCATTGCGTTCGCGGTAGCGTCTGCGTCGTGACGGTACATTATTCGAGACCTTATCGTTCGCGTGAAAGTGAGAAACGCCTCGCTGCGCACCCCTAAGAAAGACGAAGAATAGAGGGTGATTATCGTTCGGCTCGTATGGAACATGATTTCGAGAATGATTTCAAATGACGCGAATTTGCGGAACTTTCGCGGGGCGTGACGCAAATTGCAATCGCCGGTTACTCGTTTCGCGCGTTCCGTTCAGAATTCGCGACACAGCGACGTCGAATCGCGTGCTGGATACCTTTTATTTAACGAATTTATATTGCCTTCGCTATTTTTCCCCCGACTGGACTGACGGTTCGATTTTTTCTATTTTTTCCCCTCTTTTTTTGTTTCCTCCGCGGAATCATCGTATATAGAGCGGGACAAAAAAAATCTGTGCCACGGTGAAATATGCATTCATCCGACTTTGTCGTGATTCAGAACGCAACTGCGGTGAAAACGCGGCGACAGAAAATTATCGTTGCTGAAAAAAGGAGGGCAAAAAGTTGAGGGATTTTTCTATAAGCGTCCGATGAAGTTAAGAAGTAGCCGGGTCCGTGAGCGCCATGTAAGCACTCGTAGAGAATCCGCAGGTGAGTTCTTATTTATGCTAGCTAAATGCACATTACTTTTCCCGGATGGGCCCGAGAAGTTTCGCTGAAGTTTTTAGTGGACGTAATGGCGCGTAGGAGGACTACAACTTGTCCTCGTCAAATATTTACCCGTGAAGCTCGCAGCATTCTGTTTGCCAGTAATGGATAATGTACTTCATTGTACCATCGCGTTCAGATCGAGAACTTTTGTTAACCGGTTCGAGACTTTATTGTCGTCCAGTTGAAATGAAATTGCGGTGCAGCGTATCTTCTTTGGGCATTGCTAAAATCCATACGTCCGACGTCGATAGTGTTCGTTGGTTGATCCCTAATCCATCGATCACGCTCGATTTTATCCGTGGTTTTTATTTCACGCAGCAACGAAAGAACCACGAGGCACGTGCACCTCCGCGAATGCATTCAAAATAGCGTCAGCAGCCGGATACGGTCACGTAGAACACGGAAACGCAAGATCCGCGTTATTTCCTTTTAAAATACGTCCGTATTCCATAAAACATTGCACCCGAGAGTTTTTGATGAAATAACGACTTCGTTCAGAATGATCTTACCTTTGCTATTTATTCCTTCACTCAGTTTTATCTCCGAATTTTGAATGGTTTTCTTCCCTCGTCGACACGCGAGAGACACCGTTCGCGCTGTATTACTCTGTCAGCGGTTCAGTGTTCTACACAAGAGAAACACTTCCGTTCCGGAATGTCCAGTTGCAAGCAACATCGTGCAAATTATAAGCCCGCAAATTATACACAAGGGGGATGCGCGAGAGTATCCCATTTCGAAAGCTTAAGAATTCGTACGAAAACGAAATCCAAGATACCAGCTACCACAAACACGCGGACCGAGCAAAAGAGAACCGAGAGAAACGAGAGAAACAGGGAAAACTGGGCCAACGAGCTGCCTTAACAGCGAGACTTTTCACCCGAACTCCGCTAGTCCCTCCACGATACACGCAGTATTCTCCTTCTCCTTGCTCCCCGTGCATGTCTCTCGTTCGTTCCGCGCTGGCTGTCCGGTTGCAAGGCAGATTCATTTCGTATTTATTAAATTTCATAAAGCATCCCGCCAGAAAACGACTGTATTTTCCATTTTCTCGTCGACAAGAGCGTGTGTGTCGTGGGAAATGGAGAACGCTGGAAGATGAGCACGCCCGAATCGCCCCTTCTCACCCGCTCGTTTCCCTGTTACCTTTCTCTCCGCCCCTCCGCCCCTTTCTTCTTCCATCCCTTTTCCCTATTTCGCTTCCGGTTGCTTCTGGTTGTTCGCACACTTCCTACTCTCCCGTTTCTCTGGCTACGTGTCATCGTTCAACGCCGGCTGTTTTACATTTAAAAGCTCTCGCGACCGTCCCGCTATATGTATGCATCTCCAAGCAGAGAAATGGGATGTACGTGCGCGATAGAATGGGTAACGGGCAGCTCGACGCCATTCACGCTTGAAGCTGGTCAGTGTTCCTGAACTTGGAATACCGACCAGCTCGAGCTGTTGCTTCCAAGGGAAAAGTTCCAACGAGCCACGGTGATTGAGAGCGAGATTTTTTGCCCCGGTCCACTCGACGGGGAAAGTTCCCGGGATTTTCACCCCTAGTTGATCCAGACTTCCGCCACGAGTGTAGATCTCTTTATTTGGCGGAGTGGAACGATACCGCCGTGTCGATTAGCACTGTGCGCGATGATTCCATCTGTCTGTCTTTTGAGTGGAATATTTTTGTTGCCCCGCGAATATTTCTGTTGCCTCTGCTAAAATATTCGCCCGGAATAATCTCTATGGACCTGTCGCGGAATTTGGAAAATAATCACGAGCGATCCGATCGTCGACGATGGAACAGACCTGTTAGCAGAAAGTTCCCGATACGTAAGCTATTTTTCCATGGCGAACGTAATAACGATAAACGAAGTTAGCCGGAGAAAACGAGGCGAGGCACACTCCTCTCCGATTCCCCTATATTGGAAGTGTTCAATATGGAACTGCAAAATGCCGATACATTACGGTGGCACGTGTACGAGATATTGACCAATGACGTATCCAGTGCCGCTATTATTGGCAAAGATCTTATTGGAGTGGCATCGTGCTAGGTCAGTTTTACGCTCAGACATCTATATTTCGCGGTAACTACGCCGGTATTGAAATTGGAAAAGATTCACGAGCCTTTAAATAAATCCGTCACAGCGACTGTATCAAATGCTGACACGTTTCTGTTTTATCAGAAAGCTGCTGTCTGAGAATTGCTATTCCTTAAATGGCCCGAGAAGAGCAGAATATTTTTCTGTGCCAATTTTACACCTGTTCCCATTTGATTCATTCTATTAAGATAATTACGTGTAACCAGAAGCTTCATTACTTATAAATAGACAAACAATATCGGAGATAAAAATGAATAGACAATTTGGGAACTATTAACACAGCTTGAACATTGTCCGTGCAGAAATTGAGAAACGAAATTTTAGAATACCCTTCTCAGCTACGTTTCACCCAGCCAGCCAACTGAGCCCGACCCTTCGAATCATCGCACTTGAAACACGGAATACAAAACCTAGCCCAACACCTATCTTCCTCGTTAAGCACCCCCAGGAAGTATCAAAGAGGGCTCTCGGGCCAATTATCACAAACTCGCCGTAACTTTCCCGTTGGATTATTTACGTGCGGTTAAATAACGAACATCGAGCCGCGGCGCCTTTCCGGGAAACGACAGGGAGGCACGGCTGCGCGAGCTGTGGAGAAGCCCGCAGGAGTTTCGTCTGCTGGAAAGTTTTCGCGGCTTGCGACGACGCGACGGCCTAAACTAGCAACTCGCATCCACCAGCCTTCGTTCGTCCTGTGCAGAAGCGCATTCTCTGGGCCAACGTCGTTCCACGAAGGATTTGTACGCTTTTAGCGGTAATCCCCTCGCCCTTCGTCGTTGTCAAGCCTCGCCATCCGGTATCGCGACGACCCCCGAGCAATTCAGAACCACCGATCAACCCCCGCGACGACTTCAGTCAGCCGGCAAGGTCCGACGTACGTTGGCGGACACATGCAGGGCTTGGCAGCACTGAAACTCGAGGATTAGTAAAACCCCCGAATTAAATTTTAATTAAATCTAGCTGCTCCAATATGCCCCTACATCCTCCGGTGTACGATTGTCTTAAGTGGATATAGATCTTTGGGGGATCTTAACGGGCACGAATAACGTCCAATAGGTTTGCTGTGTGTGCCTCGCAAATAAATTCAACGTTAAGTTCGAAGTAATATTTGATGCACGCGTACGTGCATGGATGTACGTTGAATTTGGAAAGGGACGAGTGTGAGCGGTGGCGGCGCTTATTTGAGAACCATTAACGCCAGGTAACCACTAGCCCCGATCCAGAAGGATCGAAGTCATTACAGCATCCGCGTCTTTTTTTCTACACTCGTCGTAATGGCTGACATCTGTAAAAGGGAGTGCCGGTACAGAAAAGGGGTTGGCAAATGATCTTGCCGCCATTAATCGCATCGCTGAACCCGGAATCGCTGTCGATGCCTAACGTGGAACGCACAGCGGAACACAGAGATGCTTCTCTTTCTTCGCCCTCTAACTCTTTGCACTTTCTTTCTCTGCCCCTTTCACCCCTTTTTACACCCCTTTCGTTCTTTCTTCTCGCTCTAACGCCGTTCGATTCGTTTCTCGGTTTCTCTCGTTTCCATCGCGTTCAACGTTTCAACCCTTTTTCGTTTTTGGTCGATGGAAGCGAAAAACTCGCATTGTAGATCGGACCGATGGTTCTTGATGAGCGGTATCCGCTTCCGGCCCGTCGAACAAAGCTTCGTTCTCATCGGAAACGCCGCAACATCGTTATCGCCGCAGCGATTCTCCTCTGATCGTGCGTTCGTTTGGCGCGATACGTGGACGCCAAGCAGAGGCTATCGCGAAATGATTGCTTTTTTTTAGAGAGACTGCAGCACCGGTTGATTTCTCGTAATTAGCGGCCTCCATACCTCTCTTCTCTCCATACGTTTCAGAAATTTAAGTTCACGCGTCTAATGAGCGATAGATTAAACCGATCGCAGTACCATGAACGTTATGGGGTGGAAATATTTATATCGTTCCATTCTCCTTTATTTTCCAACACTGCAGGAATTTGCAGAAGTTATCGAGAGTCTGAAGTTTCGTTTTTAAATCGAACAAAATTTAATTGTTACGCAGGGGTGTATAACAAATTATAATGGTCATTTACAGTCTCGAGCAGGCCTTTCTAATTTAAATTGCATCCCATATTTAGCTGACGAATATTATTTTTATAATAATAATTATTATTCCCACTGTTGCAAGTGGAATATACAGTAGACAAGGATAATATCCGTGAACCAAGCGACAGGATTATTTTACTCTGCTCCAATTAAATCTAATTCCGACAGGGTATCGTTCTAGACAATACTCGTGGCCTATTCTGTCAAGAACAGCCGCGTCACATTTCCACGTGTCCTCCGTATTAAATACAGTCACAGTTCCACCGACGAAAGCAGAGGGGATTTTAACCCGCAACGTGCCGTGATAATGTATCGCGGAGACGAAGGAACTAATGAAGGGGTCAAAGGAAATGCCGAAAGGGAAGGAAACGTCGATATCTCGCGATATGTGGCCACTGTATACGATTGTACCCCGTGACAAGATTTATGCAGTACGCGCAATATCCAGATGCTGGAAACAATAGGACCGCGGATAACAATCAGACGAAAGCCTCGTTGGAACTGGCAAACTCGATTATCGTTAGACGATTGGTGAATGGATGCAGGTTTATTTGGGTCGAAAGTATACCGTCTGATTAAAATAAACAGGCCAGCGTATATCTGGTTTGCTTAACGATACGGAAATAGATTGCAGACTGAAAGTGGAATAATTGTAGAACTCGATCGAAGCATTGATTCAATAAATCTGCGCTGCCCACAAATGTACGATAGAAAGTACAGCGATACAGACGGATAGAACTTTCCGTGGAGAGTCTCCGAAATGGACCCTCCAGCAACCACTTAGTGTACCGCAAGCTCATACGCGATTACAGATCGTCTGGTCGTACCTTATTACGGAAATCGTCTCTCAAGCTTCCCCTGTTCGTTGCAACGTTGTCGTTACACTAGTTCTGCGTTACAGATCCAACTTCCGCCAGAGTTGCATTATTTGCCCTGGACGAAGAATCGCACCACTCGCCGAGTCGTTCATGGGACAAATGAAAAGCGTTTTCTTGCTGCGTCCTTAGGACGGGCAGTAATAGGTCGCATTTAGCTGGCGAAAGACAAGCCCGTCGACAAAAATCTTTCCGCGACATTCCATCGCGAAGATACGCCGTCAAACAGCGGGGGGAAAAAAATCCGGGAACGGGATCAAACGAGCGAAGGCGAGAACGAAAAAGCAATTACGCTCGGATGGAAAGGGTGAGAGGTGGTTGATTCTCTCGGAGACTTTGTCCGGGCTCGAACTCGCTTTTCGAATCGTTCCAACCTCCAGTCGGCAAATAGACGTCGCAGACAGTCCTCCAACAAAAGTAATTCCCGCCGAAATGGAAGGGCTTGGGGAGGGGGCGAGGAAAAAAGCGAGTCCGCGGGACTTTGCGCGGCGAATGATAAGAAGTTCGCGCGAAGTCAATCTTCGCGTTTCGACGATGCGGCACACTTTTCTGTCGTGCAATCAGCGTGCGCGTATATACCAGTAAAATGTCACCTTCCGGGCGTAGAGGAGCCTCTCCATTTTCTAGAAATATTCCACAAATTTATGGCCACTCGTGCACGAGCGTCGAGACGCGTTGCCTAAAGTCGCGCTTCAGCTTTTGTGTTAATTTTGATATGACGATTTACGGGGTTGGCGATGTTTAAATAAATCGAATGGTTCTTTCAACCCTTGGAGGGTTTTGTACAAGTTGAAACGGGGGGCAAGAAGTCTATGGGGAAATTAATGGCTATCGATATTAATTTTTGCTCCACGGTTGGGACCAGAAACTGGGAAACGCGACGGTAGGTGTGCTGTTTAAGTTACGGCGTCACCCTCCAGCAACGTCTATTGTTACACCCTAATCCGAGAACCCTGTGGCGTGAAAGAGGGCGACGTGAAAAAGGCGGTCAGACCTTTCATCCCCCTGTGCCGTTTGTCTCGTAGAACAAGCGGCCGCTTTGTTTGCTTCTTAGTTTGTTTTGCGAAATTGTGGCAGTTTCTTGGTGATAGTTAGGAGAAACTATCCTAATGGCAGCCCGTAAAGAGAAGCAGGATAAGAGCGGAGGAAGCTCCACGGTGTTTGCTTTTGTTTTGTTGTTTTTTTAATCGCATTCCCTTTTTTCCCCCGAGAAAAAGCTGGACTCATCTGAGTTTCGCAGTGATGATAACAGCAATAACAATAATAACAATATTATTTGAGAAAATTTACGCGTCTCGTTTAAATGCGTTTAACGGGATCAATACTAAAAAATGTTCAAAATCGTCCCAAGAAAAACTGAACCATTTCCATTTATTTGTATCACTTAAATATCCTCAAGGTGTTAAGGTACCGCCTCGTTAAAATCAACTGAAATAAACTCGCGGTCTTATGGCATTCGAATCGCAGCTACAGAATGAGAACCATCAGATCGTCAGATGTCGAGGTTCACGGTGACGTTGGATAGGGTTGATAGTACAGGGGTGAACGGTTGCTGGTAAACGCCTGCCAGCGATCGCTGCTCGTTTTAATGCGCAAAGCTGGAAAAAAATGAGGCCGTTTGGGAACATGAAAAGCGTTCACCGGAACATGATTTTCGCGATCTCTGTACCGTTTTCACCCCCTCCGTATGGTTAAGGGAATACACCGTCTCTGACCGTTCTTATTGTTCCTCTTCCCGCAGCTAAAATGCTCGAACCGGATTCCTACCCGGTTTTCCGGTCCTTTTCTTTTGTCTTTTTTGCTGGCGGGACGGCCGAGTTTAACGAGTACAGTGACGTTTGATTTTTTATCGTACGTTACCAGCGTCAGGGTTCGTTGACACCGGGAAAAAATGATTGAAAATATTCAGGGACTGAATGGTTTAACTTTTTCCATGAAACATGCTCTACGTTAAAATAATATTATACTACTCTACAATTTATGCGAGTATTTAAACAAAACTTAATGGAACAGGGAATTGTACCAGTGTAATACTTATAAATTTCTCTATTTTACCTTTTTCATGTTTGCATTTTTTTAAATTGTATTCAACCTACAAAAGTGTTGCTCTATTTTTCCCGCTTGAATTATTTCGTTGCTTTCAATTTTTTCAAAAGAATTGCGGAAACATGTCGCTGAAAAAATCATACCCAAATACACCCGCCCACCCCATAAAGTATTCACTCCTCGCGGCCATCGATGGGGTCGAATTTCATTGAGGCACGACGAACCAATGAAATTCGTTCGTTATCGATTCACAGAAAACTCCGTCGTAGTCGGTGGATGGGACATGGAAGAATCAAGTTATCGTTACAGCTAAAACACTCGGGGCCCTGGCGCACACAGAGGGTTGAAAGAGCTCGCAAAACGAGGGAGGAACTATTCGAAGAATCATTACCGTCGTTCGTGGAACTTTCACACCTTTCGGAATTCTTTCGGAAAAGCATTCGCCCTCGACGGGGAAACGCAGCAAAGGGAAGGTGATATCTCTGCCCCCGCCGTCTCCCTTCAACCATCGTCTGAAGCGTCAAAAAGAGCAGGAGCAGCTTTTCGATTTCCGTACCACTTTGCCCCATTCACGAGGGCCAAGAGACGCTGCGAAAAAGGGTGGTCGACTGCTCTTATTGTCCTCGTCGTTCCCCGTAACGGTCTACTCGGATTTCCATCCGGCTTTCTTCAGCCGTTTCTCCGTTCCCTTCTGTTTTTCCAACACCTTCCTCGGCGATCGCTGTCGCAGTTGAAATAATTGTTACAGCACGCGACTGCTGGTTGAACGGCGGTCGGTACGACCAGTGTCTCGTTAGCCAAGCTCCCGATCCATGTCAACCGGAAACTTGTCACCCCTTCTCACCCTTTCTCTTCTTCGTTCGTCTAATCTGGACGCGAAATCGAACAGCTTCGACGCCTCGTTCTTCATTCGTGTCACTCGACACAAGTTTCACCATTCGCTCAGATTTACTGCACAGAACGGTGCTGATGTGCGAGATTTTTTTATACGCAAATCTATGTAGAATAAAGGGAAACGCAAGGTTGGACAAATGAATGAAAAGTGATAGGAACAGTAATATTCGTTAAGTTTAATGGCGAGCTGGATCTGCATATTTTATTTTACGAAAGCATCGAGGAAAACGAAGCATCTTTCACCTGAGAACGTTTATTCGAAAATGAATGATAATTATCTCGGGCGCGATTCCGGCTCGTTCTTCCCGTTGTTTAATTGTCTCGTCCGGTGTATCGCGTTATGGCCCGTAAACAGCGCATGATACACGCGCCACGAATTAATGCAGACGAGTTTCTACCCCCGTGTTCCGCGCGCGTTATTTTTCTTTTTATGTAAAACGAGATGGACCCCCATAAATTTAGTCGTAGCCACGGAGGCAGTGCCGCGACTTGCGCGTCTCGATGCGCCTCTCCGTATTTCACTCGCTAAACGATCATCGTTACGATTTTCCAACATTTCCATAACAATCGAACGGAGCCAAACAGAAGATAATCGAGCATCGAATTATCATCATGAATTACCTATGAGAAGTATCTCGTGCCTTTCAACTCCAGCACCATCCACTCAGCTGGCGATAGCGCACGCGAATCGTGAAATGAAAATAAATTGTCCGCTCGTAAACGGGGCCGCCCCGTGTTACACGATTATCATATTATCCCGCAGCCCTTAATCATAGTGAAAATACTGAACGGAGCGCCGGGCCTTAATTCCCTTTACGAGAATCTCGATTAGTATCCTCGTTACGACAGCAGCCGTATATTCTCCCTTGCCCCCTTATTTCCTCCTATACGAAGATAGAGTAGCAATCATTCCCTTGAATTTTGTAAGAATCCGAGGGGAATCTGTCACGTTCCGCCGATAGATCGGGATGAAATCGAATCAGCGATAAATTTATTACGCAATGACCCTAGGAGAGTGGATCATTTCTGTGAAACGGCGATCTCCACGTACAACACCGACTCGGAAGTCTGCGAGCGGCGAGAGATTTCGAAACGAGGGAACCGAATCGAGGATCCCCCGTTTTTCGAGGGTGAACTAGTTTGCTGCACGAAGAACGGGGGTGTGCGGGGCACGAAAATTTTCGCTACGTGACTGCCTTTCAGATCTTCTCCGAACCCTCGGAAAATTTACCCAATCCGGGCGTACAAACTACCCTGGCTCCGGCTATACCATCAACATTCGTGGCCGGACATTTATTTGCTAACAAGCGAGCGAAGCAACCAACCCCTTCGTCCGTATTACCGAGCGAGCGAACTTTTCAGAGAATGCACATGCACCTGTGTACAACATTAACTGCATTTGCTATTCACGGGGCAATGGTTACTGACGAGCTACAGAGAAAAGCTTTTTCAACGTAAGGGGCCCGTCGCGCCAGCGCCTGTTATTTACTTTAGATGTTCCCGGAGAGGGACTCACTCGTCCTTCGTTCTTCAATTATGAATGGGCCGGAACTCCCCGCGTGTTTCCACGATAGAATATCGATACTGGATTGCCCCTAATACGTAGTTGCGCCGCGAACATTAACTAAAGTTCATATGTTAATATTTCAAATTGAGCGGCGGGCATAATGGATAGCTTCCAGCCGGTACACTTATTTGACGCGGTATATTTCTTTAAGTGAAGTGGGATACTTTTAATTCACGCACGAAAAGTAGACGCACGATGTTCGTTCGTCGGGTCGGATGGGCATAGTAATTTAATAAGCAAATTATCCACGAGATCGTGTGATCCCGTTCCTTCCACCCCACACTGAACGCGTGTACGTGTGTGCATCTCTATCACCTGCATCGGCTAGTGTACTCGTGTCTGTTCGCAAAAGTGGAGGGGGGAAATTCTCAAGTGCAAAGTCAAAGTTCGTCGATTCACTTATCCGGGCCGGCAGGCAGGCAAGCAGGCTGCAGTCAGCCCTGTAATCGACGGTAGGTAGTAAATCAAATTTCAACTTTAATAGCCCTCGAAACTTATTCGATTCATTTATGCCTCGCGGAGCGACCGCGTGCCTCGATAATTCCTTTTCCCTCGGTGCCCGCCCTGAAAGAACGGACCCTCGACTTTCGTCGGCCTGTCCTTTTGGAATTTATTAATTCGACGCCTTCGAACGTTCTCCTCCGCCCTCATCAATTTCGACCGTTTTGAAGCTTAATGGTTAACCGATAGGGTGTGGCACAACTCGACGGTACGCCGCCTGAAAAGATTTATTTGCACGCTGCTTCCCTGATTTATCGCTTAACACTGATTGGAAATTTCCCCCGGAGTTGTCGGGCGTCTTAATTTCTACACAAGCCTGACCTTGCTCCACTGTTTTCACGAAACGAGCTGGTGCTCGTGAAATTCTATCCAACGGTCGAGGGTCAGCGCTCGGGGCGATTAAAGCGCGGGGTGAAATATTTTTTACCCTTAACGAAGTAAGTTTAATTAAAAGCCGGTCGACTTTAATCTAGATTTATAGCGTCTCGCGATTGTATCGCGGGTAAACGCTTCGAATTGCCGGGGCACGGCTTGAGTGGCGGCGTTAGAGGCATCGACGAGGGGTTGGAAAGTTAGTTCCACCGTTTTCTAAATATGCCGCGCGAACTTTGCTTCCGTGTAACGAAAGTGATGCATTTCCCGAGCTAATTAAAAGCCGGCTAAACGTCGCCGTGATAAATAAACGCGATGAGTTTTAGCTAACGGGCGAGCGTTTGTCCGCTCCAGGGGAATTGTTGCTTTCCCCGAGGCGAACAGAAATTTCAGCTTGCACTATGGCCTTCCGTTTTTTTATGCCTTTTCGGCCAACATCTAGAAATAATAGCAAATACTTAGATGGCGTTAACGAACAATTGAACAGCTGTCCTATTAATTAATTGCGTGCATCTCCGCTTTCGATTTCGATTTATCTGTGACTCACAGTAAGACTAACAAAAGTTAGAGCTTCGTAATTAAAGGATTGAGGCACAGCGAAAAATTTGTCACGAGTGTAGTATCCCATTACCTCGCCATTCGACCACTGACATCGTTCATATGAACGCTCGGCGTAGCGTTTCCCTCGCAGTAACAGATTAAAGTAATTTCGCTGCGGTCGTGTATCATCTCGAGTGCTTTCCATAATGTTTATTAGACGAATATAGTCCCCAAAGGGGCCAAAGGTGACCACCCACGCAAAGGCTTGCAAGACTACGACGGGCCACGGATCGTGAATTATGGACGATGAATTACGAAAATATGTCGCGAGCTGAATTTCAGCATAGTTCGCTTCTTGTAACAGCGTCGACGCGTCGCGACGCGTGGAGAAGGGTTGCGCACTAAAATGTATGGTGAGATGCTCGGGAATTAATTGAGACTCGCGCGAGATTTCACGACTTATAGCGATAGTACGTAGCCCGTGCAGGTATTATGCAATTAAGGAATTTGGTATTTCCAGTATGGATTTGTTGAAAGGAATTTCGCTCAATTCGTATGAAAAAGAAGGGGCACCGAACTGTAGAATAATCTGTTTGAGTTTTCTTATCGGTTTCGCAATTAAACAACAGGAATTTTAAATGGAACTTGATCTGTGCCATCTTCTGAGATATTCGTTTATGTTCAATCGAGCTTGGAGCAATCAGATGCATAGCATATTTCACGGAGCCTTGATTTTTATTCGAAGTCTAAACCTAGGATGAGAGTTCGCCCCAGAAAGTAGCTATTACATCTCCGAATGTTCCAGTTATTTGTATTTATGAGTAACCGGTCTCGGCTGCCCTTCCAATTCCCGCCACCCTCTTCCCATAAATTCACGCACCCTACAGCGCGCTATAAAAACCAACAATGATATTTTTCGCTCCTCATAATATCGTCCGGTGTTGCGGATCTTCGTAAATATCGAAGTAACCTGCTGGAACGATATGATAGACTTTATGACCAACCCGAACGGCGTTACCAAGCAAGAAGAAGAAAAGAAGTAGCACGAATACGAATAGCCCTAGATAATCAAACGCGAACAGGAGAAAGAGGAGACGGCGCCGATGGAAATTTTGATTCCCGTCACGTTTAGTTTCTTGCAAAAATTGTTTCCGAACGGCACGGACGAGTGGGTGACAGGAATCCCAACGGCGTAGCTTGAAATCTAGAAAATATAAACGCTTCCCTTGCTTTATACGAGTCTCATTCTCGGATTACTTTACCCCAGCGGCGTAATAGTAATGGAGGTTTTCCAACTCCGGACGAATCTAATTTTCCAGACCGGGGCTGATGACGCGCTCTGAATATTTTATCTGTACGCCCGGAACTTTTTCTGCCGCGGAAAGAACCATCGTCGGTACCGATCGGGCTGATCAGATAATGCACAATACCGAAGCCCCGAGATTCTCCATTGTAGCCGGATGATGGGCTTAAATTGATACTCCGTTGGATGTCACGTTATTGATAACAGGCGAATGAAATTCGTTTGCCATTATTTGCCCATTGCCGGCGGATTGTCTAAACTTATTTGAAAAAATGCTTCCTGGAATTACTGAGCATCACGGAATTTTTCTTTAGCATCTTTCCTCGAGCTAGCAGTGTAATCGAATTTCGCGAGCAAATAAACTGTGAAAGTTGCGTGATTATTTTTTGCGAATCTTTCAAAGGAAAAAAAGAAGAATATTAAATATATCTCTCTCTTTAAATATATAATCAAGAATTTCATTCCTTGCCCTTCTTCTCATATGCAAGAAGGGGATACGAAATTTGACGAGAAATGAAATACAAATGATCGCGATGATTCCTTGCAGCCCCTTAAATAGCTCGTCCCGTGCATCTTTCTCAAAAGACCCAACTTCCCAAGAGACAAGATAGACCAATAACCCCGAGTTTCGAGCAGTTCCCGAAAATGGCATCAGGCCCTGAAATATTTCCACTTACGTCGAAAGCATCGTGCCAAGCATACCGTGTGGCGTGACTACGTACAACTTGTACACAGTCAGACGTCCAGAAAGGAGTAGTTCCGCAGGGATATCTGGATGTACGAGCAGACCAGTCTGACTCAAATCGGCTTGATTGGTACGAGCATCACGCTCGAGGCATAACTGACTGACTTCCCGAGCCATTCCGGGGCCATCACGCCGCGCCACCCTCGCCCCTGCATCCCTTATCTGTAATTTATACTTTCAATTTACTGGAACCGGATGATTCTAGCCAATCTGATCGAAAGGTTGAGGCTGCTTGCTCGATTTAATGGTTACGTTCGGAGTCGGGCTCCTTTTTCAATTTCACACTCTATCGGAATCATTACGGTCTTATTAAGGTCTTCCTCTTTAAGCCCGCGCCGTTTATCGTACGATATTTAAGAGATAAGAGTCTCAAGCAGTCACCTGGCCAGCTGAATCCAGCGAATCTAAATTACGATCCAACGTAAATGGATTGTTGTCTGAATTTGAGGCAAAGGAATCCGTGTATTTTCCCAAGGAATGCCGCGGCCAAATTTTAAATTAGAAATCGACAATCCTTGGCAAGACAGGTACATATATATATATATGCAGCTGAAATTTCGAGAAACAAAGTTGCAAAAGAGAGTTTATCTTTGACTTCCACGATTCTTCTTCAATTACAAAGTCGGACAGGTAGTACAGCGCGGCGTTTATCAGCGTTCTTGTTCAATTTCGCCCAGAGGCAGAAAGTACGGGGACCCAACGCGCAAAAGCGATAAGAAAAATTCAGTTAACTGAAATTCGTTCGCGACGCTCGAAGCAGACTGTCGAGTCACTTTGGCGAAAGATAATTGCTCCGTGGACTAGAACACCCTTGTAACTGACGTGGCGGTGAAAAGCGAGGAAGCCGCGAGAACCTCTTCCGATTATTCTATCTCCTTTTCCAGTTCTTCGGCGTGGTTCTTCGATAGAAGACCTCATTTCCCTCTTCATAAAGGACGTCCACCTTAATGAGCGCGCCGCCTGTTTGCTCTGACTCTTTCGGGAATAATTTCGCTCTGGAAAAGTCCCGGCCCCGAACGCCAGTTTGCTCGCGCCTTAATGCAAAAATAATAATTAGGTTATTAGTGGCCGGCGGAAACGGCTCGATCAGAGCCTGGGAAATTGCATTTCCTTCTTCCTCTTCTTCTTCTTCCTGGCAAGGAAGATCCGTCCAAGGATCTGGAAAAAAAACAAAAACTGGTACTAGCCTAATGTACGTGGCTGGAGTTTGAAATCCCGGCGGAATGGAGATAAATGAGATTAATCGTGATGTTTGTCGCTTGGAAGGGAAAACGATTCTTCTTTATACAGTTTTACGATGGGATTTCACGTGGTCAGGATAATAGCCATGCCGTAACTGTACGTGTGTATCCAGCTGCTCCTCAGAGTTTAGTTCAACTTGTATCAATTGTAACTAAGTCAACCTGTAGATTAAGCAACTTGCTTAGAAAGTTTTGTTGACATTCGCCTTAACTAAACCGGGTT
This sequence comes from Nomada lathburiana, assembly GCA_963667235.1. Classification (NCBI taxonomy): domain Eukaryota; kingdom Metazoa; phylum Arthropoda; class Insecta; order Hymenoptera; family Apidae; genus Nomada; species Nomada lathburiana. Next base: position 12,022,693 of record OY763903.1, read on the forward strand.
ACGTTAAGTTGGATACAATAGTAAAGTGGCACAGTTGCGTCGAATACGCCATAGTAATTGTATTTTATAGCAAAAAAAAAAAAAAAGAGGAATGACCATTTAATTCCGATGACATTTTTACTGCGCACTAGGATACCGAAAGTTAGTAACGTTAATGCAGAAATAATAACTGGGTTAATACTCTCAGACGTGGCTCGCGGCTGGTTAAGAATTCTAAATTCGTACCGCGTCTCCGCGAGCACGGAAACTTGGCCCATAAAGCGTGAAAGACAAAAAAAGTTTCGTCGTAAAGATTCTACCTTGGTAGAACTGCCGCGCGGGATGACCAATTACGTGTAATTAAAGTACACGTAACCGCTTGATTAATAATTTCCTCCTTAATCTGCGCAGAATTCCATCGAACTCGAAATTAATTTCTAAACCCATACGTTCCCCGTAGTTTGACGAAACGGTTCACTCGACAATTGTACGACACTTGGGAAATAAATTTAACGGTCGCCAAGATCCAAAACGAACCAGTGGGTATCGACGAACGAACTATTTGCTCTTTGTCCTCGTGGAATTTTCTACCCGTCATCTTGCGAAACTCGCCCCCTCGATTCACCCCTACTTCTGGTGGCAATTATACGGTCCGAAATGACGCTCGAAGGTCTCGTCTCGTCGTCGACGTTGCGACCGGATTGGATAAGATCTCAAAGGGATGCCAGCACGGTTTCATGGTTCGCGTGGTACAAAAAGGTAGAAGAAGCAGCCGGTAAATTCGCGATATTAATTCGCAGCGCGGGTGACGCTTTTCACCCGGTGACTTTCCGCGCGAAAACTCTCGCGATGGCGGATTTTAACGAGCGGCGACGAAAGAAACGCCGAAAGTGCTGGCATCGTCGTTAATTAGCCTGGCAATCCCCTTTCGGCGGGGCTAATGTGCGTTGATTTACGCGTGCACCGTAGGTGGAGAAACTGTGATTCTTGAGTTCGGTGGCTCGGCCACCCTTGCCGGAGTTGCTTGAAACATTTTCGTTCCGTAGAAACGATACATTCAGCATTCGGACAATCGTTTTGCATAATGCGATCGATTGCGCTTCAGCGGTGAAATTCACTGTGCCCTTTATTTTATTCTGATCGCCGGCACAATGTTATTTGCGACACGGTTGCGTCCGTAACGCGTGGCCCTATTATTTCCAGCGAATTACTGAACAGCAATCGACCGTGTTACCGAAGTACGAATATAATTCAGCGTAATCCAAGCGTGTATTTGATTTTGCTACTGGAAACAAAGCAACATTTCAACGGCGCTCAGCTGCATTCCGCAAGATAGCGATAACCCTAATTAGCCATCTGGCATGTACAATATTTCGCTGCGAGTGTATCGGTATCAATTCCAATTTCCTTCACGCTTCAACACCAAATAGAATTTCGCACTTATAATAGGAATGGTGCTTTGATCAATTCTATAAGCACCCCGATAGTTGAGATACATATAACGATGCGCAGTTGTCTGTCGTTCTCGAGTCGAAAAGAAAACCGGAATTTCATCAGCGACACAGAACCAGTTGGTCGTCAAAGAGATGCCAGCACTTTGATGGTTGAGACGAATAAAAGAAAACGAGAGGACAGTAGCTGGCATTCCTAATTCGAGTCGTTAACCCTTCTTTCCATGCGAACGTTGGGCCCTAGTAGAACGGGCCCCTTGAGACTTTTGCAGTCCTCGATTCCTTTAACTTCTCTTCGTGCCCCACTGCGTCGTTCTCCGCCATCAATACTGTTTTTCTTCTTCTTCTTCTTTTGCGTCTTGTTCTTCGGTTGGTTGGTTCGTTCCTCAGCTCCCCTTCGACTGGTCGACTGCGAGAAAGACTGTCGGTAGCGGCACGCGCCCGAGACGATCCAAGAATATTAAATTCCCAGGACTCCGCATAAATTAAAAGATAGCGGTTTTCTACTCGAGCTGCGTATAAATTTCGCGGGAACGAACGAATGGAAGGGAGAAGACGGTTCCTTAGCAAGACCTATCGCGGCGATTGCCAGCCCTTTCGTATTCCATCCACGTCCATATTCGTATCTGTGCCCTGCTCCTGTGTTATCGTTCCTCTTTGTAGATTGTTGTGCTTCGCGGAGTTTACACAATTCATCTTCGAAGCGAAATGAGGATGCAAAAAAGTTATACGTATAACAATTCGTACATGATTTTGCAAAATGGAGTAATAGAAGCTTCCGATACCCTCGAATATTTCAAGCAACATGTTAAATGAAAAACGCCAGCGAAAAGTTCCGTCGTAGAGTTTCAGTAAGACGGATGATTGTAGAACGTCGACCAGCAACGCTTGCACATCATAGTTTTCATGGCATACGCGCTGCTGTGTTCATGGAAGAAGAATCCAAGCAGTTCTAATGACGCGTTATTCTTTCATCCGGCGACACGTTCGTTTGCGTTCTCCATTTTTAATCACTTTTTCGCTTGCGTGCGCGCTTAATGCACGGAACCAGAGAATGTTACGAAATTGAGAGCCATGGTGAACAAGCACAGGCACACAGTAATGTACACAGAGCGTGGAGCTACACCTTGCCCGATGTTAACCACGTCTGCGGCACATTTAAATCTCATAATTCAAATACGCTCCCCTCGACGCCACTCGCGGAACATTTTTCACTACTTTCTCGTTCCTGTCTCCCTCTTGTTTCTCTTCCATTACCTTATTTTCCTCGCTTCTACATGCATATGCGTATTACCCACTTCATGCTTTTCTTTATTTCCCGGGATTCTCCCACTCCCTCATCCCTTTCTATTGTACCAATGTCGAGAGATTTCGTGAACGTTTTGGAAGCCGGAGTTCTCGTTCCTCTTCTGAACGATCTATCTTTCAAAATGACTTACTCCCGCGGAGAAACTGGCAAGTTGAAAAGTGCACGAGGGAAATTAGAATCGGTCTAATTGCAAGACTTGTGGAAGCAAAACTTTTCATCCTTCGTGCTGTTGAATGAAAAACAAAAAGAGAAAAATAGCCGAAGGAAATTAACGAAATCGAGGGACACGGAAAATCAATGGTCTCTCTGTTCGCATTCCCAAGGGTGCGCGTATATAAATCTTGGGAAATCGCGATCACGGACATGCGAACGTGAGAAAAATCTTCATTGGATGCCACGGTAACTCGGCTATACGATCCCCGTCGACATTCATCATATATTTTTCCCCTCTGTGTTGTCCGCGACGATTCCTCTCACGCGCTGCCCTCGTCGATGTCCATCGACGGTTCGTTCGATTTTTTCGTACCGATCATCGACCACCGAGAATCGCGTGATTTTTCCACCGACCGATATAAATCGACGTCTCTGACCAAACTCGAAATTCGAACCGCCTCGATGACGCTCGAGAAACAAAGAGACTAATTGAGACGGTTAACGTTTTAAAGCCTCCCGTCATCTGTTTTTAGTGGCTACACAACTTTATTTTAATCGCCATTGCGACTATGACGTTTTCAAATGATTTTTCACATCTTTCCGCTCGTTCGCGGAGACGCTAGCGGATCGCTGGAACTTTATATTCAGCAGCGACAATCCCATAAATCTCTGCAGCCTTTAAAAAAAAAAGAAACAAAAAATTCTACCAACCCCTTTCTTGTGACGCTCACGCGGAAAGAAAATCCGCGTGACGATCATGGTCGCGTCGCGTTTAGATTTTCCGGGGCACTAACATAAATTGGGCCAGAAGAAAGAGGGGCAAAAAGATAGGAGACATGCGAGGGACGTATAGAACGGGAGACAGAGGGAATGATAGAAGAGTAGGATACCGTGGGATGCACACAAGTAGAACCGTCGAAATTTGAATATCCCCCGCAAATTTTCACGTGGATTTTTCCTGGCCACGGCCAGTCGGGGGAGAGAGAAAGATGGCACGGTTTTTGAGGTCTCGTATTTCGAGCTGATGAGAAGACCGCGTGCACCACTGGCAGAAACCGCAGAAGCTACGCGTGGAAAAGGCAGATATAGCGGCGGGCGTGTGGCAAGCCTGCGCGCGAGTGCCTTTCGCTCTTTGTAAAAATTATTCCAGGGGAAAAATGTCTCGCATCTCCGGCCTCCCGTTGCCCGGTTACGAAACGGCGAGATGCAATTTCTGAATATGTACATGTACATGCATTTATCTGTATGTACGTGCCAGCCCGGGTATTCTAGTTTACTCCGTTAATGAAGGAGAATTATGGAACGTCCAAAGACGCCAATTAAGCTAATTAATTTTATCCTTACCCGATTAACTTGGAAATCCTTATAATTACGGCAAACACGTTACGATCAGTCGTTACGCTACTCGGGTTCTCTTCATTTATTGTTCCTTCGATTGGATTATGAGGGGCTGTTTGCAAGTTGCATTAATTTTAACAATTGCTGATCTTTCTGTTTCAGGTGAGTCTGCGTTTTGGTATTACTCTTGGGTTAACTGCTCCACGCTCTCGAGACGATGGTAAGTCCGTTTTGAATATGGTCCAGAGTACTTAGTTTTAGTACCCGGTATTTTGAATTTAAAAATCGCGATTATGGAATCGCAATATTCTCTACGATCTGTCACGTTACTTCAATTGTAGAATACCCAAAAATTCTCCCATTATTTCCAATTATAGCAATTACAAATATTTTACACGATCTATGCTGACGTTACTTTGAAAGCTCGTACAAGTATCCACGAGCATCTAGTTTCATCGACATGCTTTTTCACCTCAAGATCTTTCCCAGAAGCACATCACAGGGTCCAGCATCTCTGTCTACAACTTTATACCTCTTCCAGAGACCCGCGGCACGGTTCGTACAATACGACCATAACGGCCCGGTCAAGTTCACGTGTCCAGGTGACTGACGCCGCGTAAAAGGGTTAAACGGCGAGAACCTGACCAACGAGATCCACATTCTTCCCGACACTTCTCCCTGTCTGCTTCTGAGCGCAGAGCGACCTGCCTTGCATGTTTACTCCTCCCCCCCATCATCCCTCTTTCTTTCTCCCTTTCTTTCCCCGACGGTCCATCTTCACAGTGACTGGCTTGCTGCACGCAGTCCAGCAAGCGTGTTCTCACTTTTCGTGAAACTCACTGATTTATCACCCCTTCACACCCCGAAACTTATTTCTCCGCACTCAGCGTGCCGCAATGCTGGCCAGTTCATTTCGTTCCGCCCTCTGCTCTTTCCGTCGTCGTTCTCCATTTTTAAGCTTTTCTCCCTTGATAGACGTCTTTTTTTCTCTCCCTCGTACACCATTCTCCTTCGACGTCTCCGTTGCCCTTTTTTCTGGACTGTTTCGAGCACCACTCGCAGTCCCCTGGCGCCCCCGTCGCACGGCCTGCACTTTCCGGCGGTCCTATTATTTCCATCGCTAACAGACTCATCCGACCCCTCCACTTCGTGGTAACTCGTTCACGTGGAAGCTTGTTCGAGGGTCGACGAGATCGTGACCTAGACTCGTTTCTTTTCTCCAGGTGGCCCCTTTGCGCCGGGCCACGAAAACTAATCTCGGAATGCGACCCTTCGAGTTTGTTATCGCTCATCTGCTCTTTCGTTACCGCGTCGCCTAATTCCATCGCGTTTCATTGTCTATTTGTTGGGCAAGGTTCGAGGGGGTCGTGCCCTGACGAGAAGAGAAAGTTGACTGGCGGTGGAAATTAAGCGATAGGACGGTACGAATTTTACTGTTCAGTGGCTTGAATCATTTTTGTTCGAATGAATAATTGTCCAAAATTGTTTACGGGTCCCGTTGACCTCGTGGCAAAAGAAGTCGAAACGGGGACAAATTCGCAAAATTTCCGTACGGTCGAATATCGTCGAGTTTAGAGCAAACTTCGCATTGGAGATCGAGTGTTTCGTCAACGCTCTTGAGAACGTCCAGCGATTCGGCCAAAGTTGTTCCACCTTCCCTTTTTCTTTTTGCTACTTTGCATATTTCGTTCTGCTGGATTCCCTTATTGCCATCGGTCTAATTAATCCTTGCAGCCTAACCGGGAACAGCATGCCACGCATAAACGGAGACAGAAAGAGAGTAGAGATAGAGAGAAAGGGGTCGCTTTTATAGATAGCACGGCCGTTTACCTACGACTCGTATAAAGAAACGCGAATCTGTATTTTTCTCCACGAGAAAATCGGCGGCCCGGAAAAGGGTTAACGATGAGAAACGTGCGCAGGTAACAGTACGGGGGGGTTGGCGGATGTGAAACGTTGGAGTATCCCGGCCTCGTTATTTACGAGCAGGTGCATTAATTAATTATTCGCGTTCCGTGTCCGGTTCACTCGTATTATCTCGACTGCAAACAATTACTTTAATGCCTTAATACTTCGAGGATGCACCTTGTCCGACGTTATGAATTCGGTTTAAAGCTCGTGCGAATATCGCACGGCAATTTGCGTAAAAGCGTGCACGCGGCATTGCCCGCGAGTGCATGCAGACGGACGACAGTGTGACTCTCGTTTCGCGTTTTCTAGGGAGTTCGTTCCATTATGCTTGAAGCTTGTCTCCGTGACGCGAGAATAGCTAGCGTCACCATTGTACCTCTACCTACCAAGACACCCCGGCGCACCCCTATAGCCGGGATTATTAATTACGTCTTATGGGCGGGGGGGGAAAAGTTTTGTCCCCGCTCAGCAGAAACAAGGAGCCGTGAACCCTTCGCCCCTGTGAAATATAGCCGTCGGGCTGGCGCTCGCTGAATTTTGACCGGGGAATGCAGATGCTTCGGGCGGGAACAAAGAATGAACGGTGTCGTTCTAAGTGGCGACTGTTTGTCTGACAAATTTCTCTACTGCGCGACCGCGGGCCGGAAATTTCACCGTTTCGGATTTAATTCGCGGTGCACGGAGGGAGATGGGGGAGGCCGTGGCCCGTTTCTTTCCCGACGAGACGATCAATTAATTAAACGAGATTAAACAGCAACTTATTGTATTACCACCGAACGACTACGCGATCCACGAAACTGAAATCCCGTTAGGGTATGCAAATTCCATCTGTACGAACCGGATTACACACGGAAGGGCGGACAATAAACCGCGCGACGTTGCACCGATGGTCGCTTTGAGTCTCCAATTTGTCGTCGTCCGTCTCATTCATGATTCAATACTCCTTCCACGTCTATCCAACGAAAGCTGCTACCATAGAAATCGCGGCGGTTCTCCCTCGGAGTCTCCGCCGTCTTATTTGTTCCTTGTACGTCGTGTCCCGAAGCTTTTCCATTCTCATGCCGGTCCCCAGGACACGCAAAGCCGACCGGAAAAGTCAGCACTCCACCCTTGCTGCAGCGTTACGCTCTTCAGCTCTCGGATCATCTCTAATTCACGCTACTTTCTTTCCGAGTTTCTCCACCTTCCCTCGTGCCCTTGTGCCTCCCGGAGAGAGGGGAACGGGTTACTCGGAGAAGAATATAAAAGGTTGCACGATTCGACAGCGGGCATATTGAACATCGTGCACGCGTCGATATAGACTCGTTCCCTTGACGCGTCGAGGAACAGGCTCGAACTTCGATGGAGGAAAGGGAAAAGAATGTGGAAAGTTCTCCGTGCACGCGAAGCACTCGGGAAGAACGCGAACTCGCACGTAGGTCGTTCGTATCGTACGTCGACTTCCATGGTGTCGCGAGTGCCAGGAAGTTTTCCGTTTGATTACCGGAATGCGCCATTAAATCTCGAACGATTATCTCGTTCGAATTAACGACCCCTGCCCCCCGTCAATGTACTTTGCTGCCCTTGTTACAACATTACTGCGCGCAATTTTCTGCACGAAGGAAAGTAGCCCTCTGGATTTTACCTCCCGCTTCGATCGTCATTTCCCCGATATCCAGTTTTAATATTCTATTCTCTCCCCGGTTACCGTGGAACTCTGTCGCCGACCATCGTGACCGGCACCATTCCGCGGAGTAAAAAATAAAAGAAAGAAAAAAAGAAGGAGAGTCGGGGACCCTCCGTTATAACAGGATCCGTCCGAAAAGGGAGAACGTACCTTACGATTTCATAACCGTTGCTCTCACGGTGGCGATTTGCATTTTCCACCGCGATCCGCGCCAACGGGGAAGAACGGAGTGAAATAGATGCCCGCGAAAGAGAGGAACGCGAGCGTAGGGTGCAGCAGCGGCGTGCATCGAGAGTTGAAGCGGGTTATCCGCGCGGAAACCGCGGCGTGGCGCCTCCACGGGGCACACGATGGCCGGGTATGATGTTTGAGCGCATTTGAATATCAGGAAATGAAGCCTCTTGTCCCAGGGGCGTCTCAGCTGCGTGCAAACCGGCGCGGCACGGCGGGAAAGGGAAGAAAGGGATATCGAATGGTGGTGGCGTACGGGAAGGAGAAGGAACGAGATGATAGAAGGCGCAGGAACGAAACGCGACTGGGTAGGGACAGAGAGGGATGAAACGATGGGACGGTGAGGTGAAGGGAACAAGAAAGAGCAATAAGGGACAGGAAGGGAAAGGAAGCCGTTGCCATTTGAATAATACTTTGCATTCAAATGCGAGCACCGATAAAAGAAACGGTCCTGCCACTCGAAATATCCTATTACGAGCCATCATCCTTTCGGTGGCCAGCGCGACAGTGATCGTTTCACTCTCGAGAACTTGTAGAAGGATTCCAGGGGAAGCATAGAGCTTCAGATGTTGTTGCCAACAGCTTGCTTGTATTTTCCTTCTATTTTTTGTTTTCTTTTTCCGTGTATTATAGTAGGGCCGTTTAGGTGACGTGATAAATGAGGATTTTAGGACCGAAATTGCGAATCCTTTTCGAAGGGGTTAAACGTCGTTACAATGGTCGCGGCAGAATTTATGAGACGGCCAGGGGTAGTTGCATTTTTTACAATTCCCGCGGCGCGAGAATACATTCGGAATGGGCATTAAAATGGAAATGCCAGCCGCCGGAACATCTCCATATTCTTCGAGAACCGACCCGCGTTCCCGTAATAAATGTGGAACAGGTGATCCTCCCAGAGTTCTTCGTGATTTTAATGTCCCGCCGTCGAATGAAACAGTCGCCGAGATTTTCGAAACGTTCGCGGAAAACACTTTTAATAACCATCCCGCCAAGGAGGAATCGAATAACGCCGATTAAAATGTCGCAAACTTTTTCCGCTTGTATCAACAGTCACGATCACGAAGCTCCGTGTTTTGTAAACCGGCGAGTGATTCTACGGAAAGCAACTTAGAAAATCCCTCATCAACGATCCGAAGGTTTTTGGCCAAGCGCTACCAGTTCGGCCCGCATTCGTAGAAATCGAACGAAGAGCTTCTCCCTCAGCGGGCAAGGAATTACTCGTACTTTCCTCCGGCTTTTCCTCCATTCACCCCGATGCTAACTCGATTTCTCCTCTGAATCGTCCACGTTGTCCGATTGTACGCGCCGGTGATAGTTATTTCAAGGGAAAGTTCCGCGGGAATACGTGGCTGCGGATTTCTTAATTCACCAGCAACAATTGGGGCCGGTTGATTAAACGGAGCCGAATTGATTCGTGGCACTTGGAGAACGTTCGTTAATCCCTTCCGGGTGAAGAAATATTTGCTCGAGGAAAATTCCCTCGATGGCCGTTTCAATCGAGCCGACGAAAACGAACATTGTTCCGATGCTCGAATTTCGCGGAGAGGGACTCGTTAAATTCGAAGAAAAATTGCACGAGAATGATATCTCGCGATATCTCGTCTGTAGTTTCTTGGGACAAATCACGTATCTCGAAATACGTGAAACGTTCTGGCAACTGTCGCGTGACAACGTGCAACGTTGGAGATAAACTTTCATATGAATAATACCGAGTGCATTCGATTCGGCTAATAAGCGTTGATGCTGACAGGTACGAAAATATTCATGGAGTACTTGCTGCAGCCACGTTCGCGTTGCAACGACCAAATAGTAATGGCCTTTCACGGCGGGGCAAGTCGACGTACCAGCCCGGCAAACTTTCGCGAAAGTCGTCAATCAACGCTGCGAGAATGCTTTGAATTTAATGCGCTCCGGTGCAAGACATCTCCAGATGTATTATGAATTTTTTATCTCCACTACCCGACAATTTCGGCTATTCGTTTATTTGTTTACAACATCCGGAGACATCGTTCGCATAGATACGGTTCCATAAATAGAACCGCTGCCTCGTTTAATAACCCCAATCATCCCGTCCTAATATTGGAACAATTATTCCCCGGTCGTTTTGTCTTCCCGAAAAAGTTGGAGTAACAGAGCTGTGTGGCCGCGGTAGCGTGCTTTGACGCGAACTACTTTCGTTCCCATTTTGAATCGGATTGCAAGTTTTAATGAAATATCCGTAGAGCGAGACCGACTCGCCGCACCATTAAGTAGTTGCTTTCGGTAAATCGGAAAATGGGCCAACTGTATTCCGAAAGCCCTTTGATCCTGCCAGGTTGGCCCACTTTCTTTCCGCTAGATACCACGAATCGAATAATCGCGGATGGTTTACGTGGAAAATGTTAATTGCGTCCGAATATAAATCAAACGGCGGCTGTGTTTCCACCCTTGGACTTTTCGATCTCGTGGAATTTGCAGCCGGAAAATCAATGGCGAAAAAGGGCCGGCCGATCTTTGACATTCAAATCACTGGCGCTGGCCTCGTCGGAAAGGAATATGCAATTTCGTGGAATTTCATGAACGCGTCCGCGGATCACCGTCGATCTTTTTGTTCAACCGTTGGTCGATGTTTTTAATATATTCGCATAAATATTCTCACCCTTCGCAATTTTTTCACGACAATTACGTTCGGGAAATGTTCGTGCCCATGCTATTTCCACGCGAAATACTTCTCTAATAAATTGGCAGGATCGAATCGGTGCAGCGATTCGTTCGTAGCTTTGGATTATGAACGGATACGCTTCCCATCATCCTCCACTAAATTCCAATACCATATCGATTCATCGGTCATACGAATCTCCGATTGAGACTCGAGCAATGACAATTCAGCCGCGGCTGCGTCTTGCGTATCAGTTTCGTCTCCGGGAGAGCTTCACGATCTCGAGGAATCCCCGATCCAACCTCGTTTCGCGACTCGATCCTCTTCCTCTCTATTTTCGGTGCTCGCATTGTGCCAGACTTCGGATACGTATTAGGATCCGACAAACCAGCCTCCAATAATCCTGGACAAAAATGGATGGCTTTGATCGACGGGACTGCTAAAACGAGCGGTACCCGGATTATCGAGTGTATTCATGTCGACCGATGTAATCATGTGCATTTACTATATTCACGATAGGGCTATGTAGGTTTATTGATCTCTGCGAGACGCACAAAATATTAAACGGGTTGAGATATATATTACATTATTTGGGACATTCTGGTATCTACGAACGAATAAGGAAGTATTTTTATAAACTGATACAATTTGTTAGGGAAATAGGGCAGAGAATTATCATAATTTTAAAACCTATCTTGCCATAGTTTATAAATTCCAGTGAGCAATTTTCACAATTTGTCCCGCAAACACGTTGGTCACTTTACGACTTGCCAGATCCCTAGCTCCGTAACAGGCTATCTAAAACCGGAAATATAGTTTCAATAACACTGCCACGACGCTATATCGCGAAACCCGTTGAACAGCGCGTTAAATCAGACTTTATAAAACTTAATACAGTCACCGTGACGGTTTCAACGATATAGCCGGGTTTCGACTGAAGCCATAAAGAAAATAAAACCGATCCAAGAGCCCTTACACCAAATCCTCCCCTTCTCAACGCAACCAAAGGGGATCCATGGCAAAACAATCTCAAGCTCTCAACGCGAAGACAACTCCCTCCCTCTCTACATATACATTTTGTTTCTCTCACCATCGAACACGCGTAGAAACAATTCTCGCCAAAAACAAAATTAGCCGAAATTCGTACACCAGGAGTGTCGTTTCTCCGCGAAGGGGACGCGAGCTAACAGCACACGGTCTCGGCAAACAAGAGTCTCGTGTTTGCAGTCGCTTCCGGCTTCTCCATGGGATTCAGTCTCGGCTGAAAAGGCTCTCAACATAATTCGCCAAGATATCACTCTTATTTGTTTTGCTCGCGATTATGTCGCACCGCTCACGCGTATCTTTCGGGCGATGCAATATTTCAATGATTACATCTCATCGACGATTTATCGAGATACCGTCCACGTGCGTCAACAGGATTACATTTGGCGAAGACAATTCGTCGCCACCTTCGCAGTAACAAAGAATCGTCGACGTTCCCTGTCATCGTTAAGCCTATCGAGACACAGTTGTCCATTTCACGCAGCTGTTACACGCTTCGCGGAAGGAAGCAAAATTGACAGGGTAACCATGTATAACCCTGCAGACACAAAGGCAGGTGTACAATTGGAACGTGTAATATCTTCCGCGAGGAAGACAGAAACCATGGGAGCCAGATGGTCTCGTCATTGACGTGCACCCCACTGAAGGAACGCTGCCTTCATTTTCGTCTCTCTTCTCTCCCCTGTGTCCTTCGCTTTATTTCGAGACGTTCTTTAAAAATGCAGGAGATTGAAAGTCTATTGTACGCTACGTTGCGTGCACGTCTATGCGATTCTGGATAAATCAAGCAATTTGAAGTGAATTTGGTGGTATTGAATTGCTTGCCTGTGACGATTCGTCATTCTTTTCAAATTGTACCCGCACAAATTGCAGTAAATATGAAATCATGAAGGATGGTAGAATCATACTTAGGTAGGTGTTGCGCGAGGGGAGAGTCGCGTCGATGATTAATTACTTTCCCTTACGGATCCACCTGTTCCTGTTCAAATATCTGTTGACACGTTCGAAGGGTGAATAGAAAAGGGCACCGAAAGAGGCATCTTTGGACAGGAGCGAGGGTTGCGCTTAGGGAACAGGATACTTGGAACAACAGAGAGATCTCGTGACGCGTGACACGCGATTGCAAGGTTCGGTCGATTAAATATATAGTCATTCTACTTGAAGCATTAGTCACGCCGAAGAGAATCGGAGTATTACATTATCAATCAGTATTTATTATTTTCTTTTCTAAAGAGAATACTGTCAGCGTAATAAATATAAAATGAGAAATGAATACTGTAGATTTGAATAGAACAAGGAAAGTCAATGAAAGAAAAATTGGAACGCTTCTAGTACTTTCAATCTCGCGTACCGAATTTCACAAAAATAGTCAATATATAGTCAATATATCTTGACGAATAAATTTATTCCATGCACTTCCTGTGCAAACTACGTCCGCACCATCCGTATCGTAGCAGCGCGATAGCGAGCTCCTTAAATTCGAAGGGTACGGAAGCCAGAAATTGGAACTAGTGCAAGCATATGCCAGCCCACGGACCACGTACACATGCATACACGCTCGAATTCGTGTGTACATTTCTTAAGGCGATACGAGGGGCCGTTTCATTTGCGCTCTACGTCTCTGTGCAATATCCTCGTTGCAGAGGCACTATAGAATGAAAACGTACGCGGAGGAAGATAGCAGGCGGTTTCGAGATAACGTCGATATCGGTGGATCCGATCGAACCTGAACGATGAAACCGCAATGGAAATGACCTGGGTATTAATTGGTTTTAATGTCGACTGGAGTTATTTTACGGGGTCGATTCTGCTGTGCCGTTGGGCTGTCTAAATATAATTCTGGAATGGGAGGACAAGAAAATCACTTTAACGCTAATCGAAATGGATCGTCATTTTATTATATTATTATTATTTATTAAAGGTTGCGATACGTTCAAGATAATTTAACACCTAAACGTAGAGATTTATTTCACGTGTCTAATTTTAGATATTTCCACTTTTCTACGTTTATTACGCTTCGCGTACACTTACTACGAACTGCAACACAATGGGAGAATTTTCCAAGTTTACTGGAACACTGGAGGGTTGCTACGTTAAGGGTGGCCACTGAAATTCGCAGGGAGAACGAGGGCAGGCTGAAATTGAGGGAAGCGCGGTCAATGGGCGAAAGTAACGGACTCGGTGGCCATGTTTCCTTCCAGCGGAAGTGCTGCTTCTCTCCCTGGTCATCCTCCAGTGCCGTACCCGAACGAACTTTTAAATTAATTTCGAGGTCCCTTACGTGGACACGCGAGATCTACCAATTCTTAGCGAGCCTGCGCTACGGCCGTTAAACCACCCCCACTTAAAAAAGCAGCCAAGCATCCTCCACGAAACGGACCCGTGCAAAAATATTCGACCGCCAGCAACCACAATTTCGAAATCGTGAGATCTGGTCGGCAGACAGAAGTCTGGGACGCAAAGCCACAGAAGAAGTCGTGCCACCCCGAAAATAGCCATACAACGAACGATAGTAGAAGAAAATGGAACGACCCGGTATTTTCCTATTGCGACCAGAGACAGGGACGCCTGGAAGAAGATGCTGGCCGAGGGGCGCGAACATTTGTCCGAAATATGGCGGGTCCGTGCAGGGACCAGTCTGTATTCCCACTCCAATTCAAGTAATGGAGTCTGAAACACATACACAAGCTTTCCGTTCGTTTTCCTCCCGCATTCTTGCGTCCCTTCCATCCTGCAGGATGCGTTTAAGCTCGTTCCAGGGAGCACACTGTGGGGTACTCGCCTCGTTCCCGGGAACCATCGCGACAACATTGCCGTCTACTTTCCACAAGCTTATCTGGACAAACTTTAACATGCTCTGTAGTTCAATTTCTCGGGAACCCGTTTCTGTCACGGTGCTCGCCGTTTACGCCCGGGGCGCGTCTAGCCGTCTCGTTCTTCTCGTCGTGCTACGTTCGAAAACAACTTTGACGAATCGCGTCCAAAGGAAAGGGAGCACACTGGTCGAATTAGGAAGGAAGAAAACTTTCGAGGGACGTGGTCACGCGCGCGGAACCGGCGTACGAATGGAAAGAACGAGGATCGGAGTGTTGTAAACTCGATTTCGAACGGGAAGCAGAAGGCTCTTTCGGACTCGACGAGCCCTGATCAACAGGGAAACAACGCAACGCACCGACCGCGTGAATGCCTTGCTCCGGACTCATCATCGGCTGGCTCGTTGAACGACGAAAGCCTTGATTCTCGTTACCTGCGTCACGTACTTCGAAACACAATCCTCCTCGTCGAACCTACCTGACCGGATGTACTCCGCTACGTGTTTGCAGTAAACTACATTCGCTGTAGGGGAGACCTCACGGACCTTCCCTTTGCTACTTTGTGCTCGACGCGGTAAATCATATTGAACGAGATAGTTATCGACTGGATTCAATCCCGAATCCAGCGGGAGCGACTTTTTTTGCGGTTCCAAAGTCGAACCCTTTCAAAAGAAGACTAAAATGCTCGACTGAATGGTCTGTACCGTTCGATGAATGGAGGAAACATAAAATTACCGAACGAAAGGGCCATTCGAAGGAAAGGACTACCGATTTATCGTATCTGTCGCATCGCAGCTAAAAGAGGTTGCGTTAGAATTTAATTAAGCAGCTCATAAATTCGCCAACGTCGGACGCCGGGAAAATTTTCACTCCCGGAACCCCATGGAACTTCTATAGGCGCCATTCAGCCGGTGGAATCTCGGAAGTTCCAGCGATTACATCCCCGATTGAAATTCTATTTGGAAAACCGGTGTACGACCGATTCAGTGCAAACACGCGGACACTGAACAAGGGACAAAGAGTCTAGGTCCAGTAACCGTCCCCTCTTGGTCACTCTTTCAAACTGTCTCTCTGACTTGCTGGTCCAAATATCCTGTAGTGTCGCTCTGTCCGCTCGAATTCAACCGCTTTCTGCAGAAAATAAAAGGTTGCTCGAAGAGTTTTATCATGTGTGCGCCTCATCGTAATTGCTGTATCAAGCGGCCGCGAACGAAAAACCGTTGCGTCAGTCCGTGGAACCGCGGTAACGAGTTTACCTCGAGGCGACGCAAGAATAACAGACGTTTTTTTTTTTTAAACCGGTCGAAACATTTTTTTCCGCAAGTGGACGCCACGCGAGAACCGTTTACTGTTTTCCCTTTGGAAATAGCCCGAACCCGGTAGTGCTGAACAAACAGCGCTCCCCCGTGGCACAGTGCATGGGGATTTCAAGGATCAATTTTTAGCGCTTCCTTTTTCTCCTTTTTACATTTGTTTACTTTTTTCTACAGTTTTTAAATTGTTTTTTATTCTCCATATATTTTTTTTTGTAATATTTTTAGATACAGTGCGTGCGATATAAAAGACACGGTCCCGTGAAATCGGCGCGCTTCCCTTTCCGAATGAAAAAGGAAAAAGTAATTGGTTGCTGCAATTCGCTCAGCTTTCGAATTTTTTTTACGACCGTATGCATCAATCGGTTGTAAGGATTGTGCCCCATAGCTGTTATCGTTTAATAAACGAACCATCCGATGTTTTATCGTTGCCTCACGGTTAGAATATAGACATTCCTAAATGGTAAATACACTCGATACGCAAGACTGCAAAACCGGCCTCCTTGCTTCGGGTGGCCCGCCAGAGAATCCCCCCTGGCGATCGATTCTCCATCGTCGACGTATAAAAATTCGAATCTAACATGGAGAGCTATCATCGTAACGAAGATACGTGGATAGAGATCCACGGTTGCTCGTAAACGTGAATCATGCGATCGATAAAGATCCAGAATCGTATCTTTGGAAGCGGAATTATTATTTACAGTGCCTTGTCCATTATTCTTAATCTAAATGAAACGGTACCATATTTGAATAAAAACTAAATTTAGAATCCGAAAGTTCGGGCAAATAATCGTATCCCAATGCGCAATACAAAACGATGGATCAGAAAATATCAAATTGAAGGAACATAAAATATTCGGAGGCTGGGTATGTTCCATTGATTCAAGGCTGAGAAAATCCTTCGTTCGGGGAACCTGGAGAATTACCTTCCGGAAGAGGGAGGCTCATATTTATGCGCGAGCCTAGAAGAGTTCGAAACGAGCGGTGGTTGCCTGGTCGCGTGTTGGTTTAATGTCCTATAAATCGTGGCCTAAAGTGCCCCTGGCCCAGCACATACACACCCTCTATCCACCATTTCGTCGTTACACGTAACTGGAACGATTCACCTTAGGAAAACGCGTGTACAAGACACCGCCAAATGGTACAACCGCTACACACAATCTCGAACGTGCCAGGGATGACACGGTTTTGCATAAACGCCCACACAACCTGGCGACTCGTCACGCACTGCACACGCATTTGCGCGCTCGAGAAGATGCTTCAGTTAGTAGCACGTATCAAATGGAGAATTTTTTGAACACGTGAAACAGCACAGATTTAATTAACGTGGAATGTATTTGCATGGGAAGAATAAATTGATTGCTGTACAATAATTTGTGAAACGGTGCCCAGGGGCAATGGACGTTTGGTCCATTATTGCTGAATTTCTGAACATGCATCTATTACTATTATTATTATTATTGTATGGAAGCTTAAAAAAATATGCTGATACTTGTCGCAACATATTTGCATTTACAAAAGTTCACTGATATATGTAGAGTACACATAACTTTTCGTCATTCACTCGCTAATAATGCCAAATGGTCACTGTATTGTACACCTACACGCAGAGCGTTGGAAAGTTTGTCCAGTCACGTGCGAGCACACAGGGCCCCAAATTGACGTATTATCTCGTGTCTATAACTAGATGGATGATCATATAAGGGTGGACGCGTGTGTTGTGTGTGTCGACGGCGACACGCGCACGTGTTACGTTCAATATTTATGTGTTCAGCTGTGTATGTGGTTACGCGCGTACATCGCAGCCTGCGTAATTAATCCTGCGTGAGACTATTCGAACCTACCGTACTAATTATCCACTTCTCGCGCGGCCACACCCCGCGTGCAGAGTACGTCGACCATTCGCGTACTCGACGATGTTAGAAACTCCTCGACAAGCATTGCTTCGTTTGGCTATTTGGAAATTTCGTATTACATGTAATAATTTTCGAGCTCCCTGAATTTTCGTTGAATTAGTTTCAATGAAGCTAACAATTAGACCGAGGAGAAACGCAAACACTATATTCACTCCCAAACTGTTATATTAATCCCCCCGAAATTTAACACGGTTTAAAACTTGTAATTAGCCGAGTCGAACACCTCGGGAAACTACCTCTTTTCTTTTGCTTCGATTTCATCCCCTATTCACGGATGCACACCTTGGATTCTTATTACGCAGGGACGATATCCTCGTTGCTCGTAAACCTCCACTCGGTTAATTCCCCTTAAATATCTCTTTTTATCATCGACCGGCAGTTCGATCGACCGTAAGCGTCGCGAGCGTGTCCCCCGAGCATCGAGGAGGAATGGAGCGGAGGTCCTCGGTTAAATCGCCCGATTCAGACTTTATGGCTGGTCTTAAAGCGGACGTGCGAGGAGGATTGATAGCACTAGCGGGCTGATTCAAGGCTCGCCACCCTGAGCGACGACGACCACGTGTTCGAGGGCCGTTAGAAGCGTTACCAAACGTTACTGCACTTCGGAATCACTGTTCTCGACGCGACAAACCGAGCACACCTTTTCTTCTCGCTTATTGATTCGGAATGACGAATTCCGTCGGCCGTAAAAACTCTTTACTGCCACCTTTCACAGAATCTTCAATTCTTTGAGAGCGTAGTCTTTGTTGGGGGTCTTTCACTCTCTAATAATGTTCTGACTGAATCAGTAAACCAACAAACGAATCAGAGAATAAACAGTGCACCCATTAAACTACCCCGTCGCCCCTCTATTCCATGACACTCGAGAGCAAACGTCAGAATCAAACAAATTCTAGCAATGACACGTCCCTCGTATTCCACCCTTATCCTCGGCAAACAGAAACAACACCAGGACCAGACCCGGGTCTCGGATGGTCAGAATCCGGCACACCCTCGATCATCCCCCGAGCAAACGTCTTGGACGTTACACCGGCTACCCCGACTCGAACAGAAACGATTCCGTATCGATGAAGAAGCGCACGTATCGATAACGCGACGCTGCACCAGGGGCGTGCCGTATTCGAGGGGAGTTGTAAGGGGTTGAGGAACTTCTTGGAGAAGGCACCCTCTTCGAGAAAGGGACGATAAAGAGGGGAAAGGGCAGACTTTGAGCTTCACTGACCCGTGTAACGTCTGGACGGCCTTCTCTATCTGTACTTTACAATCGAGGCTTTTATTGAAATTTCGCCGCTCCCTATATAAACTCTAACAGACATTTTTATCTGCCGGATAAATTTCCCTGGCCGAAAGAACGCCCATCTGCCCCCTCGTAGCCTGGCCACCCTCCGCTCTGTTCCGCCGCTGGCTAGAGGACGAATTATTGGCAAGATATGAAAGGACCTAAGTTATTGGCGATAGAGAGCTGCCATACGCTTGGATGTCGCATTGTACCAGCAACTCGCCGCGGGCAATTTATGCGGCTACTTACTCCTGGTACTCTTGATACTTTTTTCGTTGCCCCTTGCGCGATCTCTTTGGCCATTCTTTTCGACGTGGCCGCCGGAGCTCTAAAATGGAAACGCGGCGCCAGTAAATATTTACGACGGGTAATTATTATGTGAACGCCGCAGATGGTTTATGCTCACATATTAATATTATTGCCATTATTATTGAGATGTGCAAGACCGAATCTCGTGTCCGCTGTAATTCCAATTCTATCGTGACTTAAGTATATCTACGTGCATCGAAACCTAATAAAATCGGCGCCCTAACGGATAGATTCCCGTGAAAAAGTAACGAGGAATTGGATTCAAGCACTAGCTCGCCCCAGTTTCGCAGGCAGTATTTCTAAGGGTTCGCGGATTCGACGCTACCAGCTTATTAATAGCGACGCGCCCGCTGCACGTTCAAGAGTTGGATGCATCTTGGGGTACGTGTTGGACGGATGGATAAATGAATGGACGGACCGGCGAATCACAAAGACCGAATCATATATTCAACCGGGTACACGTATTACGTAGCGTCAAATGATGCGGAATATATTAACCGCGTGTGTGTGAGTGTATACAGGAATCCAGATCACGATTCTTGCCGGCATAAAAATTTGCCCCTTAACGTGCACGTATTTCGCGTTGATTTCCATTTCTATCCGATACTCTGGCCAGCCCGTGTATCCACTGGATTTCGGGATTCGAAAGTCACATATCTCCCGATTCATTCCGCGGAGAGCCAACCGATTTCGGTGAAATTACAGACGCGGTAAATTAGTAGAACGATGCTCGATTAATTGGCGTTGCGTAACGAATTCCGATCAAATTAAATATTAACGCTCCCATTATTTTTTTCGGTGGGCCAATTAATACGGCAAATTTAATCGGCATTTCAATTCATACCGCACCGCGGCTCCCGTTCGAGATCCGAATGGAATTCCATATCGACGGTGATTCCCTTAAAAGCAAATAGTGCCGTCAGCCGTCGTCGTCGACGCGTCCCGAAGAATTATCGTCGGCCGGATCGAGCCGAGAAACGTCAACGACGTGGCGCAACGTATCGGCTAAAGTGTCTTCTATCTGTTGCAGATGCAACTGGCGGGATACGCTCGCGTTCGTTCGGATGCAGACGCGTCGCGTCGCGTCCTCGAAAGCTTCTGCTACTGGCAATTTCGCGAACGCGAGCAGACATTCCACGAACAGCTTACTGTCACTCTTCCCTCGACGTTCTTACCCCTTCGAATTCCCTTGCAGCCATCCCCCTCGTCCCTGTTCCACGATCCCTTTCAGCCCATTATTCGACACCTCCACTCACTTCGCCGGCGAAACGGACGAGCGGGATCCACGCTGGAACCGTGCCTGATCGCATATTCGCGGAATCTGCCGAAATCTCTGCCACCCCGCGGACGCGTGCCGCCTTATAAATATCTATTTTCTCACGGAAACTTCCGGCTGGCGCGCGGTTATGAAATTTAAGGGGAATGCGAGGCGGATTTGTGTGAACTGGATTTTCCTGGCGCTTAGGCGAGAGACGCGTTGGCCGTTGGATGGTCGGGTGAATTTATTTGACAGAGATTGATACTTGAATCTCTTGTTTGGATATTGGTCGTTTTCTTTCTTAGAGAATCCAATGACGTAGAGGAAAAACAGAATAGGTTACCATGTCCGACAAAGTGACGATAATTACTCGTTCTGCCTACAGTCTCTCTCTCTTTATCGCCAGGTCACGCCTTGCCGATATTTGCGGAACAACACTCGGCTGGGCGCACCGCACGCGGCTTAATAATTTGATTAATTGCCAGAGATATCCTCTCGTACGCGTGGCTCCAATCAATTCCATTAATCGGCTGTTGCACGCTGCAGACAGAAAACGAGGCGTCAGCCTTCGCTGCTCGGATCGCATCGATCCGCCCCGAATCGAATATTCTCGCTACCTGTTCGGTCTTTTATTCCATGACCAGGCCGATTAACGATGCTCGCGGTCAGCTTATTTGGTTAATGAATGGCAAGAAAAAGGCAGGCAGGAAAAAATGAAGAAAAAGAAAGAAAGGGTGAAAGGGCGAGAAGAGGGTCGAAGTGGCGCGTTAAACGGTCTTACAGGAGAAGAGAGCTGCCGCCGGCGAAACGATACCGTCACTGATCCCCAAGCTTTACTGCCACTTCGCACGATAGAGTCGAACAATGATAAATCCAGGGGAGGCCGTGCTTTGCTCGAAACGATAACGACGTCTTAATACTGGATAGGGTGAGAATGATACGTTGGAGGATTGTGCCCTTCGCGGTTCACGACGTTGCTACTTGTTACCTTGTGAACAACGTGATATGTAATTGGAGAGGCTATGCTTGCCGTTGGCTTTATATTCGGAAAAGAAAATATCTTTTATTCCGTGCCACGGGGTGCTCGTTATTATTTGCAACGGATACAAATTTGTTATCGTTCAATAACATTAATCGCCGTATCTCCAAATTCTCAGTTAGCCAGAAGCACCCCTTTGCGACCCTCGAACAATTTTCCCATTCCGTCGGCAAAGTTTCGGACGCCTCCTGCGTGGGACATCTGTAAATCGGGTCAGGAGTACGGCGAGTAGACGAGCAAGTCCGAACGGATGAAGCGGGGGAAGAAAGTGGAGGGAAGTAGAGGGTGCGGGTATAATGATGAAAATGGGGTGGCGTGGTGCGAGCGCGGGGAATAGAAAAGCATCGGGCGGCTCGAAGTGCGTCTGAGAGACCAGTAATTTCCTTTTATATCCATCCGCTGTGATTCGTGCCGTTGCCCTCGCAGTTTCCACCCCGCAACCCCTTGTGTTTATCGCTCGCAGCCTTAACCTTCTGGATGAAACCATCTGACGGGAATCGAGCGATTCTAAAGCACTTGTTTTGCCATGAAGGAAGGGCGGCGTTCGGGTTTGCGCTTCGGCAGCGAGTACGAGTACCTCGTGGCCACAAGGCGTTGATGTGTCGCAGTCATTAGCTGAGTATCTAAAGCGCACTCATCGTGTGTCGATGACTCAGTAACTACTGGGGATACATTTCATTGCGACAAGATAGAGAAGTTTTCCACGCGCGTCAGTGGAAATTATTTAAAGTTTTCTTTCGTTGATAAACTTGACAGTGGTTCAGCGTTACAGAACGACCCTTAAATGAAACAAATAATAGGGAAACATAGAATGGATATAGAGCAGAGCAGTAACCTCCCATTTACTCTGCCTGACGTCGACAGACAGGTTAAACGAACGTACCTATCTACCCGCCGATTGATTGCACTTTGAATTTTTCACTAATTACCGAGTTCACCTGGGGCAAACGTATTTCTTTCAGCTCGAGAACTCGGTCACGAGTGATCGCTTCCAATTGATATTTTCCTGCTCACCGAACTTCGATTTTTCTGCTTCCTCTGGTAATCAACAATTTCCTATCGGTAATTCGATAATAATTCCAATGAATTCGTCATTGTTCCAGTTTCTTTCCCTCGCTTCCGCGGGACACGATCAAACGTGTAGCGTGTAGAACGATTCGTTTATCTGTAACGACATTGCACTGCTGTTTTTAAACTAGCGCAACCAAATCGAGTAAAACGAAGATTATCACTTTCTCCCATCGGTGCGGCATTCTAGTTGTTTTTTTTGTTGATTTTAGCAGCGTAAAAGTTGGGTGTACGATATGGGAATTCAAACGAGAGGAGGTACAAAAGACCCCTCGAATATTTCTCCTGTCGAGTTTCCAACATTCTTTTCACAATTTCCCCTCTTTTTTTTCCACCGAAGTGCAATTGAACGCGTGTCAATAACATTTGTCGAAATTTCCGATACTCGATCGACAGGCGAGCTGCACTTTACATCGTAATAATTAATGTCACATTTGTTAAATGCCGATATAAATGCGACGTCGAGCGCATATGCTCATAGTACGCCACGTACACACGTATAGGAAATTGCTGGTGTAGTAGTTTCGGGTTACACGAAATAACGAGCTAGTTTTGCCGGTGATCCATCAACGGGCAACTTTGAAACCCCGATCTCCGTTTACTTTGTAATAATCAAATACATTGGCGGGTTACGATTTGTGCAATTCGATGTGTTCCTGGTAATTTGTTTCATCGCTCTCGGCTCTCTGCAGGGGTACAATTAGCGCCGCTCGTTCTTCGTTTGCTTCGACTGTTGCGAAATTTAACGGAATGCTTGTGCCATGGAATTATATATTATTTTAAAAATTACGTTTTTGTCAAAAGTTCTAGAAAATTTCAGTGGACAAAAAAATTCCTCAATCTTTTTTCCTAAACATTCGATCTGCCAAAAATTTCAAATAAAATATAATCCTCATCGGAATACCCAAGTGAAACGACAGCGCCCTTTAACCAATAAACGAGCGAAATCAATTAGCACTGATTAAATTTCAAAATTGTTAAAGCTGTGGAATCGTATTCTCTATTCATTTCAATCTTACGCTCGTAGCCATCGTTTCGGTTTGCCGAAAATTTCGTCAGTTATGATTCTGATCAATTATATCATAGAACTGTACCGTGGAACTCCTGGAAACACATTTGACGTCGCCAAAAGTACGACACAAACCTCGAGCTCGCGGTCAAGTACTTTTACAACGTTAATATTTTAGTGATTACCCATAGGAGCGCTCGTATTCGACCACTTCTATCTATTTCGCGCATCTATCGGAATCCTCGTTCGGTTTATCGCCATTCGATCGTTTATTAATGCAATAATCGACGTAGCTCGTTAAGGGGTGCGCGGCGTCGAGCATCGAATCGATCCTTGTCGAAGTGCTTGCGGTTTCTTAACGCGCGTTCTGCGTCTGACAGATTACTCCGATGGGATTCTTCCTGTTCTTTCTTCGGGACGGGCAAGTTCGATGAAGCTGTTTCACCAGTCTGACCGGAAGTTTGAACGGTGATGGTAACGGAATCGAAGGTAATTTTGCGAGCAGCTGGGTGTCTTAGAACATTACACTTCCACAGAGGAAGTTGAACGGATGAGGAGGGTGATTCGATCGGTTAATACAATTTTCATGCGTAGGTTTGAAATTATTAATTCATAGGGTCAGAGAATGGTATTCACGTAAGTTCTGCCCAAGGTGTCCCATTAATAATGAATACCACCTGGTAGATGGTAGTATCTTGAAAAGAATTGAGACAAAACTGGAGACCATAATCTTTCAGAGATTAAAATTTTCCAAAATGACAACATTTATTTTGGCCATTTAAATTTATTTTTAGTACAGTCACCTGCTTTTTACAATTAGTTTTATTCAGCTGAGTTAATATTTAGACTATATATTTCATTTCCTTCTCGATCCTGACAAATCCATCTCATACTTCAGTTTGTACGATCTTGCTTCACACTGTGCGTGTGATATTAGGTGGATCACACTGTTCCAGTTTGTTGGCGCAACTGTCCGTGGACAGAAGTTAATCAAATGTGTTCAGAGTAGGGAGGAGAATTTTCTTGGTTCGAAACGGAAAGAAAGTCGAGGAAAGTGCGCGCACGAAGCTCGTTATTCCTTTCGCGAGTAGTTTTTGCGTTTCGCCCCGAGCTGCTACGCTTTTGTCACGATGACAATAATCGGGGGGCAATTCCGTGCGCCCCTGTATGGAAAAAGTTAGCCGGAGAATCGTGCAACAAATAACGATCACGAGAATACGAATTCCCCTCGCGTCTCGTTCAGTACGTTGATCATGAGTGAAAGACCAGAACAAAAAAAAAAGGGGGTAAGCAATGATAAATAAAATATTGTACAGAATTTCGTGAGGATTTTCGCGAAACAACACATATAATAAAAATATCAAGCGAATTAAAAGGCATCAGTTTATTAGAACAAAGATCGAAATAATTCATTGTTGAAAAATATTCGATGTAGTTTCGGCGAGCAAATCACGAATAGAACGGAACGTTCTCACTATTAATAATCCGCGTCAAAGCTGTCCAATTTGTGACACGCGAAGCTCTGAAAAAAACAACAGAAATGGAATTTATATGCTGTATTTTTTCGGTTCAAAAGCTTTCTACTGATCCATAGCTTGCCAACCGAATTTTCAATTTTGAAGCAACTTACAGCTTGCATTTTTCGTCGGAATATTAAACAATTTCATGTCGTGAAACGTTTAACACCCATTCAGAGTCACTATTGTATTTCAATTCTACTACAAAACAACAAAGAATTCTATTCGCCGCTTTGAAATAACGAATCACGTCGACAAAATAAACGATATTCATCCGTGCTGATTGTTCTAGCAGGAACACGTTTTTGTAATTAATTACACACACCCTGCTTGTTCACGTAGAATCGCGAATCGAGGGCCAATTATACGGAACACTTGTAGCAGCAATCGTTCAAACAGTTTCTACTTGATTCAAACATGTCCGTAGGTTGAGCAACAGGGGGCGAAATTCGTCAGAACTTCTTCGTAGTAGTAGTCGACGAACGAGATTTTTTGGTCCAGCTGTATCGTCGAATAAATTGCGCAAGAACACGTTTTCATGCCTTTTGTGTCCGTTTTGATGAGAATAACGCTGTTTACGAGGCGGCGAGGTAAATATACGCGAAGCCATTGGGGACTGGAAGTTTCCGAGGAAATTTTATATTGCTTCGATTAAAACGAGTTGAATCGAAAGGCGAGAGGTGTAAGTGTCTTATACGTGTTTCTCTTCGCGCAAGACAGCTAGCTATTGTTTTATTTTCCCGATAGTCCGACGAGAAAAAGCTTTTACCGGCTCTATCGGTCACAGCGAGCCGTACGAGAAAGAGTTGAAAAGCGTTCAATCCTTCGAGCGGCTAGCTTTCCTTTTCGCGAATGGTTAATTATTAGACTTACTCGACTATAACTGCCGATGCCTGTGAATGGCGAAAGCGCTGGCTGGTTGCCCTGAGGAAATTATCCCGCGGTCTTAAGAGGCGAAGTAATAACTTAGTGCGTCCCAGAGGTAAATAAATTGTAATAATTTCATAGCACATAATATACCTAATATTAATTAATGTATATTGGGAGTGCCCTTAGTATCTGTGCAATACCTATGATTAAGTGAATTGCCTTATAACACTTACTTCGAAGAAATTGTGGGGCAACCCAGAACAAATTTCGTGTAACTGTGGCGCACGGTGAACTAAGCACTGGTCAATGTGAACGCATTTAAAGGTAAACTGGTTTATTTCCATTTAAAACAAGCAACGAGTTCCATCTTTTCCGTTTGTGAAAGCTGACAACCTTGGCATTATCTTAGAAGTGTGAACAGTTACTTGGCTAAAAATACGCCTGATATGAAGTGAGCCTAAATGCGCTTGCATGTTCTGTGCTCAGGCTACGGTAAAATGCATGGCTCTCGAGATAACGATTTATCAGGTTCGCGTTCGATAATCGTTTTCCAACATGGAACGAAATAGTAGTTTGATTTGAAGAAATTGAATATTTCTTTTTGACGTACGTTCGGTTGCTTAATTGACAATTCAACGCGAATCGAGAACGAAGGTGGAATAAATTATGAAAATCATCGGCCTTCAGCTCGCTCGAAACGATTTGGCCCGTGAATATTTCATAGAAAGTATGGCACGCTCGCGGATTCCAGGTCGGCTCTTTAAATGATAAATGAAACATTCTAATTACGCTTCGAAGCTGCAATATTTATTTAAATGTAAAGGGAATTTGGTATCGATGGTAATACATGTTGACGTCAGTCCTGCGAATTACATTTAAGTTGGCTTAAATTTACGTGGTCGACTAGTGTATCGTTAAAACTGTATAAGATTCGCATCTTGGTCGATGTTCCAAATTTTCTTTCGGTTCACCGGATGTCGATGTTCCACTTTCACGACTTTCCTTCGCGCGACATTCTATCGTTGTTTGACCTCTCCAGTACCATTTGCATTCTGGTGACTGCCATAAAAAAGTAGCAATAAATAGGATTCTATCTTTCGTGTAATTGTCAAAACAGGCCATCCTGAACTGAATGCATTTCACGACACGATAACTTGAATTCGCTTAATTAGTATCACTATTAATATTATTATTATTATTAGTGTTAGAATTATAGCATCTCATTTTCAGGTCATTATGTGAAATGTATTAAATCAGTCTTTGTGCTTAAAACTAGATCGTGTGATGTAACTATCGTGTCGCAAAAGTTCTTGCAAAGGACACTTCGACTGACTATACCAATTGGACAGAAAATTATAGGACCGAGATTCGTTCTTTTCGTGAAGAAACCGGCAAAGATTGCAAACCGCGGTCGAAACACCGCTGCTGATCCTGTAATACTTCTTCCAAGCAAAGTACTCGCTGTAATCGCGCGGATTCTCCATCAGCATCTTCAAATAATCAGCTAGGTCCTTCGGCGTATCGAAGTCGAAGGCGTTTATGTGGGATCGCGGTGGCGCGAACAAACTATAATTGGCACCACCATAAACGATAGGAACAATGTTGTATCTGGAAACATCATTTCAACTCGGTTAAACACCTCTTGCATTCTTTTTCGCCTTCATTATAGTACTCTTTGTGGCATCATTTATCGTGGTTCTCCATGGCGAATAGACAATGAATAATGAAGCACCGAAGGTGAAGAAAAGTTCAAAGAAAGATGGGATCGTTAGCACGATGCCACTGATAATAAAAGAAATAAAAGAAGCTACGCTACTGTTGGACATTAACATTCTGTTACACGAACCAGTACCCATGTTTCCCTTCGATTCATAACAAGTCGCTGCATAACAAGCAAACAGAAAAGCGGGTAGAAAAACAACCACAAAAAAGCAAGGGATAGACAGGAGGAAGGATAGGCTTGTCAGAGGGAATCACTCGCAGCTCGGCCACGTGTCGAAACAATTTCATACGTGTTCAGGCCGCGAAACGAGTCCGTCAGGCGGTTTGAAATCGGTGGGCGAGGGCTGCGAGCGCGTGCTGCGAATGACAATTGTATCATTGAAACCGCCCCTTCGTCCATTGTTTTACCTGAGCGCATTGTACAGCTTCTCCGTTACGTAATCGTTGCACAGCGAGTTCTCCAGCGACAGGTAGAAAAAATATTCAGGCTCCGCGATCTCGACGAAACAGTCCTTGCTACGGGAGCAATACCTGCTGCCGCATCTCCCGTAAACATCCACGGGGATATGCTTGGACAGCTCGTTCACGAATTCCTGACGGCCGCTTCTAGCGAGGCAATTGCTTACGAACCAGATAACAGGCTTCGTCTTGCCTTGAATTATTTTTGACAATGATGCAGCCTGATGATCGATATCTTCGTCACCTGTACAAACGAACGAATGTGCCGGTGACGTGGTCGACCATTCAAACGAATATTTCTTAGAGTGATCTTGTTTGCCTAGAACCAACACGATGATTCAACGTGTACTGGATTATTTCGTTCTATCCAGACACGTCTCGAAAACGTGACTTAAACGGGATTGGCGCTACATTCGTATAAATTGATAGACGCGAAAATTAGCTAACTCGTACCAGTTAATAAAGTCACCAGCGGCATTTTAATTAACACACCTTTCATGGAAGCTCCGAGCGTTGCGCAACGACGTGGTTACGCAAAAAGAATTGTCTCAACCTAGGGTTTTCCTTACCCCCGTTCCCGCGACTTTTTAACCTTCTCTTTGTCCATTTTACACGCGCTAATTCACCGACAGCAATTACGGAATAACTACCTGACTTACTGCCGAAGTTACGTTGCCTTCCATAAATTACGGGGCGCGATTTAATTTCTGCTAATTAAACGCATCGAACCATTGTATTTTCCGTTTCTGCAGCTGTCACTGCGATCTCATTAAATTCCCAGCGATTGCACCGTTCTTCCTTAAGGAAAACAGGAATGCAATTCGAAGAAACTCGCCGCCGCGAATGTTTTTTCCAGCTCGTTTCGTGCTACTGCACGGCCAGGTAAGAACAGTTACGCGCTACTCGAGTTACGACGGTAAATAGCCGCGTTCTTTGTCGAAGTGGACGAAGGCAGAAACGCGTTGATTACCGGATTAATTACGCGCAGTGAATATACGAAACGCGCGAGACGAGACGAGCCATCCTCCAAGGAAAATTAAGATGAAGGGAAAAAATTCCTGCCTTGTTCCCCCTTTTTCCTCCCCCCACGCCTCCAAGGCTAATGTAATGTATTATGAATTCGCAAGATTTCCTTAGACACGTCGGTAAACATGAAATTGACATTGAATATGCCCACGTTAATCGCGTTTATTGATCGTATCGAATAGTTGCCGATCCGGCACTTGCTAGCATTGAACTCTGAAGCACACCTTTTATCAGCGAACATTTGACACGAGAGGGGCCGTGAATGTAAATGATGGACCCAAAAGATATTTCTGCTTATCCTTTCGTCGCTCGTCTTTTTCAGGCGGACGCGAAAATTTGTCCAATTTAAAATTCTCGAATCAGCTCGGTACACTTCAACCACCGCTTTCAATGAAATGTCACAGGATTCACGTATTACCTGACCGATTGTAAAACCGGCTCCAACTGGTGTCCCTGATTGGTGCCACGACTTGGCCAGTGTGCACGTCCTGGACGGTGCCGTAAGACCACACGACGTCGCTGTCCAATCTGTACGTCATCGTGAGATTAAAGAAATCCTCGTAAAAATGGCTGGTCAGCGGCCTGTTAACCGGGCTTTCCAGGTTCACGAAAACGTACCACTGCCGCGGGCTCCTGTTCTTTGGCAAGTCGACGGCCTCGAGCTCGTTTCCATGAAATAATATAGCGTCGAAGTCCAGAATGTCCACGTGATTTCTGTCGTGCGTCGCGTAACAGTCGTTCACAGGACAGTTAAGGAACATGTCGTCTTTGCCCATGTAGAAGTGGTCGTCGCCGAACATCGTGTTCCAAAATAGGATCTTCTTTGTGGTGGGCAGATTTCTCACGTAGATCCGTCTGAGATGGAGGATGTCGTACAGCCTGTCGTTGAAGTAGACGGACAGGATATACAGAGTGAGCGTGAAAGTTGTGAGGATGATCAGGCTGGTCTTGCCCACGGTCCATAATTTCATATCGATCCACTTTTATCCTTGCACAGTAATCGAATTTCGTCTGGTGGCTGGAAATCGTATTGTTGTTTCCGGTGAGAAAAAATTATTATAGAAAGTGTTACTTGAGAAACTATTTACGAATCGTAGATCGGAGTGAAGGTGTCAAGGTGTGTAAATTAGGCCGTCCATGTAACAGAACGATACTTTTTTTTTTATCAGAAAGGACTGAAATATATTTTTATAGCCAAATTTCCTTCGTAGAACTCGCAAAATCGCAATCACCAAGTGCATCGTTACCTGACGAATTCAGCTAATGGGTATGCAGCTAACGGTAGGTGAAAACGTGCAATTGCAGAAGATTAGAAAGATCGACGCTAGCTTCACGAGCGAGTGTTTCTGCTTCGTTCGTACGAACAATTCCCCTCACTTTGCGCCGCATTGACGCGTGTAAAAAATAGTACAAAACTGATAGAAAATGCAATAAAACGAGCTATTAGCTACGCAGTTATCAGCTCTTGTTTGACTAAGAGATAACCCCCGGACAGAATCGACGCTAAGAGAAAAAGGAAATCGATATCGTCTCTTTTCGAACTTAATCTATGTACATAGATATGACCACGTAAGGTGAGGTAAGGTAACACTCTTCAACACGTATCTGATTATGTAAACTTCAATAGGCGGTTCTCATAGATTTTTCTGCACACAGAATACAATGGGCAAACCGTTTTTCTCCAGTGTTATCTGCGTACATAGTCATATCTACGCCCAGAGATTAAATTCAAATAGATAAAAGGACAATATCTTTTAATCAAACTAACAGTCGAAAAAATTTAATGCCTCCTCAGCTTTCCTTCTCTATTAATCAGAACGACTATTCCACATAAATGCGGAATCTTTGGATTCTTAATTTTACAAAACAGTGAGCACACCGCGCGCACGACCACTGACGAGTAACATATACGTTTCGATATTATTCAACAAATGCAAATAAGTGGGACTCTGTTTCCGTGGGAGGTATCGACGATGAGAAAACGATAAAACTGGTAACTGATGGTTCACCTTCGCCGCGACGCGTTGAATGTAGAATCCGAATGCCGGGCACAGGTGTTCGATGAAGGAATTTATCGAGAATCGTCACCGTTCGCAGTTTACTCTCTAAAAGTCTCATAAATTTCACGTATCCATCTCGGTTGCACTCTCGTCCCTGTAGCTGATCCTCGGATTGTCATCTCGAATAATATCTGATCCTGTTCCTCTGTTACGTTTCAATCGTGAATCACCGATCTTACTCGACGCAAACGAAAGATCTTATTGAACCTCGCTGATCCAATTTCAATTTTATAATTCCCTGGCGCGGATATATATATATTGAATCGCTATAGAACACTCCGATCCGTTGAACAAGCGAAATGATAGTATTGGCAAACAGCGAATAGCGTGTGGCGGGTAGCTGATAGGTGTGTCGACAGAAATCACGAGGCTGAACAATGAATAGAGAGCCGCGGCTACCGACTAGGCCAACAGTTGTAAGTCGACTAGTAAAACGCAACATGCTGCCTGTGATGTCTATGCTACAGTCGAAGAGAGAATCGACTGTCATCGGTGGGGGAAATACAGTCCGAGACAAAATTGTCGTACACTGAATATTCTTGTTTATTTATCAGGATATAGGAAAAAAGATTGCCACAGTTTATATAATTGCATCTACGATTGTGCACAAGTGTATACAGGAAATTGTTTTTGTCCATAAAGTGCTACTAAGTAGGTACTAGTCGTTCTTTCAGCTCTAGATAAATTAGTTATTTCTTTCCTTTACATTTCAAAGAAAGACTAACAGAAAATCTTTCAGGAAAGTCGTTTCCTTAAGTCTGGTGGTTATAACTAAAAATTTGCTATCAGTGAAAATTTACGTACAGAGCTCGATTAGTAATAAGCTCGATAATGTGAAACGCGCAGCAGATTACGCATATCACTGGTATTATCCAGCGTAGAGTCTCGTCCACTTACTTCTTAACTTTACACGCTGCTCCCTTTTTTCGTTCGGGGTATGCGACGTCGGGGAATGAAACGAAGTATTTGATTCGAAAAAAAAAGAAGAAAGTAGTCTTCTACTAAATCTTTGTAGGAAAAGACTGTTCTCTAGCCAGCGGTAAAAATCGCCTTCGAACAGTCGACATGGAGCTCTCATTGCGGGCGTGCAGATTTTATTGACAGATCACCGACGAAATTGAAACTTATACAGCGGTACGCTAGCGAAAGACGCGAGACCGCCGATTAAGAGGCTTTCCACGAGGAAATGGAGCGACTTAGCGGCGTATAACTTCGCTCCTTATATCACTCAATCGTAAAACTTGGCTCCTTACAGTCCCGCTCGAACGACACCGCAACTTCCATCCGGCAGAATGAACGGAGACGGGGAATCACGTGCGTCCGATGTCGTGATTTACGAAAGGAAGTTCTGCCGGTGACACAGAACTCGTTTTAACGACGATCTTTCTTTAGTTCATCCGAACTCTTACAGGAATTACGATTAAACTTGAACGGACAACATTTTCGTAGAATATTGAAAAACGAAAAACGATGAAACGCTTTGTCCAAGCTCCAGCGTTAAGAATACTCCAGATACAATACCGAACGGCCACAGTTTCCACGCAAATCTTCGTCAAAGCTTTTCCATTCGCCGCGTTTTATTACCGTAATGAAATAAAAGATCCATCGAGGCGGTAGATTAATTCAATAGCCGGCTTCTGGGCACTGCGCCTCGCGTAATCCACTCGACGCTCGAAGCTCTTGGGATCGTTCGAAACACTCGGCATCGAAAGTCTGGCAATTCGTCTTCGTACTCCAAATAATAATTCGAACTGGAAGCACGTCCTTGGGGCCCGGAAGACGGAAGTTCTCCAGGGGATTTGCAATGGAACAGGCCTGCCTAACGAGCGTTTAGAAAGTACGCGAAAACTGAGCCACACGGTGATTAATTCTTCTCGTTAATCACAGACCGATCCATCATCGTGGTATCTGCGACGTTATTCTTCGATGCTGCTTGAAATCAATCATAATCGGAGTTTAAAAGAGCTCTACGATTTTATGGCGGTTCGCGCGAATAATTTATTGTATCTATCGTGTCGTTGTATGGCCACTTCTTTTTTTTATCGATACCACGGGAATGCCTGCTGGGAATTAGCTTGGTGATGAGAAACTACGTTCTGCTGGCACAATGAACAGATTCGTCGACAGGGGAGGCGTATACGGCGACGGGGAAAATGATAAGACATATCGCGTATTTATGTATTACGTATGTTTAAACGAATAGCTTCGTTCTGCAGAGTAACCGCAATAAATTCCAGGTCTTTATGATGTGCAAGATGGACAATAATCTGTTGCGTTAATATTTTATTCGTATCAACTAATGCATCAATTTACTACGTGTCAAATATTTGTCACGAAATATTGGCGGAACGATTATTTTTTTCAATTTTGTGGACACTTTCCAGTAAATCCTGTCTCGAAATGAAATCGATGGCTTCCTTCTTCCAGTCGAGCGATCAACCAACTGGCCTCTTGCTCTACTCTTGACCAATCGTAAAACTTTCCCAAAGGATTCCTTGACTGGTGCAACTCGCGGTGACCCTCTTGCTTTTCCTCTTCCTCTTCCGCTACTTTAGAAGCTTGGATCGACACGCGTAACATTTTCGAGAAAAATCGCTAGACTTTTCGTATTGATTGAATATCTATAACGTCCCAGGAAAACAAATGCGATAATGATAGTAACGGTGACGATAATATTAATATATAATTCTACTAATAATACAAATAATAGAAGGTTGGAATAATGAATACTGATGAACTAGAAAATGTGATGAAGGCAAGTCCGAGTTTCATCGTGAATTACCCCTAATAATACTTTCTATTCTGAATTAATAACGCTGACACTGATAATATTGTCGCAGATATTACTGAAACCTAGATGCATATTCCTCGCATATCCTTTAAACTGCGAATTAATGCTGGCCTTCAACGTCGTCTCGTTGAACCGGGAGCGGTGTAATATCAAATTGATATGAAAAAAAAGCGAAATCTAATGGAATTTTCTGTCTGCGCAGCCCTCTCCGATCGACCAATGTTTGCTGAGCCAATACCCAACGTCACCGTGCCACTGGGGAGAGACGTCAGCTTACCCTGTGTCGTCCAAAACCTCGGTGATTACAAGGTAATTAAATTGAACAATCTACCTGCATGCTACACCGTTCTATATACTTTGGAAATTTCAGTTAATAACCTGAATTTCCTGGAGCTTTCCTAACAGTTGCAATCTGATTTATCTAAATTTTCTACGAATTTCTTCTGCAAAGAAGAATCGCGAAAGAACCCCACTATTTCAACCGGAAATGTGTCGATATATGATAACAGTATACCTATTCCGATTTCTACGAATGCAAGATAGGGTCGAATCGTGGCACCCACGACGACAATATCTTTTTGATACAAATATCAGTACATTTACTCTTATAAATATTGTACAAAACGTGCAAGCGGCCGTGGAAATCGCTTCAGAAAATCTGGCAATCGGAGGACCACCACGGGAAGGGATCAAAAAGGATAAATTGAGAGAGGAACGCAGTCAAAGAGTTGCGAGAAAAAATCGTCCGCGATATAATATTAGAAAAATTCTGACACTTTCTAAATTCATGGATAATACGAAAGAGATGCATAATAGATAATCCCAGTTCGGGTTTGCCGGTATCGAATTTTTTGTGAAAGCTATTTTTCAAGAAATTCACGGCACAGCCAGGATCTGACGGAAGCCGTGTCCATGACTCCATTATTACTCAATGTTTTGGGTAAATAATATATCCCATCGCAGAGGTTGTAACGTTGCCGAGCTCTAAAATATTTACGCTGCCTGCTCCCGATGTATCGATTCCTAGTTCGTCCTGCGAAAGCAAAATATCTGCTGGTGGCGCGACATTTTGTCACTGAACGCGCTCGAAATCCTTGTATTGCGGCGATTTTAATGGAACGACGTGCTCGAAGAAGCTCGTCGGATTGAACCTTCCCCTGTCGGGCGAAACGTGAAAATCGCTTTCACGATGAATAAACACGTGTTTCGATGCACGGTGAAAACTTGTCAATTCCCGCAGGTGTGAAAGAGTTTTAATGTGGTGATAAAAATAGTAAAGCTGTCGAATAAGGAGAAGGGTCCAGCGGTAATCTAAAGAACCCATTATTACATTTGTTCTGAATAGATCATCGTTCTAATGAAACCGAGAACAAAATGCTATCGTCGTAATTCAGCTGTCGCTTCTTTCACGGGCAGGGCGCAGTCGCCGATTAAGACGATAGAATAGCGGAAGAGCAAGAAGAAAAGAGGAGAAAAGAGTCCAGTCCAATGGTAATAGTAGGGGTGGTATAAAATAAAAAACGGGGAAAAAAGAAGAAGCGGAATTGCGAGAAATATTTGCATCGCTGTACACGATCGTCGATCAGCATAATATCTATGGCACGGTGTGCAACGCGTGTTTCTACATTATTCAACCTTTTACCACTTTTGCAATCGTGAATCATTCAACGAAGAGAGAGAACAAAAGGCACGCGCCAGTTTCAATAAGACAGACAGGGAGAAAGATATATGTATATATAAATATAGCGATAGGAAGAAAGAGAGAAACGAAAGCCCACGGACTCTCGATCCTCTCTTGTTCAATTACCCCCATTGCATCGGGGAAGCCGGCATTATTAGCATTACCGCGATTCCAACGAATGCTTCCTCCACTATTGCCTGGCGTGTCGGTAATTTCTGTCGATTCTTTTCTACCGTGGGCAGCAATCTCTACGGTCCACGGGCAGATTCTTCAGCGCTATCTCGGGTATACCCGCCGGCATCGAGGACCACTGTTATGCAACCATCGCATCGCCGCCGACGCTATTGGAAACGCATCAGTTGTCCCGTGAAGAAGCTCGATGCTCGTGGCCTCGAGGGTTGTTCCGTTGCCTGTGGCCTGATCGACGTTACTGGTGAACAAGCGTATCGGAGAGGAGAACCCACGGAGAGACTCCTCGAAGGAAACGATGGAGAACGGATGAAAAACTGCGGAATAAATCTTGAGACTTTGTTGGAGATTCTGGGTTATTTCTTCTGCACTGGCATCGAGTAGACTTGCTATTTTTTTGGGGAGGGTTTTTTATGTAAGCAGTATTATTTATTTAATTAATGTGCCAGTGTTAATACCGACGACACAATTAGCGAACTGAGTAGCGCCAAGAGTGATGTCTATGTATAGAGTTGCTTTTTCGGGTTGGCGAATTACGAAGTAGGTAAAAGAAGAATCGGTCGATGGTCGGCGTTCGTTCGAAATGAATTGTTGATGCAGCGGGTCGCGGCGCGACACCGAGGAGTGTCGGTAAATACTTTGCCCGGCGAGACGAGTAAAAAAAGGATTCGCAGGATTTTTATTTGCATTTAATTTGACTGGGCGTCGCACCGTCAGACGGATCCCGGAGCAATGGCCGGCACTCGATTAATATTTCACACCGCTACGGATAAATCGGAGCCCGACCGATCGTAAATCAATCGTGGCTAATTAACCCTCGCTATTATTACCTCGTCGCCGCAATGAATTCCCTCTGCGCGTCCACTTCTTTTCGTTGCTGCCTCTGCTTTCTCATTCGCACTGAACGGTGCCCTTTGACTTTTCGCCGATCAAGCAGATTTAGACCCAGCCAAATCAGAAACTAATGAGACAAGATAAATACCATTAACAAACTTCTGCGGAAAAAAAATCAGAAAGTATCTACGATTCCTATCTTTCTCTCAGAATAAAACGGGCAACTCGGGGACGTAGATGGCTAACGATACGTTGCGCTATAACCACCAGGAAGTCGCGGTCGCGATAGTTGAACCACTATCCCGTTATCACGAAGAATTTCACGCAATTACTTGGCCAGTCGATGATGGAGCACCGCTGCGAGGCAAATGGGAGCGGCACGTGTTCCGGACCGGTTGAAACTTCCACCGCGTCCCCGTATGCATGTTCTTCACGCACGTGTACGTGATTACACCCGTCCTCGACGAAGACGCTCCTGGCGCCCTAAAAGCTCTTATTAATCCGAGCGAATTGCTCGACGAGTTGCCGGAAGACAACGTGCCCGGTTAGGAACATCTCCACCATCCACGTCTGATTTCTCCTGGATCGCTATAAGATTCGAATCCCTTCTTCCTTCGTCCTCGCGAATGATTCCGGAGCAATGGAACGTAATAGATAGGAGCTCGATTCTAAATTGGGTGATACGATTTGTTTTATAGGGGCGAAAGAGTGATTGATTTCGGGTTCACCCCGAGGATTTTCGGGTGGATCTTCTGGGATTGAATCCTGTGCAGCGAGAAAAGAGACGAAGCTCCGTATGGTTACGAAAACTGGATAACTGCAACGCAAATCTATTGGAAGTGTAAATTGAGATCAAAGAACGTCCCGACTTTGAACGGTTGATAGGCACGACGATGGCGATTCTTTGCTTGTAACTCGAGCGACGAGATAAAAGCGAACTTTCATCTCCTGGTAAAAGCACGGGGACAGCGTGACCAGGGAAGAATTTTAATAATTCGGCTGATCCAGTTTTATGAACGACGGGACGAGCGTTACAATGCGGCGACAATAAACCGTAAGCCCGCCCACGTTTACAGCTTCGTCCATTATTCCAGGGAATCATAAAGATGTTTGCAGGCTGCTACGTCCCGGGAATAAAATTCGAGGCCCTTTCAACCCATTCTCTGCACGATCGGAGACGATACCTTTCGATTTCTTACGATAGAAAATCGAGGGGACTTCGCCGTTTTACCTTTCACGGGAAGCTATGGTATCCATATGCAGACTGACATTTCAATTAATATCGCCCACCACGATTGTCCACGTATTTTTTAATAAATCGTCGGAAATTCTGCTTCGCATAAATCGAGATTGCAGCATGCGGAATGTGGATTAATTCAACGTGCAATCGAAATATCGCGCAGTAAAATTTCTCCGGTATTAAAAAGCAACTTTCGACAACAAAACGAAATTGTTCCCCGCATATTTACCGGCCCGCGCTTAACTCGAAATTTCGCCCGACATATTTTGACAATTCGTTCCCCCTGCAATTTCACTCGAGATTAACGTTTTATTAAAACTCATTGCCCACGGTGCACGCGAGACATTATTTCCATGACAGAGTTACGTTTTTCGAACGCATTCTTCGCCAGCCACCGAAACGACCCTCGCTACATGTCGCTCGGTATTCCACTGTATCGTCTCGTGCGATCTGTCGTGATCGATCCATCGTAATCCAGATCTGCACGAATAAAATCAATCCGGACGATCGTATCGAATCGCGATACTTTGCCCGGTACGAGCCACTGCCAGAAACGTATTAACGATTATCAGCCCTTTCGTTTCTTCCCCGAGTTCTGCGTTTCAACGATAGCTTTCGATTAAACGTAAAAACCGGACTTATTTCCCCGCGGTTCCATCAATTTTTTTTTACCTGCGTACTTCATCTGCCAATTGTACGAGCACGCATTTTCGAGGAAGTCTATTTGAAGCAGTCGATCTGCCATGTTTCTCTCTCTCTCTCTCTCTCTCTCTCTCTCTCCCTCTCTCTCTCTCTCGTTCTGTCTAGTTGCAAGCACGTATCGTGATCCGGATGATTTGAAAGTCTCATTAGGCCTGATGTTTCACGAACGTAGTCCCACGTGGGGAGTCGTGTTCGAGCTCTTTGATCGAGACGCCAGAAAAATCCATTTAACGGTGGCATCAAAGAGTCTTTGCTTCGCTCTTCCTGTCTTTTTACGTTCCAATGCTGCGCTGCTCAATGAAGAATCCGTACGACTTTGTCAATTTCCCGGAATTTAATTATGCCACGAAGCCCGAGGATCTCGGCGAAACTCTTTTGTTTAGATGAATTCGTTCAAAAAAAGGGAAATGTCCAGGAACATGTACGGTTTAAAATTCGCTCCGGAGGTTCTGGACAGCAATTTGGAAAAATTGGGCGCGACACGTATGGTTTCAGAAGTCAGACGGCAGAAAAAAACTGAACCTCAGATACAATATGTATGTTTAAAGTATTACGAGCCAGTTGCGATACTTTGATAATAATTGTCGTCGAACTTCTTCCAATATATCCTCGATATTTTTTGTTCGATTAAAAAATTCGTTTATTTCCCCTATTATAAACAAAATGCGACGTAACAAAGCATCACAACGAGTCAGAGAAGAAATCAAAGCCTCTATTATTGACAGGGTGGAAAGGGGGATGGCTCTTCCGGGGGCGAAAGTTGAGGCGGCACGGTCGAGCGCTCTCGGTAATTAGCTAATTAGGAAACGAATTTAATAATTAATTTGCTAACCGGGTTACGCCGCTGCGAGGGCGCGCATCGTCGACGCCCCGGACGAAGCAGCTCGCGATTGGTCACGATCTCCAGAATTATTTTTAATTACCATGCCGATAAATCGTCGAGTTATACCGGGCTCGAGATCTAGGAGGTTGCGGGGTCGCGACACGCCCTGCCCTCGAAATTTATTCCCCGCGATGGAAAACACCGAATAAAACGGCCGCGATAACGTCCGCGATTAACGCGAAACTTTCGCTCGGGGATGATTAACTTCTCACCCCGTTTCCCTTGTTCCGCCAATGAAATACACCACTGCTTTAATTGCGTCCAGCACGGAGTTTCCCCAACTTTTTTCCTATTTTCGACGATTTAAGATCTTGTTCAATCTTGTTCAACCTTTGTTAATGGTCAAAGTTAAGTATGCATTACGTACTATTAGTTGAAGGGGCTCTGCAGGATTATTCTCCGTTTTCCTTTCTAGTTATTGTACCATGTATTCGATAGTAGTAACGATAAAAGTAATAATGATAACGATAATAAGAACGTTATTAGACATTCGGCATTGCTCATTTTAATTTTATCCACAGTTAGTATCTATACCTTTTTTGTCAATTTCTCTGGCCAGTCAGGATCTACCCTATACCCAAACACGTGCATCGATTCTCGTGTTCCAAGAGAACATCAACGACCAACAGGGCTGCAAAGGGAATGGCTAAGTTAATCTCGTCTGGCCCTATAAACAAGGGTCCAGCTGTCGGCGGGCGTCCCGCTCGTAAAGGAGGCACGGTGACGTAAAACCTAAACACCGTAGAGAAATATAAAAGCAACCTTGTGGGAAATCAAGCACGGCCTAATGATTGCGTCGGCAAACGTCCGGAATATTTTTACAAAGTTGATTAAAACGAGCAACCCTCCGACTCGACGCTAAACGCCGCGTCGTCGTTGGAATTGCGCGTCGGTCCGACCACCCACTACCCAACAACACCCGCGTTTTTCACCCCGCCCCGTATTTCTCTTTCTATCCGACCATTCTCCCTCTTGTTATGCTCTCCAGCCACTCAGTTGCCTTCTTTCCCCCCTTTTTTTTTTTACTTCCATTCAACCCCGTTCCACGCGGGGGTTAATTAAGTCGTAGACCGGCTGGCCGATTGTTTTAAGAAACTCGGCTACACTTCAACAATTGTTCCTCGGTTCCCTTTTTTTTTTTACGCTTTTCTTGCACTGCGACTTAATTTCTGAACGATACCGGGCAACTGACCATGCTTCATCTGTACTTACAATTTCCTGTCCGTTCCCAAAGATGGATCGTTTGATAGAATTGAACCGAAACACGATAAGGCTACCTCGAAACGGACTATATGTAATTTGCATCGAAAGCTCGCACCCTTTGAAGAATACGTCGATAACAAAGAGAGAAGTTCGATGCATTCGAGAGGCGCTTTATTAAAACACAGGAAACTCGACTGCGTTTTATCGAAGCACTCGGTCAAAGGGATCCACACGATGACCGTCGAGGCATCGGCATTTTTAACATTCTTTATCGTTCACGGTTTACATCTAAAGTAGAGTTTTTCCAGCCTCGAACTTCGAAAGTTCCGCGTTCGCCTCTGACCAACTTCCCTCTCGCCGTTTCTCAATTTACCTTTTTCTTCTTTGGTCGCGCCACCCCACCGTCCTCCCTCTTTCACTTCGTCGTTTCTGTACGGTGCACTTTTGAATATCGCCCTGCAGCACCGTCCACCGGTAGCAGCCACTGTAACGACTCGGCAACGAAGGGAAACGAGTATCGTTTACGACCCTGAGAATTTTCTGGGGGCTTATTACCCGCAGAAGAAAACTTTAGAACCTCGTCGATGTTGATTATCGAACGTATGTGTGCAGAAAAAGAACACAGTTGCCATAGTGGATAGTAAAAGGAGTGAAACGAGTATCCTTGCTTCACATATTCTTCGAGACATTTTACGACTGCTTCAAAATGTTCTCTGTATCCTTTCACTGATTTCGACTGAAATTTCCAGAACCGACATAACGTTCCTCGCGTATACGCCGTTACTATTTATTTATATATTAATTCATTTTTCTTGGACGGCAAATAAACGAGTATCGATGGTCGTTGACGAATTTGGCTCCATAAATGTGCCGCTGAATATTGTTGTCGCTCGGGATAAACGGATCACGTTTGCACGAGTTCAAAACGTTTCCAGTGACCAACGGGGCCTCGTTGTTAATGTCAACGACGTGCTGACGTTGTAGGACAGTCCACGAGGCACGTATTTAAAGCAAGACGAGCGTAAATTCTGCCAGAGAATTCACGGCATTAAGACGACGCGTGACTCTCGGCTGGGTGAAACTCGGCGAATATAATTGCTGTCGTTCGCGAACGGATATCCGACGATTCTGCTTTCGGATAGATTTTGAAATGATCAGAGGCAGCCTTGGGCAGAGAACGTTCGTCTTATTAAAGCAACAAATTCACGCCGAGCGTGCAATTAAAGGTCGCGAGCGTTCTTAAAACGAGACGCAACGCGCTCGCGCCTCACTAATTGCGTTAATTACGTTGAGCCTTTAGCTGAAAAGTCGGCGGACAAGTTTCGACTTGGTACTTAAGTGGCGAGAAATTAGATCGAGATCGGCCAACGACTCTTCACTCGGATATAAAACTGGGAAAAATTATTTAGCCGTGTTCACTTTGAGAGATGTTCTTTATTTCTCCGTGCCGGCTTTATTTATACCCTTGCAGGCTCGCTTTATCGTTTTCATACACGATTTGGTTGACAGCTGCCAAACTGGACGATGAACGCGTATCCAGATTGCACTGAATGATTCATGTAACCGTCGATAGATGGTAACGCGCATGAACGAGCTGTTCGTTGATTTTCGTTTGAAATAAAAACGTGAAACGCCTCTGTCAGAATGGCCATCGTTCAAAGAATCGAGGCGGCGGGCACGACTTTCAAAAACATATCTGAGCGCGGAAATAATTAAATAAAAAAATAGAAGAACAGCTCGACGCAGTTCGAATGGATATTGAAAAACTGATCGCTGTGAATAATTTCATCTGATAATTTTCTACCGCCTCGAAGATCTTGCAGACAAGTTGGACCTGACAAAAGCGTGGCACGATCGAAATGGCGCTTTTTCCCTACGGTATAAAAGTCGCTTCTCAGCGTCGCGGCAGCAGTTAAGCCTGACTTTGAACCAGTGCCAGGGATTTCAATCGAGGCCCCAAGCGGCGCGAGGTTTTCCTCGAGACCGTTTAAAGGCCAATATAATGCCTGTAGCTACCTTTGCGCGTCAGCCAGAAAGCTGGGTTTTTTTTTTCGCGATAGAGCGCGATTCACTTTTCACGATTCATCGCCGGCGTCGCTGCGCGTCGCGACGACCTTTCTGCCAGGAGTTTCACTGCGACTTCTTGTCCTTTGATAATTTCTAATGAATTAGCGCCAGTATAAGTAGATTACTGGAAACGTTTCTTCTGCAGAGTAACGTCAAGTTAGTACAGCGGGTGGGATATTTCAAAGTTTCAACGCGAGATTGTTTCACGAGGGAACAAGGGACGCAAACAAAGTCTCGGTTGTACCCGAAACCGAGGATTAACCGAGTTCAACTATGCTTTAATCTACCGCGATATGATCCTCCCCTTTGATCCTCTCGATAAATTAAATCAATGAATCCGGCCCTTCATCGTAGATGGATTTGATCCGCCTTGATCGATGCCGAGTATCGAAATAACCTTTGTACAGTTTGCAATCATTTCTACTATCGGTGTTGCTTGAACGTTTGAGGGAAAGGATTCTAATTAAATACATTGGCCCATTGTTTATTTTAAAGATTCGGTAGAAATAGAAAAATTCAACTACTGAGGGGGTAATCCTGCTGGCGAAGAAATGAAAGGATCGATTGGAATATAATACCGCGCGGATGTCTGACCATAGATTGACTGGATCTACTTGAAGCATAGCTAAGCCGTCTATATGGAATATCTCAAGGCTGATCATGTGACCTCAGACTGTTCTACTTAAGAAACAAAAAGCAGTAATATTAATGCCACTTGGAAGCTTATTTCACGAGTTTGAATCGCGAGAAGAAGATCGCGTTGTCGCCGAATCGTTTAATTTCTCTAGCCCCAAAAGACTCCTGCTCTTCGCCTATCGTTCGTTACGTAATTATGCGAGCAAACGTTCTCGCAGAAAATAAAAGGAACCATCTGAAGCGATAAGTAATCCAAGCATCTTGGTCTGTGCCTTCGTTGCAGTCTTCGTGAGCTACGCCAACGAGGAACAGAAATAATCGAACGTTAAAATTCAATGCCTCGTGTCTCGAATATGAGACCTTCTCTTTTTAAATCGTGCTATGTTTTTAATCCCAGCAAATCGGAGCTAACCATTGACTGTGAATTGAAGAAAAACTGTGCACCCGAGAAATCTATCTAAATGAAATCTATCTCCTACCCCCCTACCGCTCGAATACACGACAGGAGAATAGCGACGAAGAAAAGGCAGAAGGGAAAT
Organism: Nomada lathburiana; assembly: GCA_963667235.1. Lineage (NCBI taxonomy): Eukaryota > Metazoa > Arthropoda > Insecta > Hymenoptera > Apidae > Nomada > Nomada lathburiana. The sequence continues at coordinate 12,066,836 of OY763903.1, forward strand.
AGCGAAAAGTAAAAACGAGGAAAAGTGGCGCTTTCGCGCAACCTAGCGTTCTCGAGGCTTGCCAAGGAAATGAAAGAGAAGAAGTGGCGAGGCTGGGAGTAACGGCGAGAGGGAGATGAAGCAGCCAGTTTAACCCAGAAATCCTTGAAAGTGCATAAGCTTTGTCGTGGAATGAGCTTAGTTAGGGGAACGTTAGCCCAGCCGCGCGTAAAATACGGCCGTAATAATGTTTGTTCATAACATTTCTGATGCAGCCAGGGCTGCACGGCGTATCGTTGCGGCGCCCTCCGGCGCTTGGCGTCTTCTTCCTCTTTCCTGCGAACTCTCGTCGTTTCCCGCATTGTTCGCAGCCACTTGTAGAGCATCCAATGGTGCGTCTCCTATTGACGAACGGAAATTTGAAGAATCGTGAGCACCGAATGCTTAGGGGGCATGATATTCCTTCATATTAAAAAGGTGGAGACGACGAAGAACAGCGCTAATATGAAACCTAGCATCAGCATTGCGCATTTATTTTTAATAGATTACTTAACCATCGTCGAATGAACGAACATTTTTATGTTTAATATCGTGGCAGAAGAGTTACTTTCGATAATCAATTCTTCATAGTTTAACCGCAGATCAATTTGATTCGCAGGTGGCATGGATCCACGTGGGTCGGAAGATGCTACTGTCCGTCCACAAACACGTGGTCGTTAAGATACCGAGGTTCTCGGTGTCCCACGACAACCAAAAGACCTGGCTGTTGCACATAAACAACGTGCAACGAGACGACCGAGGTTACTATATGTGTCAAGTGAACACGGTCCCGATGATGAGCCAGGTCGGCTTCCTTCAAGTTGTCGGTGAGCATATTTAATCTTCTTTCACTGGCTTACGACGTCCCGCCGTGGAACTATTAAACGTTTTACGTGCATTCATCTTAATGAGAACTTGTCGCGCGAGACGATCAACGTAATCGTTTTATGGAAACGCTTGAACCCCTTTGCATCCTATTTACATCTGTACTCTACAGTAGCATTATATTTTTTGGAAATTAATCTCTTATCAATATTTATATTCAATCTTTTCGATCAAATAATTTGTATTTTCCTGTTCGAACTTTCTCACGGATTTTTCATTACTCGGGTATTAATTATTATTAATTTCTGAATTTTTCTCTGACCAGTTCCCCCGAATATATTGGACGCACTGTCTACGGAGAGCAGCGTGGCGGTTCGCGAGAACCAGAATATTACGCTGACGTGTAAAGCAGATGGACATCCAACGCCGAAGCTGATGTGGAAACGGGAGGACGGCCAAAGCATAAACATCAATCGTCACTACAAAGGTAAGCGTACGATCTCTTCTCTCAATTCTTCCACAAGGATATCAATCGATATTTCGGTCTTTTCATTTGTTATAATTATTCATATTTAATGGGAAAGCAAAGGTGAACAAAACCTGCCACTAAGTTTCATGAACGGAATGCAACATTTTAAATATGAAATAGGAAACCGTGAACCATCGGTATCGACAATATAAAAGTTATTTCAGTACTGGAGTTTCAGATTGCGTGTTCGTAGAAATCGAAGCCAGAATTCCTGATATTCCTGCGATCAGAAATCCGAACAATCGGCCCCCTCCCAAGTCGTTTCTGCTAATAAACGTTAAAACTCGAAGCTCCCCGGTCAGATGTTCGATTTCCAGTGATTAAACCTCACAATGAAACGTGACGGTAAATTGGCTAGGAATCCAGTCGAACGTTTCGTACGTACCAGCTCGTAATCAATTAGAACAAAGGAGAAAGTCGAGGAAAATAGTGCTGGCGGACAGTATCGGGTGTGCAATGTTCTGTTGGCTTTGTTGCGCTGTTAGTTATCGATTTTACACGTCAAACAACGAAGCCTACGGCGGTGTTTCCGGTAATTTCCCTAATGCAATGAGACACGCAGAACAATTCTCGCCGACGCGTTATTAGTAATGCGGTAATTACCTGTTGGCATGGTCGCCACTCCTGAACTCCTCGCGGAAGTTTACATTGACGTCTGTTAAATAAAGAAAGAAAAATGCATCTTCATTAAGTAAGTACCTCTGTTGCACCGTTACTTAGGAACTTTGTAAATGTCGTGTTCATCAAATACGATGTATATATTTGGTATAATTTTATGAACGAGATACTAATAGCAACAACAATAATGATAATAATAATGGCGACAACAATAGTAACAACAATAACACTTATTATACAGAATATTATAAGTGAATACAAACTAATAGGACAAGCCTGCCAAAGGGTGCACCACGAAACACCTGCTATCAACACAGTTACGATTAGACTAGTTGACGTGAAATGGTTAAAATTTACGGATCCCCCAGATCATAGTTTCATTAGTGGATTAAAAGCGACACTGCCTACTATATATTCGGCGAACGCGTGATCCCATTGTCGCGAAAATGCATTTTAATAACAACCGTTTTGTCGGCGGGTACGGGATACGCGATGCACAGAGCTGTTGCGGCGAAACGCGGACGCAACAGCATCGGGAAATCGTGAATTAATTAGCAGACATGTGTTGGCGATAGGAGCGTTGTTTCTAATACAAACATCTGTCGATCAGTGAAATTCGCGTGATCTCGCGAGCGTTCATTTTTAAAACAACACCGCATCCTCGATACGCCGGCATTTCAATGTGACGTTCGTCGCATAAATTTTTATCAAGTTTCTCTTTTTAATCGCCGGACCGCAATTTCATTCGTTATTTAAGTTATTCTTTATTCATACAGCTCGTTATTCGCCATTTGCGTCGTTTCGCGTAATATCATTGTTCGCGCGGAGGCAATCGCGAACCGATTTATTCACGAGATCGACAATGTAACAAAATCGAAAATCAATTTGGCCTGAATTCTTGTCCGTGCATTATACGGGAAATTGTGCTGAAGCTCGTCCATTCATTTATCATTCAATTTTTCTTTTGAACCGAATACATTTGAATTCGTTCACGATCGCCAGAGACTTTTCTATACATATTCTTGTTCATTTAATTGTGGTTCGCATTAAAATTTGAACAAAAGCTCATAAATGTTAACACTCAACTTATCACGAAAGAATACCGAGATTTCAATTTCAAAAAATACTCGATGGGTTTGCCATGTACGGCAATACTCCAATGAACTGTGATCAAG